>JAOWCC010000064.1:37818505-39308486 GCA_030867875.1 Actinernus sp. WN-2022
GTTGGTCCCTCAAATACTCTTCCTACTTCCGGTAATTAGACTCTTTTATATTTTAGGTTGTTATTAGCGTACTTGTAGCCTATACAGTTATATCCTTATAGACCTGCAAGACCAATGTACAAAATTGTATACGGTGCTAATAAATATGTCTAAATATGTCTATGTCTATGTCCCTACGACACCGGGTCCCGTTTCAACAAATTTGACTTTCTTTGCTACCAGAGGGGAGGGGAGGGGGGACGGTGAGTATCATAGAGAGGGAAGGGGAAGAGTGCTCAAAAATATATTGCAAGGGAAGGGTGGGTGATTTGTTTTCTTTTTAAATCCCCCCCCCCCCCCCACCCCCGTGCCGAAAAATAAAAATAAAACCTTTTTTATGAAGCCCAATAAATAAAACTTTTTAGAATGATTTTAATGATATTAAAATATCCATGACAAAAATGACCTAGGTTAATTTCTGTTGGGTAAAATTGACCTACTGTAGTGAGACAAATTGACCTTCAACACATACATGTGAAAGTGTACAAGGATATTAAATCTGCTTTGTAGCCATCTTCACAAAAATGGTCCCACTATGAAGAAATGAACATAGATAAATAATTTGTGGACTAGCTATAATACATACATGTGAAAGTGAATGCCCTGCATGAACAAATTTAAATATATGAACATCAGGTATAAATAATTTTGTGAGGTATGATTGGTTCATTTGCAGTCCATAACTTCCTGTATAGCCCCTTCCCTCTACTTGGATTCTGGTCTCAAAGAAAACGAAGAAGCTATATAATATAAGCACTTTTTTTTATGGCCTGCGTGCTTCGTGCTTGGGCCATAAAAAAGGGGAAAACTCAGTCCATAACTTATGGTATAGACCTCACACTCTGATGATAAGAGGTACAATTTTAATTATTAGGCCAAATAAAACAATTTGTAGTTCCAGTTATACTTTAAAAAAGATAGGGTCGGTAGGTGGGTACTAACTTTTTATTTTTATTTTTCTAACTTTCCGCACTGGCTGGCTTTATTTTTTGGCAGATTTCAAGAAAAACCTAGCGATTCTCTAATGTCAAGATTGTAGTTAAAAGTTTGGTAGAAAAGTTGTAGGGGCTGAGTGAGCAGGGAAAATCTAGGCTTCTTAAATTGGGTAACCAGAAACACATTTTCTTAAAATATCATTATTGTCATCAACATCATCAGATGTCGTCATCATCATCATTATTAATTTATTAAACATAATTAATTATTTTTTTATTATTATTATACCGGTAGGTAAAACATTGTACGGACTGTACAAAATAATTATATTGAATACATATTGTAAAACTACATCTATATTGAACATACATGTAGTACATTAATGGATTATATTGATTCAATGTCTAAAATAACTTTAAAATCACACTGGAAGACTGGATAAATACATTGTATCTTAGACTACCTAAAAAAGTCATGTACAGGTACATGTAGCTTAGTGATACAAATTTATGTCTTTACATGGTTTTTGTATTTAATTCTATCCTGATGGTTTAAGGTAGAGATGGGGTTCACGTAAAATCCAGAGCACAATTCTTATGAGTGGGGAAAAGTATGGCATGTCTGTAGCCTTGCCGTAACTGTGCTGTGCCGTATTTCTGTAATTTGATTGGATCAGCCAGACAACAACAATAGGGAAACCATTTCAATGTCACAGCATGCCGTACAGTAACTGTGCTGTTATAAGTCAGTGCTGTAGTTTAAATTGTCCCACTCATACGAAATCTATTCTATTCAACTATTTACAGTATATGTACGTTGTACTTGATGGCTCGAAGGGAAAATCGATTTTAATGAATAAATAAATGATAAAAAATTGGGCTGATACAGTGTAACTAGATTACTGTAGTTATAGGATATTTGATAATGATTTTGTAAATAAATAATTATTATCCCCACCCCACTCCACCTCTAGTCCAATATTTTTGAATACAGGCAAATTTGACTTATAATTCCTTTAAGGCCATCCCAATAAAATGTTTTGTTTACCATCACCCTGATAGTACAGACGGCTCTTAATGGTGTGTGGGTTGGTCTGTCCAAAAAACCTTAGGGGGTCTGGAATCAAATCGGCTAAAGGACTCATGTAAAAATGTTCACATATTCCTCAACAACTTTTTCCTTTATATAATAATAATAATAATAATAATAATAATAATTTTAATATTTATACAGGAAGCAAACCTCACCCTAAGGTGATTTTCAGGAAGGTCCTGTATTAGTGTAAAAACATAAAAATATAAAAATGTCTATGAATCTATAAAAGGTTAAAATCTAGTAATATAAGGTATTAATTAAAAAATAGCTATAAAAATAATAACAACAATAACGTACTACTAATAATAATAATAATAATATGTCTTTATTACTAATGATAAATTACATACCAATAGTTACAATGTTATCATAAATTGACAATCAGATAAAAAAGTACTAAATCTACATACAAATCTAATAATTAATTAATAATACAAGTAACTAGATAAATCGTTTAAATTGATCTAGATTTAGAATGTTTCTCGTGCTCTCAGATAGCAAATTCCAGTCCTGAATGGCATGAAAACAAAGGCGACGTTGGCCAAACGAGCTACGAGATTTAAGCTTATAGATGTCGTTCTTACTTCTGGTATTGTAGTCGTGCATGTCTCTCTTAAAAGTAAAAGTAAAATCTCAGTCTATAAAACCATTTAAGCATTTAAAAACAAATAAGATACAGTGCTTTCTGCGTCTCTCTGATAAGGAATCCCAGCCAAGTTCTTCCAAGGCCTCTGAAGCAGAAGAGTGCTTGGACTTATTTAAAATTAGCTTTGCTGCTCTGTTTTGAAGAAGTTGAAGGGATTTCATTAGAGTAGTATTGCTTTTGTCTCCCCAAACAATGTCGCCATAATGTAGTTGTGGATTGACAATTTGCATGAGAAAGGCAAGAAACTAAAACGTTGAGAGCTTGGAAAAGAGGTGTAGTTTAAAAACTATTTATCAATCTTTTTTTTAACTTTTTCCAAAAACATTGAGTCAGTCTTAAACCTTTCATATATTTCTTGCTTTTCCAAAAAACAGGTCGGTTGGGTGATGGTAAACTAAACATTTTATTGGGATGGACTAACTTAATCAAAAAATAAGTTGTGTTCTCTCCCATGTAGTGAACAACAACTAATTATAAAAAGCTGTGGTTGGGTGTTTAAATAAGTATTTATCCTGATACATTTGTATAGGTAATCAAATGGGGACGAATGAAATTAGGGATAAATTTCACGCGTTTGTCAAAATCGAAGTAATTTCCGAGCCGCTTCGACAAGGGAAATTACATAGCTTTTGACAAACACAAGTAAAATGTATCCCTAATTTCATGAGTCACTATTTGATTACCAATTAATATTATGGAGGGCAAATTATGATCCAGAACAAAAATATTTTAAGCATGCTAGGGCAGCGTTTGAAATTTCACATGTGAAGTTACAAATTATGTCGCATGAAATTTCAAGTTGAAATTAGGGATTAATGTGTCCTCTATGGTATGAACTGAAGAAACCTCATTTAATTAAAAGTACTGTAGCAATTAAAAATATATCAATCAACATTTCAAGAAATTTTCAAGAAAAGCAATTAAAGTCCAATTACTTTTGCCTGTAGTAAAGGATATCTGCTATAAATATAAATTATTAGTTTAGACTTTATTCAAAGAAACCGAGCTAGACTGAGGCAAGCTAGGTTAACATTTGGTATATATGTATAAATGCCAGTTTAATGCACTTATATAACGTACGTTCATTCCTTTCAAATCTACATGCAGTCATTCATAATTTCTTCAAAACCATATTTAGAAAATAATGTTCAAATGTTTTTCCAAGTGATTACATTATTTTACACATTATAGAACAGAAACATTCATGAATGTCCTTCGATAACTCATCGGAAGTATATACTTAAGGAGCAAATTAAAAATCATCACGACTTGAATAATTTTTGTTTGCATACAGTAATGTTATTCGCTCTGCGTGTTCCAAGCGATTTTTTTTATTCACGACGGTATACAACCCAAAATCATTTCTAGATTTAAAGCCAGTACTAATATTTATGATTAAATGTGATGTTTTTGTTACCGATCGCGTGGCATTTTACTGGGAAATCGACATTTACGGTAAACCATGGCTCATGTGGTTCAACGTAAATGTGTGATCTGTGAATTCCCTGCTCAAGACGAGACCTCTGCTGCTAAGCAGGGAAGTCTGTGGACTGTGACGATCGACATTATGACAAGAGAAAACCAAAACAATGAATCAGAAGCACCTACCTCTGTAATAATAGATGTAAAACTCGAAGTGTATTGCCTCTCGGAGCAATGGGACTTGTTCTTTGGGCAAGTCTCATTTGTTTGGGAGTTCAGACAAATCCATTTGGGCTGAGCGCCGACAAACACGAGCAAGAGCAACTGAAAGGCTGCCGGTATAATAGACAAGCACAGAAGAACGTACAATCTCTTTTGGTGAGGACCGAATTCACCGACAATCTTCAACACATGGTCAAACTCCATATCCTAGAACAATAGGAGACTAGATCAGAGAGTAGAAAGGGCCTTTGCTCAAGCCTTTCATGGCTTCGTAAGCCCTTTTGTGAGTTGTGTTATTAGGTTGCTCATTTCTCAGACGACAAACAGGTGTATGGACGAGCGACCCGGCCTTCGCGCTATTTGGAGACTGGGTGCTACTACCGTACACCTCCCCCATGGAAAAATACGAATGAAGTTGGGAGGAGTGGAGGGGGGGGGGGGGGATATAAATAATCATTTGGACTCGGCATTTTTTTTCTCGTGATATACTTTCATTTTGAAGACTAATTCAAAATAACAATCAACAATATAGAGTTCGAAGAAAAGAAACTGATTTGCCTTTTCAACTGAATTTTTTATATGTGAAGTGGTAATATTGCAATCTTCTGTTAATAATGCATGCATTCCCTATTACATACTGTATGTTTGAAGGGAGGGTGTACACTTATTTCAAATTTCATGTTTATATGTTTTCACTTCTTTATCAGATAAATTATCAATGTGTTTATTAATTAAAAAGTTTAAGCTTATGGGTTGTGTCTAGTGTGATAAATATATTTTATTTGTGGAAAAAGGTTTAAAAAAAGAAATATGTTAACCGAAATATAACGGAATGTTACATTTGATCTATTCCACATCTGTATGGTAAAAAAGTATTCATTCAAATAGCGCAAATTCTATGTAAATATATCCAAATGCGCTTCACAAGGTTATTTTTGTGATACAGCTAGACTGCTATATTGTGGCGCAATGTGCTGCCATGCAGTTTACAATCATGAGCGATTGTTTGTACCTCAGAATACTAGGCTATGTCGGGAGACGATCCCCTACTCTTTCTCGAAATAACACAACAGGTTCTTTCACGTCCCCCTCGTATAGATTAGAAGAGGAAGGAGACGAGGCCAACGGTTTATACGTCCCTGCCCAAGGACGCGGCCGGGATTCGAACTCCCGACCTCCCGCACTCTAGACCGTGCTCTACCAACTGAGCTAACCAATGAGGCGGTGTGTTCAAACTGTGTAGATGGCATCAGCATGGTTGGATTCAGTTTTGTTAGATTGTGGTCAATGAGAATTTTGTCAATTAATGTTGTGCCACATTTGGGAATTGAACCCAGAAATCGAGCAGCAAAAGAAACAATTTAGCACTTAATTACCACTACTTAGCTCCCATTAATTCATTTCGGGTACAGGTATATTGCTAGTCATGAAGTTGCTAGTTGCGAGTTGTATTTTTTAATGTAGGGTTAGGATTTGGATTAGCGGTGCTGTATTTATAAAACCAAAAATTAGTGACTAGCTCTAAACACCCTAAATGAGTGAGCACCCGTTGTTGACGGTTAGGGTATTTTTAAATGTAGGGTTAGGATTTGCATTAGTTCATATATATAGGGAGAACGAAGAAGCATGTGATCTATCCCTAAAAACTCATATTAGTGACTAGCTCTAAACACTAGTGAGCTAAATGAGTGAGCACTAGTGAGCTAAATGAGTGAGCGCCCGTTGTTGACGGTTAGGGTATTTTTAAATGTACGGTTAGGATTTTGGATTCGCAACTTCATGACTAGCATATTTCCCACACTCATTCATTTCACTGGTTATATATAGGTGCAGTCATTTTCACTCTTTAAACAATATTATCAATTTTAATATTGATTTCAATTGATATCAGTAGAGATTATGACCATCCCAATAAAATGTTTCATTTCCCATCACCCGACCAACCCAATGTTTTGGAAAAGTTAAAAAAAAAAGTTGGAATAAATTTTTTTTTAACTACAGCTCTTTTCCGAGCCCCTACGTATTAGTTTCTTGCCTTTCTCATACAAATTATCAATCCACAACCGTTGTAGTGGAGGAAAAAGTAGTTGGAGTAGTCTTCAAGCCGACTTGTTTCCAGACCCCAAACTTTTTTTCTCCGACCGACCTACCCACGGCATCCACACCGCGGCAAAACGTTACGCGCATGCGTATTTGCTATTTCTTGTCGGCGCGCGGCCGCCCCCAGTTTCCCGCGAAAACTGAAATGAAACAACAGGCACATACCCGTGATTTTAAAATTTCTGCTTAAAAGCATCCATTTGTGAACTGTTTTGTCAAAAATTAAGAAAACTACTTAAAAGCTAAGCCTAAGACTTTAACAGGTTGAAGTTTTCTTAATTTTTAATTCACTGTGAGTTTACTAAGTTATAAAATTATTTACTAAAAAAGTTTAAACCCTCGGTAATTTGTATTTGATAGCAGAGCCTTCGTTCTTTTGGCCAGCGGGGCATACCGTTTTGCCGCGGTGTGCCCACCATCACGAGAGGGCGATAGGAAACGTAATATTTTAATTGGGATGGCCTATGGGGAAATTTCAGTGTTGAAATATTCTTTGATAGACCTTCACTGTCTCTATAGACTTGAGTGTTTACATATCTTTGATAGACCTTCACTGTCTCTATAGACTGAGTGTTGACATATCTTTGATAGACCTTCACTGTCTCTATAGACTGAGTGTTGACATATCTTTGATAGACCTTCACTGTCTCTATAGACTTGAGTGTTTACATATCTTTGATAGACCTTCACTGTCTCTATAGACTGAGTGTTGACATATCTTTGATAGACCTTCACTGTCTCTATAGACTGAGTGTTGACATATCTTTGATAGACCTTCACTGTCTCTATAGACTTGCTACAAGTCGACCTCTTTATGTTTTCTTTCGAATTCTTTTGTTTAGAATCTAATTAAATATTCTGGCGCGAAAATTGATTGATGTGTAGTTTAGAGAAAGGTGACAATGTTCAATTTTACGTGGCGATAGTTAACACGTGATCATGCATCTCAAAAGCTGTCAGGGACTGGTCATAAAGTACAGGAGGGGGTGGGCCGGGAAAAAAAGGGGGGGGGGGGGGGTGGGTCATCATTTTTGTGCATGGAAAAAGGGGTGGGCCAAGAAAAACCGTGCAATACACTGGGGGTGGGCTATGAATAATTATGCTTCAACCTTATTAAACTGACAAATACCTCTCATGCATAATTTTTAAATTATGTAGTGTTAAACTGAAAAACTTCAATTGGCAGTAATGTAGCTAAAACCACTCCTGTACTACACCTTCTGGCTCTAGTCATATTTTTGTTTTGAGGCTTGTGAGAACTCCAAAGCATTTCTCATTAAATGTATGGGCACATTCTTGGCCAGATTTATTAAGTTTACCAGCTTTTGTAAATGCTCTAGTATCATCCTGTTCAAGTGAATTTCTCAATTTGTCAGCAGTTTTGCAGTTGTAAAATTCTATATTTTATACTCTTCAGGTCTGTTGGCTTCATATCATTATTTTGTGGCAATTGTTCTGTCCAAAGAGTGAAGCGTCCTTGCATATCCTTTGCGCACACGTTCATGACTGTCTTTACTACTTTGAAGATACGAGAATGAAGATGTCATGGCAGTAACACAAAAGCCTGATTGCAAGTTCCGCGAATATGAAATGATGCGTTTGTCATGGCTTAAACGTGAATTGTCTGAAGCTATGTTAAGATGGGATGAAGACAAAATCGATGTCAAAGCTGAAGATGTAGCTTATGGAAACGAGGTGAAGGATGCAGTGGTTCTATTAATTGACAACTTGGAGCAAGAATTCACTGACACTACAGCCACTGGAGAAACGTTATGGGAAGCATATGGCGTTCTCCAGAGAAAGGTGGACCAGGTCCTAGATGGACCTAGGTCCTAGAGCTGAAATTGCCACCCGTCAAGACTGACATCCTTAAGGCTACTGATGCAGGTCCTGGTGTGGGAAGCAGCAATGTAGAGGTGAGATACAGGGATATCGAGATGGCCAGAATTCTCAATTCTGATCGTGTGAATAGAATACATAGAGCAAGATATGACAGTGGCCAGAATGAGGCCGAGAGGTCTAATGCGTGTATTGGTGAAGCACTGGTTGATGGTGGTGCCATGCAATGGAAGTTCCATGACGCACTTGATGGACTGACACAAGATGAAATTGAAACACTCTCCCTTGATGACATCAAGAAACGCGAGGAGCTGGCAATGGAACAAAATGCGTGGAAAGTTGCCAAAAATGTGACTGAAAGAATCAATCACGAGCCAGGCCCAGCTGGAGATTACATGCAATCATTTGTGACACCACACCAGATTGCACAGTTTTTCTTCAACACAGCGGAGCAGCTACGCCAGTTTGTTTCAGCACCAGATTCAAAGCAGAAAGATATCCCGGGATCTGCATATTTTAAGAAAGTAAATACGTTTATGAAAGAACATGCACAGGTGGAAGAACTGTACTTAGAATATCTCAAATGTGACTGTCAGAAGACAAACGAAACCCTCTGTGAGTTTTGTACCAAATTTCCCCGTTCAGCTCCAGGCTTGGAAAGGGTTCCAAGGCCAATGCCAGATCAGGACGCTCTACCAGAATTGTGCTACTTGCCCTATGACCCTACAGTTACTTCAAGTGGTTCCCAAAGAGATGTATATAGATGACTATATCAGCCAAGAGCACAAGCTAAAAAGAGATTTGAAGATGGGACACTTGCGTTGGATAACACAGAGTCCATTGAAACGTTTTCAAAGACATTTGCTGTGGAAGAAAGTCTTACGAGAAAGTACCTGGGTGAACATCTTGAAAACCTACGACTGAAAAAGACAAAGCGTGCCGAGGAAATAAGGCGGAAAAAGCAAGAGGATGTCAACAAGACCTACGATGACTTTAACTGGGTGGAAATGTTCCACAACGGAACGCTTACAAAACTGACTGTTCCTATTCTAAATTTGTTCCTTGATAGGCATCATCTTGTCCATAACAAAGCGAAGAAAGCAGAGAAAGTAAAGGCGATCAGTGCATGGTTAGGAAATTCAGAATACCACAAAATACAACAGAGGCAAATTCATGAAGAAGATGAGGAGGGTACAGATGATGGTGATTCTGCTGAATCAGTGGGGCCACTTATGGTGGGGGGTGGGTCACTTATTTTTGTGTTAGGATTCAAGGGGTGGGCTATATTTTTTGTGTAAGGATTCCAGGGGTGGGCCACTAAAACTGCGTCCACTAGAATTTCGATTTTTCCGGCCCACCCCCTCCTGTACTTTATGACCAGTCCCTGAAGCTGAAGGATTTCACGCTCAATGACAATGACGTTCCGTCCTAATTCATGCTTTCTGTTGGCTAGGCTGCTGCTACGTCGCCGGTCCTTTAAAACAACTAACCGAAGCGGGGAAAAGTCTATATAAAGCAACTTTAAACAATATTACATTAAAAGTTGACAAAGTTCACATGTTCAATACACTTTTTATTTTATAAACATTATTTTTATTGTTGACATGTAAACAGTCCTGAAACTACCATGCTTTGTTTGATATTAGTCCATTAGTTCCAAGTCTGAGTACAATTTTCCAATAAGGAATAATCTAAAAATATAGATGAAGGAACAAACTTTTATCAGCTTGTTCTTATGTCTAGCATTGTTTTTAATTGGCAACATTTTCCTTGCAATTGATATATTTTGAGTCTAACAATCGTACTTGTAGTAAAATTCCTTCCTACTCATACTCTGATCTAAAGGCCTCTAATTAAACCTCACTAAAGACAATAAAGTTTCAACAAATAAATTCATTTCACAACAACACAAAATGGAAAGTTTTAGAACTCAATTCCTTTTCATGCAGGTTTAACTTCCTCAGTATACTCTTTAAACTCAAGGTACCAACCGCTTTGGATATTTGCATAGTCAATACGTTGTAACCCAAAAATAGGAAATTATGCTCAGACCTGTACTATGGTGAAGCAGATAAGAATGCTAAATTGCTAGTCCAAAAGATAACAACTATTATAACCCATCAAATAGTTTCTCTCACACGTGATTGGTTGATTGCATCATGTGACCCAATATTTTCTCTCCTTGAGCTGGAAATATCAGCGAATACACCCCCTGTGAGCGTATAAGTTCACGTCGAAGAAAATATTTGAAGGATGATAACAACAATACCCTACATTGTGGAATCCAAATATGGGCCATCCCTTCATGTAGGACGACACAAATTGCTACCAAATTGTATTCTATTGTATTGTATTGTGTTGCGTTCTATTGTTGTATTGAATTGTATTGTGTTGTATTCTATTGTATTTTTGGTAAAAATTCGTGTCGTCCTACATAAAGGGATTGCCCAAATATGCCTTGATATTTGTCCTTGGACATTATCTGATCCTTGAAGCTCACTGTTCTCTTTTCGGAACAGATAATGTATTTGGACAAAATATCAGGTCATTATTATTTTGATGCCACAAATGAAACATGTCTATTGTTTACTTTTAAAGACTATATAATATATACAGCATGGGACTGTACATGTACACGCATTTGCATAATTATACACACATATACATGTATAACACAACAAAGTCACATTTTGACCGCAAAACCACACTAGCTTCTTTCAAGACTTTTAGCCTCATTTCTAGTGCTAGAAAACCTGACAACCTTATGGTAGATCACAAGCTCGATCATCAGAGCATTACTAGGATAATTAACTAGAGCAAAGATGGCAGGTTAGAGGAGACACCTCAGATGATTAAAAAAATCTGGTGCAACTTCCAAACAATATCATATCATTTTTTGTAACCTTAAAACATTAATAAAAAATATTAAGCCTTTAGACAACATTAAAGTCCAAGTTTCACTGTATTTATTCGAATGTTATATTACAATGTACATAATATCTAAGGGTTAGGATCAAATATGCCAGATCATCTGGACAGCTTTGCAAATACCAATGTCAGAATAGTTAAAGTAACAAAGACCAGCAAACTGTAATATGGTGAAAGCAAGCCATGCTGCCTTGGCAACCTTCGGCAATGTTGGACCATGAACATAATCAGTCAGCACTTGACCAAGACCCCTGTATATCAGTTAAACACACCATCAATATTACTAATAGGGATCTTAATCAACTACAACTGAGACATCTAGGATGACAACGTAAAACATTCAGAGATTCCACTAGCCTCTTCTATCAGCCAGTGCAAAATGTGTTTTTTGGTACAGAACCACATGAGGAAACCAGCAGCTCCAGTCTTTTTCTGGTACAGGTCATTTTTTTATCAGTCAGTCTAGTGGAATCTCTGACAATAATCTTAATTCCAAAATACAATTTAACTGCATGCAAAATACCTGTATAATTATATGTTAAGAAGAGAATGCAAATGCAAGAAAGTAAATCACACAGTTTTTCATTCAGACTGAACAAAACTCTACATGTATGCTGATCAATCAGGTTGTGAAAAGTACATGTACCTATAAAGGCAAATAAAGAAAATATAAACACCGAAATTTCAGGAGGAATATACTTTTCTATGTTCTGTTGTCACAGTTGTTGCCATCCTGGTTGCATGCTTAAGCCAACTCTGAAAAAAAACCTCTGAATTTCTAACGAGACCTGAAACAACCATGGGGGCTGATCAAAGCCAGGTCCCGGCTAACCCACAGATCGAATTGGAATTTAGCGTGTGTTCTTTTTGTGGAGGGAGGAAAACCGGAGAACCTGGAGAAAAACCCTCGGAGCAAGGGCGAGATACCAACAAACTCAACTCACATATGGCGCCGCGTCCGGGATTCAAACCTGGGCCACAGAGGTGAGAGGCGAAGCGCTTAACCATTGCACCACCCGAGCTCCCTAACTATTTAGCTAAAGTGAACAAGTTGCACTGTAAATATGTTGTTGGTAAATGATCAGCCGACCACTTACTGGCCACTTACTGACCATTTACCAACCACTTACCAACCACTTACAGACAACATATTTACAGTGCAACTTGTTCACTTTAGCCTACTATTTGCATATACTTTCATGGGTGCATTGCACAAAAAATCATTTAGCTTCCATTTCAAAACTGCTTAACTGACTACTTTAAATTTACAAGAAATGTGCCCAAGTCCTTTAGCATCGTATCCAGATGTAGTAGCTTACCAATGATTGTGAAGAGGGATTGCAAAAGCCAGACCCCAATCCACGGCAGCACAAGGGTAAATAATGCCAGTTGGTATGAGACCCAAAAGAACCATGCTGAGCACACGCTCGGACAACCAGTGAGTAGATGCTTTAGATGGAGCTATTTCTGTTGAGACCAAAAAGAGAAAAACATTTGAGTTATTCAATGTAAATGTATCAGCTGAAATTCCAGCGATGTCTGAAAAAAATTGTTTATCACTAATATTGACCCTTGTTAACTGCATGGTGTACATTTGTAGCGGTATGAGAGAAGTTGATCAACCTACCTACACAACCTACAATTCATTTTGAATTTTTATCTTCTTATCTCATGTTTATTAATCCTCTAGTCCATAGACTATACAGGTACAAACACAATACAACTTTTACACATGTACAAATATATGCACTTTACCAGTCTGGCCATTGTTTTCTGGCATTTGAACACTTCCCAGACTTATACTTAACAATGCATGTGTAAAGAGATTTTATCGAATTGGCTCCAGGATGTTACAAACAGTTGATGGCCATAGTGACAGGAAAAGAAACACACAAATATTAGTTAATACAATAAGTTAAGATACATGTACACAATAACAAAGGAATAATAATAACCATAACCAGAAATGATGTCTTGTGGTTCATTCCTAGCGGTAATTAAAGGACTTTTCAAGGCCCGTGCAAACCATATGAGCGCATGCGCACTAGCCACTTCATTAAAAGTGAATCAAGATGGCCGCCGAGCGGGAGTGAATTGGAGCTCTTTTTCAGGGACCTCTCTTACATTCTTACATAATACATACACATGTACATGTACATATACATGTAGTAAAATTAATGGCATGCTAACATTTCACTAAAATACATGTTTACAATAACTGGTAATTAAATGTTCCTTTCTTTAAATTGCAAAGTAATATTCTTCTGATCCTGCTTGGACAGCATTCAGAAAAAGATACTTTCACATTGGAATATACATATACATGTATGTATAACCTAAGGAAAGAAGGAATGTAACGGCAGTGACACGGTAATGTAACGGCAATAAAAGTGACGGCCGTATCACGGTGAAGTAACGGCCGTATCACGGTGAAGTAACGGTGAAGTAACGGTAGGGGATAGGTTCCCATGAGAAAAAAGTTTATTTTTATTTCAAAAGTTATTTAGCAATATGATCAGTGAACTTTTGTCAATATGTTTTGGCTCTTAAAAGAGCCGTTTTTGTGTGGAGGTCTTTGTTTCAGTAGCCTGCAGCAATGTCGTCTAGGATCGCTTGGAAGTGATTGTCGTGTCGTCTTTTCCAAATAAATTCATCGAGGTAACTGGGTAGATTGTTGTTGTGCCTGTGAAGCTCGTCGACCTCGCCAAACTACAAGAGGTTGTATAAACAACTCTTGGTCAAGTTTGAAGACGTTTCTGCCACCTACAATGTATCAAACAATCAACGTCAGCAATCATACGTGGCCACACGAGAAAAGGGCACTGTAAGCAAAGATAGCCGAGCTGGAGAACAGGGTCAAAGCAGCAGATGAGGACAACGAACAACTAACTGACGTCATCTCCCAAAAACAAGACCACATCCAACGCCTGAACGAAAAACAGAGACTGACAGATGAGCTGCTCAAGGGTGCACAAGAAGAATTAAGAAAAAGAACAGTAGATCCAGCAGATCCAGCAGATCCAGCGGATCCAGAAGTACAACACGATGAACCTGATCAGCAAGAGCCGATAAAATTGAAAGTGAGCCTTCGTGACCTTTCATTTGTCCATGTCAGGTATGCGAAGGTTCTGGACTGCATTCGGGAAAACCATTGCAGCATGAGAAAAGCAATGCAAGTGATGAATGTTTCGAGAACAACATTACGAGATTTTATCGGAATTGCCGAATTGAAGCTTGTCGACTACGATTGCTATACATCAACGCTGACCAAGACGATCAAGGACAACAAGACCTCTGTTAGAAGTTTTGAAGTTTCTTGTAGACGTAAGCCAGGTGAAAGAAAGGAGGACACAACAACGATGAGGGCTGAATCCCTTCTACTACCGTGGAAGTTTGAGGGATAATAGAAGAACCACAAGAACCACAAAAACGGCTCCTTTAGGAGCCACCACATTAATCGAAAGATCAATGACCATGCTTGAAAACTGGAATTAATAAATACATGAAAATTAAACGAATAAATCAATGTGTTGGTTCCTGTAAGTTGACGGTGATGTGACAGTTGGTTGACGGTTGGTTGACGGCCATCACATTTATTGTGTTTTTACCGTGTCACGGCCGTTACATTACCGTGACACGGCCGTTACATTACCGTGACACGGGCGTGACACTTTTATGGATCAAATAGTTCAATATTACCACAACTTTGTGTATGTTGTAGTTTCATGTTTTGCATCTTCTCACTGGTATAATGAATGTTTAACTTATTAAGAACAAGGCTAACCCTACATAATAGGTAAATGTGTCTGACTAGTCATTGAAGTCAGCTAATATTTGAATATGAAACTTGACTATTGAGACATTTGTGCAAAATGTCACTGAAACTACAAATGTACTATTGCAGTAGACTGTATTACAGCACTAAGCCTTAAGACTGCAGCATAGTGTCATGTTAATAACCATTACCAACCCAAGTGCTGCTGCTTTGAGGCTGATGAATGCACTGCACTTGCAAGAAGAACTACAAACCAAAAAAAGAAGGAATGATTTAAGGCCCTGTTACATGGAGAAACTTGTTTGTGAAACTTGTGTCCAATGAACACACAAAAAATTGATTTTTCCAGGACCTGAAACAACCATAGAGGCTGACCAAAGTCAGGACCTGGCTAAACCACAGATTGAATTGGAATTTAGCATTTTGGTCTTTATGGAGAAAGGAAAACCGGAGAGCCCAGAGAAAAACCTTTGGAGCAAGGGTGAGGTACTAACAAACTCACCTCAAATGTAGTGCCACAAATAGGAATCGAACATGGGTCACAGAGGTGAGTGGCTGTATTACATGATGCAATGGTTGGCCTGTGAAATGTTTTCATGTTTGCACTGCAAGACAGTTTCATGAAAAGTAAACTGCCTTCTACTGTTTTGTGAAACCGCAATGCAAAAAAGTTTCATAAGTCAACCATTACATCATGTCACTTACACCCCTTGCAAAACTTGCAACAACACCATTGCATGCAAGTTTCCCAGTGTAACACACCTTTAATAATAATATTAGTATGTATGGGTGAATTCTGCTGAATTTCCTCTAGGAAGAAAGGCAGTCCAGTAATTAAGGAGATGTTGCCAATTGAATGCAAAAAAACCATGGGACTATCTTCATTCCTATACTGGCCCTGGGCTGTGGAGGGAGAAAAACTGGGTGGGTACCTGGAAATAAAACTTACAGCAATACAGTGCAATGCCATTAAGGGGGATATTAAGAGGTCCATCTGTACAATGATTTGTACATTATGTGCATGTAAAATAATTGTAAATAATGATCTGTTCTTACTCGGGCCAGCATACATCAAAGGGGGGGGGGAGGGTGTACTCCCTTATATGGCCTATACGGGGACATGCCACTGGACAGGGTATGGTTTTTGGCCTCTCTGTTCTGAACACGTTATATAATTTCATGCAAGTCTGTCCTAAACAGGGTCTGAACCTGTCCTAAACAGGGTATTGATTGAACGATTATCCTCATCTCACCAGTCTTTCGCAGGTCATCAGTAAACATCAGATAATTTCAGAGACTGCACAAGATCATTGTCACCCAATTATTATACATGTATAAGCATTCTGTTTAATGGTCAATCTAAGATGGGGGACAGCAGTCGGCAGGGAAAGAGGGGGTTAAAATTTGTTGAATTTGCTTCAAATCGCTACCAGAGAACAAGAACAATACCAACTACTCTTCAAAGCAGCTTTTCATGGAAATCTTCTTTTGGTCTTCCGTGAAATGTCTACAACATATGGCTTCGCTCGCAAGGCCAGGGATTATAATTTTAATTATCAAACTAAATAAAATTGTTGGTACATGCTATCCAAAAAAAATGATGGGGAAAAGAAGAAATAAAAAGAAATGGCTACAACACGAGGTATTCCCATGCACCCACCCATCCAGTTACTAACCTTGCCCGATCAGGCTTAACTTGGGTGGATCAGACAAGACTTTGGTTTTACCATCTGAGCTAAACTGCCAGAGCCCACAGCAAATCCAACTACAGTAGGTCTGTCAGCAGGTGCATCATGACAATTATATGAGTAGAAAATGAGTGCTGTTCTATTATTTTCTCCAACATTTTAGCGAAGCTGGCTTCTAATAACAATATTGATCTATTGGCCCGAGTTCGGTTGGCAGTGCCCGCCTCCCCTTTATTGTGTACATGTACATGAACAAACTCAATCGAGTCATGCCACTGTGTGTAAACGTGCCTATATTAACTTACTTTGTAGAAAGTATGGATTTTTTTACTGTCGAATCACGAACATTGCACTGCAGCTGAAGTACTAAACACAATATTTACATTGTAAGTTTAACTCTCAACGAGAAGCAAGGAATATCCTCGCATTTGACAGTAAATTATTGCTACATGTATTTCAGGGCCAGAGGTCAGGGAATTGCTTCATGGGGAAGAGTATTCAGTCAAAACCATATACTTGATAGCGCTCTTAATAACAATAGGGAATCGTTTCAATGCATGTTTGTGTGCACGATTTAACTTTAAGGACTCACCATTCTTGAATTGGAAGGTCGATGAGCTAGTGACCGAAGAAGACGCTAAAATAGGTCTTCCCACATTGAAAGCTGCGGAAATAAAGCGTCCACCAGATTGTAACTTATGTTTAGGTAACAATGATGACTGAAAACATTAATCTTACCCAAACGAGATGCATTTCTGGTACAGAGACGAGTGCACAAAATGGCCGCCATTTTGTCCGACTACACTAGTTCTCAGGCTTCTTCTTTGCTATTGATATTCTTAGTCAAATACACAGGAAGCCCGATCATTTGGGATTTTTTAGAAAAAATTGATGACACTATAATATAGACCCTATGCAAAAAGGCGTGGCCTAATTAGCATAAATTCTGAATTTAGCAAATACAGAAAAATTGATACAGACTCCCGAAAGAGCAGTAAGAAATTGTTGAGAGTATGTAGTTTAATAATTTTATAACAATTAGTTCCAAAGTTATTAGCACTTAAACCTTTGGAAAAACATGAAAACGAGGCTGGTAAGGCCATGTCTGACATTCCATACGAAGCTCTGTTAATTCAAACCCAACTTACTCTGTAGCAATAAAAGCTATGACACTCAAATTCCACAGGATTACTTATTTTCGCATGCTGTTTTATCTGACAAGGTTGATTTCTTCATGTGATTATTGTTGTCCAATGAAATTATTGCATAAGGTCTATAGATACGATAGTACGCGCGCTCTGATTGGCTAAAAAGCCATGTTTTATCAGAGTATATAACATGGTTTGCCGTGTTTTATTGTTTTCAACTGGCGGTTTCCTTTCATCTCGCGTGTAAATCTGTATTATAAAACAGATGAAGAAGCCTAAATCCATGTTTTATACCGTATTATAAAACACTCTGGTCATTTGAGAACACTCGAGAAATGTTGAAAGCACGCGCCTTCGGCTTGTGCTTTAGCATTTCTCTCATGTTCTCGAATGCCCATCGTGTTTTATGATAGTATAAGACATGGCTAAGGCTTCTATATTTGTTAAATAGCTACCGATATCGTACAAGTGCCTTTAAAATTAAGATGTGTGTTGCCCTCCAGTTCAACTACGTGATTGCATTCCTGCAAAAGGTTCATTGTTCGGTGGTATACTTTATAACAAAATGCTCCGGTTATCCGTCCGTTTCATATTCCAATTTTATATAATATCACAGCAATTCGCCGACATACTCTTCTTTAAAAAAATATTTATTTATTTAATTATTTATTTAATTATTTACTTATTTACTTACTTACTTACTTACTTACTTACTTACTTGCTTGTTTGTTTGCTTGTTTGTCCGTTCGTTTGTGAAAGAAAACACATAAATAAAACCGGAAACAATAAATAATTACAAGAAAGAGAGATTGGTCAGTCTCTTTACATGAAAACAGCGTCATCTGGAGATCCTAGTACAAGTGGTTGAGCTACTGAGTGAAATTACTGTTAAGGTCCCTGTAATGGTGCCAGGTTGGTGGATGTCCTGGCTTGAAGAGAAAGTGCATTCCAGAGGGGAATAACACGGTTTAAAAAGGAGTTTGGAAAGGTTATCGTGTTAACCATCTTAGTGGTATATAGTGGTCCCCTGGTAGATTTCCTAGTAGTTCTAAGTGGGACGTACGGACGCAGAAACTGAGGCCAGTTTTAAACTTAAACAAAAAAATCAGTATCGGAGGTTATAAACCTAGTAGCGCGCCGCTGAATTCTCTCGCGTTTTTGGCTCTGTTTAGATACAGTTTTAACTGACCAAGTTGCACCGGCTTGGTATAAATTTCTATACTATGAGGAGCTTGAAAAAAAAAACCATTATACGCAAATACAAGGAGAAATGGAGAGTTACTCTCTTTTATTGAAAGGACATATTGATCTGTTTTCCTGTAGTCTCTATAAAGTTACACGAGACAGATGGTGGACGAGCAAACTAGGAAGCTTACAAAGAGTCGGTAATTGATTAAATAGATTAATTCGACTGAGTGTTCCAGGAAATATACAACGGTATTGAAAGATACAGAGTATCTGATCAGCCTCGTCATGGGACCTTTTCATAACTTCTTTGTTTTCCTTAAAAGATTCTGATACCAATTCAAAGAGGGAAGTTCGCTTTCTGTGATTTTGCCGAGCTTAGCTCTCAGTCACGAACGTAGTTAAGCATTTCCACTCCTATAAGAGTAGACTGCCGACTAATTCTAGGGTTCTTTTAGTTCACTTCATATGTTTTCGTCTGCGGATCATTCCTTGCTCTTTTTTCTCATGAATGAATGTTAAACGAGTGATTCTTGTCGGTGGAAGCCACTCCCTTGCCAATCTTGATCCAAGGATGCTCAAATGTTTCTTCCAAAGTGAGTCTGTCTTCCATTTTAGCCACAAGCATTTTCTTAATCAGATCCTTGATCTGGTCAGAGAGGTGCCTACAGGATGCTGGGTAAACGAGCTTCCCTGCTAGGGTCTGACGTAGGAGTTGCTTCTTGTCTCGATCATCGAATGGAAACTGGCCCGTTACCATGGTGAAGAGGACAACGCCCAAGCTCCACACATCGCTGAACGTTGCATCGTATGGGATACCTGTGGGATTTAAAATATACAAAATTCTATGAGTCAGCACACGTATATTACGTCATCAACAAGAGTTCCCTCTCCCCCATCCTCGTCCCCAGGGTCTTCTCGGTCAGATTCAAGTAGCCGCCATCTTGGATCTGACCGAGAAGACCCTGGGAACGAGGTTGCCCTCTTCTCGGGATCAGAGCTACTAACCTTGAAGTATTTCCGGTGCTGCGTACGCATATGAGCCACAGAACGTACAGCTTCTGGCTCGATTTTGACAAGTTTCCGTGTTGCCTCCCACGTAGCGAGCGAAGCCAAAGTCAGAGATAATGGGTTCATTTTTACGGGACAAGAGAATGTTCTCAAGCTTCAGGTCTCTGTGGGCAATGCCTAGGTCAAAAAAACGTTTAATAAATCAAAATCAGTTCAATAACAATACGAAAGATTAACTTTCCTCACCGTTTTTTGCCTTTCTTGGACCCAGTCTTTGAATGCACAATGCAATACAGTTAAGTAAAGCAACTCTATTTTGCGTCGGTAATTAACAGTCTGGTGAAACTGATCAACTTGAGCACCATGTTATTGGTTACCCAAACAATAGCCTACCCCTAAAACAATACAAACCCTAAAACAATGGGATTCGTTATCAGTGAAGTCCAATAGGATACGACCTTAAAAACAGTGAAGTCCAACTGGGTACGAGTGCCTTTAGATATATAAATTAAGATTACTTTGCCACCCAATACATCCATGTGATTGCATTCCTGCCAAAGGCCCATTGCTTTTGACAATCAAAGAAACCTTGTATGAATGAAATGTCATTTCCCCAGTGAAAGTCTAAAATCTCTTATCTAACGTTCTGTTATCACGTACCCTTCCTGTGACAGTGCAACACGCCCTTTAGTATTTTCCTAAAAAGCTGTCTAGCCTCGTTCTCGTGCAGATGTCCTCGTTTCTGTAGGAGTTGCAGTAGATCTCCGTTCTGTGCCAGTTCCATGATGATGTAGAATTTTTTCCCCGACTCGATAACCTCTATCAGGCTTACAACATTTTTGTGATCTACTTGTCTCAACGCCTCCACTTCCCGGCTCATAAATTTGCGAAAGCTTTTACTAGACAGTTGCTTCTTGTCAATGATCTTCACTGCTACATTCCTGTCGAGTTAAAGGCGAAATTAGGTTGAAAAATAACATTGTTAACTATATATGGTTAGGTTCGTGTATCGAGCTTTATATAATAATGAGTCCGAAACACACGCTCTGATTGGACAAGAGCCGTCTGTCATTAGAGGACACACACATGTTATTAGAGGACACACACACATGAGCGCGCGCAACCAATTTCTCAACTCGTTTTGAGTGGATAGTTTCATTTTGCATTTTAGTTTGCGATTATTATATAAAACCAGGAGCTCATAACCAGGAGCATCCATCCCACATACTAGGCCTATGTCACAGCGTCCATCCCACATACTAGACTTATGTCACAGCGTCCATCCCACATACTAGGCCTATGTCACAGCGTCCATCCCACATACTAGGCCTATGTCACAGCGTCCATCCCACATACTAGGCCTATGTCACAGCGTCCATCCCACATACTAGGCCTATGTCACAGCGTCCATCCCACATACTAGGCCTATGTCACAGCGTCCATCCCACATACTAGGCCTATGTCACAGCGTCCATCCCACATACTAGGCCTATGTCACAGCGTCCATCCCACATACTAGGCCTATGTCACAGCGTTTTTACAAGTTAGGTTATTTTTAGAATGATTTCCCGCTATTGTTGAGTTGCAATTATTCCTAAGGGAATCAAATCACAAAAGCGTAGCATCCATGTTTTTTAATACAACAAAAGTAGCTAATGAGACATCGCTTGTTCCGCCACGGTGCAATCTCCCAATTGGCGGGGAAAATAGTCTAAAAATAGCCCAACTTGTAAAAACGCTGTGACAACTATATAGGAGATATAGACGCTCTTAGTTATGGGCTCCTGATAAAACAGATAGATTCCATCCTGCCGTACGTGCGTCTGTCCCGTATAGATAACACCAAAACGTGAAGAGAACATCAGTTACTCGGCCGCGTCTCGTGGCGTACCTCTTTGTTCTCTGAATTACGCTGTTAAATGACCGGTCAGTTTGTCACTAATTTACGTACGGACTGCCAAATGGAATCACAGCTGGTTTTGTATGCTTTTTAGCCACATAATAAAATATGTCTTATCAAAGTACATAAGTAGTGGATCCTCGTCTTATTCTTTTTCTATGGCCCCGCGGTTGAGGTATGTATTCAATTTTCACTATTTTCTGAACTTTACAAAACTTCAGATATACATGTAGGCAAGGAGGATTGGAAGGCCTTCCCACAATCCTTTGCGTAGCAACTATTTTATCAATGTTCCCGGTCACGTGAGCAATTAATTCTGCGTTGAATTTCGTGGAGATCGGCCCTCAGCAGCACAAATTTTCACAAAGCATCTCAAAACCAAAGTATGTTTAGGCTAGCTTTGGCCCCCGTATTTCTGGCCATTATTTTACAATGAAAGCCTACGAAAAATGGGAAAATATGCAGAGAATTACCTGTGATTTGAGTGAAAAGTTTTCGATTTTAGAGGTTGGCGCGCGCTGCTGACGCAATCTGATCACGCCATTGTACGCCATTGCTTTTGTACGAGCGCGCGACTGAATAAACCAAAGTATTACTTATTTCTGCCCTTTATCTTTTCAGGTAATCATAATTGTTTTTAAGTAAAATGATTAACAAAGAATCTTCTGTTTTTGGGGTATAATTAACGATAAACACCACTCGTACTGCTCGCGAAATGCTTCACGAAGATCGGCGTGAGTACTGTATATCCAGTGAGCGCGACATTTTGTGAATGGTATCGAAACATCGTAAACAATACGCATTTTCAACGACTTTGTAAACCTCTTAAACCTGGAGCCCTTTGGAGCCCTTTGCACAAATTAGACACTTAATTTATTTATGTCACTGCTCATGCTAATTTCCAGGTAAAGTTAGTTGTCTAAAATGTTTGTAGTTAATTTCTTTCAGGGTAAGATATACGACTTGAGTTCGCGGGAAATTTCTCCCAAACAACCTCTCGAGAAAAGTGTCCGATAAATATGCTCAGATTGTATGAAAAGTTCAAAATTGAAGATGTCTAGCGAGCAGTAAAGTTAGAAAGTATATTTCTGACTTTGTTGAATCCATCTCTAGTTTCTAGAGTTAAAAAACTTCAAGGAGAAATTTAGTTGGAAATGACAAAACTCGCGGGAAACTTCAAGTTTCTTGCCTTCGTGACAAATTTTCAAGCGCAAGTGTTCATGGGAAGGCCTTCCAATCCTCCTTGCATGTAGGGAAAAACTCAATTCTAAAAATATATTATAATGTTCTCTTTTTTTTAGCACCTTTTGTGTGCGTGCGCAGCTTAATGGAGCTAGGTCGAAATGCATTTTTTATCGTTATTCTGTGGTTCTACACGATTTTCTTACATGGAAAGTGTAGGTACTTCAGAAGTTGGTAGGTTTGGCTTTTGAAATATAAACTTCAGTAGACATGAGCAGTAATACAGTGGTGCGGCTACTCTGGAGTAGAAAACGATTTGCGAATGTGAACAATTTATAATCGTCAAAAGTATGGCGTAAATCTACAACTTTTCAAATACAGCTAGCATACTATCCTTTCACTTATTCAAACGAATACAACATGGCAAAAAACATTTTCAGGTGAATATATTTGTGGCTATCAAACATCTAAACTTCATGAATGATACAAAAAATATACCAGGAGTTATCTCACCTGCCATGCCTGTTAGAGTACGCCTCCATCACCACTGCATAGGCTCCTTTACCAAGCTTTGAGCCGACTTCATAACCTAGACGGCATAAATACGTGGCTGTGTCGTCGCCATCAACACTCTCTATCCTGCGCAACTCAAACGAAGGCTGACGCTGTACAAATGACGTCGGTTGCACTGCTTCCGATAACCTGGCCTTCAGCAGTCTCCTCCAGCCCATAACGATGTAGACAATCAGACATATTGACCAAAGAAGGAAAGCAAGTACTTCGAATAACATCACATGCTATTCTTTTCAACGCATGCGCGCGCTCATAATCCGCGGAAGTTGATGACGTAATCAATCATTAACTCCATCGTGACGTCATTGAGTCATTTTACGTTTGACATAATAAAATATATTACTGAGTTATCGTATACTGCTGAGCTTATTCATAAAGGCATCAAAGCGAGGCTAGTAGTCCCAGCTGGTCACGGGATGAGAAAAATATACATAATAATGTTTACTTCCTTATGATAAAAAAAGAACACAACTAAGACGTTTCTGACCGACTCATATTTGCAACCAGACTTAGAACTTAGAACTTAGAATGTTTACTCCCAACTAGTATGAACTAATACTGGGAATTTCAGGATAATGCCCGACTGTTTATTGAAATTCAAAAATTTATTCTAGATTCTGGAAGATTCAGTCCTAAACAATAATCATGTATTTAATACTAAAAAGCCAGGTTCCCCGTCTTAATTATAGTTTTTTCTTTTTTTTTAAATTACTTAATCTATTTTAAGTGTGTTATTCTTCTACATTTAATGTTTTTCTCATTCCCTGTTAATTATGTCAGTTTATTATGTTACATAAGTCCTCTCGATGAGCTTCTGCTCTTAAGACAAATGTAAAGAAGATATATGTTTAAATTTAAAAAAATACTGGGAGAGTGCGAGTGAGTGCAATAAATTCAATGAGTGAAATCGCTCTAAAAATGGTGTTAAAGTAGACTAAACTTAATAATACTTATAGTGCAAGTGAAGTTTAAATTAAAGAAAATGAAAAGTAATGGTCACAAGAGTTTATAGTGTCTTTCGATGGCAGGTGGGCTCATTGTACGTATATCTGAGAGCGCTAGTGTCTGAAATATTGTTTTATGCTAGATGCAAGGACCACTGGCTCAGTAAGTTTGTTCCAAACACGAATGGCTCGAACAAAAGGAGTTTAGCTGTAAGCTAGTACGTTTACATGAGGTTGGACATAAGCATAGGGCTTGCATGATCTAGATGACTGTACATCTTTTACTCTTCTTCCCGCGCAGGCATGAGATATGAAATAGGTGAATAGCGAAAAACGTATTCTTTAGAAATGTTTCCAGTAAATCAACGAGAAGATGCTTCCGCTCCATCGTAAAGGCATTGTTACGCTATGTAACTCAGAGTGACAACGACAAAAGAAAAACTGCGAGACAAGTTGCACGAGGAATGGTATACCTTGCAACGTTGAAATACCTCACGCTGCAATATCGCGTTAAAATTATTGCGTGAAATGGCGAAGTTGCCCAGTGTGTCCAATCCCAGTCTAGTTCAATAGGCCTTTTGCAGGAAACAGTCACGTGCTGATATAATACAGTCACGTGCTGATATAATACAGTCACGTGCTGATATAATACAGTCACGTGCTGATATAATACAGTCACGTGCTGATACAACACAGTCACGTGCTGATATAATACAGTCACGTGCTGATATAATACAGTCACGTGATATAATACTTCGTCAAACGAATAAATTGAGCTCGGGATCCCCATGGGAAAGGCATTGCCATGGATGCTGGATGGCAACTGAAGCCATCTTTAAAAACGCTGTTTTAGAAAGATTGACAATCGATTGGAGGTGGAAAATAGCGTTTACAAATAGGTTTTGTTACTAACACTACCGATCTCGTACAAGTGCATTTCAATAAATTAAGTCAGATTTTGTTGCTGTCCAGTACAACCACGTGATTGCATTCCTGCAATAGGCCCATCACCGTGTGTCGTGTTGCCGCAATCATTACAAAAAGTAGAACCGAGCTCTTATAAATGTCCGCAATTATTGCCATAACTTGTTTACTATAGCTCAGCAACTCTGACTACTGTTATAGATTCTCTTTCCACTTTAGAAAGATATTGACGATATAAAATGGGAATCGAAAAAAAGAACGTGTAAATTTTTAATACAATGGATAACTACATGTATAGTCTCTGGTGCACATCCGCGTTTGTGGGGAAGTTAAACGCTGGTTTTCTCATCTCAAGTTCATCAGGGTTTGCTATAAACTGCCGTAGCCAGGCAGCGACGAGCAGCTGTTGCAACAGCAGTCTAATAATGGTTTATCCTGAGGTTTATTACTGATGATTTAAAGTTGTTCAAATACGAGCAAGCGACATCAACACATTGGTAATTTACAGACATAATTTGATCTGTTTAGGTTATTTACGTAAAGAGCTGCAGAAAGTCAAATAGGCTCTTTGCAGCTAACAAATCATGTGGTTGTACTGGAGAGCAAAAAATATCTGACTTCATTTATTTAAAGGCCTTGTACGAGAGGCCTTGTAACAAAACCTGTTCGTAAATGCTATTTTCAACCGATTGTTGATCTTTCTAAAACTGCGTTTTCAAAGAGAGCTTGCTCTCCAGCATCCACGGCAACGCCTTTTCCGATCCATGGGAATCACGAGCTGAATTCATACTCACGTGCTAATATAATACTTCATTAACGAAGTTAGCTGCAAAAGGCCAATAGATGGTTGCACATGACGTCACGGCGGCCATGTTGGTGTACCTTTAACAATAGATTCTTCGTTAGCTTCTTTTGTTAGGTACACCAACATGGCCACCATGTCCTTTGTCATTTGAATCTCTGGGGATTGAGTGCAACCATCTATTGGAAATGTTGGATGGCTTACCAAGACGACATAGTCAAATTAAAGGCGAAAGATACCGCATGAACTCCATTTTATAAGACAGGCAGTCTGATGATGAAAGTAGTGAGGGAGACCTAATATATACATATAGGCAAGCACATCAAGTGGACATATGATTTCATATTCACCTCCGAGCGAAGCAGCGATCACCTCGCGCGAGTTTTTGTCCATTTGACAGAAAAGAAAATAACTATTTGGTGCTGGCTATTCACCTGCAGTGTGGTATATACTAAAACAAGCGGCTCGGTAAATATCCATCATTATTCACCTCCACTTCGGTGAATAACTGTTAAATATACAGTCAACTCTCGTTATTGCGGACACCCTCGGGACCGTGATTTGGTGTCCGTAATAGTGAGAGTCCGTAATAACGGGGTGCGAAAAAAAAATTGAATTTAACCATGGAAATGCTTATTTTTGCACATGTATTGAACAATAACACTGTTAACTGAACAATTGTCCGCTCAGACGTAAATAAGTAAATAAGCGTAAATACGTAAATAAGCGCTTCCCTTGCCTCTTGAAATTTGATTATAGACTACTGTATAGTTAAGCTTATTTACAGCTTTGGAAATGACAGACATTTGGCATCTCAATGTAATGTTCCTGTGTTACAGTACAGTACACATATGATATGAGGTGTCCGCTATAACGAGAGCTAAACAATAAAATTGTTACGTTGGGATCACGTGAAGTGTCCGCAATTCCGTAATAGCGAGAGTCCGCAATAACGGGAGCTGTTTTCAGTCAAACCTCTATAGCTTTCGCCGGGGATCTGTCTGCTGTCCGTAATAGCGGGGTGTCCGTAATAGCGGGGTGTCCGTAAGGCGAGAGTTGACTGTATTGTGAAGAGTGTCAATTTTTAATTGATGTAAATATTTAAAAATCTAAACGAGAACTTTGGTCTCGTTCGTGAGTATGTTGTGGGACAACATATTTTGTGACATCATGTGCAATTTCATTTCGTTTCATGGATATGTTTCTGCGTACTGAGGTCGGGAATGTAGCTGGTTGAAACCTTCAAAACCCTCCTGCGCAACATCGTACATTTCACCAGCGTGTTTTCAAATTCTTCACTTGTTTTTAGTAATCCATTCATAAAGGAAATAACAAATTACAAGTAAATACATTGAGTAAATTAGCATATTGGAAGTAAGCGTAGTCCACACGAGCAAGTTTTCCTTGACAAGTTTTCCCTTGACAAGTTTTATTTGCTCGTGTAGACGACGAAAAATGAGAAGTTTTTCCTTGACAAGTCTCCTTGTTGAAAAACTGGCGTGCCAGTTATTGAACAAGGCAACTTGTCAAGGAAAACTTGTCAAGGAAAACTTGTCAAGGAAAACTTGCTCGTGTGGACTACGCATTACAGTTTCGACTTTTTGTTTTAAATTTAAAAGTAAATGAAAAAGCTTACAACTAATAGTAATTACATTGAGTAAATTAGAATATATTGAAAGTTGGAATGAAGTGTTCAGTATAGTTTCGACGTTTTGTTTCAAATTTAAAAGTAAATGGAAAAGCTTCCAACAAAACAAAACAGTTCAATATATTTTCTTACTTTAAAGCACAACTCAAATGTTTTTCCCTCATCGTGACTATGACTCAAATGAAAAATATATTCAGTGCTATTGAACACGTTTTTCATTCTGTGTTCAATGTATTATGGTCTGAGACATCAAAGGTTTATCAGTAATATACTGAAATTTGTGAGAGCAGTTTCGGTAGGAACTCGGCAAGATGCCAGTGCACAGGGACAGCCGAAGCTTTGTACTCAGAGTCATGTTCATTGAGCACAAGGACAGGAATATTTAATTTCCCGTTAAGAAGGAAACTCAGAAACACTTTTTCTGAGGTGATGCTGGGGAAAACTGGGGGATTTTGCGGGAGGTAAGGATTTAAGTCCAGTTTAAGAGTTTGTACATTAGTTTATACATCATTTTTGTTTCAGTTTCAATATGACGTCATGCGTGTTCCTGTTACTAATTACATCCGTGTTCCGATTCCATCCCAGGCGTGGTCCGGTACGAACACATCTTGATTTTCCAAGGCGCCTTCATGTAGTCAACCCAGATCTTCTATTATTATTATTACATATCTGTGGAGCATGCGCAAAATTTACTTACATGTTTTAGAAATTAAGAGCTTGGGAGAGCTATAACATGGGCAAGGTACAGGATTAACAGGCATATGGTAGATCATATGGTATATAGTCCCTAACAGGGCACGAACCCGGTGTGCAAGGCCGGAAATCCTAATGTCACCTCATTAGCATGCTGAAAGTAAATTAGTTTCTCTCGTGGAACAAAGAAAACCAATCTGATCATAGCGTTACTTCATTTGGTCCTCACCAGTTTATCTTATTGAAATCAAATTAAAGTTATTTCGCCACAGGCAACCCAAGCTCTAATTGTGTGTATTTGTCAGTATAATATAGGGGATCTACTAAACGGCGAAAATCACGAATTTTACTACTATTGATAGATTAAAATCAACTGAAATAAACGTACCTTTGTTCTATATGTTGTCTTTTGTCGTTTATTAGCGATTTGGGCCTATTTTCCCTTTCGGATCCCCCCTAGAGATACAGGATCTTTCGCAACATAAATATTATTCTTAAGTTAACTTATTCCCAATATTTTATGCTTTAGATAATTCAACATTTGGAGAAATTCAACTTGCCTGCTACGGCATTTCTTTGCCATTGTTACTTAATAAGCCCCCTTCCTCATTGTAAATGCTTTAAAACAGTCAGAAGATTATAGAACATAAACGCAGTTTACTGTTTGAGTGATCTGGTATTTGCTCTTGTCTTTGAGAAACTCATATAACAGATTTAGACGGAGGAGCCATACCACTGATTGAGCTTCTCAGCGTGAATGTGGAAGAGATATTTGAACCCGCGCGTTACGCGCGCATGTGCCCGTATAATGTGCGGCATGACCCAAATATACAATCAGGCAATACAAAAAAGTTGCTGATCTAAATAGATTTCGACAAAACGATACTGAGCAAGTAAAGAATTAAGTGGGCAAAGAAGGTAAATGCTGTCAAACAATTCTTATTACTTTGAAAACCCTGGGTCTGTCTCTGTATGTCAGTTAGAAATATGTGCCCAAAATGAAACTGTGAAACCTTTCATACAGAATCGTTTTAATGAACGAAAAAAAAACAGTCATTTAAGTACACTTTCGTGGCGCCGTCTCTATCAATAATACTATATTACTCCAAAACGCATTTTGAAATAAACATTTTGAAATAACATCAAAACCGTAATACGAGTACTGAAGTAATGCATATTTTTTTACCAGGCGTCCGACTCCTAGGCGTTACGTGAGTAAATAAACTGTTGTATTTGGATCAGAACGACGGATTATAATTTTAATTTGGTTTTCCTCGATTCTATTTGAGAATAACACGTGTGCACGGATCAATGCTCTGCTTAGTTATCTTGCGATTTTTGTAGAGCAAGAATAAACTTGACATCTCAAAGCAAATTTACCAGAACATACTTAAAATGCTTTCCTTAGCTAATGGTAGTTATAATATTTAACTTTGTTAGTTTAAAATGCAATTGTATAAAGCTATCCAATCTAAACACGTTTACTGTTGTTAATGACTTAGCAAAATGCGATAACATGTTTAAGTTTAATCGCACTTTGCCAACCCTACACATTTGATTCAACAAAAAATAAAAATAAATACAATGCGTAACAATACAAAAGGAAAATGAAAATGAAAATGAAAATGGTGGCTGGTAGCAGGGAAAACCAAATTCCCATATTAAAGCTTCTCTCCATGTTCCCATGCGGCATAGGATGTAAACAATAATAATTGCTTTTTCACTTAACAGTGCCCCAGCTTCACAGTGACCGGTCATATGCATTTTAGAAACCAAACTGAACTTACTTTATTAACTCTATTAAACTTTCGTTCAACTCAAGCAGTCTTGAGGAGTTGAGCAAGCTTTTCTTTGGGATATACGTCTATCCCGGATTCGCGCTTTTTATAAAGTTTCATCCTACTTCATAACTCAGCACGGTACGAATAAAAGTATTTTTACGGATTTTAGTGGTTTCTACAGACTACAAAGAAAAAATCGTGTGTAAGACTTAGTAAGACTGGGATATGAAGCGAGAGTCCCGAAAGAATAGTAAGTGTCAATATATTGAGGCTGTGGGTCTGTCTCCCAAAAACGCGATGTTGTTTAATACCATCTCGCGTTACGCCGTTAAATGTGGAAATTTACTTTCAAAAGAAGTTCAGTGGATCTGGCTCGACACTCGTCAAGATATTTCAATATCCCATTTAGTATAGAATACATTACAAATAGGCAATAACGATTTGTCTCAACGGGGACTCACAAAAGTGCATCAACTCATTACATGGCATCGTTTGAAATGGCACCCATGTTCTTGTCACTGCGAAAATCGATCTTAAAACGTATATATATTTTAATTTCAAGTGAAATGTTATCCCAAGGGAAAGGGGTTATCGTATGATAGTTTCATTTCTAAAAAGTGACCAATAGTCGATGTCTTTTTCGAGTTTTAAGGCCACTACATCAACAGCCGGTCGGTTTATGTTGCTGAGTTTAAATTAAAGCACACACACAACGAATTAAGTCTAGCTTGATTGTGTAAGGCTAATTAAAAAGAAACCTAATTAATATTTTAGTTGGGTAATTGAATCTGGGTAAAATAGTATTTCTCAATTTCGACTTCTACGAACTTTGCTTCGGCTATTACTATTAGATAAATGTGGTCACTCCAAGCAGTAAAAGGATCATTCGTGAAAAACTTTTCACATGTTAATGAGGAAAAACAAAGGACTTTATTAAAGCGATTATTTATAATGAAATACAAATGAGTGAATTCTAAATAAGTCTTTGCCTTTTCTTGGTGTAAAGCTGGCAACAGCCGTTAGAATAAAAAAAAATAACTTTCTTTCGCCGTCTAGTAGTTCCCCTATATTATACTGACAAATACACACAATTACAGCTTGGGTTGCCTGTGATTTCGCGTTCATAAGTTCACATTTGTAAATACAACATCTTAATTTAAATTTTTAAAAATAAATAAAAATTAAAAAATTAAAAAAACTGTATTTACAACTCGGACATACTTTTCAAAGCCATTTCCTCGGTTAGATATATTTTACTAAATCTATTGATTTATTTGCGCTTTTTTCCAGACGTTTATTGTTTAACAGTATTTATGTACATGTACGTGTAATGTACAGCACGAACGGACAGTTTTGTACAAGTATTTACAAAGGTGTTTCCAGTTCCTGGTTCTCAACCACAGTGTTGCCATGCCTGGGTCTACAAACAGTGCAGGTTCTGTAAGTGAACTTAAGAAGAACTCGTTTGAATTCAGGCATCCTGAACATGTACACAATAACATTAATACCTGAGTTAAGATACCGCAACAGATCTAGAGCTAGAAAAGTGTCTCTTGAATATGATTCATTACACTTTTTACAGTAAAACAATACTGTGGTATAGACACCATACGGGGTCCACGTAATAAGAGAGGCTAGTGTGACAATGACAAGCGTGACAGCTAATTTTCTCTCACGCAAAGCCTGGATTTGAGAATTAGCTCTTCGAAAATTCTGACCATATTTTAACTTCATTGCAATTCCAAAGTATGCAATGATTATTATTAGGAGAGAAGGTGGGATCGTAAGGCGAATATAGTGACTTACGGAGGAATGTATCAAGGATAGTTTAAATGCACAGATAAATAAAACCAGTACAACACTGGCAAGAAACCACGGTATGCCGATGAGCGCCACGTACATCCTAATACCAGCAGCACGATGGTGAATGGGAAATACAGTGACAATAAAACGTTCAATGGATATCGCAGTTAACGTGTATAGTGACGAAGCAGAAGCAAAATAATACAGTGAGCTTCTTACTTGATTCCCTCTGGACAACGAAGACCGTAATTCTAGCGATATTGTGATCAGAACACTGACTCCGACTAGAAAGTCAGCCACACTCAAGCTGACGAGGAGATAATATGGTCTTTTTCGCATCCGTTTTGTCTTAAAAAAAACAAAAAGGCACAAGGTGTTTCCCAGTAGGATAACAAACGAAACAACAACATAACAGGATATGTCTGTAATGTTTAGAGTCTTCTCCACGTCTGTGGTACTTGTTCTTGTGGTGTTAATACCAACAAGGAAGTCATTTGTGTTCGCGCTGATGTTTATCACCGGCTTGGTGGACATTTTTTCGTATCTAAAAGAGGAAAGTAATAATTAGTTGAATATGTTGAATATTAGTTGAATATGTGTTTCAATAACTATGAGTAATTTTGCAATCCGAGGTCAAATGTTTAATTGGTGTATTTATTGTAGTCTCTCGCTATCTCAATACTAGGTATATTACCTTTCGGTAAAGTGCCAACGAGCAATGTTTTAGAATGGTGTTTTACCAAATATTAATAGTCATGAGGTTTTTGTAGCCTGAAATACAGCCGCCTCCTCAGCTCGTTCCAGAGTCCACTTTTGTGGATTTGACAGGCGAAAAATAAGGTAAACCAATATCTATTAATCAATTGAAATACATTAATTTAATCGAGTTCTTAGGAGAGGCCATTGAAGGAATTCCATGGGTGGGGCGTTTGATGAAATAAAATCTAAATTCAAATTTTCCTAACCCTAACCCTTCCTTCCCAGCTTAATACCGACACCATGTCAAGAGGACCGCGATCTGATCTAACTCTTCAGCACTTTCAGTTGCACATACATTACTTTATTCAAATCAGATGGAACACCATTAGAGCCCGGGGGGTGGGGTTAGGGAATTCCCGGCCATATAAAATTAACGGGGATGATCGTCGGAAATGATCGTCGTACCTTTTAGGGGTTAAAATTCGTGGTTTGGTACCGCTTAGGGTGTTTAAATCTAAAATGTAAAAACGAGTCAAATTCCGCGTGAAAATTTACAGACATGCAATGTATGGAAAACTGAAAACACGATTGCACGCTTCCCAGAACAGCTATATCCCTCAAATTTCGATATGTTAATCTTTTACCTGGTATCTTAAGTTTGTATCTGAAGAATATTTCAGAAATTCGATTTTACGGATTTTATTTGGCATCGGATTCCCATCGATTCCCATACAAACACTGTATTTCGCGCCATGTTTGCACCCCTTTCAAAATGTCGGATTTACCGCGAATTGGTCTATTAGAGCCACGCCAACAAAATCCCCATCACTTTTATATCGGAGTCCAGTTTAACAGTTTATAATACGGTTGCTGTAAGAAGAAATACACTGGTATGTAATCAACTAAAGTCGATTGAGGTATGCTAACCGCCGTGGAAAGCGAGTAGCAGCTGACGAGCGTTAGCTCTGACGAAGGGCTAACGCTCGAAACGTCAGCGGCTACTCGCTTTTCACGGCGGTTCGCATACCTCAATCGACTTTAGTTGATTACATACCAGTGTTTGTCTTCCCCGCCTACGCAGACCAAAACTAGTTTTTACAGGAACTAGTTGCCTATTGTAAGAAGAAATGTCTACTTATCCGGCATAGCTAGCAAAAACATACGTTGCTCTGAATAAAAAAAAACTCTGAACTTTAACAGGACCCAGCGGCCACAGATCGATTCAAGGTCCCGTTTCAGTAACTTTAATTACAAAATGATCAATTTTATTGCGAATTGCTTGGGTAACATGTACATGGACAGGTAATAGGCTCCTGACATGGAACATTTAAGAAAATTGCCTCCTAAGTCTAGCTGGGTATTCATCAGAGTGAGTACGTTGTAGAAAAAGGGTTTACAATCGGAATTTATATCCGAATAAAGGCTAATTTCCTTGGTATAAGTTTAATTATAAGTTAGCTTGTAATTACCGATCAGTTTATTCCTTTGTGATCTTACTGGCTGTAGCTGTAGCATGAGGTACGACGGGGCTGGAATAATAAGAATACAAGAGCCTGTCAATAAATAGAGAAAAGAAAAACACAATCAATTCAGGATAGACTACTGAATGAAGATACTGGTTGAACAGCTCAGACGTACCTCTTATGTGCTCTAGCTGAGAGACTCTCACTACTGTTAACTAATCTTTCCACTTTGACAAGGCATCATGTTAGCCGAGAGAGGCCACCGGAAATGGTTTCAGTAATAATAGGAACTGGAAATTGAAAGTCGAAAGTCGAAATTTCGTTTTCATACATGTATATCAAGTTAAAATAACTTTCCAATAAGGAGTCTCATCTGAGGGGGCTTGAACTAGGTTGGGACCCTACACTCTACCGCACCACTCTTCCCTTTTTTTTAAATTTCCGGAGGACTGATGCGAAGTCAGCCTGATTTATGGCGAAATTGTAAACGAGAAAGGTTTGGTCTGGCGTCTGTATTAGTATTTTAGTAAATCAAGGCATTCATGGCAAAGCTAGCGAGCCAGTAATAATTATACATATTTTTACATGTATTTATCGTTTAACGAATTTATGGTACATTTAGATGAATGAGTTATGAATAGATATATAAATGATAATTATAAACGGAAACGCAAAACAATGACAATAATAATCGTAAGAAGAACTGAAAGTGTTAAACCTTGACTCAACTTAATTACCTACAATCGTACGATGCAATCGTATGAAACACTAATATAATAATAATAATAAGATATTGGGAGCATCCCACAGGGTCTCGATGCTCTTACATTGTGTGTGGTTGCATGGCTAAAACCTAATTCTAAACTAATTACAATAATAATAGTAAAAATATTCAGTATACCCCCCGGGGGGGGGGGGGGGGCACTCCCTTATATGGGCTATACGGGTATGTGCCGCGGGATTGGGTATGGTTTTTTAGCTGCCGAGTTCTGCCAAGGGTATGGATTTTGATATACTTGTCGTGGGTCTGTCGTTGACGCCATGCTTAGAGCTCTATCGACCACACTACAGCTTAAAATACCATATTAAAACAAAACAACGGCTTTCGTAGTGTAATTTTAATTAATAACTGTTCGGTGTCTGGACTCTTTCATATCTAATGTCATGCTGTGTAAACATCACAAGATCATGTTTGATCTATAATGAAAATGCAACGGAACTGCGCGCGATTCACAAGAGCTACGGCATCAACCAACTTCTGAGGAGACTACAAGCGTTAAAACGCAACAATACTTTGAAAATAAAACGTGCGTCATAGTGCTTCAACTGGGATAGGGTATGGTAAACGTGCGTCATAGTGCTTCAACTGGGATAGGGTATGGTAAACGGGCGTCATAGTGCTTCAACTGGGATAGGGTATGGTAAACGGGCGTCATAGTGCTTCAACTGGGATAGGGTATGGTAAACGGGCGTCATAGTGCTTCAACTGGGATAGGGTATGGTAAACGGGCGTCATAGTGCTTCAACTGGGATAGGGTATGGTAAACGTGCGTCATAGTGTTTCAACTGGGATAGGGTTGGTAAACGTGCGTCATAGTGTTTCAACTGGGATAGGGTATGGTAAACGTGCGTCATAGTGTTTCAACTGGGATAGGGTATGGTAAACGTGCGTCATAGTGCTTCAACTGGGATAGGGTATGGTAAACATGCGTCATAGTGTTTCAACTGGGATAGGGTATGGTAAACGTGCGTCATAGTGTTTCAACTGGGATAGGGTATGGTAAACGTGCGTCATAGTGCTTCAACTGGGATAGGGTATGGTAAACGTGCGTCATAGTGCTTCAACTGGGATAGGGTATGGTAAACGGGCGTCATAGTGCTTCAACTGGGATAGGGTATGGTAAACGGGCGTCATAGTGCTTCAACTGGGATAGGGTATGGTAAACGGGCGTCATAGTGCTTCAACTGGGATAGGGTATGGTAAACGTGCGTCATAGTGCTTCAACTGGGATAGGGTATGGTAAACGTGCGTCATAGTGTTTCAACTGGGATAGGGTATGGTAAACGTGCGTCATAGTGCTTCAACTGGGATAGGGTATGGTAAACGTGCGTCATAGTGTTTCAACTGGGATAGGGTATGGTAAACGTGCGTCATAGTGTTTCAACTGGGATAGGGTATGGTAAACGTGCGTCATAGTGCTTCAACTGGGATAGGGTATGGTAAACGTGCGTCATAGTGCTTCAACTGGGATAGGGTATGGTAAACGTGCGTCATAGTGCTTCAACTGGGATAGGGTATGGTAAACGTGCGTCATAGTGTTTCAACTGGGATAGGGTATGGTAAACGTGCGTCATAGTGTTTCAACTGGGATAGGGTATGGTAAACGTGCGTCATAGTGTTTCAACTGGGATAGGGTATGGTAAACGTGCGTCATAGTGTTTCAACTGGGATAGGGTATGGTAAACGTGCGTCATAGTGCTTCAACTGGGATAGGGTATGGTAAACGTGCGTCATAGTGCTTCAACTGGGATAGGGTATGGTAAACGGGCGTCATAGTGCTTCAACTGGGATAGGGTATGGTAAACGGGCGTCATAGTGCTTCAACTGGGATAGGGTATGGTAAACGTGCGTCATAGTGTTTCAACTGGGATAGGGTATGGTAAACGTGCGTCATAGTGTTTCAACTGGGATAGGGTATGGTAAACGTGCGTCATAGTGTTTCAACTGGGATAGGGTTTGGTAAACGTGCGTCATAGTGTTTCAACTGGGATAGGGTTGGTAAACGTGCGTCATAGTGTTTCAACTGGGATAGGGTATGGTAAACGTGCGTCATAGTGTTTCAACTGGGATAGGGTATGGTAAACGTGCGTCATAGTGTTTCAACTGGGATAGGGTATGGTAAACGTGCGTCATAGTGTTTCAACTGGGATAGGGTATGGTAAACGTGCGTCATAGTGTTTCAACTGGGATAGGGTATGGTAAACGTGCGTCATAGTGTTTCAACTGGGATAGGGTATGGTAAACGTGCGTCATAGTGTTTCAACTGGGATAGGGTATGGTAAACGTGCGTCATAGTGTTTCAACTGGGATAGGGTATGGTAAACGTGCGTCATAGTGCTTCAACTGGGATAGGGTATGGTAAACGTGCGTCATAGTGCTTCAACTGGGATAGGGTATGGTAAACGGGCGTCATAGTGCTTCAACTGGGATAGGGTATGGTAAACGGGCGTCATAGTGCTTCAACTGGGATAGGGTATGGTAAACGTGCGTCATAGTGCTTCAACTGGGATAGGGTATGGTAAACGTGCGTCATAGTGTATCAACTGGGATAGGGTATGGTAAACGTGCGTCATAGTGTTTCAACTGGGATAGGGTATGGTAAACGTGCGTCATAGTGCTTCAACTGGGATAGGGTATGGTAAACGTGCGTCATAGTGCTTCAACTGGGATAGGGTATGGTAAACGTGCGTCATAGTGTTTCAACTGGGATAGGGTATGGTAAACGTGCGTCATAGTGCTTCAACTGGGATAGGGTATGGTAAACGTGCGTCATAGTGCTTCAACTGGGATAGGGTATGGTAAACGTGCGTCATAGTGCTTCAACTGGGATAGGGTATGGTAAACGTGCGTCATAGTGTTTCAACTGGGATAGGGTATGGTAAACGTGCGTCATAGTGCTTCAACTGGGATAGGGTATGGTAAACGTGCGTCATAGTGCTTCAACTGGGATAGGGTATGGTAAACGTGCGTCATAGTGCTTCAACTGGGATAGGGTATGGTAAACGTGCGTCATAGTGCTTCAACTGGGATAGGGTATGGTAAACGTGCGAGATAGTGCTTCAACTGGGATAGGGTATGGTAAACGTGCGTCATAGTGCTTCAACTGGGATAGGGTATGGTAAACGTGCGTCATAGTGCTTCAACTGGGATAGGGTATGGTAAACGTGCGTCATAGTGCTTCAACTGGGATAGGGTATGGTAAACGTGCGTCATAGTGCTTCAACTGGGATAGGGTATGGTAAACGTGCGTCATAGTGCTTCAACTGGGATAGGGTATGGTAAACGTGCGTCATAGTGCTTCAACTGGGATAGGGTATGGTAAACGTGCGTCATAGTGCTTCAACTGGGATAGGGTATGGTAAACGTGCGTCATAGTGCTTCAACTGGGATAGGGTATGGTAAACGTGCGTCATAGTGCTTCAACTGGGATAGGGTATGGTAAACGTGCGTCATAGTGCTTCAACTGGGATAGGGTATGGTAAACGTGCGTCATAGTGCTTCAACTGGGATAGGGTATGGTAAACGTGCGTCATAGTGCTTCAACTGGGATAGGGTATGGTAAACGTGCGTCATAGTGCTTCAACTGGGATAGGGTATGGTAAACGTGCGAGATAGTGCTTCAACTGGGATAGGGTATGGTAAACGTGCGTCATAGTGCTTCAACTGGGATAGGGTATGGTAAACGTGCGTCATAGTGCTTCAACTGGGATAGGGTATGGTAAACGTGCGTCATAGTGCTTCAACTGGGATAGGGTATGGTAAACGTGCGTCATAGTGCTTCAACTGGGATAGGGTATGGTAAACGTGCGTCATAGTGCTTCAACTGGGATAGGGTATGGTAAACGTGCGTCATAGTGCTTCAACTGGGATAGGGTATGGTAAACGTGCGTCATAGTGCTTCAACTGGGATAGGGTATGGTAAACGTGCGTCATAGTGCTTCAACTGGGATAGGGTATGGTAAACGTGCGTCATAGTGCTTCAACTGGGATAGGGTATGGTAAACGTGCGTCATAGTTCTTCAACTGGGATAGGGTATGGTAAACGTGCGTCATAGTGCTTCAACTGGGATAGGGTATGGTAAACGTGCGTCATAGTGCTTCAACTGGGATAGGGTATGGTAAACGTGCGTCATAGTGCTTCAACTGGGATAGGGTATGGTAAACGGCCGGCATTTTTAGGTCTGAGATAGGGCCAGTGTTTTGAGGTCTCGCGGCACACCCCTACCCAAAAAAATTCTGAGTACCCCCTCCCCCCGGGAGTATACCAGAAACTAAGAAAAGTGATCCCTAAAAAAGATGTCTTGAAACTACTTAATCTCTCACCATACTCTCAGTGTTTGACATTGGTACTACAAGTAAGTTCTGTGATGCCGATCTCAATGACTGGCGACTAGGCTTACAGGTAGAAGTTCCTTTATGTACTCAGGTGCCTCATTATGAAGGGCTTTATGTATAGTTTAATAAACGAGCAGCAGTGTTTTGTCAGATTTAAAAACGCGAGGGCGATCTGACAAAACACGTGCTGCGAGGTTATTAAACGGCTTCAAAAACTTATAATGGTTAATTAATGAACCATTGAGCCTTTGTATTCACAACTCCATGGAAATATATATATATATCCGAGTAATCACCGCCTGCGATTACGAACATCTCAAGGGAATGACATGAAGAAATTACCATACTATGTTGTTTGTTTGGCTGGCTTCAAGCGGACGTTTCGCAATGCTGAAAGCATTGTGTGACAAGGGCAAGAAGAACCTGCACTTGAAGGATTTGGTGTCAAGGTTGACATTTGATAAAGTTCAAGACTTGGAAAGCGATGTGACTGACATGACGGCAGACTCTAAATGAAGAGGATGTTTGTATTCACTCTTCTTAATATTTATGCGCATATCTAATTCACTACTCGAAAATGAGGCTATCCCCGCATAGAGGATGCTGCAACGTCCACCCTAGTTCGAAAGGACAATTCAGGAATTTTCCTTTTGCCTCTCCAATGCATAGAGGAACACAGAAATGTTCCGTCCGCGACGCTATTTTGCTTTTCAGCTAAGTAACGATGCGGGGATAGCCTCGTTTTCGAGTAGCTAATTATATGCGCATAAATATTAACAAGTGTCAATTAAATTTAATGCCCGTTTTTATTATTTTACGGCTTTGAGTTTGGTTTAATAATTGGGACTAAATAGTGGCTCGGTAAACAAGTAGTGGTAGTTGGATAACTTCATTAATTATTCATGAGTTTTTGAAATGTAATTAAAAGAATCTTAAAACAATCCTAGCTGTAATTGGCAACCAGTGAGGGCGTTGCAGTGTGTGAGTCATATGATCGTTGCCCTGGTGACAAGCCGAGCGGCTTAAATATGTGTTTGTCATTCTTCTGTATGAAGGCGTGGTAAATACATTGGTATTCGTTTCTCGCTCCTATTCATGGCTGCAATCAATTCCCAGTGATTCAAATGACAAAGCCGTGGCGACCATGTTATAATACAATATGTTTACAAGTGATACAAAAGCGAGAAAGAATAAAACATTACTGATGCGATAAATATATGTGGAGGACATCAGGCAAAAGATGCTAACGAGCAATCTTTTATAAATGTCCTCCAACATGGCCGCGATGACGTCACGTGCAACCCAGCAATTCAGTATGTACAAGAGAAAGTATGTAGCTATGCGGCAGCAGCTTTCAGCCGGGGATAAACGTTCGAACATTGTTTTCAAAAACTCATTAATAATTCGTAAAAAGTGAATGTTTAACTCGCTTCTCATTTACATAAACATTTGCTTCAATTTTATAGGCCGAAATAGATCGTATCGCCAAAATACCTGAATAACATGACTCTATACATCAGCGTTTTTGAAGCAGTTCAATAAACTCGCAGCCCTCGTGTTTGTAAATTTGATAAAACACTGCTGCGAGTTCATTAAACAGTACTTCTCAGAACATGAATAATTAATGAGTTCAGCAGCCAATCGGGTCATCACATTTTGGTCACGTGGATGAGTCTTGATACCCAATGAAACACCATCCAAATCACTAGTGATCTTAGTCTGGCCTCTGGACCTTTTCAGCTTGGCTCAATGTTGTCCCATTTCAGATCACGTGACCATCCCCTTGTGTATTGTTTCTTTTATTTCTGGTTAACGCATGAGGAGATATTGAAATGGTAATACTTCGGACAAAGAATTATTCCCGAAAGATTTGAAATGGGACAACATTGCGCCAAATGGAAAAGGTCTATCGGGCATCAAGATTCATGCAGTTTTTATTCAAATTATTGTAATGTCGAATTAATTAAATGACGTCACCTCGGGAATCGACCTAGGCTTTTACTTAAGCCTAGTTTGCATATTATCGTTACGATCGCTGAAAAATTGGCCCAGCGATCGTAGCGATCATATGGAAACCAATTTTTCGGCGATCGTAGCGATCGGGTGGCGATCGAAACGATTATATGGAAACCACTCTCCAGCGATCGTGGCGATCCTATAGCGATCCAAACGATCCCATAAAGCATTGCTCACCAACAGAAACATCCCATGATGCACCCAGGTTTTCTCGCACTCGGAAAAATGGCGTCTACCAGTGCAGATACTAGCAATAACGCGAGTTTTATGGAAGAAGTCCAGGTACACGAATGCCTCTACAATAAATTCAGCAAAGATTACAAGGACAAGTTTGTCAAAATCAACTGCTGGAAAAAAATTGCCGAAAAGTTCTCGGTAACTGCTAACGAAGCAGAAAAGAAGTTCAAAAACATTAGAACCGCATACGGGAGATTTCTAAAGAAAAAGAAGACGATACCCTCGGGCTCAGGGAGGGAAGCAGTGCCCGTCCCGAGAGAGTTTAGTCAGCTCGACTGGCTGTAAAACCTCAACGTTTTCTGTGTGCTTGGACGATCGTAGCGATCATATGGAAAGATTTAGGATCGCTAGAATCGCTACCACCGCCGCGATCGCTGGGCCAATTTTTCAGCGATCGTAGCGATTATATGGAAACTAGGCTTTACGCGGTCATGGATCAGGAAAGGTCACGTTTCCACGATTTCAAACAAGCGTAGAAGATAGAGTATTCCCTGTAAACCAAAATTTTCTTCGCAGAAGTACTCAAAACTTTTCGGAGGTTCATAGCTATGAAAATTGCACGAAGGCTAATAAAACTAGCAACGGAGGTGTTTTTTTCGTATGTTCACATTAATAGAGTTCGAGTCCTTGATTGTTCTACAGTGTAAGTTCTTCCTCCTTTAGTGATGCGATTAAAGCGAGGGCAGCATCATCGGATTTAAATTAGAAAAGCGAGTGATTCTACTGTGAAAGTCAGAGTTTCGAGGAAGTATATAAGGATTCTATATATAGGCCGGAACGGGATTTTAACTGTTTACACCGGTTGATAAGCTAATACACCTCTTCTAATAATAGTACAAAGTATTAAATAACGTATGCAGAAGGGGTAGTCCGATCAGTCTTAATTAAGAATTAACCAGGCAACTCTTTTCTGAAGTTTCAGAACCCTTCATAGGTTCTCACTGTTACACCCCGACCAAATATATAACACCATTGTAGTAAATCTCTCCGGCTGCCATTGCTTCATGCACTCAGATATGGTCTTATGTGTCAGAACATTCCCAACTGATCTTTTTGACAACTGCTTGCATAGATTCTCAATATGTTGGTTACTATCCAGGGGTAACCCCGAGGAGTTTTTGCCTTCAGTGAACCTGATTCACTGGTACATCATTAAGCCGATTAACTTTCATATTAACAGACAGCTCCGACCGCCGGGTCATCTTCTTCTCAAGTCGTTAATAATTTATAGCTTTGGTTTTGGCTGTATATATTGATAAACATCCGATTTCTACAGGACCATTCATTTATGTTCTTGAGGTCTTTTTTACGTTCTCGAGGTGGAATGGGTAGTGTCATCAGCAAAAATGTCAATTGACGAATTCTTAGTAGAGAGATGTCATTTACGAACGAAGCGGCCTCTGACATGAACTGCCCATCATAACAATCTCCGAGGCTGGTGACAGTTGAATGGCCATTCAGAAGACGTGTAAGAATGAGCATTAGTAAAAACCAATCAGAGGAGGGTACATATAATCGTGCTATATATATACTCCGCTGGGGGTCCAAAACAGACGTTCAGTTCGGATGCGACGCAGGCTAAGAAGAGTAAGAACAGCACCGGACCGAGAATAGAGGCTGTGGGACGCCTTGCTTGATGCGAAAGGGACTATTTAGCCCAATGTTATGCTGTAAGAGGGGACTAGTTGGCTGACTATCTGACTTTCTGGCTTTAATCGCCTTTATCGGTGGATCAACCAAAATCACAAAATATAACTCAGGGGGTATAGGCTTGGATAGGTTTCTTTGATCTTTTCTTCCATCAAAAAAACGGCAAACATAAACTTCATGCATCTCAAGATTTTATAGTATGTTGGCTGTAACTGTGTTGGAAATTAAAGCCCGACTAGGACCGCCGGTTTGGCCATGTTTTGACAAGGGAGAAATTCTCCCCGAGGCCGCCGGATCGTTGTTAAAGACCATGTCCATGATTAGTTGTTGCTGCCGAATAAATCGACAATCTTCCATCGTTTTTCCTTCTGTGCCCTCCGTTCTATTACGGTCTTACTCAGCAAGGGTTCAATACTCTAATATTTGTGAGAACAGCTTCGATAAGAATTCGCCAGCTAGTGCACGTATTATGTATATTATGCCGAAGCTTTATACTCAGGATCAGGTGAGCACAAGGACAGGAATAATTATGTAATTTACCATGAAGAACAAACACAGAAACACTTCGCTAAGTTATCTATGGCGCTAACTGGAGGTTTTGCAGGAATAAATGATTTTAATTCTATTCCAAAAGCATATGTTTATTCCAGTTAATTTATCCAGTTTCAGTGGGGTCATGCGAGCCTTGTTTGCTATAAATAAATGCCGAACTTTGAGCGGGTGATTAGTCATCCCAAAAATGTAATAAAGGGCAAGCAAATCACAGGCCGCCCAAGTTCTGACTTTGTATGGGAGTTCTTCCGATAACTCAGAATAATAACATAAATTTAGTTACAGATCTTCTGTAATACAAGGTAAATAAAGGAAGAAGACTTACTTGAAGTTGTTTTGTCGTCCTATGTGTGTTTCAGGTCGCTAGAACGGGGTTTTATGGAATTCTTGAGTCATAAGCTTCACCCCTCTAACCAGGCGCCGTGGAAAATGTTTGGTGATAAAATGTGTTCTCCTTTCATCTTATTCCTATAACTACTGCATGTTATTTTATCATTGCTACTCTAGCTTCGATTTTATTCAGATTATTTCTGACTTTAGTTTGCTCCATGCGTTCTCACATTCGCACGTATATATACTCATTCCTCTTTCATCAATATTCTTAGCTTTATTCCGCCTTATCAGTTGCTGGTGTGTCCAGACCCCGGGGAGGGGGGTACTCCTGTTTGTGACGTATTATGTATGTGCCGCCCGGGTGGGTCAGGGTTTTGAGCTCAGTTTGGGCAGGTAGGGTCAGGGTTTTGACCTGATTTGGGCAGATCAGAGTCAGGATTTGAGTATAATTTGGGTGCAGTCAGGGTCGGGGTTCAGTATTTTTTAGGCAGTTCATTTTTTTTAGCTAGTACTATGTCAAAAAAAAGACCTTCTGTTGCCGCATTTTTATCGCCTGCCCACATGCAAGCACTGAGGTTTCCATACATCGTGACGCCGCTAATTTTATCTATGTACTTCATCTGCTGATTTGTTTACCCAATGCCACGTCCCGACTTGAAATGTTCCGTATTTTGCATGAAATCCCGGTACGCGGTATACCGGCCAGGATATATATCCGACCGTGTTTTGAAAACAATTTAAAGAAGGGGCAATCAGGTGTTTTTTTCCCAAAAAGGGGGCAATCGGGGTTTTGGAGCTCGGATTGGGTCAAACAGGGTCAGGGTTTGAGCCTCTTGGCCTCACATACATACCCATTTTTCATGTAAGTCCCCCCCCCCCCCCCCCCCCCGGGGGTCCAGACTCTCTCGGTGTGTCCGCCTTATTTAATGGTGTATCCAGATTATCGCGATGTATCCGCCTTATTTACTGGGGTGTCCAAATTGTAGCCAATATTATTATTATTATATATTTATTTGTTTGTTTTAGAGTGGGCCTACGGTTTTAACATTTATGTTCTTTTAGCTCCGTTTCACCTCACATTTAACTGAAAGTTTTGACTATTCTAGTTTTATTTTATTTTGGTCGAGTACTTTTCCATTCTCTTACCCCAACCTTGGGGGTGACAGTGCTTGCAGGGTCGTATTCCCATTCGGATTATTTACCGAGCGGCAAGGCTGTTACCCCTTGTGCTGGGATAATTTATTCCTCGGGTTTGCTGTCTTTCCATACAGGTTGTCTGCATGGTATCTCGCTTATAATAGCAAATGTTTTAGATATTTTAACCCAGCCCAGTGGGTGACAGCCAATTGTTACTCTATTCCGGCCCGGTTCAGATATATAGTCCTCAGTTTGTTACTTTTAATGCTTCATATGAATGTGAGAATTGGGTGTGATTCTATAGTGCTCTCTCCTGCGATCACGCGCTCATAGGCCTAGCTATGGTGCTATAGCTGAATCTATATATAGGTTAAAGGTCACGGCTACAGACCTGGTACATACAGTGGTCTCTTAGCTTCGAGTGTTGGGTTTTGGATCTGGAAGTATATCTAAGTATTGGATTATACTCCTGTCATGGAAGAGGACTACCAATTTGCCCATAACTTAGCCATTAGGAGCAAGGAAAACCGCTAATATACCAAGTGACAGTTTTTGTACTGTGTAACTTTAGTAAAACTACTGTCAATTGGTATAGAAGACATTTAATATAGTAAATAAAGTACGCACGCATTCTCAAGTATTTTGGTCATGAGTTAGTAAAACACCGTTATATCCCGAAGGCTTAATGTCGTCTAAAATATCGCCAATTGACAATGAAAGTATTGCTGCGAGAGCAGGTGTGTTTATTATCAAAGGCCTGTACCCCTATGCTATTTGTTAGAATTTTAAAGTAGTCACAAGTATAGTATTGCTGGATTTTGAACTTAATATTTATTAAATGCGCAGTTTTACTTCTCGAACTTATATATTGGGCTGTTACTGATTATTTCAGATATTCGACCAAATTGTGAAGCAAAACTAGAGGTAGGAGTTCCGTACTCAAGATCCAGTTACTGAACATCTTTCTTGGCTTCACTTTTTATTTTTCAGGTTTTCATTTTACGCTCTAAATAGTTTCATCTGGTCTGTTTGTTCAGTAAAATAAAACAGCTTGCGCTAGCTAGTATTGTTTGTGTCTTATAACTACTTTAATTAAAAAAATGGAAAATAACTCCGCTATATGACTGTATTTCTCTCTAGATCTGATAAGACATGACTTTAAAATATCGAGACATCGCGGAGCAAAGGCAGCATTTTCAAGAAAATAATCGGCCTGGTTAAAAAGGACGTTTTTACTGAGCGCGCTCCATCATCGGGTCTACACTCCTCGTACGTGCAGGTCTCGAACAGTGAGAGTGCACGTTGCTGAAGATCTTATTTGTGAGTGAAACTGTTTTTTCTGAGTATTTGAACCACAGAATGATTCTATGATTTGAAGACGGTAGCATATGTATATCGGCAAGTTTCGAAATGTTCTATTCGGATCGGTGAAAATATTGATTGCTACCCTCAAAGGGAGTTTTAAGAGCAGATGTCTACAAAAATCAAACAAAATCGAAAATCTGCGGCAAAAGTCGAAAAATAGAATTTGCTTCCCTTTTGCATATACTGAGTAGCCCATAGTCAGCCGCATGTGTAGTTTGTTTCGTGAAATATTTATTTATTTCCGAGAAAAACGGCAAAATCCCATTGAGCTCCAGACACGATTCCCGGAGGCCCGACAGGGTTGAAAATCGGCCGTGTTCGCTCGATTTGCATGTCAAAACTATTGAACCGAGAACTATTGTAATACTACCAGCTTATTATATATATGGCTCTTCCTTGTTCACTCAGAGGAATTTAATAAACCTGGATTATTTTAAGACTTCGAGAGCAAAGTACCTGTTTTGTTATAACCTGAGTATCAGTCCCTCCCCCCTTCCTTTCCATCACCCATCCCCCCTCCCCCCTAAGGAGGGGTGGTGAAAAGGAAGGGAGAGAGGGACTGATACTCAGGTTAGTTTTGTTATGACAATCGGTAGGTCCAAAAGGATTGTGAATTTTTAACCATGTGCCACAACTCCAAATTCCATAAAATATTGGATATTAACTTGGAAGAAATAGCCAAGGTCTTTCAAGCTATATAAAGTTTACTTTGGGCAAATCAATTCGCTCTCCTCGGAAAACATAAAATTACGCCAGTGACCAAAGCCATGTCACATTGGTAGGAAACAAAATAAATTAAACCTTTCCTCGGTTATGATATTCTGTATGGTCCGTAATATTCTTTTATGGCATATTCTTTACCGTTCTTGATGTACCACATGACATCGTAAGTTGAATTGAACGAACAAAACTGCTCCATAATTAGATGTTCCTCGTGTGTATCTTAGTGCTTTTTATGTCGATGATATCAATTGCTTTGCAAGCTTCGAGCAGCATCCATTAGAATGAAACCAAGTATTTCTTTGTTTGATTCAACCAATCTCGCCGCCACGTCTTTGTGCAAACCAGCAATAGAACATGGAGAACTATCTTCTATTTGTTAAAAATAATTATTTCAAGTTGAGGATTTATTTGAAGGACAAGAAGTTGCTCATTTGACTAAAATCGCGGACAGGATTCCTTTTTTTACCGGGAAACTGAGAAGAGCAGAGGAAATGAAAACTCGCTAAAATCGCTTCATATCAACCCTATTACCACACATACAGCAAGTAATACACTATGGAAGCAAGGTAAGGCATTTTATTCATTAATTCTTTCGTATTTCTAGCTCGTTAAAATTCCCATACAAACGCTGTAAGTATTAGCTAGATATTTAGAGCTTGGGCTGCCTGTGCTGATACAGGCGGGAACAACAATGGTGGCAATCAAATATTAAAGAAAAATGTTCAAAACATTTTTATCATAATGTTTGGAACCACCGCCGATTCTGAAAAGTCAATTTTTGTTTCAAAACACGTGGAAAGCAAATAAAACCTGAACGTCGACTAAGGCATTGTTTTAAATGTTTTCTATAACGATTGACAGTTTTACTAATGCACTTTGCGTAACTTTGTAAACGTTAGTGTTTTGCTCACGAGCAAGGAAACACTGTCATATCCCGAATGTCTAATGTTGACTCAAAACATCGTCATAATATTGCTGCGAGAGCAGGTGCTGTATTGATAAGCCACTGTGTTTATTATCAAAGTCCTGTACCCCTACAATTAATTTTTGTTAGAATTTTAAAGTAGTCAAGTCAGTATAGAGTATTATTCGATTTTTGAGCTTAATATAAGTGCACCTAGTTTTTTTCGTTTTTAACTTTTTACTCAGAAGATAAATATTTTCCGTTGTTAAAAGCCTTTCTTAACTTTCCTATCTTCAGTAGTTAAATATAACAAATGGCGTTAGCTGGTAATGTTTGTTCCTAATAATTACTTTAATTAAAAAAATAGAAAATAACTCAGCTATATGTATTGTTCTCTTATAAAACACGACTTCACAATATCGAAACATCGCGGAGCAGCAAGCTCAGTAAAGGCAACATTTTCATGAAAATAATCGGGCTGGTTAAAAAGGACGTTTTTACTGAGCGCGATCGCTCGCGTCATATCCATCACCTTGGTCGACACTCACACAGGTCTCAGCCAGCTAGAGTGCACGTTGATGAAGATCTTATTTGTGAGTGAAACTGCTTTTTCTGATTATTTCAATCACAAAATGACTTGAAGAAGGTAGCTGTACTGAAATGTTGAAAAGGAACGAATTCAATTCTGAGCGTTATGATACTGTACTAATAATAAATGCGTTGTTGCCCTTCGAAAGCAGGTCAAAGTTACATAAAATAGCTATTTGTCTCTGTTCACGATAACAATAAGCAGGATGATATCCATATTATTCTTTTTTTTCCCTAGATTCAGCAAATTGTCCACCAAGATGGCAAACAGTACGAATACAAATGATTTCCTTGTTGGTATTAATACCACAAGAACAAGTAACACAGACGTGGAGAAGACTCTGAACATTACAAACATATCCAGTTATGCTGTTGTTTCGTTTGGTATCCTACTGGGAAACATTTTATACCTCTTCGTCTTTCTTAAGACAAAACGTATGCGAAAACGACCATATTATCTCCTGGTCAGCTTGAGTGTGGCCGACTTTCTAGTCGGAGTCAGTATTTTGGAGACAATATCACTAGAAATATATTACTTGACCAGTGGGAATCATGTACAAAGCACATTGTTTTATTTAGCGAGTCCTGCCTCACTTTATACACTGACTGCGATATCCATTGAACGTTTTATTATCACTGTATTTCCCATTTACCATCGTGCTGCTGGTATTAGGTTGTACGTAGCGCTCATTGGCATACCATGGTTTCTTGCCTGTGTTGTATTGGCTCTCTTTATCTGTGCACACAAACTATACTTCATACCTCCCTCCGTAATGCCCTATGCTCGCCTTCCGATTCCACTGTGTCTGATTATAATAATCATTGCATACTTTGGTCTTGCACTGACATTGAAATATGGTCAGCACATTCAAGGAGCTAATCAAACCCATGCGTCGCGTGACAGAAAATTAGCCATCACGCTTGTCATTGTCACACTAGCCTCTCTTATCACGTGGAGTCCGTATGCTGTCCATATGACAATATTGTTTTATTGTAAAAAGTGTAATATTTCACACTCAAGAAACACTTTTCTTGCTCTAAATTTGTTACGGTATCTTAACTCGGGTATAAATATTGTTGTGTACATGTTCAGGATGCCTGAATTCAAACAAGTTCTTCTCAAGTTCATTTCCAGAACCTGCACTGTTTGTAGACCCAGGCAGGTTAATCCTGTGGTTGAGAGTACGGAACAGGAAACGCCTTTGTAAATACTTGTATAAAAATGCCCATTCATGCAGTACTATATTGCATCACACGTAAATAGTGTTAAACAAACAAGAAACGTCTGGGAAAAAAGCACAAATACATCAATAGATTTAGTAAAAAAGATTAACCAAGGAATGGACTTTGGAAAGTTTGTAGAAATTGTAAATGCAATGCGGCTTATAAACGCGAAATAGCTTTATTACATAGACTTGAATGAAATAAACTAGCGAGCAACAAATGAAGTACTAATTTGATTACCTTGGTTTTCTTTGGTTTCTTTGTTTCACGAGAAGTAGTTAAAGTGCCTATCACCCTTTTGCAATTTTTATAGCTATGAACCTCCGAAAAGTTTTGAGTACTTCTGTGAAGAAAGTTTTGGTTTACAGTGAAACTTTATGTTCTACGATACGCTTGTGTGAAATCGTGTAAATTTGACCTTTCCTGATCCATGACCGTGTAAGTAAAATCCTGGGACGATTCCTGTTAAGACATCATATAATTAATTCGACTTTGCAATAATTTGAAGAAATATTTACTTTACTAAAGTAGAACATAGGGCATTCACTGTAAACCAAAACTTTCTTCATAGAAATATTCAAAACATTTCAAAGGTTCATAGCTAAAAAATTTGCAAGAATGGTATAGACACTTTACTGAATTAATAGCTAGAGGCTGCGCGAGCCGTATGGAAGTGACATAACTTCTCACGTTTTCTGGGTAGAACACATTAAAATCGGTAAGAATGCCAATTTTTGGGGTTATAACTTCTATAGCAACGAAGATACTGCTTTGAAAAGTCCGTAAATTTAACAGACTTGTCTCTGCCTCGTACCCAGGCGCTTATGGTGAGATGGAGCGCGCAAGGTCCTTTGCACTACCTCTGGTCCTTCCTGTTGTCCTTTGCACTACCTCTGATCCCTTTCCTTGCTCCTTTGCGCTACCTCTGGTCCTTCCTGTTGTCCTTTGCGCTACCTCTGATCCTTCCTGTTGTCCTTTGCGCTACCTCTGGTCCTTCCTGTTGTCCTTTGCGCTACCTCTGATCCTTCCTGTTGTCCTTTGCGCTACCTCTGATCCTTCCTGTTGTCCTTTGCGCTACCTCTGATCCTTCCTGTTGTCCTTTGCGCTACCTCTGATCCTTCCTGTTGTCCTTTGCGCTACCTCTGATCCTTCCTGTTGTCCTTTGCGCTACCTCTGATCCTTCCTGTTGTCCTTTGCGCTACCTCTGATCCTTCCTGTTGTCCTTTGCGCTACCTCTGATCCTTCCTGTTGTCCTTTGCGCTACCTCTGATCCTTCCTGTTGTCCTTTGCGCTACCTCTGATCCTTCCTGTTGTCCTTTGCGCTACCTCTGATCCTTCCTGTTGTCCTTTGCGCTACCTCTGATCCTTCCTGTTGTCCTTTGCGCTACCTCTGATCCTTCCTGTTGTCCTTTGCGCTACCTCTGATCCTTCCTGTTGTCCTTTGCGCTACCTCTGATCCTAGGCTAAAGATAGAGGTCATGTGGAAAATACATTAAAAATTTAAAAATTTCGGCTCATAGTCATAGTCTGATCGCTGTCATAATCTGCCTGCAAAACTCTGTCCCATGCCTTAATCTCATAATCTGTTATGTCTGAGGCAGATCCATCGTTCAGTTGTCGTCACCGTTTGAATGCATCACGTTTGATCATTTACAAAGCAAGAAATGCAGCAAATTCTGAAAATATTCATGTAATTTTGGGCCAATAAAAGTTCCTTTATAAGACTAATAAGATTAAGAAGAAATTAAGACGTAAAGGGAGTATCAAAGTCCAACGCATCGTCCTGGTAACCGTGTGAGAAACTAATTCATCCCACATCGATAGCACCGTAATGGATCGGTTATGTAATTTCCCATATGCGACGCTGGAAAAAAAAAAGAATATACAGAGGTCTGATACGAATATTTAGATTATACTCACTATATTTATGTTACTGGTAGAAATATTTATGTACTACTCCATATATTTATGGCTGGTATTTTGTCATAAACGGCGCCCCATAGTTTAGGAGCAAGCGCTGATTGATAAACCATCAGTATCTTTATATCAGTGATACAAAATTATAATTTTGATGTCTTACTTCCTTTGATTATTTCCTCCTTATTTCCCCTCTCTTCATTCCATTTATTTATATAACTGTTTTAACTTACTAGAGAGCACCTTACTGGCATCCTTGTAGTAAAGTGACGTAAGATTAGTAATTTTATTAAACTTGACATTTCCACATTTCAGCCAAAGTACGGCACCGCCTCGCAGGTTAGCTCAGTTGGTAGAGCACGGTCTAGAGTGGGTTCGAATCCCAGCTGCGACCTTGGGCAGGGAGTATAAGCCGTTGATCTTGTCTCCTTCCTCTTCTAATCTATACGAGGGGGACGTGAAAGAACCCGTTGTGTTATTTCGAGAAAGAGTAGGGGACTGTCTCCCGACACAACAGCCTGGTATTGCAAACTGCTCGGCAGCACATTGCGCCAACAGCAGTCTGTATCACAAAAACAACCTTGTGAAACGCATATTCATATAGAATTTGCGCTATATAAATGAATACCTTTACCTTGTAAACGAAGAAAACTTGTATAAATAGTGCTAGTTTGTATGTGCGGCCATGGAAATCAAAATTAGGTTCAAATCCAGACCCGGTACCGATGTACATATAATAGGTCAAACAACAGGGAGGGAGATTGAAAACGGAAATGGATTTATAAGAAGCATCCATGAAACGAAAACCTCTGCTTTCGGTTGGAAGTTCTTGTTTTCGGTTTTTAATTCAACGGGTTTTAACATTTCCGGTGGCCAAAGTGGATTTCAAGGTAGTTCAAAAGGGATCGCTGAGCTGGAATACGCAAGGTAGGTCTGTTTAACATAGCACTATATTTATCCACTATCCGTATTAACGAGTGATCTGTTTCATTGATCTTTTGTTTTCTCTGTTTACTACAAGGCCCTTATGTTGTTTCCTGCCTCATTCAAGCCGCGCCATATCTCACATTGAAGCCACATCGAGCAAGATTTGCCGCAAAAGAATTTATAACTGATCGGCTAGTCTAGTTAGAAGGTGAGCTTCTTCAAAACAAAAGAAATTATACTTATACCAGAGGATTACAGGGACCCACACAAAAGTACACAACGTGTTTGTATTTAATTTTATAGGAAATGTGTGAGGTTTGAAGTGTGGCGAAATGTCGCGAAGAACATGCATATTTGAATACGAAATATAGAGGTAGAGTAAAACCTACAAAATCGCTCAGATTTGGCGTTAATTTCAGGCCACATAAATGAAAAACCGTCACCAGGTAAAATAAATTCATGTTTATTTTCGTATTCAAATTAGCCTGCGAAACAGACCGTCTCTTCTTAAAGCGAAAAGACCTACTTTCTGGGGTCTCTTCTTAAAGCGCCTGTTCTGCAGGCTATTTTCAAATATAATACATGCTTGTTCTTCGCGATATTTCGCCACACTTCCGCAAACCTTTCGGTAATCCTCATACATTTCCTATAATAAATACCAACACGTAGTGTGGGATCACTGTGAAGGAATTAGGTTTTCGGATATAAATTCCGATTTATATGCAGTTTCTATATATAACCCGTTTGGTATACGAAGTGTCGGTGAATAATTGTTTTAGAATATACCACACACACACAAGTGAATAGCCAGCACCAAATAGCTATTTTATTTTCTGTCAAATGGACAAAAAGTCGCGCGAGGTGATCGCTGCTTCATGCACTCGGAGGTACCTCCGGAGTAACTAATCAGAGCGCGCGAAAAGCACTATTCACTCCGTTTATGTTAAAATAATCCGGCATGCAGACATGAGCAATACAAGGCATATTTTCGCTAGCTGAACCATAACGTTTTACTCATTTTGTGTTAACAGGACTCGTATGCATGTTCTTCGCGATATTTCGCCACACTTCCACAAACCTTTCGGTAATCCTCATACATTTCCTACAATCTTTAAATACCAACACGTTGTGTGGGATCCCTGTGAAGGAAATAGAGATTACTTAATGGGAAGTGCTGGCGTATGGTATTTACGCACGAGTTTGTTTTCACAAAACGAACGAGCGAGGTACGAGGTACGAATCCGGCAGACATGAGCAATACAAGGCATATTTTCGCTAGCTGAAGCATAACGTTTTTCTTCTAAAATGCCAAACAATTAGTGATCGCTTCCTCGGTTCAAGTCGAAACTTGTAACTCAGCTTCAGGCTAAAGTAAATAAACGAATGAAAGTTTAAAGTTATACGGTATTTAAAAATGACCAAATTACACCAAAAGAGAATGTCAAGAATCAACTTTCTCTTTTATTCTACTTTTAGAGCAATAGGACGAAGTGTCCACCAAGATGACAAACATCAGCCCAGTGAACACAAGTGACTTCCTTGTTGGTATTAACACCACAAGAACAAGTAACACAGACGTGGAGAAGACTCTGAACATTACAAACATATCCTGTTATGCTGTTGTTTCGTTTGTTATCCTACTGGGAAACATCTTCTGCCTCTTCGTCTTTCTTAAGACCAAACGTATGCGAAAACGACCATATTATCTCCTGGTCAGCTTGAGTGTGGCTGACATCCTAGTCGGTGTCAGTATTTTGGAGACAATATCACTAGAAATACATCAGCCGCAATATATGTCCAGTGAGAAAATAGTAGGAAGCTGGGCCGGCATCACTTTTCACGCTAACTGCGATATCCATTGAGCGTTTTATTGTCACTGTATTTCCCATTTATCATCGTGCTGCTGGTATTAGGTTGTACGTGGCGCTCATAGGCATACCGTGGTGTCTTGCCTGTGTTATATTGGCTCTTTTTGTTTTTGCACAGAAATTAAATTTAATGTCTCCCACCGTTCATGCGTATGCTCGCCTTCTGATTCCACTTTGCCTGATCATAATCATCATTGCATACTTATCTCTTGTAATGAAATTCAAATATGGTCAACAGCTTCTAGGAGGGTTGCATGACAGAAAACTAGCTGTCACACTTGTCATTGTCACACTAGCCTCTCTTGTCACGTGGAGCCCGTATGGTATTCTATATGACAGTATTGTTTTACTGTAAAAAGTGCAATATTTCACATTCAAGAAACATTTTTCTGGCTCTAAATTTGTTGCGGTATCTTAACTCAGGTAATGTTGTTGTGTACATGTTCAGGATGCCTGAATTCAAGCTAGTTCTTCTTAAGTTCATTTCCAGAACCTGCACTGTTTGTAGACATAACGTTAACCCTTCAGATGGAGAGGCAGGAGCAGGAAACCCCCTTGTGAATATCAAGGCAATTGTACAATTTTGTGTTATAAATAATCGTGTTAAACTATAACCAGTGAGAATGGTCGTCGGTAGTTATGTGTTATTACGAACCAAACAACATTCACCACCTATGTTGTACAACAATGTTTAAACGTTTACCCACTTGTCCAACATTACGATCCACTGACAATATTCACCTATGTTGTTCAACAATGTTTAAACGTTTACCCACTTGTCCAACATTACGATCCACTGACAATATTCACCTATGTTGTACAACAATGTTTAAACGTTTACCCACTTGTCCAACATTACGATCCAACAATATTCACCTATGTTGTACAACAATGTTCAAACGTTTACCCACTTCAGTTGTCCAACATTACGATCCACTGACAATATTCACCTATGTTGTACAACAATGTTCAAACGTTTGACCACTTCAGTTGTCCAACATTACGATTCACTGACAATATTCACCTATGTTGTACAACAATGTTCAAACGTTTAACCACTTCAGTTGTCCAACATTACGATCCACTGACAATATTCACCTATGTTGTACAACAATGTTCAAACGTTTGACCACTTCAGTTGTCCAACATTACGATTCACTGACAATATTCACCTATGTTGTACAACAATGTTTAAACGTTTACCCACTTGTCCAACATTAGGATCCACTGACAATATTCACCTATGTTGTACAACAATGTTCAAACGTTTGACCACTTCAGTTGTCCAACATTACGATCCACTGACAATATTCACCTCTGTTGTACAACAATGTTTGAACGTTTACCCACTTGTCCAAGATTACGATCCAACAATATTCACCTATGTTGTACAACAATGTTCAAACGTTTAACCACTTCAGTTGTTCAACATTACGATCCACTGACAATATTCACCTATGTTGTACAACAATGTTTAAACGTTTACCCACTTGTCCAAGATTACGATCCAACAATATTCACCTATGTTGTACAACAATGTTCAAACGTTTAACCACTTCAGTTGTTCAACATTACGATCCACTGACAATATTCACCTATGTTGTACAACAATGTTTAAACGTTTACCCACTTGTCCAACATTAGGATCCACTGACAATATTCACCTATGTTGTACAACAATGTTCAAACGTTTAACCACTTCAGTTGTCCAACATTACGATCCACTGACAATATTCACCTATGTTGTACAACAATGTTTAAACGTTTACCCACTTGTCCAACATTAGGATCCACTGACAATATTCACCTATGTTGTACAACAATGTTCAAACGTTTGACCACTTCAGTTGTCCAACATTACGATCCACTGACAATATTCACCTATGTTGTATAACAATTTTTAAACGTTTACCCACTTGTCCAACATTAGGATCCACTGACAATATTCACCTATGTTGTACAACAATGTTCAAACGTTTGACCACTTGTCCAACATTACGATCCACTGACAATATTCACCTATGTTGTACAACAATGTTTAAACGTTTACCCACTTGTCCAACATTACGATCCAACAATATTCACCTATGTTGTACAACAATGTTTAAACGTTTACCCACTTGTCCAACATTAGGATCCACTGACAATATTCACCTATGTTGTACAACAATGTTTAAACGTTTACCCACTTGTCCAACATTACGATCCAACAATATTCACCTATGTTGTACAACAATGTTTAAACGTTTACCCACTTGTCCAACATTAGGATCCACTGACAATATTCACCTATGTTGTACAACAATGTTTAAACGTTTACCCACTTGTCCAACATTACGATCCAACAATATTCACCTATGTTGTACAACAATGTTTAAACGTTTACCCACTTGTCCAACATTAGGATCCACTGACAATATTCACCTATGTTGTACAACAATGTTCAAACGTTTGACCACTTCAGTTGTCCAACATTACGATCCACTGACAATATTCACCTCTGTTGTACAACAATGTTCAAATATTCGTTGTGGAAACCAGGAGATGTTGTTTTAGCTAGTCGTAGATCTGTTAGGAATGAAATGCAAAGACTTATTTTTGAATGGCACAATTAAGAAAGATTTCCAGAAGTCCCGGTGCCTATCTTGTACCACCCTAGAGACAGTCGCAAGCAAAACATCCAAGTGTCCATCCCAGGAACGGACAGAAAGGAACATCTTGTATTGAATGATATTGTACATGTTTCTACGGAAGCTGCGACACAAGCCATGGAAATGTTGGACTGGCGCCTTAATTGGTTATGCTTTGACGGTGCATTCCTCCCAGTGTTTGACAATCAAATCCCCTTAAAAAGTTTTGATCATAGATAATTTCCTATAATGGTCAAATCTTGTTTATTTAGCAGTTTCAAGAGTAGAATATCTAGATCAACTTCATAGGGTATCAGCTGCTTCGCAAGACGAGATAATGCTGTCAGAGAAAATAGAAAAAAAATACAATCTTACTGTAAAAGGGATAAGCGCTTAAATAGATAATGCAATCTGACCATCAAATACGTCTTGGAGTTAAAAATAAAACAAGATAATCGTTGTGCTTCTTGCAATATTCCAATGCTGTATACTCCGGGTGACTACCGACCCGTTGATCGGATCGATAATAAGCAAGGACATTGCAAAGGTAATGTTAGATTAACATATTCGGAATGTAACCAAAAAAGAGGATACACTAGCTTTAGGGAATTACCAATAATTCTTCTCTTACGAATCCTCGTTTGGGGGGATAATTCTTCAAATTAATAATATAAAATGGGCTCATCCGGTTTCGTCACGTCGCTCGATTCGATATGTCTCTAAAGACCAATTTGCATCTGTAGCGCGGCGGCTGCCTCCTTCTAATTCACCCGGCTGATATAAATATCGAACTCGAACATTGGAAGTAAGCTTTTTTCATTCAATCCAACGACTTGGGAAGTTGGGGCGGCGCCGGCCCCGAGTTTTCTTAATGCCGATTCCAAAGTCTTTATTTCTATCACAACGAGTAACTTCGTTATTCGGCCACAACTGCCCCCAATCTTCCTACCCATTCCGTCGATCTAGTTTTAGGATTTTTTATTTCCACATCGTATTGATATCCAAACAATCTTTCTGCCAGGGTTCGGTTAAATCTTTCTACGTTGCTTTGGGCCCGATTTATTCGCCTCACCTCGTCGAACCTTAGTACCAGGGGTGGCGAATGGTGTCAAGGAAAACGGAGGGTCTCGCAAAACGTATCGGTAAAGTTTTTTGTCTCTGTTCACGATAACAATAAGCAGGATGATATTCATCTTTCCTTTTTCTAGATTCAGCAAATTGTCCACCAAGATGGCAAACAGTAGCAATAGCCTCTCTTATTACGTGGACCCCGTATGGTGTCTATACCACAGTATAATTGTTTTACTGTAAAAAGTGTAATGAATCATATTCAAGAGACACTTTTCTTGTTCTAAATCTGTTACGGTATCTAACTCAGGTATTAATGTTGTTGTGTACATGTTCAGGATGCCTGAATTCAAACGAGTTCTTCTTAAGTTCATTTCCAGAACCTGCACTGTTTGTAGACCCAGGCAGGTCAACACTGTGGTTGAGAGTATAGAACAGGAAACGGCTTTGTGAATACTTGTACAAAAATGTTCGTTATTCATGCAGTACTATGTTGCATTAAGGCCCGTTCAAACGGATCCAATATGTTGGCGATCCGTTTTTATGATTATGATGTTGGATGATGTTGGACAATGTTGGATGAACTTTGAAACTAGTCAAACCTTTCATCCAGTCGTGATCGACGAAGCATGTTCCCTCAGACATTTGAGTGTTGGCAGGTACGGTTTGGAAATATATGTTCTTGATTGCAGTTGATGAATTCGTCCCTAAGAAGATTGATACGGACAAAACACCCCTCCGTGGATTGACTGTGAAGTAAAGCACCTCATAAGAAAGAAATATACTTCACTTCGCAGGCTTCGCACGAATAGAACTCAGCAACGAAAATCTCAACTTGAGGAAGTTAACTCAAGAGATAAAGGATTTAATAAAAACAAAAACATCGGGAGTACCTTTTAAAGATCCAGGACTCATTTGTTGGAAATCTTATGCTATTTTGGTTATACCACAAAGCGTTTCTCAAGAACAGAACCTCACCCTCTATCATAACACATCAGGACATCACTGAAACAACAGCAAAGGAAAAAGCTGAACTTTTTAATTCCTATTTTTTATTTGTATTCCTGCCAAAGTCTAACTTAAGCAACGCCATGGCGGACTTTGTTCTCAAAACTACTGCACAAATTTTTGAGATCGAGCTTACAGTCAATGAAGTCAAAGATTTTTTAAACAACCTAGACGTGAAAAAGGCCTTTGGTCTGGATAGAATTCCGCCACTCCTGCTTAAAAAGTGTCACCCAGCCTTTACTGTCTATTTAACTAATCAATGAGGATAAGAACTGTCCCAACGGATTGGAAAAATGCTAATGTAATACCCGTGCACAAAAAAGAACCACTGGAACCTGCGTCCAACGACAGACCAATCTCTCTGCTAGATATTATTTCCAAAGTCATGGAAAGGTGTGTTTTCTCCCATGTTTATCACTTCCTTCGCGTTTTGATTAACCTAATAACATGGTTTCCTCAAGAATCGTTCTTGCGTTACTCAGCTGCTTAGTGTCCTTCATAACATTGGAATGAACCCTAACCAGCAAGTAGACATGCTCTATTTTATTTGATTTCTTCAAAGCGTTGGACTCTGTCGACCATGCACTCCTTATAAGGAACTCCAGGCCCATGTGTTGGCGGATCTTTGCTGCTTAACCAACATAATTCAGCGTGTGGTCGTTGATGGTGTTGCTTCTGAATGGTCTCCTCGGGCGTCCTTCAGGAAGTATTTTAGGTCCCCTGCTATTTGCCGTTTTCATTAATGTCTTAGCGGTCAGTTTGTTTCCCGTGACAAATGCTGCTCTTTACGCTGACGATTTAAAGATATTTCTGCCTGTTAAGTTATTGGATGGCTGTTCCACTTTACAACACGACTTGCAGAGCCTCGAGTCATGGAGCAAGGACTGTCGCATGAACTTTAATATTTCAAAATGCTGGATTGATGTTGGACCCGTTTGAACACCTGTCCAACAGGCGTCCAACAATGTTGGATGCAACATGTTGGACGATGTTGGATCCGTTGGAACAGGCCTTTACACGCATGATAAATACTATTAAACAGAAACTTCTGGGGGGGAAATGACACAAATACATCAATAGATTTAGTAAAAAAGATTAACCGAGGAATGGACTTTGGAAAGTTTGCATAAGTTGTAAATGCGAAATAACTTTACATAGATTTAAATGAGAAACACTAGCGAGGAACGAATGAAGTACTATACTTTGATTACCTTCGTTTTCTGTTTCAAGAGGAGCAGTTAATTTATAACTATGGTAATCACAGATTACGGAAGTGCATTCGACCCATACCAATAATTAACCCATTTAGATGATTATGCATGCGCAGCTAGAACAATGGCTATCCGTCTTAAATAACAAGACTGACGAACAACAACGAGTCACATCTATTGATCTGATGCGTGTGCATTACCGTCAAAATGGCCTATTGAAGGAGAAGGCGACCTTTTTATTTAAATTTGTTCAAAACAAATTAAGAAAGTGCAATTTTTGTTTGTTTTAAACATTTTAATCATTAAAATGATTATAATCATAGCAAACATGTATAATAATTTAAGTGTGATTGTGTGTCTTTGCAATTCAGTCATTTCAACAGTAACTATTGTCTTAGTGAAGATCTGATACAGTATATATATTTCTTGTACATGTCTTCCAACGTATGTTTTAATCAGTGATTCTATAACTATAAATTTTGTTTGTTGATTTAAAAGTTGATAACATCAACTATTATAATAACAATTTTAACTCCCATTAAAAACTCAAGATTCTAACAATTTTCTGAAACTGTGTCTTTGCAACCCAGCAAGTTAAACATTGAAAATAAACGTTTCTAACCCGTGAAATAAATGTTATTGTAATGGCCAATAGCAAGTTCCATATTCATTATAATTGGATGAGTCTATTTGACTATTAACAATCTCATTGACATATTGTGTCACAGGTTAAGAATAAAATGCTCTCATATAAACAACGTAAGTGCTAAAAGGAAAAAATAATGTTTTGTTGTCCAGCACAATGGCCGAGTTACCTGCGAGCAGAGGTTTCTCATCTCTTTGCCTTTCCTGTCGCCGAAAGAAACCTCTGCCACGAAACGATTGCTTTTCGCGTTGAGCATGCGCCACGGTATCTGGATTTCCATTGGCCGAGAAAAACGAGACGGTAAACATTGTAAATTCATTGTAGATTTCAGATTGTTCATTTCCTATTGTTGGCGAAGTGGAGAAAATAAAATAAATTTCCTTCTTCGAGGATATAAATCAAAGCTTTCTTTAGGATAAATTAAGGTAGATTTAATTATTGAACGGTAATTTCGATTCGAGGTCTTCTGAGCAATTCAGCAAAATAATAAGAAGAAGACAAAGCCGGAGTTTGAAGCCCTTTCGTATCAATCGTCGGCAAAACAAAAACTGCGCGATGACATAAATAACGGCTGCTAAGGTTACTGTGGGCTCTTGCAGAACCAGCGAAAAGTCTAAAAAGTCTAAAAAAAAAAGCGATTATCATTAGTATGTTCTAAACATGTTCTTTTTTTCCCTGCTAAACAAAAACAAGACAACTCAGCCATAATGAGGTTTCTCATCTCTCTGCCTTTCCTGTCGCCGAAAGAAACCTCTGCCACGAAACGATTGCTTTTGCCATTGAACATGCGCACTTGCAATCTCCAAAATCTAGGAGGTAAACCATGTGATAAACCAGTTACCAAACCGGTTTTACCTGTTTGATATCGCTCGGGCATGACTTTTTGGCAATCTTCGCTTTTTTTTTTTAGACTTTTTAGACTTTTCGCTGGTTCTGCAAGAGCCCACAGTAATCCTTCGCAGCCGTTATTTATGTCATCGCGCAGTTTTTGTTTTGCCGACGATTGATACGAAAGGGCTTCAAACTCCGGCTTTGTCTTCTTCTTATTTTGCTGATCTGCTCAGAAGACCTCGAATCGAAATTACCGTTCAATAATTAAATCTACCTTAATTTATCCTAAAGAAAGCTTTGATTTATATCCTTGAAGAAGGAAATTTATTTTATTTTCTCCACTTCGCCAACAATAGGAAATGAACAATCTGAAATCTACAATGAATTTACAATGTTTACCGTCTCGTTTTTCTCGGCCAATGGAAATCCAGATACCGTGGCGCATGCTCAACGCGAAAAGCAATCGTTTCGTGGCAGAGGTTTCTTTCGGCGACAGGAAAGGCAAATAGATGAGAAACCTCTACTTGCAGGGTATGGCTGAGTTGTCTTGTTTTGGTTTAGCAGGAAAAAAAGAACATGTTTAGAACATACTAATGATAATCTACATAATTCTTAAATACAGCAACATGCAATTATGGAATTACTATAGATGTTGTGTTTATATCTCGTCACCTGCTGCAAACAGGAAATTTTGAAATTTTAAAAACCTCTAGGAATGGAGAACTATGTTTGAAAACCAACTTGATCCCTGCCACCCTATGAAAGTATTCCACAAGCTATGAATTCGCTGATTTTCCACGTGCTGTTCAACAGTGTAAAATATCTGCTCCAGAACATCGAATTGAAACACAGGGAGCCCATGCTCACAACATGAGGACTACTCGATGGCAAAATATAAGGATTTGAATGAAACTTTATCGCTAGTATGGATAGCTGATGGAAAACAATAATAAACAGGCATTAAAGTTTACATACCACACAAATGTTGTTCATCTGTTGTTCCTTGACTGGTATAGTGGGTATAGTTGTTTCTCATTCGTTATCCAAAATGGCGAAAGGCCAACGACACCTAAACCGAAAGCACGTGTTGTAGTTACCAGTTCTTTGCTCCGATGAAATGATAACCAGGAACAATGTAGGTCGAGGAACCCAAAAGAATTCATTTGAACTCGGTATCAGCATATCAAAGACGTTCGAAATAGGTTGCTGCTGGCTGCGCTCGCAGCAATAACCAGTGAGAATTGAGAGCTCTGGATGGTCGTCCATGTCTTATCCACACCGCGGCAAAACGTTATGCTCCGCTGGCCGAAAGAATGAAGATTCTGGTTTCAAATACAAGTTTCCGAGGTCTTAAACTTTCTTAGTAAATAAATTTATAACTTAGTAAACTCACAGTGAATTACAAATTAAGAAAACTTGTTGAAGTCTTGGGCTTAGCTTTTAAGTAGTTTTCTTGTTTTTCGCGAAACATTTCATGTAAATACCCGCGCGTACGTACGTAAAACTAAAAACACGGGTGATGGCCTCTGTTTTCTTTTAGTTTCGGCGGGAACTGAGAATAATAATAAAATGTTGTTCATCTATTGTTCCTTGACTGTAGTAGAACCCAATAAAATAAAAATATATTACGGTATGCGTATTAAGTTTGGAAGGCCCTGTGAATGTAGCTAGCTGTTTGTGCTGGATAGAGGCTTGTCGAATGGTAACGGACGTTACAGAAAACCGTAAATACTAACCAGAGTTGAAAATATTAAATAATCATACTTTTGCCACCAATTGTGACGAAACCTAGTGCAATAATAAAAGTTAGTAGTATTTTTTTAGATCAAGTAAAAGTATCTTTGAAATAGACATGTACACAAATGTCTGTTTCATTTTCATGCCGCACACCCGGGGGGGGGGGGGGGGGGGGGGCTACTCAACAAAGTTTTATACGGGGAGGCTCCGCCCCGAGGTCCAAACCCTTAATACCCTTTTATATACCATTTTTGACAGAAAAGGTAACCCTTTCATATACCTCTTACTAAACATTTCACTTGAGTAACCCCTTAAAATACTTGGATGTGAATCAGCCGTTAGGTGCGTCTGTTCGAGATATTTAGAAAGGCCCTTTTCAATACCTAAATGACAGTTTTCCTTACCCTTTTCTATACTTCAACTCGTGAAATCCCTACTTTTTATATACCTCCAGCCTGAAAAGGTACCCCTTTCGGGCGGAGCCTCCCCGTATAGTCCAAATAGGGAGTACCCGGGAGTACCGGGAGTGGGGGGGGGGGGGGGGGGGGGGGTGGGGGGGGGGGGGGAGGGCGCACATGTCCATTTCATTTTCTTGCAGAACTTCAAAAGGCCATCGGGATGATCAAATGTCTTTTTGATAGCAAATAAGTTACTTAATTCTTCGAACCCACTACATATTTGTAACCTCCGTTACTCTTCCTGAATAGTTAGTATTATTTCTATAACTTTAGCAAAACAAGTGTTCTCTATTTTCTATACATACAGAAAGGCAAATCGATGTGAATATTTGGTAATTAAGTGACATATGTAACAAATATTTAAAAATAGCATATTAATGATTAATGTTAACGATTCTAATCAATATATTCACAAGAGACAAGGTTTTCAGTTTTCTTATTTCAAAGCTAAACAGTATACCACATTTCAAACTAAATCTCACCAGATCGATATAGCATACGACTCACCATGATGCAACTCTTGGCACGTCTTTGTAACTTCCGTTACCACATTTAGAACGGAAACTACCGATGTACTACTAGTGTAATACTAGTGAATTTACGTTGAAGTTTGCTTTTAAAAGTGAAAATGTACCATAGTTGCCAAAGTAGAACTGGTTGTAACACTGAATCAAACTAAATGTGCAAATGAAAGAATAACCAGTATACAAAAATATCCAATTTCAGGACTAAAGAGCTGCATTTTCACAAATCAGCTTATTACATTCTATATAGCGTAAAAACATCTTAACAAGAGTTTTTTTTTCATGACTTTATAGACAACGTTATTCCATTTAAAAGTTATATTTTATGTAATGTGGCTCTCACACGCGAGAAGTGTTCATATTTGTGTACATATCTGTTTCAGAGCTCTTAATATTGTGTTCAAGGACATTCGATAAAAGTTATCATAATACTTTCAATATGTGACATTTATTAGTTTGGATCAATTACTCTTTGATAGCTGTACTATTTGATGAAAATATTGCTCAACTATACCCGAGTCATCAATTTTAACTCATTTTTGAAATCCATTGGCCTCACATTTCGTGGAATGGGTGTTAGAGCATTACAATAACTTAGCTGTGCTATATTTAACCAAGTACACATTATATTAGATTATACACGAGAGAAATGTAACAGAGTTGCCCCAACTTTAACGTCACCTAAATTAGTGTAACCTCAAGAACAATTAACGGTCACAGCGAAATCAAGGGGGCTGAAGGCAAACTCAGTACAGTTTGAAAATAAAACCGCTGATTCATACAGACGCAAACTAGCCTTAGTCAACCCGCGAGTCAACGTCTACCCCGGGTCTGAGGACTGTTGGCACGGGACATTTCAAATTAGGTGACATCAACTACATCAGTACTAAACTTTAGCAGGAGCCCATTACCTGGAGCGTCCATCTCCCATACTACGTCTGTTCTGTGTCGTCTTTTATTTCGGCGTTAAAACTCTTAAAACTCTTTGACAATTGTCTTCAGCAACAAAACTCTTCCGACTCACGTTCTGACCACGTTCTGTCCGCTAAGAACGCCTGGCGGAAAATCGACTTATTACACAGTCTCCGCGCGGCCCGTGGCACGCGCCTGACAGAAATTAACAAGGTTTCAAAATGTAAACAGTTCAGCAGAATAAAGTACAAAACACCCCCGCCCGTGACGTGACTCCTCTTCATTGTGCGCTTCTAGCAGAGCCAGCTTCCCTACGGGACGGACCAATGTTCCCGCCTTGGTGACGACTTCAGCAGATCTGATAAGACCATCGGCATTAGCAATCGGCGCGCTCACTCTCCCAAGGCGCCACTGACCTCTCGGCGCATTCTCGTCAACGATCATGAAGAGGTATCCTCGGCGAAGGTTGCGCTGAATCGTGCGCTACTTGCTACGTGCGACCAAATGTGGTACGTACTCCTGCCTCCAACGACGCCAGAACTGATCAGCTAGGAACTGGCTGTGACTCCATCTGCGACGTAGGGACATATACCGCTGGACGAACTCACCCGGTGTGAGGTTGGCACTTGCGCATCCGTGAAGGAAGTGGTTGGGCGTGAGAACACTGACATCTGTAGGCGAACTGCTGCGACCACCATAGACTAGTGGCCGGGAATTTAGGAGTGATTCAATCTCGGCAATCACTGTAAGAAAGACTTCATTGGCGACAGTCAGAACATTCCCGAGCATCACCTTCATGGCACGTTTGGTGGACTTTACCAGAGCCTCCCATGCTCCACCAAACCACGGCGCGGCGGGCGGGTTGAAACTCCATTGAACTCCGAGCACAGCAAGCCCATCGACGATCCGGTCCTGCTCAAGTTCGGCTAATGCTTCACGCAGTTCTCGTTCGGCTCCCACAAAATTGGTACCGCTGTCACTCAGGAGACGAGTTGGGTTACCTCGGCGAGCTTGGAAATGGCGAAGTGCCATTATACACAAGTCTGTGTCCAAAGCGTGGCAGACTTCGAGGTGCACTGCGCGCATATGCAAACACGTAAACAGACAAATATATCGCTTCTCTACTCTGTTGCGACCAACCCGGACTGAGAACGGTCCTGCATAATCTAGCCCGACTTGCTGGAAAGGTGTGCTAACGTCTCGGAGACGTGAAGCCGGCAAGTCACTCATTTTCTGAGTCATCGGTTGAACTCGACGTCGATGACAAAGCGGACACTTGAGGGTGCAATTCTTCACTTCGGCACGCCCATGCAGGATCCAAAACTTCTCTCGGATGAGGTTAAACACATGCTCCACTCCGGCGTGAACCAATTTCTTGTGGTAATCAATCACAATTAGACGTGTGACGTCATGTCCATAATCTAAGATGATCGGGTGTCTCGCTGACCATGGAATATCTGCCTTATCGATCCGCCCACCGACGCGTAGAACTCCCTCTACTAGCTGTGGGTCGAGACCTGCGATGCGGCTTTCACGCGGGACGGGACATCCTTTCGACAGGGTTGATATCTCGGCTTGAAAGCGGTCTTGTTGCGCCCACCTAACCCAATACAACTCTGCTTCCTTCAGCTCGTCCACAGTTATAGCACCGGACTTACGTTCCTGTTGACTCTGCAAGTTATGACGAAATCGCAGTATCCAAGCTGCAACGCGAAGGAGTCTTGTCCAGCTCGAGTAGTCTGCAGGATCGAGAAGTGGACTTGCTGGTGTCTGAGCTCTAAGCACCTTCTTCTTCAGCTCCATCTCCGCCGTCGGACAACTGGACGATGGTACATCATCAATTGGCCGGTAACAAAACGAGCAGGGGACTGGAACAGAGTTTATCAGAATTACTCTAATTCTAAAATTAAGTTTATCACACGATAGAGCATGTTGAAATTAGCATGTGTGCCAAGTTTGACGTGATTCGAGTGAATCTAGTCTGAATTATAAGCAATTGAAATTTCTTTGTCCCTCCAACTTTTTACAATGAATGTTTGGTTTGGAGGGACAACATTAAAAAATAAGAGTTTGTATGGGAAAATTGACACATTTGATGCCTTCTAGCATCGTCAATATTGAGCCAAAGTTAACGAAACTTTCCAGACTAGCTAAGTTTTATCTGTTCTTTTGGAAAATAATGCTCACTTTGACTAGTTATTAATTGAATTAGTTTTACTGACTCGGTTCCAGTCCCCCGCTCGTTTTGTTACCGGCTAATTGGCCATTCTGACACCTCAGTCCATAAGAACTCTGGTCCTCGAATCCACCATGAGTCAGCCTGCAGGTAGGCAGCTGGAGCTCCTCTAGTTGCAATGTCTGCGACGTTCAGCTTCGTTCTCACATGATGCCACTGTGTAGGATCACTTTCCGATATCACTTCAGCGACCCTGTTGGCGACGAATGGACGGAGGTTACGCGGCTCTTCATGAATCTACCAGAGCGCAGTAGTCGAATCTGACAAATATGTGACAGCGTGCATGTCCAAATCTAACTGCTTGCAAACAGTCTTTGCCAGACGTACTGCTAGTTGACAACCCATCAACTCTCCTCGCGGAATTGAAATAGACTTCAAAGGCATCAAACGTCTCTTGGACATGAGCAGATGACACAGGATCTCACCGTCAATCGATGTTGCGCGTATGTAGGCGACTGCGGCACATGCTTCTTCCGAGGCATCACAGAACAGCACCAGTTCCTTGACCCATATCTTTGAAGGCATCCGGTAAACGTAGCGCGGAACAGCAAAGGACTTCAGAGCGGCTACTTCCTCCTCCCACTGTGCCCACTCAGCTGCCATATCAGGGGGTAAAGGAGCGTCCCAATCTAGACCCCGTGCCCATGTACGCTGTAGCATGACTTTAGCTCGCACGATGAACGGACTCGCCCACCCAAGTGGATCATACAAGCCAGATAGTCGACTGAGAATTTCACGTTTTGTGATTGGAGCTGGTGGACGGTCAAGATGTGCCAGCGCAAATCCGAGCGTATCTGACTGCGCGTCCCACCCGATACCTAGGGCTCGTCCCGACGGTAACTATCCTAGCTCAAGGCTCTCGGTAGGAACAGCTCGTTCTGCTTCAGGTACCGCTAGCAACACTTCGTGCGACGAGGATAGCCACTCGCGCATGGGAAACCCTCCTTTAGCCATAAGGGCTGTGACATCCTTACGCAGGGTCACTGCGTCTGCTTCACTTACACAGGAAGTGTAAAGGTCATCGACGAAGATGTCACGTCTCACACCTGCAGCTGCTTCTGGCCACTGCTTCTCGTTGTCTTCATTGGTGCGAATCACTGCGAAGTTCGCTTCACATGGCGATGACTTGTCCCCAAACACTAGACAGTTCATCTCATACACGTCTGGTGGTTGCGTCGTCTTCAGGTCACGCCATAAGTACCGATGGTACCTACAGTCCTCCGGTCTCAGACGTACATGGCAGAACATATCTGCGACATCTCCCACGAGTGCAACCGATCTCTCGCGAAAGCGCAGTAGTATGCCTGGTAGATCATTATGCAGACTAGGACCCGCCTCAAGGCAGTCGTTAAGGCAGACTCCGTTGTGTTGTGCGGCTGAGTCAAACACAACCCTCGGCAACGGCTTATGAGAAGAAATAACTGGTGGTGCGGCAGCAACCACTCTTCTCCGTCCATCGCACGCTCCTCCATTGACAGTTTACGCGCAAATCCTTTCTCCACGTATGCATTAATTGCCTTACAGTAGCCATCTGCAAGCTTTGGCTCTCGCTGCAGTCGACGTTCTACGGACTCAAGGCATTTCATGGCGGTGTCATAGTTGTCAGGTAGTGGTGGCCTGTCTGGTTTTCACAGAAGACCGACTTCATAGCCTGTGTCGACCTCACAACATGTCTGCTTGAGTATTTCTATTGCGGCCTGCTCCCGGTTGGTGAAGGTTGGAACACAGTCGACTCGAACACCAAAGCTGTCGACTTCCCAGAACTTGCGTAACTGGTAATTCGTGTCCTCATCGGCTGCCGATACCCGCGCACGCAGGACACGTTTCACTGGACCACTGCCAGTTGGGACTGGACCGGCGACTACCCAACCTAGTGGCGTCAGCTCAGAGAAGGGTTCCGACATGCCTCCCTGCCTTACTTCTAGGGGTGCCATTAGCGCTGCGGCGTCTAGACCGAGCAAGACGTCTACCATTGTCTCGTTTACAGGATCTAGCGGTATGTCACGCAAGTGCTCATAGCGCTCTTTGATCTCAGACCAATTGACGGGTTGTACCGGGGCGCAAATGTTCTTGATAGTCCATGCTGAGACGGTTTCCTTTGTTACCGATGGCGCGAAAGGTAGGCGTACACACTGAGACTTGACTGTTGTATGGACCCCTCCAACAGCATCAACGGTCAGGTTCTGCTTAGGACCCTGTAGACCCAATTGATTAGCAAACCCAGTTCTGACGAGTGTCGTTTCGCTTCCAGAATCTAACAGTACTGAGCCCCATATTGTCTGCCCAGAGTCACTGATAAATGGAACACACACAGTTTTCAGAGCGACTTTACTTGCATTCAACACATTGACCGCTTGCGCTTTACCACAATGAACTCACCTTTATTCTCAGTGGGAGCCTCTGTGGCGGGCGGTGCAGAGTGCAGCAGCTGATGATGATGGCCTCTTTCGCAGTTGTCGATACCGCATTTTCCTGACTTAGAGCATTGCCGGCGCTGGTGGCCACGCCTTAAGCAGCCAAAACACACTTTTCTCGACATCACTGTATCCCACCGTTTACTAATATCTGCAGTCAAGCAGCTCGGGCATTTTGCTTCAATATGTTCCTCATCACAGAGCGCGCATTTTCTAGGCGAATCAAACTGCTTTGAAACTAGTTGTTTTGAGTCAGGGTTGCAGCTACTTTCATTGCCGTATAATTCTGCCTTGCCCCTTTAAGCTTGTCATGACTGCCCTTATTATGAATTTGCGCATAACTTGATGGTTGTTCGTTGTAACGCTCGCGCTTACGTAATGTTCTTGCTCACGCCTGTGCCCAATCAACTAGCCCACGAACATCCTCAGTGAATTCCCCGCGCTCGACTTGGCTAACCCACTCGTCTTTCTCACTTGCAGGCAGTTTACGCACCAATTGTGTACACAAAGGGATACTCTTTAACTCATGTGCATATTCAGGTTGACCTAATGCAAATACTGCAGCCTGTAGGGCATCTGCAAAGCGTTCAAACCCCTCACGGTCTTTCTCTTTAATAATCCCCCAGTTAGCAATTCTACGCAAATGTGCATCAACAACTTCCCGTGGATCCCCGTACCGGTCTTTCAACAGCTTAACTGCTTTCTCAAAGTCCCCAGAGTCCCCTGTCAGGCATGCAATCACCTCCCGTACCTTGTCAGTTAGGGCATTATTCAGATGTGCAAGCTTTATTGGGTCTGGCAGGCTTTCGTTTTTGTCGACCAGGGAACCAAATATACCCCAGAAATATGGCCACTTGTCTGGATTCCATCAAAAGTCGGGACCTCTACCCCTTTCAACCCCCCCTTGCATTCCCCTGACGTGACTGAGGGACTGGCGACAGCGTCTGCTGTGGGGGGTGGAGTAGTGGTGGACTGAGTTTTGCTCGCTTCGACCTCATGTAAATAATCACCGATCTCACCCGCTAAAGCTTCTATAGCGTCTGCTTCGACTTCTTCCAGCCAAGCGCCGTCCGTCTCAATAGAGGTCGGATCTAGGTCTTCTAATTCTCTAGTTAGAAACCGGGCTTTTTCTCTTGCATCTTCGATTCCTTTGGCGAGTTGTCTAATCTTCGAAACGCTGCCTTCGTCGGCGATCAGCTCACGAACACGATTAGCCTGCTTCTTCGTGGCGTTTGACTTCGCTACTCGCCGCTTTGACCGGCATTTCTCCGCTTCACTCACCTCAGGCATGTCTAGATTCTTTCGATTCAGCTCGAAGGACCAACTTGTTCTGTGTCGTCTTTTATTTCGGCGTTAAAACTCTTAAAACTCTTTGACAATTGTCTTCAGCAACAAAACTCTTCCGACTCACGTTCTGACCACGTTCTGTCCGCCAGGAACGCCTGGCGGAAAATCGACTTATTACACAGTCTGACAGAAATTAACAAGGTTTCAAAATGTAAACAGTTCAGCAGAACAGCGTTTTGACAGACCAGGTTATTTTTAGAATGTGTTTCCCGCGAGTTTTGTAATTTTAATTCAAATGATTAATGATGTTGCAGCCATGTTGGTTGACTAAACAAGAGAATCTAACGAGGCATCTTTTGTTGACAACATTCCGCTATGGAAGCGAACAACGAGATGTGAAATCTAAAAATAACCCGGTCTGTAAAAACGCTGCATCACGAATATATGAAAGATGGACGCTTCGGGTAATGGACTCCTGACTTTAGCTAATTTAGTCAGTAAATCTAAATCGTCACCACAGACGTTGGAGCGACTGTATATTAGATATGTATATTAGATATATATGCGCCAACCGCCTCCCGGTTAGCTCAGTGGTTAAGCTCCGGTCTGTTGAGCGGGAGGTCGCGGGGGTATTAAAATAACTGAGTAGAAGGTGCTGCCTTTGTGAAACAGCTGCAAATGGTTAGACCTTCACGTCTTCTCGGATAAGGACGTAAAATCGTAGGACTAGTGTCCCCAATTAGACCTTTCACGTATAAGACACATGTCTCACTTTTTGTTTTGTCTCATTTTTATAAAATCTATTGTTATGCATACAAGTGTAAGAAGGGTATTAAAGTGAGATATTTGGAATGAGATAAACAAAGATCATCTGACTAATTAATCAACAAGAGAAAATCCGAGAACGGCTTCTAATGCACGCTTCTCGACTCGTGGCAGATGTTATAATTATTCTGGTCTAAATTTATTTGTAGTGGGGATGAAAATTTACTAGAGTGCATAAGAGTTTTTTATCATGATCCGAAGCCGTACGGCCCCGCTCGCGCTTTCTGTTCAAAACCATTTACAACAAGTGACGTGATGAGGGTCGTACGTTTTTTGACGTGAGGTGGCTCGAAAGCCGTTCGGCCCCGCTCGATTTTCCGCTTGTTTTGTGGTTGGAAACAATAAAAAGGTCATATGTAAAAAGACTTATTGACGGAGTTAGGTCGAAGCGCTCGGTCCGTACGTCATAATCTCGAACCAAATATTGTCCCGTTCGGCCCTCACACTCAGTCAATAAGTACCTAATAAGAATTGACGGTGAAACGAGTGCGAGGGTTTTTCCCTCATTGATCCTAGACATCCGTATTTTATCTGGGCATGAAATGAAAAGTTCTAGTTGGCTGAAGACGGGCAAAATACTTAATATTAAATATCTTCCAATTTTTTTTGTCCACATCAACAACATGTCATCACCGTGTGACCTCGTAAAACCAAGGAAATATTTATCCGTATGTTCTAGCCTGAAAAAACAGCCGATCTCATGGCCGACTTGAAAATCGCTAGTGAAATAAATAGTCAATTACGGCTATACTAATTACCATAAAATAAAACACCATTATAATAAAGGTTCCGTTTATTATTTTGATAGCTCACGATTAACTTATACACAGAAACTACGGTAAATTTCGTGAAATTAAAATATTAACTTTGGAGGACCCGGCTAGCGCTGCTTTCTATACTAATCCGTTTTCTTTCTTAACTGCTAAAAGAATAACGAATAAAAGGACCCAATAAATCATTGTCAACAATCTGCATGTAGCGTGTTAAAATAAAATGCTGCAGTCTGAAATTTGCTCCTTCCCCTGGAATACAGAAACTGTCATTTCCAGTAATTTAATTTACCTTCGTAATCCTCCTCCTCATCATCCCCGTACTCGTCGTCTTGAACGGAACGTTCTCTTTTGGTTGTGGTCTCTATTTTCTTAGCTGCTTAGAGGTCCTTGTTTTTCTCTGGTTCTCCTACAAGATAGAAGCCATCTCTTCCGAAATTGGGTTCAGCTATTTCTTCGTTATCTGTACCTTCCTTCATTGAACCACCTTCGCTACTACAGCCTTTGCCTGTGTAGTTTGCCCTGTTGTTGTTCTGGTTGCGCTTGTGCTAAAATAGAACAAATGAAATGGCGTTAGATATGGGTACATTGACCTGCCGAGTTAGGTAATCGTAAAATGTAAATCGACTGGTAAGAAATGAAGTGACGGTAGACTACACGCTTTTGATTATTTTCTTTTAACTTTTCCAAACAAAAGAAGGAATTAATGAACAGTGCCAGTACCTCAAATAAATATAACACTTACGCTTGGCTTATTTTTCGGCTTATTCTTCTTCTTGCCGCTTCTCGTGTCGGTCCCCCAGGCTTTCCTATCGAAGAATAGTACGCGCTTTCAACAGGCCCAAGCTTGCTAGCCATTAACTCTGCATATCGCAGTACTCTGTTTGGAAGGCGGCCAACGTTGGAGATGCCTTCCTTCACTACTTTAAGCTCAAGGCTCGGGTTTCTTGTGTGCTGTTTAGCCTTTTGAGGGTCTTTTTTCTTAAAAAAAAGCTTCTCTGCCTTTCCTATCTCGCAATCATCAGGACTTACGACAGGCTGCCCTGCGAACGCTGCTTCCATAAATATGTTTCTCTTCTCCATTATGACAAACACTTTTAATATTTTCGGGTCATATTTATACAGAAAACTTGTGAACATTCTTTTGCGCTTCTTTTTTAAACAATTGTTGTGATGTCTTTTTCAGGTTTCATAATTGGATGTGAATTGTCAGTGACACCAGGGAGGTGGTGCTCTCTTGCACATTATAATACACGGATTACGAGCAATGAAATATTTTAATGCAAATTTATTTGTGACAGGCACGAAGCGGTTTTCTGACTTTATTATCTAAATAAATACTAAACCACGTTTAACCCGATTATTACTTTCGAAATAAGGTTGATAGCTTGCGATGGGACCTCCGACTTTTCCATCGATTTTCATCCACGTTTTCTTCATCGTTCTCAACTTTTTAAAGATTTTGTCTGCTAACAATGACTTTCCAGTTTTCCCAGGACTGATTTTCAGTCAAACTATCTTCGTGTTAACGTCCATCCTAAGTATTTTGGACAAGTGTACACTTTCAAGCGTCCTAGAGCGACTTCATCTAGCTGGCATTTCGGAACCAAACAGAGGTCAAGATTATTATAACTGTATTGCTAACTTCCCCATAAAGTTTTGGTATCTCACTGGTGAAACACTTGATACGTTTCAAGAAGTTGTGATAGCAATGAGACTGCCAATAATTGAACAAGACCGTGCAAACCGTCGAAGCGGAGCTCGCTGCAGAATTAGAATACAAAGGTTAAACATTAGAAACATACTTCTTCTTGTGTTTATCTGGTTAAGAAGATATCCAAGGCTACAAACCCTTGCCAGTATGTTCAGCGTTGACATTAATTATGTTAGTAAAATCATAAAAGTAATTACTCCCCTTCTTCTTGAAAATTTCTCAAACGAAGAAATGGCCTACATTAGCGGAGTGGCGTGCATGGAATGGACATTGGAGAAAGTTTCCATCCTGCGTGGAAATCATTGATGCTACTACGCATACAATATGGCGACCCTCTCATAGACAGGCGGATTTCTACCGAGGCGACAAGAAGAAGCATTTTATGTGCAGTCACATTATAGTGACTCCTGACGGGATGATAGCTCATTGTTCGGCTGCGTAAGTACTCTGACAGTGATTCACGCTAGCTGATACACAAAAATATGCGGATGTAAGGGAGCAGGTCAAAACATATGCCCACAAAGGACCCATTTGGGGGGAGGGGGTGGTGGCTGCTGCCAGCCATCTCTTCTGAAGCAAAAACTCAATATTTATATTTTTGTTCTTAAATATCTCCAAAACTAAAGGAAAAATCCAGAAATGATTGCACTGTATGTTTCGTATTACGCTATCATTTCATTTGCCGTATTAAAATTGGCACTAGCCCCCTACAAAGGAAATAGGTGGTCAAAAATGGGGAGGGGTATCCAGCGCTGACAGCTGTGTCTGGTGAGAAAAGTGGCTCCTTATGGAGGGCATTTGCTTTTACCTCTTCCCTAATGCAGTTACAAAAGCCTAATAATTGCTTTTCATTACGTTTCGCAAGAAAAACTTTGAACATAGAGGAGCATAAATTCCCCCTCACCTAGATGGTCACACCTTTGATGCTCCCAACTTAGTCAAACCAGTCACTTTTGAGACGGTTCCGCATTGTTAAACGTTTTCTCGGATTTTGTTTTCGCTTCGATATGACGCAAGCAAGAACAATAATTCGTTACTAAAATAATCTTTTTTAATTTTTTAGATTTCCTGCATGGGCACCTGAATGACATTAATGGATTCAACATGATGCCAAGCATTGGTCCACATTGCGATTTAGCTCTACCAGATGATTGCCATATTTTGGCAGATTTGGGCTATCCAGCTCATCGAATTCTCGTTCGACCAAAACGAAGAAACGAAGTTCGAGGAAATCCAAGGCTACAGAAAATAAACAAAGAGCAGAGACGGTGTCGCGTGAAAGTGGACACGCAATCGGATTCTTTAAAACCTATCGTTGTATTTCTGGACGATGGAGGCACCCACGTGCCTTCCTTCCTATTGTAATTCATTGCTGCGCTTCTTTAAAGGGAACCTCGGCTGAAAAACAATGTTTACTCTCAAGTGTTTGTTAAGGATGCCTAAGTCTGTTTCTGTGTTTGTCTCCAGTAAATTGTACACTAGATGTCATTTATGCAACAATTTTCCTGTCGATAAAACTCATTTGAATTTCCTGCGCGCCGCCATCTTGGATATCATGACGTCACAGTGTTGCCCTATTGTCGCATAACGAAAGAGCTATTGTTTTCTGACAATAAGGCAACACTGTGACGTCATAAAATCCAAGATGGCGGCGCGCAGGAAATTCAAATGAGTTTTATCGACAGGAAAATTGTTGCATAAATGAAATCTAGCGTACAATTTACTGGAGACAAACACAGAAACAGACTTAGGCACCTTAACAAACACTTGAGAGCAAACATTGTTTTTCAGCCGAGGTTCCCTTTAAGCAATAGAAGAATGCGCAATTTACTCAATTTGTAAATAAGGTCACAAATTAACACTTTCTATTCTTACCACATATTTTTTCTTGTTCCGTTTACGTCTTCCAAAATGATATTGAAATTACTTTAACCAATAGTATTTGTTTGTTTCCGTTACAGGCTGCGTATTGCTCTATTTGATACTATTTAGTTCGAAAATTCGTTTCACAGATTAGTCGTGCAGACACTGTATTGTTCATTTGTGATTTCCCATAACAATAACGATTGTTTTCCTGATCTCATTATCTTTTGACACGCGCACGAAAAATGAGACAAAACAAAAAGTGAGACATGTGTCTTATACGTGAAGGGTCTATTAGTTGCAAAGCTAAATACATTTGACACATAAATAAAGTTACTTACTTACTTTACCATGAATTAAGAATGTCTTGATTTCTCAAATTGAACACTATAACAGACGACATGCAGACCAACCCTCCTTTCTCTTTTCGAATTAAGTCCTAAATCACGCTGCCCTCGCGCCAGTCCTCCGTGCATACCAAAAATTCAAAGAAAGGGGGAGGGCCAGGGGTGACAGAGCGGAAGGTCCCAGCAAGCTAGTGCCAGTTTCTTCCAATAAACCTCCTTATTGGAAACGTTTAGGGATACAGGATATAAAGGAAGTAGAAAAAAGAAAAGAGAAAAAAGCAATTTCGCCTTTTATTTTCAATTTCCTGTGTTTTGACTTCCTTTTCCAGTGCCTTTCACGGCTGATACGATGTCTTGTCAGTGTGAAAATGGATGATTTTAGCAGCAGTGACACTCGCTGAGCTATAATAAACACGGTAGGCGTGTTCAACATAACCCTACCTGCATTCCTTTCAAGTACGTTAAAGGGGCTATGTCAGTTGGTAACGCATGCGCATTACGTTCATATTATCGAAAATACTGAAGCAAATTAAGTCTCACAACGATTCAATTTTCAACTTTTGCAGGCACACATACATTTGGAATTGTATTGAATATAATAATTATATTAAATTAACTTAGTTCAAAAACCAATTTCATTTATGGGCTTTATGATGGGTATATTTTGTATTAGGAACGTTTAGTAAATACATTTCACAATGCTCTATTTATTCTTGTTTATGCTCTGAATCGGTCCAGAATGTACAGTCAGCCTTTAGATGAACTCAAGTCGAATAAATATCACCTATCCTGCTTATCCACATTCGTCGATCTTGCTTTTTCTGTGCCTTTCGGGTCTCATACGGTTGTTCGGCGGATAACATGGCCACAATTACTTTCAATCGAATACATTGTTCTCATAATTCCTCACTCCTTTAAACAAAGTAATATTTAAGAAAGGTCTAGAACTTATAATTAATGCATTTAATTAAAGAGGAAAGTTGAATTTCCTAAAGTCACTCATTCCCGAGCCCGCGCGTTTTTCAGCCAGCGGCGAGACCAGTGACATAGCTCCTTTAAGCCCTGGATTTGACGCAAAAGCGAGGCGAAATTTTTAAGTTCCACTTATAGCCTCTACCTTAATTACCAACTACACCAAATTATGCATAACCATAATTCATTAATAAACGCATGAATAACATAACATAGTCTCCCAATGAAGAACTCGTGGATATGCAGGCAAGTTTAAAGTATTTTAGCAAGAGTTGAAGAGAGCCTCTATCAGCTCCTGCCGGCTCCAGGTATATATATCATCAAGTTTCGTCTTATCCGCTCGTGTCTGTCAGTATGTATCTACAAGTACATTGACATGAGTGTTTTAATTAGACCAATAGTTCTGGTTAGACGCGTTTTCTCCATAAATGGTATCACGCTGCCCTCGCACCAATTCTCTAAGCCTAACAAGGTTGAAAGGAATGGTTGGAGTGCTTGAGTGGAAGGTTGCAGAAGTTAATGTGAACTGATTCAGGTAAAGCGGAAATCGATTTACAGGAAACAGCCATGAAACGAAACTTCAGCTTTCGGGTTTTACCATTTCCGGTGCCTTGTCAATGTGGATTTCAAGATAGTTCCAAAGCAGTTTAGATCGCTGAGCTGTAATACGCAAGGTAGGTCTGTTTAACATAACACTATCTTTATACACTATCTTATTAAAGAGCGGTCTGTTTAATTGTTCTTTTCTTTTCTCTCCTTACTACAAGTAGACTCTTGTCTATTGTTTTCTGCCTCATTCATACCTCACACTGATTGAAGCCACATCGAGCAAGATTACCGCAAAGGAATTTATAACTGATCTGTAGCTTTACTAATAGAAGGTGAGTTTCTTCAAAATGAAAAAAAATATGAAAATTTATACCAAAGGAATTAGGTTAATGTTCGGATATAAATTCAGAATTATAAGTTGTGTTCAACGGTCGGTATTGGTAGGATCTGTATCTCCGATACATCACGGACAGGAATTCAGTAAACAACTTATGAACGATTCTTCTTAAACTATCTAAAATGTAACAATTTTCTGGAATTTTGATTAAAAGCGTAAAAAATAGAGTTTGGCGCTTTAGTTTACGTCACGGACATGCGCAGTGTACAGAGAAACAGGTCCCATAATGGTGAGACGATCTGTATGCATCAAGAGAGGAGTTGTACCTTGGTATTTTACCCCTGGGGAGGGGAGGCCAGTGATTGGTTGTGACAATACATTTAGTAAACAGGGAGTTCTGGTACAAAAGGCTATGTCCAAGCCATTCACACCTTCAGTTGTCTCTCAGACTTTGTGGAGTGATCAGCTCTGTGATGCTCCGATTGAGTGCTCCCTACTGATTTCCTCTCGCATGACATTCAAATCAAACATATAAATGTTACCATTCAGAGTAAAGACTAGGCAGTCATTATGAGCAACTCTCAGTTCCCACTTTTCACTTTTTTATAGCTTGTTTAATTATAAACCTTAAAACATTACCTGATGATGTACTCGCTTAGTTTCTTCACTGATTTGCAATTTGAATTTCAAATTTCGAATTCCAAAGGCGCGAAAAGAGAAGGGGCTAATCTGGGGTCCCATATGGGTCTACACTAGGACCATTTTTATTCTTAATATACATTAATGATCTTCCTTACTGTTCAGAAAAGCTCTCTTTTAGAGTTTTTGGTGATGATAGTAACAATTTTATACTACTTGAATTTTAAAATGCAACAATACCTATACTACACCCTTATATAACCATACCGCCCTACATTGAGCTGGGGAATACTTACAAAACTAAAATTACTAAGATTCGTACAAAACAAAATAAATGTATTAGAAGTATGCTTTTTGCTCATTACATAGAAAATACTTTACCATACTATAAGCTACTGGGAATCTTGACAATATTTTTAAAATACAAATTGCTAGCTTTACTCACAAAATAAAACTGAAATGATAAAGAAGATGTTCTCCATCAATCTTCTCCAATATCTTCTCCAATTCCTTCTCCAATATCCTGAAGTTCCTACATATTCTTGGGTTGCAAAATGTTATTCCTAAGGAAATACAATCACAAAAGCGTAGCGGCCATCTTGGTTGGTAGGAACAAAAGAAGCAAACGTGGTTTCTTTTGTTCCTACCAACCAACATGGCCGCCAGTGCAACCCACAAATAGCGATGTTTCGTGTTAATAACATTACAATTGTTATAATATGCTAATGTTCCCAACCATGATTTCAAAAGCCCGCTTTGTGTCAGGAACCAATGGATCTCTGGTTGGCACATTGATGACAATGGATGACGTGGCAGTGAACATCGCTATATTACTAGATATGCAGCCAAATGATTGTTTTATAAACCAAAAGGTCAAACGGATTATGGCAAATTTAACTTCAAATGTTCTGCACCGATAATATGGGAATCAATAGACCGATTTAGCTAAATGAATTCAGTGCTTAGTTTTCCAATTAGAGAAATTTATACATTACCTCTTGGGATACAGAAAAACGAAACAACATTAGTGAAGGGAAAAGTCAGGTGACCTGAATTGGGACAACAAATGTTCAAGCTAAATTGGTAAATTGCAGTCAATTAAAATGTTTACATTAAAAAAAAAACAATATAAAACAATACTTCCTAGACAATCAAATATAATTTTCCTTAGAGTTTTTTTCAGTTTGTCCATGTAAGTTAGAAATGTAGACCTAAATAGCTTGATTTATCTATTTTATTATATTGTATTGCATGAACTGTCCTTGTAAAATTTTAGGATAGGTAATGGTTAACTCAAAAGCTCGGTGATATGCTAACCGCCGCGAACAATCTTCATTTTCTTCCTCTACTGAGTTTTTTATATTTGTATTTTTTTCTCTTTTTTACATATTGTCATCTTTCAAAAATGTCACTTGTAACTTTAAGAAATGTGCAAATAAAGTTGAAGTCTAAAAAAACGTGTAAAAGTGTACAGGCGTTGATGTTTTATTAATCAGTATCTGTTGATCTGATACAACACTGATGATTTATTAATCATTTTTCTCTTTTCTTCTACTTGTAGATCAATACGACAAAATGTTCACCAATATGACAAACATCAGCACGAACACAAGTGACTTCCTTGTTGGTATTAATACCACAAGAACAAGTAACACAGACGTGGAGAAGACTCTGAACATTACAAACATATCCTGTTATGCTGTTGTTTCGTTTGGTATCCTACTGGGAAACATCTTGTGCCTTTTTGTTTTTTTTAAGACAAAACGTATGCGAAAACGACCATATTATCTCCTCGTCAGCTTGAGTGTGGCCGACTTTCTAGTCGGAGTCAGTATTTTGGAGACAATATCACTAGAAATATATTACTTAACCAGTGGGAATCATGTACAAAGCACATTGTTTTATTTAGCGAGTCCTGCCTCACTTTATACACTGACTGCGATATCCATTGAACGTTTTATTATCACTGTATTTCCCATTTATCATCGTGTTGCTGGTATTAGGTTGTACGTGGCGCTCATTGGCATACCATGGTTTCTTGCCTGTGTTGTATTGGCTCTCTTTATCTGTGCACACAAACTATACTTCATACCTCCCTCCGTAATGCCCTATGCTCGTCTTCCGATTCCACTGTGTCTGATTATAATAATCATTGCATACTTTGGTCTTGCACTGACATTGAAATATGGTCAGCACATTCAAGGAGCTAATCAAACCCATGCGTCGCGTGACAGAAAATTAGCCGTCACGCTTGTCATTGTCACACTAGCCTCTCTTATCACGTGGAGTCCGTATGCTGTCCATATGACAATATTGTTTTATTGTAAAAAGTGTAATATTTCACACTCAAGAAACACTTTTCTTGCTCTAAATTTGTTACGGTATCTTAACTCGGGTATTAATATTGTCGTGTACATGTTCAGGATGCCTGAATTCAAGCTAGTTCTTCTTAAGTTCATTTCCAGAACCTGCACTGTTTGTAGACGAAACGTTAACCCTTTTGATGAGAGGCAGGAGCAGGAAGCAGCCACAGGAACCGTGGCTGCCACTTTAAACAAATGATATATCTGAAAAATATAAAAAAAAATACTAATAATAATTTATTACATGGATTCCTATTTGTATTTTGTTTTCTTGTGTTGATATTTATTTTTGTCTGTTAAATTGTAAAAAAAAATTGTAAACAGGAAAAAATGTATAGTTTCAAATCATGTAATTGTTCTATGACTAATAAAATACAAAAAAAGGAAACAGCTTTGTGAATAAGAAAGCACTGGTACCATGTTGCGTTATAGTTTTGCAAGTCGTCCTCTTTCGCTAATTATTGTATCAAACAAATAGAGGCCACTGTGTCGTGGGTCGGTCCTCTTGGTACAGATGACGTCACAGCGTGGGTCGGTCCTCTTGGTACAGATGACGTCACAGCGTGGGTCGGTCCTCTTGGTACAGATGACGTCACAGCGTGGGTCGGTCCTCTTGGTACAGATGACGTCACAGCGTGGGTCGGTCCTCTTGGTACAGATGACGTCACAGCGTGGGTCGGTCCTCTTGGTACAGATGACGTCACAGTGTGGGTCGGTCCTCTTGGTACAGATGACGTCACAGCGTGGGTCGGTCCTCTTGGTACAGATGACGTCACAGTGTGGGTCGGTCCTCTTGGTACAGATGACGTCACAGTGTGGGTCGGTCCTCTTGGTACAGATGACGTCACAGCGTGACGAGAACAACAGTCCTGACTCTGGCTGCGTCTCGTGGCGTACTTCTTTTTCATTCGTCAAGTTGTGACGTCATCTGTGCATATATAAGAGGACAGACGTGCGGTAGAAAGACACCTATTTCTTAATCAATTGTTTTAAACACTAAATATCAAATCTGTACTTTTGCACACACAATAAAGGAAGAAATATCAAGCGTTTTGGAAAGTTCACAGAAATCGTCATGAGATGTTTTTAAATTAAATGACCCGTTATAATACATGTCAACGACAGAACCCAGGCCGCATGTTCACCTAGTTGATACGTTAGACATATAATACGTTTAAATAAAGCGAGTTTGAAGAAAATAAACCAGGCACATATAGTCAGTGATTAACAACACTTGTCTTGGTCCTCAGAATAGCTAGATTTAATGAATACTATAAATGAATAATACGTTTGAATAAAGCGAGAACCGTAGTCAGAGACTAAAAACACTTGTCTTGGTCCCGCTCAGTGTAGCTAGATTTGACGATAGCCTATGGGGCACCAAGCGTACTCAGCTCGTTTAACTTTAGTTATTCTGAGTAACTATTACCATAATTTAGTCAGATCTACTAATTTATGTAAATGAAGTATTTATAACCTCTTGGTAATAAAGATGTTGTTGTTGTTGTTAAAATCTCATGATATATTCAATTATTAATGAAAACCAGTTTACTGACAGTGATTATCTGATAAAACCAATTTAGGCAAATTTGGTTTTATCATATAACCAGTTTTTATTTGGTTATTATCATATAACCAAATTAGGGGCAAAATGGTTATTTAATATACCCAAACTTGACGTGGTAGTAAAAATGGTTATTGCTGCCGCAGCGAGCGAGCCTGAAGTGAGCCTGAAGTAAGCGGGTCCAAATCTCGATTTTTTTTTTTTTTACCACAATGAATCACTTCTATTGTCTTTTTTTACCACACTGCTTTGCACGGATCTGATCGTCACGTGACATTACACGAGGAATGGAATGCTTTGGAATGCTTTGCTTTCGTTCGATCGCAATCTGCAAGTGATTGCTTCCCATTTTCTTCATCTCAAGCATGTTAAGGCTGGCTTATATTTGCCCAAATTCTACAAAAATAGTAGTTATCACTAATCTCAGCATTCTCAGTCGTTTGAACAAAAAATAATTCCTAAAATGCTACGTGATTACAAAAGAAAAACAGGAAATTTCTTCTCAAAATAGGTCGGTCCATAGTCCAGGAGCAGGAGCCCATTACCAGGAGATAATTTTCTATTTAATTCTCAATTATCAGGTGAAAATGATAATTCGGTTTAAAACCTCAATCCCAAGGTGTTAATTTTGTATTGTGAAAATTATTGATCTCATTGGTTGAAATATGAAAATCGCCCTAAAGATTAGGAGACGTCTAATTTCCTCCAACTTTTCAAAATATTAAAACACTGTCCAGCTCAGTGCGAAATGAATCAATCGTGCCTGTTTCGTAGCTATTGTTTTTGACTGTTCCTATTCGAGTTGGAAGAGAATTTGTTCATAAAAATGGAATGAAACTAAGACTTTTTACTACTTTTATTTCAGAATATTCATAATAATCACCCAGTGTTTTCGTAGTGTTAAGATAAAGGATCTTACGATTTTAGACAAAATCCTACTCTAGGAGAAACATATTAACAAATTCTAGTTTAGCCCCAAAGTTGAGTTACTTTAATTAAAACGTTCTTTTGTTAATCTCGGCTTGGTCACGAGCCTGTATTTACTAAGGTAGTTTCGATTCATTTGACAAGTCTCACAACGATTCAATTTTCAACTTTTGCAGGCACACATACATTTGGAATTGTATTGAATATAATAATTATATTAAATTAACTTAGTTCAAAAACCAATTTCATTTATGGGCTTTATGATGGGTATATTTTGTATTAGGAACGTTTAGTAAATACATTTCACAATGCTCTATTTATTCTTGTTTATGCTCTGAATCGGTCCAGAATGTACAGTCAGCCTTTAGATGAACTCAAGTCGAATAAATATCACCTATCCTGCTTATCCACATTCGTCGATCTTGCTTTTTCTGTGCCTTTCGGGTCTCATACGGTTGTTCGGCGGATAACATGGCCACAATTACTTTCAATCGAATACATTGTTCTCATAATTCCTCACTCCTTTAAACAAAGTAATATTTAAGAAAGGTCTAGAACTTATAATTAATGCATTTAATTAAAGAGGAAAGTTGAATTTCCTAAAGTCACTCATTCCCGAGCCCGCGCGTTTTTCAGCCAGCGGCGAGACCAGTGACATAGCTCCTTTAAGCCCTGGATTTGACGCAAAAGCGAGGCGAAATTTTTAAGTTCCACTTATAGCCTCTACCTTAATTACCAACTACACCAAATTATGCATAACCATAATTCATTAATAAACGCATGAATAACATAACATAGTCTCCCAATGAAGAACTCGTGGATATGCAGGCAAGTTTAAAGTATTTTAGCAAGAGTTGAAGAGAGCCTCTATCAGCTCCTGCCGGCTCCAGGTATATATATCATCAAGTTTCGTCTTATCCGCTCGTGTCTGTCAGTATGTATCTACAAGTACATTGACATGAGTGTTTTAATTAGACCAATAGTTCTGGTTAGACGCGTTTTCTCCATAAATGGTATCACGCTGCCCTCGCACCAATTCTCTAAGCCTAACAAGGTTGAAAGGAATGGTTGGAGTGCTTGAGTGGAAGGTTGCAGAAGTTAATGTGAACTGATTCAGGTAAAGCGGAAATCGATTTACAGGAAACAGCCATGAAATTTAACTTCAGCTTTCGGGTTTTACCATTTCCGGTGCCTTGTCAATGTGGATTTCAAGATAGTTCCAAAGCAGTTTAGATCGCTGAGCTGTAATACGCAAGGTAGGTCTGTTTAACATAACACTATCTTTATACACTATCTTATTAAAGAGCGGTCTGTTTAATTGTTCTTTTCTTTTCTCTCCTTACTACAAGTAGACTCTTGTCTATTGTTTTCTGCCTCATTCATACCTCACACTGATTGAAGCCACATCGAGCAAGATTACCGCAAAGGAATTTATAACTGATCTGTAGCTTTACTAATAGAAGGTGAGTTTCTTCAAAATGAAAAAAAATATGAAAATTTATACCAAAGGAATTAGGTTAATGTTCGGATATAAATTCAGAATTATAAGTTGTGTTCAACGGTCGGTATTGGTAGGATCTGTATCTCCGATACATCACGGACAGGAATTCAGTAAACAACTTATGAACGATTCTTCTTAAACTATCTAAAATGTAACAATTTTCTGGAATTTTGATTAAAAGCGTAAAAAATAGAGTTTGGCGCTTTAGTTTACGTCACGGACATGCGCAGTGTACAGAGAAACAGGTCCCATAATGGTGAGACGATCTGTATGCATCAAGAGAGGAGTTGTACCTTGGTATTTTACCCCTGGGGAGGGGAGGCCAGTGATTGGTTGTGACAATACATTTAGTAAACAGGGAGTTCTGGTACAAAAGGCTATGTCCAAGCCATTCACACCTTCAGTTGTCTCTCAGACTTTGTGGAGTGATCAGCTCTGTGATGCTCCGATTGAGTGCTCCCTACTGATTTCCTCTCGCATGACATTCAAATCATACATATAAATGTTACCATTCAGAGTAAAGACTAGGCAGTCATTATGAGCAACTCTCAGTTCCCACTTTTCACTTTTTTATAGCTTGTTTAATTATAAACCTTAAAACATTACCTGATGATGTACTCGCTTAGTTTCTTCACTGATTTGCAATTTGAATTTCAAATTTCGAATTCCAAAGGCGCGAAAAGAGAAGGGGCTAATCTGGGGTCCCATATGGGTCTACACTAGGACCATTTTTATTCTTAATATACATTAATGATCTTCCTTACTGTTCAGAAAAGCTCTCTTTTAGAGTTTTTGGTGATGATAGTAACAATTTTATACTACTTGAATTTTAAAATGCAACAATACCTATACTACACCCTTATATAACCATACCGCCCTACATTGAGCTGGGGAATACTTACAAAACTAAAATTACTAAGATTCGTACAAAACAAAATAAATGTATTAGAAGTATGCTTTTTGCTCATTACATAGAAAATACTTTACCATACTATAAGCTACTGGGAATCTTGACAATATTTTTAAAATACAAATTGCTAGCTTTACTCACAAAATAAAACTGAAATGATAAAGAAGATGTTCTCCATCGATCTTCTCCAATATCTTCTCCAATTCCTTCTCCAATATCCTGAAGTTCCTACATATTCTTGGGTTGCAAAATGTTATTCCTAAGGAAATACAATCACAAAAGCGTAGCGGCCATCTTGGTTGGTAGGAACAAAAGAAGCAAACGTGTTTCTTTTGTTCCTACCAACCAACATGGCCGCCAGTGCAACCCACAAATAGCGATGTTTCGTGTTAATAACATTACAATTGTTATAATATGCTAATGTTCCCAACCATGATTTCAAAAGCCCGCTTTGTGTCAAGAACCAATGGATCTCTGGTTGGCACATTGATGACAATGGATTACGTGGCAGTGAACATCGCTATATTACTAGATATGCAGCCAAATGATTGTTTTATAAACCAAAAGGTCAAACGGATTATGGCAAATTTAACTTCAAATGTTCTGCACCGATAATATGGGAATCAATAGACCGATTTAGCTAAATGAATTCAGTGCTTAGTTTTCCAATTAGAGAAATTTATACATTACCTCTTGGGATACAGAAAAACGAAACAACATTAGTGAAGGAAAAAGTCAGGTGACCTGAATTGGGACAACAAATGTTCAAGCTAAATTGGTAAATTGCAGTCAATTAAAATGTTTACATTAAAAAAAACACAATATAAAACAATACTTCCTAGACAATCAAATATAATTTTCCTTAGAGTTTTTTTCAGTTTGTCCATGTAAGTTAGAAATGTAGACCTAAATAGCTTTATTTATCTATTTTATTATATTGTATTGCATGAACTGTCCTTGTAAAATTTTAGGATAGGTAATGGTTAACTCAAAAGCTCGGTGCTATGCTAACCGCCGCGAACAATCTTCATTTTCTTCCTCTACTGAGTTTTTTATATTTGTATTTTTTTCTCTTTTTTACATATTGTCATCTTTCAAAAATGTCACTTGTAACTTTAAGAAATGTGCAAATAAAGTTGAAGTCTAAAAAAACGTGTAAAAGTGTACAGGCGTTGATGTTTTATTAATCAGTATCTGTTGATCTGATACAACACTGATGATTTATTAATCATTTTTCTCTTTTCTTCTACTTGTAGATCAATACGACAAAATGTTCACCAATATGACAAACATCAGCACGAACACAAGTGACTTCCTTGTTGGTATTAATACCACAAGAACAAGTAACACAGACGTGGAGAAGACTCTGAACATTACAAACATATCCTGTTATGCTGTTGTTTCGTTTGGTATCCTACTGGGAAACATCTTGTGCCTTTTTGTTTTTTTTAAGACAAAACGTATGCGAAAACGACCATATTATCTCCTCGTCAGCTTGAGTGTGGCCGACTTTCTAGTCGGAGTCAGTATTTTGGAGACAATATCACTAGAAATATATTACTTGACCAGTGGGAATCATGTACAAAGCACATTGTTTTATTTAGCGAGTCCTGCCTCACTTTATACACTGACTGCGATATCTATTGAACGTTTTATTATCACTGTATTTCCCATTTATCATCGTGTTGCTGGTATTAGGTTGTACGTGGCGCTCATTGGCATACCATGGTTTCTTGCCTGTGTTGTATTGGCTCTCTTTATCTGTGCACACAAACTATACTTCATACCTCCCTCCGTAATGCCCTATGCTCGCCTTCCGATTCCACTGTGTCTGATTATAATAATCATTGCATACTTTGGTCTTGCACTGACATTGAAATATGGTCAGCACATTCAAGGAGCTAATCAAACCCATGCGTCGCGTGACAGAAAATTAGCCGTCACGCTTGTCATTGTCACACTAGCCTCTCTTATCACGTGGAGTCCGTATGCTGTCCATATGACAATATTGTTTTATTGTAAAAAGTGTAATATTTCACACTCAAGAAACACTTTTCTTGCTCTAAATTTGTTACGGTATCTTAACTCGGGTATTAATATTGTCGTGTACATGTTCAGGATGCCTGAATTCAAGCTAGTTCTTCTTAAGTTCATTTCCAGAACCTGCACTGTTTGTAGACGAAACGTTAACCCTTTTGATGAGAGGCAGGAGCAGGAAGCAGCCACAGGAACCGTGGCTGCCACCTTAAACAAATGATATATCTGAAAAATATAAAAAAATATACTAATAATAATTTATTACATGGATTCCTATTTGTATTTTGTTTTCTTGTGTTGATATTTATTTTTGTCTGTTAAATTGTAAAAAAAAATTGTAAACAGGAAAAAATGTATAGTTTCAAATCATGTTATTGTTCTATGACTAATAAAATACAAAAAAAGGAAACAGCTTTGTGAATAAGAAAGCACTGGTACCATGTTGCGTTATAGTTTTGCAAATCGTCCTCTTTCGCTAATTATTGTATCAAACAAATAGATGCCATTGTGTCGTGGGTCGGTCCTCTTGGTACAGATGACGTCACAGCGTGGGTCGGTCCTCTTGGTACAGATGACGTCAAAGCGTGGGTCGGTCCTCTTGGTACAGATGACGTCACAGCGTGGGTCGGTCCTCCTGGTACAGATGACGTCACAGCGTGGGTCGGTCCTCTTGGTACAGATGACGTCACAGCGTGGGTCGGTCCTCTTGGTACAGATGACGTCACAGCGTGGGTCGGTCCTCTTGGTACAGATGACGTCACAGCGTGGGTCGGTCCTCTTGGTACAGATGACGTCACAGCGTGGGTCGGTCCTCTTGGTACAGATGACGTCACAGCGTGGGTCGGTCCTCTTGGTACAGATGACGTCACAGCGTGGGTCGGTCCTCTTAGTACAGATGACGTCACAGCGTGGGTCGGTCCTCTTGGTACAGATGACGTCACAGTGTGGGTCGGTCCTCTTAGTACAGATGACGTCACAGCGTGGGTCGGTCCTCTTGGTACAGATGACGTCACAGCGTGGGTCGGTCCTCTTGGAACAGATGACGTCACAGTGTGGGTCGGTCCTCTTGGTACAGATGACGTCACAGCGTGACGAGAACAACAGTCCTGACTCTGGCTGCGTCTCGTGGCGTACTTCTTTTTCATTCGTCAAGTTGTGACGTCATCTGTGCATATATAAGAGGACAGACGTGCGGTAGAAAGACACCTATTTCTTAATCAATTGTTTTAAACACTAAATATCAAATCTGTACTTTTGCACACACAATAAAGGAAGAAATATCAAGCGTTTTGGAAAGTTCACAGAAATCGTCATGAGATGTTTTTAAATTAAATGACCCGTTATAATACATGTCAACGACAGAACCCAGGCCGCATGTTCACCTAGTTGATATGTTAGACATATAATACGTTTAAATAAAGCGAGTTTGAAGAAAATAAACCAGGCACATATAGTCAGTGATTAACAACACTTGTCTTGGTCCTCAGAATAGCTAGATTTAATGAATACAATAAATGAATAATACGTTTGAATAAAGCGAGAACCGTAGTCAGAGACTAAAAACCGCTTGTCTTGGTCCCGCTCAGTGTAGCTAGATTTGACGGGTGTCTATAAAACGAAGACCTATAAAACGAAGACCGAAGACCGAAGACCTATAAAACGAAGACCGAAGACCGAAGACCTATAAAACGAAGACCGAAGACCTATAAAACGAAGACCGAAGACCGAAGACCTATAAAACGAAGACCCCCACAAATAATAATAATAATATTTATAAGTTAATAAAGTCACAAATAATGACCTGACAACTCAAAGAAGCTTTGCCGGTATTTGGTTCGTACACATTGTCTACAGGGAACTTTTATCGCCAGGGTCTTCGTTTTAAAGATCTTTAAAACGAAGACCCCAGTTTCCTCTCTCAGCTTTATCGTAATCTAAGCTAATAAAGTCACAAATAATGAGCTGACAACTCAAAGAAGCTTTGCCGGTATTCGGTTCGTACACATTGTCTACAGGGAACTTTTATCGCCAGGGTCTTCGTTTTAAAGATCTTTAAAACGAAGACCCCAGTTTCCTCTCTCAGCTTTATCGTAATCTAAGCTAATAAAGTCACAAATAATGAGCTGACAACTCAAAGAAGCTTTGCCGGTATTCGGTTCCTACACATTGTCTACAGGGAACTTTTATCGCCAGGGTCTTCGTTTTAAAGATCTTTAAAACGAAGACCCCAGTTTCCTCTCTCAGCTTTATCGTCGGGGAGTAATCTAAGCTAATAAAGTCACAAATAATGAGCTGACAACTCAAAGAAGCTTTGCCGGTATTCGGTTCGTACACATTGTCTACAGGGAACTTTTATCGCCAGGGTCTTCGTTTTAAAGTTCTTTAAAACGAAGACCCCAGTTTCCTCTCTCAGCTTTATCGTAACCTAAGCTAATAAAGTCACAAATAATGAGCTGACAACTCAAAGAAGCTTTGCCGGTATTCGGTTCGTACACATTGTCTACAGGGAACTTTTATCGCCAGGGTCTTCGTTTTAAAGATCTTTAAAACGAAGACCCCAGTTTCCTCTCTCAGCTTTATCGTAATCTAAGCTAATAGACAATGTGTAGGAACCGAATACCGGCAAAGCTTCTTTGAGTTGTCAGCTCATTATTTGTGACTTTATTAGCTTAGATTACGATAAAGCTGAGAGAGGAAACTGGGGTCTTCGTTTTAAAGATCTTTAAAACGAAGACCCTGGCGATAAAAGTTCCCTGTAGACAATGTGTACGAACCGAATATCTGCAAAGCTTCTTTGAGTTGTCAGGTCATTATTTGTGACTTTATTAACTTATAAATATTATTATTATTATTTGTGGGGGTCTTCGTTTTATAGGTCTTCGGTCTTCGTTTTATAGGTCTTCGGTCTTCGGTCTTCGTTTTATAGGTCTTCGTTTTATAGACACCCAGATTTGACGATAGCCTATGGGGCACCAAGCGTACTCAGCTCGTTTAACTTTAGTTATTCTGAGTAACTATTACCATAATTTAGTCAGATCTACTAATTTATGTAAATGAAGTATTTATAACCTTTTGGTAATAAAGATGTTGTTGTTGTTGTTAAAATCTCATGATATATTCAATTATTAATGAAAACCAGTTTACTGACAGTGATTATCTGATAAAACCAATTTAGGCAAATTTGGTTTTATCATATAACCAGTTTTTATTTGGTTATTATCATATAACCAAATTAGGGGCAAAATGGTTATTTAATATACCCAAACTTGACGTGGTTGTAAAAATGGTTATTGCTGCCGCAGCGAGCGAGCCTGAAGTGAGCCTGAAGTAAGCGGGTCCAAATCTCGATTTTTTTTTTTTTTACCACAATGAATCACTTCTATTGTCTTTTTTTACCACACTGCTTTGCACGGATCTGATCGTCACGTGACATTACACGAGGAATGGAATGCTTTGGAATGCTTTGCTTTCGTTCGATCGCAATCTGCAAGTGATTGCTTCCCATTTTCTTCAACTCAAGCATATTAAGGCTGGCTTATATTTGCCCAAATTCTACAAAAATAGTAGTTATCACTAATCTCAGCATTCTCAGTCGTTTGAACAAAAAAAAAATCTAAAATGCTACGTGATTACAAAAGAAAAATAGGAAATTTCTTCTCAAAATAGGTCGGTCCATAGTCCAGGAGCAGGAGCCCATTACCAGGAGATAATTTTCTATTTAATTCTCAATTATCAGGTGAAAATGATAATTCGGTTTAAAACCTCAATCCCAAGGTGTTAATTTTGTATTGTGAAAATTATTGATCTCATTGGTCGAAATATGAAAATCGCCCTAAAGATTAGGAGACGTCTAATTTCCTCCAACTTTTCAAAATATTAAAACACTGTCCAGCTCAGTGCGAAATGAATCAATCGTGCCTGTTTCGTAGCTATTGTTTTTGACTGTTCCTATTCGAGTTGGAAGAGAATTTGTTCATAAAAATGGAATGAAACTAAGACTTTTTACTACTTTTATTTCAGAATATTCATAATAATCACCCAGTGTTTTCGTAGTGTAAAACACAGACAAATCCGATATGAGGGAGGCTCAATACCGCAGAACAATGGACTTTATCGTACTTTTTACACGGATCATTACTTAAATGGCACGCCTGATGTTTCGGTTCAACTTGAACGTTTTCTTTTTTCGACATATTCATTCCTTTATTATGGAAACAAAACGTTTTAATTCCTAGTCTTACTATATTGTACTTTAGATAAGCTACTCGGCTTTTGAAACAAATGTAAAGAATAAATATTGTTTAAAAAATGATATGGTAAACATGAAATAACACTAAATACATGTACGTATATTTGCTTCAATACTTGGCTCACTTTATAAGCTATTGAATACATTTCAAGAAAGCCGTCTTCACAGAGCGACTAATCTTATGAGTCTAGTGTTTTTAACCAAAAGCGCAGCCAGTTTCATCCTGACATCTTGAAGAAATTAAATCCGCTGGTTGGCAGCTTGTAGTTAGCCGGCTTCCAGTTCGCGAGCGCAAAAATTTCGAAAACACTTCCTGTAAAAACTAGTGTAGATCCGCGTCACCGGGAAACGCTTGCTTCTACTGAGAACCTCGCCCCAAAAATGTTTACCCCCCTCAAAGTGGCGTCTAAAATATTATGATCCCCCCCCCCAAAAAAAAATGTTTAGAGGAAAAATGATGACTAAGTAGATGAATACTAAGTCTTGTTGTAGGGTAATATATATTACATTAATTTATTGTGGAAACAGGTGGCAAGTTACTTATAATGCGGGATCTAATTGTAAGGCAATCAGATATGTATTTGGTTGCTCTTCTTGCAAATTTGGTATCTGGCTTAAGCATAAGGGTTAAAATTTGGTCATCATTAGTTTTCTTTAGGGATATTTTCAATGTATTTTCTAATGAAGCATAGAATTCGTTTCTCGGAAAATGGTAGTATTTATAAAGTGGTGTTCATCCTCAACTTCGGCTTTACAAAGAGGACAAAGCCTCTCGTTGGGTGGTTTATATGGGCGCTCATATCTCATTCTGCCCCTCTCAGTTTGTAGCTCATGATTACTTATTCTCAACTTCGTTAGCGCAATTCGATGCTTCACGTTCTTAATATTTAACAGATAATTTTCAAGTTCATGTTTATATTTAAATGTTCGATAACATCTTAATTTGTTACCTTGGTTGTTTTTTCGGTTATTATCATTGAATAGCTCACTATGCCAATTTTGGATTTGAACATCTATTAGTCTTTGTTTTAAATTATTAACAATTATGTTTGGGTGTTCGATTTCTTCCTGGGAAAACCACTTTACCGAAACCTAGTCGAAACAGATGGTTTTTTACTCTTTGGCACCACATTGTGGGCTTCCCTATCTGTCTCGATTCAGCTACAGCGTCTTGCGCTAATTCAGTAATATATATATTTTTTTTTTAGCCAGTATTTTAGACTTCTTAGGGTGGAGTCCATGCTTATTGGTAATTTACCTAATTCGGCCACAAAACCACAAAACTTGTGACTTTCCACCCCCCCCCCCCCCCCTCCCCCCCCCCCCCCCCCCCCCCCCACTTACCTCAATTACTCCCATCATGCACCTCCGGTAAGCGCGAAAATATTCAAGATGGCGGCGCTTGTGCTGTTGAGGTAAATATACTTTCCAGAAGCAGCCAACTTACACGTATAAAAACGTTACTTGACGATTCTATGATTTCTGCAGGAATACTGCGAGATGTTCTCCAATGCTGCGTTTAGGAGTTGTTCGGCCATCATGTATGTTGATGCGAAGGTAAAAGATATGTCCAGATTATTACGATCTTGTTCAACTTCAACTACGACACGAGTTCCTTAGAGTTAGAAAATAGAAACTAATTATACCTATTGCTTTGTTGTACAGTGTTCCAATGGCTACATCGTCAGGGGTTGATACCAAAGATGATTTCTTCTCGAGGAACGAACGGTTAAAGAGGCCTATGTCTCCACATGTTTTAATCTGGAAGTATGTATACTGTATACACCAGGGTGTATTTAAATGGCAGGTTTGGAAGTGATAGACATATTAAACCTGACAGCTGTTTACAATGTACATGTACTACTAGTATGATTATTAAGCCTCACGTGCCTTACAAAATGTTACATTATAGTCTCAAATTGCAAAACTTGATATGCAGTAGGCTGTTCATCATTGAAGACGAAATATTTTTATGCTTTTGACACTAACATGGTCCTTATTGTATTACAGATGGGAATTGCCACCAATTATGTCAGTTTTTCATCGTAGCACTGGAGTCGCTATGACCGCAGGTACATGCTGTGTATATATGTTGTAGGTTGTTTCTCAATTCAGGTCATTTTTAAACAACCTAGGTCATTTTAAAATAACCTAGGTTATTTTTAAAATATAAATAACCTAGGTCATTTTTAAACAACCTAGGTTATTTTTAAAATGACCTAGGTCATTTTAGGGTCTTTTAAATGTAGGGTTAGGGTTTGTATGACTATTGAAGAATTTAAAGTATTACATTTCTACATTGCGACTTAGCTCTAAAAACCCTAAATTAGTGAGCACCCATTGTTGACGGTTAGGGTGTTTTTAAATGTAGGGGTAAGGGTTTGGATTAGTTCACAGGACCATTGAAGAAGCATTATTTAAAAAGCTTAATTTAGTGACTATAGCTCTAAAATCATTGACTTCAAAGTAAGTGAACAGCCCTTGTTGACAGTTAGTTTTTTTTTAAATACAGGGTTAGGTTTTGGATTAATTAGTTCACAGGACCATTGAAGAAAAGTGCACTTGAAAACTTCGCTAAATTCTCCATTAAGTTCAGATGTATTTAGACTCGTTCTATTAATGATTTGGGATTTAAAATGGTTAGGGTTTTTTCAAATTTGGGGTTAGGTTTTAGAAGGTTTGTATGAAAATTCGACAATATGAATAATTAATATGCTTATACACTGAGAAAGCGCCCGATCATTTATCCATTTTTTACGTCTTTTCACATTCTCGGAGTTCTTTGATTAGAGACTGACAATTAAGACAATATAATACAGTTAATGTTAGAGGTGATGCGCTTTCTTTTGTCTTTACTTTCGGTCAGTGATTACTCTAAGTCGGTTCGGTTGACACAGTTTGTTTCGAAGTACGAGTGGAGCCGTAATAAAGTCAAGAAACAAAGTATTTTTTCTGGATTTAGCTTTCTTACTTCCCTTGATTTGCTGCAGCTTTCATAAAAGAACGCAGAGTCAACACAAACGTGTTGTTTAATGTCGTCCATACAATGTTTTCGAAAGATGTTTCAAAGTCCGATTTTGTTAGTAGTACGCATGCGCACATAACGAGAGGGACTGCGTTCGACGATAAGTAACTTGGAGAATAAATGATGTGTTCAAATCAACAAGCGCTTTCGTGGCGCAGTGCGATAATCCACTGGATTAATATCTACCAGGCGTTCCTTGTGATTCGGCCAAGTTAAGCCCGACCAGGCAAGGTTAGTAAGTGGATGGGTGACTGTTTAGGTAGGTAAAGTACAGTAAGGTGTTTCAAGGGGGACAAGGAGAAAATTGAGAGGCAGTGGGAAGGGAGGGGAAGGAAGTAGAGGGGAGGGGTAGTTTGTCAAAAAATATTTTGTAGGGGAGGGGTGGGTGATTTTTTCGTTCTTTTTTAAAATGACCTAGGTTGTTTTAAAATGACCTAGGTTGTTTTAAAAACAACCTGAATTGAGAAACAACCTACAACATATACATTGTACCATAAGGGAACGTTCACTATCGATTTTTGCACGATTAACATCGTGAAATTAAGAGTGAGTGGGTGGGTGGGTTTTAGGCTTAATTGAGCTTGTGACATTAAAATTTTAAAAATATCGACTATTAATTTCATCAATAGTACAGGTATGCAATATTAAAGTTGATATAATTCTACCATGACGTTAAGAGGGTGTCGCAATGATATTAAGCATGCAAAAATCGATATGTGAATGTTCCCTAACAATTTTATTTGATCTTGGATTTGACACTACATGTACATGTGTTTCTCAGGGAAGGTACATAATGTGTATTTTTACATTTGCAGTGACAACAACATTTGCTCTGTGTGCATTGGGTCTACCAGATAATCTGGAGCATTATGTGAATATTGTCAAGTCGTTTGACCTGCCGCGACCACTAATCTTCAGTGCCAAGACAGTGCTTGCTTGGCCTATCTGCTATCATGCCATGAATGGTGTTAGGCACTTGGTAAGATGTCAGTGTGTAGTTCCAGAGAGGGATTTATTTTATTTTAACATATAGCCACAACATAAACATGGTTGCCACAGAGGTCAGACCTGATTCAACTTAATTTTCCTGACCAAATACTCAAAGAAATCAGATGCCGTATGGTGGCCATCTTCAACATACGTGTATTAATTACTGAAGTCTCCTATTTACAACTGCACTGAGATCAAGAGTAAACAATATTAGAGGGAAAAAACCTCCAACGATTTTGCTAATTAATGTACTTTCTAGCATTATATTTTCCCTGCCTTCCTGCCAACAATATCTTCAAAATTTCAAATTTCCTGACTTCTATTAAATCAAAATGGCAAGTTTTTCCCGACCAAGATCAAAATTCACAGACTTTTCCCTGACCTTGAATTTTTTCTGGCAACCCTGTATAAAATAACTGCGAAAGTCCAGTTGAAAATGTGTCATTTCCTCGATTTTAATGTTCCAATCGGATACACAATGTAGATACACAGACATGACATTTACAATTTCACCTACTCAGAAGTGCCCATCAAGCGATCCACAATCAGTCTTGGCCTGACTACCTCACCCTAAAGAAACATGAACCGAACAGGCAGCTGCGCTCTAGTTTAGCGCCACAACTATTAAGTGTGCCCCTCATAAAGGGAACATTTCAAGACTCTACGGCAAAGTTATTTAACGAACTCCCTGCTAACATCAGATCATGTGTTGACCCAAAACCATACAATCGTCAGGTTAAACACATTTTAATGAACAGAGCAAAACATTGGATTGATTAACCATTAGTATTTTCCCTTTTCAGTGCCTTTTATACATTATAGTCGTACATGCATAGTTGTATATAGTTCACCATGGCGTGTATGGTTACCAAAGTTTCCAGTGTTTCCTTTCATTTTTTATAGTAATGTAAAGTTGTAGCTGATGCTAATAATGCTCATTAGTATTTTTCTCTTGCCTTTTATATATAGTAGTTGTACATTATATTAGTCGTTTATATAGTTTACCATAGTTTCCATAGTCCTTTTTTTCTTTTCCTTATGTAATATAAAGTTGTAGTAGCTGTAGTAATATTTTTTTAATATTGATCTCACAGATGTAAAGCTACTTAGTAGAGATGCTGTGATTAAACCATTATTATTATTATTATTATTACCGTATTCACTCACGGATAAGGCGCACTCGCAGATAGGCCGCACCCCAAGTTTAGAAGCTTGATTTCAGGGAAAAAAGTTTTTTTGAAGAATAATAAACATACATGTACATGTACATTGTATAAACCTTCATCGGACTTTCAAACTGGAGTAAACTCCAAAGTTGTAACTGTAATTTCAACTTCATGACTACATACTTAGATATATGATTTAACTTTCCATAGTGTTTGTTTACCGGGATCTGTTCATTCAGGCCACCTTTTAGATTGAATTTTACATGTCAATGAAGCCAACAGCGTGCTCACGTTCATCTGTAGCTTAGTAACCAGGCACCTGTTGGAAGAGAGAGAACTGGACACTAAAAGTTTTGTTTTCACTGAACGAAGTCAAAACAACATGGAGTAGTCAGCTGTCTGTTGCTATCATGCCTTAAAGGATATCCAGAAGCCCTCTATTGGAGAAAAACTTGTTACTCAAAGAGAGGTGGAAGATCTGTTCAACAAATTTGCTGTTAAAGTGCAAAGCTGCAAAAAACATTGTGCCATTTAACGTGGAATTTAATCACTTGCGGAGGAACAATATATTCACAACATAAACGGATCTGTTAAGAGCCACCAAACTTGCAAAAGCAATGGCCATGCAGTGCTTACTTTCTTTTGGTTTGGTGTAGTATTTATTAGTATAGCTTAGTATTTCTTTTAAATGTTAATTTATGGAAATTTATGGACCTTATGTTCGGTATCTTGATGTTCTCGCAGATAAGCTGCACCCCCGATTTTAAACGAAGATTTCGGGTAAAAAGGTGCGGCTTATCCGTGAGTGAATACAGTATTACATTTCCATGATCTATAATATTATTTAACATATCAATCAGATTGCACATTAGTAAAATATTACATCATTTGCATGATCTATACTCTTACAAACAGCTTTTGACCAATCGGAGTAATAATGTTAGTAAGCATGTGTATCTATTGTATAGCAGAGTATTAGCCATTTTGGAGTTGAGGAAGGGACTGGTACTGAGTGTCAAAAATTAATCTGATTAAGGAATGAACCCCTTTACAAAAAGATAACACTAAAATTAGTAAGTTAACTGAGTTTGAGGTGGTCCCTTGTAGGCAACACATGAATTGCTATCAAAATACATTGTACAATAGAACTACATGTAGTACAATGCAAAACAATAGAATGAAATACACAATACAATAGAACATAATACACAATACAATTTGGTAGTAATTCATGTCTGCCTACATGAATGGAGAACCGAGTTTGAGGTAGATTGGTTTGATAATACAATTTGGCAAGCTTTCAAAAATTGCAAAAATAAGAGAGAACGTATGACTGGGGTGATTTATGAAAGCTTGCTATTAAGTCCGTGTTTATCCAAACATTCTCAAACTCAATAAACTTACTAATTTTAGTGTCATCGTTCTTGGGATGGAGTTAATGTCTTAATCAGATTAATTTTTGATACTCAGTCCCAGTCCCTTTGTCAACTTCGAAATGGCTAATAGGACACATGTTGAAAAATACATGTACAGTGTATGTTGCATCTTTTTTTCATTTTTGTGTAAATAATGCAAAATACAGAGGTAAAAAATCACTGGGTGTCTCCTTGTATCAACACCTGTAGCCTAACATTGTGCTCTATCTATTTCCAGTTCTGGGACATGGGCAAGGGGTTTGATATGGATGTGTTGTACAAGACAGGATGGACTGTTATCTTGGGTGCTACAGTTGCCGCTGGTGCTCTGGCCTGGTACATGTGAACTACATCATCAGTTTTAATCTACATGTATTGAATTATGAGAGATGTTTCTTTGAAATATTTAGATGTCAAAGTAGCCTTTTCCTTGGCTTACAGTATGTGTATAAATACCAAATGAATGTAAGAATATTCTAAGTTGCCATGTACCTTTTGTAACAAAAGTTATGATCCTATATTGTGGTCAATTTGTGAGAAAGTTTGTTAGAACTTACATCAGTATGGTGTTCTGAATGCATTTTACCAGGACTGTACTATAGTTAAATTATTGATGGTGGTATTGGTTAATGACAAGCTACATGTATAAGTTCTTACAACTACATTGTGTATAAATAGGCCAGTTTTGTATTTGATAAATACTGCTGAAATACAATTAATTACTGCAGAATTGTTGCATTTGCATAGTGCGAGCCTCAGTAATAGTGAACAATCATGTACCAAAGTTGTTGTCGGTAGGTTGTCGGTAGATTGTCAGCCGACAACATGCCAACAACCTACCGACAACTACGTAAATACCACTGACAATATACCGGCAAGAAATCGGCTGACAATCTACCGACAACCTGCCAACAGCCTACCGACAATCTACCAACATCCTACCGACCGCAAATTTGTTACGTGATTGTTCACTATTACCGCTAGCCTCATCTTGATTTTAAACATACATGCACATGCACACCAGCAGTGAGTTAGGCTGTTTACTGCTCTTTCTGTAGTTCACACTTCTACACCTCACTTGATGGCATTTGTAAATGTTTAGTTTCAGGATGAGACAGAGGGACATGCCTTATGTTCCGGGCCAGAACAGAATTATTTTCAGTAGTTTTCATATGAACTGACTATCCTAGCACATGTGTGGGATGGATGAAATCAAAGTATGTAGATGTGCAAAAATGACCAACGAATTGTCTTCAAGGAAAATATTGCATATCCTTTCAATCAAGCATTAATTAAAGTGCGTTGAAAATTAAAATTTTTTTTTTTACAGATTATGAAAGATAAACTACTAAATAACAATCATGGAAAATCTTAAGTCGAAATTCGAACGAAAAACCACAAAAAAAAACCCCTGGGGTTGTGGCCAAAAACATGGAAATGTGCGAAAACGTATACCTCGACCTAATGCAGAAACCCGAATTCTCCGAAGGCTAGAGAACTAACTATCGACTTACTACGTTAATACAAAGTAACCGTAGCTATAATCAATAAAATATAAAATAAATTCGAAACAAATGTGGAGCTGACTGGCCTAGAATGACAGGACTTGCTCCCACTCGAAGCATTATATATGCTAGAAGCATTACCCATAATGTTATTGTCTCCTCTCCAAACCTCTACCGTGCCGGCAGAATATCCATTTCTGACTACGTGTATATCGCTCAAACGTCAGAAATTATATCGTGGGAGAAACCTTCCTAGCAACTTTAAAATAAGCTGCAGCAAAGGGCAAATTAAAACTTGGCATTGTTAAAGTTACTATAAGCCCAAATTTGTTATCATTTGTACTGATATCGATTCTACATCACTGGGAAGGTTGCACTTCGATGGCATGCGCGGAGTAAGTTAAGAATGGGGTGTAAGTAATTGGGGTAGTATCGTCGTTAGCCTGCGTAGCAAGCGTTTCCGTAGGTTTTTTTGAAGCGTAGGAAGACTTTTTCGCTATTTGGCCGCGCGAAAAATGAGGCGAGACCAAAAAATGGACCTTCTTCTCTCCTCCCCTCCCCCCTCCTTCCATTTTTTGGTCTCGCCCCATTTTTCGCGCGGCCAAATAGCGAAAAAGTCTTCCTACGCTTCAAAAAAACCTACGAAAACGCTTGCTACGCAGGCTATATCGTCGTGTACCGTTGAGATCCGTGGGGAATCACACCTCGCGCGCTCGGAGGGTTGTCGTACCGTTATTATAGTATATATTATACTATAATAGAATATTTTATGAACATGCTAATGAAGTTGAAATAAATCTGGTGAAAAAACTAATGTAATCAGCGAATTCACTCGTGGGTTTGTGTTGGTGTTGGTGGTGGGTAAGCCATTGCATCGATTCTTAACCGGCCCGAGTTCGAATCCCGGTTCGGGCGGTATATATGTTTTATACTGAGGATAACGTATAATCGTTCTAGAATTTCTAAGTGTCGATTCGGATGTTCGTATAAAATTTCTGAGTCTCAAATTATTCATAGCGAACGGGGGTAACAAAGGGAATTTTATGACGCAGTTGGTTAAACGGTACACGACGATACTACCGTAATTTTCCTCCATAGCACGTGCGTGCTGCAAATAAACCCGTAAGACGCCATAGTAAACCCTTTACTCCCATACGCAAACTCACTCTTATAATACACGGATAACTAGGGGCTGGGAAATGAGGAAACTACGGTTGACAAAGCTGGGCTATATATATAACTACGAGGAACAAGATCGAGAGGAGTAGAGGTATGAAAACTATTAATGGTAAGGCAAGGGAGTGACTCAGAGTCCCTCCAGGTTGTTACGGGCGCGGAATTCTGCGCCTAAGGTCCCTGGTTGGCGTGCACCGTCCTTCGTGCCGGTAGATCCCAGGGCGAGCAAAGTGGTGGGGAGTGATGTCTCCATAACCTTAACAACCTGCGAGTACTATCTAGCGGTATTGACACTTTTCCAGCCGACATGCCTGGCGACTTGCTCATCAGAAGCGCCTGTGTAATGGAGCAACCGCTTCTGAAGCATAGATACCGAGGGACGTGAGATAATAATAGTTCTACATTTAGATAGCGCCTTAATCCTAAACGTCCAAAGGCGCTTTACATAGCTGGAAAACAGGCAAGTTAATTTACAAGAACTATAGCAATAACTAAACTAATAAAAACTTTCCTTAAATAAATATGCTTTTAACTTAGCTTTGAAGACCCCCACCGAGGGGCATAACTTAATAGTAAGTGGCAACAAATTCCACAGTTTTGGCGCAATAACAGAAAAAGCCCTTTCTCCATAGCTCTTTAAATTGACTGTAGGAACCTTCAGAAGGAACTTATTGGCAGACCTAAGATTACGAGGAGGAGTATAGTACTCTACCGTATTACGAATGTAGGTAGGAGCCAGATTATTTAGAGCTTTATATGTAAGAAGTTATTCGTTTTTGTACGGGTAGCCAGTGGAGACACTGACGAACAGGTGAAATATGATCATACTTTCCACCACCAACAATAAGGCGAGCGGCGCAATTTTGAACTGACTGCGGTTTCTTATTTAAGTAACCCGAGAGTCCACATAGGAGCGAGTTTCCAGTGTCTAGCTTACAAGTAACAAAAGCATGAACTAGGATTTTTATACTACCTTCCGATAAGCCGTACTTCTTAATTCTAGCAATATTTCTAATATGGAAAAAAGCACCCTTACAAATAGCAGCAACCTGACGTTCTAATGACATAGAGTTATCAAATATAATGCCCAGATTGCGAACGTGAGCTGATGGTGTGACACGCTCATTTCCAACTAACAGGAAATCTAAGTCTGGGCGTGGACGCTGTTTCGCATTAATAACTAGAACCTCTGTCTTATAATGGAGGCGGAGGCGCTGAGAGACTGACGTGCCTGTGAAAGGGTGGGGAATACCCGACCTTTAGCATCGGTAGTGCGGCGAAAGAGGTAACCGTTTCGAAGGCTAATTTTCATGAGGTCTGCCAGTTGCACGTTTATAGTGAGGTTAGTGACTGGGCAGACAACGCTGTTGTCGCATTTCTTTATTGCAAATACATTGGCCATGGAGCCATTGCCTCGTAGCGTCTTGCCAAAGGTGTGGTGGAATAACGAGCCTTGATCCTCGGGTAGCGAGAGGCCTTCCTTTCCGCCCTAAGTCGGATGCCCTGTCGCTAGAGTAGAAATCCAGGCAAAATAACGTCAAATCGCGACTGAAGATGTAGCGCTGGATAGGGGAAATATCAGGGAGAAACGTCGTGGATGCAAGGTAGTAGCATAGCTTAAAGAATTTGTCGAAAAATAGGGGAACCGCTTGTTTTGGGGAGACCCTAGCCTGTGCCTGCTCCTCCGCTATAGAGGTGAGGTAGATGGGTCGCTGCATTACCCGGCGTGATGCCGGACCTGTCGCCCGATCGCCCCGCGGAACGGAACATGGCTCACAGTTTACCAATTAGGTTGTCGACCGTACCCGAGGATAGCCTAGTGGGGCACGTGCACTTGGACTGAAACAACTGGCATCATGAACCTTAGTTTTCCCCTTGGAGTCCTTCCATAAAAGGAATCTAACTACATCTTGAGGTGAGGCCGTGATGATATTCTCGTGGGTGGGTAGGAAGGCTAGAAAGGACTCCAGGAGCCGCGGTGTAAACTGTTTTTTTTCTCATACGGCTTGGCTGCTCTTTTAGACTGTAAATATAGTAGTCTATGCTCAATGGTAGGCAGATCGAGGCTGACACGGGTATGAGAGGTAACAGGAGGGGTACTCTGGAAACCACACTGTTGGCAAAACTTGAAGCCTGAGTCGTTGACATAAGAATACTCGGGGCAAACAGTAGCCTGTTCCCAGATACGCGGTACGCCACCATAATGCTAAAACAAAAGGATGAACGTAGATAGATGTATAAAAAGTACACAGGGTAACTGCCAAAATGAGTTTTATTACAATAGCAAGTTGAACGTAACTATAAGTATAAGGTAAGTTGAGCGTGAACGAGAAATAATAGTAACTTAACCGCGCTTAGAATTACACACAATGACATCGCTATAATGTCGTCTAACACTATAATGTCATCTAAATATGGCTAACCTACAGGTCCGATGGCAGGGGTCCGAATTGCATGTCTGAATGTGAAAGTGCCGGAAAAAGCACGACGTCACCTTCCCCTTTCGTACCAAGCCTGAAAGAACTGGAACTGGAGGCAATAAGAAGGGGCCACCAATATCTGCGGGGTAGAGGCCAGATACCACAATAGAGTATAAGCAGCCCTGGGAGGCGAGGAACTTAATTAATGGGCGATAAGGACAAACGGAAGAAACACAAGCATTATGGTGCGCAGGGATGGACTGCGGAAACACATTAACCCCTGCGGCTCCGGGTGAGGGGTGAAACAGCGAAGAAAGGAAGCTGCCTTCCCGACGTGTCCTTCTTTACGTTCGCAGAAGAGGCCACGAGGTCAATTGCAATGGTGTGGGATTCAAAGGCTTGTTGGAGAACGTGCCATGCTCTGGGGCTCAACATACCTTCAAGATCTGAAGGGAGACGCGATGGAGCATCCGCAGGATTGCAGTTGGATGCGACATAGTGTAAGCTGAGTTGGAAATTAGCAGACAACCTGGTTGAGATCCCTATTTCTTGAACCGTCCTTCTGCCAGCAAGAGATGAGGGTCTTTATTATCTACGTAACAGTTGACCCTGGCGTTGGCCACTAATCGTGCCACCTTCTGTAAGACGAAATACAGCGCTAGCCTTTGCAGAACCACGATAGGGAGGTTACGTTGCTCCACGTCCCAGTGGCCATGGACTTCTGTTGGGGCAAGGTGAGACATGTGCAGGCGGCCACCCCAGCCGGTTCCGGAAGCATCCCAGAAGACATCTAACCGTAAGTGCTTTTCTTCTCTCCACGGGAGGAAACCATCCCAAGAATCGGAAAAACGCCAGTGTTCAACTTCCCCCTTTAAACTAAGTGAGATAATGATAGACCTGTGGGATTTGGCCGCCTTAGAAATGGCACTGCACACCTCTCGGCAATAAAGCTTAGCGGCGGGGACCAACCAAGTAGAAAGAATTCACCTTTCCTGTAAATTTCTGCAGGAACTTGAAGGAGACAGACTTGTGGCCAAGTATATCTTCCTACAAAGCCTCAAACTTGCGTTTCTTGTCTAAGGGCATAAGGAGTGCGGATCTAGTAGAATCGATAATGTACCCTAAGATTTCTTGGGGGACTGGGTGGACTTTTCGATTCCAATGAAGTACCCCAAATCGATAAGCGTGCTACAAGCGATATAAATGGCTGTCTGCGCTAGCATAAATCCTGACCACGCACACGGACCTGCAGAGGGGCGCACACGCAGCTGACCAAAGTATCTATCGTCGATGTACTGGGAACAAGGACACCCAGTTCGAGAATGAAGCTGGTGGCCGCTAAGCCGATGGAATGACAAAGGTACGCACTCGCTCTCCACCCGAATGGGATAGTGTTAAATACGAAATACCAGTCACACCATAACAATCCGAAGAAAGGGTTAATATGGTGGGTTAGGAGAATATGGTCATACCCGCATGTAGACTGGAAACTATTGGGCGCGACGTAGCGAGGGAGATCCGTGATGAGGTCGAGAGAAAAAGGAAGGTCCCTAATCCAAAGGGTGAGGAACCTCTCATCATTGCACATACGCGGTTTTGACGGCTCGATGGTAATAGGCATGACCAAGTGTGGAGGTCCCTAATCCAAAGGTTGAGGAACCTCTCATCATGGCACATACGCGGTTTTGACGGCTCGATGGTAATAGGCATGACCAAGTGTGGTGGGGACGCTTTTTCCTGCACCAGACTGAGAAAGACCCATTGGCTGCATGATCAAGGATGATGATAAACTCCGAGAACTTGAGACAGCTCTTACTATTGGGGAATTGCGCGCAAGGTGAAATAGGGCTGTCGAAGTACTGTCTTTGAAATGTACCAGAGAACGGGGTAAAGAACTCGGTGACATCGACTCCAGACTCTAAGTACTGCAAAAATTACCCTTGGAGGATGGTAGACCACGCCTGAACTTGGGAATGTAAACCCCCGGGATGAAATTGGCAGAGTCCCGGAAACGAAGCATACCAGGGGAAGCGAAAACTTGTCCGGATGCGACCATTTGCAAGGACGGGGGTGGTCCGGCCCGTAGGCACGATCCTGACAGACTTTATGGCTGTCTCTCGACGTCGCTCGAACACCAGATGGGCGGCCTGGAGAAGGTGACTGCGACGTGTTAAAATAGCGAGGGAGAAACAAGCTAGCCCATGTGGGAGTAGAAAGGGAAATACCAACCAATCAGGTTTAAGTAAGAAAACCAGTCCTGGATCGGCGAGGAGGTATACTGATGGGAAATACAAGCCAAAACGCAAGAAATAACACTGCAAGTATGTAGGGTACGTATATATGTGTATTAGACGTAAGGTAAACGTAACTGGAAATGTTCCACGACTACACAAAGTAAGATGTGTAATCACTTCTGGGGACAGAATCTGGGCATGTGACCTCTCCTGCGACACAGGAAGCAGATGCCCTGGAAGATTTGGTGGGAATAGGGGGTCGGGCGTAAAGCGAGGCGAACGCTGTCTCGCCTGCAAAAGACACCTGATCGGGCATAGTCGTCGTACATGGGCGTGGAGGTTCTGAAAGCCATTTGAATAGCCTTGGCGACCTCCAAATCCTCCTCCCCCACTAACTTGAGCAGGAGCTGCTGGAACTGACGGGAACCCAGCAACGGGCGGCATTGCCGGAGAATGGTGCTATATCGCTTGACAGAGTGGTCACCTCATCTACCAATGCCTCTAAACCTGCGAAAGCGCGATATGGGTCGAACACTTGGGGCGGCTTAGCAAGTTCTTGCTGCAAAGCTGACAGCGCTGCTGTAACCGAACGGATTGCCGTTGCTAGCTTTAACTCATCCAACTGCTGCTTTAGATCAGCAACTGTAACTGTCGCCTGAAGACCAAGGTAAACGTAACACAAGGCATCCCTTAGGCGACACACGCCATCCCATAGGCGACACACGCCATACCCAAGGCGACACACGCCATCCCATAGGCGACACACGCCATCCCATAGGCGACACACGCCATCCCATAGGCGACACACGCCAAACCCAAGGCGACACACGCCATCCCTTAGGCGACACACGCCATCCCATAAGCGACACACGCCATCCCGAAGGCGACACACGCCATCCCTTAGGCGACGCACGCCATCCCATAGGCGACACACGCCAAACCCAAGGCGACACACGCCATCCCTTAGGCGACACACGCCATACCCAAGGCGACACACGCCATCCTTTAGGCGACACACGCCATCCCATAGGCGACACACGCCATACCATAGGCGACACACGCCATCCCATAAGCGACACACGCCATCCCGAAGGCGACACACGCCATCCCTTAGGCGACGCACGCCATCCCATAGGCGACACACGCCAAACCCAAGGCGACACACGCCATCCCTTAGGCGACACACGCCATACCCAAGGCGACACACGCCATCCCTTAGGCGACACACGCCATCCCATAGGCGACACACGCCATACCATAGGCGACACACGCCAAACCCAAGGCGACACACGCCATCCCTTAGGCGACACACGCCATACCCAAGGCGACACACGCCATCCCTTAGGCGACACACGCCATCCCATAGGCGACACACGCCATACCATAGGCGACACACGCCATACCCAAGGCGACACACGCCAAACCCAAGGCGGCACACGCCAACCCGCAGGCGACACACGCCAACCCGTAGGCGACACACGCCAACCCGTAGGCGACCCTAGAGAAACGAAGGACCCGGGTGTGAAAACAGAAAGCAGGAAAGAGGCGTGCCGAGGGGAAAAACTTGTGGACGCATTTTCTCCTCTGTGGATTTTCGCTCAATAGCCGACTTCCGCGATATGCTTTACTTGTCACGCACAGAGAAAAGAATATATTTAATTTAGCACGGAGCCTCGTATTGAAACCTTTGTGCGTGACAAGTAAAGCATATCGCGGAAGTGGGCTATTGCAGTCATATTTTTGAGTTAAAGGTACCCTTAGTTTTGTTCAAACTTCACCAAAATTGGCTGAAACCTAGAACAATAACTGATGATGAAAACTGTGTCTCGGAATGTTCAATTTCTAAATAGTTTCCGAGTTTTGGCCGGTGTAGCAAAAACACAGCGGGAATTTGCATAACAAAACTTAAATTTTATAACTTTTGAAAGAAATTATATGTTCAATTCTGTGACACGGTTTTGTTCTCCAATAGGTGCTGATTGACACAATGCAGCTCGCCGGCTTATTGAGAGTAACGCGAGGGAGTTTAACTCCGTCAAAGGCACATGGCCGAATTTCGCGTTTTTCGCTTCCCTACTCTCAAGGTTTGACAAAATCGAGAAAATAAAAGCATCATGACATTCTTCAATATATATGCTTTAAATTGATACCGGTTTTATGGAGTTTAAATTTAAAGCGGGCAAGTGTTACATCTATCAGTTAGTAACTCTTACATTGATTTTTTTTATCATATCAATTCTACATCAAGTTTTCAGTACTTCTGTGAAGAACGTTTTGGTTTACAGAGAATACTCTATGGTCTACGCTTGTTTGAAATCGTGAAAATTTGACGTTTCCTGATCCATGACCACGTCAGTAAAAGCCTGGGTCGATAGTTGGGTAGACGGCTCAGGCATTGATGCGTTACTCTCCATGGTGTATTTCTATCACAACATCTATTTATAGAGAATATACACAGTTTGCAAGTTGTTAGTAAAGAAAAATTCATTTTAGTCAACATGTTAAGTATTTATTCAAATTATTACAAATTTGAATTAATTAGATGACATCTACCCAGGCTTTTACTTCTGATGCAGTCATGGATCAGGAGAGGTCAAATTTTCATGATCTCAAACAAGCGTAGAACATAGAGTATTCTCTGTTAAACCAAAACTTTCTTCAAAGAATTACTCAAAACTTGATGTAGAATCTATATTTATGATAAAAAATAAATGTTAGAGGCACTTTAAAGGTTGATGTTTCCAATAGACCCTTTGCACGTTACGTCATAGCCGCCATGTTGGTGTACAGTTAACAATAGATTCTTCGTTAGCTTCTTTTGTTCTGTACACCAACATGGCCGCCATGCCCTTTGAATCTCTGGGGATTGAGTGCAACCATCTATATGCTAAAACTGATGTCAAACCAGTCATCATGTATACAAAAACAGGCTAATAGAGATCAGAAATTAGTTTCATTCACAAGGAGAAATAAATGATTCCTGGTTTGACATCACAATTAGCATATTGGAAATATAAACGTTTTCGTCATACCCCCAAGTTTAACACATTTTTAGATTGGACGAGAACATATCACATGACAGGCCTTAAAACCAGACTTGTTCCCAGTCGCTAATAAGGCGGCACGGTCTAACATAGCAAGTGCACAGGGTGTCAAGGGAAGGATGATAGAAAAGAACTTGCGACTGTTACTTTCCCTTCACCCTTCCCCTGATCTTTTGCACAACTTCCCAACCACGCCACCAATTTTAACTTAGTAGCGACTTGGTACGAGTCTGTCTTAAAACATAGCTATAGGGAAACAATAGCTTGACCTTTGGACTTACACATGCATCTCGAGACTGCAGGAAATTTGTAGTACATCGACATGCCGAGCTGAATGTTGAATGAAATACAAAAACCATATGTACGGGACGTAGTTTGTTTTATTTTTGATTTCGGAGGTATAACGAAACACTTAATGACTGTCACCCTCGAGGAAATTTATTGAGTTTTCTTTTCCTTTGACCCCCATTTAGGCTCTGCCTCGGAGAACATTGAGGGTCTCGGGAAACAATTAAAACTCAGTCACTGTTTGCCTCGGGGCCAGTCATTAAGTGCTAATAATGACCCATAGATGCAACACTCAAATCCAGAAATATTCAACTATTCACTTGATGTACAATCTATATTAATGATTAAAAAAATTGGGCTTATAGGCACTTAAGAGGGCATCCATGTGAAAACCATGCACCCTGAAAAAATGAGTCTACATGGTACATCTCAGATTTTGTTCATATTTTGCACATATGTTACTATTGGCCTGGCATTAGACTTGGTAGAATATTTTGGAAAAATTCCAAAAACTGTAAGAGATATGGGGGTCAGTACGAACTGTCTCGGTTTGAGGGGTATTTCCACTATGTATTTTTAGTCATGTTTACAGAATATTTTTGAACAAACCATATAAGCTATATACACAAAACGTTTCTACAGCATAAACACGACCAATTGCAATTTAATTATGATATAAGTGCCAACAAATATTCAGTATTCAAGTAGTAAGGCCTTCATGTACAAGTGACTTCCGAAATTATTTTTCAAAAAGTCAAATTTTAGGGTAAAATGACATTCGAATACTATCGATGCGGCGAAATTGTAGAAGATGAGAGAGTTATTATTTTGTAGATCAGTCATTTGGAAATACAACTGGGGACTAAAAAGTTTGTAAAGTTTATTCAGCTTAGGAGCAGTGAGGCCAAAGTAACATACTCCCAACGCCCGGGTCCAACGTAAATAAACAATCAACGCCAGATTCAATCTGTACAATCTGTATCGTGTGCAGAATAACGGGACAAATAACGGACAGGAATGAGAAACATAGCCCTAAAATAACTGGGTGATAAATTTATTTGTCACTTATGCCTATGGTTTTGCAATAAACAACAACTAATTAACAATCAACTTCAAAATAAGAGAAATTAGTAATACGAAGGATGAATCAGCGATAAATGCATACCTGATTCTAGCCTTATTTGTGCTCTCCTCCCCAGCTCTGTCATGGTCTCGAAGCCACAACTTACGATAATTATCTTCTTGTCGATTTTACACCGAAAGAACATTTACCCATTATAGTTTATAAATACAGATGGCTTTGTAGCATCCGCCATTTTATTTAGGACTAGAACCCAGTCTGCTGTTGTGCACCACAGGTAGCCCGAACACATATGTGTACATTCCATGTGGAATATTGGAAGAAAAAACTCTACCGTTGAATCAGCCTTTCCTTTCTTGTCTATTTATATATATATATTGCTGATCAGATCCCTACACGCTAGGAGATCCGGTGTTTTATCATTTCGTCTGTGGTGCCCAACATATATACCAGAGTGGGTAATTTATATTGAAATATTTATGAATCTCATGAAACAGAACTGAAAATAAACATAATGCCCTACTTAATACATCTACATAATTTTGTTTGCAAAACTTTATTTTTTTTCAAACTGATTATAGGTTAAAATTACCCATGATGCACCTGATATATGTAACTGTTATGGGGTCAAATGTTTGCATACATTCATACACAAGGTCACAACAATGAATTATAAATGATTTCTAACATCCCGTGCATATATCCTGTATATTCACACGACCCACATACGGCCATCCCAATAAAATGTTCCGTTTCCAATCGCCAGACCGACCCAATTTTTTTTGGAAAAGTTAACAAAAATACAAAGCTTGACATTGACCCAATTTTTGGGAAAAGTTAATTTTTTTTTTTTTAAGAACATACTTTAAACTACACCTCTTTTCCTAGCTCTCTACGTATTTGCATTTTATTGGGATGGCCTAATCAGCTGTGTCGGTGCCGAACTGGAGCGCAGTGCCATCCTGGAAAGCGAAGTTCAGAAATGTCTGACGTATGTTGTTATTGCTACAAACTATCTTAGAAAAGGGTTCAGAAAACATCTGGGTGAACGATGAAACATATTGTGTGGATCGTGACAGACTTTATCCAGACCTGAATTACGCTGGATTTACATATACATGTATGTGCGGGGCGCTTGTTCAGACACACGGTAAGCCACGCAGTTTACAAGCATGAGTAGTTATGTTAGTTATCTTCCCATTAATGCGGCTGACCAACAAGCACTGAGGGTGGTCACTGCCAGATATTTGTTTAACGTCCAAAGTGGTTCCTTAGCGTCCTGTGATACACAGCTGCTGATGAATACGAGCGTCGTGAGATGCAATCTCGTTCCCAGAGCCCGCGATCATTTGACCAGCGCCAAGATACTGGCCAAAAGATCGCGGGTTATGAGAACGAGATTGCGTGAGACGGGACCGCCATTTTACGTGATCATCCGATCGAGGCACGAGGGATCGAAAAGGCGTAGGCGCGAACACTGCGCTTCTCTGTTTCTCTTAATGTTGCCTGGGTGGCTAATTGAACGAGCAGGAAGCATACAAATGTTTTGCTGCACGGGTGGATATACGAGGAAACGTTGTTGCCGAAAAAAAACTAACGAATGCGCACTGTGTCAAATTGTCTTGCCGGTGGGGTCTGGGTTTGTGTTGCTAAGAAACACATATGCTGTATGTCACTGGAGCCTAGTAAACATTGTTTTCCTCCATAGCCAACGTGAAAACATTGTTGCGGAAGCAAATTTTGCCTCATCGAAACAAAAAAATGTCTTTGAAATGCTTCAGAAAAATGTTTTCCTTCCTGGAAGATTGATCTTTTTTGCGCAAATTTTCCCGCGAACTTTGACTCGTTTTTACAGACAAATGTATGGAAAACTAAATCCACGATTGCATGCTTCCCAGCACAGCTACATCCCTCAAATTTCGATCAATTAATCTTTTACCTGGTATCTTAAGTTTGTATCTGAAGAATATTTCAGAAATTCGATTTTACGGATTTTATTTGTCATCGGATTCCCATACAAACACTGTATTTCGCGCCATGTTTACAACCCTTTCAAAATGTCGGAATTATAATAAACCGCGAACTGGTCTATTACCTTAAAACTGTAAAGAAATACGTTATTCTTTGTGTACGAGGTTTGTAGTTTCTCAGCTGTAGGATGTCCGGTGTCCGCGGGGAACAGTATATTAGGACACGTGACTTGTCCATTCGTGTGTACGACCTTTACGTCTGCGAGCGGGCGAGGCGCGCGGCGTGATTTTTTTTCCACTTGTGTGGGTTGTTCTTTTATCTTTTGTATTCCATATTGATTTTTTTTTATGCAACGAGCTCCGCTATAAAGAGATACGAGGACGACAGTAACAAATCGCATACAAGTGTATCACAGGCAGCTTTAAGCAGAGAGTGAGCCATTATGCACTAGTCTAAATCAACCCCCCCCCCCCCCCCCCTCCCCCTCCTCCTCCCACCCTGTCCCGGGTTGGGGGAGGAGGAGGGGGGGGGGGTTACTTTGACTAGTGCATTACCTAAAATCAAAAATGAATAAAATACTCTGTCTAGACAGTACAGTACAGGTGAAAATATTTATAGATTTTATGATAATTTACTTGACACGCGCCATCAACAACATCCGCGCCAAGTGCCAAGGCATTTCATACAATTCTTAGTAAGGGGGTCGGGACATGCCTTCAACGGTAATATAGTTGTTTTTCCCTGGTAACGACGAGAAGATATGCCACATTCCCTCGTTGAATATACACAAAATGAGCACTTGATCAAGTCCAAATCCATCTCGTGGATAGGGCGGGAAATACACGTGCAGACGTTACACGCAGTTCCTGTCACGCAATTCTTGAGATATCATTATATCGCTGAAGTGATTTCATCTATTTCGGTGATACCACATTTGATTTCATGGATTATACACACATTTTGGTATTTCAACGGAACGAACAGAATATTATGCACAAGATTGAAACAAATTGAGTCCGTAACAAGGTAGTAACGACATCAGAATGGCTTCCCGTTGCTGAATCTAAACGGTTCTAACTTGGCCAACTATTCGATGAGCATATAATAAAGGGCTTCCAAGAAAACGAAACCATTAGGGTTTTTTTTATTATGAAAAGAAAACATCGTTTCTTTACAGAATAAAAACTAAAAACTTGAATAGAGAATCGGCTGAAGAACCTAAATACGACTGTACGTGCATTTCTACTTGTCACTCATTCACCCCGCTACAGAGGCTCGCAAAATTCAGAGTGACTCGACGGATTAGAAGCTGTATTTAAAGCGTAGCGTAGTTTGAAATCCTCTATATATTATATTCAAAGAAAATTCATTGTCTTTGATCCAATCAAACAATTTTAAACGAAACTATGAGTACCTATTTTTCAGTTTTGACTCCGTCAAACTCGACAATAATTCAGTCACTTTAGACATCTGCATATCGGGTGATGGACTTGGTCACCCTTCAAAACTAAAATAATATTGAAAATGAATGTGCATTCGAATTCTTAAAGCAATTATTGGCAGAAAATCTGTGAAGTTCACCGTATTTTCGATTTTAATCGAAAAAAAATCGCCGTGTCGCCATATCGTCGTTTGTTTAATAACTGAACATTGCGAATTTTGAGAGTGCGTAATCTCTAACCCAGCATTAACTTTACAGAGATTTTTTTTACCAGATGCAAAGATCTATTGTAAGTCAATCTAGGAATATTTCTAAATTCGAAGAAAAGAAGGCCGCAACTCTGCAAACGGCCATTGCCAGACAGCATTTATCGGGTTTTAAAAAGACCTATTAAAGTAGCGTTAAATAAAAATTCGACAGAAGCGACAAAATTTAAATAAAATTAGTTGATTTGGGTTTTAATATGCTGACGTGACTTAGTACTAAAGCAGGTAAAAATATTATCTTTCTACTTAAAATCATTTGCGATTGCGACATGTTACAACATAAGGTATATTTTGCTCTGATTTTGAGCATTTCTGGGGGTCAAACAGTTTGATTGTCATATCTCAAAGGCCTTTTACATTTCAGCCAAACTATTTCACATGGGACATTAGCTAGTTAAGATATAAATGTGTGCCAAGTTTAAAGGAAATCGGAGAGGTGCACTGTAGACTCGTCTGCATGGTTTTCACATGGACCCTCTCTTAAAACATTTAAATTGTACACAACTGTGTACCTGTTTTTGTTACAGGCTCTGATGAGAACACTGCTGTTTTACATTAACCCATTCAAATGAACAACCAAAAATGACTAACAAATCCTGCAACCTTTATTGTAATCAAATAATACATGTGTCAACTAATAAATTCGACTCCATGTTCTCCAATATAAAACTTGTGAAACTTCTCACTTAGAGGAGTGGTCCTTTGAACAACAAACACATTTTGAAGTCTAGATGATTTGCCATCGTACTCAGTCTGTCGTCCAAATGCATACCTGTACTTAATAACTTGCTGCCATGACTTGCAAAAGTAGTTCTGATTTGTTGATGACTGATCATGGGACCCATGTGCACTGAATATTGTATGCTTTGTTGTCAAAATTACCAAGTTGTTTTCCTTCGAATACTTGGAAAGAGCTTCAATAGTCTTTCTGATGTTTTCCTCTTGATCTTTAGTACTCTCACCTCCTGTACTTCTGTCAACCCAATAAAATGCACTTAAACTGTCAATCATCACAATGCACACCTCTGGTTTGGCAAAAATCATCTGTTCCAATGACAGTATAGTTGCTAGTAGCTCAATACTACTGTTGCAGTTGACAATAAATAAGCGACCAAGGCAAAGTTTAACAAACCCTTCGCAGTCATTATAACCATCTGGATAGACCCTCTGACCATTCAAAGTTACATGGCTATCTCTGGAAGGCCACTGAATCCCCTTTTCTTTATTAATTAACACCAATGCTGTTTGTATTCTATGCTCCATGATTGTTATTAGTCGTAATAGTTGAAAATGATAGTCTGCATTGACAAATATAACACTCACACCCCTCCCTCCTAAGTATAAATCTTTCCAGCACTTTGGAAGAATACAGTTTGCTATCAGATGTAGAAGCATTTCAGTCTTTCCACAACCTTCTTTGCCATAAAATTCCACCACGTCACCTGCCTGTAGTCCATGTGGGATATCTGCAAATAATTTCTCATCAAGGCCTTCTAGTGACTGTCTAGCACCCAGCCGTGAAAAAAGCTGTGGATAGGAGGGATGCATTTTTAATCCATGTTCATTTTACAAGTGTAACCCGATAGAGCAAAAGACCTGTGCAGAGCTTTATAACTAATCTCATACCCAGACCTATTTACTGAATAACGTGATGTGCAGGGACTCGGGACAATTGCAGCGTATACAAAAATGGTGGAAATTTAAAAAATTAGTGAGTACCTTCATGTTTTCTGCAAAGAATAAGAGTTTTGCTGGAAGGATAAGATTCAAATATTCAGACCATTTCCTCCAGAAACTGAGAAAAACATGTTTTGAACTGTGTAAGTTTAAGTTTTGGACACTGGGATAAAATTGCCTTCAAGCACAAGAGATTGCCCACCAACAGATAGTGTTTTCAGTAAAATTCCCACCAATTTACGCATCGGCTTGATGAGCAGTTAGTCAGCTCTGTCCTGCGCAGTGTGTATGACTAATGCACCCCCCCCCCCCCCCCCCTCCACCCCGGGCATAGCGGGGACATTCACCCAACATGCCCATGAATACTAGTGAAGCTCCCACACCCTGGGGCATCAAAATCATGTGAAGACCCCTGACCCCGGGGATCCATATTGAAATGTTGTTTAATCACCTTGTTCCCTTTCCATGAGGCATGAAATTGAAGTCAAAGGGTCAATAGACCAGTTTATCACGAACAAACAAACAAACAAAAAACACTGCCGGAATTTCTAACGGGACCTGAAAAACAGCCAGAGGCTGATCAAAGTCAGGACCTGGCTAAATCACAGATCGAATTGGAATTTAGCATGTTGGTTTTTGTGGAGGAAGGAAAACCGCAGAACCCGGAGAAAACCCTCGGAGCAAGGGCGAGATTCCAACAAACTTAACTCACATATGGCGCCGGGTCTGGGAATCGAACCAGGGCCACAGAGGTGAGAGGCAAGTGCTTAACCACTGCGCCACCCCGCCCAAACGTTAAATAATACCCCCGGGGGGTTCTTCAAGGTAAAAAGGGTAGGGGTGATGACTGGTGCATAATAAGCAGCTTTACTACATGTATATAAATCTGCAAAGAATGCATGCAAATAGACCCTTCCACTGCAAGTTTGTGCCCCCCAATCAAAATTTCCATACAAACGTCTGTAAAATTTTCCAAAATTTTCCGACTTTGCGGGCCTATGACTTTGCTCCTATTCAAGATATAACTCTCAAATTTTTGATTTTGACTAACTGCGAGGTGCTCTTTTCAGCAGTATCTACAATATTTTGTACGAACTCTGAAAGGTCGTACATTATGTCGGTATAGCAGTACGTGTGAGGGTATTGGAGCAGTAGAAACTGAAAAAAAGACTGATTTTGATGTTAATATTTTGTGATTGTTACTATAACAAAAAAGATTGAGCGACGAAGAAAATAATATGCGAAGAACTTCCTGCAGGAAATAAAAATTTCCGGAAGCTTAGAAACCAACCGTTAAAACAAAATAACGACGTTTTTTCTTTCATACAAAATAGTTCGAAGATTTCATAAATCAATATTCATACTCTGTAAGCTAAAAGTAATCAAACAACATTAAAAAAACACACAAAAATAACAAAATATCATTTTCACCTGAGCTGCTGACTCAGCCGCCATCTTGAATGTCTCCTCAAATGGTACTGACCGCTGTACTCAGTTACCACGGGAACCACATATTTCTCTTTTTTAAATTATTTGAAAGAGACTTCTATTTTTCGTTTTTCTTCATAAATAGTACCATCAAAGCAAAAATAAATTTAAACTATCAATGCAAAGAAGTTAAACCATTTGTTAGTTAACCGGAACTAATATGAAACCGGAAGTACGAAGAAGGATATGATCTCAGAACTTATCACGCAAAGATTTGTGGGAAAACAAATTCCAAGATGGCGGCCACAGTGGCTATGTTGGGCTCTGTCGTTTCTTCACTTCTTGTTTTATTTCTATCTTTAGGAGGTAAGTCTCGTCAATTATCACAACAAACTGCTGTAGAGTAATCCATGTTGTTTTAACCAATAGTCGAAAAGTTCTGAAAATGTAGTGAAACGGTGATTTGTAGTGTAGTCAGTATTTCCGGTGAATCGCTTTCAAACAAAAATATTTTTATTGACAAATTGGGGCTTGAAATGAATGGATTTACTTCTTATAATCATTTTAATGTATCGCACAATACTGGGCCGTTTCTTTTTGAGGTAGATTTTGTGTAAAGTAGAGATCTTTGAAAAATAACTAAAGTCTAGCCATTGGCTATCAATGGCGTACCCAGGTTTTTAAAATTTGTAGGCCCAAACATGGTCGCTTCTTGAGGGGTCCAGGAGCATGCTTCCCCGGGTAATTTTTAGATTTAGACTTTCTCAAAAGCCTTCTGCTGCACTTTCAGATCATTTTTTGTGTATTTCGACAGCTCCTCAAGCCCAACATTCACTTGTAATAAGACAAGTAGGCTGTAAAATATGTAGGCCCAGGCCTACGGGCCTATAGGCTAGATACGCCCTTGGCTATATAGTTAATAGGGTTGGAGCGCGATCTACCCTGGTTGCCAGAGGTTCTAGGTTTTTTTTCTAGGTTAGGTTAAGGCGCGAAGCGACGAGAGGGAGAGAAGAGAACCTCTGGTCAAATCCATTGAGAATCTCACTTCCATGCGTTTAGTTTGAAATCGAGGCGAGTCAAACTGGTTTTGCGGCCTATAACCCGTCAAACTGTGACGACCAATGTTTTGATTTCACACACGAACAATTGCACGTGGCGCTGTGAAGCATGAAATGACAACTGTAGTGTGGTTCTTTATATGGCTACTCTGGACAGTGAAAAAAGTGCCTCGTGCTAGAATTTGCTGTCGTGCTGTAGACAGTTTCTTCACGGGGAGGACTTGAAATATCGGCAACTTGCCGGCAACCTGTCGGAAGCACAGCGAAGACGTCTTTACGTTTTATAAACTCGTACAGTGCCTCTTCTTGTTTTGTCTTCAATTTAGTAATCTCCGGAAACTTTGAAGCCAACGTAAACTTCACAGCGTCCCCAAAAATACTCAAAAACTCTTGAGTTGCGGTTGGAAGTAAAACCACATACAGTTGTCGTAAAACCGGTTTGAAGTGGTAGGCCAATGACAATTGCTGTTGTATCAAGCACTCACGGTCGCGCTTGGTAATGAGTAGATAAGCCAATCAGAGACGAGGTTCAAAATCTGAACCTAGCTTCTGCATGGAAGTGAGATTCTCAACGGATTTGACCAGAGGTTCTCTTCTCTCCCTCTCGTCGCTTCGCTCCTCGATGACGGCACTTCGTGCCTTAACCTAACCTAGACAAAACCTAGTACCAAAACCTAGAACCTCTGGCACCAGGGTAAGCGCGATCAGGAGTTTCATAAATATATTATTCGGCTTTTAATGTCTGTCCATAATTTTTTTTTGGAGAAAACATGTTGGAAACATGTTCACTTATTCCATATTCTTTCACAACTATTTTTACGTTCAGGTTTATAGCTATAAAAATCGTAATCGCTTTGGTTCTGACGTTCCACGATCTGGCATACATGTACATGTGATTTCAGTAGTAGCAGTAGTATTTCATTTACAACTGATTTCAGTATTACATGCCAGGGAGGGAACTCCCTATATTGAACTGATGGGGGTGCTCAGCGCTCCTTTTAGGGGTCAAAATTCTCGTAAACATACTTTTTAGGGGGTGACTGTTCACATGAGTTACATGTAGACCTTACACAACCTGAGTCATACCTTTTAGGGATTCAAAATAGAATTTTAAGGTTCATGTAAGGAATCACTAGGGGTAAAACTCATGGTTTTTAAACCTCCATTAATTTATGCATACCTTATAGGTATCATATTCAAAATGACCACCAAGCACCCCTGTCATTTTGGTACCGGAGTTCCCCCCCCCTCCTCCCCCCCTGGTATGGTACCAGTAATTCAATATGGTAATTAGCATAGTTGATTAAAGCAATGTCGCACTGCATGCATGTGTGGAGTGTAAGGAGAGGGGTAGGAGGAAGAAGTGATAAGGGAGGAGAGAGGTAGGAAAGAGAAGGGGTGGGGAGGATGAATTTATTTTTAGTACCCCCAAAAAATACTTAGCTAAAAAAATAACTAGTTAGAAAAAATTAACTGACAACAAAAATACAAATAGAGAGGACACTAAATGGCATAGGGGCCAGAGCTTATAAAAAAAACATGAAAGGGGTGGTTATTAGACTACCTTAGGGAGTACCGTATTTTATCACATACAAGCCGCACCTCACGTATAAGCCGAATCCCTAACTTCAGCCTGGTAAACAGAAGCTTGTTTTTACCGAAAGGTTTAAGGAAAAACCTCGTGTATAAGCTGCTACACAAAATTCAGTGAGAGTAGTCTTGTGTTTGAGTTCATAAATGCCCGTAATTGAAGCAAAACTTAATTCTTCATAAGAGATCGTCATATCACAACAACGAATTGGTTACAAATTTCCTTGTCCTTTCTTGTGTATATTTTAACCTGCTGTCTTTAAATCACTTTAGAATTCTTCTGCTGTTGTTCCCCCATTAACCAAAAACATATTTAAAGAACTTCATTCCTTTAAGGTTACCGGATACCTTCAAGGCATTTTTTTTTTTTTTTTTTTTAATATTGATTATTTGGAAAGTTTATGGATTGTTCTACAATTTAGAAAAAATATTATTTCAAAAGATATAAAAGCTTGCGAGATATTTAGAAAAAAATGTATTTAAGAGGAAACAAAATAAATCACTGAGGCGTTGTAATCCCTTTACGTGCCACGGGCACCCCGTGGACTTTTAGCGGGTACCGTAATTTGCATACTGTTGTTGTAGCTTCCCTTCTTCGAAATAACAAACGTGCATTTAGAGTCTTTTATCAATCGTTTGTATGGGGAAATCCAAAAGAGAAAAGCAGAGTCCTTGAGTAAAACATAAAGCGAACCCTGGACCAAAAAAGAAAGGAAACCGGCGATAAGGAGGAATTCGGTAAAACAAGGCGGATTGAGCTCGCGGACAGCGACAAAGGCTCGTGGTTTGAAGAACGTGCGAAAGGCAGTGAATAACAACCTTCAACTTCAGGGTCAACTCCAAATATAAGCAGCGCCAGCAGGCTTAAACTGTTGTTTGGCTTACCAGGAACCAGCAAGTCATTTGAAAAGACTGAGGACGCGAGCAGCGAGGAGTTCACATCAGAGTCTATAATTTCCTGCGAATTTCACTACTTTTTTGAAGCTCCAGGGATCCTTGCGTAGTCATTGGCTAGTTGGTTCGAAGTGTTGACATTTGCTTTGATGAGGTGTGAAATGTTCACAAAACTTTACACGCCAATTCAACGACTAGGTTTTTCTTCGTATCCCCTCTCTTTGAATGAATTAATAGGGTATGTAGACTTGCCAGATTTTGATAAAACTCGGCCAAAAGACAGATTTAAGTTACTGACAAAGAAAAGGGTGTGAGCGTTTAGCAATATTCAAAGTATTTTTCCTCGTAGAGTATTCCGCGTGATGTGACTCGGACATTATTGAAGACTAAAACTTTAGGGATTGATTGCATTTGAATGAAGTAAAATATTAACAAATGCTCACACCCATTTTTAGGCTGTCATATGCTGATTAACATTATGCAGTTGAATTGTTCTTATGCGTTAACCCGAAGGCTGCTAATTCACTTTTATAAACCTTGTCAGTTTTGCGTTTGTTGGTTTAGCATTGCTTTACAATAAAATATATTTTTAAACAAATCCATTCAGCGTATTCTACACTTCATAAGCTTTACAGAGGTATATAGGTTTCTATAGTTTTCTTGAAAACAACGCACGTACAAAATTATAAACGAGAGAGACCCGCGAAGGTATCCGGTAACCTTAAGCGCACAAGAAAGTAAGATTTTCTGGCGAAACTATATGAGCACGTGTCTGAGTCCGTGGTCCGCCATCTTGGATTTCCAAGGAGGCCTGGGGCGAGAGTTTTCTCAAACATCCCGATCGAGCGTGATCGAGCTCCGAAGTAGGCTCAGTTTCTAGCCGTGGGAGTTTCGGTGAGCCCATGATCCTCTCCCACTCACAACACCCCAGCCTAGCTCCGAAGTTGAACATGAATTCGATGAAAATTATACTTTATTTGAAAATTTGAAGGTTTCCAAGACCAATTAAGGCCTTTAACAACACTAGGAACCATTCGAGGAGTTAATTAGCAGAGAAGATGACACACAACTGGACAGCTAGTTTTCTTTGGAAATCGAAGGAGAGGAGTTTGAGTAGGAATCTTGCCGACACTCGTGTTGATGTGCCATTTCTATTGTTCATATGGCTTTGTTTACGGTCATTGCAAAAAAAGTTTTCTGAAAACACTCACATATAAGTAGCACCCCAACTTTGTGGCAATTTTTTGTTGTTTTCAAAATCTGAAAGTCAAAAAGGTGCGACTTATACATGATAAAATACGGTACCTTAATTTTGTGATTTTGGAATGGCCATATTTCTTGACACTTTAATTTCACAATTTTGTATAATTTGTAGAAACTGGGTCACTCTATTTTTGCTATTTCATCTTAGAACTCCTTATCTCAAATAACAAATATGATTGAGAACTAAAATAATAAAAACGAAAACAAACGAAACTGCAGATACTACCATTTTTGTGTTTGCTCTGCTTTAATAAATATGGTATGTACTTAAACAATTATCTTCTATGGTACCTAAGGTACCGGTATGATGTATGTACAATATCCAGTAGTTCAGAAAAAAAATACATATACGGTGTACGGAAATGCAACTGCATGCCACAAAACTGTAACTTGGACATAATTATAAGATAAATCTAAAAATGTCAAATACCTTAGTAATGAAGATATGTAAACTTCCAACTATTTGCTGTTAGAGCGTAACTTCGTTAACAGAAGAAAAGTAAATGCTATTTACAACCTTTGGGCCATATTTCACATAAAGTTGATATGCATGTCACTTAATTTTTGCGGCACTTATTTTTTGCGACATCAAAATAAATGTTTGGATTTTTTTTTTAAATTGCAAAATTCACAACTTTAAAGTGTCGCGAAAGGTACTTACATTGTATTGGAAAGAGGGCACTAAATCAATTAATTATTACAGTATATTTGGTTCAGTCCCCTTATCTTCGTTTATGACATTAACGTTACTGATTATGGATGTAAGGGATAGTTATTTTTCGGGATAGAGATACATGACATATTTAATTGCACATGCATTTCTACATGTACTACATGTACATGTATATCATTGTCAAATATAAAATAAAAAGACTATAAAATAAAAACACTTGGAGATCAGTGGGGATCAGCAATGCTATTATTTCAGTTGTGTTTACATAATGTCTTTACATAATGTCTTTACATAATGTCATGTACATGTATGATGATGTTCTTTGATTCAGTGTATGTGTGCACCAGGTATTTTCATTATTTTGATAAGAGGGCTGTCCAAGTACTCATTATTTTAACATTGTTTGTTTGCATAGTTCATAGTGATGAAGTTGCTAAGTTGATTTATGAAGATTTAAAGAATGTCGTCCCCTGTGTTCTTCTCACTAATGCAACTCATCAGATTGGTTGTACATGTAAGTATACACCATTCTTTCTTAAAAAGGATTTTGAGAAAGTAGATGTGACTTCTGTGTACTTTAACAGTGGTAGTATATAAGTGCTGATTTCATGTGAAATGTTAATTCTCTCTTGCTAGCTCAGTATGTGGTAAATCAAATGTCTGACATGTGGGAAGTTGTGGGTTCAAACCCAATAGCTATAAATGTAGACCAAAACTTGGGTCTGTGCGACTACTGCAACTGGGGGCACCACTTAGACAACAAGAACCAATCATATTGCACAATGAAAACAAAGGATTCCAACTTACAATTACTTGTGCCAATCAGTGTGGTTATTTGAGCCAATCAGTGTGGTTATTTGAGCCATTCAGTGTCAGTGGTTATTTGATCCAATCAGTGTCAGTGGTTATTTGAGCCATTCAGTGTCAGTGGTTATTTGATCCAATCAGTGTCAGTGGTTATTTGAGCCATTCAGTGTCAGTGGTTATTTGATCCAATCAGTATCAGTGGTTATTTGAGCCAATCAGTGTCAGTGGTTATTTGAGCCATTCAGTGTCAGTGGTTATTTGATCCAATCAGTATCAGTGGTTATTTAAGCCAATCAGTGTCAGTGGTTATTTGATCCAATCAGTGTCAGTGGTTATTTGAGCCATTCAGTGTCAGTGGTTATTTGAGCCAATCAGTGTGGTTATTTGAGCTATTCAGTGTCAGTGGTTATTTGAGCCAATCAGTGTCAGTGGTTATTTGATCCAATCAGTATCAGTGGTTATTTGAGCCATTCAGTGTCAGTGGTTATTTGAGCCAATCAGTGTCAGTGGTTATTTGATCCAATCAGTATCAGTGGTTATTTGATCCAATCAGTGTCAGTGGTTATTTAAGCCATTCAGTGTCAGTGATTATTTGATCCAATCAGTATGAGTGGTTATTTAAGCCAATCAGTGTCAGTGGTTATTTGATCCAATCAGTCTCAGTGGTTATTTGAGCCATTCAGTGTCAGTGGTTATTTGATCCAATCAGTGTCAGTGGTTATTGGAGCCAATCAGTGCCAGTGGTTATTTGAGCCATTCAGTGTCTGTGGTTATTTGAGCCAATCAGTCTCAGTGGTTATTTGAGCCAATCAGTGTGGTTATTTTGAGCCATTCAGTGTGGTTATTTGAGCCATTCAGTGTCAGTGGTTATTTGAGCCATTCAGTGTCAGTGGTTATTTGAGCCATTCAGTGTCAGTGGTTATTTGAGCCAATCTTGCAACTTTCTTGAGCTTCAATCTGGTAAAAGGCCTACATGTAGTATGAAGTTGAAGAATTTTGAATGAAGAAAATCAATGATGTGGATACAGTATGCCAGGATTTGCAAGTTTTTGTTTTCCAATGTGTTTAGTTCTTGTTGTCTGAGTGGCCCCAGCTACATGTACACACAGTTGTTGCACAAACTGTAAAAATAACTTACTTTTATATAAGGTGCTGGACTTCAATATACATACATTGTACAGTTGTACATGTACCGGTACATAATATAATTGCATTACATGTATATCTCAAAACTAAATGGCTAGACCTTCATGTCTTGTACAAGAGATTGCACCAGAGATTCTGGGTTCTGTAAATCCTTAGAATACATGTACATGTTAAGCAATATACAGTAAGTGTGATATTGACCACCAAAATAATTAATGTTAGACGTTTAAGTCTCAGACTTATATGACAAACTGTTAGGACTTTAGCAAACCCCTAGCATAGGTCCTCTAGTCTGTTTTTACTGTTTTCATAGACTGAAGTGTGACCCTGGAAATTTCAAGTCGCATTTCGAAAATTGCATTTAGCTGACTGTCAATCAAATGCAGAGTCTGCTCTGATACAAAGCTTTCAAAGACATACAGTCAAGACATAATTAAATTTAGGTGGTACTTGTTTGATTGATGGTTGGCTAAATGCAATTTTCCAAGCGAGTCTTGAAACTTTCACAGTGCTGTTGCACTTCAATGAAAATGGCAATAAAGTATTTTCTTACATGTGAGTGTAAGAACTGGTAAACTGAAAGTGAAAGAATTTAAAGGAACATAATTGTTACGGTATTACATGTACATGTACTCACTTTATAATAATGGTTTCTCTTATATCCTTGTAGCCAGTATAGGTGGACACGTTGGAGTTATACATTTTGTAAAGTCACAAGACGACATTGATTGGCTGCTTAACAAAGGCACACATGCACCATATATTCCACTATTCACATCAGATATGTTTAATGAGTGAGTATTTTATATTGTTTAAGTAACATCTGAGATGTTAAATAAAGTCCTGACTAAATCTCTAAAATCTCTAAGTTTCTTATTGAATCACGATCAAGATAAAATCAAAGACAACCAATCAGCATGCTCGTCAGACTTCAAGAAGCTATTGGGTTTTCCCTCACACCGCGAGGTGTTTGGTTTTCGGTGCTGAAAATTTATTGGAGGATTATAAATTAAATAAATAAACCTCTTTCTGGCTTACTGTTATACATGTATCGGCTGATAAAATCCTTGGCTGAGAGATGTCCTCAAAATATCACAGGTGCCCTTGAAGCTTCGCTTCTCAGGCAACTGTTCTTTTTTTCGGACCATCTTTCAGCTGCGGACATTATCCGCCAACATACCAGCTGCCAGAAGGGGTTTATTTACTAACTACATTGTAGTCACCGACACTGATGGGAATACTTGTTTTAGTATATACCACACAAGTGAAATAGCCAGCCTCAGATTAGTTCAAAACGTTCAAAAAGCCACAAATTTAAGAAGTGAATATTATTGTTTGCACGCAAGACTGAAAACAGTGAATATACATGTATACAGTGTAGTCCTGGATATTATTCCGAGTTTGGGTAACCAATTAAAACATGCGAAAAACATTTGTCTAATGACTTGTGTGTGGTATTTTATGTTGTGGGGCAATTCTCATCACTGGTTCAATTTGTTTTGAACCAGGGCAAATATTTTAGGAATTGTTTTTAATGGCTCAATTGCAATATTAACCCTAAACACTCATTGTTTACCTGTGAGGTCAATCCACAAGTTCGCCCTAAAAACTTGTTGATTATGAATGAGCTTATATTCACTGACCGGTTAGGGTCTTTCTTTATGTTGGGGTAAGCAGCCTGTTGTATTACATGTATGATAAATTTTAGACAAACTTGCATGTTTACCTGTGAACTCTATTATACTCACCAATCAGATCTAAAACCTTGTTGTTTACCATGAGCTTACCGGTATGTTCACTCCAGTTATGTTCACTCCACTCCAATTATGTTCACTCCAGTCTTTTTTATGGTGGGGTATCAAAGCTGTTGAATTATGATAAATATGGACAAACTCACATGTTTACCAGTGAACTAGCCCTAAAACCTCATTGTTTATCTGGGAACTTATGCTCACTGACCAGTTTATAGCCAGGTCCTTCTTATATTGGGGTAAGCTGTTGTATTATGATAATTTTTAATGTTGTGTTTGGAAAACCATTAATTGCTCAGATTTGGCAGTAACTACACTTTGTATGATCATCTTCTGTATGATGTTGATGGCCAATCTGTGTACAGTAACTCACTACAATTACATGTCCTCTATAAATTAAAAGGAGTAATGAGTTTGCTTCTTAGGACCTGCACTATAACAGGGCCTCTTCCAGGCACTCCCACACATTCAGTTGTCACTCAGCCTTTGTCAAGTGAACATCTCTATTCAAAGCTCTGCATACAACATATGATGCTACACTTGAGCAATCTCTGACTTTTGTTATCTCGCAAAATTCAAATCAAACACTTGAATGTTTAATGAGTCTAAAATAACACTAAAGAGTTTTTTAAACGCTTCTAAAACACTATTGACAGGCATAACTGAGCAACTACATGTAGCTTCCTGCACAGTTTACTTTGTTTGCCTTATTTTAATGTTGAGCATAGTATTATAACAGAAGAAAACTGAAAGCCTGCTTACTCTCTATACTGTTCTGAAATTGAATTTGAATCCCAAAGGGATTGAAAGGGGGAGGAGCATTCCCTTTTATAGTGTGGGTCCTTGTTTAAAAAAATGAATGAATAAAAACTTACAATAAAATAAGTAAAAATAAAAGAGAGGGGGAGAGGTGGGAGAGGGGAGGGTTGTTAAAAATGTTTTGTAGGGGAGGGGTGGGTGCAATTTGTTTTTTAAGCTCCCACCCCAAAAAAAAAAAAAAACCTGTTTTTATTACCAGTATGCATCCCCAAAAAATGAAATCCCTTTTTAGAATCTTGAGAATTGCCCCAGTTCAAAACAAATTGAACCAGTGATCAGAATTGCCCCACAACATAATATTATACATTATTTTACATGTACTAATGTGAGATAAATTATTCAACCTTTAACAAAGAGCTACCTTTTTGCCAGTCTTGTCGTATTAGACTATCAGGATTTACAAGCATTTGACTGTGTTTGGCCATTTGTGTTTATTTTATTTTTATAAAATAATTGAAGCCTTTAATTAATAATATTGTAGAAAAAGCATCAAAGACCTCGCAGATAAGAAGGTTATCAATGGTGCCTTGGTTATATTTATTGGTGAGGATGGAGAGGCACCCGAAGAAGGTAACAAATTATTGGGACTGCTGATAATCCTGGCCCATATCTTTGGTGGTTAGCTTATTGCCTCCCATTACAGTCTCTTTAAATATAAATTGGAGACATTATGCCGGAAGAGCAATATGTTACTTGAGTATACATTTCATGTAATGTTTAATAAACGAGCAGTGGTGTTTTATCAGATTCACAAACACGAGTGCACAGCCCGAGTTAGAAACATGAGGGCACAGCCCGAGTTACAAACAAGTTTTGTAGATCTGATAAAACACTGCTGCAAGTTTATTGAACAGCTTGAAAAACGTTGATGTATAGAGTCACGTAATTCAGTTACTTTGGCGATACAGCCTATTTCGGTGGAGAAAATTGAAGTTAAAGTTTATGTAAATTATAATTATTATACATTGTAAGGACCGTGTCTATATTACATTTATAAACCACTCATTTTAAACATTTATTTATTTCGTTTTTCCGCCATGAATATTATTATTAATGAGTTTTTGAATGCTAGGTTCACAAATGAATGAAAGAGTACTGTTATTGCTTGTTATTATAATTACCGCTAGGTAACTTTGTGAGCTGTGATTCGTCAATTTGTGGTCCATTACTTCCCATACGGACTGCAAAATTGAAGCAAAGCTGTTTTTCAATACTTTTGAGCCATATTATAGTTATAATAAAATACCTAGTTATTAAACTTGCTTGCTTGGTCCAATATACCATAATTTTTTATGGATCCTCGTTTCTCCCCTTTTTATGGCCAGCATGCTTTGCTCTTGGGCCATCAAGCAGGTACATTTTATATACATGTATAACTTAAAACATTTACAGTTTTATCACTTAATTGGAAAATAATATATATTCAATCATGTTTTTTTTTTTTCATTGTCCCATTTTATTTATATTTTTTAAAGAAGGAGTTTTCATTTTTATAAGTTTGAAATACATCATTGCAAGTACTAAACAAAGAAACAAAATAATACAGTTAAAATTTAAGAACATGCACATTATATTTTTAATCAGCAGTTTTCAAAGTGAGTTGGTCGCTTTGATAATAGTAATATTAATGAATGGTACATTATTCAAGTTGTAAAATTAATCTTTAAATTATTATTGTTCTCGTTTAGGTTTCTCCCCAGACTACACTTGTCCTAATGAAGCATTTGGTAAGTTATAGGGTTATTAACTGAGTGGGAGGGCAGGATGGGAAAAAAATTGGCTTGAGGTCATGATGTATGTACAGTACCAAGTGCAGTGAGGACCATACAAATTGACAGGGAGCCAAATACTTTCCCATTCATCCCGACTTTTCTCAGTCCATAACTTAGGTTGTATCTTATGACTACTTTCAAATGGCAAAACAACAAGCAAGACATCAAGTAGGACCAAACACCTTTTTCTGGCCTACTTAATCTCGTCAAACATAATTATACAGTCACCATCGCATGACATTTGCCATCTCATGTTTGTATATGGTTCTGAAAGGAAAGCGTGTGTGGGTCATCTGATAATTACCGTGATTGTTGTATGAGACTAGACTGCATTTGATGGACGGTTGTCTGAATTCAATTTTCCAAATGCAACTTGAGGCTTCCAGATTCACACTTCAATATTTTTGTCATCTCATGTTTGTATATAGTTCTGAAAGGAAAGCGTGTGTGGGTCATATGATCATTACCATTATTGTTGGAGCTATTAAGAATTCCTAAATGTTATCTTGGTTAGATTCTATCAAGTGAAAGAAAGGTAAATACGGTAGCGATCTACATGTAGTCTACAACTTGACAACCACTTACCAACTACCTATGGAGTACTACTTATCAACCATAGTCTCATATGCATGGACCACTTGCTAACCACTTTTACTGTACGTGCCAATATTATTGTTCACTATAGCCACTGTGAAAGTTTCAAGTATTGTTGGAATTTTGCATGAATGTCAATCAAATGCATACTGCTTAGATTTATAATGAATACAAGTCTAGGCAGTATTTGTATGAGACTAGACTGCATTTGATGGACGGTCGTCTGAATTCAATTTTCCAAATGCAACTTGAGACTTCCAGAGTAACACTTCAATGGTAACAGTAATAAGGAGTAAAAACATAAAGTGTTAAATGTGAGTTTTTGCTCATTGCCAATCCTGGATTATATAATTCAATTGAGGAGTTGTTTCATGTGTTAAGAAGGCAGCTTTCTCCAATATTTGTGGCATATTTGTCAAAATGAATTCCTCATATTTACATGTAGCAATTATGTTTTGGTCACCCCAGAATCAGTGGTCTGTATTAACTACTTATTAACCGAGCAAGCGAGGTTAATAAGGTGTTTATTATATGGCATATTTTGTTTTAACTTTTTAAGTTTTAATTCGACCGGTTCGTGTACACAAACACTGCAGCGGGAAAATCCGTGAATGAGACACATGCATTGATGTGCCTTCTTAAATAGCATCAAACCTCAAGCTCTTTTTGTCTAGCTATATATGTGAGTTATTGTCGAACAAATGGGTGTTCGTATGGTTGTAGGTATTTATAAGTTATGTAGTGCGAGCAAGTTGAGATATAAATGACAGTTATGTTTTACTCTACTCTCACCCACTAAATATTAGCATTCGAAAAAATACAATTAAATGATTTGCTGACTCACTAAATATTTTTGTTTTGGCCAAACTTCCTTTAGCAGGGAACCAATCAGAAGAGGGTCTGTATTTGTAGGGGGGTACTGACAAATGTCAGTACATTTTGGCCATTTGTCACTGAGTTGACAATTAAGCACTAAAAATACCATTTTAAGGGTAATCTTCGAGAATTAGCATTATTTTGTCGAATCTCCAATTTATCAGCTAACAGTTAATAACTACTTATTAACCGAGCAAGCGAGGTTAATAAGGTGTTTATTATATGGCATATTTTGTTTTAACTTTTTAAGTTTTAATTAGACCGGTTCGTGTACACAAACACTGCAGCGGGAAAATCCGTATTGCCCATGGGCATTACGGGAGAATTCCGCCCGCTAAACGGCCAATCAGCGCGCGCCATTTGACCGGAAGTAGCTCCTGTCATATAATAATACCTGGTAAGCATTGAAACAAAGTAGTGGATACTGAATACATGTACTTGATTAAAATGGTAAGTTAATCAGGATGTAAGTAAAGGAAATCGCACAGTCTGCTTGACTGCTATACATGACACTGAAAATTCTGATAATAATTATTGCACGAGCCTTTAGGCAAGTACAATTTGAGAACTTTCAAAATATCACTAAGTGCCCATAAATCATGTATAGCACAAGCAGTTCACGCACCTTTTTGTTTATAATATACTGAGCAAACATTTGCTGAGAGCATGCGACTGTGTACTCAATAACCTTTAGATGCACTCGTCATTGACCAATCAGAATCCAGATATTTTGTTGAGTATGGTATAATTTATTATAAGTGAATATTATCTTTGTACTTTGTTGGTACAGGTATGTACAGCCAAGATAAGACTGAGTACCAGGGATGCAGTAAAATCAAGTGGAACAAAAAGGTTGGTTTATTAACTTGATGCTGGAATGAGAACATGCAGTCTTTAAAACTTTGCAAAGATAAAGATTGGGAGCATCACATACACTGTACATGTATATCAATATGCGAGTGTTTAATTTAGTTTAATTAATATTACTCATTACAATCAACTTTCACCCTGTACCATTATTATAGACACCAAGAACATTTTAACATTGAAGTATATCACTTTCTATTAGTGGCAGCTCCAAAGACACCAGTTTGTTCTTTAATTTTGAGTTCTTGACTGCTGCACCGCTCTCCACCCTAATCTCTGCTTCCTCATTCTTTTTCCATTACGGTGTTTGTATAAAATCTCGAGTTTAAGAATTTGTGTCTCATCTCCTGCTATTATAGACTCTCACTATTACAGACACCAAATTGCAGTCCCAATCAAGGATATCTGTTATGGAGAGTTGACTGTAACCAGTAGATCCTCAACACATTATTTTCTTTGTTTATTACTGTTTTCATTAAAGTGCAACTGTGTGACAGCACCTTGGAAGTTACAAATCTCGTCTGTAAAATTTGATTTAGCTGACTATCAATCAAATGTATACCACCCAGAATTAATTAAGTCTTGGCAGCATGCATTATTTTGAAAGCTTTGTTTGAGATAAGACTTTGAGTTTGATTGGCAGTCAGCTAAATTGAATTTTACAGATGAGACTTGAAACTTCCAGGGTCGCACTTCAACGAAAACAGTAATAAGTTAAAGTTTGGTCCAATTAAAGAAAGTGAAGGTTATAGGTTGTCACATACACGTTCAAGGTGTGCAGAGGACACTGATTGACAGACCCCTTTTAATACAGTTATACACCATCACATTAATTCCTGTATTTCTTGCAGGGTAACGGCATGTCATTTATGTCGTATGGCATTCCTATTTTTGCCATGTACAATCAATCAGAAGTTGATAGCCTTATCCAGGTATGGCAAACGTAATAATTTCAAATAATTGTAACATTTCTTTTGTTTATGTTTATTACTGTTTATTACTTTTAGAAGATCACCATATGTATTCGTATTTACTGTATTCATCACACACAATAATGTTGATAACAACTTGTTACTAAAAACAATAACGAAGAAAGAAAAATGTAAAGGTTATATTCATGAAGAAAAAGAAAAACAACAAGAAATAGCAAGAAAAAAAAATCAGGTGAGAGGGGAAGAAAACAGAGCTTGCACTCCAATAATTGATATCCTCCCCCAAACAAGATAAAAAGAGTAAAATGGGAAAAATACAGAATGAAGTACATGTAGAAATATAAGTCCTAAATCATGATAAATCATAAGTCAGAGTACATTACATACTACTCTTGTCAATTGAATACATACAGTAGTTTTTGATTGAGTGTCGACATAAAACTAAAACCTGATCCAATCACCGGAGCAAGTAAAATCCCAATTTACCAATCATGAACTGGAGTAATTCATGATTGCTTTCATTTGAATCATTTGTGAAGAAAGATAAATGCTATCATGGATAACTAACCAATAAGTACTTTTCAACACTCTATACGTCTAGTTATGTAGTGCTTTTATTAGAGTGGTATCATGTATGTCATAAAATATCCCACAAGTGACTTGAATTGGCATTATATACACATGAGCTACTTTATCTCATGCTCTGATATAACTTACACAATAGCCAGGAATTTTCTTGTCCATACTTACTGAGAAAAGTAAAAACAAATTAAAACTTAGCTGTGGAAGCTGAATTTTTAAAAGCGTTCTGGTGCGCATCACTGGTGCAGGACAGGTTTTTGACAGGAAGCAACTGGAATCCATGACGGAAGTGGCACAGTTTGGCAGAAAAACACCATTTCATACAACCCATGGGAGACTGCAGACTGGAATCCATACCTTCTGATTGGCTGTATCCTCCATGGCATGGGATAAATATCAGCAGTCTGTAGCTTCACTGACAGGATGTCAGTAATTTGTAAAGTGCCATGAGACTGTGGTGATATGGCATTATATAAATATGGCCATCATTATTATTATTATTAAATATACATGTAGTCTACCCTGTTCAGATAATTTGTTTTTTCTCTCCAGTGCTATCAAGAAAATAATTCTCCAAATAGCAGTGTTCCTGACTACCCTTTGTGTGCTGTCCAGCTGAAGGACTTCATGTTTGCTGCTAAGGACACGCCCACCTGTATTAGGAAATCTAATATTCCAAATCCTACTCAAAGTAAGATCTAATAGTGGGGCTTTTACTGTAATTCGTACTCTGACAGAGATGTATACTATACAAGATGTATTGATTTATGTCCACAATAGTGCATTTTCAATGAAAATGCAAACATTTGAAAACGTATTCAAGTGGATGGGACATCATTTCCAGATCGTTTCCAGATCGTTCCCAGATCGTTTCCAGATCGTTTTCAGATCGTTTCCAGATCGTTTCTAGATCGTTTCGACCTGTCCATGTCCTCCATCTTGGACGTTTTAATTCTAAGTGGATTGGGACTGAGCATTTCAAAAGTTTTGAGTTTGACCGTCCACACGAAAACATTCACACGAAAGCTTAATTCCTTTAGTTCCTAGACAAAAGTATACTTATTCAATATTTATGTGTATGTTCATGTATGCATGTGTATAGATGTATATATATATTCCTTGCCTTTTTTGTTAGTTACCCTTACCCACATATTATGTTTGTTTATTTAAATTACACTGATAAGCCCCTTCATGATCAATGAGCTTGAGCTCTTAGAGCAAAAGTAAAGAATATATATTGTTTAAATAAAAAAAACAATAGCATTGCGTTTTCAAATATTTCTTCTACTTTGGAGAGAACTTTCAAAAGTTTACGTTATCATATCATTTTCATGTGGATGAGATCGAGATGAAAATGCAACAAAATGTTTGCGTTTTCAAATGAAAATGTATTGGTGTGGTCTAAGGTCTAAGTTATAGGTAGTATCATGATAGGAGAATAGTCCTCTGGGACCAGAACTACCAAACATTTCAGGTGGGCTGAAATCTTGAGAAGCACTTAGCCTTTGAGCTTATTGTTTTTTCCCCATACATTTTTATTAATATTTAAACAATAATTTTACAGTGATACGTTAATATATATAAAGAAAATAAAAGGAATATAAACAAAGAGTACACAACCATTTACAAGCTTAGTTTATTTTAAGAATACTACCCCAATACAGTATCCTATTTCTTGCGTTCTTATGCATATTGGTGATAATAGCATGTTCTTGGTCGCACTCGTTATGTACCATTACACTCCAAGACTGCACTAGCATTTCAGCCTGGTTAAAATGCTGTTGACTTGTTAAAAAATTTTCAGATCAGTTCTGTGACCCTTTAGGGGACTATAATGTATGGGGGACCCTCTATCCTGCCACAAAGCCACCTCAGAAGGGAGAAATTGTCCTGGCTGCTGCAAAGGTAAGTCTGGAGGCACACACACGGCTTTATTAATTAAATGTACATTGGTCAGCAGTGATCACGTGTGAAAATCAACCTTGTTATATAAAACAGCATACAAAATAAGTAACCCTGTGAAATGTGAGCGTCATAGCTTTCATTGGTACAGAATAATTAGGATTTGAAATAAGAGAGCTTTGTAGGAAATAAGTCAGCCATGGCCTTATAACAGCCTCGTTTTCGTGTTTTTCCAAAGGTTTACAGCTTGACGACAACTTTTAATGTGTTCACATACTTTCGTGAACGTTCCACGTGTGAATTTATCCAATCACACTCAAGCGGCTCGTCATTTATGGTTTCGTTCCAAAGCCATAGCTTAAAGCTGACCCCATGGTTGGGCATTTGTAACGTTCTGATTCAAAAATGTCAAATGCCCGGGGGGATGGTCAGGTTTGGAATTGATAGAGCCATAACTTTGGCAAAAATCCAGTTTTGTTCTCTCGGAATTCTGTCCTCCTACTATACTGCTGCAATGCAGTCATTATAACGTAGTTATGACGTAATGTCATTGTTTTGTGCCCTTCAGCTTGATTCCAGCTCTTTCTTCCATGATCTGGTTCACGGTGCCGACAATGATGCATCTGGTGTTATCGCCCTTTTGGCTGCAGCAAAGGCTTTGGGTGACGCAAAGAGACGTCCTGTGAGTAGCTTGCAGCATGGAGCGAATTTCGTAGTAGTTTGGAAAAATATTTGCTATAATTTCTGATGCAGCAAAGTAAGATTTTAGATTGGCATAGAATGTTGCACACATTCGGCCACCGAGTGTAACTTGTCTCGCAAGGCAACTTTTTTGCAAAATAATCCTTGTTTTCTTCGTGTAACTTTTTGCAATCTGTTGTTTATATCACAAGTTAATGTACAGTGGAAACTCATTATAGCGAAGTTAAAGGACAGGGTTAGAAGGAAAAAGAAATCAAAGCTTGCCCAACCTTATTCCACTAGTCCATGGGTCTTTCAAGCTTGCCTGAATTTTAATTTAATTAACTAAAATTTTTAAGAAGCCTATTTTGGTTCCTTGCCCATCGGGCAATCTACTAGCCCGACAGGGAAATCCACTAGACCCAGGCTATTGTACAGCACTTTCTTCGCGCCCTGAAGGGACCGTAAAAATAGGTTCGTTATATCGAGGACTCGTTATTAACGACTCCCGGTAAAAACGCTTTTCCAGCAAAAGCACCAAAATGTTAGTTATATCGGGGTTTACTACTAACGATTCAACAAGATTGTTAGAACATTTATTATTGACTCGGGTATGAGAGAACATATGTGCTGAAATTAACAACATGTGTCTGGCTGTGTGAAGTGGTTTACATTTGTCAAGAATATGGAACTGAAGTTGAGCCATCCCAGAGGAATGAAAGAATCAAAGAGAGTTAATTAGTCGTGCAAATGAAATAATTATTCGTTATATCCGAGTAGATTTCAAAAATGAGCCTCAAAATTCGGTTCGTTAGAACGGAGTTTTCGTTATAACCAGGTTTTTTATATCCGGGATCTAATCCATACAAACTACTATTTCTTGCCGGGCTGAAAAACCATGTTTGTTATATCGGGGACTTCATTATAACCAGGTTCGTCAGTATAACGGGGTTCCACTGTAGAATATTATTGTTACGAGTTCAATGTTCATCGAAATCGCTTCCTCAATAGCGATGTTTCGTGTTGATAAACATTGCAATTGTTATGCTAATGTGCCAACCATGATTTGTAAAGCCCGCTTTGTGTTAGGAACCATGCAATGGATCTCTGGTTGGCACATTAATGACAATAGATGACGACACACGAAACATCGCTATATGTTTGCATAATTATAAATAATGATTGTAGATAAGAATGGATAACTACATGTACCAGTTTAAGAGCTGTTTTGTGCTGTATTTTACTAGTACAACTGTATATAGCCTTACTTTGTAACCTAAAATCTGTCTTATATCAGGGAGCTGTTCCGCCCAAGAAACCCATCATGTTTGCTCTCTTCCAAGGGGTAATTACATTAATCTCTTTTGATATCATTTGTTTATTTATCTCTGGCTGTTTCTAAAAGCTCTAATTTCAGTTATCAAACTCATTAATAATTCATGAAGGAAAAATAGAGGAAATGAATGTGAAGTAGATGTAGGTGATGTGTCAATCTGATACAGATCTATGCGTCCTGACTTGCATAAACATTCGCTTCGATTTTCTCGGCCGAAATAGGTCGTATCGGCAAAATAACTGAAAAACACAACTCTATACATCTAGACGTTTGATAAGTCGTATACAGAATTCGTGTCCGTGTTTTATTGGATTCACGAACTCTCGCTTCTGGCTCGAATTTCTAAATCCGATAAAACACGGCCACGCATTCTGTATTTATTACTTTAAAGAGGTTCTTGTGAGGCAATAAAAGCTCTTTACCGGAACAGTGGCTCATTATGTTAATCATATGACGCCGGTGGCGGCTATCGTCCAAATGCGGCCACAATTCTAAGACGTTTTTGCTACGAGTATGCACCACTCAAGTGAAACCATGGCTCTCCGACCCCCAGGGAGGGTGGGGTGTGGGGTTTCAATTGACTGGTGCATAATGCATAATGTACCCATGCACGTGCATACTCGCAAAGTCAATAACGATTGCTTGCACTCGGTTTCCACAGGAGAGTTGGGACTACATCGGTTCATCAAGGATGGTGTATGAAATGGAAAATAATAGCTTTCCTCCGAATTCCTGGAAGGTAACGTGATATATTATACTATTGATCAAGGAAATATCGTACAGGTCCTGTTTAAACCAGCAGTGTTTTTGTGCACAGTATTGCACATGGTGCCATTTCCCTTTACATGTAGTGTAGCATCGTGTTCACAAGATCCAAGCAAAACCATAGAAATGCCTTTTCACGGCTGATTATACTCACGCTGATTTTATGCCGGTTATTTTGCCATAAATATGCATTTCGTCCTGTTTAATGACACCTCATGATTGAACAAGTTAAAGGTCGGCACACACGAAGGGGCAAGTCCCAGGGACTTGAAGGGCCAATATTTTTCCTAGTTCAGATGAGGGGACAAGTTCCAGGGTCTTGTCCCTTCGTGTGTAGCTACCTTAACACTCGCGTTGTCCAAACCGTATTCCCCTCAGGTTGCATCAGAAAATAGCAATGAAGAACACAGTTTCAGGATAAAAACACAAGATATCGGATACTTCCTGGAGCTGAACCAAGTGGGCCTGGGTGGAGATGTGTTATGGGCTCACTCGGACCCGCTGTCAAGGAAAACTAGTAAAGTTGATAAAGAGGTACAGTATATCAATGGTTAAGGAGGCAATGTGAAGCTGCTGCGCATGTCATCTGGAGTGGATGTTTGACTGGTGGCTGTTAATAGGACCTTTTGCAGGAAACAGTCACGTGTTGATATATCACTTCAATAACCAATTAGGAATTGAGCTAGTGATCCCATTGGAAAGGCTTTACTCGATGGCAAGCAATATTCAACAATGCGGCAGATTTAGAAAGATTGACAGTTGATTGGAGGTAAAAAGGTAAACCTTATTTAACGTCGGTAGCTCGTAACAGTCTTGTAAGACTGAGAAATTTGAGGCCGACGCGAGACCTACGATTTAACGAGGAGACGTGAAGGTCTAACCATTTGCAGTTCATGAACGAGATTGTTTCACAAAGGCAGCACCTTCTACTCAGTTAATTTAAGACCCTGAGTGTTGGGGTTTGAACGCGCGACCTCCCGCTCAACAGACCGGCGCTTAACAACTGAGCTAATCCGGAGGCGGAGGTGGAAAATAGTATTTACAAACAGGTTTTGTTAGCAACACTACTGATCTTGTACAAGTGCCAGTACAACCACGTGATTGCATTCCTGCAAAAGGCCCATTACTACAATCAGCTCAGTAAAGTGTGACGTCACGAATTTGCAAATTTCTGAATTTTAACTTTTGGTCCATTTATATTGAAAGACCAACTCAAAAGAATGTTGCACACCGAAAATGAGGTGAATTGGTAAAAATGCGGCTGAGATATGAGCAACTGAATACATAATTTTCTTTAACAAATCACTGTATTTTCAGCTCAGTTCTAAAAGTTTGTTTGTCGATTTTGCATATTTGTACGTGCATTCAAAAGTTGAGAAATTATCATAATGACCAGGAGGTACAATGCTAGTTTCTGTAACAACCTATACATTTTGTTATAGGTTATCCCTTGTATCCACTGGTCGTTATTATAACTTCTTGACATTTCAGAATGCACATGCCTATTGCGTTAGTCACTCTAGATGTAAACAAAGCACTATCCAAACCCTCGGCTCTGGAGTGCTTCTCTTTAAAAAATCATATCTCCAATTGATGCGTTGCAATGGTGGCCATGTTGGTTGGTAGGAACAAAAGAAACCACATTTGCTTCTTTTGTTCCTACCAACCATCACAATTGTAGATATTTTCAGCGATACGATTTGGTGTATTATTCTTATATAAGATCGAATTTAAATGCTCAAAAATTTTAAAATAATTCTCTGCAGCGGTTTTTTAGAAAACCGGAAATTTGTAGATTTTGAGGTTTTTGCCATTTGTCGACTTTTCACTCGCCAAATAAATATTCGCTTTTTTCTTTTTTCTTTTTTGATTTTTTGATTACTTTCTGTCACTTCTATTGACAGAAAGTTACGGTCCTTTCAACATTGACAACGTTAGTAAGGTGAGACATTCATAGCCCAAATGTTTCGCTAACTTCCTCCCAAGGGATTTTGATCAAATTTCGCTATGCACATGAGCACAAAGCACCTTGAAAATTGCGCACTATTGGAGCTCTATAAACATAGAAAATAACGAAAAACGTTATATAATGAAAAAAAATGCACCTAGTCATGAACGCACGTGATCGAAAACATGTTTCTCTCTTATCCGGGGTGTTGGAGAGCTCTCTGATCCGAGGTGGCGGAGAGCTCTCTGGTACGAGGTGGTGGAGAGCTCTCTGATCCACTCTCTGATTCGAGGTGAATCAAACTTTCCTCATAGGTCAAAAAGATGATTCAGATCCTGCAAAATTCCACCACAAACTTAACCATCAGTGATCCTTCTTCACAAAAGAAGCAGCCTCTCCCGCCTGCCTCCTTCCAGAGGTTTCTCATGAAAAACAAAAATATCCCAGGAGTAGTGCTGACAGACCATAAAGCAGAGTTTGAGAACAAGTAAGTGGTAGCGTATATCTGAGGGTACATGGAGAAGAAAATGACCAATCGGTAGGGCTTGGGGATTGAGAGAGAAAACTACGAAGAGGGAGGGGCTGATGTAACCATTTTCTCAATTCTTTTAATAGTCAGTGTTTCCCTTATATTCCAGTTTCGTATTCGAAAATTACCGCTGAGTGCAATGACTACAGACGCATGTACGCAGGGTTAGCCTCATTTTGAAGTTAAACATTCATAAATACCAGCGAGAAGGTGGGTTATTCACAACACTGTATTGTTGTAGTTTCGCGTTTTGCTCCTTCTCGCTGGTATATATGAATGTTTAACTTCAAAATGAGGCTAACCCTGCGTACATGCGTCTGTAGTCATTGCATTCAGTGGTAATTTTCGAATACGAAAGTGGACTATTGTCAGAAAACAATAGGATGTAACACGGCAATATATTTAGGAATCCACAAGGAACATTTGAGTGCAAACAGCTGAGGATCCCGTTTGATATCTCTCCCCAGGCTCTCCTCTTTCCTCTCGTTACAGTCCCTGTCATCTTGATAGCACCACAGAAAACCCATAACCAAACTTGGCCAAAACAGAAACCACGCAGAACACCCGCTACCAGGCTAATAACTTTTTAAACAAAGTCACGTGACATTAATCCCCCGTTGCAGGTATTATAACAGCCGATTTGACGACCCATTCTATGTCCAAGGCAACTTCTCCAAAGTTGAAAACACTTCCAAGATCTTCCTGAGCAACAATTTTACTCAGGTATAGCGGTCATGTATTTTTTGGACAATGTTTTTTTGGTTGAACCTCTTATACATTTAAAAATATTTTTCCCAATGGTATACGCGTACATGTATGGTGATAGAGTTGTGACATTGAAAGAAACGTTTGGGGTATTTGCGTTAGTATAAATGACGCGCGTTACTATAAATGACGCTCTGACCCCCTCCCTCTCCCGGTGAACTAATTTCTGACTAGCTTTATCAAATGACTGGAAAAAACTTCTTCAATCAAATTGGCTAAGAGCGAGTAATTAAATAGTATTTGCACTCCAGTGCATATTAACAATGCCATGCATGGTAAACAGTGGTTAACACAGCATGAAGAAAGGCCTCGAAGAATTGTAACGAAACATTGTTACTAAAGTTATCATATGATGGAAACAATTCTGCAAACTGATTGGCTAACATCAAGTACATAACATCGTTTATAGACAGGAGTGTTTTACCAGGATCCAAACCAGTCGTAGAATCAGGGATGTAGTGCAATGTAGAATCCATATTGCACTCGCTGGACTGAAATATTGAACATACGCCACTCATCTCCCGGATGATGACGTCACGTTGCCGCCTTTTGAACTTCAAAGATGGCGGCAGATTTGCAAAACTCACAGAGGAAAATGTAAACAGCTTAAATGAGCAGCAAGAAAATGAACATTCCGGTTAGAAAAGAAACATTAGGTCTGATACTCTCGAAGGATTTTTTTGACTGCAATGAAGAGACAAAAAAACCGATGAAATTCAACCAGAAGGGCCGTTGGAAGATCACGAAGACATTTATACTGACAGGAACCTACACTACTTTAGTAAAACAAATAGGGCAGTTTAATTGTCCTTATAATAATACTGTGCTTACTCGTGAAATATTTTGACTCGAGGATAAACTTCATATCTTCACACCATCCTCTATTTTAGTTTAATATACACTCCAGTGCATATTAAGGATTCCATGGTAACCAGTGATTGTCAATGTTTTGAAGACATTCAAAGTGGCGGAGCATTTTACGTTTTCAAGTTTTGAGTAAAGAGAAAGCTGAGGAGAAAAATACCAAACAAGTATGTGTACTAAAAATGTTCAATGTCTGGAATGATAGTGCAGACTTCTGTCCGAATGAGCTGAACAACATTTGTTCAGTCATTTGATAAACAAGTGATCACTATATTCCTAAGCGTCACTCGTACAACTCTAACGATTTACTCCTGGCCACTCGTGATATTTGAAAATTGTGCAAAATTACACTCGGCAGGAGGCTCGTGCAATTTTGGCACATTTTTAAACATTACTCGTGATATCAACCATTAATTACACTCATATTGTCGATTGGTGCTTTTCTCAGTTCCGCACTTTTGTTTTCACCTGCCTCAGCTTTCCTGTATAATTGATTCCTAGAAACTAACCAGAGTGGCAAGTGCTGTAGCGAACACACTGTACACTCTTGCTAACGACGGTATTCCACCTGAGAAGAGACTCGAAGCTGACCCATATTTGGTAAGTCACACCTTAATCTTAGGGCGCTCGTAGTTCCCGGCTATTTCTGGCCACCTCCTTGGTGCACACGGTTTGGAGACATTCAAAACCTCGTCATATTGCTGTAACATAATAAAAGGGCTGTCACACGGTGCAACAGTATGTACTGCTATTTCCAGTTGTATCGACTCCAAAAATAGAGTAAAATAAAAAGGTTCAGGTTCATTCCCATATTGGAGTTCTTTTAACTCCAGTATTTTAACTCTTATTTTGAAGTAAAAACACCCCCAGTTATGAGTTAATGTAACTCTAAATTTGGAGTAGAACTAACTGTAATGTGGAGTATAAATATATATATGTGTGTATATAAAATAGAAATACTTTCTTTAAACTATACTCAAAATAAACTACTGATATAGATTTTCAGTACACATGTACTCCGGTGACTCGTATAGCGCGGAGTTCGTATTAATTTGAAAAGGCTTTATCGCAAGGCCATTGTTACAACGTAACGGTATTGTATCCTAATTCTTTAATTTGATTGGACAAGTAGGACAAAGACAACGAGGAAGCCATTTCAGTGCCACAGCATACCCTAGCTGTACCGCATTATCTTCTGTAGTTTTTGACATTCAGACAAAATCCTAGTTGAGTATGTTTGGTATCATTATAGTGGTTTTCGATGGAGTGTCGTAAAACCAAAACCAAAGTAACCACAGAGCCAATCAGAGGAGCAAATGTAATGAGCCAATCACGAGCTGAACTAATTCACGATTGGTTGTACTTCAACCAATCACGAGTAAACGCAAACATCGATTACTAACCAATCAAACTCACTCAATCGAAAACCGCTCTAGAGCATATTTCGTATGAGTGGGACAAACTACAGCACTGACTACAGTACGGTTACCGTACGGCATGCCGTGACGTTGAAATGGTTCCCCATTGTTTTTGTTCTGCTGATCCAATCAAATTACAGAAATACGCGGTACAGCACGGTAACGGACATGCCGTAGTTTGTCCTACTGATACGAAATCTGCTCTAAAATGTATGTTGTGCTGTCTTTGCAGGTCGGTCACCTGGTATACTGCTCGTTTTTTCGTGGTAACTGCCCTCAGCATGTAGAAGTATTCAGCACTGAAGCTGGCAAGAGACTACGTAAGTTGTCATCCGTTGTTTTCCCTTGCCTTCAACTCTAAACAACATTTTGAAGTAATTCCACACACTTTAAAGTTTACGCAAAGATGGGATGCAGGTTGGCGCAGTGGTAAAACACTCGCCTCTCACCGCTGCGGTCTCGGTTCGGGTACTGTATGTGAGTCGGGTTTGTCGTTCATTCCTTGTCCGCATTCGAAGGTTTTTCTCTGAGTTCTCGGTTTTTTCTCCCTCCGTAAAAATCAATTGAGAGTCGAGTGTTGTGTTGATGTAGTGAGGAGTGTGCGAGGAGTACAAGCAGGCCCATATTAGATTTAAGCTGCAATGATAATGAGCATGTTATAACAGAAATGAAAGATTATTATTACATTGTATATCGTAACGTGTGGGTCTCGATGCGAACCTGTTAGAAAACAGATAAAATGAATTATGATCATGCCTGGTGTATCTTTACACTCCGTTCAATCAGATTTCCCAATGAGATTAAACAAAAACTGGTTGTCAAAAGGTAAAATTTAACGTCGGTAACTCGTGACAGTCTGGCAAGACTGATAAACTTGAGGCCGACGGGAGACCTACGATTTTACATCCTTATCCGAGAAGACGTGAAGGTCTAACCATTTGCAGTTGTTTCACAAAGGCAGCACCTTCTACTCAGTTATTTTACAACCCTAAGTGTTGTCCGGATGGGGATTGAACGGGAGACGGTCTCATTTCGCTGGACGTGACAAAGTTGTGTTCTACATGCATGTTTTTGACGTACGTGTGTTTGATGTACGTGTGTTTTCTTCTCACAGCTGCGACTCCCATGTCTCGGTACGTGAGTGTCAATACAGCTAATGACACGTTGACCATGGTGACACACCATCTGCTACTTTACTTCACTGGCTATTACTTGTCACCATCCGCACACTGTGACTCTAACGGGGTAAGTATTAAGTACGTAACATCTGGCCAGCTAGTGTCCACCCCTTCGCGGCCTTAACATCAAAGATCGCCTGGGGCAAGTCTCTGTAACCAGCTGGCCTCAACAGCGTGAATCTTTAGATAATCTAAAAGACGTGGGTGACTTCTAAGACGACGTGATGGAAGCAATCTGGTTTCTGTTCCTTCCTTCTTTGTCAGTTTTGTTGTTATAGTTGTTGTTATTAATGCACTTGTTTTCATTTGTTGTTGTTTGGTTTTGTCTGAGACGTTTTAAATCTAGGAAGTTCCCGTGTCAGGGCTTCATGTCGTTATATGGTCAATTATCCTATAAATCTTATATTTCAGCCAATCAGAGCTCAGCTTTACTTTGAAATACAGGGCGGTATTTCATGGTTTTTCTATGAAATACAGAGCGGTATTTCATGGCTAGGTCAAGGCCAATCAAAATACAGGAAATTTCGCGCCCTTTCTCTATCAGCCAATAAGAATTCAACATTTTGAATACATAATTAGTCTGCAGACGCGCGCGGCCGCCACTCGAAATTTGTGTTTTCGGGCGAACAAATTCGCAGTCTATCGTCCGGTAAGTTACTTTGTTTTCGTGATAAATCTTCTCGTAAATTTCTTATTTATAGGATAATATGGTTATTTCATGGTTTTCTATGGAATACGGGCGAAAATTTCACTCGAAATTCAAATTCATATTAGGCTCGTTGTATACCAAATAATACAAATTTCTCGTGAAATATTCGCCGGTATTCCATAGAAATCCATGAAATAACCAGTAAATACTTCACTTGTTTTCAGGCGAACGTGCTAAAGAAGATGCGAGGGAACGGATCACAGTCTGGAGATATCTGTGTCAATGGATCAGTGTATTACTCCAAAGCAGAGTCACCTGCCTTTTTTCTCGAAGAGTACGACTCAAAAATTTATTCCACCTGGGCCGAGAGCACGTAAGTACAGTAGTAATAATAGAAGTGAGATGATAATAATAACAGTAAATACGCCACACCAGCATCGTCAACATAGACTAAGGCCGCTACAACAACAACATGAACATGTTTAACCATTATAAGAAGGCAGATAACAGGGAGATAAAAATACATACACTCATAATAATGCGGAAGCATAAAATGTCATGTCATGTTTATGGATAGATAACAGCTTAATGATGGTTTGCAAATAGTTCTTGATGTAAATGAACAAGCTAGCTTCAAGAAAAGTGGTGAAACCACCACTTTACCCATTGTCGTTCGGACTGCTGGAACGGTTTTGAATTTGTGTGTATGCAAAGAGTATACATAGAGTCATGGTAGTCCAGATACTGGGCTTTCATTCTGGATTGGGCTACCTGTGGTGGGCGGCCTAAAGACTCGGAAACACGCAGCAACAGTGCGCGAAACATTGCTGGTTGTTGATTTGAGAAGGGTTTGACACACGCTGCAACATTGCGTGCAACATTGCCGGTAATTGATTTGAGAAGGGGTTGACACACGCTGCAACATTGAGTGCAACATTGCCGGTAATTGATTTGAGAAGAGGTTGACACACGCTGCAACATTGAGCGCAACATTGCCGGTAATTGATTTGAGAAGGGGTTGACACACGCTGCAACATTGAGCGCAACATTGTCGGTAATTGATTTGAGAAGGGGTTGACACACGCTGTAACATTGAGCGCAACATTGCCGGTAATTGATTTGAGAAGGGGTTGACACACGCTGTAACATTGCGTGCAACATTGCCGGTAACTGATTTGAGAAGGGGTTGACACACGCTGCAACATTGAGCGCAACATTGCCGGTAATTGATTTGAGAAGGGGTTGACACACGCTGCAACATTGAGCGCAACATTGCCGGTAATTGATTTGAGAAGGGGTTGACACACGCTGCAACATTGAGCGCAACATTGCCGGTAATTGATTTGAGAAGGGGTTGACACACGCTGCAACATTGAGCGCAACATTGCCGGTAATTGATTTGAGAAGGGGTTGACACACGCTGTAACATTGCGTGCAACATTGCCGGTAACTGATTTGAGAAGGGGTTGACACACGCTGCAACATTGAGCGCAACATTGCCGGTAATTGATTTGAGAAGGGGTTGACACACGCTGCAACATTGAGCGCAACATTGCCGGTAATTGATTTGAGAAGGGGTTGACACACGCTGCAACATTGAGCTCAACATTGCCGGTAATTGATTTGAGAAGGGGTTGACACACGATGCAACATTGAGCGCAACATTGCCGGTAATTGATTTGAGAAGGGGTTGACACACGCTGTAACATTGCGTGCAACATTGCCGGTAACTGATTTGAGAAGGGGTTGACACACGCTGCAACATTGAGCGCAACATTGCCGGTAATTGATTTGAGAAGGGGTTGACACACGCTGCAACATTGAGCGCAACATTGCCGGTAATTGATTTGAGAAGGGGTTGACACACGCTGCAACATTGAGCGCAACATTGCCGGTAATTGATTTGAGAAGGGGTTGACACACGCTGTAACATTGCGTGCAACATTGCCGGTAACTGATTTGAGAAGGGGTTGACACACGCTGCAACATTGAGCGCAACATTGCCGGTAATTGATTTGAGAAGGGGTTGACACACGCTGTAACATTGCGTGCAACATTGCCGGTAATTCATTTGAGAAGGGGTTGACACACGCTGCAACATTGAGCGCAACATTTCCGGTAATTGATTTGAGAAGGGGTTGACACACGCTGCAACATTGAGCGCAACATTGCCGGTAATTGATTTGAGAAGGGGTTGACACACGCTGCAACATTGAGCGCAACATTGCCGGTAATTGATTTGAGAAGGGGTTGACACACGCTGTAACATTGCGTGCAACATTGCCGGTAACTGATTTGAGAAGGGGTTGACACACGCTGCAACATTGAGCGCAACATTGCCGGTAATTGATTTGAGAAGGGGTTGACACACGCTGTAACATTGCGTGCAACATTGCCGGTAATTCATTTGAGAAGGGGTTGACACACGCTGCAACATTGAGCGCAACATTTCCGGTAATTGATTTGAGAAGGGGTTGACACACGCTGCAACATTGAGCGCAACATTGCCGGTAATTGATTTGAGAAGGGGTTGACACACGCTGCAACATTGAGCGCAACATTGCCGGTAATTGATTTGAGAAGGGGTTGACACACGCTGCAACATTGAGCGCAACATTGCCGGTAATTGATTTGAGAAGGGGTTGACACACGCTGCAACATTGAGCGCAACATTGCCGGTAATTGATTTGAGAAGGGGTTGACACACGCTGCAACATTGAGCGCAACATTGCCGGTAATTCATTTGAGGAGGAGTTGACACACGCTGTAACATTGCCTGCAACATTGCCGGCAATTATGTTGAAAAGGGTAGACACATGCTGCAACATTGCACGTATACCAATTTCAGAGATGGACACACGTTGCAATTGTCCTGCCGGTACGAACACACACTGCAACATTTTCCGGGCAATGTTGCAGAAGTAGGATCGAGTACAACGATTGCTGGCAATATTGCGCGTAATGTTGCAGCGTGTCTCCTTACCTTGACATTGCTGTTTAACCCCTGTTAATCATGATTTAATGCACCTTCTTGTGTGTGGGAAGGAAAAGAGGGGTGAATGTTGGAGGTCTTTCCTCGTTTTTGACTTACGGATCTACGAGTTTTTTTGCCTACAATTTGTTGCTTACTCACTCGCTGGTTCATTAACTCGTGTGTTAACCTTAGCTCGCATGGGCCTTGGAAATTACTTGAAAGCCCTTGAATTTTTACCAAAACTCCTTGAATTTTGTTGAAACTGCTCACCTTGGATGTTTGAGAAGACAGTAAAACAGTCTAATTTTTGCCTCGAAAAGATCGCTACAGCGGCACCAAGAAAGGGTCTAACATTGCATCTCAATTGCGTAGAATGTCGAGGTCATTAATGTGGGAATCTGTAGAAAACAAGTCCTTGAAAAGTCCTTGAAGAAAACGTTGTGAGTTTTGTATGAATCCTGGTTAACTCAGGTGTGCAAATAGTCTTAAACACGAAGTTCCGGTATAAAAAGGGGAGCCCAGTGGTCTGTCACCCTTCAGTTGTCAATCGGCCTTTGTGGAGTGAACATCTGCTTGATGCTCCGCTTGAGTGCTTCCTGCTGATTGCTTATCGCGCGAAATTCAAATGAAACACAAAAATGTTTAACTTCAGAGTAAGGGCTAAGTTCGTAAACAGTCATAAAATACCATTGGTAGTCATAAATGGACAACTATCTTCCCTCTGGTCACTTTTGTAATGGTTTGTTTAATTTTAAACCTTAAAACTCTAGCATTTCAAAGGAGAGGCTGATATGCTCGCTTGTTTTCTTCAATGCTCAGCAATCTGAATTTTAAATTTCGAGCTCGCGATGCGTGAAAAGAGGAGGGTCTAACCTATTTATACCGGAACTTCGTGTTTAATGAGACATGACGCAATCTCCATCGTCAGTTTCCACTTAAATAAACTACTCATCATTTTCGTCAATTGTTCTTCAGATGGAATGCAGATTTGTCCGTGCGCATGTTTCTGGTGGCCAGTCCAGAAAGTCAGGTACGTTTGTTTTTACTGTCCTTTGAGTCTGGATATTGTCACACCGCGCCAAAACGTCACGCGCATGCGCTGTTGATGAGCCGCATGCGTCTGATTTCCCCAGTTTCCCGCCAAAACTAAAAGAAAACAATAACCCTGCTATACGTGGAAATATTTTGCGAAAAAAATAAGAAAACTGCTTAAAAGATAAGCCTAAGACTTTGACAGGTTGAAGGTTTCTTAATTTGTAATTCACTGAGTTTACTAAGTTATAGAATTATTTACTAAAATGGTTTAAGACCTCGGAAACTTGTATTTGAAACCAGAGCCTTCAATCTTTCGGCCTGCGGAGCATAATATAACGTTTTGCCATGCTGTGTGGGATAGTGTAGTACTAAAGTGCATGGTCTATCTAAATCTGCCAGCAAGAGGGTGAATACTAATCCACAAATGATAAACTTTCTCATTACGAAAGACAAAATTAACTACTCAGATTAGCGGAGTTGCGTTCCAGGTAAACTGGAGAACATTTTATTTGCCAACCTTTATCGAATACGTTTGAAAAGCATACCAGAACATTCACATCGTATGTCTGTTTTATCGCAACTAGTTATTTTTGTAGTTTTGTTTTAAAGAAACTTGTAGGTTCAATTCGATTGACAGTGTACCTGTAATTGCAATGGCACAAACGTTGTGAAAGGGTGAGCGACTAATGTTCAACTTTTAAATTCTCCTTTTTATACTTTTTGAGTTGATTTATTCTGTTTTACCACACGAAGGTGGACGGAGAACCTCAACAGGCTTAAAGCCCTTCTATGGAGGTCTCCGACGGCCTACGATTGATCGTCCTTATCCGAGAAGACGGGAAGGTCTAACTACTTGCAGTTCGATCACAAAGGCAGCACCTTCTACTCAGTTATTTTAAGACCCTTGCTGTTGTTACGACATATCATTCCATTTCCATATAAGTTTTTTCACAGTGTTTTCGATCGCCTAGTTTATAGAACTGTGCAGGCTTGGTTATGCTAACCCAATAGACCGAGAGGCATTTTATTTTTATTTTGTCCTGGTTTGTATTACTTAAAGGTTCGAATGGATTCGGGGACGTATTGTTTGGAGGCCGCACTATAAAAGCAGGACCCGAGGCACCTAAAAATAGAGACATCACCTCATTCCATCCTCAAAACGCCTCAATAATTAGCATACGCCTCATAGGCCTCCTCTAAGACAATAGAACCGTGACGTCAGTGAAAATAATTTATTCTTCCACACTTTAGACTGCTAGCAAGTTCCTTCTACTGCGCAATTTTTTCCCAGAATGGCTAAACATGGTTCCAGATGGCTAACGATGGCTAAACATGGTTCCAGATGGCTAACGATGGCTAAACATGGTTCCAGATGGGTAACGATGGCTAGACATGGGCTGTAAGAGGGTTGTCTATGTCTAGCCAGACCCACAATTGCAGCCAGCTACGTGTACCATGTCTAGCCATGTGTAGCCATCGTTAGCCATCTGGAACCATGTTTAGCCATTCTGAAGAAATGCGGAATAGAAGGGACTTGCTGGCATTCTACCCACACTTTGATGAGATTCACTGCCATTTTCTTCATGAGAGTCGAAGACAATAGAACCATGACCTCATCCGCATTAATGAGATACCAATATACCACCGCAAATAAAACACAGAATAATTCCATGCACTCTATACTAGTCCTACTCATTCACGAAAAATGTATAATTGTCCTTTTCAGATTGTAGCGTTGATGTCTGGTATAGTTATCACACTCTTCTCGTTTGGTCTCGTCTTCTTGATTCATCGCAAAGCTGATGAATTATTTACTCCTCACGACCCTGGCACTAGTAGTAGCACGGAGTGATGCATGCAAAGCTGATCAGTTATTCACACTTCACAACCCTGGCACTACTAGTAGCATGGAGTGATGGATATCCAAACTTGGCATTAGTTCCTACTTGTTTACTATCAGCGTTGCCTTCTCTCCAATACCGGTAGCCATAGGAATAACTGAACGAGTACAAAATGGCGCATCAATCATTTAAGTATCGGACCTGTCTTTACAGATGAGGCTGACGTAATAATTTTAGAGCCAGAATTTAATCCACAGATAAGGGCAAGTCGACAGGCATTGGTCGATACTCTTAGTATCTAACTTGCCTCGTAACCTGAGAATGTATAGACATTAACGTATTACCAGGAGCCCATTACCAGGAGCGTGCATCTCCCAGATTAGGTCTGTCCAACAGCAGAACAGATGATGTAGCTATTTTTAGCTTTGTGTTTCTCGTTAGAAGAAACAAAGGCCGTCACTTTTAACCAATCAGGAGGCACTGAAAAACTGCTAAAAATACTAAAGCGCAAGAGAACAAAAGACTACGTAATCGCATACCAGAACTTCGCGACTATAAATAGACACACCATCTACTGTGCTGTGGGCGCTACCCATCACATAGGTACGCTCCTGGTAATGGGCTCCTGGTGATATATACTATAAATAGACACATCGTCTACTGTGCTGTGGGCGCTACCCATCACATGGGTACGCTCCTGGTAATGGGCTCCTGGTGATATATACTATAAATAGACACATCGTCTACTGTGCTGTGGGCGCTACCCATCACATGGGTACGCTCCTGGTAATGGGCTCCTGGTGATATATACTATAAATAGCCACATCGTCTACTGTGCTGTGGGCGCAACCCATCACATGGGTACGCTCCTGGTAATGGGCTCCTGGTAATGGGCTCCTGGTATTACGCATGCTCTTAGCAAGAGCTCAGTCACACCGCGGCAAAACGTCACGCGCATGCGCTTTTGATTAGTTCAGCGCGCGCGTCTCCCCATTCTCCCGCCAAAACTAAAAGAAAACAGGCAGGCACCCCTGTTTCTAATTTTAAGTACGTATGTGTATATGGGTGAAATGTTTTGCAAAGAAACAAAAACAAGAAAACTACTTAAAAGCTAAGCCTAAGATTTTAACAGGTTGAAGTGTTCTTAATTTGTAATTCACTGTGAGTTTACTAAGTTAAAAAAATATTTACTGAAAACGTTTAAGACCTCGGAAACTTGTATTTGAATTCCAGAGCCTTCATTCTTTCGGCCAGCGGAGCATAACGTTTTGCCGCGGTGTGCGTTGGTTGACCCATTCTCGATCCAAGACCCTTCGTATTACGTACTTCGCACGGTCGAGCATGCGCACTAAGAAATAATAGGGTCTGGGTGCGAGAATAGTTAGACCAAGAAAGGATCCGCATATTCCTTGACGTAATTTCTGTTGCTCTACTGTGGGTTTCAGAAGCGCCAACACAAACAGTGCGTCGGTTATTTTGCTAACTCGTAAATCCAAATGCGTACAGCATGTTTTTTTAACCTATTCGAGAAATGGCAATTCCAATTTTATATATATTTAAAGAGCATGCTCTAAGTTATGTTCATGTTTAAAAATTGGTCATAACTCGGTCATAATTCAAGGCTTGATTTAAAATTCCTATAAGCCCAATTTTTGTATCATTAAAATCGATTCTACCTTAAGTAAATAGGTGAATAGTAAAATAATATTTCTTGATTTGAGTGTTGCATCTATGAGATTTCTTTTTCCAATATGCTAATTATGTGACGTCATAGGAGGTCTCATTTATTATACAAAAATGTGCTGGCAGAGATAAATAACTTTTTCTTCACATCCATGTTACATTAGGGCCTTATATCGGAGATTGTACCAAATATCAGAAATAGTTTCAATCATAATTAGCATATTGGAAATATAAACCTTTGTAACTCATAGACGCAACACTCAAATCGGACGTCACGTTTGCATTTGGAGCCTCGTCTTGACCAGATATAGTAAATAGATTAGTTATACTCCATTCACACCAAATAAAACAAATGCCTTCCCTGTAATAAAAAGAGTGATGACTAATTCTTAATCAGCAATATAATAGTATTTGTATTACATTCTACCCTTTGTTGTAAACAATCATTTTATTATTAAAAATCACTCGCCATTTTAAAGATGTTTCTCTTCACAATTCTTGTGTTGCAATGATGATTCCTTTAATACGGAATAAAATCACGTCCCCAGCTAGGGTCTTATCGGTCATATCCAAGATGGCGGCTAGCCGAGAAGACCCTGGGGATGAGGTTGGTTCACTTGTTGCACCACAATTCACATCACGTGACAGTTTTTCTACCTGGTGGCCATCTTGGATCCAAAGTGAGGCAATCCTTTGTTTTTTGCTTCACACTAAGGGATATCCCTACATGCCCGTAAGCAAAACCAAAGGTTGCCTCGCTTTGAATACAAGATAGCCACCAGGTGGAAAGAGTGAATTAGAGAAATTTATATATTTCCTCTTGGAATACAGAAAAACAAGAAAAGTACTCTACTCAAGGGAAAAGTCAGGTGACTTGAATTGGGACAACAAATGTACAAGCTAAATCGGTTAATTATGTAATACTTACAGCCACGATGAAACGCATGCTGATCTATGCATGAGTGGCTCTTACGCATTTTTCCTGCTCAGTCTTCTACAGTAACGTTGATTTTCCCTTTTTATCATGAATAATAATTTTTTAAATATTTTAATTCATTGAATTAATATTGAATGACATACGTAATTTGTGCCACGAATTAATATATGATACGCTAAAATATCATTCTAAAATAATGTACCTTAGGTGTCCTATCAATAGAGGTTTTTTCCCCCACGGCTATTGTAAGTTATTATTAGGCCAGATAAAAAAAAGTGCTTATTTAGCGTCCCCGCCCGACCTGAGAAATGTTCCCGACCTCTAATTTATTTTATTTTTTATTTTTCATAAAAAACTTTAGAAAGTGTAAATGCGCCCGCGAACACCAATTCTTGTACACAGACCCCTACATGTACCACTTAAAATATGCGCCGGCGCATTAAATATTTTAACACCGACGCCATTTTGTTTCTACAACACGAGGTCATGAACACGAGGTGAGCGAATAATGTCTAGTCGAGACAAAATAACCTTCACATAGAAAAAAACAACAAAAAAACCTCCCTCCCTACCTGGAAAAAATTGAAACGGGTGGACGCTAAACAAGTAATTTTTTTTATCTGGCCTTATTAAGAGAATTTTAAAAAGCTGTTAATTTTCCATTAGCGTTGAAGTTTAACGGCTTATCCTAGCTCCTGGCTTTCGCACTCATGAAACTCACTTCACCATATATAGCTGTTTGCGTAACACGTTGTGTAGGTGGACCTAATCGGCATACATGAAGTATCTACCTGGATTATCGTCAAAACATAAGAAAAGGTCTGGGGCCGATGCGCGGGGCCGAGAATGCGCGCGGCCGTCCCCAGTTTCCCGCGAAAACTGAAATGAAACAACAGCCGTGATTTTAAAAGTTCTGTTTAAAAGTATGCATTTGTGACCTGTTTTGTCAAAAAATAAGAAAACTACTTAAAAGATAAACCTAAGACTTTAACAGGTTTAAGCCTTCTTAATTTGTAGTTCACTGAGAGTTTACTAAGTTATAAAATTATTTACTAAAAAAGTTGAAGCCCTCGGTAATCTGTATTTGATAGGAGAGCCTTCGTTCTTTCGGCCAGCGAAGCATACTTTTTTGCCGCGGTGGCCGCTGGGTACGTTGGTACTCGCGCTTTCTTGGATCTGACCGAGAAAACCCTGGGAATGAGGTTGGTTTCGAACAAAATGGCGGAAAACTTTGACAACATGCAGAAAGTCAAAAGATTCAACGAGTATAATCGACATATAGAACCCTAAATCGATTTTAAATTGATTTTTGCAATATCTTCGTCGACGTAACTGTGACTTGGCATCAAGGAAATCCAGAAATTATTTGTTTTCGAGTTATATGATATGGCGCTTGTTCTTGGAGTCGGTGTTGGTTTGTTTGCTCTGATCTTGCTATGGGTTCTGGGTATTCTGGGCTGTGTGGCGCTATCTAGAGCTACAGGAGGACTGAAGTAAGTTTCCGACTTCTACATTTCTTATTTCTTGATTCGATAACATATATCTTTACACGTGACGTACATCACAGGAATCCTTTTTATTTCCCCCCAGGGTGTGGGGATTTGTCGAAATTCCTCTGCCCCATATCCAGGGGAATTAGATGAGGTTTGAATGGACATTTGGAGAAATCCCCCTGGGTCCCCTGGGGTGGCCCCCAGGAGAAAGCCACTGATTGATGCATTAGTGGGAACTTGGGGACCAATCGTTTATTACCTCACAGGGATGGGAGGTGTTTTAATGAAATCAAATTTCAATAAAATTTGCACCCCTCTCCCAAAAATTGTTTTTTTAACAACCTCTGACTGAGATATAAAAAAATTGACCTGCATATTGATCATTTGCATTGACGTCACAAAAAAAATTGTCTCAAGAAAAAACTTAGATTACTAAAATATTTTTAATGCTGTGTATAGAGCAGATAAAAATATAGAAATGACCGATATTTTGGAGCAATAGAGTGCTTCGTAACCAAGCTGTCGGCCAAATAATATTCCAACAATTTAGTGTAATTAGTATGCGGCGGCCATGTTGGTGTACAGCTTTAGTACACCAAGATGGTGGCCAAAAACGTACTCTACAAATAAAGCTGTTTTCCCCATCAATATGAGTAGCATTGACTTCAAAACACTTTAGATGTCAATTTTAAAGGTTTATCAAGTCTAAAATTTGAAATTGGCCGAAATATATGGATTTCCTTGACATTTAGGAAACACACTGACCTGGGCTGTCACAAAATTCAAAGTACTGTAACTCAAAAACAAATCACCGTATCAACGTAAATGTTTCGAAGAATACTGAGAATACAGATATCTAAATCATATGAAAAGAACACCTTCATATATATCTCATAGTTTAGATTTCAGAATTTTGATGACGTCACATGCAAAGGATCGATCTATACCCCTCTCCTTGAGAAAAATATTAAGCACCAGTCCCACACATCCAAACTATTGCCAGGTTACAATTTCATCAATATGGTGAGCTATCTGTGTTTCCTGTGTTTATACTGTTTTGAAGTTCTTGAAATTATTTAACTGTGCACATGAAAAAAATCACCTCCTATTCTGATTTCTCTTCCTTCCTAAACATTTATATCTGCCTATATACCTTACTCAAAACTTTACCCCCCTCAAATTACCTTAATCACTCCCCTACTTTTCTCCCTGGCCTTTTACAAATTTTACCTCCCCCCTGTAAAAACACCCCCCCCCCCCCTGCAATGTAACAAATGGTTGGTCCTTAACTTGTCTGACATATTTTATCAATTATCTGGCATCCTATTTTCAAAATGGTTAGGGTTGTTTTTTTGGGGTAATTTGATTGTTAAATTATGAGTTTGTGTGGGAAACTTAGGGAATGTTTGCATGCTTAACGTCATTGTGACATTAGAATCAATACCCACTCATCCCACTTAACGTCATGGTAGAATAAATAAACTTTAATATTGCATACCTGTACTTAGTTGATGACATTAATATTTGATTGTTTTTCAATCAGTTAACATCACAAGCTTAATTAGCCTAAACTCACCTATGCTCGGGCCACTGTTAACATCGCAATGACATTGAGCATACAAAAATCGATAAGCGAATGTTCCTAAGTGTAAAAAAATCAATATGTGGATGTTCCCTTATGGAAAAGTGTCAGGGTACTCTGCAGTTAATTGCCCTAATTTGTAATTTCCCTCCTTGTGTTTGCTTGACCCCCTACTGGTAGAGTTCTCTTCAAACCTTCCCAAGGTGAAGGGAAAAAGAGAGAAGAAGAGTCTGAACTCTGATCTGCTGGTGTTGAACACTTTATTTAACATATACTGCCATCCACAACCATGGACTAACAAAACAAGTTTCTAATTTCTGAAAAAAATTTTTTTTCGCAAATGTATGCAGGTGCACATGGGAAAATGTGCCAAATATATTGCTTTCAGTATTTGAGCCCACATTAGTTGATTGACATTATTTACCAGGTTGGCTGCAGATAGCTAGCCCAGCCTAGCTATCCACTGCACTTGTTTCACTTAATTGTGAGGATTCAAATCTAATTAAATATTCTGGCACGAAAATTGATTGACATGTGGTTTAGGGAAAGGTGACAGTTTTCATTTTCACGTGCCAATCTCACTGTCGAAGTTCACATATGCTTGAAGTTTTGACTGGATACATCGTTATGATTTGATTCTACTTTGCTACTTGGAACATCTAATCTGATGCTAAGTTCTTGCCAGATCCCTGTCACGTTTTTAGCTAAGTGCAGGAGTTCCACTGCTGAGGCTGTAGGATTTCACACTTCATGACGTTCCGTCCTAATCCATGCTTTCTATTGGCTAAGCTGATGCTACATCGTATCACTGCTGGTCAATAAATCAACCAGCAAACCTTTGGCACAATATTGCAACAAACAAGTGGTATAAATAAATTTGGATAGGACTTTGAGAAAGTCTAGTGATCTTAATGCATGACATTGTGTAACAAAGAAAGCATCCTACACTGGCAGATTTCTCTTCCTTCTCTCTTTCCTTTGTCCGTTGGGAAAAGAAGAGAAGTCTGCTAGCAGGGAAGTATGTGTTGATGGTAACTTGCATGCAAATTTAAGCTTAACCAAACCTTATCTGTATGCTAAGTTTGCCATAACACAAGGTTCAAGTTCAAAACTTGCCTTCATGAATGTTTTGTAGTCTGTCTGTGTGTTTGGTCAGGGCACTACAAAGAAGCAGTAATAAGTAGAAAGTGCAAGTTGGGTAATTAGTATTTACAAGGGCTTCAGTGAATGAGAAAATTGCATGATATTTTATTTTATATTCATTTGATAGGAATGCAGTATTTGGAATTGGTTTACTCCTTATTATTGTCACAGTAGTTATGATATTCTATCCAAGAAAAACAAAAGCAGAAGAACTTTCTGGTAGTTCAGTCAAAAAGGTGAGTGGCACTGTTAAAATGTAGCTACTGTACTGCCAGTGTAAATACTGTAGTCAAGTGGTGACCAGCAAATAAAATCTAATTGCAAGCCAGCAAATGTTAGAAGCTGAATTGGCGAATATAATTCATTTGGTATGTTTAATTCAGTCACCAAACAATGTTTTAGTTGCATTGGCAATGAACCAATATTGGTGATCGTAGTGGTCACAATTTTGAGCCCTGGTGTGATATTTTCTTAAGTTATGGATAGCTATGGTTTCTGCTCAGGAAGTTAATTTTTGGACTTCTGTTTTCATAAAATAATATTGCAGGTGGCAGTTGATGAACTGATCATCCCTCGAACTGTACTGTTTTCCTTCATGTGCATCTTTGCTGTAGTGGCATTTGTGTTCCTGGTTTTGTTTCATTGGATGGAGCCAATTTACTCACCTGCACTAACATCAAGGAAGACATATATGTTTTAATCCAATATTGTTAAAGAAATATTTGCTCAGTCAATTCCAAACCTGCCTGACATCCCCTCTCCCCCTCTGAAGCATTTGTAATTTTGAAAATTATCCATTCAGTACTGTAATAACATTGCAAATACCCCACTATGGGGTCAGCTCAGCTATACAAATACCACTTTGGAGGAAGTGCAAATCTCTTATACATGTATGTATGTAAAATTCACTATCTGTGATGCTCTTTGACATGTCATATCACTTACTGGCTGTCCTTTGCTGGCAAATAATAATAATAATATTTTCCCGTACGGCCCTCCCACTCAGTCAATAAGTACCTATTATTATATTTATACAGGGTATAGCCATGCAAGTGAAGGACACTGCTGTTATCAATTGGGGACCTGTAAAATGCCCCACCCCCAGGTCTAAGGGATCAATCACGGTTTCTAGGAAGCTATCTACCCACCCCCTCTCCCCTTGGGCATATATGTGTAATAATTTATTAATGATTAACCATTAAATTTAGGGTGAAACAGGGGAGAGGGGTGGGGGTGGGGGTGGGGGTGGGGGTTTCTCAGACACTGTGATTGATCCAGTTTAGCAGGTTTGGGAGTGACTGATGTCTTAATAGTTTGATAAGTTTGTTGTGAATGTTGGTCAAATGCAGGAGCCCATAATCAGGGGTATCCATCTCCTATTTAGCTGTCACAGCATTTTCACAAGTTGGGATATTTTTAGATCATTTCCCCACCAATTAGTGGATTACACCAGTGGTGGCCCGGAACAAAATATGCCTCATTAGCTACTTTTGTTATACCAACAACATGGCTGCAACTTTTTCGTGATTTTATTACCGTAGGAATGACTTTAGCTTTATTTGCACATTTCTTAAAGTTACAAATGACATTTTTGAAAGATGACTGTATATGTAAAAAAAGAAAAGAAATTACAAGTACAGATAACTTTAGAAGAAAATAATTAGATTGTGCACAGTGGTTAAAGTAGCACAGATATAAACGTGAGCTTTCGAGTTATTAGCACTGCAGTTTTCGAGTTAACCACAGCTTTCGAGTTAACCACTGAATGATTGCAACCCAAGAATAGCAGGAAACCGTTTTAAAGATAACCTGACTTGTGAAAATGCTGTGATGTGTGTACATGTAGATACATTGTAGGATGCTCCTAGTTAAGTTGCAGAATTCCAAGGCACACTGTGTCTGTTGCATATTAATTTAAATACAATGTAAGCAAGATACCTGCCAATGAAGTTCCCACCTCATGTTTGATAATTTAGTCCAACATTGTAGGCATTTAAAAATTTTTTTTATTTATAATGCATCAAGATAAACTTTGTTGAGATAAAAATGTCACATACTTAGGGCATATTGTGAACCCATTTATTCATTTTAAGCCAATTATTAAAAGTGGGGAAAATCATGGGATGTAGACTTTTCTTCCATCCATATTATTTTACCTGTTCATTATTTTCCAAGATATTTTAAATATGTTTTGACAGACAGTAAAACCCTGTGTATTAGCCTTGGGCTTATATACGTGCATGTAACATTACTGTATATAAATATTACAATGCAGGGTAACTAGTTCCTGTAAAAACTAGTGTTGACGTTTCGTCAGCTGCTACTCACTTTCAATGGTGGTTAGCATACCTCACTCGACTTTAGTTGATTATACCAGTGTTTATATTCCCCGCCAAGTCAGACCAACACTAGTTTTTTAGTTACCCATTGTATAAAATTTTATAATAAATTGTATAATATTTAATATAACAGTAGACACTTCTTTCCATACCCCAGACTGCCCTTGGCCTAGATGCCTGGGTGAATTTACATATAGGCACCAATCAAGTATAAACATGAAAATGTGTCACAATTCAGCATACATGTAGTCGTCTGCGTGGCTCAAGACATTTGCTTTCTATGCTGTGGGTCAGGGGTTCGAATCACAGTAGAACCGTTAACTTGTTTTTTTCCTCATGCATCTTCTCTTCTTGTTTACCTGTGAACCCTAGTCACAAATTAGCCCTAAAACCTAGTCATTACCTGGGAACTTATGTTTACTGACTGGTTAGGGTAGGTTTTATGGTTCAGGTTAGGGTTTGTGTATGTGTCTTTTCAGAACAAGGACGTTTTGAGGTATGGAAACAATTCAAGTCTACCTATTCAAGTCTCTAACAGCATCCCGGTTAGTTAACCGCCTCCCGGTTTAAGCTTAGTGGTTAAGCTCCGGTCTGTTGAGCGGGAGGTCGCGGATTCAAATCCTGGCTGGATTTAAAAATAACTAGTAGAAGGTACTGCCTTAGTGAAACAGTCCTATTGTTTGTACTCCTGTGATCAGGCTGTAACCAAGCTCTGATCCGAATAATCAAAAATATCCGGGGGACTTATATATCAGCCTCTGACAGGGGGTGTTAAATGGTATATCCAAGTACCCTAAATTGTGACATTCAAATGATATGTCAAAATCTTGCCATTTACTTTATACAAGGAAATCCCACAATATTTAATTATACTAAATACCCATATTTCAATATAAAATAGTGTGTATACGCAATTTAAAAACCTTTGCATTTTTACCTAAAATAAATCCCTGGCCAACCCTGATATATATGTTCTGGATACAGAAAGCTAATTTAACACTTTTTGACACAAGCCATTTCCCTATCCATACAAAATTTGTTTTTTAACGGTAATATAATTATGATAATAAACTGTTTTTCAGTCAATGTTTAAATAGAGATGTATACGAGGAACAGGGTTGGGGCTTAATTATAGCCGGTTTATGTGAATATTGATAACTTGGGTTATTTCTAGATCAGAAGCAGCTGAGTATTAGGGATCATGGGAGTGGCAGTCAATACCCTGTGCCACCAACACGGGGTGTTGTGCACCGGAGTTCGCCAGGTGCAACCACCGTGAAGTATGAGATGGGCAGTAATATTCACATGCGTTTATTTAGAACCAGGCTTACGACTATGTACAACACATGCGGTGAAAACTAAAATGAATACACAATTGAAGGGGTCCATGCAAGAACAACGTAAGTGACTTTTGATCAAGTTCTAAATTCTCTCGTAGAAAACAACGAATATCAAGAAGAATTTGGAATTTGATCAGAAGTCACTTACGTTGTTCTTGCACAGACCCCTTCAATTATTCCAAGCCTACCCATCCCCTCCAACCCCCCTTCCCGGGCAAGATGGGGCATTTGACAACCTATCTGTCCCTGGGGTGGGCCATTTGTTTTGCGTCAGCCGCCCGGGGCATTTGTCAAAAAAATATCCCACCCCTCTTCTGTGTTTGATTTTGTTTTGCTCAACTGATCAACACCTGCTTGCTTCATCGATCAACATGGCGGCGGAAAAGTCATCCGTGAACATGACATTAGGAATTTCCTAGTTTCGGGGTGAAGTGTGCAGTTTGTTGGGAACTGGCTAGTGAATGTGGGATTTGGGGGCACTTACGAAAGTGTTTGAAGGTGAGTACTGCATTACTTTAATAAAGAAAATGTTCTCTAATAGAGACTCAATTCGTAAGGCCAGAGAAGCTACTCTCATTACACAAGCTAGAACACTCGTACCTTATGGTCTCAACATCCGTGACGAGTCATACTAGCTGGTATATATATAACCTCATTATCTTATTATTACTCGGGCTGCCTGTGGCAGCACCGAGTCTTAAAATGCAAGCCGTTATTTTTTTATTTTTTTTTCGTTGGGTGTCGCAAAATTTCTGCGCATGCGTTATAGGTCAAGTTCACCACCAATCAGATCGCACTGTGCTGGTCACGTAACACTCGCCAAAATCAAAATGGTCGACCCGTGAGGGCGAAAGCCTTCCAACAGGCTCAGGATATTTCAACTGGCGCTTTTGTTCACCATAAAAATACATGAACAACCAGGAGCCGTAAAACATTCGATCAGCGCTGTCTGGACAGATCCAATGTACATTTAGAAACGTAAGCGAAATACAATATCCAAACACGTTTGGATATCAACGGGTATCGAATTATAATCAAAGGTTAGATTTCGTCAGGCGCGCTCAGATAAGAAAGTTCAAAGCTCTCAGACTAGGCGAGACAAGGAGATATCAATTTCAATGAGTCATTGTCAGAAATCTATTCCATCGTGGGCAATTATGCAATAGAACCTAAATTTGGGTCAGGTCTTGTACAGCTAACTGGGCATGTTTTACGACAGAATAACCAGAGTCTTTCTACTGGATTGAGAGCTCATTGAGCCAAGCAGAATATTTACATGATCTGCTTAACTAAGATTTGTAAAAATCTTAGTTAAGCAGATGTTTTCAGTGTATGCCAACTGAAAGTTATGCTGAGCTCGTTTTCTGGTTACGGCTAAGTGGGGCAACTACACGAACAAGAAGCATGAATTGCCAGCAAAGAGAGAGGACAAAATACTTGAAATGCACAGCGCTAGCTGAAGTAGAGAATATTTATAATATCTGAGACGTTAAATTACGTTACTGTGAAGAGGATCAAAATTCAAGTTTTGTAGCTTGAGACTGTCTTCTGCCGTGACTCCTGAGAGAAATTGGAAAAGATCTAGCTGTTTCATTCAGACACTGGCAAAGTTATTCAAAGCTACGAGCTTACTTTATGAGATTATTATTCATTGTGGAATGAAAGGAAACAGGTTTGCTGAAAGTTAAGTTCGAGGAGGCTTCGACTTTCATTCCGATTCAGTGCAGATGTGCACGAAGGTGGGATGCTGTTACCAACACTACCAAAAGATCCAAAACGAAAGATTCAGTTACGTAAGTACTGTAAGTAAACTCTTTTTGATTAGAATAAATTTCCTCTCAGTTTGTCTGTTAATGTACGTTTTCTTCTCTGTGATTTAGAGTATGCGTACCTCAGAATAAATTATTTGAAAGGTCAACTGAACTCTTGTGTCGATAAGCGCAAATGTTTTTGTAAAACAGTCTGTGAATTTGAGAAGCGAACTTAGAAGAGCTTTCTCATTAGGAATTACAATTTTTTTCTTGCTATGAAATTTATGTTTCATTTCACATTTATTCATACAGTTTTAGCCGGACATTTCCCCGAGTTTTTGATCTATTTTCAATCAAATGCAAAGTCTGAATATGTCATTGTATTGCATTTATACACTTGAATTGCCAGTATTCTGTTGTTCAAATCCTGCGTTATCATAGTCATGTCATAAAAGCAATTAATAGACCAGACGTTTTTATGACGTTCTCACTGGCGAATTAAAGCACGACTTGTTACTAAGAGGATTTCAAATGAAAGTGTATTTCATCTTCAATCTCATGTGGCCTGAGTGAAAGCCCAGATGGGCTCTTGTTTCTATATTTATAGTGTCAATCATTTATCATCTATTTCCTATATTTCGTAACCCATATTTCTAGTTAGTCACGTTCGCCAATGTAATAACATTTCTTCATATTACCTTAAGAAGGCTGGTTTGGCCAGCCGAAATATCGTTATAAACCTCTAAAATTTACGTTGTGTCGGCTTTGCTATTTTTAGTTTAACAAATAAGGCGCGGTTGCACAGGGGAGGTTACAAACCAACATGGACGACGAGACCATCGATGTCGTCGTCCGTATACGCTACAAACATGGAATTACAAATGCACCGCCGAAACTATTGTGTAACCTACCCTCGAGCATGAGCTTCCAGGAGCTGCTCTAGGGTTTCTTCACCCCCACCCCTCCCCCGAATTTTTATTTTTTATTTTTTACAAAAAGTCACAAAAATGGGTCAGTCGGACGATGAGAAACGGAAAAAAAATGGGGATGGGCTAATGAATAAATAAATAAATAAATAAATAAGTAGGTGTAAGCTTACCCTGGGTGCCAGAGGTTCTACAGCCCTCTCTTAGCCAAAGTTTAGATCCCCAGCCTTCTCGTCTATCTAAACTTTGACTTAGAGAGGGCAGTAGAACCTTTAGCACCCAGGGTTGTGTAAAGCTAGACGAATAAACAAATTTAAATTAACTAAGGGACCATTCATTATTTATGCCGGGGGGGGGGGGGGGGGGGGGGGGGGGTGGGCTGGCAAGAATGAGGGGGGGGGGCACGATAAATTCAGCACACTCGAGGGGGGGGGGTCATCAGAAAATATGGAAACAAATGTGGGGGTGGGGGCTATTTTTCAAATTACATCTAGAGGGGTCATGCGATTTTTCTTTTCCTTGGAAGGGGGTCAAGAGGTTTTGTTTAGGCTTATGATGGATCTTGCCAGCCCACCCCCTGGCATAAATAATGAATGGTCCCTAAGTTGATTAATTACCGAAGTTACCTATTAGGCCCGATTAAGTGGCAATAAAGCTGCTAATGGAAGGCGCTAATGGAAGGCGCTAACCCTCCACGATCTAGACGTAGTACTGAAGGAAATTACGGAGTTCACTAAAGTAATTTTCGCTTCTGCTGTCAGAGGCTGTTCAAGTGAAAGAGTCGGTTAGGGTCGAGTAAATGAACTGATGAAGGAAAAACTGAGCGGGGACTGAGCGACTTTATACACCTTATTCCAAAATGGCCGCCCTAATTTGCATATAACCAGAAACTTTTCATATTTAGCACAATGAATATCACCGTTTAATTAGGATACACCGTAGTAAGCAACATGGAACAGTTCGATACTGTTGCTTCGAATAGCTGCAAATATACCTGTATTTTCAACCTAGAAAAATCATGAAATCGAGGCAATAAGGTCCACACTCATCTCTGGCCATATAAAACTCTGTAAATTGAAATCTCTGTAAATTGTTTGTTCCAGCATTCATTACGTTGTTCTTTCCATGAGATCAACGTAATGAATGCTGGAACAAACAATTTACAGAGATTTCAATTTACAGAGTTTTATATGTCCAGAGATGAGTGTGGACCTTATTGCCTCGATTTCATGATTTTTCTAGGTTGAAAATACAGGTATATTTGCAGCTATTCGAAGCAACAGTATCGAACTGTTCCATGTTGCTTACTACGGTGTATCCTAATAAACGGTGATATTCATTGTGCTAAATATGAAAAGTTTCTGGCTATATGCAAATTAGGGCGGCCATTTTGGAATAAGGTGTATAGAGGCCGTGGTTGTGAATAAATCCCACACTAATAATAATAATAATGTATTACTTATATTGCGCAAGTTACATTTAAATGATCAAATGCGCATTACATATTTTAAGTAAAAACTAACAAGTACACAGAATCATTAAACTATATGGTAATAAAATATTATAATAAACTATAAACCTCTGTTAATATAAAAATCTGACGTGAAAAAATAATAAAAATGACCAATTTAAAATTTAAAAACATTACAATGGAAGTTGGTAAAATACTAGTAAGCTAATTTAAAAAGATGGTCTTCAGATGGCTCTTAAAAGTATTAATATTTTCAATCATGCGTAGTTCCTTAGGTAAAGAGTTCCACAATCTAGGCGCAGCAATAACAAATGCCCTATCTCCCAATGTAGTCTTAGTTCTGACGGTAGGAATAGCAAGCCTACGACTTTCTGAAGATCTAAGACCATATGCAGGAGACTAAAGGAGCAGTGTCACGATTAGTATTCATGCCCAAAGTTTTGAAAATGTGTCAGGCGGACAATAAATCAAAAGATGTGACAGAAGTAGAAGTCCGTGAGTAATCCGCTTGCATCGGCGTATTTGCACGATATCTCGAGCCGAAATTGCTTTAAAACTATACTTCAGTATTATATGGTTAGGTTTGATGTTATATTTTTATAAAGCAACATTTTATTTATTTCAATCGAAAGGGAAATTCGCAGCGGCGCGTGACTTTGCCATTGTCTTTACCAACCAATCAGAATCGTGACAATGTCCTTTAATACGCAGCAAGTCACTCGGATATGATGGCGCAAGACCATGGATCGCCGTAAAAGTAATTAATATAACTTTAAAGTTGACACGTGACCTTATTGGGAGCCAATGCAAATCATGCATGAGCGGTGTGACATGGCAATACCTCGGTGCCTCGCAGCTGCATTTAAGACACGCTGGAGCTTGTGCAGTTGGTTGTCTGGTAATCCATACAGCAAACTGTTACAATAATCTATCCGAGAAGTTATAAACGAATGTATCAGAGATTTCGTTGCGTCTGGCGATAGATATTTACGTATGCGTCTAATATTATGCAGGTGGTAGAACGCAGTGCCGCACAACTTACCAACATGGCTAGACATGGTTACTTGGGAGTCCGGCAAACCATGACCCCATGTTTCTCACCACAGACACACTCACTGGGTTGGATCTCTAAGGATCCAACCTGGATGCTCTCAATATTAACTTTAGTTAGCTGTTGCCTAGTGCCCAGTATCACAAATTCAGTTTTATTGTCATTTAGCATAAGGCCAGATAAAAAAAATTGCTTGTTTAGCGTCCCCGCCCGACCTGAGAAATGTCCCCGACCTCTAATTTATTTTATTTTTTATTTTTCATAAAAAACTTTAGAAAGTGTAAATGCGCCCGCGAACACCAATTCTTGTACCAGACCCCTACATGTACCACTTAAAATATGCGCCGGCGCATTAAATATTTTAACATCGACGTCATTTTGTTTCTACGACACGAGGTCATGAACGAGGTGAGTGAATAATGTCTAGTCAAGACAAAATAAGCTTCACATAGGAAAAAAAAAAAAAAAAAAAAACCTCCCTCCCTACCTGGAAAAATTGAAACAGGTGGACGCTAAACAAGTTTTTTTTTTTATCTGGCCTAAGTTTATCTGTGATCACCCAGTTTTTAATATCATGAATACAGTCAGACATTGACATCAGTGCAGATTCAGCATCAGTGGACAGATTAGGACTGAATAATATGTACAACTGCGTATCATAGAGACTTGGACAGGAGAAATAAAGGTAATAACAATGAACTGTGCAATGTTTTGACTACATATCTCAGATACCGACAAAGTTACGAGCACACAAAGTTTGATTGACATGTTTAATTATCATGTTAATCCATGCGGAAAAGGGCAGAATTCAAATTTCTGTAAGATGGCGGCAGGCGCTAATTTTTTCTCGCGGCTTCGCCGATCGTCGCTTCGCTCGGATCGGTATCAGAACTCGCTCCGCTTGTATCGGAAAAGCGCCTGTTCTGCAGGCTATCTCTAAGCCAAAGTTTAGATCGACGAGATCGTCGATCCTAAACTTTGGCTAGAACCTCTGGCACCCAGGCTACAATCTGGGGGCCATTATAATAGAGCAAATGAAATGATATTGTAAGACAAAACACACAGTGCATTTGTTTCTAGATTATGCCATTCAGCTTCGGAGGTATTCAAGAACATTTTTTTATATTGAGTTTTTTTCTTCAGTGGGGATGGCTGGTAGCAGCCCCCACCCCCCTGCCCCAAAATGGGTCCGTATTGAGGGCATGTTTTGCCTCCTGACCCAGTCGTTATTTAATAATCAAGAAAGAAAGAAACAGAAAAAAAAGTTGGCAGAGGGGACTTGGAACGAGTAAGATTACGAGGCGCGTGGGGCATTTGGGGATATCCAAATGGGGATATCCAGATGTTTTATAATATAGATTTACGCGCGCGATGAAAGGAAACAATAAAACACGGCAAACCATGTTATATTTAACAAATAAAGAAGCCTTAACCATGTTTTATACTATCATAAAACACGATGGGCATTTGAGAACATGAGAGAAATGTTAAAGCACAAGCCGAAAGCTTTCAACATTTGTCGAGTGTTCTCAAATGACCATCGTCTTTTATGATAGCCAGTAAAACATGAATTAAAGGCTTCTTTATCTGTTTTATAATATAGATTTACGCGCGCGATGAAAGGAAACCGCCAGTTGAAAATAATAAAACACGGCAAACCATGTTATATGTAAGGGTTAGAGACTGCTTGTGAGTTCTTTATCGACAAATACAGGCACGCGCCGACTGTACGATGAACGAAAAATAATGAATACTGCATGAGGCCGAAGGCCGAATGCAGTATGAAGAAATTTTGAGTTCATCGTACAGTCAGCAAGTGACTGTATTTTGCCGATAAAGCACAAACATAAAGTCTCTAACCCTTTTAATATTCAAACTGAGTGCACTGTCAGCCGTGAATTTCAAATTCAATCAGTTGTCAATAACAATTTCATAAAGAAGTCAAATATTTCGCATGAATTAAATCATTTTACGGCAAATATCTCCACAAAGAAAAGTAATTTCAATAGACAATGAATAAAAACAGAAGTAGATAACTTTGCAAAGAATAATTTACTTTGGCGTTCGGTCAGTTTAGTTGACGCCTTGCGAGTACATGTTTGTACATTTAACTCGAAAACGTTTCTCTTGGAGCCATGTATTAAAATATCGAGTATTTAGCCGGCTTAACTCCTAGATAGTCTACTTTCTTTGATAGTTTCTTTCATTCGAAAATAACTAACCTGCAGATTCCAGTGAATTGAAATCTTGAAACCGGCCTCCATGTGCTCGGCTCTGATGCAAACATTTTCCAAATAAAAATATCCTAGCTTTTTTAACCTTCCACTGAATTGTCGCTTCATTGTCTCCTCTTATTGACAGAGTAAGGTCTCGCCGGAAATAAAATCCATTTCTTCAGTTTGGACTGCTAGAGTGTTGAAGAAACTTTTGTTTACTCAGACACATGTTGACTAGTTAGTTGTTGTACTTCCAGCGCTTGCAAATCAGCCATTTCTAACGAACGATTATGCAAATGTTGCCTGAAAACATAATACGAGGCGAATAGTATGATTGTACATTTAACTCGAAAACGTTTCTCTTGGAGCCATGTATTCAAATATCAATTATTTAGCCGGCTTAACTCCTAGATAGTCTGCTTTCTTTAATAGTTTCTTTCATTCGAAAATAACTAACCTGCAGATTCCAGTGGGGCAGTGAATTGAAATCTTGACTCGAAACCGGCGCACGGCTCCGATGCAAACATTTTCCAAATCAAATATCCTGGGTTTACGAACCATCCACTGAATTCTCGCTTCATTTTCTCCTCTTATTGACAGAGTAAGGTCTCGGAAATACAATCCATTTCTTAAGTAAGACTACTATCTAGAGTGTTGTAGAAACCTTTGTTCACTCGGACACATGTTGACTTGTAAAGTTGTACTTCCAGCACTCGCAAATCAGCCATTTCCAACGAGAGATTATGCAAATGTTCGCCTCAAAATATATATCTTGTCACACAGGCAACAGAGTTCAATCCTGCCGTTACCTTTCTAGTAATTGTCTGCATTTTCACTGTTTAATATGCGATGAGGTTTTCCAAGCCGTCCAAACACGTAACTAAGCGAAGGACTATGTCTCCCTTTCCCTATAGGTAAGAGAGGGTCTGGGTCGAGTGCTGTGGTCACCAATAATGCACGCTCATTAGCCAATCACATGCTTGGATTTTGTACAATGCACGAAATTTGAACATTAAACTCTGATAAAACATGGCTTTTTAACCAATCAGAGCGCGCGTACTATCGTATCTATATTATACCTTCTGACGGGACTGAAGTCTCGGGACTGTTTATGGGATCTTACATGGTGTACTAACGCAAGACTATTCTCTTCGGTATTTCAGGCTACTACGTACCCTGCGAGCAGAGGTTTCTCATCTCTCTGCCTTTCCTGTCGCCGAGAGAAACCTCTGCCACGAAACGATTGCTTTTCGCGTTGAGCATGCGCCACGGTATCTGGATTGCCATTGGCCGAAAAAAAAACCAGACGGTAAACATTGTAGATTCATTGTATGTAGATTTCAAATTGTCCATTTCCTATTGTGGAGAAAATAACTTGTTCCAGAATGACTTGACGTATTACATAGATTCGAAGTTTTGTATGTATGCAGACGATCATCAATTCTACGAATCGCACAAGGATGTGACTCTAGCAGAAACTAAATTACAAGAATGTGCCAGAGTAGTGACAGGCTGGTATGACTCTAATTATCTTAAGGGAAACTATAAAAAGTATGGCAGTATGATAATCAGTAGAACAGATAAGAGAGAGATGAGTATCAAAGTCAAGGATTTTAGTATTGAACCAGAACACAATATCACACTATTAGGTGTAAATATCGACAGCAAATTATCCTTTTCAGATCATATTAGTACTGTCTGTAAGAAGAGCAGTCAAAAAGTAGGAGTAATAATGAGATTACGAAATCTCATCCCAACTGATGCAAAATTGCAGTTGTTTATGCACTAGTCAATTGAAACCCCGGCCCCCCGACCCCCGGGACATAGCGGCGCATTAACGGGGACATGGCCGCGGAATAACGCACATTTAACGCTGCATTTTCCCGGTGGAACGGGGAAAGTAACGATTTGCAAAATTTGCGGGGATTTTAGCGGTGGTTGTAACGCCAGCAACGACAGAGCGGGACTGGGCCCGAGCATCAACAACGTGTATCAAACGGGACACGCAAAAATCGTAGTTAATTTAAACAAGTCCTGGGTGTATATACTGAGTTAAGTCACGAGTAGTAGATCAGGAAGTGTTTATTATTACACACTCTTTGTTACATGTATTTGCGCGTCACGGCAAAATATATTTAAACGCAGCTGCATGACATTTCCTTTATATTCCTTAGTCGCATTTTTTTTTTTTGTTGTTGACAGACAACGGTTTCTGATAAACAAGACAATGGTGGAGACTGTAAAAGTGCGGAAAACATGTATAGTATTAAATAGAAAATGTACAGGGGCGGATCCAGGATTTAGTGAAAGGGGGGTTTGCAAAAGGATTTTTTTTTAATCTAGAGATTTTAAAAATGAATTTAAAGGAATCAAGTGGGTGTTGCAACCCGCGAAACCCCTCCCCTGGATCCGCTAGTGATGTACTACAGACAATGTATTTTTTTCAAATAATGGAACAACAGATTTAAGCTTATGTATATTCAATTTTTCAATGCCTCCTCTCAAATGAAAATTCTGAAGCACATGCCGGGGCCATAGGGGCGGGTATTGTAACAGTCAACTGTCCCCGATGGGCGAGGAAAAGATCAAAATGTAACACTGCATAAATGTTACATTCCCCGCTATGTCCCGGGGGTCGGGGGGTCGGAGTTTCAATTGACTAGTGCATTAAGGCTGCTATACTTCCTCATCTGACTTATTGTAGCACAGTGTGGCACTTTTGCACGGCCAGTGATTCGAGAAAGTTGGAGCGGGTCCAGGAAAGGGGCCTTAGGGCTATATACTGTGATTGGAATTCGTCATATAGCAAGTTATTAGAATGGGCCAAACTACCAACATTAAAGAACAAGAGATTACAGGATATTACGACAATAATGTATAGAGTAAAGAATAAGCTTTGCCCACAGTACATATGTGATTTGTTTTCATTCAATAGCAGCAACTATAATCTCAGAGTGAAGGAGTTTGTAATACCTAGATTTAGCACAACTAGCTATGGCAAGCATTCTTTGAGATACTTAGCACCTCAGCTGTGGTCCAAACTGGACTCCAATATACGTAACGCGCCATCAATTGAAGCCTTTAAAAAGGCAATCAGAAAGCTAAACTTAGAAAGTTTTACAAGCAACGGCTGTAAAAACTGCATCTTATGTGCATCTTAGGTACATATTTTATATAAAGCAACTTACTGTACATATTTTTAAGTGTTTAAATGTTTGTCACTTAGATAGTTTGTCACTTAGATAGTTTGTCACTTAGATAGTTTTTAAAATGTTTTTTAGATATATTTAGTATTAGTCATGATTTTATTTTGTATTATGTTTATTTTATTTATTTATTTTTGTTAGTGTCCCTACTTAGTGGGCAACTGCTATTAATCTTGACACTTTAATAAAGATATCTATCTATCTATCTATCTATCAAATAAAATTAATGTCCTTCTTCGAAGGTATAAATCAAAGCTTTCTTTAGGATAAATTAAGGTAGATTTATTGAACGGTAATTTCAAGGTCTTCTGTGCAGTTCAGTAAAGTAAGAAGAAGACAAAGCCGGAGTTTGAAGCCCGTTCGTATCAATCGTCGGCAAACAACAAACGCGTGACGACATAAATAACGGCTGCGAAGGATACTGTGGGCTCTTGCAAAACCAGCGAAGATCACCAAAAAGTCATGCCCGAGTGATATCAAACAGGTAAAACCGGTTTGGTAACTGGTTTATCACGTGGTTTACCTCCAAGATTTTGGAGGTTGCAAGTGCGCATGTTCAACGGATGAGAGTGGATGAGCATGGATGGGAGTGGATGAGGCTAGATGATAGTGGATGAGGCTAGATGATAGTGGATGAGGGTAGATGATAGTGGATGAGGGTAGATGATAGTGGATGAGCCTAGATGAGAGTGCATGAGGCTGGATGATAGTGGATGAGCCTGGATGATAGTGGATGAGCCTAGATGTTAGTGAATGAGGGTAGATGATAGTGGATGAGGCTAGATGATAGTGGATGAGCCTAGATGATAGTGAATGAGCCTAGATGATAGTGAATGAGGGTAAATGAGCCTAGATGATAGCGAATGAGGGTAGATGATAGTAGATGAGGCTAGATGATAGCGAATGAGGGTAGATGATAGTGGATGAGGCTAGATGATAGTGGATGAGCCGAGATGATAGTGAATGAGGGTAGATGATAGTAGATGAGGGTAGATGATAGTAGATGAGGCTAGACGATAGTGAATGAGGGTAGATGATAGTGGATGAGGCTAGATGATAGTGGATAAGGCTAGATGACAGTGGATGAGGGTAGATGACAGTGAATGAGAGTGGATGAGCCTGGATGAGAGTGGATGAGCCTGGATGAGAGTGGATGAGCATGGATGGGAGTGGATGAGGCTAGATGATAGTGGATAAGGCTAGATGATAGTGGATGATAGTGGATGAGGGTAGATGATAGTGGATGAGGGTAGATGATAGTGGATGAGCCTAGATGTTAGTGGATGAGCCTAGATGATAGTGGATGAGCCTAGATGATAGTGAATGAGCCTAGATGATAGTGAATGAGGGTAAATGAACCTAGATGATAGCGAATGAGGGTAGATGATAGTAGATGAGGCTTGATGATAGCGAATGAGGGTAGATGATAGTGGATGAGGCTAGATGATAGTGGATGAGCCGAGATGATAGTGAATGAGGGTAGATGATAGTAGATGAGGGTAGATGATAGTAGATGAGGCTAGATTATAGTGAATGAGGGTATATGATAGCGAATGAGGGTAGATGATAGTGGATGAGGCTAGATGATAGTAGATGAGGCTAGATGACAGTGGATGAGGGTAGATGACAGTGAATGAGAGTAGATGAGAGTGGATGAGCCTGGATGAGCATGGATGGGAGTGGATGAGGCTAGATGATAGTGGATGAGGCTAGATGACAGTGGATGAGGGTAGATTACAGTGAATGAGAGTAGATGACAGTGGATGAGCCTGGATGACAGTGGATGAGCTTGGATGAGAGTGAATGAGGCCAGATGATAGTGAATAAGGGTAGATGAGAGTGCATGAGGCTGGATGATAGTGGATGAGCCTGGATGATAGTGGATGAGCCTAGATGTTAGCGAATGAGGGTAGATGATAGTAGATGAGGCTAGATGATAGCGAATGAGGGTAGATGATAGTGGATGAGGCTAGATGATAGTGGATGAGCCGAGATGATAGCGAATGAGGGTAGATGAGAGTGCATGAGGCTGGATGATAGTGGATGAGCCTGGATGATAGTGGATGAGCCTAGATGTTAGTGAATGAGGGTAGATGATAGTGGATGAGGCTAGATGACAGTGAATGAGGCTAGATGACAGTGAATGAGAGTAGATGACAGTGGATGAGCCTGTATGAGGCTAGATGATAGTGGATGAGGCTAGATGACAGTGGATGAGGGTAGATGACAGTGAATGACAGTAGATGACAGTGGATGAGCCTGGATGACAGTGGATGAGCCTGGGTGAGAGTGGATGAGGCAATATGATAGTGGATGAGGGTAAATGAGCCTAGATGATAGTGGATGAGGGTATATGACAGTGGATGAGCCTAGATGATAGTGGATGAGCCTAGATGATAGTGGATGAGCCTAGATGATAGTGGATGAGGGTAGATGATAGTGGATGAGCCTATATGATAGTGAATGAGCCTAGATGAGAGTGGATGGGCCTAGATGATAGTGAATGAGGGTAGATGATAGTGGATGAGCCTAGATGATAGTGGATGAGGGTAGATGATAGTGGATGAGCCTAGATGATAGTGGATGAGGGTAGATGATAGTGGATGAGCCTAGATGATAGTGGATGGTGGATGAGCCTAGATGATAGTGGATGAGGCTAGATGATAGTGGATAAGCTTAGATGATACTGGATAAGCTTAGATGAAAGTGAATGAGGGTAAGTAATGGTATATCATAGTTGCTGTCACTGAACAATCCGGTGCATCCATGGTATTCTCCCATGGAGTACATACCCAGAGGTTCCTCTCGGCGACAGGAAAGGCAGAGAGATGAGAAACCTCTGCTCGCAGTGTAGCTACTACGCTATACGTTTATATTATATACGTCGACATCCAACAAACCTTTTGAAAACAAGCCCAACTTTTTTAAACGCGAATTTAGCTGTAGCCTATTATTAACGCGAAAAAAATGGAATGGGTAGTTTCAGAGCTCCAGAAAGTAATTTTAGGAGAACTTCCTGTCCAAAGTTCGTCGAGCATTTCGCATTTTGCTGCTAAACACACGGGCAGCTGTGAGGAGCCAGCACAGAAATTGGTGCTTGGAGCTAACATTTGCTACATCGTATGCGCGGTTATTATCGAAGATGGTCGAATTCTTATGATGAGAGAGGCAAAAGCATCGTGCCGAGGCAAATGGTACCTCCCGGCTGGTCGACTAGAAAGGAATGAATCTCTCAAAGATGGCGTGCAGAGAGAGGTCTTGGAAGAAACAGGACACACTTTTGAACCAACAACGGTAATTTGTGTGGACTCTATTGGCTGCAACTGGTTCCGTTTTACGTTCACTGGACGTATTACCGGAGGCGTGTTGAAAACCTTGGAAAAGAAAGACAGGGAGTCCCTTGAGGCTGGATGGTTTACTCCTGAAGAGATATTTGAGAAATTGCGCCCCTTGAGAGCAAGAGATATCATTCCCATCATTAATGCGGCTTTGAAATGGGATGAAAAAACCAGTCACGATGGGCCATTTCGTTCACTCCCAGTTCCGATACCCCATCATGAAGTAATCATTCGTACAGTTCTAGTTTCGAGAAAAGACAATGGAATTAAGATATTACTTAATGGCGGAAATCCCCCCAAGATTCCAGAAAATCCCCTACGAAGGACAAAGGATGAGACGAGAGGCGGAAGTACATCTGATGTCACCTCAAGAATCGTAAAGAAAGCCCTCGGCGTGGCTGAAATAAATATGGATTATAGAATTCACGGTATAGTCAGCATTGAGCATGTCGGCAAGCCACATGGTGTGGCTGATGGTTTTTGTCTGACTGTCCTTGTAGAAGTCATGTCGGTGTCATCAGTTTCAAGTGATTTCCAGTTGTTTGAAATAACCAGTGATAGCCTTAGAAATACGATCACTAAACTAATTGATGATGAAGGATGTATTAAGCTTATGGACGGACCATTTGAAAATTGATTTTTTTTTGGGGGGGGGGGGGGGGGGGGGGGGGGGGGGGGGAGGGAGGGAGCAGTACCGCAAATCCCTCCCCCCTCCAAAAAAAAAAAAAAAAAAAAACGAGCAAGCCGAATTTGCACAGAAAGAAAATGGAGCGCGCCAAAATCACCCAGAAAAAAGATCGAGCAAGGGAGAAACTTTGTTCATTAGCTGAATAATGAATGCCTTAAAAGAAATTGTGCAAGGTCCAATGCCAGAAAAAGAAATTCTTGCAGCAACAGAAGTCCTGAAATTAAAAACAAAACAAAACTGGTACTGCCCCCCCCCCAAAAAAAATAAAAATCATCATTTTTCAAATGGTCCATCCCTTACTTAGTTACTTTGACATATCACATTAGGGCCATTGAAAAGACTGCAATTAAGCCAAGGCTTACCTAAGCCACAAACGATTCGTATAAATGTGTCAAAAAGTTAATCAATCAATGTCTCATATAAGATATCCATAATGCTTACTCATATAATATATACCTAGTTAACACCATCACTCATATCATATACCCTTATAGTTACATACATGTATAATACATTCACTCATATAATAAACTTAGACTTAGTTAACCCTTTCGCTACTGAACCGGCCGTAACCGGCCAATATGAAGCATGTACCTGGAGAAAATTATTGCATCAAACCTAGACATGCTGGAAATACGATGTTGCGTTATTATTTCAAGGGATGAATGACTTCAAAGCCACAGCTATAACCAGGATTGCTTGACTCTTCCACTTTGGAGAAAAACTCATTTGTTTTGGAGATCGTTTAACTCTGCAGGCATCTCTAATTTTCCTCTTCTCTCCCAGAGTCACACTGAGGTAACCCAATTCACATTTTTTCCGCAGTCAGTTCCAATTCTTAGAGATGGCTACGGAGGAGGCTAGAGCAAACATTTACTGAGAGCATGCGACTGTGCACTCCATAACCTTTAGATGCACTCATCGTTGACCAATCAGAAACCAGATATTTTGTTGAGTATGTCATAAATGCTGATAATCAGAGCATGCACTAACTCGTATACAGTTGTGTATAATAATAAATTATTTACTATACTAATATTGTAGAGCATAGGACATTTGGGCCGCGTCAGGCAAAAAGGGCCCGGACAACATTCAAGTTAAATAATTCTTACAACTGTGTTCCTAATAACAGGTTGAAGATTGTATTGTATTCTTGACGAGAAGCGTTACATTTCATTCCTAATAATAAATGTCAGTTTCAAGAAATTGACAACAAAAATCAGGGGTGAAAGTTACGTGATTTTGATGCAAGGGCCCAATTACAAAATGCCCACAAAAATTAGGAATCCTGGCAGAGGGGATGATTTTGATGTATGACATTCATTTTTATACCGGCTGGCATTAAAGAGTAAAAAATAAATAAGATGAGCAAGATGATCACTTTTTGGCCCAAAAAAATATTTTCTGCAGTCATTCGGTTACTGTAGCTCATAATATGATTTTTGCAATAGTACAATTAAGTTACACCTTGAAACAATCATCTGGTGATAAGGAATCATTTCCGCCTGCTAAAATTGTGATCACACCCTATCGTAAATTTCGTCTTCGATTTCACTGGTCAATTTCATGAAATCAACACTACTTGTTAGTAGCATAATGTAGCGCTTGCGATGCATATTGTAATCGCACCACACGTATAGAAAACATGGTACAATTTCAAAATACATTTACATATTATGTTGTCCGGGCCCTTTTTGCCTGACGCGGCCCATTTATGTTACTAGCATATAGTATTTATAGTTGTGATTTGTATTAGAGTACCATCACATTTTGCATTTTGGTCTAAGGGTAGGGTTATGATGACAGTTGATTTTTCAAGTACTATACCTTATATCATTTTATAGTCTTGCAATAAATACCTCTTATTGAATGAGTTTGTCCTATTTTATGCCTTGGGCCATAAAAAGAGGATGTTTACAGTACAGACCAAGCAAATTACTTTACAACCGATTTCAGTGTTATGTACACAGAGCATTCATTCTACGTAGTCATTTGATACAATCATTCGACATGCTTTGTAATCAGGCTAGCATGTTTATTGTGTTTTGAGGTACTGAATCAAATAATTTAGGTGCTTTTTCATATTCAATTACTCAACAGACTTTGCTAACATGCATTGCCAACCAGAAGTGGCAGAAATTTGTGTTGTCTAAAAATCTCGAAACACCGCCTATGCATGTAACACTGAAATGGGTTGTAAATAAGATGTTTATTATATGCCTCAAAAGTATTTAAACCAGCTTTGCTTCAATGTTGTGGTCCATACGAGAAGTTATGGACAGTCTGTAAACTGACCAAACATAGCCTAAAGTTACCTAGCATATACAGTAATAAGGTTGCTTAACCTCCGCCTGGCATGTAATACCAGTAATAACACTCAAATGTAATTTTTATACATTTGTAGTACCAGTATTATTAGGTCGCCACATTTGAAGGGCTGCATGTGTGCAAAAAGGGCATAAATGATTCTTGATCACATTCTAAATTCTCCCTTAGAAAACAAAGAAATTGAAGGAGAATTTAGAATGTGATCAAGAGTCACTTACGCTCTTTTTGCACACAGCCCTTCAATTATTACTAATATACTTACAGTCTTGCACCATTGGATTTAGTTAATGTTAACAGTGTTTTGTCCATACTTTCTCAGTCCTCCACCTGTTTCTTTTTGCAATTTGGGTTGGCACTGAACATTCGAGGGACTTTTCATCCTTGTTTTGCACCAAAAGAGTGAAGTTAAATGATGGATTTTTGGGTTGATGAATAAATTATGAGTAACCAATCAAAGCAGCTTTAGTGCACACCTGTCAGTCATTGTGAAGTCTTTGTACGTTTGCACAAAGACTACCAAAGCACACCCCTCCAAGAAACCAGATACATCTTGGTGTGAAACACAGATTGAATCCCTGCAAGGGAAACACGTTGGTCACTCATGTACATGTAATGCTCGCCTGTCCCCAGGATAAAAAAAACTTGCTTTGCTCAACTGAAAACAAATTTGTGGTTGATTTGTGGCAAGTCTAGTCTGTTTTGTCAAACTGTAGTGTTTCGCACTTCAACATTGGCAAGTCGTGGTTGATTTTAAGTATACTTCTGTGTCATGCCCCTTGTGTAAATCAGCTGCTGTTGACAGGGCTAGAGTGCCTAAATAGTTATACTTACTTACTAGTATTCACTATGCTGAGGATTAGGGAGTGTTTTGTTTAGAATATCCCTGCAGGTAACTTACAGAAGCCCTAGGAACCCTAGATCAGAGAACACTTGTTTTTTACCTTAGTGGAAATGCTAACCCTACATAATATACATTTAGGTTGGTAAGAACTTGTTTACCTGGAAACTTTGTTTTAAAATGGTTAGGGTTAGTGTTGGGCAGGGGGTTGGAAACAACAGGGAAAATCATTTTCTTTGTGCCCCTAAAAAATAAACACCAATGACTCTCCAAGAAAGTAACTGTTTTAGAATCTTGATTTTTAAACCAGGTTAAAAAAATTGAACCAGTTCGAAATTTTTGAACTGGTTTTTAATTGTGTTAACCACAACACAGTGACACAATACGAAAGCCAAATATTTAATGACAACTTCTATAATACATGTTTACAAGAAGTATAGACACTCTTCCCTTATGTTTAGGCATGCAAGTCTGACCTGATTGCACTTTAAAAATTAGGGTTCAGAAAGTTTGTAAATGAAAAGATTATATACTAGCTGCAGTGAGTTACATGCATGTAGATGCATGTATATCTGCGATTGAGACTAGATAATTTTACTCAGCTTAAGTTTTATTTACAAGAAGACACCATGCCTATACATATCATTTCCTTATGTAACAGCAACTTTCAGATTCTGTTTTAAGATGCTAAAATTCCCTGCAAACCAATATTACTGATCACATGCAGATTGTACATTAAATAGTCCACATGCATTTTTGTTGTATGTAGTTTATACAAACCAATGTGAGGCTTAAAAGTTACATGTCACTGGATCTGTACAAAGTGTCTTTCATTCCAGCCTTGCTACTGAAGGTAAAAAATCCTTGTCCATTATATAGATCTGCAGCTCTAAAAAATATATGTCTATGACTCCTCTTGTTTTCCTTCCCCTTCAGCTTGTGCTTCACCTGCTGGGCTCTCTTCCTGTTCTTCTCCTTGTTCTCCCTGCACACTTCCAGTTACTGGGGTATCTCCCTCTGGGATAGCGCTTGCCTCCTGTCCATCCCCCTCTGGGGCTGCACTTTCCTCCTGTTCATTCCCTCCTGGGGCTGCACTTTCCTCCTGTCCATCCCCCTCTGGGGCTGCACTTTCCTCCTGTCCATCCCCCTCTGGGGCTGCACTTTCCTCCTGTCCATCCCCCTCTGGGGCTGCACTTTCCTCCTGTCCATCCCCTACTGGGGCAGCACTTTCCTCCTGTCCATCCCCTGCTGGTGTAGTTTCTTGTTCCTTCCCCTCTTCTCCAGGTGGTGCTTCTTGTTCCTGCTCTGGTGCATTGACAGTGGGTGTGGCTTCTTGTTGTTCTTCCCCTGCTTCAGGTGTGGCGGCTTCACCACTTTCAGGTGCAGCCTCGGCTTCTTCTGTCTTCAGAGATGCATTACTTCCATCCTCAGGTGAGGAACCATCCTTCATGTCTTTCCTTGTCTTATGTCCCCGGAATGTTGCTTGAATCTTGGTGGCAGCCTTAGAAACTTCTGGGTCATCAAGGTCTATGTCAATCTCTTCCTCAGCATTCTGTGCAGGTACATCGGGGATATCCACATGGGTTGCATCAGCTGTGGCTGCAGCATCTGCTGGAGAGTCTGTGGGTGAAAACAAATAAAATGATTGGTTTATTTTGAACCAAATATCTTTGAGGCCAAAATCAGATCAACAAGAATTGGTGTTTGTAAGTGTCTCCAATATCTTTTAAGCTTTAATGTACTAAATTCTTTGTCTAACAGACTTATACCTTCTTGTTTTGACTCTTCATCCTTAAGTGACTTGACACTCTCTCTTGACTTATGGCTGCGGAAGTTGGCCTGAATGACCTGGGCAGCATTCTGTACTTCTGGGTCATTAAGGTCAACATCAATCACTTCTTTACTAGATGTTTCTATAGGCTCTCCTGCTGCTGCCTCAACACTCTCCTCCTCTCCCTTGCCTTCCTCTTTAGCTTTGGATACTGATTCAGATGACTGAATATTCTTTACTTCCTCACGTGCCTTATGTCCTCTGAAGGATGCCTGGATTTTAAGTGCTGCACCTTGCACATCAGGATCAGTTAGGTCAATGTCTACCTCGTCAGCAGCCTTTTCAGCCTCTGTGCTGCCTGGTTTCTCTTCAGTAGCTGCTTCCTTAGCAGGTGACACATCCATGGATTCTCTACTTCTTGATTCTATTAATTCCTTTACTTCCTCCCTGGCCTTGTGGCCACGGAAACTGGATTGAATTTTCAGTGCTGCATCTTCCTCTCCCTTTCTTTGCTTCATGTCTTCTCTTGTTTTGTGTCCACGGAAGCTGGCCTGGATTTTTGTTGCAGCTGCTTGTACTTCAGGATCATCAATATCAATGTCAACTTCTCCTTTCATTAACTTTTCCAACTTTTCTCCTCTCTTTGCATCATCCTTGCCAGTCTCTGTAAAAAAGAATTATCATCTTAGTAATGTCATTTAACTTGTGAATCTCATGCTTACTGTGAAGTCAAGAAACATTTATGGTACCAATATTAACAGCTGCAATGGAATGTGGACATTTACATTTTGCACTGTCTGACAGCCCGATTCAAACGTCAAACTTTTCATGCACCAAATACATTTGAAACAAAAAAATAATTAGGCTGCTTCTTTTGATCTAATTAGATTTGGCGCATGAAAAGTTCAATGTTTGAATCAGGCCTAACCTTAGAACAGATTTTACCACAATCATTATTTATTTTATTATAATTACAGCTACATTTGTATACACAAAACAATGAATATAAGAATGGCAATGACTACACTTATTATGAAATGACTACATTGTATAACTTACAATAGCTGAAAAAAATCTAAATCTTTACACCACATGTACTTGTCAACATGCTAGGTTGGAAGTCGGCTTAGTTGCAGAATACCCCCTCCACTCAAAGGATTGCTTGAAAACGGCTAAATTCTCCACTTTAGTACTTAGTGTATTTTAAGACTCGTTCTACGAATGATTTTGGTTTGAAAATGATTAGGTTTTTTTAGTATTTCAGGGTTAGGTTTTTAGAAGGTTTGTATGAAAAAGTCGAGAAACGCATTATTAATGAACCACTGGAGGGGGTATTCTGCAGTTACTCCTGGAAGTCTTTCCATTCATCACATTCATTATTGTTGATTTTTCTGTCTGTACTTCAATTTCAAATATCATTTAACTCACAGCCAGTTTATTTTTTTTCAAATTCACGACAATATTGTTGCAGAAAGAGTTGGTTGCAGCTGGTATATTTCTTTGGAATGGTAGTTGATATTTGTTCTGCTTTGCAAACAGTGTTACATTTCCTAATTAGTTTGTGTGCTTTAGCCACAATTTCTCATCATACATGCACAAATTAACCAACACTTCAGATTATAAGCATCACGAAAAATATTACCCTGCAAGCAAACTAATATATACATGTAAAACATTAATAGAACTTATTAATATAACTAAGACTTTGTTGCTCTTCAAGTACATGTTGTAAATAATTCTCAAGGATAAAATTATGTTTGGAAAAACGTTCAATATCTTTTATAATTTCATTTTTTTTTTCAATGTCTTGACTATGTTGAATCTCCGCAGAATCTTGGTATAAACTTAACATCTCCGGGAATGAGAAAAATTCAGCAATTTGTAAATCATAAATGATTTGGAAATACAAGGCAGCTAATAGCCTAGCTAGGCCTAGTGGATCTATCGAGTAGTAGTACATTGTAGAACTAGAAATCTACATTTACGGTACCACATTTACTAGTACGGTTTCACCAGTACTATTATTGTCAACAACATTCCACAGTTTACCATTAGCATTAGGAGAAAACGTCCGAAGAAAACAATCCCTCTAACAAATCATTGACAAGGAAGGCAGACACTTTCTCTTTACAGTAACCCGTTCCTACCTTCTCGAATGGCTAGCTGATTCTTGAAGTACTGAGCTCCGAACTGAATGATATCCTCTGGTTGCTCTCGAAGTACTTCGCGCGCTAATCCCTCCAAAAGGTTCTGAAATCCGGGAGGAACTCGTAATTTCGTAGGCGCGTACTGGACAGCCATGGTTGTTGCCGATTTTTCCCACGGAACTGATGTGTACTATGCCTTTACTCCGTGGAAAACATGCGAGTAAACAGCGCTACCCGATAACGAAACCAACCAACATGGCGGCCGGGATCAGCTCAAGACAACGTTGCTAGGCGACCAGAGAAGACACTATAGCAAAGACCGCTGACCGCAGTACGAAACCGAGGTGCATTGCGGGTAATCGCAAAATTTGTATTTCGGAAAAGAAGAAAGTATATTTAATCCGTTTTCCCCCCTTAATTATCCCTTTCGAATCCCAACTAAACCGTCTAAAATACTGTGTCGGGGATTTTTGATATGTTGCGTACAGATTTGATCCGTTTTCAAAGTTGAAAAAGTAGTTTTTCATCCCATTTTGATACAAACCAGGTCATATTGAACCCGAACGAAAATAATTTCGAAATTCCCTGATACAGTATTTGAGAAACGGCTGTTTTCTACGGCTCGTGAAAATTTGAGAAAATTGGACAAACTGCGAAGAGGCTGGACTTGAACGAAGTTCTATTTTTGGCCGAAAAGATGAGCCGAGAAACAGCCCGATAATAATAATAATAACACTTTATTTAATGAGGATATGCAGATAAAGTTTACACTTTCCAATCTGGTCGTCCTAACTATTACATACCAAGGTAGGAACATTATATAATTACATTATAAGACATAATAGATAATTTTTTAACTACTCAAAAAAGGAATATACATTATTGGGAAGATATGAAAAAGATTGAATAAAATATAAAGACTATAGCTTTAGAATTAGACAATTAAAAACATAACCTCCAAGAATAATTTCATTAACTTTAGCCAATCAGAGCGATTCGTGTTGTTCAGTCTCGGCCGATTTAGGGACGGACCATTAGAAAAGTTATGGGGGGGGGATTCCCCCCCAAAAAATCCATACGAGGGAAAATTATCAAAAAAAATATTCATGCACAACCAGCAACACAGAAAAAAAAATCCTACATGGAGGGGGAGAGGCAAGGCAGAGACCAGGGACTGCACAAATGTACATGCAGGGATGCTATCAACTGCAAATGGTTTCCTTCTATCACTGTTTTTGTTGCAGCAACTCTTTTGTGAGAGGTACACATATGTATCCCATTAAAAGCAGGAGAAATTTACATAATTTTTCTTCTCTCAAAAAGATTTGTTTGAATGGGATTTTCACTGGTCTCACACTATGAGCTTGAATCATAAACAATCATTTGCCATGCAAAGTGATGCAGCTGTACACTTTTATAGGTATCAATATTAAAGTATAACTTTTAATATGGGCACGCTAACCCTGATGCCCTGATCAAAAACAAATTGTTCACAGGAGCATGGCTCTTAAAGTTTACTTAGGACAATAATTATTAAGTCATATCAAAATCGGCATTGCACACAGAAGAGAACATTTGCTATTGGTCATCGCTTTGAAGTAAATGCGATTTTATTTGAGAGAGAGAACAACTTCAGTCGCATTACAAGTTTATAATGTGGCTTACCTTTTGATACCAGAACTATACGAAGGAGAATTTTCTGCTTTCGTTTGAACGCTCCAAATTATCTCCTACTGCAGCTCCCGCCATACCAAAAGTCACACAAGAAAAATAGTACGAAATCATGACGAATTAGAACTTTAACAGTGATTTGTACCACTCTAAACTTGAGAAACCTCAATGTTCTATACACCAGAATACTACAAATGTATTCTTCTATCTGAATTCAGCGGTAAGTATTCAAGCTAAATCCAGGTAGTTCCTAAACCAGTAACGCCTTGTAAAAAATCACTTTACTCGCGAAAGCAAATTCAAATTTGTACGGTCGAAATCTTAATATAAGGTCCAAATGCCCCGCTTAACGCACAAACGGACGTTAAGGTCAGACCCCCTCCCCCCATCCCCCCTTAACGTCCACCCATTGCTTTTATGCTTTTATCAGTAAAGTCAGGAAAAACATTAATGAAATACACAGGAGTTCACTTATAAACAAAGTATAAAACAAGCTTACAGCTTTAATAGTTGCAACTGTACAGTCAGTTAGTACCTCGAATTCCCGTACGAGCTCATTTCGGACCTTGACTAAAATACTCATTATTATGTCACGACTATAAAATTGAGTTTCACTTACCTGTAGGTTTGACTGAGGTATTTCATGACACTTCTAATCAAAAGACCTTGTTGAAATTTCCTGGAAATTCAACAGAAATTGCGCTCTATGTAGATCTAGCTGACTGCATGGAAACGTTTGATTAAAAAGTGTACTTCTATACACTAACGTCCATGCCCTTTCCCCCTCCCCCCCCCCCCCCCCCTAAACGTCCGTTGTGCGTTAAGCGGGGCATTTCGAATATGTCGACGGACCCTAATCATTCCAACTAACAGTTATCAGTTGCAGATTAGATGTTACTTAACTTTGATTTGAAGGTAAGTGGAAGTCATATATCATTCTATTTGTTTTATAAGGCAAAATAGCTCCAAAATCCATGTATTTTTGAGTGAAATGACTGGGCCGATAATGGAAGTGAGTCACCGGTTATCGATATGTAGGCTTTTGTACGCAATGACTTTGATATGCAAAGGTAGCTAATTTTGAATAGATTAGTACATCGGTAAAAAAAAAAAAAAACGTGCATGAGATCGTAGCCGAAAAAAAAATTGCTGCACAGCAAACTGGAGTAAAAAAAATGCATGCAGCTTGAGAATCCCCCACCCCCCCCCCCCCCCCCCCCCCATAACTTTTCTAATGGTCCGTCCCTTACAAAGTTCAGATACAGTTCACCGATGCCCGATAATACGATACTTCCACAGGGATCCCAGGATCACAACATGAGGAAAATATGAGGATTTGTATGAAACTTTATCGCTAGTATATATATAGCTGATGGCAAATGATAATAAACATCCATTAAAGTTTACATACCACATCAAATGTTGTCCATCTGTTCAGTGTTTCTTGACTGTCTTGGAGCCCTCAAGCCACCGATTTCGGCGATCATTTTTTTTAGTTCACCGGCTCAAAATTTACATTTGATGTGGTATGAAAACTTTAATGGCTGTTTATTATCATTTGCCATCAGCTATATATACTAGCAATAAAGTTTCATACAAATCCTTATATTTTCTTCATGTTGTGAGCTTGGGCTCCGTGTGCAGAAACTAGCGTCGATTCCAGTTTAATTTCAAAGAAACACTCTTTTAGTAGTACAGAAAAATGGCACCACAGTAAAGCGAACAATTAATATCAGAGCAGGGAAAACGGCATTGAAGCGCTGCTCCACACCAAGTCCAAGTACACGTAGACTGTTTATTTCATCGCGCTGAAGCAAAACCGGCAAACCTTACTAGGGAGGTATGGCGAATGGTAAATCCGAGACTTTGCGAGACGCCGAGACTTGCGTTTTTTTTAATCCGAGCCCGAGACTAATATAAAGCGATTTGAAACTGATCCGAGATTTCAAAATCCGAGCCCAGAGACTGTTGTACTAAGAGGGACCCATCTCTATATAAGTAACATAATTATTACTTCGGTAGGAATTGTAGGGTTCCTACGGTGACGTCATATTCCTACAACCATAATACCTAACCCATATTCCTACAACCATAATACCTAACCCTCCACCAGAGTTTACATTCCTACCGATAGAATAATCCCTTTGTAGTTATTATGACGAAATCTTTCATCACGCCAGTTGAGGAATTTACCATTCAACCAATTAGCTGTTGTTCGCGTACCTTTAATAAAAGACATAGTAACTCCAATAAAAGCGAATAAAAAGAGTAAAAAGGCGCGACTCCGAGACCCTCTCCCAAAAAAATCCGAGACGGGCAGAGTTTAGAAAAATCGAGATTCCGAGATCCGACCTATTAAAAAGGCGAGATTTCGAGACTTTACCGACTTTTTGCGAGACCGTTGTTCTTGATACCATTCACCACCCCTCTTACTGAGCTTCCTGCATTGAATTATCTGATCTTTGGTCGATTGAAGGTAGCAAAAGTTATTTTCGGTCTTCGATGATTCTAACTCGCTAACTGCTTCTTATAGATTCATTCATGCATAAATTCAGCCATTGTTTGACCTAAGAACATTACACCCGCTGCCAAATTTACTCACAATTAAGCTACTTTTCTCTTTTCTTCTTCTTTTTGGAATATCTCCAAGAACGATCTATTTCTATCGTTTTGGGAATTGCATTAACGTATAAATATTTGCGAAGGAAAAGTAGCGCAGAAAATCACAGGATAGCGAGAATGAACTAACATCCCAGTGAATGACAGCAGCTGTCAATCATTTTCAGTCGTGTTCTTTTTAGCGGAAAATCAGAAAGTTCCATTTTCAAGGCTTTAAGATATATAATGGGTGACCGGCTAGTTCCTGTAAAAGCTAGTGTGGTTCTGCGTCGCTGGCTGGGAAGATAAACACGAGCTCTTTTGCTGCTACTCGCTCCCCACGGCGGTTAACATACCTTAATCGACTTTTAGTTGACCATAGGCAGCGTTTAAAAAAATATATTTTAGTTAGTTTTTTTGCGATTATGGCTTTTAGATTTAAAATTTGAGAAAAAAACGTATTGTCGAAACTTTAACATTTGAACCTTTATCAGACCTTAAATTAACGTTATTTTGCGCCATCGACTGTTGCGCTTCTATACTCATGCACCCATAACCATTTCATCTATTGTTCTGCTGCTTGGGGCAACTGCTCCCACCTTCACATGCTGCGGCTTCTTCGCCTTCAATAACGCGCTGCCCGCATACTCTTGGATGCCGACTTCCGTCAACTCTCTGTTCATGCATCTGTTCTCCCAGCTTCAGTGGATTCCGATCACCGACCTGATTAAATGTAGGAAACTTCTACTTCTCTTCAGCACATTTCTTAATCCTGATGCACCTACATGTTTTAAGAACATGTTCCATTTCCTCTCTACTACTCGTAGAGCTTCTGGCCGCTGCACCAGAGCCAGCATGCATAACCTCGCCGTACCTTACCCTCGCAGTAATTCTGGCAAGTGCACTATAGCTTATAGCGCTGCTATTCTTTTCAATTCCTTGGATCCTGCTTCAAGCAGCTTGCAACATCTACTACTACGCTCTCTTCTAATACTTTGCGTACCAGGCTGGCTTTTATTAAGCATACTGCTTCGTAACCTTTTTCTTCCGCACATCTCCTTTGTTAACCATCTAGAGGAGCTCATCTGCTATAACTGTCGCTCCTTGCTTCACTGCTGCTACATTTCTGGCGCCGCGTCCAGGGCATAGCCCCTTCCATTGCGCATAGTCTGCTAGTAAGTATATTTGTTTTTGATTTTATTTCATATTAATTCTCTTTATATTGATTCCAGTTACTCATTATATCTTGTAATGTTGTAGCTCGTGTGTTATTTTTTTTCCATACTTCCTTTCCTTTTTATTTGTAACATAGAGGGCCGCATGTTAGATAACTATGTAAGGTTAATGTGTCTTCCCTCTGTAAATAAAGAATATTGTATTGTATTGTATGTTTCTCTTCCTGGGCACCTGGCCTCGCTTTGATGCTTTATGATCCAAGATGGCGGCTGTTGGATGCGCAGAGAAGTTGTATTTCCCATGTTTCGCTATATCTGAGTGTGATTATGATGCCGTAGACATGGTACTCTAGCTAGCCAGCGCGTTCACTCTGGGAAGATTGATTTTTGGATATATACTAACTGTGGCACCTTGATTTAAGACGACTGTTTTTCGGACTACCTGTGTGCATAATTTTTTTCCCAGCTAGTTTGTCTTACCGCGAATTTTTTTCGTCCCCATTTTTAAAATCCGGAGTTTGAGTCAGTTCCTGTACTGGTGTAATGGAGTAGACTTGCCAAAAGTCGACCACAATTTGTTTTTATCCTGGCTACATAACACTGCTCAGGCGAGCGTCGCGAGTGGTCAGTCACAAAATAAAAAAGCGTGTGCGGACTTTGAGAAAGTCTAGGAATGGAGGTCCTGTAAACTAATTAGTTAAAGTTTGAAAAGAGCCGAGTAGTCGGTTCCGGTACATATATTGCTTTAAGAAGGCACGCACATGAACCAGGTTCTTGTAGGTTGGCAATAGACTCCAAGACAAAATGACAACCTTTTTGGTGGATTTGATTCTTTTATACAATATACATACATACACGAATAGAATGAATAGACGTGATGAAATGTAATTTCACCGGTTGACCTTTATTGTCGGCTGTTACTCTATCTGTACTATCTTTTCAAACCTATTTCGTAATTTCCTTTTATGTGTTACTATTGTGTAAAACGTATGTCATCGATTTTGTAATTTCCGCTCATAGTTACGTAATTAACAATTTATATAAGCCTTGTATCCATTTGTGACCTCCATGCACTGTAAAATAAACCTGAAGAAGGCTGGTACTGGCCAGCCGAAATATCGTATAAACCTCGACAAGCGTTGTATTTGATCAGCATTGCAGTAGTCTTCGGACACTTTATCATTATATTCTCTTCTTCTTGCTGATCAAGATCTGTTTTTTGATCCAACGTCTGGCAGGATCGATTGTACACGGTTTTTGCTGTGGTTTTCTAACCTTAACGATATATACATACACGCATACATACATAAATTCATAGACTTTATTTCAGTTCGAATTTGAGATTAGTATTATGATGCCAGTATTTCCGAACATACAGAAGTAACAATGACAAGATAAATACAACTAGTATAGTAATCACAGATTAAAAAAGCGCGTTTGTTAGGGAAGAAGAAGACTTCGATAAATGTTACCAGAAGATTTCGAGGAAGCATCACATCTGAACGAGAAAAAAAAGTACTTATCGAGCGCACAGAATCCTGTCTTTGAGTTTGACGAACGCAGAGATTTGCTGCAGTTTGCCTTCGCTGTAATCTTATGCTGATTGGCTACGAAACAATGGTCTAAGCCTTGCCCTGAAAAAAGATATTTGGGGGGCCAAATGGCAGTCCACAATCACGTGACACCAAATCTCGAATCGACTGACTAATATTGCGTTCTGCGAACGCGACAATAATGAATGGCCACGAGTGTGATATGGGATTATCATCGCGAGTAATGATTTAACCTTTACGAGCGACGACAAATCCCATATCACACAAGTTTTATCTTATGTCGTTTAATTAACCCAGAAATAAATAAAATGTTACCGAGTTTGTAGGAGCAGACATGATAAGTTCTCTAATCAAAACATTTCTAGCTTCAGCAAACTTTGTTTGCGTTTGACAATGGTGCTTACGTAATCCACTGATTTGTGTGCAGTACTTGGTGATAACTATAGTTATCGCCAATCACTTGCAACAAAAGAATTTGGGTGTGGCATATGGTGACAATAATTGGATCAATCACGGTTGCTGAGAAACCCCCCCACTTCACCCGAACCTTTAATGGTTAATCATGCATATCCAAGGGAGGGGTGGGTGAGAAGTTTCCCAGAAACCGGGATTGAGCCCAATAATTACAGTACAGGGATAGTCCTGTCGAAGTGACTAGATTACGAGATGCCCTCAGGTCATCATATCCTGTTCATTCCAGTGTTTCCCAGCCACGTATTTGAAAGAATGCAGACCAAACGTAGTGGTTTTAACTGGCGGCATTTTTAGCTTCATAAACCCCCGCAGGCTGTAGTTAGTGGAGCGTAATGTAACAAAGGATTTGCAGGGGCTATGGCCAATGTTAGCCGGGAGAGGAGATCTAAAAAGGAAAAGAAGCCCACATCGTAAATAAACGACAATGGACAACACATAGAGCGAAATTATCTTTATTTCAGTTGATTATAATCTATCAATAGTAGTAAAATTCGTGAATTTCCCCATGATGATGCCAACGACAATGACGATGAACAGACATTTATAGCAATAGCAACAAGTCTGATGACGGAACCTCTTGACGACTAATATTTCAGTAATTTATTCACCATTTCGTGAATTCTTTTCGCGAATTTCCTATACCCCTTCCTAGTAAGATGAAGATAATCGAACATATCCGTGTAATCGATCATGCCATCAAGCTTGACAAAGCCGGGGTCGGCATCGTGGAAATGCGAGTTTGGTATGGCGGGCAAGATATCCTTCAGGGAATAGTTCACTTGAAAATGCTTCTCGCGTAACGGGTTTGGTTTTTCTCCTCTTGGCAGAAGGCCCTGAAATTGAAGATGTGGAGTTTTCAGAGTTTTGCTCTGGCCATTTCGTACAACTTGAAGCACGATTAGCATAATGCCACGATGTGGCACAAACATTGCAGACGCAAATAAATCATTTCGAGCCTTGTAGCCTGCGAAAACAGCCGAATCTTTGCGCTCGCTCCAAAGAAACGACTGCGACTCGAGGCCAAAAATTCCATACTGATGACGTCAATATGCCTTCCGAAAGGCCGTCCCGTACGAACCTCACAATTTTCGAAAATTTCAATTTCATTTCATTTCCCGCCCATAATTTCTAGGTTTTTCAGTCGAATGGGTATAACGTCCAGTAATAATAATAATAATATATACATTTATATAGCGCCATATACACTACCTGTCCTATGGCGCTTTACAATCATAATATAAATCGATACGATGACTATAAAATACTAAAACTTGTTAAAAAAAGTTAAAAAATGGATTACTAATATTTAAAAAACTAAAAACTATATTACGAATACGTTGCTTTAAAAAGATAAGTCTTCAAACGTGATTTAAAAATATTAACAGAACTGCTAAGCCTAATCTCAGTTGGAAGAGCATTCCATAACCTTGGGGCGGCCACCGAGAAGGCTCTATCCCCATAGCTCTTGAGATTAGACTTAGGAATTGTAAGTAGGCACTGATTGGACGATCTTAAACTACGACTAGGATTATAGTGATGAAGTAAGTCACTTATATAAATAGGAGCCAAATTGTTCAGTGCCTTATAGGTTAAAAGTAAAATTTTAAAAATAACACGTTGTTCTATGGGAAGCCAGTGGAGCTGTCTGAGTAATGGCGTAGTGCGAGCGAACTTAGAATTTCGAGTAACTAGGCGAGCAGCGCAATTCTGGACAGATTGTAGTCTCTGAGTGAGATATTTCGGCAAGCCGTACAGCAAAGCATTGCAATTATCTAATCTGCACGTGACAAAAGCATGCACTAATGTTTCAGTACTGTCATCTGACAAATACTCCCTAATCTTAGTTATCTTCCTAAAATGATAGAAAGAAGACTTACACACAGCACTAACATGCTTCTCTAAAGACAAGCTATTATCAAACACTACCCCAATGTTCCTGGCAGAGAGTGAGGGCTGGACTAAATGGTCGCTAACTGAAATTGCATTAAGACATGGACGAGGGCGGTGCTTAGAGCTTATAATAAGGAGTTCTGTCTTATCTCTGTTTAGTTTTAACCTATTGGATATCATCCATTTATCTATATCGCTAACACAGGCTTCAACCCGAGTAACAGCTGATGCTTGGTCTTCGCCACTTAGGGAATCGAAGGACAAATACAACTGAGTGTCGTCCGCATAAAAATGAAACCCCATGTTGTGTTGCCTTACGATGTCCCCAAGTGGCGAAGTATATAACAGATAAAGAATGGGGCCCAGCACGGAACCCTGAGGCACTCCACATGATAAAGGACGGCTCGTGGACTTATCATCTCTAATGTTGACAAATTGATATCGATCGCTAAGATAAGAGCTAAACCAAGTATGGGCCAATCCCGTAACTCCAAAACGATAAGTCAACCTATTTAGTAATATCCCGTGGTCAACGGTATCAAACGCAGCAGATAAGTCTAAAAGGAGTAATATAACAGTCCGATGATTATCTAGGGCCTCCAGAATGTCATTATTTACTCTAACAAGGGCGGTCTCTGTACTATGTAAATGTTTATAGGCAGATTGAAAAACCTCGTCAAGATCGTTCTCGAAAATATAGTCAATCGTCTGCAACGCAACGACCTTTTCGGTGAGCTTTGACATAAACACAAGGTTAGAGATCGGCCTAAAATTAGAAAATTCTTCAAAATCAAGATGTAATTTCTTTAACTTAGGGTTCAGTAGAGCTAATTTAAAACTATCAGGCATCGTAGCAGTGTCAATAGAGAGGTTGATGATCTTGGCCATGATGGGTAAAAGAACAGGTATGCACTCCTTGAGGACAGAGGCAGGTAGTGGGTCCAGGGAACACGACTTTACTTTAGTGGCCTCGATAACAGCAGACACTTGCTCTGGTGAGACGTTCTTGAAGCTGGATAACACACAGCTACACGAAGAGGAAACGCCAGAGAACATGGGCGAACTGTTAGACTCGGCTTCGAGAGATTTACGTAGAATAGTAATTTTATCACTGAAAAAGTCAGCAAATTTGTTTGCTAAATCCTTATCGGAACTGGAGGTGGGATAGAGAACTTCAGACTTGGTGTGAAGCAGTTTATCAACAGTGTTGAACAGAATCCGCTGATCGTGTTTATTGCTCTCGATGATGGATGAGTAGTAGAGAACCTTAGATGACCTGATGAGGGCGTTGACAACGTAATAACTACCGGGTAACGTCCAGTAACTGCCGGGTAGTTTGACTTTGTTCGAATGGAACATGGTTCACGTACTCAGATGCTTGGAAAAACTGACATTCTTGTTTGTGCTCGAACTGAGGATTCACTATCTCTCTCCCAACACCTCGACATCAAATCCTCCAAGGGAGCAGTCACATTTATACCACAGGAAGCCCAGGCTTGATTTGTGTGGTCAAAATGATAAGGCTTTGTATGGGAATTTGCGATTTGTGAAATATCTCGGTAAACCTTTCAATAAAGTAAATGTAACTTGCCTGAAGAGTAGTTGATGTCCTTCTTGTTCTGTGTTGCGAGTTTCAAACAATTTAAAATTCGTCGAAATCGCTTGAAATTGGCACCAGAACGCCGCAAATTCCCATACAAAGCCTTATAATTTTAACCACAACAAAGCAAGCCTGGGTTGTGTTTGTACATCACAACATGTGATTAATAACTTACCAGTAATAGGATTTTAGTGGCAGGAAGGAGATCACGTACTGTCCATACAACAGCCTCTATGCCCTCCACAATCTGATCTGCTGTCGAGTCGTGGTTGTTTGTTCCCACCATGATAACAACGACCTGTAAACAACAATAATTACAGAATAATTAAACAAATAATAACTACAACTTGTAGGTTATAAGCAGCCTCTATGCAGGTGTCTGCTCGCCATCCCATTTTTTTGGCGGAGACAGGCGCTCTGTGCTAAAAGTTGAAGTTCGGTCGAACCCCTATATCTACTAAGGTACTCTGCAACACCTTGTGGGTACTACGCAGAGGGAAAACTAAGGAAAAACTGTCACTAAGGAAACAATCTTTCGTGGCTACATTGAAAGTTTTCATGTTCGTTTTTCCAAAACGTGCGGTGGTAGGGAGTTCTAATCAATGAAAGTTCTGGTCCAGAAACTATACTTATATGAGTCAGTAGAAGTGTGACAGACGGAGAGGATGGAAATTCCGAGTAGGAACAGTTAGTGTCCTGACATAATCTGATATGTTGATTGCCATGGTGTCATGAAGACTGTGGTACATTAGTGATAAGCGTGCTTCTCTTCTTCGTGATTTAAGGGTAGGCCATTCAAGCTCATCCAAGATCTTAGTTACTGTACCAGGTTGACGAATGTAGTTATGCTTCACAAAGCGAGCAGCTTGTCGCTGGACCATCTCGATGTTATCAATATCCTTTTTCAGGTGAGGGTCCCAGACGGCGCTGGCACATTCTACATGAGGTCTTACTAAGCCGGCAAAGTAAGCCTATTGTTTAACATCTTCAGGGCCACAGTTTAAATTTCTCCTAAGGAAGCCAAGAGATCCGTAAGCCTTTCCAACCTTTTCATCAATATGATGATTCCATTTTAAGTTTGACTGAAGTTGCACGCCCAGATAGGATGATGTTCGACGGGTTTTAATTCTTTTCCACAGAGTGAATAATGAAAATTCACCTGCGACAGTTTTTTTTCGGTGAATACTAAGGATATAACACTTTGACGAGTTAAATTCCATTTGCCATGCAGGACTCTCAATCGGACACTCTCTCCCTCCGTTTTATTTTAAAGAAAAACAACGAAGTTGCCATGAATCCTCTGTATAGTGAATCCCCTGTATAGATCTTCATTGTGGCTTGCCCAAAAATCCTGCAGTTCTCTGGTCTCACAAAATAATGACCCTCCCCTTAGATAAGCCTATAAATATTTATAACCTATAAAAGAGGAGAATATAAAAATAATGTCCGGTCCCCGAAGGAAATAGAATTGAGGAATACGCTAATACGTATAAGGTTATTTTGAGGAATGAAACGCTTAAATTGGAGTCACAGGGCACTCGAGTTTGTTCGGCTCATTTCGTAAGGGGACAGAAATTGTATAGGACTGCAAGTGATATTATGACCCCATACAACCTGTATTGAGTCTGGACGGCACTCTGAAAACACACACCTTAGGGTCCAACCCTTCTAGTTCTCCATTTTGTAGCCTCCACAATAAATGCTCAGTCCGATCACCACCAATACCAAAGTTGAGAGATTTAAGGGGCTTGAATAGTTCATCCCATGCCTACCAAATAACATGCCAAAAACAGGACAAATTAAATTTAAAATGAATTCTATACTGACTAATCAATCTTCACATCTGTCCAATAGTCTGTAATATGCTTGCGCAATTTCACCTGGGAAATCACACTAATGCACCCATAATTTTGGTTGAAATTTCACTCAAAATTTTGACTTCAAAGCATAGTGACAGAAAAATACCGAAGCTTCGGTTTTTAAATGCTTATAATGAACCATATTTGATTGGATTGATGACTAAACTAACAACTAACACTCTTCAGTAACTCTTTCAATTTTCCCCTTAACCCCTCTGGCCCCTGTTGTTCAAAGGGTGGATAACTCGCTATCCACCGGATAACTCCCTATCCACTGGATATATATTTGGTTGCACAAAGCACGGATAGCGCTATCCAGCGGATAAAGTTATCCATGGTTGGGTAGGCTGTATTGTAAGAGTTTGACGTCTGACACGCTCCTAAGACAAACACCGAGTGCATTCACTTTCTTCGCGACTCTTGTCTTGTTTTTGTTAGATAAGGTTTTCGAGAACTTACTTTTAATCACTGCGAGATTCCTCTCTTCTGCCTCGAGGATAACCGTGCATTCAGCAGCGGTAAAATTACGTTTTCTGTTCCTCTTAATCGGCTTTGGCTCAATGTTTCCGCCATTGCTGTTGTGCGCGCGAACGAGAACTGAACAAGGTCAGACAAGGTCAGATACATTTTACCATGGCAACTGACCATTTAGCAGTAACACACTGGATAGCGATTTATCCATTGGATAGTTATCCGCAAGGCTATCCAGGCTTTGTGCAATCACTTTTTATACGGTGGATAACTATCCAGTGCACGTGGATAGCGGTTTTATCCGCTGGATAGCACTTATCCACCCTTTGAACAACCGGGCCAGGTCTTTCTCTGCAATATTGTGTTGAGTTTCTGTCAGAAGTCCATAACCAAGTTATGAACTTCTGGTTTCTGTACAGAAACCATAAATAGAGCTGCTGCCGTCATTTCTACCGGTTACTGGAAAATTTGCACAGCATTTTGCAGACCTGGCTTGTCGGCAAGATAAGAACAGCAAGCATGCATTTACTCATAGAAATTTAAGGAAACAGTGAAATATTTAACCCAAAGTTCTATACTGACTTATATATAGATACGAAATTTCATCCAATGAATTAAACAAGCAGGGTAGAAATGAATGAACTAGCCAGTATATTTTCTTTGATAATTATGCCGAAATTAGTTCTTCCTCAGATTTAGAATTTAATTATACCTCCATAAAAAAAGATTGATCTCAGGGAATATAATCTGCCATATGCTCAAATTATGGGTGTATATGCTGTGTAGTTTTCAACTGGAGGACGTTCAAAACAAGCTGGCAGCCATTGGGCTCCGGCAGGTTTAAAGTACAGGTCGCAGGTCAGGACACGTTACAGATCGCAGGTCAGGTCAGGAAATTTAATTTCGTTTAAAAATCGAATTCGGATCAAAATAATAAAGTAATATAAACATCTCGCAAAGGTTCCAAGAGTTGAAAGCAATGACAACATGAGCATTCATTGCTGAACAGGTGGAAATCTAGGGCCGGACAGTAAGTATTGGTAACAATTTCTTATGTCCAAATGAGTGTTTCTGCTGCAAATTTAAACTCCTTTCCCAACTTTCTTAGAGTACGAAAAAATATATAATTATGCCGTTAAATGAACGTAAAGCCTTGGTCAAGGGTTTCCAACATCGGTTCAACGGTTAGGCACCGTTTATCGAGTTTAACCGATCTTGAAACCATTTGAAATTGCATGAAAACATTATTGAAAGGTCATGAAAGATATGGAAAGTATGTTTGAGAGAGTTTGATTATATTTAAAGGCCATTTCAAACTATTTCAAGATCGATTTCAACAAATCAGTGTCGTACCAATGTTGAAACCGTTTGAGCGCACATATTTAACGGCATATGTATTGTTCCTCACACCAAGAAAGTTCGGAAAGCAGTTTCAAGATGTAACACTAACATGCATTTGTACGTATGAAATTACAGTACTTTTAGGACAATACTATCCCTATATTTCCACCCATTGCCTTTAACTCTTGAAACCTTTGGAGATGCCTAGATATAGAGGTTATTAATCAGATATATATATTCACAGTTCATTGTATACCTTTGCGAATCATCATATATAAATAAATAAGCAACTACATCTACATGTCATCTAATACAGCTTTGTATTTTCATTTTTTCGGCGAGCCTTTAAATGTTTAGCCGACTAATAAGTTGTTTATTACAGAAATTATATAATACTTTATTATTTTGATTCAAATTTATTTTATGATAATTTAATTTCCATGACCAGGTCAGTGACCTGACCTGTGGCCTGACCAGTGACCTGTATTTTAAACCTGCCATCGGAGCTCCGGTGGTTGCTTTGATGTAGTTTTGTCATCACTGGTTATTTTATCAACAGACAATGAAATTTTTGCTTGACTTTTAGCCTTAGATACATACTTTCCTATATATGTTGACCTCCTACTCAAAAACAGTTTGAAAGCCCTGAACTTGGTGAAATTATACAGACTATTTTTCAACTCATGATCATATGTGTTAATATATACCATACAGCTTAATTACCTCCGTTTCTTCCATATTTCTAATTAGAGAATCACCAACAAACAGAACTTTACAGGAGGAGGCCTTTCCCTGAAGAACAAACCTTTCATGCTGAAAAAACAATCAAGAATCTTAATTAGCTTTAAATGTTCTTTTGGCCTTTTTTATTTGTACTAAGATAATAATTACAGTACCGACCAGAATTCACCTGTCTTACCTTACGCTTGAAGCCGCTCGGGTTCGCTTGCGTTCGCTCAAGCGAACTCGAACCCTGGAATCTCTCATGAGCGAACCCTGCAAGCGTCCACGAACCCTGCAAACTTCTGAGCGAACCCTGCAAATTTCTGAGCGAACCCTGCAAACCAGCGAACTCTGAGCGAAAAGCGAATGTATATTTTAGGGAACAAAAACCTAGCGAATGCAACTAATCTTAGGAATAATTTGGAAGGGCTAAATGGTAAACAGATGTGGGGCGAGTGTAGACGAGAAAGCAAAATTATTACCCACAGAAACGGCCGATATTGTTTGCTTCATTCTGGCCGTTCGAAAAATCGACTCTTCCAATTTTTTTTGAACTTTTGATATATACGTATAACAGCAAAACCGATATTGCTGAAAAGAGCACCTCGAAGTTAGTCAAAATCCCAAATTCCAAACTTTGCTCCTATTCAAGATATAACTCTCAAATTTGGGATTTTGACTAACTTCGAGGTGCTCTTTTCAGCAGTATCGACGGTTTTGCTGTTATACGTACATATTTACGGCCATCAAAAAAAAATTGGAAGGGTCTATTATGCCAAAGTGGGCTTTATTTCAATCATAACCTGAGTATCAGGTTCTCTCTTCTTCAGGTTATTTCAATCATAAAAGTGTATATTTTTTGAAAACCAACTTAAAGTTAAAAACAAATTACCACCAGAGAAATTCTAAGGGAATTCTGTTTCTTGAATCGAACGGCGCGGCGATGATCGGAAGAATATTTTAATTAGTCTGAAAAGTAAACACGGCCATTTCGGCATTATTGGGATTAAAACGAAAGAAAGCCGACCTCAGGGAAGGATGGTCGTAAAATATGGACGGGGACGTGGAGACCTGGGGACGGGAACGTGACCTTAGAAACACTGTATTTGTGACCGCTAAAATATAAATCGAGTAATTATGTGTGTGTTCAGTGCATTGTTTATTACTAACTCGTTATTTGGGTTAGAAAAAATGTAATCAAAAGTGTTTACCTCACGAACCGACGCCATCTTGGAAAAGCCTCGTTTCCATGCTACCTTAATTAACGCCAGAACTCACCAAAACACGTGATAGGAGGGTAACCCTTGTACTAGGGTCATTCTAGTGGTAGGGCCATTGTATTCTCCAGTCTGTTTACATGTAAAGGGGCAGTTTTGTCTCGGGTACCGCTGATAGGTCGGGATCATTCTAGCACGTACTAGTCGGCAACTTTTGAACTAAGGGTTCGCTAGGGATAACTCGCCTACCTGCAAGATGCTGGAGTTGTCAGTCTAGCAATTAGTAGGTCACATACCAGCACTATAGAACACTAGACAGTAGCAATAAGGGGCACCACAAAAAAAAATCAACGTTACTCCACCAAAACCCGCCCGTAAACTCTAATCGTGTCCGCCATTTTGTTTTCTATGCTAGAATGATTTTGGAGGCCGCATCATGTTGAGTTGACCTGAGCAGTAGGGTCATGATCCTGCCGGCTGAATCATGTTGCTTGTAGACCCGGGCTATCTTTGACCCTAGTGCTAGCACTCGGTTCAACCCCCTTTCATGTAAACACCCCCCTAGCCTCCGAAAACAGCCACCTTTGTGCTCCCTTAACCTGGGCTATCAGATTTTCATAAAATGACTGTTTACAGTTGGAAAACGCTTGTAATTTTCTTCATTTCAAGGGGGAGTATGGCGATCCGGTGTACAGGTCCGCAAATGATCCCGGCCCGCAAATGATCCCTAAAATGGACCGCAAATGATCCCGCGCCGCAAATGCTCCCCAATGGGGACCGCAAATGATCCCGTGAAAAAACATGGAATGGCATGGATTTTTTGCCACTCGATAGTGGATCTGTACAGGTCCGCAAATGATCCCAAAAATGGACCGCAAGTGATCCCGGCTCGCAAATGATCCCCATTGGGGACCACATATCATACCGCGAAAAAATGTCGAACGGCATGGAATCTGGTCGTTGGATTCAATGTTTTAGAAATAAAAATATTCGCATCAAGTTAGTTTTCTTTTTCATACAAACGGTACCTTCTACGGTGGCTCGTAAGGACCAATTTCTTATATTTTTCAAATCCTGGGTTAATTCATTAATTTTTGGATGGGTTTTTGTTAATAATCCCGAGTTTTTCTTAATCGGGAGTTACTGACTCAAAGTTAAAATTAAAGAAATTAAAGTTAAGAATAAATAACCCGTAGTATGGTGGCTTGTTTGGCCCATTCAAAAATTGTTTTTTTTAACCCGAGTCATTTTTTCTAACACCAAACATTTTTTTTGGGAAACAAGAAAATTATCCGCTTTGGAAAAAAGAAAAAAGTAATTTGATTTTTTTTGAGAATTTGTTTTCTTAATAATAATAATAATAATAATAACTTTATTTATATAGCGCAAATACAGATACGGATCTAAGCGCTTTACATGGGAATCTATAAATATATAAACAATAATAAAAAATTAAAAAAGTTTAAGAAAGCTGCTAATAGTGATTAAAATCAATAATACTAAAATAAGTCTAACAAAACGGATACACAAAATAATGAATTAATACTTATAAATTGTAAGCTAATTTAAAAAGATAAGTCTTAAGCTTAGATTTAAAAATAGAAATAGTGCCAGAAGTTTTAATATCATAGGGCAAACTGTTCCACAGGATGGGGCTAGCTACGGAAAAGGCACGACAGCCATAAGTTTCTAACTTATACGTAGGGATAACTAAATTATTGGCAGAAGAAGAGCGTAGCTGTCCAGTAGGAACATAGCGGTGTAATAATTGACTAAGATAGACAGGAGCCAAATCATTGAGGGATTTATACGTGAGCAATAGAATCTTAAATATTACTCGTTTTTCCACAGGTAACCAGTGTAGCTGAATTAAACAAGGCGTGATCGACTCATATTTGCGAGTACACGTGATAAGACGGGCTGCCGAGTTTTGTACATACTGAATCTTCTGCAACAGATATTTAGGCAAACCATATAAGAGAGCATTGCAGTGATCAAGTTTGGACGTAATAAAAGCGTTAATAAGAATCTCCATATCTCTATAGGAGAGATATTTCCTGATCTTAGCTAAATTTCGAATATGATAAAAACAAACTTTACAAATAGCACTGACATGTGTAGTCATATTTTATCAAGCAAGACACCAATATTTCTAACAGAGTCAGATTGGGAAATAACTTCATCAACCACTTTACACTCGTTCTCAATAACACGTGCAGGTTCGAAATTGAATTTCCAACGGAAAACGTCAATTTGGTGGATGTCACTCAACTATATTTCTATGGCAACACTGGTCTGCATGCTAAATACTACTACGAAAACGTCGCCATACAACTCCCAGATGTGGAGGAAACATAAATAGTGTAGGAGGTCAACGAAATCGTAAGTAATTTGAGGCGACATAGGTAGAGAAATGGCGGATACTAAGCCGAAAAACGATTGTTTTTTGCTTGAATTCCTCACCGAAATGTCAGTCGAGAGTGGAGAGCATTGCCGATAATCCATGTCCTGAGAGTTTCAAAAAAAATATTTGCCCTGTCGAAATCCATGCCTGGAGCTCGTCAAGGTAGAGCTCGAGGGTATTGCTCGATAAAACCTCTTATAAGGAGCATATCTGCAACTGGATGAATAAAAATAACTATAATTCTTTTTCCAAGACCCTTGAAGCTATATAAACAATCAGATTTCTTATACACAAACTGCTCGCTCACACATAAAGTTTATGCGATTTCCCTATTTTGATCTTATACACAAACCGCTCGCTCGCTCACACATAAAGTTTATGTGATTTCCCTATTTTGCAAACCCTTGGCTCTAAGCATTACTCTCCATCTAAGCGACTTTGGGAAAGACTTTGCCATGTTTATAAAATGCTAGTTTCCCGAATTTACTCACACAACGGTTCACTTCAAACTCCATGGAAACCGTTTGATTGACATCCACCAGAAACGACTTCGAAGTCAGGAGTTTCGTTTCGAACCTGCACGTGTTATTGAGAACGAGTGTAAGAGAATCAACTGAATAACGGGCGAGGACGGAAGCGCGAGCTAATAATTAAGAGTTCAGTTTTGTCTTTATTCAGCATCAGCTTATTAGCAGACATCCAGGCGTCAATGTCCGTCACACATTCTTCAATACGCATCTTAGTCAACATCATATCAGCAGAATCATCAGAAGTAAACGTAGCATAAATCTGGGTATCGTCGGCGTACAAGTGATACGACATATTATTCTTACGCAGAATGTCAGACAACGGTGCCATATAGAGTGAGAAAAGCACAGGTCCAATTACAGACTCTTGGGGTACTCCACAGTCCAAACAATAATTAGAAGAAGACTGACCCTCAACATGAACAGACTGCTTGCGATTACTTAAGTAGGAACAGAACCAGAGAAGCGCATTACCCTTAATTCCAAATCGACTGGACAGTCTAGATAGCAATATACAATGGTCCACAGTATCAAATGCAGCCGATAAATCCAAAAGTAGTACTACAACAGCACGGCCGTTATCAATCGCTAGTAATATCACAGGCTTCCCAGACTCGACGTATATTTCCCGCTTATTAGTCTGTTGGGTTACCTGTGGTTTATCGAATAGTTTCATAACGATCTCAGAAGAGTTTAAATAATTGCTTCGTGTGAACTTTCTTTTCCGATTCCTACGAAATGAATCTTCAATAATAAAAGATTGATACTTAATGAAGTTGTGTGAGTGGTTTTTTGGCGATTTGGGGCCTTCTAAAGCAATTTATTAGGATTCGAAATTTTGACCGTTGGCCGAGGCTCTAAGAAAGTTAACAAGGTAGGCAAGTCGACCTCGCCAAAGCACACACTTACCTCAAAGATCACCCAAAAATCGGCACTTTTCTTCCTCGCTCGCTATTCAGCTTTCGGCACAGGAGGGAATAGTTATCAAGCAACATCTGACCAGAGATTTAGGAAAATCCATCAAATTTATCATCGCCAAACCGCCTCCTCGAGACCCCAAAAGCGCGACCTTGCAATGATCTGTAAGAACCAGAATGACCAAAGCGGTCCAAAATTTTCCCGAGCCTATCCAAAACGATGCAAATCGCCTTTCTTCATGGGGGGACCCCCAAGCGAGAAATTATACGAAACTGGCGGTTACAGACTAATTTTGAATTTGGAACTCGCCAATCAGAGGACCAAGACAGTTGGCTGGGGTCTTCACCGAGTGTTATGACAGTTCCACGTGAGAAATTTTCGCGAGTTCCAAATTCAAAATTAGTCTGTAACCGCCAGTTTCGTTAAAAGGCCTAGTAATGGTCTCTCTGATTGGCGATATATTTGTTTCCGTTCCTCGAGCGGAAGTATAATTTCACGCTTGAGGGTCCCCCATGAAAAAAGGCGATTTGCATCGTTTTGGGTAGGGTCGGGAAAATTTTGGACCGCTTTGGTCATTCTGGTTCTTACAGATCATTGCAAAGTCGCGCTTTTGGGGTCTCGAGGAGGCGGTTTGGCGATGATAAATTTGATGGATTTTCCTAAATCTCTGGTCAGATGTTGCTTGATAACTATTCCCTCCTGTGCCGAAAGCTGAATAGCGAGCGAGGAAGAAAAGTGCCGATTTTTGGGTGATCTTTGAGGTAAGTGTGTGCTTTGGCGAGGTCGACTTGCCTACCTTGTTAACTTTCTTAGAGCCTCGGCCAACGGTCAAAATTTCGAATCCTAATAAATTGCTTTAGAAGGCCCCAAATCGCCAAAAAACCACTCACACAACTTCATTAAGTATCAATCTTTTATTATTGAAGATTCATTTCGTAGGAATCGGAAAAGAAAGTTCACACGAAGCAATTATTTAAACTCTTCTGAGATCGTTATGAAACTATTCGATAAACCACAGGTAACCCAACAGACTAATAAGCGGGAAATATACGTCGAGTCTGGGAAGCCTGTGGTAATATATCCCGAGTTCCTCAGTAATCCAGAGTTCTTAATCCCGAGTCAACCGCTTCTAATTTTTTTAATCATCGGGTCAATTATCTGACTCAATTTTGTTTTCATTTCTAGATACTCATCCTGCTTGTCAGTATCTCCTATTTACAACACACAAGGAAACAATTTCAAAGCAATAGCAAAAGTAATAACAAGCGTAACAGCCTGGAGCGAGCATAACTGCGAAGGCTAACCGGAAGTGTGATCCGGGGTCGATAGCGTGACGTCATGGAGATTTTGATGGACATAGCATTGTGTTATGGCCAAAATTTGAGATAATGCGCAAAAAGGGAAAACGAAAGGTAGATCGCCGGATAGCGAAAACAAAACAGCGTCGAAAGCCCGAAAGGCAACGCCGCACACAAGAGCGAAGGGAAAAGCGAGTGGTAAGCAGCTAGTGAACCTCGTGCTCCTATTAACGTTAATGTTGACCCTAAGCCTGCTATGTTAGCGGCGATGAGATCTCTTGGGTATATATAGCTTTTAGTTTCTTCTCAAGCACATATCTTCCCAAGCACATATCTTCCCATGTTGATGTTCTTATAAACGGCTCAGTAACGGAATAATTTGGAGTACAGGTCAGCTCTTGCCTGTCTTGGTGAGTGAGAGAACCCGTCGTTTACCTGTGAACTCGTCCGATGGTTATAGGGTCAGTTAATTATAAGTTTGTGGTTAGGGCTAGGATTTGTCTTGGAATTAACAATCTGACCTGTGATCAGGTTAGTTCTGGTCGGTACTGCATGTATATATTGGGTATCAGCGGCCATCCCGAGGGGGCGGCCCCCGGGCAACCCACGGGCAACCGAGGGGCTTAGCAGGGGATTTGTAGCAAATATATGCCCCACACGCGGGGCATTAGAGCGCTTTTGCGTTTTCGTCAAAATACCCAGGGGACATACCCACAGGGTTTGCACGTAATCTCCTGTCTCAATGCTCAGCGGTTTTCGCTCGATCGATCGACGTTCTTCGATTTCTTTGTCCTTGAGGTAAGTCATATCATTATCCTTCAAATTAAGAGATTAAATTAAGCCATCCACTGTCGGAAGACAGAACAAAGAAATAAAGGATAATATTTGTATAAAACTATTAAGATTTTTGACACTTCTAAAACGTTTAGCTTCTAATACTCAGTATAATATGTTGCCCAGGTTGCCCCAGAGGTGGTTTTTTTTTGTCACAATTTTCTGCCCCACCCGAGGGGTTTTAGCATGTGTTTGTCATGGCTGCTGTGACAAATGCCCCTGGGTGCCCGGGGGCCGCCCCCTCGGGATGGCCGCTGATACCGGCATAAGTTTCTAGACTCAGTGCACCACAATCATGAGACGAGTATATATATGCTTCAAGGGACCACTTTTGAAATAATGTATAGCTACATGTATATATATAAATTTTTAAAGAAAAGTTTGCCATATAATGGTGAGATGCAGTTCCCCATGGATGTTATAATTCCTATTTATTAATAGTCACTGTAATTTACAGGGCGCAAAAAATATTGTGCCCAATAGTTCACGACAAGTAGATTTTCACGTTTATAGGAAAGTACTTGTTGTCAGTCGAAACCTGTCAGTCACTTGCCTGACAGGTAAGTTTGCTAGAAGTTTGTTAAAATGTTGACCAAAATTTGGGCTACCAGCTGTGCTTCAAAATTGCCTTTGGCTCAAGAATGACTTTCCCGAAAGGTGTGTCAAGGCTGAAGCTGAAAAGTTCATTTTGTTTGAGCCCTCAAATTATTGATTTGAAGTCTTTAATTCACAGACAATTATGACTTTCTGTGAATAAGCTAGACTTCAATACATTAATACTTCCTAGCTGTAATTAAGTCACAGTATAGACCCATTCGAAAAATGGCGTCCAATTTAATTAACTATTGTTTAGTACTGACTAGCCTCGCTTACACGTTCAAAAGCTTTTGTGTAGACTGACTAGCCTCGTGTTCACATTACCAGGACAATAGCTTTTTAAATTGGACGCCATTTTTCGAATGGGTCTATGCTTTTACAAAAGCATCCATTCTATTAATAATAGGATAAAATGAAAATGTGATGTGCACATTGATCAAGTGCATTCAAATTAAGACATCATGCAGCCTCAAAATTACTAATATATATTTTAGCATAGTTACCGGTATATATTAGTATATTTTTTATTAATGTATGTGCAGGTATATATATTTTTATGTTCATGAAGTTTTAAAAACATGATCTCAAAAATCCATATGATTACAAGTATAATACCATAGAGGACAAATTAATCCCTATAATTTCAACTTGAAATTTCATGTGTAATTTGTAATTTCACATGTGAAATTTCAAACGCTGCCTATATGCGCGCTTAAAATAATGTTTTTCTGGATCATAATTTGCCCTCCACAATATTAATGAGTAATCAATAGTGACTTGTGAAATTTAAAGGGATAAATTTCACTTGTGTTTGTCAAAATCTACATAATTTCCCTCGCCAAAGTGGCTTGGGAAATTACTTCGATTTTAACAAACATGAGTGAAAGTTATCCCAAATGTCACTCGTCCCCATTTGATTACCTATACTAAATGCATGAATATAATTTTGAGCAGGGGAGCATGCATGCATACCATACTATTCCATCGTCCATCACCTTGAACATCTTCCACTGGAGTTGGTATCATTGCAGGATTGCTCATTCCGGTTGGTTATTAGAATTCAAGATAGATATAGAAGCTGAAAAGACAAAAACAACATGATTTATTAATGATCTTCATGTGTAAATAAAGCATAAAACATTAGTTAATATTTAATAACTTGAAATAATTTATGTTTTGACTTCCTAATGGTAATAATGCCCTATAGATAAAATAGCTACTGTATATACAAATGTATATGTATACACACATCGAAACATTTGCCTTTCATAACTCAGGCCATGGATGAGAAAAGAATGAAATTCAGGATGTGAATAAGATATAATTTGAGAGAACATTTGGATTCACAAGAAATATTGTTGGACTAAGTTATTAATTCCTATATTTTGACAAGTAAAAGAATTAGTTAATATATAAAATATTAACGTCACTTATCTTGCATTGAGAAACATAGGAAGGATTAGGAAATACCTTGAACAGGACAACTGCGAAAGACTTGTACATGCATTTATTTCGTCCAAACTCGACTCTTGTAACATACAGCCTACTATATATATATAGCTGGGTAATTACCATTTACAGAAATCGATAAACTCCAACGTGTGCAAAACGCTGCTGCATGACTGGTGGTTAGGCCTAAGAAGAATGATCACATCACCCCATCTTAATACGTCTACACTGGTTGCCCGTCAGAGCTAGAATTGATTTCAAGATCTTGCTGCTGACGTATAAATCTCTCAATGATCGAGCACCTGAATACATCAAGGAGCTTTTGACTATATATAAGCCTAGACGTAACTTAAGATCATCTACACAAAGTCTACTTGTCGTGCCATCTTCAAACTCAAAGAATCATGGCGACAGAACATTCATGGCAACTGCTCCAAGACTCTGGAATTCTACTCCCATACATACATGTATCCACTGTGCAGAAACTTTAAAGATATTTAAATCATTACTTAAAACTTATCTTTTTAGCAAATATTTTACTAGATAAGTTTTCATTTCATTTTATCTCAGAATTATGTAAGAGCATTGAGACTTTGTGTAGCGCTCCCAAAACTATTTATTATTATTATTAATTAAATACTTTTCATTTTAAAAGAAGTAATTTAACTCTAGTTCTATAATTAACAGTTTTAAAATTTAAGTGACCCCTAAAAGGTATGAGCTAGGTACTTTTAGTTTGTTGTTAAAGAAGGTTCAAAAAACAAGCAGGGGAAATTTAATACCTCCCCCGAAAATAAAAAAAGACCAACTCATGGTACTTATGTACTTCATATATATATATTAGAACAGACAAGACTCTATGTTAATAGTATAATTATATCCTGGAATCCAGGGGCCTCCGCCGACCACCCCTTTCCTCATCACCTCCCCACCCCTCCCCCACCCTACCCTATTCCTTATGGCAGCATGAAAGGGATACTAATTCCCTAGTTGGATTACTGATGCCCAGGCTTCCATCCCCTGGGTTTCCCGCATCCCCACATTCCACTGCAATTAACCTGGCTTGCCTCTGGCCGCTATTATCTGTCAGTAGATCCTTGAAATAGATATGGAAAAGGATCTTCCCCCTTCGATTTCACATGTATGTGAAGCAGAGACAAACTAGGTTGGTTGAACCATGTCGACTAGGTCTTTTATGAAAATCTGCATTACACTTCAGCATGCAGGAGGGGCAGTCTCCAAGAAACCGCTTAAAAACTAGTGTACATTTATTAAGTTTAGCTTCATCATATAATGGGATCCAATTTAGTTCCTGGAAAAGCTGTACACTGTTTGCCCTCATATCGGCACCCATGATCACTCAGGTGGCACGTTTTTGTAACTTAAAAACTTTGTTGGTATTACTGTAACTTATAAAATGTAAATCAACAGTGACATTATACATGTACATGTAATTATAATTAACCTTGCATGAGTTTGACATGTATTCTACTGGCTGAATTTTTTACTAATTATCAGGGCTCAGAATTGCGACTGATTAGTTGGGCTACTAAGATTTGCTGGTTGGTGACTATACAATTAGATCTTATTTGCTGTAGTCGCCATTAGGGGCAGCTCATTTTTTTTATTTTCGAGGCCTGCCTATGGAAAAAAACAAAACATCCCAGGCATGTCTTCTGACCTTTGTCGTTTGCACTAATTTTTTTCACTGAATGTTTCCATGGGGCCAGAGTGTTATCAAATAATACCAATTTAATGCTGAGTTATATAAACACAGTGTATTCTGGAAAGGATAATTTTTTTACAATTTATTTATGAATTGGATGTAATCTGCAAGCCTGGTGGGCGTGGTAAGTCACATGGTGGAATGTATTCCATTTGTGTCCATTGAAACTAGATCAGCACAACAGAAATATGCATTTATATCTAGTGGTCAGTACAAATCCTGTTGATAAAGTTTAGCATATCACCACCTCCCAAACAACAACAGAGACAGAAATGCATTTCATTTTTGCTCCTGGCTCCTGTCTGGAAAATATAAGTAACACATTAAAACTTGCTGCAAAAATTCATTACCATGTGTGGATTAAAATTGTAGTGATTTTGAATGAAAGTAACTATGATTTCTATTTTAATGTTAAGATGACTGTACGTGTAAAACGAAGGTAAAGCAATCTTTATTTACTTAATGTAGGTAAACTCGATCATCTCATGACAGCATAGTCTGGCAAGACTGATAAACTTTTATAGGCCAATATATATAATGTGGTACCTACATTGTACGATTTTACATCCTAATTGTTCAAGAAGACGTGAAGGTCTAAACATTTGCAGTTAATATTGTTTGATGAGAACAAGATTATTTCACAAAGGCAGCAATATTATGCACCTTGCTTCTACTCAGTTATTTTTAGAGGTCCCTGAGTGTTGGTCTGGCCAGGGTTTGAACCCTTGACCTCCTGCACCAGGCTGTAGCTTTATAAACCACTGAGCTTAAGCTGGGAAGTGTCAGTGAATGTGGAGTCTAGACTGTCTCATCTCATACAAAGCTTTCACTACCTAGACTTAATTAAAGTTTGATTGATGGTCTGCTAAATGCAACAGCCACTTGAAACTTCTGTACAGGGCTGCACTTTGAACAGTGAAAACAGTAATAAATGCAAACCCAAGGAAGACAGTCCATGCAGTATCAAACAGCTGGGTTTAAAAAATAATTAAAGTAGATGTATGACTGCAGTAAGAAGGTGAGGGAGGGGCAGTTCCACAATAGTTGGTAACTAATATTCAATAAAAACACAATATCTAACCATGATTCTATTTGGCTTGTAAAGCAATCTTATTTTGATTCATGATCAATCTTCTCCAATGTATAAAACTCATGGCCCATCCTTTATAATGTGTTTCTCTTAGCTAATATGACGTCACTGATCACGTGATCACCCTAAGAAGCAGTATAAATGCTGAGGAAGTTAAATCCAACAAAACATTTTAAAGTTATAGTTGAAAGATAGCAACTATAATAAGTGAAGTAAGACAAGAAAACATTAAATCTTTGCTAGGGGTCGATCAGGCAACAAGGTCAAACCCATGCCTTTTAAAACATATTTGAGCATTATTTTAGTTATGAAATTATTCTTCAATCTTCTTCTTTTTACATTTAAAAAAATTGGATCGGTCTTCAATCTTTCTTTTTTCTTTATGGTTGGCCGGGCAATGGTAAACAAAACATTTTATTGGAATGGCTAAATTTTGAATTTTTTTTTTTAAAATACTACAGTTTACAGATTGGAGTCAACAGTTTCTCGTGTTCTGAATGGCTTATTGCCATTGGAAATGAGAGGATTTACCATGGATTGCATCATTGTTCGTGTGAGAGTGCATGCTTGAATCATTTCCAAGGGTCTTCCGCTTCACTATTTTTAGTTTATTGTGGTAAAAAAACAAATTTACGGTAGTTTACCATGGTATGTCCTCTTATTTACCATGCTATTCATCATCGCATGGTCAACATTTGTTGTCGATTCACTCGGCTAGCGCCTTGTGAAATCCACAACAATCACTCGGCTAGCGCCTTGTGAAATCCACAACAATCACTCGGCTAGCGCCTTGTGAAATCCACAACAATCACTCACCTAGCGTCTTGTGAAATCCACAACAATTTTGACCATGTGAAATATGACACAAAATGAGGTAAATAAGAGGACATACCACAGTAAATGCATCTTTATGTATTTTCTCTATAAGGGACTGGTCATAAAGTACAGGGGGGGGGGGGGGGAGGGGGTGATAAAATTTGATTTTTCAAAGGCTGGATTTTATGTGGCCCACCCCTGGATTAGTGCATAATTACACATGACCCACCTCTATTTTGCAGCTGAAAAACATCATGACCTAGCCCCTAGTACATTAAGGCCTACAAATAATGGTAAATGAAAATCACAAATTGGGTATAGATACAACATCAGTTCATGTAATATTTGTGCTTTGTAAAAACAAAATAAAAAAACTGTTAATACCTTTCAAGTGTAAAATCAAAGCAGATTCTAGTGTGACCCACCATCAATGTGGTGGCAACATTTTCATGACCCACCCCCATTTATGACTTCAAAAATGGATGACACACCCCCTAATTTTCATCACCCACCCCCACCCCCTTTACTTTATGACCAGTCCTTATAAATGAGTAATTGATAATTGCAGAATATACCCCTCCAATGGTTAATTAATAATTCATTTCTCAAACTTCTAAAGACCTAACCCAAAAATAAATGAAAAAACCCTTACCCAAATTATACCTGGAACGAGACTAAATAATACACCTGAACTAATTAATAAGGAGGATTTTGCGCAGTTTTTGAGTGATCTTTTGAGTGGAGGGGGCTCAAAAGACGCTAATTCCTTGTCATATTGTAAACATGAATACGCCATCTGTCAGACATGACGTTTTCAAAAGCTCAAGACAAACATATGCTTTCTCGATCGAGGCTGCTATCACTTAATTCTTGTCGAACCATGTAACCGTCAATCAAGCCGTTTTCCGAGTGTCAAAGGAATAACAAAGAACTCGAGAAGTAGCAAATTTGATCTTGAGTCTTTCTTCTCGTAGAATTTTAAAACAAAGAACCTCTTAAATGACAAACAGTACCTGTTTTAAAAACAATCATCTTCAAAGCTATCGGAAACAAAGTTAAAGCGTTAGTACAATTTATCATTTTTAATATCTCGCGCGCTCGATCGTGCTTGCTCACCGTTTTAATCGCAAGATCGATCGAAGTTTCTCTCCGATAATATTAGCCCATGTGTCTGGTAGGCTTTTGGAAACCTCTGCACGAACAGCTGATAAAAGAATGGAAAAAATCTAAATCAGCAGCAACTAACCTAGCTTGCTTATAGTTGCTATTTAGAAAAATTCTAGGAAATTCGATTATAAAAGTCAAACGACTTGTACACATAAATTTTATACCTTGAACTGCTTTCGGGATCTGCTGTTCACTCCGTGTTTTAAATATAACACCATCAATCATTTGTAGGTGGTATCCGAAATCGGGTTAGAATAAGATTATTTTTAAGAACGAAATAATTCCCCACAACATTATAAGTGTGCAACGACTTACAGGGGAGGACTGGATAAAGGTGTTTTTTTTGGGGGGGGGGAGGAGGGGGTGAGAGGTGGAGCAGGCAAGCACAGTAATATAAGCGGCTTCATAAAAAAGAAGCGCCCGAATTAATATTCAGATTGCTTTTTATATTTTGTTTTATTTGTTATCACCTTCTTTTATACTAAATTCACTTCAAGAAACAACCACCAGCGAAAATAATCAAGATTCTTACCCCCCCCCCCCCCCCCCCCCCACTTCCCACTATTAACAAGATCGATAGCCTCGGTTTCAGCCGTTTCAACTAGGATCGCGGGCGCACCGAAAGCTGGAAACAGAGCAAACCGACCAACTTGTGGCGGGAAGTACAATAATTTTGTCGAAATATCTACTCTCTTTCTGCGATTTGAAAAAAAGTAGTGTTATTTATTATTGGAGGAAATTGTGAACATATTGGTAAGTGCAATTTATGTGCGAGTGTGGTTTCATGGCTAGTAAATCAGCCGATTATTCTTGTTTTGAAAAAAACTAAGTTAAACTTAAACACGCTAGTTCTTGTGAAACTTTGTTGGCATTATTTTATTTAAGCTTATGTATAAGCTTACTTTAACCCTCATAATCGATGTTTGAATCTAAGATCATTATTCTTACCGAATTATAGATTCTTGTTCGTTATTAAAAGACCCAAATTCTGAAAATTCTATCCTGGAATGAGCTGATTAGTTTTACACTCGAAATACCAATGATTTGCAATGCGAAGAATGTTGATTTCGATAACAAATCCACCTGGCCCTCGACTGTTTTGCTACTATTTCTCGAAAAAGAAACCATTAATCGTATGAGAAATCCAAGCTTTGTAATTTGGAATGGAATCAAAGATGTGTTTTACAACGCATTCTTCTGAGAAGAAATATCTAAAAGAATTACAATTCTTCTTTGAAGAAATAAGGTCTTTGTCCCCATTACTTATTAGAAGCCATAATTTATAATAAAATTATACTTCTCAGAATCGGAATTATAATGTACTGTCAATTGAGACCCCAGGGACATGGTGGGGGATAATATTATATTGACTTATTTTGGAAAAACGGTCTTGTAGCATTGCAATTTATACTAAAACCACAGACATACATGTACATACTATAAACTAATTGAGATTTTGAGACGCGATACCGAATTATATTGCCGGCCAGTTGGGAGAAAATATATTCCGTATTGGGCGGAGTTGCGCAGCGACGAAGCCCAATACGAAGAATATATTTTCTTCCAACGCCGGCAATATAATTCGGTATCGCGTCTCAAAATCTCAATTAGTTTTGTATCGCGATTCAACAGTTAAGTCGGGAATTGTTAAAAGAAAGAAGAGAATGAAGCACCAAACTTATTCTGATCGTAATTTCAATTCTCAAAAGGCGCCTAGTATATCTATGGCAACGGTTTCACGGCTTGAGTGGCGAAAACGTTCGCGACGTGTTTTGAAATCTCTTCAAAAATTATGAAAATTGTACTTTTAGCGAATAAGAGTGTTAGATTTCTGACGGAAACTACAATGCCAACCTTAACTTTAGGATTGAATGATGCTTATCTTGTAATTTACAGTGTTTTGAAGGTGAAATTGTAGAAATCTTGCTGTTGAACAAACGACTTTTGACCTTGACCTGGAACCCATGTAACTGCAAGGGCTCGCGCAAGAGCCAATCAGAGGCTGGTATTCTGAGACGCAATACCATGTTATATTGGCGTCTCAAAAGTAAACAAAGTGATCAGTGAATCGTGATACTATATAGGTATTATGTTAAAGGTCTTGAATTGAAAAAAAATTACACAATTATTTAATGTTTTGATCAAAAATTAAAAGTGTATAGATGATGTAAATTTTTCAATGCAAAATGACTGTGGCTGCCAGGAGGCTTTGAAATAATAAATATAAAAGATCTGGGATGTGTTGGGGATTTATGATATGAGTTGCGTATTACAAGTTTTATCCCTACTCAAAGAGGAAAAAGTAGTTTTTCATCCTTTTTTGATACAAGCCAGGTCATAAAACCTGAATGAAAGAGAATTTAAAATTCCTGATACAGCATTTTAGACAAATTAGTTGAGATTCTAAAGGGAATTTTTTTTTTCAAAGCCCCAAGGCCTGAACTCCTTCCCGCAGTCATTTTGCATTGAAAACATACAACACAAATTTTAATTTGTGATCAAAACAAATTAAGGTTACCATTGACTTTTGCGGCCTGTTTTCTCACCAAAAATGTTTTTAATTCCATGTGAAGTTTATTAATAATTATTGTACTTTATTTCCCTGAAAAAAAATGAAAACTTCGCGAGATATTTGGAAAACCATATTTCGAAGTAAAGTAAATAGATAGCTTACTCATGATAATCCCTTTACCGAGCGGCAAGTTTGCTGGGAAACTACATCCGGACATCCAAAAGCCCTATCTCAATGCATATGCATATCGCATGTACTTTAGTGTTCACATGTTTATAGCAGACTGCAGTACTGCTATCATTCATCGCTCTTCGAGTTGTCATTAGAAATATTGTTTCAGCTCGCTTTTGGATAAACCAAAACGGGATCCCAGTCCTTTGGATGCCCTATGACCACATCTACATTGCCAGAGTTCGTGCTGGTTTGCTGCGAGTTCTCTTTCAATGGCTTTGTCGTCGCTTTTGCCTTCTACCTGTCCTTGATATCTCAGGCTGCTTTTTTGTCTTAAATCGCTTGACAACACTTTTCTTTTTGCTAGGTTTCTTAGTTTTTGCCATGATAGCTAGCCAGATCTAACCAGACTGATCGTTCGGTGAAACTAGCAATGCGGTACTGTAACCCAGGTAATTCTTGGTTCATTCATAACAACCCCAGGGGTCCTGTCTTTCATTGGCTTGTTGGGTTAAGATGTTGACAGAACCTTTGATGAAGTGTGAACTCGCTGTAAAACTTCCGGATCTAAAAAGTCTGACTTCATTTATTTGCTTATTCCCTAACTTTGAGTGAATTATACCTATCTTAATAATTATGGGATCCTTGCGAAACTTGGCCAAAAGATAGATATACTATCAAGGAACCAATTAAGTGTGTCAGGCTTTAGCAATATTTTCGTTATTTCTTTTTTTATGTGGCTTAGCGTCATATAGTTTGGAAGATTTTCCGACCTCAAACTTCAAGAAGCATTTGCATACAAACAAAGTAAAATATTAAAAACCTCGGACACACTTTTAGAGGCTGCATGTCATCTGCTGATTGACAATTGAAGTGCAATTGAATGGATTGTATGCCCAAATGCATATGCGCATAATTCACTGATCTAAACCGTTTTTGCGTTTGTAGGCTTAGTACTGCTTTCCAATGAAATCTTTATTTAAAACTAATTCCAACAGATACCTTGTTTTATAAGCTTTACAGTACGTGATGTATAGGTTTATGTGGTTTCCTTTAAAGGCCCCGCTTATTTAATTTTTGAGGGTCGAAGGGGGGCGCTTATTCGTGAGGGGGCGCTTATTTCATTTTAAAAAAAATGCTGGAATCCGAGTCAATAAAAAAACATAACTTTTATTAAGATCGTAACAAGAACTGTAACATGTAAAAAACCCTGGTCGCGTGTCAGTCAATGGCTGAGTCAGTACTTTCAGGGCCGGAAGTAATACCGTACGTTGTAACGTACAGATAATATCGGTAAGTGTTAAGGTACATGTAGCTGGTACTCAATCCATGACAATTTTATCGGGGGGGAGGGGCGCTTATTTGGGAGGGGGCGCTTATTTCAGAAAACGCAGTGGAAGGGGGGCCGCTTATTCGAGTGGGGGCACTTATTTGAAGGAGGGCGCTTAATCGAATATTTACGGTACATGTATGTGGCTTTCAATACAATGCTACAAGAGAGTTCACTCAACCAAGACCATGCAGCAAGCTGCACAGTCGTGAAACAAAATCTGCAGGACTTTAATCATGATTTAAAAATCAGGGTCAGGTTGATGAGTTTATACTGATTTCACTTTTTTCTTTTTCATTCGTCCTCAGTTTTCATCTAAATTTTGAAAAGAAATTTATAACTAAAATGGGGTTTATTTTAAGGCACTCATTATTCACTCAGACTTAAAATTCCATGTGGCCAGAAAAGCTGTACATGTATAATTTATATGTAATTTATAGCCTCTGTGTGTAAAATGTGCTTTGTGTGCCAGTAGTGAGCTCAGTTTGGTGAATGAAGACATTAACTATGTGACACAACCTGGAATTAATTTGCTTGGGATCAAGATTTATTTGCGATGAGGGTGGAATTTTATTCAAGTATTGCAATAATCACTAATCCATTTACCTTAATGAGTTGTTGAGAAATAAATGTCATTCAACAAGGGTGGGAATGGAAAAACATCCTACAACCGGGTTTTGTGAACGTTTATGTTTTTACTGGAATAATAAATTATATTGCTCTTTGAGACTCTAAAAATGTACTGTTCACCATCTGTCTCCTATCAAAGATGGACAGCCATACACAGGCTATCTACAAATAGATTATTTTTGCAAGACTAATACACGCAGGGGATACTCCCATACATTGCTGTATGGGTGTGTGCCGCCCCAAAGGGTATGTTTTTCGAGCTGAAATTTCAGGGAAGTATCAGACCGCACATCTTCATATATTCCTCTTGTTATGAAAATAATAGTACAGGTCTGAAAAAGGATCCAGAGAATCTGATATTTTGGTCTGAAATGGTCAGGGTTTTGAGACCTGGGCAGTACACTCTAACCCAAAATTCCAATGATCTGTAACAATCTCCAGATAGGTTCATAGCATGAAAGGATTAAATTGAAGCAAGAATTTCAGAAAACATGACAAATGGACAATTTTTGCAAAAATCTTAGATTTGGACAAAATATAAAAACCACAGAATGATTGAAAAATTATTATTCTTTGAAGAAAATTATGTCTTCCTTTGAGACCCAAAGAAGAATCATAATTATATGATCATTTTCTTTTCTTTTTTTTAGGGTGCATAATTTAATATGAAGAGAATTTGAAGCTAAAGAGTTGTGATGACAGTTATACTGGAGACAGGTGCTGGTGTTCTGTCATGTTTCTTCTTCTGGGTTTCCCTCTATGGCATCATCAGTGTTGTTAACAGGTACAGGAGTCCTGAATGGAATTGCCGTGTGGTAACTGTAGTTCATGCTATACTGAGCACCTCCCTCTCCTATTGGTGTGCATTTCAAACTGGTCCATGGCCATTTGATGCCTTTGGTGATGCCAGCACTCCATTTCAAACCCTAGTCACAACAATAACTGTGGGATATTTCTTGTTTGATTTCATCTGGTGCATATGCATGGGAACAGAAGGCACTTCCATGCTTCTTCATCATCTACTCTCTGGTTTTAGTATGTCATATGTACTTTATTTTGGATACTCTGGGTCTGAAATTGTGGCAACTATTTTTGGGTCAGAATTCACCAATCCATTTTTACAACTAAGATGGTTTTTACGCGAGACCAGACTGTATGAGACAAGACTGGCTTATGTCAATGACTTTATTTTTATGGTTCTTTTTTTGTTTCTGCGTCTTGGGCCTGGGTCTTCAGTTCTCTATTGGACCTTGAAATCAACTAAACCAACCCTGGTTGTTAAGACAGGAGGAACAGGGTTGTATTTAGTGGGAGTCGTATGGAGTTACCACATCTTCAGATTTGCTCAACGAAGATTTTTTGGTAAGAAAAAGCAAAAGTAAGATATCCAAGGTTAGTATATTCATGAAATTTTCATTGACAAGTAATTATTTAAGTCAGACAATACTGAAAGGTCTTCAGACTAGACATTTGAACCTGCCTCTGTTTTATTTTTTATGTACAACTACCATTAATAAGTGCTTTTGTGAAGGTTATATACCACTACCGAGGTGTGAATGAGATTTATCAACCCCAGGGGGCTACCAAGGTGTTTATGAGATTTATCAACCTCGGGGAGCTTAACCAAGGTGTTTGAGATTTATCAACCCAGGGGGCTACCGAGGTGTGTATGAGATTTATCAACCCCAGGGGTCTACCGAGGTGTGTGTGAGATTTATCAACCCCAGGGGGCTACCGAGGTGTGTATGATATTTATCAACCCCAGGGAGCTACCGAGGTGTTTGAGATTAAATTTTATCAACCCCAGGGCGCTACTGGGGTGTGTATGAGACTTATCAACCTGATGGGGCTACCGAGGTGTGTATGAGATTTATCAACCCCAGGGGGTTACCGAGGTGTGTATGATACACCAAGGTAGCAGTATATAACAGTCTTATATACTCGGTGGTGAAGTTCCCTAATAAAATGAATCTCCAGATTGATAAGTAGGTTATCATCCTCATGAATTTATTAATGAGGTTGATAACGTACTTATCGACCTGGAGATTCAATTGTTGGGTTAATAACTTTGATTAAGACAGTTAGAGAACAAAGGAAACAGAGCCAATGAGCATATAAATAAATTATGATGATAATATATATTCTGCAGTCACTTTGTTCCTCTTATCAAGACCATTGTCTTGGTATTCTCAAGGGACTTTTTAAATGTGAATAAGAAATAGAATGTGAAAAGGATTCTAACTGGTAGTTGTACAATCATGTAGTTAAGTAATGATGCAGCTAAGAACTGTAGCAAAAGACAATAGGCTGCGGCAATGAGCATATCCCCACATACATATTTGTTGAATATGCCTGTAGTGCTGTATGAGATCTCTACAATCCAAACTACACCCAGAAAATACTGTAAATCCTCTATTTAGCCCCCCTCTTTTAATAAGCCCCCCTTTTTGAAGATGACTTTAATTAAGCCTCCCCTCTCTTTTAAGCCCCCCCCCCCCCAAAAGTCAGTATTACCGCAGTAGTTGCGTCACTCCATTCTTGAATGTAATTAAATCTTATGAAGGTACCACACTATTTAAACAATATTTTATTCTTGGACTTTTGCTCCTTGACAGTTAATATATGTTTTAGTTTTCCCACCTTGTGTCCCAGTTCCTTGTGGAGAATAAAAGGGAATTTTACACATACTGGTCTCTACTGAACATTGGCTCTTCCATTGACATAAGCCCCCCTCTCTAATTAAGCCCCCCTCAACGATGCTCGGAAAAGAATAAGCCCCCCGGGAGCTTAATAGAGGATTTACGGTAAGTATTATTTTATGCTATGGGTTCTTTTCACTGAAAACTCAAAGAAGCCACCATCCAGCCAATTGGAAAGGGAGAAAACAAAAGATCTTTCAATTTCAAATTTGATAACTTAATCCCCACGTACATTGTACATGTATGATGTTCTTTGAAATTAAACCATAGTTCATTTGATAAAAAATAAATTAAACCTGAGTTCAAAAATTATCAACCAATGAAATTATGAGAAAGAAGAATAGAAAATTAGCACCTTTTACATAACTTTGCTGTCCATGCTATCGTTCTTAGCCAGAGCATTACTTAAATAATATGCCCATTATGCAGCTGTCTTAGCTAGTACAAAATGAAGCTCAAATATACTCTGGATTTACACTGTACACCTGCTGGATTCATCTGAGCCCAATATGGCAAAATACAAAATGTGAGCAAGAGTGAGAAGGAAAAAGACGTTTAGAACTTTACACTTGGTATTATATAACAATAAATTTTACTATTCAGAGATGTAGCTACATATTAAGCTTTTTAGATAGCAGGGCCTGAGGAGAATTATAGAGGACCATGCAACCATGAATGGTTTCACAATATTCAAGGTTGAAGGTTAAATATTCACACAAAATCATTCGATCTGTTCAATTGGAGTGAAGGTCTGAAATTTTATTCCATCCTTAATACGATCTGTAAAAAGTCTTTATTAAGAAATGCAAAAGTTTACAAATGTACTTATCAATGTTCTTTTGTCTTGTGATGATTATATTGATATGGCCCTGATTATGCAGCATGTAGCAAATCCATAACTTTTTCCATCTTTGGCTCTTCTCCTTGAATTCAACTTTGTGTCTTATTTTCGACTAGGAAATTGCCTGAGTCTTTAAACCTTGTAAATTATAGTAGATTAATATTGTTGGCTTATTTAAAATAGTACTTATTTTAGCAGTCAGTTCTACTTGTAAGTTCTTTTTGTAATTTAAGATCTGTTAATTTCCATTTTTCTTTTGTTTGAAAATTGTTAATAAGATTGTCTCTTGTATATTTGCTAACCCCCCACCTCGAATAGCATTTAATGCTAAATGTAAATGTGGGTGGACTAGATTCTTTGTAATGTAATTTGTAAATAATTTATTGAAGTGAAAGGTGAATATTTATCTTCAATATTTACTGCTTGTCCATACATTATGTAGTCGGACCAAAGTTGAAAACAGCCAGGGAAATGGTCCATTGCCTGGCTATACATGTAGGCTCTTCTTAATACCTATGCAAATTTACTTGATGGTGAGGTTAAGCACGGATGAAGCGATGATGAATCGGATCCAAACTATAATAATCCAAATACAAAATGAGTGTAAAAAAGCTTTAATAACAAAAACACAAACCAGAACTTTGTGTTCAATGTTCACTTTTAACATCATGCAAGTAGCTTTCACAAAAATATTTGAAGCCCTTGCAAAGCTCCTTTCTTCACTATTGTAATCTCTTCTGCAAAAGCAAACTTGAAATATGGGATGAAAGACAAAGTCTTGACAGAGACATCTCGTTGACTGAGGAAACCGCCAGATTAGAATTTAATCCATACTTAGCCTCACTTCCGCACGGATTAGGATAAATATCTCTGCTATGCGTGTATTTTAATGTTAACAGTCATCAGCACTAATCTTTCGTTACTGGAACAATTACTATATTATATTATTGATATTGATAGCTTATATGAAGGGGTTGGTGCAAGAACAGTGTACTGAGTAACTACTGATCACATTCTGAATTCTCCATTATTTGTTCTTTGTTTCCTAAAGGAGAACTTGGAACTTGATCAACAACCACTTATGCTGTTATTCCACAGACCCCTTTATATGAGAAAGGAATACCATGTCATGTTTTTAAAATAATAAGATTTAATTAAAATTTGAAAATTATGCAGTGAAATGTGTACTTGTAATCATTATACCAAAATTAATGTAATTACATGTATATAGTAACAGAAAAAAATAGGGAGGAGGATAAAGCCTTGTCAGTGTAGATTAAGACTTCATCTTTCTACTAAATGTTTTCATTTATTACTAATTATAGAAGAAATGAATATCATGATGAAAATAAATATGGTAATCAAAAAGCTCATTTTTTACCATCAATTACCAAGTCACAGGTTTTATAGATATGCATTAAATCATGGATCATAAGTGAGCATTAAGACATAATATAAACAGGCAGATTACCAATTAGTGAAAGGCTAAAAAGTTAAATAGCCAATAACAGTAATTTAATATGGGTTAAATATACTATTTACTTTCAAGCAAAAATCTGTTCATAGAAAGCTCTCCTTATTAATTTAATGCCAGTTTGGGGCTGTACTTTAGAGTGGATTTTGTATGAGTGCAGCACGGTAGCCTGCTATGCAGACGTATTTTTTTACTATCATAAATTTGAAGAAAAAAGTAACGTCTGCTTACCCGAGCGCTTAATTAGTTTCCAATATGCACACCTCATTGTGTTATGGACCAATCAGATTTTACCTTCCATATCCTGGAAAGTGATGTAATGTTACATTAAAAAGGAATTCAGACAATACATTTGCCATTGACCAATCATAGGAGTGTTCACTGGCGTGCCAATTTACTAAAATTCTAACAATGGCTTTGATTGGACAGAAAAATAAAACAAACCTGCTGACGTCATGCTTGCATATTGGAAACTAACTAAGTGCTCGGGTAAGCAGACATTACTTTTTTCTTCAAATTTATGAGAGTGAAAAAATATGTTTGCATAGCAGGCTAGCAGCACGGTTACAGTGACATTCAAATGGTTTCCCTATTGTTTCATCTTTAAAATCCAATCAAATTACAGAGTTAAGGTAAAGTAAGTTAAAGTATGGTTACAGTAAGCCATGCCTTTCTTTCATCCCACTCATACAGAATCAGCTCTAATGCCAGATTGTCTCATGTTGTGATGTATGATTCTAGAGCAATACATTTCCAGATGGGAGTCCTCACAGGTTCCTCCTCTTCATCGTACTTGCTCATTTTCTGAAAAAATGAGTAAGATGGTAATGACATTACTATTAATTTTGCATAGAGCAGATAATTTTTATTGTATGATTAGTGGGAAAGAAATTTGGTAAGACACCAGTAGCTATACCCAAATGGTAACATAACTTTTCTATACCGTAAGTCTGCAGTGTGACGTTATGCCATGTCTGAAACCGGTGCCACTTAGACAACGAGAACCAATCACATTGCAGATAGAAAACAAAGCATTGCAACTTATGGTTACTCAAGCCAATCAGTGTTGATTACAAGACAACATCAACTTGCTCAAGCTTCGATCTGGTAAAAGGCAGCTTTGGTCCACTAGATCTTTTGAATGAAGAAAATCGCATGGATAATAATGCAAGGGTTGTATTTTGGAATTCTTTGTTTTCGTTCTCCAATGTGGTTAGTTCTCATTGTCTATAAAGTGGACCTGGTTTCAGTAGTTGCACTGTAAACTATGCCGGCTAAAGTGAACAACCTGTCCAGTAAAAAAAAGTGGTTTAAGTAAGTGGTGGGCCTTTAAGCTACATGATTGTAAATGTATATACTAGTGGTCGGTCAATCACATTTTTATGGTGCAGATTGTTCACTTTAGCAAACTGCATGTATACCATACATCATTGCCATGATACTAACTTAAATCCCACCCATACAGAATCACCTTGTAATTATTAGGACATAATGGTGCTCCACCTTTCTACAACCCACCATAATACACTAAAATAACATTATCTTTCTGCCACAGTGGTAATTACTTAATTTCCTGAGATAATAAATACCAACACCTCTGAAAATGACACTGCATCTCCCCCCGGCCTGACAATCACAGCAAGCTATGAACAATTAACATGATAATATTAACTAATAATCTCCTACATTATGACATCAAAAAATTGTCCTGCATGATTGATGGCATGCGTCACATGACCCGATATTTGTTTTATTGTTTTGAACTGCTTGATTGCTTTCATTGCATACTTAAATCTAATATATTTTATCGTAAAGTAAGTAAAGAAGCCTTTAGTCATGTATTATACTGTCAAAAAAACACTCAAGAAATGTTAACAGCATGTGCACTTTGCTTGTACTTTCAACATTTCTCTCATGTTTTCGAATGCCCGTTGTCTTTTATGACAGTGTAATACAATGGCTAAGGCTTCTTTATTTGTTAAACAATCTTTTAAAGTGTACAGTACAGTACCTTCTCTACGATGTGATACTCCCCATATTGCTGAAATCCCTTCTGGAATACATACTTGCCTTTCCCAGAGGGCTATTAAAGAAATGAACATTTTGATTTCCAACAGTTAAGTTCGTTTAAATTAGTACCTTTGCATTCATAATGTTTAGTACCTTGATTTGTTTTAACTTTTTAAGGGTCAGGTCTGAACCAGATTAAGGATATGGTGCATACATGTGTACACTTTAGACAAGTTATAAGAAAGACTGAAAGTATAGTATGTATATTATATGTTGGTACTAAAAGTTCATTTAGAATATTTGTGAGGCAGTCACTGGGTGGGTAATAATTTATTTTCCTTACATGTAAATCCACCATTGTTGGCCTTGGTTTTCTCTTTGACTTCTTCCTAACTGGCAGTTATTGAACCCTCTTTTAGGCTTGCCTATATGTATAATGTTTAGTACATGTACATTACCAGGTTATTAGTAAAAGATCCCTCATATGTATGATCGGCAAGGAGGATCTGTCCAGGGCCATGTAGCTTTCCTTTTTCCCATGTACCTTCAAGCTGATGAAGAAACATTGTTAACTGCATACCTAATAATAATAATAAGCAGTCATCCACACTAAATCAAGAACAGAATAATATATAGCTAATGATAACAGGAGCCAGCTTTGACCCTACAATGTATTTTACACCGAAATACCATAACATCTTGGTTATAAGCCTGGGCTTATACAGCTTTATAAGGGTTTTTGGAAATGCATATAATTTAGGTGAAAACTACTTTAATGCTTTTTTACACTAGTATATAGCCGTAATGTCATTATCCATACAAATTTGTTAGTGTTTATGATAAGTTTTCACTTTACTTGTGTTTAGAAGCATAAAACACCGGTTTTCCCCTATGAATTTAAAGTGATAAGGACATTTAGGTTGGGTCTACAGAAGGGAGCTTAAACCGAGAGGGATTTTGTTCCCACACTGATGGGCCAATAACCAGGCGCTAGGGCGACAGGGGCAGGATGTTATTTACAGTATAATAATATTATAATAGTTTTTCCATACCCATTTTTAGCCCTGAACATGACTGAAAATCTGTTCCCATGCAATGTACAACTTAAAAGCAGCCTTTGATTGTATTATTTAATCATACATTTAATCAGGTCATTAAACATCGTACACCTTTTTCTGTGGAAATTTATTTATTGAGATAATAATTCTCACATTTCATTTATTTTCTACATTTATCACATGAAATAACACGTTTATTTAGAAGTATTTACAAATGGCTTTAAAAGAGAGCAGAAGTATCTTTACATCAAGTGATCAATTGAAAATAGAACAAAGCACTTGAGTTGGCAACACCCCTTTATTTGGCAAAGATTTTTCAAGAAATATATGGTTTTCATGTATGTAAAAATCATCAGGCTATTAATTGGCATTTGTTTCCAAATATGAGTTCCACTTGAGTTCCACTGGTAAAATTTCAACAGAATTCACTGAAATTGCATACAGAGCGCAATGAAGAACAGATAAAGACTTCAGGGGAGTTTTCATTGATTTTATTTCAGTGTTTCTGGCCTAACGGATACAACCAAATACTTGTTAAAAATCTCAACAAACCCTTATAATTTAAAACACAAACAGAGCTTGGGTTTCCTGTGGGATCTCAAGGCGAATTGGGATATCAGCCAATGCAATAGAGTGGGCTCGTCAAAAAGATGGACAACAGAGCTAAAAGAGTAGGTAAGGCAGCAAACTGTTGCAATAGCGATTGATGAAGTCCACTCAGTTACAGGATGGTAAGTCCATTTTAAAAATCATGTATAAAGCTTTTACTGGCGAAACTGACTTCACGCCCAAATGGCAAAGGTTTGAAATTTCAACCTAACTCGTATCGAAAAATTATATCGATCTACTCCACCTGGAACGGAATTCACAGTAAACTTGATTTTATTTCTTTTGAAAATTAACGTTTATAGCTCTAACCGTTTCTTTAGCTATGCAGGCTTTAAACTGTGCGTCTTTTTTCCCAGTATCAAGAGCCTGTGAACAGGCAAATTATATAGCTATAGGTCCGCTTTGACATGGTATGTTTACATCCCATCCCGCGCTGTAAACTGGAATTTGATAGACAGCTTGAAACTGCAATTCAGTGACAGCTTGACAAGTGGGGTGAAGAGGTTTCGGAATAGACTCCCCCTCCCCCTCTCCCCAGTCCCCCTCCTCTTTCCATCCGCCATTTTGTTTTTTTCTTCTCTTTCCGTCCGCCATTTTGTTTTCATAATTTTGTTTTCATAATTTTCCCCAGTATCTAGAGCCTGTGAACAGGCTAGTTGCAGTGGGAATTGTTTTGTTTTGTTTTGAATGTGAAAAAGTTCCCTCGCTGCAAGCCGAACCTTCTTCAACTTGCTGTGTTTTTATCAGCTTCAGTGGACTGACCTGACTGACGGCTACAATGACGTACGTCATGACAATATTTGTTTCTCCTGTTCTTCGGTTTCCAGAACTGTGAGAAAATCGGAATAAAATTCCTGCCAGCAACACTCCTCAGGACGTCCAGTTTCTTTCAAGAAACATGCCTTCAAGACAGTTTTTGTGCAGGCTTAATAATTATAATATTTGGTAAGAACTGTTAAGCGGCTTCCAATGCTTTTATGAAATCCATTTAAATCGTCAGTAAAAGAGATATTTCAGTTCGCTAGTGCAGTGTTCACGGCCGTGAAGCTCGCGTTCACATTCGGTTTTGAGTCTTGTTTTTTTTTTATCCAATCAGTGCAACATCCAGATTCTGGATGTTGAACATGAGCCAGTGAATGGATTTGTGTCAGGCTCTCCTTTCTTTCTGAAAAGTGTACAGGGGATTCCTAAGGATGTACATGTACTAAATTACCTTGATTTTGGACTCTGCTGATATGTAGGTTCCCTTTCCATGCCTCAGGTCCTTCTTCCATTCACCCTCGTACACATCGCCATTGACATAAAGGTACATACCAGGACCGCTACGTTCATCAGCTTCCCACATGCCTGAAAATTAGTCCAACAAAAAATACTCTTGTCAGCTTGTAACCACTTCTACAACAAATACATGTATATGTACTAATTAAAGAACATTCCTTAAGATATATTAGGGCAGCATTTTTTTAATCCCTGTAGTTATCTTTCCTTGATCTACATCAGTCAGAAATCCTGGTCATGGAGAAAAGTTATAATTTACTACAATTTACAAGGACCAGCTGATGAAATAGAAGTACCAGATCACCTTGGATGGCATCTATTATCATGACATTGTAAATAACAAAATGATGCAAGGCTGACTGTATGTTTTTGGAAAAAAATAACCAATATTTTGGCTGGCATGGCCAACCTTCATCAGAGTATACATTCAAGTTGTTAAGACAAGAAAATGTTTATTAAACTCAAATATACGAATTTGAGACCAGGATATATAATTACAAATGATGATATACTATGAGTTGGCATGATGAACAACTAAAGCTAAGAGAATATGAATATAAAATGTAGCTGAGGAGTCCGGGTGAGGAGTATGATGCTCATGGGATTTAAAAATGCTGAGAGTTATGTACAATATTATTATTCTTTTCTATTCTTGCCTTTGGAATTATTTAATAGTTCAAATTTCTGTTTCCCTCTCCAGAGCCTAAAATATAGAAAACGGATTTGTCTAATCGAAGGGCCTTGTGCAAAATGGGTGTAAGTAATAATTGCGGTAGGCAACTAGTTCCTGTAAAAACTAATGTTGGTCTGCGTCGGCGGGGAAGATAAACACTGGTATGTAATCAACTAAAGTCGATTGAGGTATGCTAACCGCCATGGAAAGCGAGTAGCAGCTGACGTTTCGAGCACTAGCCTTTCATCAGCTAGCGCTTGAAACGTCAGCTGCTACTCGCTTTCCACGGCGGTTAGCATACCTCAATCGACTTTAGTTGATTACATACCAGTAAGTAATAATTGGACTGAGTGACACACTCTGCTCTTATTTACGTTTGCTTTACGTTTTATGAAGTTAAATTTTAAGTAGATCATAACGATTCTCATACCTGTATGTGAAAATTCTGATATAGAAAAACTCAAGATTTGAAAATAATAATTGTATTTTCTCTCAGGGGTTATCATGGTTGCCCCAAGGCATTGGTTGACCTTGGGTTCGATTCCCGGCTGTTGCATCATAATTTTGTTTTGTTTCTCTACTCAAAATATCCTTAATATTATCATTCAATTGTCGATTTCACGCTAATATTTTATTATTCCCGGTTTTCCACACCCAGTCCCCTACATGTATTGTGTGAAACGTCTCCCCCACTCTTGATTGTTTTAGAACTATGAGCGTGTTTACTGAAGAGCTGAGTCAAACATGAGTTAACAATGTTTATGGTCATTCTGTTTTGGATTATTTTGTATTCAAGCTTTCCATTCCCATTAAGGTCCATTCGTGAAATTTTCGTTTAGGCCATCCCAATAAAATAATGTTTTGTTTACCATCGCCCGACCGACCCCTTTTTTTGTTGGAAAAGCAAAAAGAAATACAAGGTCTGACCCAATTATTTTGGAAAAAGTAAAAATTGAACAATATTTGTATTAAACTACACCTCTTTTCCGAGCTCCTATGTATTCTTGCCTTTCTCATGCAAATTGTCATCCACAACTAGTAGAGGAAAAAGTATTTGAGGAATACGTGAAAAAAATTATGCGAGTCTTCAAGCCGACTTGCTTCCTGTTTCCATAACTTTTTTTTTTACCAACCGACAGACCCACCATCACGAGCAGGAGGGCAATGGTAAACGAAACTTTTTATTGGGATGGCCTTGTCGTTGCCTAATATGCTCATTCCGCCTCAACTCCTTCGTTGCTGTATTTTTTTTATTTGAATACATTAGCTCTTTCTAATCAAAAATTTGCTTCACGCTAGTGCACTTCACAAAGGAACATTGTTTATAATGGGTACAGAATCAGTGGTAGATTCCGGCAATTCTGCTTTTCAACGAAAACACAAATGCTGAAAGCTGAAAAAAGCCAACTAACTAGTAGGTTTTTGCATAGTTTACAACACTTTCTAAGGCAAAATTCATACCTTCTTTGTTGCTTGATCCTTTTTGAGAAGCCTTTCAAAAAGGTACCTTTTTTGCTAATTATAGACTGGACATTTTTTTGGTTTCATCCAAAAATTAATCCAGAAAGCTGAAATTTCATACCTTTTTTCAGCTTCGATTAGCCTTTGCGAGAAGGGTGAAAAAGGCACCTTTATTGCGCTTTAATTCGAAAACTCGTAAAATGCCCTATCATACTGTCATGGAGTATAATATGAGTTTTTTTTACACCAGACATCTTTTCACAGCATGGACATCACAAGACTTAGAGAAGATTGGATTGAATGGGTGGTAAAATCTTACAAAAAACCTTGGACACATTTCTTGTTGATCAACATGCATGGGAAGACCTTTGTTCAGTTTGATGTTTGTGACTTGGCATGACGCGCCTATGCATGCGACGACGTGAAAGGAACATTTGACCTCCAGTTGCCATCCATTGATTAATTATGCTGTCTAATGCCCGACCCCCAGGCAACCCGGGCTGATATAAAGTTGTAATGCACCACTCAAGGGATCACAAATGATGCAGCCCCATCATGCCTTGGGGGGAGGGGGAATGGGCATTGCTCGAATTGACGGATGCATTAATGATGCCCAACAGCACTTTACACAGTCACTCTTTTGAAATGTTAGTCTGTTATTCCGACAAGAATCTCTGCTCTTCAACGTTTCAGTGTTGTCTCGCCTGCTTGGTTTCCGAAGTGAAAGGGAAAGAATCCTTCTTCAAGACTTATTTTATCTATGGAAAGCATTTTCCAACCAAAACTTAAAAACATAACAGCGTGCATGCGCTCTTCAAAATAGCCTTCTTACCCAACCACCCCTCTCAAAATAACAAACAATAATACATATGTTTTCTATAGAAATGACTTGATTACGTGCTTGTTTCGATCGAGCTGTCATACATTCCTCTTTCATTTAACTAGCCAGAAGAGAAAATGTGGGTTTCTTAAGTCAAAGTTATTTTTTTTGAGTTTTTGAAATTGTCACTGACACCCCTTTTGCACACGGCCCTTCAAAATAATGATCTCTAACAATCTCTAGATAGGTTCGTACAATGAAACGATTAAGATGAAGCAAGAATTTCAGAAAACAAGTGAAAGACTTCAAAAGGGACGATATATGCGAAAAATCTTAGATTTTGGACAAAATCTAAAAACCACTGAATGTGTTTGGAAAATATTGGTACATCAAATACCACTGTTTTACCATTATTCCTCTCATTTGGCTGAATTTAAATGCAGATCATGTGCATTTGTATTGAAATAATAATAGATAATCAATAATAATTTAAAAGTGACAACACCAATAATTTAATACAGCATGATTTTACCATACCTTCATATTTAGAGCCATCTGGGTACATGAATGTTCCCTTGCCATTTTTTCGATTGTTTTCATAGAATCCAACGTATCTAGCTCCTCTCCTGAAGTAGTAGCTCCCCTGTAGTAATTGTTAAAGTAATATTTAAAGGTTGACAATGTTTTCAAAGTGCAAGCAATTAATACAAGTCCAAGGCACATCTGCAAACTTATTATTTTTATTTTATCAAGATTATTTCACATAATTATTCACATTTTTACACACATAAAACTACAAAAATACATTGAGAAAAACAGTTATGCATCTATCAATGTTAAGCCCAAGGGGGGAGGTGAGGGTGGGAATCAGATTTGACAGGCAGGGCTACCTCGAGGATGAGGATTTTGACATATGCTGCCTGCCCCAGGGTGTGGTTATGTTTATAGGAAACATAATGAAGGTAGGGAAGTGGGGTTGGGAATTTTGCTATTGATCAATGGTGTTGTCCCAAGAGTGGGGAATTTGATTTTTCTAAGGGAGAAAATGTCAAATCCCACCCCTTGTCTGTCCCCCTCCCTCCCTCAGGCTTAACATTGATAAGTGCATTACATTTAAGTGGTGAAAACAAAGTTACCAGAGTAATACTAAGAGCTAGATCTGGGAGATAACTTGAAGTGGTTGAGGTGCTAAATATAAACTTACATTAAAAAACGAGTGGGAGAAGTTTATTCCATTTTCATAGTGGAATGAAAGTTTGTCTTTCTAGTTTCTTTCTAGCTATTATAATAATAACTCTGTATTGTAAATTATTTAATAGTTTTAATACTCTTCAGTACCCTGCCTTGTCTTTTTCCATTCCAGTAGCTGCCATCATAGATATCCCCATTACTGTGTATTGCTTTACCATGTCCGTGTCTTTCACCTATCTCATTCCTCTCTCCTTCATATTCCTGAAAACCAAGTTTAAAATGTCTGAATGGTCCAGATGATTCGCCAAGCTCAGTCAATGTACAGTTGTACTGCTGCTGGCTTTCAAAGATGCATTTACTAGCTATAGGGTATAGTATATATAGACAGAAAATTCAAAATTGTCAGGTTTGGATTGCGTTTTACCGTTAAAACAACCTTGCAAACCGAAAGAGGACATTCTCAAATATCACTAGGATGACTGTAAGTACAACAAGGAATGAGCTTGTCGCCGGATTTTTAGTCTTTTTTTTCTTATAACTAACAATACCACGAAAGATGAATGAATTTGGGAAAGCGTAAAGTTAGCTTAAAGTTAAAATTAAAAGGCAAAAAAGCACTCACTCCCAAATCGCTGGAGTCAGCTGCCAGGTCGTCGTCAGAGTCATCCTCAATATTGAAACCGGACATCTCGAGTTTCTTTCGTTGAACTTTGATAGACTAAATGAGAAAACGAAGCCTGAAAGAAGATTTGGTAAACAAAAAGTCGGTTTGAAAAGTTTTTACCTGCTTCTGAATCCAAAATGGCGATCTTCCAAGACGGCAAGAGCTAGAGACCCATAAATCTTTGAGTGCTTGGTTCATTTCCACAGGGAGACCAATTTCTGTTAAAGGGTGTATCGCTAAACTTGTACTCACAGAACATTTTGAATTTTGATAAATCACAAAACAAGGTTACAATATATTTGGTGCTTTATGGAGCAACCAATCTTTACCAGAAAGCTGGTTTAGAAGCGGAAACTCAGTGCCACGTTTTTGCCTTTTCGCGGTGATCATGATCAGCTCGCATCTAAACTGGATCAAGGTGATGATTCTCCACAAAATAGGCCAATATTCTTGTCGTATTGAGTCAACCTCTTTATATATATACGCGCCTAATTCAAGATAGCGTCCAATGGGAGTGTATATAAAAAGACCCCTGGGAATGATTGCCCACGCCCATTGGTCTGGACGCGCCTAATCCAAGATTAAGTACCCCTGGTACAGGCTGAGCTTCGGTTCATTTCGAGGAACATTTTTCTTTGTTATTTCTCTGTGGTAGTGGTAGATTTGTAAGTTCCATTCCAAAACAGCTTTGATTTTCGCTTCATGATCACCGCTAGGACTTTCACTAACTTCACAAACTCTTTTTTCAATGAAAATAAAGAGCCGAACACGAAAGTTAGGGCAAAGAGTTTGTGAAGTCAGTGAAAGTCCTAGCGGTGATCATTTCATTGTCTTGGCAAAAAGTTTCGTCGCTTTATTTCATCACGGTTAATAAAACTCACTCGGGGAATATTCGTCATCACGTATCCGTCCATGCCGAGAACTTATCTTTTGTTTATGCAATTTTGGTAGCGATAAGCGCTATTTCTGTATCTTTTATTTTTAACAGTCGGTTTTTTGTCTTTAGTTAATTTTGTGGATTTGCTCTCGGTAGACCATTTGAAACTAAGTCGCGTCGTCGGTACATTATATATCCACTTGTTCTTACATGAAGTTCTATGCCGCTCCGGAGCACAAAGGGGTACTTGACCGGCTATTGACCAATCAGAATGCAAGAAATGACAGAGCCATATAATAAATGGGCTTATTTTGAGGAGCATCCGCCATCTTGGATTCATCGCGGAAGAACGGTTAGCGGTTGAAGTGTGATTGCGGTAGGTACTTCATATATCGTTAATTAAAAACTAATAGAACGTATACAAACCAAGAATATAAGATATTAGTGCTTGGGACATTTCATTTAACGATATACTTCATATATCGTTAATTAAAAACTAATAGAACGTATACAAACCAAGAATATAAGATATTAGTGCTTGGGACATTTCATTTAACGATATATGAAGTACCTAGGGTGATTGCAATAAATTCCAACTGTACATTGTTCTACTTGTACCCAGTTGCCTAAGTTGTGATGAACGCGCAACGTGAAAGACGACATCACGAGTTTATTTTTTGTCAAAAATGCACGCGCTATTCGAAATTCTCCAATCAGCGCACGCGAAACGTCTCAGTTACCATGACAACTAATATGTTTTGTTGAGAGTTAATCCAGGATTAGCGCTAATCGGGCTTTCAGGAACCGGGCACAGGGGTTCTTTCGACGCCACCTTGGATTAGGCGCGTAAATACAATACAATACAATACAATAACTTTATTTAAACACGATTTGTTTGAACGCAGCACAATTGCTGATGTGGTCGTGTGTCTACCTCTTTAGTAAAAGTATGAAAGAATGCGACTAAAAATGATATATGTATATGACAGAGTATAGACACACACATGCAGTTCACACATGGTATTTTATTATTATGCACAAATTTAAGAATTTAAGAAACGTTTTAGAATTAATGTATAGAAATATAAATTTCGCCAATAGAGACAGAGTCGCTGCTCTTGTCCGAAAGGCATCAGGCACTATAACCAAGTCAGAAATTTCGGTCGTAATATAGGATGTAAGATAATATATTATGTTACGGATCAAGTGCAGCGTCTCTCTCACTACCGCTTAATTGCTTGAAAAGCGTAAATTGTAATTTATTTAGTAGGTTGCTCTTCTTGAGTTGACGCGCAAAAGAATTGTGAGAAAGTTCTTTGATACTTGCAGGTAACTTATTCCAGAGGATCGCTCCCCTGTTAGCTACGGACTTAATATACATTATACCGTTTTTGGTGCTGGTAATTCTAGGTTATGGCGACCCCTGAGAGCATATGCGCTGATATTGCGCTTTTTAAACATACTACTCATTTGCTCTGGTACATTGTTATTGTAACTACTGTGGACGAGACATGCTATTTTATACTTATGTCCACATAATTGGATGCCATCCTGCATTAGCTAATGCGTCACTGCTGTTCATTGACTAGTCCAGGCCATATACGATTTTCGCAGCTCTTGCATGAATTTTTTCAAGGCTATCCAAAAGGGAAATGTTACAATTACCCCAAACTGTGATGATGTTTTGATAGAAATCAGTTAGCTAGCATCGACTAGAAGTCGGGAACAAGCACGAAGTGCAGGTTGGAGCCACAATCCGGAGGTGGCTTTTTGTTTCGATCTTTTCCTAAAAGGAGAACTGAAGCCTAAAATCAACTTAAGCTCAATGAGTACATCTAGACATGAAAAGACTCGTACCAAAATTTATTTAACTGTGTTTTGCGTCAAAGGAAAGAAAATCTGGAAATCTTCCTCCCGAATAAATTAGTTTTGTCAAGTGGATTTCGGCTTTGAATAATTGCGCACTATTGTGCTTTCTTTGTGCTGAAGGTGTAGTTGTTTTTCCTTGGTATGCAAGACATACGATACGGGGGAAAAAGCACTGAATTGAGCCACCACACAAACTAGCTATCAGCGGAGAATCGGCTATTTTTCGACCTTCAAAACGTATTTCCTCTTTTTAGACATGCACCACAAAGAAATAAAATAGCAGAACGTATTTCTCTTGAACACAAGTTTGTATAGTCGTTGGATTGAGTTCAGTTCTCCTTTAACTTCTCTTCCTGTAATGTCATTATATAATACTGCAGGTTGCTGCTATTTGTAAGGGTGCTTTTTTCCATATTAGAAATATTGCTAGAATTAAGAAGTACTTATCGGAAGGTAGTATAAAAATCCTAGTTCATGCTTTTGTTACTTGTAAGCTAGACACTGGAAACTCGCTCCTAAGTGATTCGATTGGATATTAAGATTTCTGTCATTTGATTGGATATCAAGATTCATGTCATTTGATTGGATATAAAGTTTCATGCACGTAACATGTACCTGACCACAATGGGATGTCCCAATTTGTTGTTCACCTTATTAATTATTCATGAGTTTGAGAAGCTGTTTCCAAATTAGTCCTTTCCGAGAACAGGAGCACTCAACGGGCCAGGAATGCACAAAGGTGTTAATTTTTGTATTGTTGAAACTTGATATTTCATCGATTAAACAGAAAAAAAATATAGGAAAGAACTGATTTCACAATATTTTTTTAAAGAAAATGATTGAAGCGGACAATATATAACTATGTAAAAAGAAATCCTATGTGGGGAACATTGATATATTTTATAATATCTCCGCTTTTGTTTTAGTGTCTTTCTATTGGCTGAATTTGTTTTAGAATAAAAAACATACACGAGCGATTTCATGCATTTTAATTTGAGAACATTAATACCACTAGTCAAGAGATATCTTTAGCAAAAATTGAACCATTTTCTATGTGGGATTAGTGAAATCACTGTCATTGCCGCGGAACAATAGATCTTGCTCCAGTTCTTATACGAGCCATTACTTAATGAAAACATCTTGACCGAGAATTATTGATCATACAGAATACCATCGCGATCAAGAGAGTTATCTATCAGAAACAGGTAAGGGGGATTCTCAGGTGTTGCCACCTTACAATACTGAATAGAAAGCAAGAGTTAGTTGCATCATCGCATATCATCAGTTTATTATTCAACAAATAAAGTAAAGAAAAATATGTTAATACTTCAACTTCGTCTATATTAACTTATTCCCCCCCCCCCCCCCAAAAAAAAAAATGCTGTTACATTCTCACGTCAACCTATACGGACTCCTCCGTCGTGAGCCGAAGGAATCCCTGGTAGCATGTGGAAGTTAAAGTCAGTCCTCGTGTTTCAGTCATCTTATCGTGTTTTCTAATGTCTAGCCTACATTAACATAGAAATCCCGCTATGAACAAGGCAATAGAATGGACAATTATTATGCTATGGTCGACAAGCGTTTCATTGAAATGCAAGGCATCCTTCACCGCTGTATGTACACGTGTGCATGATTTGTCAAAACGTTGATTCTTATCTTGTGTGTTACGGAAAACGTGATGTAAAATAACATAAAACACTCTCCCTGAAGAAACTCATAAGAAGTTCTTTTAACCATCTCTCTTCAAGTCATGTTTTTTAACAAATGCGTTCAGTTACTTATGAACTTGATAACGTTTGTGCTTGGTACGCAAACAAATCTAGAATCCGCGAAAGAATGAGCATTTTCCCAACAAATTCCATATATAATTTCCTTGGTGTACAAGAAATAGCTTGATACGTAAACGTCCAAGAACGCATCAGAAACCAACATTACTTCACAACGGAACTTGGCAAATACTCAGTCACAAAGAATTCATAGCAGGGTTGTCAGTAGAAATTGAAACAAGAGGCTACACAGTGTTTTACAGGTAGTTACAAGAATAGGTTAAAATGCCATAAATGAAGGGAAATTTAGGCAGAACAGGCGGCTACTTGAAACCAAACAGCTGGGGACAATCTCGGTCGGTGCCTTCTACTGACAACCCTGTATAGTCCAATTTTGTTGGAGATATGTCATCAAAGTTCTTGTTGTCTTCTGGATTTGATTTGTCCTAGGTAAGAAAAGTGCTGAAGAGTTTAGCTAGGTTGACTTCAGAGTAGGCATTGGAGTTGATGATGTTGTCCAAGGTGCTGTGTACTGTAGTATAGAATGCTCCAACCTCCTTTGTTGTGTTAAGGCAACCCGTTATCACACCTGATGAATATAATAAGAGAACTTTGGTAAATGGGAATCAAAGATAAGTTTGATTTTCCACTGACTGAGGAACAAAATATGTTTTTATCACACGCCAATGGGTCCTGGCCCTCTTCGAGGGGGTTACGTGTCACGAAGATCAATCAGTTTGCTTTTTTTGCGGCGATTAGCTAGGCTACCTTCTCTTTCCTTTCCCCATTCTCCCCTCCGCTCCCCCTGCGCTTTTACGCAGGCTAGCGTCAGCTTGACATTGCTCCCAGTGACGTGTGAGAAGAAACGTTCTTGGTCGAAGTTTAGATAATACAACATCAATATTGACAATGAAAACAGAAATACACAAAAAAATTTAGCCATATCAGCTTTCACATTATCTACGGCTTGAAATGGAAAAGGAAAATCCTACTAGAAAATGTTGCTACTGTCACTAATGGTTACTAGCAACATGGTCTGAACCTCTAATGAGCAACAGCCAGAAAACCACAAATAGTTCAACAAGATTCTACTTGCAATAGTTGCGAGTTGTCATGAGATTTTACTCGCATTTTGTGAGGGCACGAACCTAATTCTAGTGTAGATATTTCTAATGGAATCCCAGGCTGATTACTAATTTTTCATACTTAGCCGCAACTCATGTTTCACAGTTTTTACACATCAAACAAACACCGTTATATACTAGTCTTGACGTCAAAGGGAGGCCAAAATGAAGTGAATTGCAAACTTTCTGCAACCGCTTTCATATTTGCTTGGATTGATAAAACCCACTAATATAAGTACTCTACACACTTTGCCACAGCTAAACATAGATTGTCTTGTACTGTTGATCCTGTTGATGTTAAAGCACAACCGCTGTGCGGTGATATCGTCTGCGTCATTAATGCTAATTGAAATCCGAAAAAGGCTTTCGGCATCTGCAATATCATTCGACGTGGAAGACGGTTAGTACACTTACGTTTCTCTTCGTCCTTGAGGTTTTTCTTAGTGTGTTCGACATCAAACAAACGGCCATAGAAAAGAACCTGATTGTACAGTGCTGTGTCGGAGTACTAAAAAAACAAGAGTAACACATGTCATACAGTGCGTTTTTACATCATAGCATGAAGAAAATCCTCACTATAGATTGAATACCACAAACGATTTCCAGTGTGCTTAATGCCCAGCCTGATGTGCTTAATGCCCAGCCTGATGTGCTTAATGCCCAGCCTGATGTGCTTAATGCCCAGCCTGATGTGCTTAATGCCCAGCCTGATGTGCTTAATGCCCAGCCTGATGTGCTTAATTGCCCAGCCTGATGTGCTTAATGCCCAGCCTGATGTGCTTAATGCCCAGCCTGATGTGCTTAATGCCCAGCCTGATGTGCTTCATGTAAAGTGTTCAACTCGGCATGACCAATTATATATAGTTCCACTCATACATAATAAGCCCGGTGAGTGACAGTCTTCGTAACATCTTAAATGATTTATTGATTTCCTCCCTTGCTGATTTCCTCCCTTGCTGAATTTCTTAAATCTTTAAGAATAAACAAAGTTTGTGTTTTCATCTCCTTCTGACGAGCTCGTTAGACAAGATGGCGGCGGTATTTTCCCGGGGAACGGTGCTGCATTCTGATTGGTCTAAAGTGTTTTAATCGACAGGGGTGGAACTATGAAATACTCAGGCCGGTCTTGAAATCACTGTGTAGGAGCCTCTTTCTCATTCGAATTGAAAATGGTTACACCTTGACGGTCGTTAAATCGTATGCCCCTCGTCTGCATAACGTTTATCGGGCTTTTACGGTTATCACAAGTGGACAAGGTTAAATAAGGCAAGCTTATAGTTCTTACCACAGGTAGTATATGGGCTCTGTGACAATGTGGGCACATGGGGGGACCCCTGTGGCGCGTAAGGGGAACTTGACGTGTACGATGGTCACACGACGGATCCTCGCATCTCTGCCAGCCCTGAAGAGATAAAAATGAAATCAGTCATTTACAAGGTCTCAAAACGTCATTAGAATTTGGAAAAAGGTTTGGAGTGCACAGCGTCGGTCTTTACTCACGGCGTAGTACTCCTTGATGTGTTTGCGTATGGTGACTATCACGTGATTTAATGTTGCAGCAGCGCTGTACACTGTTTTACACCCAGGGCACAACGCGGTCATCTGAGAGAAATCCTGGAAACGAGGCATTGATAAATGAGATTAAGAATGAAAACAGGAATGGGAATAAGGTGAAAGTAAATAAGGGAAGGGAGGAGAAGATGAAGTAAAGGAGAAGGAAAAAGAAATGAAGGGAAAGGTGGACGATAAGGTGAAGATGAAGAAAGAGAGAATATGAAGGGAAAGGAGAAGTAAAAACGAAAAGGTGAAGGTGGACGAGAAGGAGGTGAAGGGAAGGGAAGGGAGAAGGTGAAGTGAAGGTGAAGAAAAAGAAATGGCTAAGGTAAAGAAGAGAAAGGTGAAGTGAAGGAGAATAAATAAAGAAAAGGGGAAGGTGAAGATGGACGATAAGGAGGAGGAGATGAAGGAGAGAGTGACAGAGAAGGGAAAGGAGAAGGTGAAGTAAAGGAGAAGGAAAAAAGAAAGGAAGATGAAGGAAAAGGCGAAGGATAAGGGAAAGGAGAAGGTGAAGTGAAGGAGCAGAAAAAAGAAAAGGTGAAGATGGACGATAAGGAGAAGGAGAAAGTGAAGGAAAATGGAAGGTGAAGTCAAGGAGAAGGAAGAGAAGATGAAGGTGAAGGAAAAGTGAAGTGAAGGATAAAGAAGAGATGACGAAGAAGGGCAAGGTGGAGGTGAAGGGAAAGGAGGGAAAGGATGAGAACGAGGAGAGGGTGAAGGACAAGGTTAAGGGAAAAGGAGGAAAAGAATCAAGAACGACAATTCAAACTGACAGCATCACTGTAAAGATGGATGCGTTACCAGCTATTACTTACATGGCTTTTACAGAGGGTATCAAATGTTGTCTCTCTGCCGCAGTCTGGCTTTCTACATTTCACCACCAATCGAGCACAGGCCTATACAGAATGAAAATTAGGTTAGTACGACAGACAGGCATCAAGGACAAAACGATCTGCTGAAAAGATAAACTGTCTGTTTGGAAGCTCAGAGTCCGTGCGCATTCTAACCTTGAATCTCTCCTCATCAGTCATCTGCGCCTGACCTCCCAGCAAGGCTTCGGTTTCGTCATCTTGGTGACTTGACATGTTACGATAGCCTGACGGATCCAGACCTGTAACAACAACAATATTGTTACTTCGTTTGTATTATAAAAACTGTTTCAACTCAGCCTGTGCGAGATGACTGTCAGAATGCTTCTACTGATTGAACTGTATTACTTTTTGGGCTTTCTGTATTCGTCTTATCCGAACATGATGTCAAAAATAATGTAACAAGTTTACAGCGTTAATTCAGGTAGGTTGTGTTTTTACCTATGAATACAAGGCATGTGACTTACCCAAACACTGTGCAAGTCTTGCTGCATCGGTGCCATCAATAGGATCACACAAGCGAGAAACAACAGGATGGACCTGGTTCGCCAGGTAGTACTTACAGTCTGAGGAAATGTCAATGAAGGAAATACAACCACACCCCGACCACACCAAGCACACATGACCACGCCCTGACAATACGCCGAAAGTTACTGCTAACCTGCCTACTAAAACAAGCGCTGGATGATAAAAAGGGTTTCTGGCAAATTAGACACGAAAACATTTTGTCCAACAAAACTTCAAATTTAGTTTTCTGAACAACAACGCATGTTTCAAGCAACGAATGCCACACATTAAAGTGAACTTCAGCATTGACTTAAGTCCTACAAGGAAAGGATACCGATCTTCAATGTGTCGGATTTTCGGAACTCGTCGGGATGGTAAGCACGCTGAGAAGCAGGTAGGGTCGATCCATCCTGAAAATAAATTTAAAATTGGTAACAATTTCTAAAATAGCAGTAAATGGTCCGACGATCAAGCCTGAAGTACCTTTACTCAAAATGTTAGTAATGTAAATCGCTTTGAAGGGGTCCAAAGCACAAGCCTTGAATAACTCCATCCTTCAAAATGTCAGCAGACCTATTTTATGAAAACGACGTAAACGATAATACCAAGAGATTTAATGCTGCCCTTCTTACCTCACAGATAACATAAGGTATTGTGTCACCAACACCCACTTTACGTGACTTGCTCATGAGCCATAGGGCCACGTGGACATGAGGCAGGGACTTCTTGTCAGGGTAGTCATGGGGAGCCTTCGTCAGTTGCTAGGGTAAGACAATATATTCAATACACACTGATAATCAAATGGACGATTCTAATTTCTCTAAAATAAAACTACCAAAACGTAGGATAAAAAAAAAAACTTGTGATGTCCTGATACGTTTGATAAAGGATGGCAAAGATTAAAGATTACAAATCGTATTCTGTTAACTAGATTTTGGTTTCTCTATAGCAGTATTTTTCATGTCAACTAAAATTGTTGTTATCCCTCGGCCTCCTCAAAATATTCGTTTCAATAACTAAAAAGGTACATGAACCATTTTCGTTTGCCTCACCTTGTTAATGACGAATTTCTGTAGGTCCGTCTTGCTTTCTTTAACATCCTCTCCAACTGTAGAAAGAGAGAACCACACATTACATAAAGATAATTCGTCGTTGTCTGAAATCATCATTGCATTTGCTCACATCATTACAATCAACATCATACACAAGGATCGATAAAAAGGTGGACGTCTTTATTCGGTAAGAGTACACCGCCGTCGCTCACATAGGAGACCTTTGAAACACAAATCTCGAGACATTAGCTTGCTTCAAAATATCTTAAACTATTCCCCTTATTCATATTTCATGCTCTCGTGAGAAGTCTGGTAACAATGGCATCAGAGCGAGGCCAGTTGTCCCAAAGATCGCAAAATTGTAGTCGGTCAGAAATGTATTAATTTCTGTCGAACCGCACTGTTGTGGTTCTTTTGTGTCAAAAAGAATTAACGTTATTTTCAGCGAATTTCTGTAGGTCCATCTTGCTTTCTTTAACATCCTCTCCAACTGTAGAAAGAGGGAACCACGCATTAAATCAAGATAATTCGATTCTAGATTTGTTCTCTTCCTGTGACAAGCTTGGACACCTGGTCTCGCTGTGATACCTTTATTAATTATATTCATTTTGAAATCACTGGTGTTTCCTGCAATTTGATTGGTTAAAAGCAGCAGTGATTTCAGCCTAAATTGCATCATTTTTCTGAACCAATCAAAAAGCAGAATTTAAGAAGCCATTTCACAGCGTAGGGTTGTGTGATCGCTCGTGCACGCTTTTAGATTTTAATTACCTTCTTTCAAAGCTCTACCCGCTTGACTTTTCTAGTTTGTTGTCGTAAAAAAACAAATTTACGAACATTTATCGTTTGATAAGATTTCAAAATGAATATAATTAAGTGGTAATAGAACTGAGTGGAGTGCAATTTTGTTATGAAATCATACTCTTGATTACAAATTGCACTCCCGCTTCGCGGTCGTGCAATTTTGTAATCACTCGTATGATTTCAGACCAAATTGCACTCCACTCAGTTCTATTACCATTATGAATAAGGTGCATTTTTATGGGCGTTTCTATACCTGTAATGAGGAACTCGTGGATGTTGTCCACGATGGTCTCACGTGACTGAGATGACAGGATCTGCGTCAGCACGTAGCTAAAGAAAATACCAAACGTTACGAATAAGCCGCATATAACATGTGATCTGATTGGCTTAATAGCATAAATCAGCATAACGTGAATGTCATTAATATTTTTTTGGAGGTTCTCCCAACATCCTAAAAGTTTGTAACAAATGGAACAAAGATATGAAAACCGCAGTTACACAGGATAAAAAGTATTCATTTACATAGCGCAAATTCTATGTGGATATAATGCGCTTCACAATATTGTTTTTGTGATACGCACTGCTATTGTGGCGCAAAGTGCTGCCTGCAGTTTAAAATCATGAGTGAGTGTTAGTACCTCAGAATACCAGGCTGTTGTGTCAGGAGACAATCCCTTACTCTTTCTCGAAATAACACAACAGGTTCTTTCACGTCCCAAGGACGCGGCCGGAATCGAACCCCGCCCACCCGCACTTAAAGGGATACCAGAGTTAAAAACACATTAGGGCTCAAAAGCATCTTTCAGATGTACTTTGTTCAGAAAATGTATTAAAATTTGATAAAACGTTTTCAGAGTTGAGAACGAGCCCTTCAAAGTTGGCCCCGCGAAGACCTGGGCGCCGCCATTTTGTTCACATTAATTCCTGTGACGATTTTTACGTCACTTCGTCCCACCGGAGTGTTGCGTCTAACTTGTAGCGACTTGTTTTCTTTGTAGAATTTTCACACGCTCGGAATTAGAGTATATTTTCATCGATATGGCAGAGCAATTTCGTACTAGAACAAAAATATGATGAAGACGATATTGTGAGAGAAGTTCAGAAGACTGGGAGGACGAAGAAAAGCATGTGGAAGGCGAGAATGTCAGACGAACAACAAAAGGCGCCCAGGTCTTCGCGGGGCCAACTTTGAGGGGCTCGTTCTCAACTCTGAAAACGTTTTATCAAATTTTAATACATTTCTGAACAAAGTACATCTAAAAGATGCTTTTGAGCCCTAATGTGTTTTTCACTCGGGTATCCCTTTAAACTGTGCTCTACCAACTGAGCTAACCAGTGGATCAAGTGAACAACACATACTTCCCAGCATCCTTTGCAAGGTCGCTCCAGTCCCTCCTCACGATGTCTAAGCCCTTCATTTCCTTCACTTCATTCAGAGTACCTAAAAACAAAACTCTACTTAAATAATGCTAATCAGGATTAATGCTTTGCGAGCTTGAACAATAGACAACGGTTACAATCGCCATTTTCGTACTGTACGAAAATGGCGATTGTAACGGTTTTCTATTGTTCAAATGCGGTAAACACGGGCTCGCAAAGCATTAATCCTGATTGGCATTCTTTAAGATTCAAACATTGACAACCGAAATAGTGAACAGGTAGAAAGGAGTTGAAAAGAAGATGGCGTAGAACTAGTGCTTACCATCTTCATTCTCTGAGATGGCAATAGCAGCATATCTAGAAGGGAAGGAGGCACGTTATTTAGTTAATAATGAATGCCATTGGCCGTGCATCTGTCCTCTTATAGATGCACAGATCACATTAAAACGTGGCGAGAAGAAAGAAGTACACCACGGGACGCAGTCGAGTGATGCGAGTTCTCTTCACGTTGTGACGTCATCCGTACATCTATAAGGCGACAGACGCACGGCAAAATGACATCTACTTGTTTTATACAATAATTAACGAACTTTACCAACAAAATAAAGCCCGCACGTGACCTTTTGACGTCATCTGTGCATCTGTTCTCTAATAACACATGGCTATCGACCAATCAGAGCATGTGTTTCACACTGTTTATTGTATAAACGTGACGTCATGTGTACATCCGTTCTCTAATAACACATGGCTGTCAACCAATCAGAGCATGTGTTTCACACTGTTTATTGTATAAACGTGACGTCATGTGTACATCCGTTCTCTAATAACACATGGCTGTCAACCAATCAGAGCATGTGTTTCACACTGTTTATTGTATAAACGTGACGTCATGTGTACATCCGTTCTCTAATAACACATGGCTGTCAACCAATCAGAGCATGTGTTTCACACTGTTTATTGTATAAACGTGACGTCATGTGTACATCCGTTCTCTAATAACACATGGCTGTCAACCAATCAGAGCGTGTGTTTCACACTGTTTATTGTATAAACGTGACGTCATGTGTGCATCTATTCTCTAATAACACATGGCTATCGACCAATCAGAGCATGTGTTTCACACTGTTTATTGTATAAACGTGACGTCATGTGTACATCTGTACTCTAATAACACATGGATGTCAACCAATCAGAGCATGTGTTTCACACTGTTTATATTGTATAAACATGACGTCATCTGTACATTTGTTCTCTAATAACACATGGCTATCGACCAATCAGAGCACGTGTTTCACACTGTTTATTGTATAAACGTGATGTTGTCTGTGTATCTGTACTCTAACACATGGCAATCAACCAATCAGAGCATGTGTTTACACTATTTATTATATAAACATGACATCATCTGTGTATCTGTACTCTAATAACACATTGTGAAACACATGCTCTGCGGATTGATTGATAGCCCTGTTTATTGTATAAACGTGACGTCATCTGTGCATCTGTTCTCTAATAACACATGGCTATTGACCAATCAGACTGTTTTACTAAATCCTGCTCAACATGCATTATACATTATGAGACGCATTAATTATTCTTCTAACTTACTTCTTCTTCTTCAACAGCAGCATGGACTTGAATATACCATCAATGTCGATCTCAAGGAGACGATACAATTTGTTCACCTCACTTTTCACCTACACAGTGCATGGTTACAAACGAACATAGATAAACGTATGTTCAATGTATTGATAATAAAGTCGATCGAGTCGGCGATACTTTGGGGGTTGGAGGATTTATGGGTTTGACTTTTTTATTTTCGTTTTTTTCCCTTTTATCACTGGCTACGATTTAGTTCATAGGAACATATTGATTTATAAAAACCAATGATTTTTTACGGCACCTGAAACAACCTATGGGACAGATCGAATTGGAATTGTGGAGGGAGGAACACCGGAGACCCCGGAGAAAAACCCTCGGAGCAAGGGCGAGACACCAACAAACTCAATTCACGTTCTAATTATTTATATTCATATTTAAAATAAATCAACAAATTATAGTTGTACTCAGTAGAAGTAGCACCAGCAGCAGAGAGAACGACAACAGCAAACAAAATCTTCGGTCTCAGGTTTTCCATTTCCAAGGTTTTCTATACAAATTAAGTTCACATTTTAAGCGATTTTCTAGGCAATGCCAGGCTTATTCTATAGTTTAATCAACGTACTCATAACCTATATACCTTGTTTCCTATTTTCTTGACTTCTGCTAGGTCTGTAGAGTTGGTGTTGATCATTATAGAGTCTGTGTCCCCATAGATTACATCAAGGTGCATCTGTGATACACAGGGAGATAAGATTACAGCAAGTTTCACATGGGTGTAAAATATATCAGTCCTTCCATGTGGGCCCTGCTATCTGATTGAAGGGAAGACCCACATGTTCAAATGGACTTGCTCTTGCAGCAAATACAGTTGCAGGATAACAGTTCTAATAACACAAACACTACCACCTACGAACCCACGCCAACACGTACTCAAAACATTCACTACACCATTCAGCACTTTGCAAACAGCTAAATATCAAGACATGCAACCATTTGACCGGACTTTCTCCAGCAATGCAAGTACTACATTTTCACAAAAGTTGAGTAATTTTACGTAACCAAAATGTTATCACAACATTGTATAGCAGCCATTCAAGGGGTTGCGTCACGGCGTTGCGCATGCGTGGAATAATGTTGGATTGGTGGTGGTTAAGTAATGTTGGATTGGTGGTGGTTAAGTAATGTTGGATTGGTGGTGGTTAAGTAATGTTGGATTGGTGGTGGTTAAGTAATGGTCCAGATAAGAACTGTAGTGCTCTATGGCAAGGAATGTTAAAAGTGTTAATTTTCTATTATTATTTCTCGTAATTTCATTGGTTGATACTTATAAATTCAATAGAAACCCATCGAAATAATGCATTTTCATTCGATATTATTTTGTGGTTTGAATTTATTTTTGATCAAACTAACTATGGTTTAATTTCGAAGAATATCGTGTGTGGGGAAAGTTCTTTTGTTTTCTCTATATCCGATTGGCTGGATGGTGGCTTCTCTGCGTTTTCACAGAAGAAAGAGCCAATAGCATAACTTTATTTTCGAGATGTAGTTTGGACTGTAGATACCTCCTAAAGCACTTAAGGCATATGCAAGCAACATCGTATGTGGGGGAGGCTCATTGCCGCAGAACAATGGATTCTAGTACAGTTCTTATCTGGACCATTACTTGATTGGCTACAAATAGTTAGTCTCCTCCCACAATGCTTGATTGAAATGTTACGCAATATGTTCCTCGAAGACTACGACTATACACAGATTGTGTTTATTGGTATATTTGCTTTGATTTTAACCATCATCGGTTCATATGAAAATCGCTGAAAATAACTGTCAGAGAAACACTGACTCGCTCGCTGACTCACTCACTCACTATATCCCTCACTGCTGAATCATAAATTATTGATCGGAGAACTGTATTCCCCATCGTAATCAGTGTTGGTTCATGCGATGTTTTAACAACGTTTTTAGCCAAATAACTTGGTGCTTACCTCTTGAACAAGGTCTTTAGTCTTCATGAGGATCTGAAATAAACATAACATAACTATGAATGTTCATAGGTCAAAGTCCTTGGACTTAGAAAATAATGTCAAAGTACTGTAGGCAAATACTTTGAACAAAGGAAGGTCTCACGATTGCTCATTGACTTCCCCAAGCGCAAAACAATAACTGTCTTGATGCATACAGACCGTCTCTCCAATGCGGGACCCGTTTTTTTTTCTACACTGCCCTGACACTGCGCATATGTCCGTGACGCCAAACATTTGTGCCAAACTATAATGTTTTCATCAAATTTCACGCCAAACACGTACTCTCACGAGAACAAGCGCACAATTGTTAACATTCCATCTTTTCTTTAACAATGGACGTTTGATTACTTAAGTAAAACAAAGCAACGATATGTGAATAACTCAAGTACAACCTACCAAGCCTGAAACATCGAAACTCTAAATGCATGAAGTTTTGAAATCATTTTGTTGTTTATCCCACAACCACCAAACAAGCATGAAATTATTAAGTGTGTTTGATGTCGTTTCTGCGCCTCGGACTGGAACTAATTGCGCGGACTTTGAAATGCCGTCCAGTCCTCATTGTCGGTCTTGAAACATTACATAAAACTAGTAAATATACAGTAAGGCAGTCACGCCACATTCACTCTCCCAAGTGCTCTATAGCCTGCTAGCCGACTCTCCTGTGGGTTTATTAAAAAAAAGTTGTTTTCTTTCGGATTTGGGTTGCCTGTGGCGCGCGGTAATACTGATCCCAGTTTAGAGATTCCATGTGTTTCTTCTCAAGTCAAAGTCAAGATAGGACGTCGTAAAAAACTCAGCAGTAGAGAGAAACCCGCTGACGCCTCGTGATGGTGCTATTGAGCCTCAGTAAAGATATCTTTAGTGATGCCGGTTCGGAACCTCGGGATAATACATTTACCTGTCATTTGCGCTGAACAAAAAAACGTGTGTGTGATTTAATGGTCTTAAACGGTAAGACAATTATACAATACGATTCCACCTCATTAGCTGGCCTCCCTTACACTTTTTCGCTCTGAGAAACTTAACAACCCCCGAAAGTAAGGAGGGTAGAACGCTGCTTGATACGCCAAAAGTAACGACACTCGTTACTTTCGGAACTTTAGGTACGTGCAAACGTTACACGACCAAAATGAAGTTATCACAGCTTTTAGTCCTGAATGAATTTTTATGAATTTTTATGAATTTTTATCTGAACAGAAGATTTGACCTTGTGGCAGGAAATACGGTGAATCAACCAATCAGTAGGTTTTAGTTCAAAGCAAGGGTAAGCACTATACTCCGGGTTAAATCACTAACCCGAGGTTAAACTGTACAGAATACAATTACAGATTTAGCGCTATCCTAGGGGATAAAGGTACCCTTGCTTCGAACAACAGAGTCCTGGTGAAGAAAAGCTATTTCGTGAGATCTAAATCACGCGCGCTCTTATTGGTTCAGTTATCGGGGTCACGTGGCAATGGTCAAAATCCAATGTAGAAACAGAACTCACTGTTTCCGTCTCTGGGCCAGTCATGTTTACACACGGCCAATTAATCTCGAAACAGGTTTGTGTTTGTTATTTTGCCTCTAGACGGCTCAGCATTGATTATATACCTATAGCGATACTTACTGTGACGTCACACAGGCCAGTCACGCCACATTTGTTGCTTTCTGTGGTTGGCAGAAACGAAGCGTGAACCCAGTCAGATGCTTATAAAATATCACAGGTCGGTGCTTATTCATCGCCAAATTACTTTCTCGTTCTTCCAAAATGCAAGCAAGCCCTTTCATCGAAGCTTATATGCTCTTAACTTATAAGTCTTATAAAGGAATTAAGATTTGGAATCAGAATTGAGACTTTAGATGTATTTTGTGAGGCCTAAATCGCTAGTTCCCATACAAGTCATACAAACACATGGTTTTTTTTGCCAACTACATTATATATGCAAATATATAAATGACGTCAGTGTTTACAAACAGTAAGTATCGCTATAGTACCATCCAGGTTGAACAGTATTAGAGAAGTCATACGTACTAGGCTATTGTATTCGTTGCCGTATTTCTTTCAAACTTCACTCGCGTTTTTGCTATTTTAGGGGAATATTTTTGTTATTTTCTTGAAGACAGGCGTTCCTGACTGGACTATCAAGTCTGCTAGCCTTTCGACCTACGGTCGCACGTCAGACTTGAAGCTTGTCAAGGAAAGTAAGCCATACTGAGCTAATATTTGAGTAGTTCAAAATGACTGGCAATAAAACGGCAGTTACTCAGACAAAATTAAGATGGGATTCTTGGAAGATTTACTAAACCAAATACAAACATGAAAGAAGAAAGAGCTTTATAGTGTTCTTAACGCTTGAATAGCTTTAATTGCTTTCCGCCAGTTTATTGACAAGTGTCAAAAAAGTGAAGGAAGCGTCTTTCTAGACAATCAAGTCGGATTATAGTTTTATTGACTTTGTATGGCAACACAACAGTTGGCTCGCATAATTACAGGTTACATCTGAAAAACGTTCGGTTTGTTAGGAATTGAATGAAGATCTCTTTCAAGTCTTTGAAGTTCAATCAGACGAATTAGTTAGAATACAGTCAACAGAGACGTCGACGCTCTGTTTCGAGTCAAGAATACAGCCGAAACTGAAATCAAGGTATGTCAGTATAGTATTTTTCTACGTATCAAAGGAATGTTGCACTTTTAAAAACTACCACGCGGCTTAAGGACGAAGTTCATCACGAACAACAAAAGCTGTAGAGTAATATTTAGGAAACAGAAACGTTTTGGTTCGGATATTCAGCTTAACTTGGCTTTTGAAGACATTTTGCAAATTTGAACGAGAAGATCGCGAGTTTGACAGGATTGTTACTAATCTAGCGACTAAAATTCAACAAGTTAGACTGCAAAACAGAATGAAGTTCAAGTTGTGCAGAGGATAAGAAACTTACCGAATAAGCTGATGCGCTTAAAGATTTAGCCATAAAAGATAGGGAGCTTATGTAACTCGCCTGGGTTTCGGAACAGCTAAAATGCGATTCTTCAAACTAAACATGATTGTGTTGGCAACACCGAGATTGTGAGGTACCTTCATATCAAATACCTTTTTGGGGAGATTAAGGCTGTGTTCGATTGACCGTATTCCGGAATAAGAATACACACAATGATCACTACAAATCACTTGTATCGCCGGAATTGTTTAGCCACTGGACATACTAAACGTATTCCGAGTATTATGCTACCAATCACCTGTAGCTTACAGTACAAAATGTGGCTCAACCAGTGATCCGTCTATATATTCTTATTCCGCAATACGGTAATTGTGTAGAAATTGGAATCCTCAGTTGATAACAATAAAAGTGAAAGTTGTTGCTGTGGAGTATTCCAAGAAAACAAACAATCAAAAAACAAACAAGTCATTACCGCATAGTAATACACGCCGGAGAGTTAACATATCGGTAAACGTTTTCTTCCATGGAAATAAAGTTTAAACTCTTCGACTGTTTGCATGTAAACCAGTCTGTCACTATTATTACGTAATCCTGGCTTCGACTCGACTGATTACGTGACTCGGACTCTTTCAGGAAGTGGATTTGGTGGAATCATCATTATTGGGATACTGTCTCCTCAATCTCCCCAATCAATGCTTGATTGAAATGATACGCAATACTTTCCACGAAGAGTACGTCTACACACAGTTTGCCATTATTTTGGCCGCCATATTCGCTTTGATTTTATACATCCCACATGTGCGTGTGGTTCGTCAGTTCATAGCGGAGCTTCGGCACGCGGACCACCGGTATATACTTCATGGTAGTGTTTCGTTTCATTTTGTCTCCCTGCATAATCATTTTCTCTATAACAGTTTTACAGCATTATGCAGGGAGACTATATGGAACGAAACACAACCATGAAGTATATACCGGACCACCATACACATAGCGAGCGATCGAAAAAATTGCTGCACGCGCGTCCGTCCGACTGAATCCCGAAGCCAATTTTTCCATGGAAAGTTGATTATGCCTCGTTAGCTCAGACGGGAATGCGTGCTAAGCGTTCATGCGGTCTGGGGTTCGAGCCTTTTCTATGACACCCTTTTCCCCCCTCTTTTTCTTTACTGGACGACATTTCTTTTTGCTCTCCTTTCCTCCATCTGGTATTTTTCTTTCTTACCGAATGACCATTTTAATAATACCAACAAAAATCATAGCCTTTCAAAGAGGTCGCCGGAGTAAAAAACATACTTCAAACCCTCTGTTCGAAATATCTCTCAATACAATTCCAAGAAATCAGCCACCCTACTTTACGGCCGACAGAAAGCACAAGTCTAGCCGTCATCAGAAATAATTGGAGCTCCGTCTATAGGCTTGTCTATATACAGTCAATGCCAAAAAGGTTGTCCAGCAGAACATAATATAATACTATAATATCCATTGTTTTGGGCTATTGTCTAGACTAAGACAATAGGCCAAAACAATATATATTAAAGTATTAAATTATGTTCTGCTGGACAACCTTTTTGGCATTGACTGTATGTATATATATATATATAATGAACATCGCTGAAATGAACTGTGTCAGGCCCAGACTGCGAGTCTCTCACAGGTGAGCTGGGTGGCACACTCGCCTCTCACCACTGTGGCCCGAGTTCGATTCCCGGACGTGACGTCATATGTGAGTTGAGTTTGTTGATTCTCACCCATGCCATGCGCATGCGCCGAGGGTTTTTCTCCGGGTTATCCGGTTTTCCGGGGCGGCCTTCACCCCCTCGGAACCTGGAATAGTACTGGCTATCCAAACAATGTCTAACCTTGAAACAAAACAAACCCTAACCCTAAAACAATGGAATTCTTTGTCAGTGCAGTCCAAATGGGGTGCAATAAAATGGCAGGTTTTGAGAGGTGAAAGCCTCCTGGGTTTCCCTCCCTCCATACAAATCAACATGTGAGTTGAGTGTTGAGTGCAGATAATATATGAATGTAGTAGCTAAGTATGTGTGAAATGAGTCTTGTGCATTAGCATACGGCTTGCTATTGGCCTTATAAGCCTCATTCATCCGAAACCCTTTAAGGAAGGCAATCGAAAAAAGTGAAAATGGTTCGTATTTTATCTCTTCGTAGGGCGGAATAAACAGTACGATGCTTCGACGTCAATACTCGTCAATTGCCGAGGAGCCAGAAGAAGAGGAGGAGGAGCACAGTCGAGAAGCTCAAGGTAGATGTTGTATGTAGTCTGTCGACAGTTTCTAATTAAGGGGTTTGGGGGGGGGGGGGAAAGGAGCGTGTAAGAGAATCACTATTCTGTCGGGCGGGAGGTCGTTGGTCGTAGGGGATTGTCTCCTGACACAGCACCCAGGTATTCTGAGGTACTAACAATCACTCATGAATGTAAACTGCAGGGCAGCACGTTACGCCACAATAGCAGCCCGTATCACAAAAATAACCTTGTGAAGCGCCATATAGAATTTGCGCTATATAAATGAATACCTTTTGGTTGATTTCTCCAGACAGATAAACATTCAGAACCTTACTTAGTAACCGAAGAAAAGGTCCTGCCTTTGTAAACTAAATAAAAGTCGGCTCTCGATATGCTAATGGTTACACTTTCAAGCCTCTCAAATGACCTCACACCAAAAGCCCTCACAAAGCTCCTATAGCAAGAGTTCGTTGAAGTTATCTCTTTTAATAAGACGCAGATAGAATTGAATTGCCAAATTAATCGAGGATGGACTTATAAAGCAAAAATTACACTTGCTTGGTAAACAAAACACATTGTGGAATGTTAAGCGAGAAAAACCTCTCGTGAAAACACACCCATAGGAACAATAAACAAGGAAGCGGTTAATGTTTTCTTATATTCTAAATCTTTAGCAAGTGTGGCGACCACACTCGAACTTATCGAAGAGCAACCGACGGAGTCCATCATCAACCTGAACACGGAGCGAAGATCAACCAACAGTGCTCGGCTGTCTCCGACAGGTATTACCGAGGACACGATGGATGAATCGGGGAGCGAGAGGTTGTCGGGGGACGAGGAAGATGATGTTTTTAGTGAACTGGACGAGAGTATGAACAAATCGGCGGGCAACAGTGCGATCACAGACTGGGAAAAACGGATGACAGTGGCGGAGAACAGGACACCAAGTCCTGACTCAACTAAGGGTGATTCTGAGCTCACCGAAAGTCAGGTGAAAGGACTGTTTTCGTAATCAAAAATGTAAAAGAAAATAAGCCGCTTTAACTAAGAAATGGTAGATCGGAATTGAACTGATCTCCTGAGTTTCAATCCTTAGCTAGCTCGCCTGAAGCGAGCTATATATACAACTAAAGCTAGCCTGTATATCGACTACAAATATTCTTCTGTATATTCAACCTACGTTTCATTTTAAGTGTTTGTTGGCAGTTCCTAGTGTGTTTCTGAAGTTTCTGGCTCCCGGGTTGTGGCTGTAGTTTCGTTTTCGTTTCCCTTTCTCGCGTAAACATTCTAAGCCTTGTGACGTTTGCCAAATGACGGGCAAGAAGCCATTTTATTTGTCTGTAGTTTACTTTTAGGGTAATGCACTGGTTACTAGTACGCATGCGTCATGGACTGATTGATGGATGCGGGATTGACAAATTGATGGATGGATTGACTGATTGATGGATGGATGGAGGGGCGGATTGATGGATGGATGGATTGACTGATAGTTTAACTGATTGATGGATGAATGGACTGATTGTTTGATGGATAGAATGACTGATTGTTTGAATGATGGATTGAAATGACTGATAGATTTGTTAACACGCAGATTCGCGAGATCAGAGAGGCGTTCCTGGTGTTTGACGACAATGGAGATGGCTGTATCAGTGCCACTGAACTCAAGAAACTGGTAACGTCACTAGGGTACAACATTACCGAGGCTGAACTGATGGACATGATGAACCAAATAGGTAACTAACACTCCGTTCACACCAGAGCTTAAACATGTTGAAAAGTTGTTCAGTTAAAACTGAGGGAACTTTAGCAGAAAAAAACAATGTTTGCTCTCAAATGTTCCTAATGGATATCTAAATCTATTGTTGTGTTTGTCTTCTGTAAATTGTACACCAGATGTCCACCGATTTTCCTGTCCATAAAACTCATTTGAATTCCCCGCGTGTTATGTTGAACATTATGACTTCACACGGTTCCCACAATAGCTCTTTTGTTGTGCAACAATAGGGGCAGCAGTGAAAAACATTTAAATATAGCCCTGCAGAATTGACAACCCACAAAGCTAGAAAACAAAGCTAAAAATCAGCCCTCGGTTAGCTACTGGCTGTAGACTCAGCTTTCTTTACGATTGGCGAAAATATACGTTTCACATATGACCGCTGTGCAACACTACCATTTTATCCTTCTTCCAGATTCAGACGGCAACGGTGCTATCGACTTCCCAGAATTCCTTCAACTTATGACAAAGAATCTAGAGGACACGGACCCTGACGACATCACCATGGAAACGTTCAAGGTCTTCGATAGGGATAATAATGGTAATATAGGTATAGAGGAGCTGCAGAGGGTTATGAAATTACTGGGACAGGACTTTAAAGACTATGAAATAGAGGCTATGATACAAGGTGCCGACTTTGACGGCGATGGAGCAGTGAATTACGAAGACTTTACCAGGATGATGAATGCATAAGGATAAACCAATCGCTGTTCCAGCATTAGAATCTATAATACGTTGGGGCTATATAGACATCGGTGAAGAAATAGGGTACGAATACATTATGATGATGCCACATGCATAAGGATTATCCAACCGCTGTTCCGCACTAGAATCCAATACATCGGCCGCTATGCCGACATCGGTGAAGCAATGGGGTATCAAGACGTTATGATACCACATGCATAAGGATTATCCAATCACAAAACCAAAAACAAGAATCGATATTAGGTCGCGACTATTGAATAGTGGCTATACCGATATCGATGAACTATATCTAAGTTTTTGCGGAAATAATGAAAGTACGTCAATCATCGAATCATATATAGTGATCGAATCAATGACACATCAGATAATTGCTTGCGTCGATAATAGGTCGGTACACTGCGATGGGGAAAAGGTACAAAGATAAACATACAAACGAAGTAACAGAGGATACAAATAAAGTTATAGAAGAATGCCAAACCACAACCACAGATGGACTCGATGGACCTTTTTGAGGAACCTATCACGAGGTTGTACTGGCCGTGGCAAAAATATATGACTTCATTTATTTACTACAGGCACTGTGTTATTAACAAAACCTGTTTGTAAATGCTATTTTCCACTTCCAATCTATTGTCGATCTTTCTAAAACTGCGTTTTTGAAGATTGTTTAAGATGCCATTCAGTAAAGCCTTTCCCATGGGATCACGAGCTCAATTCATTCATCAGTTGAAGTGATATATCAGCACGTGACTGTTTCCTGCAAAATGCCTATCGATAATACCACAAGAGAGACGAATTCATGTTGTCGCCAGAATCATAGTTAATAGAGTGGAATGGTTATGAACCTCAGGGACCTTCTTTGTTATATGTCTTTGTTATATGTCTTTGTTAGCTTTTTTCAACCACTACCGTGCACAAAACACAATAGAAATTCCAACATGTTAATCAATCAGCCAATAGAAACGTGTGGGTTCAGTCGTTCATATGAACTATGTCCGTGCACAATCGTTTGTCTTACCCCCTTCCAACATAAATCGCAGCGCCTTTGTTAGCCCCTTTGAAGTTTGCCGGGTTTCCTCTGTAACCGTTCCACTCTATTAACTATGCCAGAATGCAGCAGGATCATGGCAGAGTTTGGTTGCGAGTAGAATGATACAAAAATACAAAAGAAAACTGAGTCAAAGCAGTTGTCCACTAGGATCTTCCATCTCTCTGTTAGTCACTTGCCAGCTTCTCGAGCTCAAGCTACACTAAAGAGAAACAAATACAATAAGTTTCATCTATCCCAAAAGTGTTTGAAAGTCAATCATCTTCTCTTACATATAACCACACTCTATATATTTTCGTATCCCCGTGGCTTTTGAATTTCTGCAATAGTATTATCGCTAAGTGAAGTGAATGGTAGTCAAACATTTACGGTCAGTAACAAACTAAGTTTTGCAAAATGGGGAGCGATTTTTTTATACAACATCTTCGAAACTTTTATAAACCTTTATGAATTTAGGAAGTCCCAAGATTAACGAAGTTACAATACAGCATGGCAATTTGTTTTTACTCAATGGCTATATAAAGCCATAGCAATGATTTGCATTACAAATACTTGTTCGTAAACATGATTTTAAAAACGTTACAACATTCAACCGTGGTCACATTTTTATATGCCTACTTATTTTCTAAATTTTTCTTCAATTACAAACTCTAGACTTTAGAGCTATTAATCATTGCCCCCGCGACTCAAACTTCAATATCAAAAACACCTGTACTAATTGCTACTTCGACATTGCCTCAGTAAAATTCTGGTAATTAAGGCGGAACTGATCCGGACTAATTTGAATATCTTGAAGACTGGAAGTTAGGTATGTGGTTGAAAACATTGGATGTATTTTCAGAGTGCAACTGTTGTGGTAAAGCGTCACACGACTTCTTGAAAAAGAAAAAAACCCAAAACAATGCATGGAAGGAAATAATCTTTCGAATCCAAAATAGCTCTCCTTCATTCGGGCGCACGTAAATTGTATGCAAATGACGTAAGATCACCAAAACAATATTTAATAAGAGAGTAGATCAGAATATAATATTCTGACTCAGTAAAGTATACTGAACACTCCATTAACACAACCAAAGTCAATAGAGCGAGTTCGAAAAGCCAACGATTGCCACCCAAGCGAGTTAACTACACTTAAATAAATGCAAACAACTAGGGCAACGAATCAGCATTCGGTTCAGTAAATTCCAAAACAGGGTAAAGTTTACTTAACACAAAGAGCTCGAACCGATAATGGCTGGACTTGACAAGATTGATGAGGACAAACTAAGGTCAGCTTTCGGCGAAGCAGACAAGGATAAAGACGGCTCAATCGGCATTGCGGGTTTTAGTGGCGTCCTTCGAAACCTTGGTGAGAATGTGAAAGAGGATACACTGAGAGACTTGCTAGAACGTTCAGGTGAGAGTAATCTAGTATTTATTCTGGTTTAAAATTCAACTGAGACGAAAATTTAACCGAAATCGTACCAGGAAATAAAGCTTTTCGTTGTTTTCAATAGAACGTTTAAAATAAATAAAATTGTTCACTGCATTTTAGAAGGCAGGACTAGAAATTTGTAACTTTCTTATTATTATTTTGCATTTTCGCAAGATTTTTGACGAGCATTAATCATTCATAGAAGAGACAAAGAACCGAAAATAGCTTCAATAAAAACAATGCTTCCACCACAGTAGGAAAGTCCAGTTTTAGTGTCATACCGACATAAAAAATACTTTGAAAAGGCATGGAAAACACTTGACTTCGCACACTCAACCAATACCATTTTGAAATTTTACTAACCTGGACCCGGTTGTTCGAAGCAAGGCTAACATTTCCCCTAGGATAGCGCTAAATCTGTAATTATTATCTATTCAGTTTACCGTCGTCTTTGCGATTTAACCCCGGGGGCTTACCCTTGCTTCCAACAACCGGGCTCTTCATTCGTGTAGCTTTATATCCCTTCGCAAAAAGAGCGGAAATTGCTGTCCATGGAATATGATAAGTCAGGTACATAGATTGTCTACAACAACTCTTCCTGATTTAGGTCCAAACAAGAATCTAACTTAAACTAGTCTGACGTGAGACTAAAATGTTATTCCTAAGTTTGTTTGTCTATTGTCTATGGTTATGATTTTAACGTGAAATAAAGTAAAGCAACATTATGTACGTGAACCACAATTTTAGTAACACTGGAGGCAAAACAAGTTAAACGTAGAAAGAATGACAAGTATACAACAAACAGGAAACAAATAAACAGATAAGTACAAACAAACTAACAAACACAATATTTTGTGTAAAAGCTGAAAGGAAAGAATTCTTGGTTTGCATGTGACGTCATCAAAAAAATCTTTTGTACATATTCTAGACATCGATAAATAGTGTTTTTTATCCGGAGTAAACAAATCGTGTCTCTTATGCCGGAAAGTACTGGTTCACCGTGTTTAAGTTGCATCTAAAGAGTTTTGTAATGAAACCCAACGATTTTGATGGGCTTGAGCGTTATTTATCTCAAGTGGAACACCAAGATGGCGGCCGCAAACAAAGTTATATAACATTGTCATACATTCATTGGCCCACAGCTCTGTTAGCAAATATTCTAATGTTCCAAAATTTGGGTCATACATGTAAGCGTATTTTGGTAGTTCTACAAGGCCCATTGAAAATATTTTATTTAATTTCATCAATGCAAACCAATTTTCTGATTGAGGGTCGATTATGACGATGAAAACCACCACTCCACTAAAACTGAAGCTCTTTTTTAGAAATTCAGTATTTGGTCTTGCAAGTTGGAGTTTAGTACAGGAAATTACGGTGGCCCACAAGTGCCACGGCACAATCACCAAAGTCACGGCACAACCACTAAAGTCACGGCACAACCACCAAAGTCACGGCACAACCACCAAAGTCACGGCACAATCACCAAAGTCACGGCACAATCACCAAAGTCACGGCACAACCACCAAAGTCACGGCACAACCACCAAAGTCACGGCACAACCACCAAAGTCACGGCACAATCACCAAAGTCACGGCACAACCACCAAAGTCACGGCACAACCACCAAAGTCACGGCACAATCACCAAAGTCACGGCACAACCACCAAAGTCACGGCACAATCACCAAATTCACGGCACAACCACCAAAGTAACGGCTTTGCCGTATTTGCCGAAGGTATCGCGTATTTGTGCCGTAGGTTTCTTAGCTGTGCCGTCGGATTGGTGATTGTGCCGTGACTTTGGTTGTTGTTCCGTGACTTTGTGATTGTTCCGGCGTGACTTTGGTGATTATGCCGTGGCACTTGTGGGCCACCGTAGGAAATGAATTCTACCATGAGCATAAGAGGGAATCTTGTAGCGCGCGGTGTGAGCCAGATAAGTCCGCCCCGAAGTGCGCAAAGGATTACTGGCCAAAACCAACAGAAGCGCGGCGGCAGAATCAGCTGGGATGATGTCTAATAAAATCTATTTTTAGTAACCGGAAGCAACTGAAGCAAAGTGTGCGATCACGCGATAGCAATCTCATCAGTGGCGCGAATATATCAGCTCAGCTGCTTCCGGTTACTAAAAATAGATTTATTAGACATCATCATTGCACAAGCGCGCGTATTGGAAATTCCCTTACTTTATATGCCCTCTTGATTCTACTTATTGACCGGCGTTTTGTGTAATTACCGAAGGTATCGACTACGGTAAAGACGACGAAGCGGGGATCTCCTACGGAATGTTTCTAACTTTGACCCGGAGGCTGGCGAAGGAAACCAAACAGGAAGCGATGCTAAAGAAGGTATTCCACGAGTTTGATATCGATAGCAAGGGTCATATTGACGGAGATAACATTAAACGAGTCCTTGCGAAATTTGACATCGAACATATCGAGGGTGAGGTGGAGCTGATGATGGAGGCAGCAGATACAAACGGCGATGGGAAAGTGGACTTTGAGGAATTCATGCAAATATTTTCGAGACCGCCAACACAGTTTTAAGGAGAAGGTCTCCTACCAACAACAAGCTACAAAAATCTATATAAAGCACGATATATCATTTTCACCGGAGACAATTATTGCTTTCTTTACTTCACTGTACATCGAGGCGGTTTAGCCGGAAAGATAGAGAGGGAGGGGGGGAGGTGGATGTGTGAGAAGAAAGACTGAAATACAAAGACAAGAAATATTTCTAATATGCGGTTAAGCGGGTGAAAAATAGGAGATTAAAAGACAAGAGAAAAGTTTATGAAGTTTAACTGAGCAGCCTGGTAGCGGCTCTAAGAAAAACCCTTGGAGCTTTAGTGAGAATCAACAAACTGAACTCACACATGACGCTTAGTTACTCTTGCCGTTTCCCAGCGCTTGGTTGAATTTCTTCACTTTTACATTCAGAGAACTGGGTAGAAATCACATTGCGTCAACACCGTTTCTGGCCATCGCAATGCTTTGTTTTAATAACTCTGTTTTAATAACTCGGATTCCATCGATCTCAGGCCAGAGTGGTGAGGCGAGCGGTTTTATGCGCTTCACCACACAACTCCCCATCACGTTCACGAGAGTAATAACGAAAATAACAACAAAACAAATACATGACGAAAGTCATTTATCTACAAAAGACAAATCAAAAGATATGTCTTGATTTCTCACTTCAGAGGTCAGCGGCAAATCGGGAAAAAGCTTTGAAGACTTTCTACTCGAGTTAATCAGGATTGAACGCACGTGCCTCTTAATAAAAAGGCGGGACCTTGAGAGGGATGATGTAACGCCGGCGCACTGTTGTCTCTGATGAAAGTTGTTTCCGAGAAAATAATCTTACTAACTTTGATTAGTTGCCTCACTTCGAAGTGAAAAACGCTTTTAGACAGGTGAATTTTGTACACAATACCTCCTAGAAACAGTCCCTTACCTCTCTGCCTTTACTAGTCACAAGTGCTGCGAGGGGCTTGGCGTAGAATCTTGAATGCGAAAAACCGAGGCAACCGTACATGCTGAATAAGAAAGGAAACAAGAGAGAGAGAGCTTTCAACAGTGATCTTGATCTTGAAATCGCTTTAAAAGGGCGACAACAACACAAATCACCCGATATAGTTTTGGTGCATTGAGGAATTTCTCCAAAGTAAAACAAGCATTAGTTTTCGGCTAGTTTCGATACTGAGTATATTTACGGCTGAATAATATGTAAATCTGTAGAACATTGAACAACTTTGCAACAGAACGCAGGAAAGCTTAACTTGACAGTTCGACCGAGAGAAGGCGTAAGTGTTATAGTCATCAAGGTGATAGCACATACCTGTTGGCTGTCAACTTCAGAGCCTTTTGTCGAATGTCATACTGCAAACAAAAACAAAAATATACCTGTTAAAATGCCTTGCGCTTATATTCTGTCCTCGATTGCTGGAGAATAGACGGCCAATTTGTTGTGACCATCTCAAATCGTTTTGGAAAAAAATGATTTCCCGGATTCTTTCTTCAAGAGATTTCCATATCAATGTAAGTTCTCATGCGTTAACAAGAAATAAAGAAACAATACACAAAGGGTGCACGTGATCGGAAATGGGGCAATACAAAGGGTCTGTTGATGTATTTTAAAAAGCTTGCTATTCTTAGGGCGCTTCCATTTAAGCGAACTGACTGGTCTGATCGGCCAGTTCTTAAATGGAACGCGTCAGTTCTTGGGCCAGTTCGCGTTCCATTTAAGAACTGGCCTATCTGACGTTCGCGCAAATGTTAAGCAGCGCCCTTAGTATTTTTCAGCAAAGTTTGATTTTGGATATCCTGTGCTGCCAGGCCAAGGCATCGAGAAAAGACCCATGGGAACGAACCACACCGCGGCAAAACGTATGCTCCGCTGGCCAATAGAACGAAGGCTCTGCTATCAAATACAAATTACCGAGGGCTTTAACTTTTTTAGTTAATAATTTTATAACTTAGTAAACTCACAATTCAACCTGTTAAAGTCTTAGTCTTATCTTTTAAGTAGTTTTCTTATTTGTTGACAATTTGTCGCGGGAAACTGGGAGCGGCCGCGCGCCGACAAGAAATAGCAAATACGCATGCACGTGACGTTTTGCCGCGGTGTACGTGGGAACGAGGTTGCTTCTCTCGATCCCAGTCCTTGTCGTCTTGACCACTCACCACAGGAAACCCAACGCCAATCTAGCCCGAAAAAAAAAAGATGCGCAAGTCCAAGTGTGCATTGCCCTATATCATTATGACGTCACGGCTTGTTTATGAGGGGGACAGAATCGACATGAACAATAGAATTTTGAACTAAATCTGCTCTGCTGAGGAAAATTTCACTTCGAATTGTCTGGTTTCCAGATATCAGCTGTATCAATGTTTATCCCATAATATTTACCGTATTTGGTGGCTGTTACCGCTATTCTACGTTCTACAAAATGCATTTGATAGCGATTTCCTTTGTGTTGTTGCTGTTTTGTCCCCCTCCCACGACCCTTAGCGTTTAAACAATACATTGTTTTGATTTGACGTCATAATGATATAGGGCAATTGCAGTCTCTAGAAAAGTAATAAATGAGTATCCCTTGACGTTACCGACCTGTATGTACTTGTCTGAGTCACGAGCAACACCCTTCATCATGCCTTTAACCTGAAAACAACGAATCGTGACGTCACAAGTCGATTGAAACCGGAGCTATTGCTACCACTCGCGTCCGTCCAGCTGCTCTTAGCCCGCTCCACCCTACTGTTTGTAGCACTTTATCTCCTAACGTAATCGATTAATGTCGCCATAGCTCAGCTCAACTTAGGTCCCAGTTCGCAAGGTCATGGGTTCGAGCACACGACGATACAATTGTCTTTTTCCCCTTTTTTTTTACACCGGAAATCATTTTATTTAGCTCTTCTTTCCTCATCGTTACATCTCTCTCTTACCAAATTATAATTTTGATAGTAATTTAAAACACATTAGCCATGATCAGAAATAATTGGAGCTCCGCCCATGAGCTTGCTCATGAATATATTATATCATTACTGAGCGCATGCGCCAGAAACATTGATGGTCGCAGTTAAAATTTTTGTAATTTCTGAAGCAAATTGGAAGGTAATACAGATAGAGTTTGAAGCACTTCTAGTACGATACAGGGAAGGATTGGCGTAAACAAAACATTCTTTGGGCAATTCTCTGGTCAAACTTGGAAAAGTAGGCTAGAAAAATTCACTGAAAAACTGTGATAAAGTTCATAAAATTAAAAGTATAGTTGTTGATTGTTTTTATTTTATTTTATTGAGCTTCGCCTGAAGGGAAAAAATACATCATATAAGCAATGATTTCACGAACGATAGTACTCAAAAATTACAATGATGAAGAAACAAAATGATAAAAGGCAGGGTGACCGCAACAGCTAAAGCCAATTACTGCGGGCCATGACACTAAATCAAATTAACAAATAGTCAAAACAAGAACACATGATAAGTAATTTACGATAACAAGGTGACTAAAAACAACAAGTTAAAGGACTGAGCAGGCTACGGACAGAGTTACATCTTAACGTTATTGATTGTATAAATAGTGCAATGTAAAGGACTAAGCAGGCTACGGACAGAGTTACATCTTAACGTTGTTGATTGTATAAATAGTGCAATGTAAAGGACCGAGCAGGCTACGGACAGAGTTACATCTTAACGTTGTTGATTGTATAAATAGTGCAATGTAAAGGACCGAGCAGGCTACGGACAGAGTTACATCTTAACGTTGTTGATTGTATAAATAGTGCAATGTAAAGGACTGAGCAGGCTACGGACAGAGTTACATCTTAACGTTGTTGATTGTATAAATAGTGCAATGTAAAGGACTGAGCAGGCTACGGACAAAGTTACATCTTAACGTTGTTGATTGTATAAATAGTGCAATGTAAAGGACTGAGCAGGCTACGGACAGAGTTACATCTTAACGTTATTGATTGTATAAATAGTGCAATGTAAAGGACTGAGCAGGCTACGGACAAAGTTACATCTTAACGTTGTTGATTGTATAAATAGTGCAATGTAAAGGACTGAGCAGGCTACGGACAGAGTTACATCTTAACGTTATTGATTGTATAAATAGTGCAATGTAAAGGACTGAGCAGGCTACGGACAGAGTTACATCTTAACGTTGTTGATTGTATAAATAGTGCAATGTAAAGGACTGAGCAGGCTACGGACAGAGTTACATCTTAACGTTGTTGATTGTATAAATAGTGCAATGCTCTTAACTGAAAGGGACAACATATGCAGAAATTGGAGTCTGGAAACTCCACTGTCGCTGGATACATTAGACTGTTAAGCCAGTTGTTACCTGTTTTCTTCGTTCCACAAGTTTCCTAATCTCGGTAGGTAAAATGCCAGGCTCTAGATCAGGATCTGGTAACTCGACTATCTCATCTTCTTCCTTCTACGAAAAATGTCACAAAAATTGACTCATTATGCATTTTACCCAGATCTTTGTAGTCTTGTAAAAGAAAATCGCTCCACTTTTTAATGACCCTCTCTGTCGACTTTGCGAGGATGTAGCTATTGTTACACACCTTCTGGGAGTACTAAAAACAATATTTAATTATGTCTCTAATGTTTTTTACGCTTTCAAGCTCTGAAAGGGTAAGTAATAATATTAAATACCCCACCCCTCCCTCCCTGAATTATTCTGCTTACCTACCACTCCTTTCCTGAATTATTCTACTTACCCCACTGCTTGCAGTTCTGTCAATTGTGGTGAAGCAAACGTTGTACTACTGGGTATATACTTCATCGTAGTGTTTCGTTCCATATAGTCTCCCTGCATAATCATTTTCTCTACTGTTTTACAGTATTATGCAGGGAGACTATATGGAACGAAACACTACCATGAAATATATACCTACTGCGGTATTATAGATGGGTACAGACTTTGCTTACCCCACCCCTCCCTCTCTGAATTAGTTCTGCTTACCCCAGTGCTTGCAGTCCTGTCAATTGTGGTGAAGCAGATATTGTACTCCTGCATTATAGATGGGTACAAACTGTTGAAATCCAGCAACAGAATGAACTTGTCATAGAAACCTGAAAAAGAATAATTTGAGCTCAGGACAAAATCCTTTAGCTATTTCTGGACCCGGATTTTAAGAGAATATAGAGTTAATGTCAGGTCTGCGAACGAAAATACCCGATATCAATAGACCACTGTACGCTCCAAGGGCACGCTGGGTAATCAGGACAAACATGGCGGGAAATACAGTGTTTGTATAATAAACTGATGCGAAATAAAAACAATTTTCCGGAAGATGACCACAAAAACTCAAGATACATAGCATATGATTCTGTTGATAACATTTTAGGACTGTAAACATCCTATGAACGATTCAGTTTGATGTTGAATTGCTAACATATTTGTTGTTCAAATCCACGATAAAATATAAGAAAACGTATAGGAAACGTTAAACTGGATTGCAGGGCTCACAAGATGTCTAATGCCTCCAAATTAAATCAGCAAAACCATTTACCAAACATCTTTTGTTTGGGCATACTAAATGTTTCAGAAATACAATTTTGGGCAAAATATTTGGCACCACATTCTCATACCAACACTGTATTTCTCGCCATGTTTTTTTCCTGGTTACCCAGTATGCCCTTGGAGTGTGCAGTGGTCAATGGTTACCTTTTTTGGGATCCAACACCAGACCTCCAGCATATGCAGGTTTTCGTCTCCCTTTCTTGCTACTCGTGCCGTGATCTTCTTCGTCTTCATTGTGAACAACCTGCAATATTGATATCACAAGTATTTTAAACTTCATAGCAATAGATAAAGTTACCAAATGCAGAGGTCTTGATCACTGAACATCAGAACGACTCCAACATACCCAAAAAGCGGACTATTTTTGACTCTCATTAACGCTATCACTAACCTCGAGTCTGGTTCATACTAGCGATACAAGCAACATACGCAGTGCCGTAATTAATAGAGTGGATTTCATATGAGTACGTAACCGTACAGAGAGGTTATTAGCCGGTTAAGCATCTAATACGGCTGTGTATTTTTACGACTCATGAAATATAAATGATGAGTAAAAATACAGCCATATTAGATACTTAACCGACTAATAAGTTAATTATTCTATAAATTCTGCAATGAATCGAAATTTTCTTTCCATAATAACGAAAACCTGATTGCCAAAGACGCTCAACAAATATACAGTGAAAGAATAGGTGTTCAACCGTCTCCTCTTCCGAATGAATGGGGAGGGGTAGATAGATAAGATGATAATAAGCCAAAACGCCAGTGAAGAGTTAACAGACACACTTACGGTTGTCTTCTTGCCGTATCTCTTGTCAGGGCAAATAAAATTCCTGAAAAACAAAAACACGCGGTTTATGAAAACAAAATAGGTAGTCAAATGTTCGCTCGATTCTAGCTCAGGCTTTGTCGCGCATTAGTCCACTGCGCAACACAGTAAATAACTACAATAAACAGCTTAATAAACGAGTTTAATCATCTAGCCGACCTTACAAGGGTCCTACTAATGAAGGACACAAATTCTTCTAAAAAAACTAAATTCCAACTAGACCGGAGGAAGGAAAACCGGTGAATAACCCTCAGAGCAAGGAAGAGATACCAGCACACTCAACTCGGGTATGGCATGCCGTGATCGGGAATCGAACTCGGTCCACAGTCACAAGTGGTTAAGTCACCCCGGCTCTCAATTGCGCAATGAGTTTGTACATCGCTGGAAAGGCCCAAGGTTTGCTCGTAAGATTGGTACATTTCTTTCACGATGATATCGTTAGCTTGTCATGTAGAATAACGGTTTTACTCTTACTTTTCGTGAAAAGCGTGAAGTAACAGAAACTCATTCCTCTCGGATCTTCCACCAAGTAGCGTGCGGGACTATAAACAACAAGAACAGCATGAAATCATTAGTACCTTCACTTTATGGCACAGGCCAGGGATCAAAAATTTGTATAAGCAACAGCGCCGACAGAACTACTGTCAATTGTAGTCAGAAATAACTATCATCCCTTAATCGATCTGATAAAAATATCGGGCTCTAAATTCCTTTGGTTAGACAGCTAGTAGTCAGAAAGTGATTTTAATAAACAGGCTCAATGATTGCTATGGAAAGCTAGCTACTGGTCTTAATTGATACTAACAAGGGTTGCGAGTTGAAACACGCTGCAACATTTCCTGCAACATTGCGTCCAACACAGAAGGCGCATCTTCCATATCACAGTAATTTGGTCAGCGGTGAGCAAAATGAGTGTAATTTCATTGGCTAAAAAGGAAAAGGAAGTTACTTATTTTCGGATTTGAGATGTATTTGTCCTCTAGCTTTAAATCAGGTTATAAGTTTGTTTTCACTGACATCACGCCAAACAATTGCCTTCAGAAAATACAATCATTCTAGATATTGTGTATAGAGGAGGCAAGAATACATAAGTGACCAGAATTTTGGAGCAATACAGTACTATATGCAACCGAACTGTTGAACAAATAGTCCATTAGTGTGCTGCCGCCATGTTGGTGTACAGCTTTGGTACAACATGATGGCGGCCAACAAAGTATAGTACAAATAATGCTGATTTTTCCATCAATATGATTAGCTTTCTATTCAAAACAATTTAGACATCATTTTTTTATGTTTATCAAGTCTAAAATTTTAAACTGGCCAAATATATGGATTTTTGTGACATTTAGGAAACACGCCGAGGCTGGGCTGTCACAAAATTCAAATAGTTAAATAAAATAAATATCGTATCGACGTGAACTGAGTATATACCGAACAGTCTAAATCATATAAAAAGAACAGTTTTCTAGATCTTATAGTTTACATTTTAGAATTTTGATGGCGTCACATGAAAAACACTACTGACTGCTATTAATTCTGAGGCATATATTTTAACGTCTTTTCTATTGACGTGGTGGTGCTTGACAGGAGAGTACGCCATTGTTCTGGGTAACAATCCCCTTCTCTTCACGAATAGTACAAGTTCTTTATCGCCCAACGGCTTTACGTCCATATCCAAGGACGCGGCCGGAGCCTGGATTCGAACCCACGACCTCCCGCATCCATAACCGGTGCTCTACCACCTGAACTATTTGACCACGCGGAAAGGATCACGCCATTGCCAGCAATGTTGCAGAGATATTCACACGATGAAATTTGTTGCGTGCAATGTTGCAGCCTGTGTCCGTACGTACAATACCACATATTTGGTAAAAACTGTATTTCACTTTCTGCACGCAGTTTCTTCTAGTTTTGCACACACTCTTAACGCTACTAACGCAACTGGTCCGAGACAAATGGCTCTCCTGAGTATAGTCTGTTTTTAACACTGATGCTCAAGTTATCTCACCATTACATTTCCAGCGATAGTAGTTATTTGATGAGCGAGAGGGAGAACCTGAGAATGAGAATAGTAAGACAACATTTTCAGATTTTTGTTAATTTGAAACCGGGAATCAATGATTTCCCCGCCTTTATAATCAAAACCAACCAACCGAACGAACAAAACACAACAACTAAGTTACAACAATAAACAACACTTACGTTCAGTTCATACATGATCCTCAGACTCAACAGCGAGTCCACCTTACAAAGAATATGACAAATAATAAGTGGCAATATAAAGTGGTGGAAGGAGTAAAGGGGAATGTGAGGGGGTTTGATACGAAAAGGGGATGGTCAGTTACGATGTGGCGATGTTTGCACAGCAGACAGACAGGCAAACGTTATTTATACATGGTAAAAACATCAGTAAAATACGTACAAATATAAAATAGTGCAGTATTATAACTCTTTTACATGTTTGCCGTGCGAGAGTCCAAGAACTTATCATTGCCCCCTTTGAAATGTTTACGAGAGGGACGCTCTTAAGTCATGGGGGAGATTGTTCAATAAGAATGTAACTGAAGCTACGTTTTAGGTATTCAGTTCTTGGTTTACTTTAGGTAGTCCTAGTTTGCTTTCAGCATCTCTTTATTATTGTTCCGAGAGGTAAATATTTCCTGTAGGTAAACAGCAGACACATTTGTGTAGAGTATGACTTCTATTGTCACAGGCTTGTCCATAATGCATTGCCTGCCTAATAAGGGCTGGAAATTAGGCTCGCGTAAAATGTCACGGAAAGTTATGTAATACAGCTGGGACTTTTTACTCGTAAATTTTATTTTTTTCTCGCCTTTCAGACTGACTTGTAACAATACCCAGTCGTATTACACAACTTATTATCCTCCTTCCCGCCCTTTTTCTGTTGCAAGTTTCTAGTAAAATTGGTATTTTCCTCTAATTTCCTGTTTATATTATGTCGTGCTGGAGGACCTGCTGATTAAGAGACGTTAGTGACCTCAATTAATGACATACCGTCGTTAACTCCAGCAAGTGAAGAAGCTCTTGAGATGAACTGTGGAATAAAAATAAATACAGAAACAGTTACTTAATTACTTAGTTACTTAGTGCTCTTCTCTCAAACACGGTTACTGACACTCTGCATTGTGTAAGTTCCCAAATCCTCCCCATGATCACCCCTATTGTGATTTATTAATAAAGCGGCTATATGATAACACATTGCCATTTAATCCAAAAAGAAAACGTTGTTTGTATTCTTATTGCCTCACAAACGGAGCTCAGCATTGATAGCAAATTAAAGGACTTCTGTATGCTTTGATGAGAATACTCTTGATACAGTTTTAAGTGATGCAAATAAGGGATTGTTGTGGGATTTTCATAGACCTTAAAAAAGCCTTTGATACAGTAAATCATTCAATTCTACTTTCTAAACTACACCATTATGGCATCAGGGGTATTGCAAATGATTGGTTTAAGTCCTACCTCTCTGAGAGAGAGCAATTGTCAGTCTACATGGCCAAAATTCTGCCACATTACCAGTTACATGTGGAGTCCCTCACAGCTCGGTACTTGGACCCTTATTGTTTATTTTGTATATTAATGATCTACCTAATACATCTAGCTTATTGAAATACTTATATTTGTAAACTAACTTGTTCAAAACTGTAAGTAAATGTTATTATCATTAATATTTGTATTAGTATAATCTTGCTATTTTGTACACATGAGTTAAATAATAAATAATAATATAATGAATGAATGAATGGGACTATGTTTACAAAGTTGAGAACCAATGTACATGGCTGGCACCTGATATGAATCTTCTTCACCAGAAACCAACTTTCAACAACAAATTTCAGAGATATCTGCAGGAGCCAATTTTTCTAATGGAAATTTTAGGCTTTGCTCCTTTTCTGTTTAGGAGGCACCGTTGACTGGTTTTATTTCTTTACCATATATCAACATCCAAGTACTCCTGTTTGTTTTCTTTTGTTAAAGTAAACTAACCAGGAGTTGACCAACATACCTATACATGTTAGGGACTTCATCTTGGTCGATTTCTAGGCGGGGAGTTTGAAGAACCACTCGAGACAACTCTGGGTACAAAAAGCAAGATGTGCTTCAAACGGTGGAAATAATTAGCAGCGTTAACATGTGGAGGATAGAATAAAACGTTCACTTGAATGTGTAGTCATGGTCTCTCTTAGGGATTCAGAACAGTATTTTAACAAGACAACCATTATATAGATAACCAAACAACAACCCTAACCAGTAATACAGACAGTTTTGTGATTAGGACGAAAGAACTTGAGAACTTAAAATTAGGTTTGAAATCCTGAGGAGTGCAGTCTCCAGGGATAACCTCCTCAGGGACGGATGGGGTTGAATATCAGATGTGGATCCAGGGTGTTGCAACCTCTCGGAGACCACTGTAAATAGCATTTCAGAGTCTCGAGATTTAAAAATTTCATTTTACAACCCCACCCCACCAAATCACCCGTGAATACATTGACTAAAGTCAAGTACTGAATTATTATGATCTCTGGTCAATGCCAAACGATAAACAAACGTCAAGGAATGGGTTATGGTAACAGAGTTTATGTGTCTTTGTTAATGAGTAACTCCATGACACCACGTAACTCACCTGTGAGGTCATAGCTCTTACATCTGATGAGTTCTCTGGACGAGATCTTGACGTCACACAACAGCCGACCACACGTGACAGTTGGGTCAACATTATGGCCTCCTCTACCTTGATAGGCCTGCAGGAGACATCAAATGCATTATTCATCTGTCCTTCATTAGAATTCTTATAAATCAGACAGGTATCACTGAATTTCTAACGGGACCTGAAACAACCATAAGAGGCTGATCAAAGCCAGGATCCGGCTAATTCACTGATCGAATTGGAATTTAGTAGTTTTTGCAGAGGGAGGAAAACCAGAGAACCCGGAGGAAATACGGTACCACGTCCGGGGATCGAACCTGAGCCACAGAGGTGAGAGGGGAAGCGCTTAACTACTGCGCCATCAGAGCACGCGTCTCGCACTCTGTGTTAATAAAGTGATCTCCCTCGAGTTAGAAGTCCCTAGCCATGAGTCTTTTTAAATCAGTGGCTTAGGACTGTCTTCCAAGGTGATCACAAAGACATAGCTTCGTTTAAGATGAAGGATACAGGATGTGGCTTCAGTCTTTTTGAAAGGAATTCTTCCTTAATTTGGTATTCTTACCTTTGGCATGATTGACCTCTTCAGTCTACCAAGTCGAGACCACTGAGGAATCTGTAGTAAAATGGGGGAATGCAGTAAAAATAGAATAAAAGCAAGAAGTCACAAAGATGTGGAAAGGCACGTTCAAGTCTCCTCTTTTTTGAGGCAGAAGAAGCGGAAAAAAACTACTTTGGCATAACATGGCAAAAAAAAAAAATTTGAGTATAGATTATTCTGTGGAATATAAATTCACCAGGTACGGCTGCGTACTGTAGTTCTAGCGATCCATACCTTACAGGCACTAATTCGGTGCAGTAGAATGTCCAGATCAAATCCAAAGATGTCATGACCCTGTGAACAAACATGAAAACATTTATTATATAGTGCTTAAACATACATACACTCACTTCGCTACATAGAGAAACGAACATCTTCAGACTGAATGATACGATCAGAACATGTCTTGTATATATCTTGGCATATCTGCTAAAGTGGAACCCCATTATAAAAAAATGCAAGGGACCAAAGAAATAGGTTTGTTATATCGAGGACTTGTTATGAACGACTCCTGGTAAAAACGCTTTTCCAGCAAAATCACCGAAAAGTTCGTTATATTGGGGTTTTCTACTAACAATTGAACAAGATTGTTAGAACTTTTATTAGTGACTCGGGCACAACATATGTCCTGAAATAACGAACATGTATCTGGATGCTTCTATAAGTTGTACACTAATTAGTCCAGTCAGTGCTGGCCTGAGAAGCAAGGTGTGAGGGTGGCACAGTGGTTAATAACCGCTTTGCCACTCATTGGTTCGTTCCCCAGATGCGGTGCCACATGTGAGTCGACTTTGCCATGCTACAGCCACATGTTATCCCCCTTCCGCTCCCCTTAATAATTTATCATGTTTCCCTCCCACTGTATTCAGTATGACAGGTGCCTGGGTGGTGTGGAGGCTCGTGGCTGGGTGGTGTAGGGGTTTGTGGCTGGGTATATAGTGTAGGGGTTTGTGGCTGGGTATATCCCAAGCTAAGTTATCCCAAGTTAAGAGAAGCCAAGGAACAAGGAAAGATTGCATATTTCGTGTTGGACAAACTCGTAATTAAAAATAGGCACTCTACGTAATTTCTTCTATTATAGTAAGTACTCTAAATCTCATTTTAAATGAATTTACCTTTAGTTTGTAAATTTTGCGCGAAGTCAGTCAGGGAAAATCAAAGATATACTCAATGTTCACACTGCTTTTGTTACTATCATGTTAAATGTACATGTCTTAATAATCTCTCTGACTGGAACCTAGCGCAAAAACTACCCTCTTGGCTGTGTCCAAATTGTTTAAAATGTTCTTTTCCTTTCAACCATCTTGACGATGATTATTTCGACTACTGTATTTATGAGCTAGCCAATGGTTCTCTAAATTATGATTACGACAGGTTAGCAACTTTAAATTTCAATCCTTTATTTAATAATCCTGATGTTAATTTAACTTTATTCCAGGACTTAGATCCTGATTTGAACTTCAATTGCCCTAAAACCTGCGATTACTTACTCGTTGACCAGTTCAACAACTTGTTCAATACCTCAGCTCCATATCCAGAGTCATCTTCACTTTCATTTATGCACTTAAATATTCGGAGTTTGTCGCGTAATTATGATAAATTGACTGATTTTTTGTCATGTTTGTCGTTCAAGTTCTCGTTTATTGGCCTTTCAGAAACTTGGTTAACCGAAAAATCCAGTCATGTTGATATTCCTGGATATACATTTATACACCAAAATCGTGAAGATAAATCTGGTGGTGGAGTGGCTATTTACTTAGACGAAAAAAATGAATTCGTGAGGATTTAAATTACAAAAGCTCTGACTTATTTGAAGCTCTTTTTATTGAAATTCAGAATCCTCTCGGGAAAAACACAATTGCTGGTGTAGTTTATAGACCTCCTAACAATAATTCAGATGCCTTTCTTGTGAAATACAATGAAATAATTTCCAACATTTCTAAAGAAAACAAACTTACTTACATAATGGGAGATTTCAATCTAAATCTTCTTAACCGTGACAGCCACTCTGTTACGGGTGAATTCCTAGATGGTATGTTCTCTTGTTCCCTTTTTCCACTAATTACAAGACCCTCGAGAATAACCGCTAACTCTGCAACACTAATTGACAACATTTTTACTAATGATTTTACCAATATAAAGAGCGGGCTCTTTTTCACGGACATTTCTGATCATTTTCCCGTATTTTCCATTTCAAATGACTCCAGTTTTCCTAGTCCAAAAAAAAGCGACGTACTTTTTGCGCTGGTTTTTAGCGAAGCCAACAAAGAAAAATTTGGCAATTCTTTGAATGGCATTAACTGGTCTGAAGTATATAACTCTTGTGATCCAAATGATGCGTATAATGTATTTGTAAACAAATTCACTAAAACCTACAACGATTCTTTTCCTTTTAGAAAATTAAATAAAAAAACCTTTAATTTCACTTAAAAAACCATGGATATCGAGCGCTCTTATGAAATCAATTAGCAAGAAAAACAAACTTTATAAACGGTTCCTTAGAAACCCTTGTCCATGTAACTAAATCTAAACTAAATCATTTGTTAAGAATTTCGAAACGTAATTATTATGAATCGCAACTAGTAAAGGTGCGAAATAACATGAAGCAAACTTGGAGATTATTGAATGAGATAATTCACAGACGTAAATCCAGGTCTAAACTACCCTCAACGTTCATGCATAATAATAATGAAATTACTGATCCTTTAGAAATTGCTAATCGATTCTGTAGTTATTTTACAAATGTTGCTGTAAATTTAGCTGATTAAATCCCTGATACTCCTATATCTCACACATCATTCCTATCGGGTAATTATCAATCTAGTATCTTTCTTAAACCCGTTACAAAAAATGAGATAGAAGATATATGTAATACTTTTAAATCAGGTAAAGCCTCTGGGCATGATAATGTATCAATAACAACAGTTAAACAATCTATACTGAGTATCTCTGAGCCACTTAAGTATATTATCAACCTATCTCTAACTACGGGTATTGTCCCTGATAGTATGAAGATTGCTAAAGTCGTTCCTACATTCAAAGCAGATGATCCAATGTTTTTTAATAATTACAGACCGATATCTATTCTACCTTGCTTTTCGAAATTTCTAGAAAGGGTTGTCTACAACCGAATTTACGACTTTATAAATGCTAAAGATATTTTATATCACAATCAATATGGATTTAGAAAAAATCACTCTACGTCATTTGCGCTTCTACAATTACTAGATAATGTGTCTACTGCAATAGACCAAAAAGAATTTACTGCTGGTATTTTTCTTGATTTATCTAAAGCCTTTGACACGGTTAACCATCGCATCTTATTTGATAAGCTCTATCACTATGGTATACGTGGAATCGCTCTTGAATGGGTAAAAAGCTATTTTACGAACAGAAAACAATTTGTACAATACAATGACTCCAGTTCCTCTCACCAAAATATCGCTTGTGGCATTCCTCAAGGTTCAATACTTGGACCACTTTTCTTTCTTTTGTATATAAATGATATTTCAAATGCCTCAAATATATTAAAATTTATTTTATTTGCAGATGATACAAACGTTTTTTTGTCTCATAAAGATCCTAATTCTTTGTTTAACGTACTCAACACTGAAATGATTAAAGTTTCCACCTGGTTTAAAGCAAATAAACTTTCACTAAACTCAAAAAAGACAAATTTCATGGTATTTAAATCACGACAGAGACCGAATTACACAATTGACCCCCTATTAATTGATGGTATTAAAATGAAACAGGTATCACAAACCTCGTTTTTAGGAGTTATAATTGATCAAAACCTAGCCTGGAAGCCTCATATAAATTATATAACAACTAAAATTTCAAAGTCAGTTGGAATCATATACAAATCAAGTTTTTATTTACCTAGGAAATCATTGCTTTCACTATACTACTCTTTAATCTATCCATATTTGCATTACTGTAATATAGTTTGGGCTTCAACCTACCCAACTAATCTTCCTAGACTACTGCTCCTACAAAAACGTGTTGTAAGGACAATAGAAAACACACATTTTGATGCTCCCTCTGGTCCTATTTTTAAACAATTAGAGATATTGAAAGTCTTTGAAATCAATTCACTGCAAACTGGCATTTTTATGTACTCTTATTCTAATCATTTACTTCCTTCTAGTTTCAATGGTCTGTTTACTTCCGGCAAACAATTACATAATTATAATACCAGAAATGCTTCTAGACTTCGTTCCCACTTTTGTAGAACTAGACTCAAAACAATTTTGCATTAAATATCAAGGCCCGCAACTTTGGAACTCATTAAACGATGAGTTGACAAATTCTTCTAGCTTAAAAAACTTTAAATCAAACTTAAAAATATTCTTATTAACGTCATATTGACAACTTAATTACTGCCATTTAGAATACAGCTTCCTTGTCTATATACTCTCTTGCTGTAATGTATGTACAGAGCTCCCTTGTTTATCTTAGCTTTAATATATGTAACCGCCATCTCCTGTAATGTTTATTTAATTATTTGTAATCTCGTATGTAAGGGGAAGCCTGAACTTCCATAAGCCTTACGGTTTCTCGTTTAGGCTTCCTCGTCACTGTTTTCCCCCCACAAATTATACTGCTTATGTTATTGTACACTGTGGCAAACAAATAATAAAAATACTTAGAACCAAAAAAAATATATAGTGTAGGGGTTCGTGCTTGGGTGGTGTGGGGGCTTGTGGCTGGGTGGTGTGGGGAATGTGGCTGGGTGGTGTGGGGGCTCGTGGCTGGGTAGTGTAGGGGTTCATGTTTGGGTAGTGTGGGGGCTCGTGGCTGGGTGGTGTGGGGACTGTGGCTGGGTGTTGTGGGGACTGTGGCTGGGTGGTGTGGGGACTGTGGCTGGGTGGTATGGGAGCTCGTGGCTGGGTAGTGTAGGGGTTCGTGGCTGGGTAGTTTATGGGTTCGGGCCTGGGTGGTAAGGGGGCTTGTGGCTGAGTAGTGTAGGAGCTGTGGCTCAGTGGTGTGGGAGCTGTGGCTGGGTGGTGTAGGGGTTCGTGGCTGGGTGGTGTAGGGGTTCGTGGCTGGGTGGTGTAGGGGTTCGTGGCTGGGTGGTGTGGGGGCTGTGGCTGTGTAGTGTGGGAGCTGTGACTGGGTGGTGTGGGAGCTCGTGGCTGGGTGGTATAGGAGCTTGTGGCTGCTTGCAGGAATTGTCAGCCACAGGAGCGGTATTCCATCTTGGGGCTTTGTGCATTCCTTAAGCCTTCGGGTGTTCCTAGGCACATAGGTGATGCAGTTGCTAAAACAGCATTATTTTATGAACGTGATTATTAGTCGATCCAACGTACCACCAACACATCAGGGTCTATCTTGTGGATCTTTGCCACAAAGAAGGCCAGTAGGGCTCTCTCAGATGCCATGACTTCAATCTTGAGTTGCTACCAACAGAGAAAACTTGTGATCAGATGTGATTAAAACACCCATGTAATGCCGTACGGGAAGGCATAACATACCCAACCACATTTTAACTTGAACATACAACACACATTTTAACTTTAAGTTACAAACGCACGCTGCAACATGCCAACAACATGCCTGCAGTGGCGAAATTGCCCTGTGTCCACCTCTGAAAATGTTGTGTGTACTGTTGCACGCAATGTTGCAGTGTGTCTACCCCTTTTCAACACAATTGCCGGTAATGTTGCATGCAATGTTGTAGTGTGTGTCAACCCAATGTTGCATGCAATGTGTGTCCGTACCTTTCAAGTTTCAACACAGGTAGCCCATGCTTGGGATCTGTATAATACCTAACAGCATTTATATGGGATTCTTTTAGTTTCCCATGTACAACGTAAACCTTGGATAAAAATCAACAAAACCTATACAGTGTCTTCTTGTGTTCCTAATAGCTATGTCTGTGCCAAGTTATAGTGACATGGAAAACTAAATATCCCATACAAATGCTGTTAAATATTATGCAGGCCCCAAGGTTGGGCTACCTGTGGTATCAACCATTTGGATTTCAAACAACTTATTTTGTAGAACTTGACACACCTAACGGGTTAGTGCCGCCATATTTTGATAATATAGAGCTATTATGATCACTGCCATTTAATCAGAGGTCCAGCCATATCACAATTGAAAATACTTATAGAGTGAACCAATTATGGGAGCGAGTAAAAACGCAACCAATCACGAACTGATCATGAAGTCAGTCATGACTGGTTTTACTTCAACCAATCACGAGGAAACGCAATCATGTAAAGTAAACCCAATCGTGGATAACTCTCGCTAAAATGAAAATGTATTGTGTGATGTTTGGTTTTAGTTTAGAACTTGATTGGCTGCTGTCAACAAAACATGTTTCACAGCCAATAGAAAAGCTATCACTTATTACTATCGTCACTCAATCAAAATCCACTCCATAATAAAAATGTGCTTCCTCCTTACTGTACCTTCTTCCTGAGGACATCCTTGAAGTCATAAGGGTACATCTTGTCACTGGGTTTACTGAGAGCTATAAAGAATATAAACACATGTAAGCTGGGGAGGCTCCAAGGGTAACAGGGATTGAACACTGTTTCTCGCAATCCAAACCCCAATTCTCAATCGACTTTCTCTCAATCAAGACTTCCTTCTCTCAATCAAAACCTCCAATACAAAGAAGCTGCCATAATCGAATGCCCGTTTTGAACCTACATTGTATTGACCTCCTCCCCGTTAGATATTCCTGGTTCCACCCCAGGTAAGCGGCACAAAGACACTATACAGCTTATGACTTGTTTGCAATGTTTGCATGCAATAGAAAGGTGTTGCTTCAATTTTTTCAGGCTGTTCTCCTTTTTTCCTACTTCAAAACAATGCAAAATGAATTACATCAGACACAAAGACAGTAGAAAAACATCCTCTCTGTACCAGTATCTATACTACCCTCATTAGCTAAATTACAATCAGTGCATCTTGATAAATATTATTTTGATGTGACTTCATTGAGACATTGACAAATAGTCCAATTCATAGTTCTTGACCACCATTTTGAAAGGTAACCAAGCCTTTGGTGACATCGAGGCTGGAGTTGAGACAGCACAGTTAGAGGCTTGTACCTAGTTACAATGTAGCATGGTAACCAAAATCTATCAAGAGGGTTTGCTCCAGCCTCCGTCAGTGAGGCTAAGGTTTGGTTACTTTTCAAGAACTACAAAACCCTTTACGAAGGCCTCACGCATCACAGCGGACCATCACCATCATGCAGGCCAATCCCTTCCCCTCTCCTTAAGTAAACATACCACAGAATTTGAATTGGAATTTATCCTTTGGTGCGGCCTTGTCCATTGGTACGTTTTGGTGAACTAATGCAGAGATGGCTAGGACCTAGAGAATGAATGGTAGAACAGTAATAAACAAATCATTCACTGTTTTATACAAGAGGGAAGTTCACCGGACCATTTCCCTCACCCTTTGAAAACTATCATCAATTAATTGCATTGAGCTCTTGCTTGAACGTTTCGTTATCTATGATGAACTAAATAATCAGATTGTTTGTTTCTTCTTGCAGCTGATAGGAGATCTGGGCGTACAAAGCAGGCCTATTGCATGGCTGCTACGTCGGCAATCTGGTGGATTGACTAATAAAGAACTGAATAAATGTGCGTTTTGACACTATATCTCGGCATTCAACTCGATCTAATAACAGTGGCGGCAAAATGACCGTGCAGTTATGATGAAAAAAAGCCTGGAGCGAGGGCCGACAATTGAAAGGCTGTATGTGCTCTGATTGGTTAAAGGTAATCGACATTGGTACTCTCTTGACAGTCGGTGAGACTGATAAACTTGAGGTCGATGTGGGACCTACGATTTTACGTCCTTATACGAGAAGACGTGAAGGTCTAACCATTTGCTGTTCGAGAACGAGATTGTTTCACAAAGGCAGCACCTTCTACTCAGTTATTTTAAGGAAAAATACCCGTTCAGCTGATAGGGAGCGAGTTTGTGTCCGTCATCTACCTGGTGCTGCCTTTGTTCAGCCCTAACAGAAAAACGTTAACAGACAATACCCATGTTATCCATGTGGGATCCAGATTACCATACCTCGTGCGCATGTGTCCTGGAATTCAGCAAGGTCCGGACTGTAAGACTCATTACAACCTGTAAAACAATGAACCAAATAAAAATGTTAGTTACAATCACTTCTTCTTCAGATTTCTTTCATTGTCCACACCAATCTCATTTTGAGTTGTATCTTCTAGGGTGACATTTTAAACCTAATATTTCTTAAACAAGAAGGCATGCTATAAAAGGGATTCCACCTCCCCTTTTCTCTCCCTCGGGAATTCGCGATTTCAAATTTAAATTCAGAACAGTAAAGCAAGTAAGCAAATTAATAGTCAGTTGTTTCCTGTTAGAATACTAAATCGCTGATGCTACAATTAACATAAACCAAAGTAAGGTGACCAGTAGGATCATGTAGTTGCTCAATTTTTGACATTCAAAAAACATTAAAGTGTTTGAGTTTCACATAGTAGCAAATGTCAGAGATCACTCAAGTGGATTGTTGCATGTTGCAGAGCTTTTTAAACATCGACCTTGATGATCGCCTCACAAAGGCTGATCGAGAACTGAAGATGACAATCAACTGGTGCTGCCCCATTTATAGTGCGGTTTCATCACAGGTATAGTGAAGATAAAAGAAAGAAGCTTAGGATGAATGGTTTCACATTATTTTTATTCACAGATAAAGGGCAACACGAAAAACAAGTGAGTGAAGTTTCAAGATCGATTCTATTTCATTTCTTTTTCTCAAGCTGTTTACTCACCAGAGGTGGTGGACTGTCTTGTTCAGTTGCTACTTCAATGAAGTCTGGCTTGGTAATGACAGCCTGAAAATGAAGGCAATGAAAGTGCAGTGTGAACTAAATCATTCATCAAATATAGAAGTTTTTATTTTGGGTTGTTCAAGGACTTGTTTCCCACAGCATCACGTTAATGACCTCAAAATTCTATGCAATTTAGTAAGACCCAATGCGATCTTGTGGAGGCAAAATTGAGGCTATTTTACTGTCTTCTCAAACATTGAAAGAGGCTTCAACAAAATTCATGTTTTGGTAAAAATTTAAGGTATTTTCAAGGAGAAAACCTAATTATTTTGTCATAATGCAAGGACTTTCCAGGGCCCTGCAAACCCATGTTCATCTATTATGAGTTTGGCGCATGAGAAATTTGCCATCTAAAACACACCCACACACCCAATCCTACATTAATCACCGGTCAATATAGGTTTTCAATAAATACTTTAATCCTTAATCACAGAAACATGCCCACAATGCCACTCTTATATTTAACAATCAGGCAAACATAGTTTATATACTAATCCTACAGTCTAGTAAGTAAACATTTTAACGAGAGCAAGTATATCTTATGGTGTTTAAATGCTTATATTGTAAGTGGAGTAAACTGCACCTACCTCCACCTTACAGTAACTGACGGGCTGGTTTGGAAGCTCTGAAATAGAAATAGAAAATAGGCCAGTTTTCGTCAATGTTTTGCCACTCCTCCTTAGGGTCACTACTACAACTGTAAGTATGCATTCAATCTCCACTGTCCTTCCTTAGCATTGCTGGAGTTAAATGTTTTAAAGACAAGCCTTTTCACTTATTCCTTCCAAAAGACATTGGTCAATTAACTGACGATAGAATGATTTGATGAGTTTTAAAAATGCAACCCATAATAACATGGTACAATTATGGTAAGATGTATCATAACTGCAATTTCGTCCTTTTGATCCAATCAAATTACAGAACTACAACATGATTACGTATATGGTCTAGAGCAGGAGTAAATGTTCAAAACATATTTTATAACCATAGGCTAACATTGTTGGTTAGACCGTTTATCAGCCCATGTTGAATGATGTTGGGCCAACATTTTTTGTTGGGCCAAATGTCTGATCGAAAACAAACTTTCACCAAACCAAAAAATGTCCCAACATGGGGTGCTAAAGAGGCTAACATTGTTGGTCTAACATGGGGTGCTAAACAGTCTAACATTGTTGGTTCAACATGAGGTGCTAAACAGTCTAACATTGTTGGTCCAACATGGTGTGCTAAACAGTCTAACATTGTTGGAACCAAGAGCGTTGGCCCATGTTATACAACCATGTTCAAACATTTTGCCCCATGGCCAGCTTTGGGCTACCCGCTTAACAAAACATGCTTGTTATAAAATTAATATCTGTGCAGATGTCTGTATTTAATGTTGTCATACTCACGTGGCTTTTTGATGTTCAGCCAGCATGGTCCTTTCATCTTGCAATTCATCAGCAATAGCTCTAGACTAGAAGGACAAGGGTAGTGAAACATTTGAACAAACAATCAACCATTGGCAAGATTTGCTAGACTTTTGTTCCAAGAGATCTTCCTTGAAAATTACATAATTTATCATCTTTGAATATTCTTAGAAAAGCTAAGCAAACTGCTCACCTTGATGTGTTTGTACCAAATATATGACTAAACGTCTGCCCCTGAAGATCTGATGGCAACTGTGGGTACTCAGCCTACAAAAACAGAACAAGTTCACAAATCACATGTTAACATTTTATACTTCAAGGTTCTGACACATTTCATAGTTCCTTAGCATTTCACAGGTTTGGTGATAATATAATTATGATTAGACTACCTGAAATTTCAACAAGACAATTATTTTTTGCAATCAATGTATTTTTGTGCCGTTTTGTGGTAAAATATGATGGCTTGTGGGACATAGCAACAGTAACTATGGGGTTGTAGAAATATCAATAATATTATTACCATACATTAATAAAAATAGGTTACATTAATGGATCCAAAGAGGAACAGATCTAACATTGAATTTATTTAGGATGAGTAGAACTTGGGTCCAAGGTAGCAGCTAGCCCCCGTTCAGCTGTTTGGAGAGCATTTCACAATTGTTATTCCTCATTATTATGATGATTATCTTAACTAGTGAAATTAACAATAGATTGTAAAAACCGAGAATAAAAAGTCTATTATATATTATATTATTATTATTGTAAAAACTGAAAATAAAAAATTACCATGCCAAAACAGCTGAGCCCATATATTGATGAATTTTCTTAGGGGCAGAACTTTTATCATAATGTGTGGCAAACCGGTGATGATATATTGATTAGACACTGTTATGGTTTTGTTACTTCACTCCCAGTCTGTATAATTAACTACCACATGTAACCATGCATGTGCAATGCATGACATATATGGCATGGCAAGTACATGGTCTTCAGTAAAAATAGTTCTTCGTTGACTGTTGAGTTTAACACTCGTTATCACAACCACCCACAACTATAACAGACACTATACATGTATATAAAATATATAGATGACCTTACCGAATATCTGACATGTAGGTAGTCAGAACTTGCTGGTATATCTGGGATGTCGAATGCGTAGCTTTTGTTAACTAGCTGTTAGGAGAAAAATGGGACTAAACTTTCTGACGTGCAGTCTTGAATATAATGGAGCAGTTTCCTGGGACAATTTATCTGTATATGTCCGAGAGTCTAGCTCTTTAAGGTTACCGGATACCTTCGTGGGTCTCTCTCGTTAATAATTTTGTACGCGCGTTATTTTAAAGAAAACTATAGAAACCTATATACCTCTGTAAAGCTTATGAAGTGCAGAATACGCTGAATAGATTTGTTTAAAAAAATATTAAATTGTAAAGCAATGCTAAGCCAACAAACGCAAAACTGACAAGGTTTATAAAAGCGAATTACATGTAGCAGCCGTCGGGTCGGGTTAATGCATAAGAACAATTCAACTGCACAATGTCAATCAGCATATGACAGCCTAAAAAAGGGTGTGAGCATTTGTTAATATTTTACTTCATTCAAATGCAATTTATTCCTAAAGTTTTAGTATTGAATAATGTCCGAGTCACATTACGCGGGATACTCTACGAGGAAAAATACTTTGAATATTGCTAAACGCTCACACCCTTTTCTTTGTCAGCAACTTATCTGTCTTTTGGCCAAGTTTTATCAAAATCTAGCAAGTCTACATACCCTATTAATTCATTCAAAGAGAGGGGATACAAAGAAAAACCAAGTCGGAGATTTGGCGTGTAAAGTTTTGTGAACATTAATTTTTTCACACCTCATCAAAGCAAATGTCAGCACTTCGAACCAACTAGCCAATGACTACGCAAGGACACCTGAAGCTACAAAGCTGTAGTACCAAAATTCGCGGGAAATTGGTAAATACAATGTAGGTCATATTTCATAAGAAACCTTTCGCTCTCACAACAATTCAACAGTTTCGCTGAGTTCGAGAGCCGATAAGTTTCATTCCCAAAGTTCCACAAAAAATGCAAGTTGATGTTCTCTCAAGAAAACCCTCTCAAGCTCACGATTGAGAAATTGAGGATTGACAACGGCCCAGGAGTGAAACTCGGAATTGGTCTCGCTATCTGAATCAGACTCCGATGTGAACTCATCGCTGCTCGCGTCCTCAGTCTCTTCAAATGACTTGCTGGTTCCTGGTAAGCCAAACGACAGTTTAAGCCTGCAAGCGCTGCTTTCTTTTGGAGTTGATCCTGAAGTTCTTCTTTGCTGCCTTTTGCACGTTCTTCGAACCACGAGCCTTTGTCGCTGTCCGCGAGCTCAATCTCTCTCGTTTTACCGAATTCCTCCTTATCGTTTCCTTTCTTTTTCAGTCCAGGGTACGCTTTATGTTTTACCCAAGAACTTTACTTTTCTCTTTTGGATTTACCCTGATACAAACGATTTATAAAACACTCTAAATGCACATTATTTTGTTATTTCGAAGAAGGGAAGCGACAACAACAGTATGCAAATTACTCGGGTAACAGCTCCCGCTAAAAGTCCACGGGGTACCCGTGGCATGTAAAGGGATTATAACGCTTCGGTGATTTATTTAGTTTCCTTCTAAATACGTTTTTTATAAATATCTTGCAAGCTTTTATATCTTTTGAAACAATGTTTTTTCTAAATTGTAGAACAAGCCATAAACATTCCAAATAATCAATAAAAATTTCTTTTACAAAAAAAACATGCCTTGAATGTATCCGGTAACCTTAAGCATTTTTAAGAATAAATTGTAGTTACTAAATTTAATTGTACATAGTTTTAAAAATTCATTTACTGTACTTGTAATTTCTTTTACATGGCTCTTGGGAAGAGCATTATTTCTTTATTGTAATGACAAGTGTGTAAATAAAGATCACTCACTCACTAACAATGTATTATTATCAACAACAAAAAAGAATCAAAGTCAAAAGAAAACTGTAATAATTATTATTACACATGGATGTGAACCCCAAAGCGAGTGAGAAAGAGAGGGAATACTTTTCCATTTTCCAAAGAGAGAAAATATAATATTTGATCTACGAAAGCTGTGATACTACTTTAATGCAACTGCTACTTGCTTACTAGACAATTTCTAACTATTTTTTCAACATGCAGGTATGGGTTAATTCATGCTCACTATACTGTTGATGTGGCATTTGTACCCCAAGTGACTTAAAAGCTTTCCAGTATACATAATTATTGTATCTATACGACTTACAGAGAAAATACTAGAGCCTGAGTGAGCTCACCCTCTCTGACTCTTTGTGATTAATGGTTCATATACCATATACACCAATCCACTGTTAATGTAATCAGAGAACTTGCAAGAGACACATCTACATGTATTTGACTTACCCTGGAAACGAACTTCATGATCTTGTTTCTGCCTGCAATCTTTTCATCAAATTCCTACAACATTCAATCAACACAAATCATACACACATTTCACACTTCAGACACATTTTGATCTGTTGTCTTTCTTCTCCCAAACTAATTCCCTATGCCATTCTGATATAAGGATGAGTCATACTGATATTTAGGTAAAGACAGTACTCAGGACAATAACTATTACCAATGAAATCAGTCTTACATGTACTTATATATTTCTTTAAATAGATATATATATTATTTTATTACCTCGTAGACATCCTTAATTAACACAGGTTCACCAAGACCAGAGCCACCCAAATTGTGTCGCTAAGAAAACAGAGAAAATTGTATTGACAATAATGTGGAATGACATCTCTCTGTATATAAAATATTCACAAAAACGTTGCAAATAAAGTAAAATGTAGCTTGGCAAATACATGATGGAAAATTGCAATCAACTTTAAATAATCCAATCAAAAATTATATTTATTTGCACATACAATCACTGATTTCAACAGTCTATTTGAAGAAAAAAAAGACTGCCTGCTTCTTAAGGTTACCGGATACCTTCAAAACGAAAAATATGGGCAAATTTTTTTTTCGAACAGAAATGTAGTTTTGGTAGTTAAGTGTCTCATATACCAAAAACTCTGTTGAATAAAAAATAATGTCGATGGAGAAATACCAAAAGGAAGTTTTTTACCGGAAGTAAAAGGTTCCGTTTCATTGACAGCAGATCAATAAACACGACAAGTGCTCACTCGCCCGTAACGACGGTGTGAAGAAAGCTGGCGCATATAATATTAAATTTATTTCATATACCAATGTTTACGTTTATTGAGAAACGTCTTTCCACACATGATTCCATAATTCCATCGGTTGTTGGCCTTATGCCTTCAAAAAAGCAAGCAGGATGCCCTTAGCTTGGAAAACAAAGAAAAAAGAAAAGCAAAACATGGCCAAACAATGCATACGACTACAAAGCCAAATAGAAGTCCTCGTAAAACCCGACAAGGGTTCGTATTTTCACTTTCAGACAGAGTGCCGAGTGGCCCACATCTGAACATGAAGAATTGGTAGGAGCCAGCCGAGAGAATATTTGTTTCCAAGAAAGCTTCGATGGAAACGTAAAGTCCGACGGTGACTCTGAAACACTTTAAACCAACACCACGATCTTAGCAAATCGCTGTCTCCTCTACTAACTATGCTGGCATTCAAGGCGTCTCCAGGTGTTCACCTTGGCTTTGTCCTCAAGGTCTTTCTGTCTTTCTCATTTTTCAAGTCACACAAGAAAACTAGAACAACCAGCTATATTAACATTTACTCGATGCGGCGCGTAGCTTTGATCGGAAATCAACATTGGCGGGAAATCTTGGCAGTTAGTTGAACTGTGATGAGAGATGATTGGCCAAGAGCTCGCTAATTGTTGGAGAGTAGATTTTCTAAAATGCTATTTTCTACGCTTTCGATTTTCAACCAAAATAGAGTTTTAAAAAAGCTCCCACTCAAGAGGAATGTAGTCGATTTGTTTGAAATTTTCACAAAATGTCAATTGATATCTCCGCTGCAAAATCGTATCGGGGAATTGGAAAATTCTAAAAATAGAGCTCTTGACGGCGTTTTCCGCAAATCTACTCTGATTATTTTTCGTCTTTTCACGGAGAGCATGATAACTTTTCAGCTAAATTGAATTTTGAAATTCCCGACACCCTTTTGTAATACGATTCCTCTGAAATGCGACAAAGCAAACAGATTTTAAAACTTTAAAATATTTTCGGAGTCGGAGCTTCTGAAAGCCATCTCACTAGATCCGAGAAACGGGATCGCGGAAAATTCGAGATTTTCTTAGAACTCAAAACTTTTTATGCATTCTTGTAGCCAATTTTATAAGCTTTAAAATGATACATGGATGATTTATCTACGATGTTTCCTCGAGGCGCTACATAATTTAGACTGGGAACGCACCCTGAAGGTATCCGGTAACCTTAATACTTTAGAAATCCTGTGAAATAGAGGAATTAATCCTGAATTTCATTTAAAAATCACAATAAAATCACACTTACAGTCTCTCTTGGCAAGAGAAAGATGTCCCGCTCAATGTTCTTCACAGCTACACAACAACTATAAAATATGTCAGAATAACAATCAAAAACAGCTGTTTTTTTTACTAGATTAGGTTTGTGTGAAGTTATGTTTCAGAACTAAAACATCAAGTGAAGGGTTTAGACTGTACCTCACATGCTTGTTGGCAGTGTCTATCTTCACTTTACCAAACAAATACAACACACCTGGGACAATGAAGAAAAACAATTATTTTTACTAAAATTAATTAACACTATAAGGTCATAAATTATGGGGGGCTGTAGGTAAAAAAAGGGGGCAGCCTGAATTTTTTTGCCTGAATAGGGGCAGTCTCACCAAAAACATGTGGGTCTGGAAGTTTCCATGACCTCCAGGGCTGTCAATAAGGGCCATAACCCATAACACCTAGCTATTACGGGTGAGCTCACTCAATGCTATGGGTGATGTGGTTGCTATGTTCGATTCAATTTGTTCACAAAGTAAAGCAAACGTTAACCGGTGCAGTGTCATAAGGAATGGGTGCTTAAAAAGTTATTGACAGCCCTGGTCTCTATCCCATTATTACTGACCAGTCTCTAATGTAATAAACATTCCTATTATGCTTCAAAAATATTTACTGTGAAACTATTATTTAAGAAATAGAAAACATTTCCCGTGTTTCTATAGAGTTATAGAAACACGAGTGGGAGTTTGGGAGAACGAGAAATGGCAGTGGGAACACAAGCCCGAAGGGCATGGAAACGCTTGCTTAATTTATAACGAAAACGTAAATTCTCACAACTAGCTCAAGCGCGCTCTCAACTGTCTATGTTTCTATAGAGTTATAGAAACACGGCTTACAGCCAATCATAGCGTACTATCAAAACTATTTTATAAAGTAACATATTAATGCAATACACTGCAGTCTACCCAAGCTTTTAACGAAAGGGCTCACACACTGCCCTTTCATTGTTCCAAGCACTCTTATTTATTTAAGCTGTTAACAAACAACATGGAAGATGTAAACAAATATGAACTACGTCAGTCTCCTAAGTCATCAGCATGATGCCAAATAAGGGCATCAAAAGTCAGAATCACTTATTTTCAAATTAAACCATTATACTTACAGGTACCAAAGAGATGTATAATTATTAAACTGTTGTTATAGCCAGCTTACCTGGTTGCTTGATCCTGTCTTCGTATGCATCAAACCAATAAAACTTAAGACATTTTTCTCCTGGAATATAAACAAGCATATATGTACAAATAAATGTAAAATTAATATTTTAAACAGAGGGCAGATTTTGAATTTGTGTATTCTTTCATTCCTATATGACATGGCAATGATGATGCCTACATTGAAGCAGGATTTGGTGTTTAATTCAGGCAGCGCTATCGTGCCACTCACCCTCCCTAAATCTGCTCTAAGAATCTACACTGTAAAATCTTCCTTTACATACCATTAATGTCTTCCAAAGGTAGAGAAGATGAGTCTACTTTAACATCCATGAAAATCTGTAAGTATTAGGAATGCAAATCAAATATAAATGTGAATTTCTGAACTGAAAACAAGGCGTCATTCCAATAGTTTCTATTTCCACAAAAATGTTATCTAAATATTGCACATTGCTTGACACAGGCTTTTGATAATAAGGTTGTTTTACAGCTTTCATAAAACAATTGCACATATATTCCTCCACGGCTGCATGCATCCATACCCCATTTAAACTAAGAAGTTTTCTACATGTAATACTACGTAGTTGTTGTCTTCATTCAGCAAACTGAGATCGCCACTGGCACACAAAGCACATTTTACACAATAATGTAATTGCAAAGTGTGGTTTTGGTCACAACATAAATACATATTCCCTCATGGCTGCCTGGATGTTTGACGACTTGGTTAATAACGTACATTTATTATAGTTAACTTTATGAGCTATGATTGATCACTTTGCAGTCCCTAACTTCCTGTCCACAAAATTGAAGCAAAGCCGTTTATTAAACTCGTGGCCCTTTTTTTGGCCCCTGTACTTCATGCCTGGGTCATTAAGCAAGGGAGAAAATATGGTCCACAACTTATGGTACAGACCACGGGTTATACAATCATGACATTATCCTATAAATATTATATTTCAGCCAATCAGAGCTCAGCTTTACTATGAAATACAGGGCAGTATTTCATGGTGTTTCTATGAAATACAGAGCGGTATTTCATGGCTAGATCAAGGCCGATCAAAATGAAGGAAATTTCACACCCTTTCTCTTTTAGCCAATAAGAATTCAACATTATGAATACATAATTACTCGCCTCAAGGCTCATTGTATACCAAATAATACAAATTTCTCATGAAATATTCGCCAGTATTCCATAGAAAATCATGAAATAATATAACCAGTAAATATACTTGTGATGCATACATTTGTATCCTTCTCACTAATCACATGCATATAATCAAAAACCAACAGTCTGACCAATTGGCTAAACTAAACACACAGTCATACCTCTTCACCCTTTGATTCTTCTTGTCCAAGAATAGTCTCCCAAGTGAACTCACCATCTAGTTCTCTTTTTCTATAAGGGAAAATCAGCAGCAAAATGCATGAAATTAAGTATAATTTTCATTCATAAATTTTTTTTCCAACTATCTTAAAATGTTTCAACATAAATTAATTTGCATACTTAGATGGCATTGATGGTGCTGCAGTCCTTTCTAGTCCTTCTTCCATCTTTGAAAGAGAATAAAATAATTTAACAAACTGTACTCCAATCCAGTTTTTCAAGCTCTGCAGGTGTCATCAGAGTACAGTTATGACTTTAACTGGCCAACAGAAACAAGGATTCCTTGTTGTGCATGTGTAATCCTTATGGGTTATATTAACATATGGGCAAGCCCCCAATGGCTGGAGGAAATCAGGATTGTGTAAGATAATCAGTAGCTGGCTCTATACAGAGCAACAGATTTGATAACTGGTAAAATCGCAATACTAGAAAATGAAGAGAAAAGCAAGAAATAAGAGGGCATAATTATTATTTTAAGGAAAACCAGACAGTGTGAAATACAGCTTTAAAAAACTTTAAATATTGCAGGCTGGAAAAGATTAAGAAAACTGAGAATGGAGATCTTTCAAATCCCAGGCTTAGTCGATACATTTGTACCTTCAGAACTGAAGCCGCGTGCAGATAATGAAGCTGCTTAGTCATGTGATTCAAAAATGAGCTATACATGTACATGGATGTAGAACACGTACAGTACTTTTCAGGTACACCATGCGCTGCACGCGCTGTGACGTGCAGTGGGCATCAATCAGCAAATTCTTGCTTTTTTCCTATACTAATATTGAAAACCCTGAGTTTGATGCACTTTTGCTGGGTAATGTTGCCTCACCCTCTCCTGTTTGATGGCACTTGTTTTCTGATCAGCCTCAGCATCATGAAGTGCCTGAAGTGCGTCATCTCCAAGAGCGTCATCAAAATCATCATATGCCATGTCAAACTCTCCAACATCATTACTGCTATCTAACAGTAAAAATAAAGTAAAAATAACATCACTCTTATGTAGCCCATAAAACATGGTATGTACATGTATGCAGGCTTTGTGGATAATAACAAAGAAATATGCCACATTACTTTACATAAGGATCGATTTTTCAAGGACTTTCCAAGGACAATCCACATTTTTAAAGGACTTGTTTTCCATAGGATCACACATTAATGACCTTAAAAATCTATGCAAATTACACCCAATGTTAGACCCTTTCTTTGACCGTTTGCACAACGAATCATTCAGTGACGCACTAACATTTTTTAGAGGCAACAATGAGGAGTACAGGAGGTTTCTACAAAATGTGTTGGTAAAAATTCAAGGTCTTTTTAAAGAGGAAGCCTACAAGTAATCTGTCAAAATGTAAAGACTTTTCAAGGCCTGTGCAAACCATGCTTTAATATTTATTGTACCTTCCTGTTTGACATTCTTTGCCAGGTCCATCGGTTCAACAACCATTCTGGCACTGTATCTGTCATCCTCATCTTCCTCCTCTTCTGTCACAGTTTCTGGTTCTACTTTATGCTTGACGTCTTGGGCTGGTTGACGATGTTGCTGAGGCTTTACATTATCAATAGATGATGGTCGACGATTGACTGTTGGCTGGATTAATAGAATAAGAAACCATTAGGACTTAGAAATGGATACACTGCAGGAACTGTCAGGCCTATCAATATATTTTGTAGTAATTAAGCAGCTAAGTAGGTGGCTGTATTTGCTTTTTTAATAGCTTTATCAACAGCAGCAGATAACCATAGCTGGTTAGAAATGGGTAACTACATGACTGTAGCCGGTGATTTTGGGTGGCTCCCAGCCCTTATAATGACAGCACTGGTACTGAGCCTCCTGTCAAACTATAACAAATCTTTATTCTACTCACGAATATAAGAGTGAAAAAATACATTTCAATATGGGAGCAAATATTGAAGGAAAAGAGTACTGCTACCTAAAAAAACTAATCGAGCTACATGTAAGTAGCTGAGCTGGCTTTACAACAGTATTAGAGATGAAAATACAAATAGTTGCTCTAGTCATAGGCTAAATACAATTGTACAGGAGATAAAACACACCCAAGAGCTCTAAAGCTCATTGTGGGGGTCACATGAATTAATTAATACAATTTCGACTACGAAAAAGCACAGAACAAACACAAAACGAGAAAGAAAGAAAAATAAGTAAATTTATACTGAAATGCCAAGTTACATCTCTCAATTAAAACGTCCAGATTGGCTTATGAAAGTACTTACAGCAATACAAATAACAGCATTAGCTTCAATTAAGTTCAAAATTGATAAACTGTTCAGTAAAACGTCTATCTTTTAGATAAATTAAGTGATGACCAGTCGTTACCAGCATTCTGCATAACCTTATATTTAATACCTGAAGTCGCCTTGGAGGTGCTCTGTGGGATGAAATACCTGGAGGAGTCCTGAAATGAAAATTGAATGCTGCATAATGATCATACTCTCTAGATCTAAAGTGTTCCATATTATCTAATTTTTCTGCTTATACTTTTCGGATCATGTGTACTGTACGTAATTAGCCCCTGGCAATGGCTCCCAGTATTCTATATAAAACAAGAGCCCATCTGGGCTTTCACTCGGGCCACATGAGATTGAAGATGTAATACACTTTCATTTGAAATCCTCTTAGTAATTATAACCAAAGGGAAGAATTATTAGCTGAATTTAATTAGCAGTCTTTAGTGGCCGGTAGCGCGGTGACTTTCATTCTCTGCTCCCCTAGTATATATGTAATTTAATAGTTTAGTTTTTCTCGTATGTTGACCTTTTAATTTAAACACTACTTATTCGTTTAACACACTGCATTTGAGCAGGCATAATATATTCATTGTTTGGAACCCGAGAATTAACCGTACTACCGTACTTCATGGTCCCTTTCTTTAGTAGTGGGTTGTCGGTCAGGTGATTGTAAACTCTCGTCATTTAGCACAGAAAATGTATTCTGATGAATAGGGATTGGGTTGTCATGTAAGAAAGATGGCTCTTGAACAAACTGATAAGCTTCAGTAGGTTCTCTACTTTCATCTGTAATCTGGGAAACTCAATCTTTGCCCATGCCTTGGCACATAACTATTCCTGTTGTTAAGTAGACGTGGATGATTATAAGTAAAATCCTTCGACAGCTTGTACCGTTTCCACTAGGTCAATATCCTCGCTGGAACGAAAATAATAACTTGATCTCAATACTCTCTGAACCAACTTACGGTAAATTTAAATCTCTGACAGTTTTTAAGAGACTCGTAATATTGGTCTTGAAGTGCCTTCACCCAAAATAAGATGTTCTCCTCGGATGTTTTAAATGCAGCACAGCGAGCCGATGGCTTATAGATTCCAATATCTATTTCTTTGAATTTTAGCTTTCCGGATCCTGGCCCCAGTTCACTGGCTTCAGGTCGTCGTACGGTGTCGTATATAAAATCACTGGCCATCTGGGTAAAAAACGCGGTCCTTCGGCTCCGACAATAGCGCCAGTTGAAATATCCTCAGCCTGTTGGAAGGCTTTCGCACGAGTGAAGTTAAATAAAACATTAAACTGGCTTAAATTTGAGAGATGAGACTCCAAAGTAGAGAGAAAGTTCCTCGCGGGTCTTCCGCCATCTTGCTTTACTGTATTAAATTATGTAAATAAATTAACCTGGCGATTGTTGCGTGACCAGCACAGTGCAATCTGATTGGTATGAATTTGACCTTTAACGCATGCGCAGAAATTTTGCGACACCCAACAACAAAAACAAAAAAAAAACGACTTGCATTTTAAGACTCGGTGCTGCCACAGGCAGCCCGAGTAATAACATTTGAACATATTGGGGTCAATTAACTTTCATGATCTATTAATAAGCATCACATTTTTACTTTAGGGCTCAGTTCTAATTCTAATATAATTATAATCTGCGCCCTCTAATCGGAGTATTATGCAGAGGCATATGGCTGGGAATAAAGAGCTGCTAGTTTTTGCTATCTTACAAAGGTTAGTTTTGAACGAAAACATTAATAGTAACTGTTGTGGCCTCGAGCTCTACAACCTTACAGTCTCCGATACCTCGGCTGACTGTCGGTAAACTATCTATAGATAGCCTGGGAAACCGGCCGACTCTTATCGCTCCCCACTCGCAAAAGAGACGTCTGGGAAGTGAGGCAGAAAATGCCATACTGATGACGTAGCAGATAGCCGTTTCACGATGCATAAATTAGTTGCAATTCTCAGAAGCCGAATGCGAACAACAGAGTTCTTTTCAAGGAATATAACTACCATGGCTGCTTGTTTCCTTGGCAGTTGATCACCGTCACAAACAACTCATGAAATTCAAGCCTATTTAGCGTGTGCCGGTGCTGTTGTTGGCTCCTTACATGTAAGTGTGCTATGAATCACGAACCAAGTGTGATATGAATCAATCACCCAAGCAAACGGGCAGCCTCGGTAGTATACCTGAAAATAACCGCTGCATTCTGTAGCTAACCTCTTCGGCTACTGACCTGACAAAAGAGCTGGCTTGAAAAGTGGCCTGCTGTGCTGTGTGTAGGTTTTGAAATTATAAACAATTATTATGTTTTGACAGTCGTAGGACAAATTCGCTTGACCGGGCCGAGCCGCTGAAAGAACGAAGCAAGCGAGCTACCAACACACGCTAAATATATAGGCTTGAATTTCATGGTTGTTCATGATGGTGATCCACTGCCAAGCAAACGAGCAGCCTCGGTAGTTATATTCCTTGAAAAGAACTCTGTTGTTCGCATTCGGCTTCTGTGAATTGCAACTAATTTGTGCATCGTGAAACGGCTATCTGCTACATCATCAGTATGGCATTTTCTGCCTCACTTCCCAGACGTCTCTTTCGCGAGCGGGGAGCGATAAGAGTCGGCTGGTTTCCCAGGCTAATCTATAGAGTGTCGGTGATCAATCGGCCGACTGTCGGTACATCATCAACCATGTGGGCCGACATACAGAATAGTCAAGTGTCCGCCAAGCAGCGGTCGAAGGTTGACATTGCGTACAGTACATGTGTCCTTATAGAAAAAGAAAGAATGAAAAAAACTTTAAACTCTACCTGAATGCATTTGCTTTGGGTCTGGGCAATTTAACAGGTTGACTTGGTTTCTGCAACAACAATTTTAAAACAATAGATGTACGTGTCACATATTTATCAAAGTATTAACAAAAACATTTTGTTTTACATGAAATCAACCCTATTTTAATAATGCCAGCATCTCATGAAGGACTGATAATTGTATAACACTTTTAAGGCTGATGGTCTGTGGACTTGTAGTGAGGAATGTACACGTAGCTGACATGTTAATCTAGTTAAGCATGAAATGTAATATATGTACATGTATGTGAGGCTACAGTATGTACTGGGAACCCTGTGTTGTAGATCATGTGACCAGGGGATTACGTGACCTAGAGAGAGAAACATGTTCGAGTGTGTTAGAGTTCAAGAAAGAAAGCTTGTGCTCATTATAGTCTTATACTGTAGGTCTGATCACACTGGAATAAGCCACCTATATATAATTATATCCTTTGAGAACCCAGCTGGAATGCTCTAGGTTACCCTTCAATAACCAGCTGCATCCAACACTTTGATTAACATTATCATCTGAGGATATAATTATGAGGGTCTGACCATTTGCAATTTGTAGTTAATTATAAAAGATTGTTTTGCAAAAGCAACACCTTAATTCTCCTCGTTCTTCTTAGAGGAGCTAGACCAGCTTGGAATTAAACTCTGTCAGTCATAAATGTAACCTCCTAGCTCTTAAAACATACCTCCACTTCTCTTAAAATGTCATCCAAAAATTCATCCTCTCCAAGAGTGGTTTTCTCAGTCTAAATAATCCAAATAACAGAAAGATAACACAAATAATTTTAATTTGCATGTTAAAGGATCCACAATGACACACATCTTTGATTACTGTGTACTTGAAAATCACTACTAGGCCATTCCAGCAGCTGAACGTTGATCAATCTACTGTGGTCGACCCTGATAGTGAGCAATCCACCATAGTCCACCGTGATTGACTGATTGTTGCTGAGTGACCAATTGACCATTCTACCGTTTCAACTGTCAACCGAGAACAACCAACCACAATCACCTGAGAACAACCGTGACAGACTGCAAACGGCTGAGAACGACCGTAATCAATCGAGAACGACTGTGATTGACAGTAATTGCTCGAGAATGAGTACTGCAATCATCTGAGGATGACCATGAACATCTAATGAACCTCAACCACTGACTTAGATCACAATATATAACATTAGATGGGTCCTTATCAACAGCATAATTATAGTACACACAGTTCACCCATTTTAGAAAAGCTGTTTCCTCATCTGTCGAAGCTAGAGCCAAATCGTGATCAAGTGTTGTCAGTCGGTCGATTGACAACTGAGCTGCTAGAATGTCCTACTTAATACTACAATCATGATAATAAAATTACCAAAGCAGGATTTAAATTTCCAAACAAAGTTCAATTATTAGAAACATGTTGACCTCATCTTCATCTTCTTCTAATCTCTATGTGGGGGGGGGGGCGTAAAAGAACCTGTTGAATGTGCTGTAGTTTCATAAAAGATTAGGGGATTGTCTTGTGACACAACAACCTGTGTTCTGCAGCAAAATGTGCCACAATTGCAGTCCATATCTCAAGACCTCCCTAATGTGAAATGCATTTGGTTATATAACTAGCACCCTATACCAGTAAACAAATGACTTTACATTAGAAATTGACTGTGTCCAAACTGTGCATGGTTACTGAGGTTCGACTATGGTCAAACATGTTAAACCACGGCTTAGTTGTGTCCCTTTGCATCAGTACTTTCAGGTGGTATAATACTGTACCTCCACTTTCTTGGCTCTTGCACTCGCAAGGAACATCTTGTTGATGGTCTTCGGTTTCATAGCAGGCTTCTTTACATTCTTTGGAACAAATATAAATACAAATTAGAGCTTTTCATGAGCAATTTAAAAACCATTGGGATTTATTCAACACAAAAACACAACATTATATATAAGAAACAATCATCACAATAACTTGAAGAGGAACTTACTGGCTTTTTTGATTTTTGTTTGCCAGGCTTCTGACCTGTAATATCACAGAAATGACAGGAAAAATACAACAATTAATAACAATAATAATAGTCTTTATTAATAACACTATAGAACAACAGACATGCTCTATTTACAATTAAGTGATAAACAAGTGTAATAATAATAATAATAATAATCTATAATCATTAAAGTTAAGCCGTTATTAAAAACTAGATGAAATTCAACAGGCAACTATTAACAAAGATTACAGATCACACCCATAATTATTCCTTTCATGAAAAATCTAAACCTACAAAGACATACATTGTACATTACACATACAGGGAGAGTAGGCTGTTCTAGCAACTGAGCACTGATCGATCAGCTGGTCAACCTTTGTTGAGAAATCGATTGAATTCAAAACTTCAGCTTCAAAACTTTGGGAATCTGTTCCAACTAACTTAAAACAACTAACCACTTACAGTTTCAAAAGACAATACAAAATTGTTCTTCTCTCTTCTCAAGTATTACTCTATACCGTCTATTTTTCGCTAGTTACATAATGTTAATACACATGTCTATTATTAGTGTCAAAATTAATGTTTTAAATATGTAATTATAATAATTATATAGCTATAATTTATGCTTGTGTAAATGTCCAATATTTTTTACGCTTCTGCTGTTCGTACATTGTTAGTTTAAGTATACCATATTTTATCACATGTATACAAGCCACACACCCACACACCCACACCTCACGTATAAGCCACACCCCTAACTTCAGCCTGATAAACAGAAGCCTGTCTTTCCCGAAAGGTTTAAGGAAAAACCTTGTGTATAAGCCACACCACAAAATTCAGTAAGAGTAGTCTTGTGTTCGAGTTCATAAATGCTCGTAATTGAAGCAAAACTTCTTCAGAAGAGATCGTCATATCGCAACAATGAATTGGTTACAACTTTCCTTGTCCTTTCTTGTGTATATTTTCACCTGCTGTCTTTAAATCACTACAGAACTATTCTGTTGTTGTTTCCCCATTAACTAACAACATATTTAAGGAACTTCATTCCTTTAAGCGCACAACAAAGTAAGATTTTCTGGTGAAACTATATGAGCATGTGACCGAGTCGTGGTCCGCCATCTTGGATTTTCAAGTAGAGGGGCCTGGGGCGAGAGTTTTCTCAAACGGAGCTCCAAAGTTGAACATGAACTCAATGAGAATGATACTTTATTTGGAAAATTGAAGGCTTCCAAGACTATTGGTCTTCAACAACACCAGGAACCATTTGTGGAGTTAGCAGAGAAGATGACAAGCAAATGGACAGCTAGTTTTCTTTGGAAAACGAAGGAGAGGAGCTTGAGTAGAAATCTTGCTGACACTCGTGCTCTGTGAATAATGTGTTATTTCTATTGTTTATATGGCTTTGTTTGTGGTCATTGCAAAGAAAGTTTTCTGAAAACACTCACATATAAGCCAAAATCTGAAAGTCAAAAAAGGTGTGGCTTATACGTGATAAAATACAATACCAAGGTAAAGGGAAAATTTGTTGGTAATTTCCTTCTGTCTTGCTTTAAAAATAATGTAATTAGTTTTCTTGATATTAACGGAGAGCTTATTGCATTTCATCCAAACGTCAAAACAAATTATTATACAATGCCTTGTTTAGCATGAGCTCTAAAAGGTTGGGATCTGAATGAGAATAAAAAATGCTAGTATCATCTGCAAAAAGCAAAGACTGTTAATTTTGAGGCATTGGGAATATCATTAATATAGAGAATAAAAAATAGGGGACCTAAAATAGAACTTGGGTACACCACATTTAATAGTTTGCACCGGGAACAAGTTTGATTATGGACGGTGCCTACTAATTACAAACCAATTTGTTTTCTAAAAATCTATATGGATTGTTTGAATGCCCTATAGTAAGGAGTTTTTGAAATCAGAAAAAAATTATGGGGTACCCATACGTTTGAGAGATAATTAAGGATGAAAATCGAAAAAAATGCTGACTCAGCGCTTTTCTTTGTCCAAGAAACAATTATTTAATTCGATTAATATTTTGGGTTATCTGGCAAAATATTAGGGCAAAAAACGTTAGACATAGCATTCTTCACAAAGGATGCCAATCAAACCATTTATCTTACAATGACTATCATTTTTTGTACAAATTTTGCTTTGTAAGCCTCATTAGTGACCATGAACAGACAGATATTTTTTGCTGAAATGGACATCAAGTTTCAATTTTATAAAGACAAAAAATATATATAAACGTTGTTTAGCTTTTATATTATAGATTACAAAAAGAAAAAATAGGGGTATCCATGCGTTTTAAAAAGTTATGTGGATGGTAGGCCTCTTTATCACTAATTTCCCCCCCAAATGTTTTTACCAAGCCCTCCCTAGTAAGTCTGAAAATTGGTTTCTTTTATTGCATTCTGGGAGATTTTCAATATGGCAGCAGGAAAAAGAGTCAGTCCCGTCTTTCGACTTTCTTCATTGAAAATCAAAGCTGTTGCTGCTTCCTTTGTGCTCAAACCCCATACAGCCTTCATACTTCATTCCTCTTTGGATTTCCAAGAGGTTTACCCGTTTTCACAAAGCTTATTTGACCGTATTCACACATTGTTTATACTTCCGAGTCCATGTTTGGAGAAAATGACGAAACTCGAAAGCATCGACAGGCCTAAAGCACAAGGCGCTGGGCGAAAAGACAGCAGCGATTCATGGCAGTCCAAACAACCTTCATTCAATTGGTCGGGTAAATCTCCTAAATCTAAGATTCTTCTACCATCTCCTACGCTCTTTTAATACCATTTCAGTTGAAAATTGTCTTTCGTGGCCATGTAGTGGAATTTAAAGATTTTCCAAATCGTTCATTTCTCAAGCACATATATCTTTCAACTGTATTTTAAAATCCTTCATCTTTCTGTCTGTCAAATTACATAATTAACACAGCTTTTTCAAAATAGTTCTGCAAATGGCCTGTCTCGCGGGATGACCTGTGGGACGCAAGATGCGCATAACGGCGTGCGTGCTGACATTAGTAGGCACCGTCCTTAAATTGAACAATTTGTTTATGGCATAGGAAATAGCTTTTGATCCACTGCAGAGCTAAACCACGGATACCATAATGTTCCAACCTGGCAAACAAAATTTGATGGTCTAGCATGTCAAAAGCCTTTGAAAGATTTGTTTCGATCAACGGCCGATGTAATTTTATGAACTAGGTGAGTTAACGTGAGTGACGTCGAGTGATTTCTTTGAAAACCGAACTGATAGCAATAAAGAATTTCATACCGCTCTGCAAATTGAATTAGGCGGTTATACATATAAACCTTTTCAAGAAATTTCGAGAAGTTTGATAACAAGGAAATTGGTCTATAATTTACAAAGAAATCAGGATATTCAGCTCAGAGATGAGGTCAAAGGAATTTTTAATCACATGCACTGGGATATTATCATAACAACTAAAATCGAAACTTGCAACCAAATTTTGGGACTATAACTTTTTCTTAATTTGCTAATGAAGTAAATGAAATAATGCCTTTTTTTCATAGTCACACTGTCATTAACAATTTTATTATTATGGTATAACACTAACTTTTTCCTCAAGGTGCCAGCTGGTAACTAAAAATATATATTTGGTCACCACTTTAAAAATAAAAATTGGGATGCCTGTGGTAGCTTACTTTTTGAAGAGAAACTGCAAAAACAAAATGGTGCCTAGCCAAACATGGCATAATTATCAATTACATATACAAGCCAATCGGGACTTGGTTTGGAACAATTTATTTATAGGAAACTGGTTGTGGAGTTGCGGTCAAGATTTTTTATTAGAAATACCAATGAATAAGGGTTAAAGGGGTAAGTCGCCAGCTTGCAAACAATTTTGAAAGTTTGGTTGCCAGCGCAAAAATCTTAGTCGCATTGGCAACCAGTAGGGTGCAATGTCAAGCCCTGTATGAATAGACCAGCTGATTCAAACCTTGTTGTGATTTATCCTCAAGATCATCATCAAATATTTCCCTGCCATCGTCTACATAGCCAGCCGTTCCATCTAAATTAGAAAAATAATCAAATATTATTACAAAAAGTGACATCTCCACACGACTAGAATCCTTGAAGTGCCCATTTGTATGAATAAATGATTTTTTTTTAATGATTTTAGAGAAAAACGTTTTGATTTCATAGGCACTTTAAATATTTCTTCACACACATTTCTTTATTATTTCTCACTCTAAAGTACCTAACTTTGTACATGTATTAACTCTGGACACTTGAGATATCATATTAGTGTCGAGAACAAAAATATGGCATTATATAACCCATCAAATATTTTCCCTCCCATGTGATTGGTAGAATCACACCATGTGACCTGATATTTGCTCTCTGCCAGACAACAGTTATAAGAGAATACACCTACTGCGAGCATAGCATGCACAAGGCCCTGCAATAACCTACTTCATGGCTTTGAAATATGCACTCATATTTTGTCCTTGGACATTATTTGTTCCTCAAAACTCACAGTTTTCCTCGAGCTTCGTTCTCTGAAACTTTCCCTTCTCTGAACAGATCATATCCTGGTGCATATGTTACAGGTCAAATATATTTTCAGGTCACTTTTATTTTATTAAATCATGCAAACGTATTTTGACGAATTTCGCTCTTTGTTCCTACGAATGTTGGCAACTTTTCATTAGAAATTTCGACGAAGGCCAAGGCGAAATATTGCCAACCTGCGAGCAACATTTCGACAATATTTCATTTATTGTCAAACGAAAATTTGGACCAGGTTATCTAAATATTGTGATCCGAAATTTTGGCAAGCGTACGTGTTCATTGCACAATTTCGTATTTTAACCTTTCTTTCACCAGGTTTAACGCGTGACAAATTCGAATTCATGACAAACAGTTTTAAAAACGTACAGTAAGATGGTTTTGGTAAATACCCTGCGTGCCAGAGGTGTCAAAAAGTCAAGATTCTTATACAGTGGAACCTCTCTGTGCGACCACCTCTCTTCGGCGACCACCTCTCTTAAGCGACCACTTACCAAAAACCTGTTTTGTCTCTCAGTCAAATCACCTCTCATAAGCACCCACCTCTCGTAAGCGACTGCGACCACCTTTTGGCCTTGGGAGTTGGATTATTCTTTGTTATTTTACCTCCGGTAAGCGACCATACAACTGAAATCGTTCACACAATCCTCGATTAAAAGGTTTTTCAAGCCATAAACTGTAAGTATTTTTTGACACTATCAATCCCTGTTTATCTGTTGAAGTTCATGTTCGCTGAAAATTTTAAAGGTTTTGAGGTTGGAGCACTACAAACCCATAATAATAAACTGTAGTGATAAAATATGTTGTTGTATTTATATTTCCTGTCCATAGAGACCAGATATCATATTACTAAAATTTGGGCTTCCTGTGGTGGTTACTCTCGTAAGCGACCACCTCTTGTAAGCGACCACTTTTCCAGGTCCCGAGGGTGGTCGTTTAAGGGAGGTTCAACTGTATAATAAAAGTCCCTGTCAATCGTGAACTGTCAGCTAGACGCGTGTCTCATTTCTGACACAAATACCGCAGGGGCACAATTAATTTCCATTTACGCGAACTGACTGATCTGATCCGATGCATTAAAGCTCTTTTAATTCAGAAGGAATTGCACTTTCCCAGTAGAAGTTTTCTGGTAAGAGTATAGAAGGTTTTGCACGTCTTTCAATATGACAAACGTTGCTTCAAAACTCTGTTGATATTCTGTAAAAAATCAGACTGACACGTTCACGCCTGACTGATTGCACGTGGAAATTCAGACTCCAAGAAGAGTTGAGATTTTAATACGCAACCATTTACAATGATTTCTGCCGAAACCTTTTAATACTAGTAACAAGACAAGGATCTGCCATAAATGTGAAACTACACTGAAGCAAAAGTTTATTTGGTGTTATGCTTTGTGCTAAGCGAGTGAGTCAAGCTTTAAAGCAAGCCACGCACCACCTGTCTGGCAATTAAGTGAGCAGCCGTTGTTTTGCTTATTTTACAGCTCACGATATTTCGATAACTGCATGGTCCGAATTTACTTGAAACCTTTATGCAATGACTTTTACAAAGATCTGGAAGGCTGACGGATCTGAATATTATTGTGGATATACGGATAACATTTACAAAATTGAACACTTGGTCGAATTGACCGAGTGAGCCAGAAAAAGTAACTTGATCTTGGACGGGCAAGGATCGAAATTTCGAAGGATCAACATTTCGAAGAAGTGAAGTTTCGTGCGAATATTCGCAGATTTGGGACATTTCGTAGACTGCAGAGCACTGCAAAATTTCGCACAGATTAAACAAAAGGCTTAACAAATTTTCGTTGAAATATTGCGAAAATTTTGGTTCATGAAAATTTTCATTCATTTTCGCCGTAAAGACCCGAAAAGCTCTGAAATTTGCCGAAAGGTGTTTGCATGACTTCTGCACAATACTGTAGGTTATTTATTTAACCCACTGTTAGGTTATTTTTGCAACCTAGGTATGTTTTGCAACCTAGATTATTTTTTTGCAACCTACAGTACTGCAAAGAAACATATGTAGATTTGATCGCGAGCAGATCGTGAGCAGATTGCAATCACGAAGTGCGATCTGCTTGCACCTTGCTCGCGATCTGCTCGTACCTTGCTCGCGATCTGCTGCACCTTGCTCGCGATCCGCTCTCACCTTGCTCGCGATTTGATCACGACAAGCAAGCTGTGAAGTAGCAAGGAGAGAAGTACCTTACCCTATAAACAAACTGCAGTGTTGAGTTTAATGAATAGACAACTCTTTTGCCGAATTTTGGGCAGCTGTCTCGAGAAGTTTTAATTTTCTGAAGCGCTTGTTTTGAAGTAGGATATTAATCTCACAAAAATCCAATAAACAACTTTTACTTGTTATTGAACTCTTCATTTAATCGTGTCTCATTTCGGTTTGCGTTTGTTAGCTTCTAAAATAGCATTCAAAGTTGTCAGATTGCTCGAGTTCGTCGCTTAACACGAACTCACGACTAGCGATAAATTTGATAATCATCAATTGCACCAGTTGATCGTGATTGCAAGCACGATGCGAGCAGATCGCAAGCACAGTGCGAGCAGATCGTGATCATGGTGCGAGCAGATCGCGAGCATGGTGCGAGCAGATCGCGAGAAGATCACACTTAGTGATCGCGATCTGCACACGAGCAAATTGCGATAATTGTACATTTGTTTCTTGGCGGTACTGTAGGTTATGTTTAGTATTTTATTTTTTTGATTCACTTAGTACTTTTTTACCTTCCTTAAATTCTTAATCATAGTCACTGTGCACACCAGAAAAGGGGCCTGGAGGCCCCCAAGTCGGAGCCTACCATATGCCAGTGCTTGCCAGAACACTTGTATTGTATGTCCAATGGGGTACTGGGTTTGTGTTACCAATTTTGTGCAGTTTTAGTGAAACACCAAGCTATTTTTAGGTTTTTAGAGTGGATTTCAATTGAGTGTCGGAAGTGTTTTGGTTTTGCGTTGACTAAGCTCTCCTATTGGCTGAGAAAGTAAACCAACCAATCAGAATCCAAAGTAAAACCAAATGCAAATTGGTTTTGGTTTTGGTTTTGGTTTTGTTTGTCATTGGCTCACAGGGAAGCCATTTATGAGTTACTTGTGATTACTCGCTCCTATGATTGGCTGGCTGTGGGTAATTTGCATGTGGTTTTACTACACTCAACTGAAAACCGCTCTACTGCACAGGTCATATGCAAATTTGGACTAGACCATGGGGGACTGGGTACTAGTAGCACCATCATATATAGTAAATGAGTATGGTGCTTCATACCGTTCACTCAGTGGCACAGTGGTTAAGGCTCTGACCAACAGATCTGATGGTTGCCAGTTCAAGTACCAGCAAGGACAGTTGAACATAAATCAATAATTTGGTAATAATATTACCAGTAGTATAGTTGATTATACATGTATGGGTATAATGTAGTACTGGAAGGAGAAAGGGAGAGGGGTAGGGGAAGGAAATAGGGAGAGGGGTAGGGGAAGGAAGTTATAACAGTAGAGGATGGGAATCAGAGGGGGAGGGTGAATCTTCATACCCCAAAGATAAACAACACTGCCACCTATGGCCGACATGCCTACTCTTATGCTGCCCCTGAACTCTGGAACTCAATACCAGATTATAATTATTAAGTCCTGTAAATCTGTTTCTGAATTAAAATCTGCTCTTAAGACCTATTATTTCAAAGTAGCTTACATTTGAATGGGGTCTGTGCAAGAACAGCGTATTAAAGTGACTTCTGATCAAATTCCAAATTCTTCTTGATATTCTTTGTTTTCTATGGGAGAATTTAGAACTTGATCAAAAGTCACTTACACTGTTCTTGCACGGACCCCTTCATTTGTTAGTTTTTAGTTCTATATCCACATTAGATTGTAAATAATAACTTTTATTCATGTTTATCCATTGTTGTAAGTAACTGCAGTACCAGACGTTTGTAAGCACATTGAGATTATTAAATGCGCATTAAGAACCTATGTTATTATTATTATTATTAATAATTTATTTTTAGTTCGCAAAAATAAGCTACCAGGTAAAAAAAATTACTCAGGTTGGAATTTCTTTTTACCTAGGTTGGCAAAAATGATCTGACAATAAATTTGACCTGTAACACATATAACAACACCCAGAAGTACATTGTTTATATACATATTGCTTAATTACAGTGTTGTGACACTCTTACCATCATCAACAACCCAATCCTCCTCCTGCCGTCGCCTAACAATCTCTGAATACTCATCCTCGTTAACAACACTATACACATCTTTCACCTCGCCGATCTGCAACCAAAATATGCATTTATAAGCCAAATGGTATTTTAATTCAAGAATCAAATCAAAGTTTGTCAGAAGTTTAGTACTGGATTATTGTTTGTGTCTGTAATAGCGTCATTAGCTACACGGTCAGTTTGGCAGGTTGCTTTGCGACCAATCCTCATTGATTGGCATCATGCAAGAACTAAAAATGTTTGCCCTGTTAGATGCAGTTACATGACCGTAGATGAAAACTTGACGAGGGTGTTTATCTAGCCACATTACCTTTGGCTGTTTTGCATTGTTCAGGACATGCCTACAAATAAATTATGTCCTGTTTTTCATTTTTATGCATAAATACCACAGAATCCATAGTTAACCAAATCACTGCATTCATAGACATCATTAGAGTCGCTCCAACGTCAGTGTTGACGATTTAGTTAAATTTAATTAAAGTAGTTAACTATCTAGGGACCGATCGTTTATTACGTCGCAGGGGGGGGGGGGGGGGGTGTTTTTAGCGGGGGGGGGGGGGTAAAATTTGTAAAAAGGGAAAATGAAGGGGGGTAATTTTTGCTCTTAAAAATATTTGAGAGGGGTAAAGTTTTGAGAAAGGTCTCTACAGCTAGGTAGGTATAATGTTTTATAGGAAGGAAGAGAAATCAGAATAGAAGATCAATTTTCTCATGTAGTCATATAATTTCAAGAACTTCAAAACAGTAAAAATACAGAGAAGAAAAGCGAGCAGACAGGTAGCCCAAGTTTGTAATAAGACCAAGCAGTATCAAACGGTCAGTGGTTATACCACTAATCGTTTTCTCAAATGATATGAAAATGCTGCTCTACAAGGTTGTATATTTCTGGACGGGAATGGAGCAAAGCGACTACAGATCTCACTACGTTGTTATCATATTCTGTGTCCATACTTTTCAAAAGCAAAGTCATAGTAAAACAGTCAATACCTTCTATGTCTCTCTTGGAGCTCTCCTCATCTAGTGTATTAGTAAATTCAATTAGGAATTCTTCCATTTTCGTATTATTTATTAATTAGCACAACAAACACTTTAGAAGTGATACGTGTAGGTTGTGTGATGACAACAACATTTAGACCATAGACAGGGTCAAGGAGTTTGTCTCTGAAAGCCTGTTTATCTGGGCAACCTACAAAAAATGGATGAATATATATGTTGTAGGTCAATTTGACTCCTCAGGTCAAATTGACCCCGAGTCAATTTAACCTAGGTCAAATTGACCCTTCAGGTCAAATTGACCCCAAGTCAATTTAACCTAGGTCAAATTGACCTTGAGTCAATTCAACCTAGGTCAAATTGATTCAACCTGGTGATTGTGTTTAAGGTAATCACTGTTTTCTTCAGGTAATTTTTTCAAGATTTTAAAAAGGGAACTTACATTAAATGTTCATTGATATTAGGGTTTTTAAATGTAAGGGTTTGGGTCAGTTCACAAGGAACATTTAAGAAGTATTATATTTCTGTGTTGTTTAGTGATTAATAGCCCTAATTAGAACCCTACATTAGTGAGCACCTGTTGTTGATGGTTAGGGTCTTCTTAAATGTAGGGGAAGGGTTTGGATTAGTTCTCAGCATAATAGAAGAAGGGTTACAGTCTGTATTATTTAGTGACTAGCTCTAAACAACCTAAATAATATTAGTGAGCACACATTGTTGACGGTTAGGGTGTTTTTAAATGTAGGGTTAGGATTTGTATTAGATCTCAGCATAATAGAAGAAGGATTACAGTCTGTATTATTTAGTAACTAATAGTTCTAAACACCCTAAATAAATTAGTGACTATATATTTATAGCTCTAAACACCGAAATTCCCTTCCTTTTCCCTTTACTTTATCTGTCAGTGATCTGAGTGATTACTCTGCAAAAGACAGTTTGTTTTGAAGAGAAGTACGAGTGGAGCCGTAATGAAGTACACCTGATCATCTATAAACAATGTATTTTTCTGGATTTAGCTTTCTTACTTCTCTTGAATTGCTACAGTTTTCATGAAAGAACGCAGTCAACACAAACTTCATATGTGTTACAGTTTGGACCGGGTTTAATATTGCGATCGTCCATGTTTTTCGAAAGATGTTTCCAAGTCCGATTTTGTTAGCAGTACGCATGCGTGCATAACGAGAAGGACTGGGTTCCATGATTACTCACATGGAGAATAAATGATGTGTTCAAATCAACAAGCGCTTTCGTGGCGCAGTGCGATAATCCACTGGATTAATATCTACCAGGCGTTCCTCGTGATTCAGCCAAGTAAGCCTGAATGTAAGTGGTCAGGGGGTTAAGAAAGTGATAGAAGTAGGGGGTGGTAGTAGGAAGAGAAGTGGGGATGTAGGAAGAGGAGGGGAGGGGTGGGTTGCTAAAACATATTTTGTAGGGGAGGGGTGGGTGAAATTTTTTTTTTGATAGCCAAACCCGAGTCAATTTGACCTAGGTTGAATTGACTCAAGGTCAATTTGACCTAGGTTAAATTGACTCGGGGTCAATTTGACCTGAAGAGTCAATTTGACCTGCAACATATATATGGTATGCTTCTTCAAATAATAAATAGCCTGTACCATACATCAAAACCTCCTGGACTCTCCTTAAACCACGAGCAACATTCTTCTTCAGCGTCCCTTCTTTTGATTGTTTAACCAGAGACTTGAACATAAGCAGAAGAGTAAGTGTAAAGAATGTGATGTAAAGTGATAAGCTGTAATGCTTACCACCTGGCAATAGTTTGGATGAGTGGGACTGGTGCTTAATTTTTTTCAATGGGAGGGGTGGGGGTAAAAAAAAAAATTTCTCATGTTAGAGGGGGGGGGGGGGGGGGTTGGTTTAGAAAAAAAAAGGTTGGGGGGGGGGGGGGGTGCACATTTTATTAAACATTTTTAGCCGGAAAAAACACCCCCCCCCCCCCCCCCCCCCCCCCCCCCCGCAACGTAATAAACGATCAGTCCCTTAGTGGATGCCACGTAAATTAGTGTAACTGCAAGACCAACAGTCACAGCGAAATCAGGGGGGATGAACATAAACTTCAGGTGAAAATAAAACCGTTGATCCGATACAAAAGCAAATGGAAGCAAACTAATCTAGATGATTCCATGAGTCAACGCATCCCCAGACCTGAGGACCACTGGCACGTGACATTTCCAAATAGGCGGCATCCACTAAATTAGTACTAAATTTAGTTAATTTAGTTAAACTAAATTGTCAACACCGATGTTAAATTGTTGGGGCGACTCTACTGAGCCTAGTTAATAAATGCAATAAATATTAATAAATGGTATTGATAGATGATAATGATGATAATTATTGTGATCATCATTATTATTTATTACATTAACTAGGCCCAGTTTCAAACAAAGCATGATCGGCAAGAACTATATATACAAGGGGGAAAATTATGAAATTTCATTATTTTCAAAATATGAACAATAAATATTAATAGCCGACTGTTTGAGTTACTTCACAATTTCTTGTTCAAAAACAAACTACAAAGCAATCAGTTGACGCTGGTAATTTACCAAAAGACATATCCTGGGATATATGTACTCGCGTTGTTAATTATGAATGTTAGTCGGCCCATGTTAGTCAGTTAAAGTTTATTGATTTTCAACAGAGCCCCAGGTAAATAAGAATTAAGTTCAGACTTCAGTACACGTTCACGTCTAACACTTACCTCAAACTTTGTTCTTTCTCCCGTCTCTCGAAACTTCCTAATGAGATCAATAAGTCCCAGTTGTCATTTCCTAGCACTGAAGCTTTTAACGTCACGAAACATACGCAATAAAATTATTTCAAACACAAACCTAATTTTCTCCAAGGCAGAAGTAGCTCCAGTTTGTTTTTTGGACCGCTTCGAACGCCGGGATGCGAGCGAATCTTGAATTAATATCAAACAGTAATGCAGAAAGGAAGATGTATAATAAGTGATCTACCATATTTCAAATCTACAAGGCAATCGGAAAAATATAAAAGAAGAAATACCATCTTGACGAGCTGAATCAGAATCCTCTGTTGGCGCCATGTTGGATTTGTGTTAAAAGTGGCGCGAAAGCTGCATTGATTTCATTGGTCAAAATCGTGTTTTAGGGGAGGGGAGGGGAGGGGAGGAGCATTAAACAGCATCATTCACGTGAGAATTTGCTGGTATAAACATTTATCAAACTGGTAAGATTTAAGTGATTTTTTAAATTAAATAGTTCTACATAATCCTTAGCCTGCTAGCCGACTCTCCGGTATGTTTTTGGCAAATGTTTCTTTTTCGCATTTTGTCTCGATCCCAGTATTACCGCGCGCCGTACAGGCAACCCAAAGCCTTCGCCGCTCGGTTCTCGTCGGTCCAATCTTCCCCATCCCCCCTGGGCTTGCTACGCAGGCTAGTCATCCCGGGTACGTCATGTCATATCCGTTTTTATGGCTCTCTTAGTTTCTCTTGTTACTCGGCCAGGCCTTTGGCCGGCTCGAGTCAGAAATCGCAAGTCTTTTTTATTATTTTTTGTGTCGACCCGGAAGTCGCCGCCAACCGCCGAACCAATCCGATTGCACTGTTCACGTGAATACGGCATGTTCGCCATGTGCGTGTTATTTCCGGTCGAACCGCTCGCGCGCTCTTTCTCTGTTTCTGAGCTGACTGCGAAGCCGGGATCTTTCTTCTCTTCGCTTTGGACAGTCTTGAAAGTTACCCTGAAGGAGTAAAGGTAAGTCGTGTATGCTTTTGGTGTCTTTGCACATTGTGCTCGGTACTTACACATCATACATACTATAGTCTATACACAGTCATTCATACAGTCGTAGCTACGACCGATAGTCCCAAGGTGAAGGGCAAGACTTACACTAAAATCTGTTTACGAGCAGTTTTCGACGTCGAGCCTTGGCTACCCTGGTTCCAGAGGTGCTCAGGTACGGATATATACGGTGGCCCACAAGTGTCACGGCAAAATAAAGAAAGCCACGGCAGAACAGAGCAAGTTACGGCACAACCGACGAAGTCACGGCACAACAGAATAACTCCACGGCAGAACAGAATAAGTTCACGGCAAAACAAAGAAACTCACGGCAGAAGAGATGGAGTGACGGCATAACGACAAAGCCACGGCAGAAAAGACGGAGTCGCGAGCCACGGCGGAAGTGAAAACTCGCGGCGGAAGTAGACAGCCACTATCCCATAATTCCACACTGCAGAACTCCCGAAACGCGACGCCATTTTGTTAATTCTCTTATCGAATATCGGCGATATGGTCTACCTTCTCTCAGCATCAACACCATTTCTTTGTATTCATATCCTCGATAAAAGAGGTTCTTTATAAAATCCTCCTCACTATCCCCCATTGTAAATTTTATTGTTGCTTAATAGGCTTCTGGCTACTTGACTTTAACAGTTCTAAAAATTAAAAACACGGAACTCATACAAAATATTAGTCTAGCGTTAATATTAATTGAACAAGAAAAATGAGTTTTGAGAGACAAACTGCCATGAGAAACACCCATCTCTGGTGCATGCTTTTAAATATATAAGCACTAGAAAAACAAGTGTGAAATAAGCACAAATGCCAGGCCTGTTTACAAAGTGTCTGAATGACTGAAACTTACGATGCAAGAAGCAAGTTGCACTATCCATGTGACTCAATGTTTTGCTTGTGCAACTTGTACAAATTGCGTGCAGAAGTAGAAATCAAACTAACCTTTTGTTGCAACTTACAAATATGAAAAAGGGATCTTACATACTAAACAATTAGTGAAATTCTGAGTAAATGATCTGCATAAAGCACTTAAGGTTTTGATGAGTTCGAGTATAAATCACTCCTCGAAAGAAGCGTATAATTTCGGCATGAAATGTAAACCTACCTTTTTCACAGTTGTGCAACTTAAATTCCTCAATGGAGTCCAGTGCTTCTGCACAATATGGGTAGAACATATCGCCGATATTCGGTAAGAGAATCAACAAAATGGCGTCGCGTTTCGGGAGTTCTGCTGTCTACTTCCGCCGCGAGTTTTCACTTCCGCCGCGAGTTTTCACTTCCGCCGTGCATGGCTCGCGACTCCGTCTTTTCTGCCGTGGCTTTGTCGGTTATGCCGTCACTCCATCTCTTCTGCCGTGAGTTTCTTTGTTTTGCCGTGAACTTATTCTGTTCTGCCGTGGAGTTATTCTGTTGTGCCGTGGCTTTGTCGGTTATGCCGTCACTCCATCTCTTCTGCCGTGAGTTTTCTTTGTTTTGACGTGAACTTATTCTGTTCTGCCGTGGAGTTATTCTGTTGTGCCGTGACTTCGTCGGTTGTGCCGTGAACTTGCTCTGTTTCTGCCGTGGCTTTCTTTATTTTGCCGTGACACTTGTGGGCCACCGTAGATATACTGTAATGACTGCCGCGATCGAAGGAGTTTTGATTCCCGAACGAGTTTTGTTTTGCGAGAAGACCGTTGAGCGCTCTGCGGCTCGATTTCAGCTGGGCTCGGCTTTGCTCAACCGACGATTTCGAGCCTCTGGCATGGTATCCAGGGTAAGCCTTGAGTCAAACACAAAAGGAAATCAAAAACTCAAAGCTTACTCAAAAGAATACAATAAATAACTCGCCTGTTGGCACAAATCATCTCAGCTGAGATACAAATCAACTGTTACTAAGCCAGTCAAACCAACTGAACCCGAGCTCAACCCAAAAGCTGAAAGTGAAACTGATTGACCTTGGCCTTGCAGAATTAATCTATCAATGATGAAGGTGGTGAGCTTTAAATTATTGTGTGTTTATATAATTTGCATTTGTCTGTGGATTTTTGCGATACGCAAGCAAATCGTCATACTTGTAGTCAGTATATGTTTTTAATGTTATTAAGCCTAATGGTGCCCATTGTTATTCTTGTGATTATGATTTTATTCTCAAATCTCTGGAAATATACAGACGTACATGTAGAAGATAACTGTTGTAATTGAACCCGGGGTATCCAATCGATGAAATCGATCATCGGAAATTCAATCGATAAATCAATATCAATCGATATAATTAGTTAATTGATATCGATTGGTATCGGTCAATCGATGACCAATCGATAATCACAAAAAAGTTTCCAATCGATGCTTATCGATGTTACTTCTGGAAACAATTGTTTTTTTCATAGCGCCTTCGATATATTTGCATGTGATATTAATATTAAGCTCTATTTACAGTGCAACCGTATGGTTGAACTTTGCTATTCAATGCATTACTTTTACAACAACTTCTATTGATGCTGTTGGCAAGTTCATTGGTTGCCAGAGTACAACTGCAACAACTGCTACCGATATTTGTTAACTTATAAAATAAATATTAATTATAATATACATGACGTTTCAGAATAAAAAATAACGCTCTCGGGAAAGAGTCGACGCGATGTGCAACATATTCAGTACCTGTACATTATGTACTAAAGTCAATGGTCACTTGTGTTAATGACGGACAATTTCCGGCAAAACGATCACCATTCTATAATTGTTCCAGTTAATTGTTCCAGTTAAATCCTATTAGAAACAAAGCCAGCTTATTATCTGTTCACGTTATTATATAATAAAAACTTTAACAATCATATTATGCACTTGTATATTGTGCACAAACGGACGTACAACAAGATCGACAATCGATGACAATCGATATCAATCGATGCCAATCGATACCAATTTGGCTATCGATTGCAATCGATAATCACACAAATCTCCTTCATCGATTGGTCATCGATTACCAATATCAATCGATTAATTGATATCGATTGGTATCGATTGTTATCGATGATCGATTTCATCGATTGGATACCCGGGAATTGAAGAACTGGACATGAATAATAATCACAAAGACGTTTCTTTAACTGAAGTGCCCTTTGCAGATCTCGCCATGACATATTTGTTTGTACTATAAATATAAATTCTCATCGTCATAAAACGAGTCGCAATCGTTCACGCGAATCAAGTAGAATTCCTGTCAAACAACTTAGACGTATTTTAGGAAAGAGCAGAAAAGTGAGGCGAGTCGTTCGAAAATATGTACGTAAAAGTGTTCGACAGTCATCAAAACAAAAATTATGTTTACTAGGTTTGCCTCATGTCAAATAGCATAATATATTCATGCCTACATTTTTATTTTTCGCAGGCATAATTATTCCTACATGTTGTACTTCCTTGTGATGTTGGCCTAGTGAACTCCTGTTAGTGTTCTCCAATAAAGCTGATTCAGTCCAGAAAAATAACCAGCCTGCAGATTACATATGTCAATTAAACGCACACATAAAAATACAGATTAGCCATATTGCCTCAGGATCCACATATGGAGCTTCCAGGGAATGTAGGGAGAGGGAGGGTTATATTTTCTATGTAATAGATATAAACAATGAGTGACCATGCTTTATAGGATTTACAAACTCAAACTGAAAGCGAGAGTCCCATAAAGCACGCACACACATTTTTTATCAGACTTATCAAACATCTAGATGTACAGTCATTTTTGGTGATACAACTTATGTTCGCCAAGAAAATGGAAGCAAAAGTTTAAATGTAAATCAGGACAAAATCTCTAGTAGAATTAAAGATCACGTATTGGTCAGTGATTTAATTCCTTTGTTGTTGCTTCATGAATTATTAATGAGTTTGATAAGTGTGTTTAAACAAGCTTTTTAAACAATAGCTTTTTAAAGTGTTTAAACAATATATTTACACCCATATTTTTATATTTGCAGGCATATATAATATAAATTATCCTACTGCTGTTAATACTTCCCAGTGAGGCTGGCCTAGTTAACTCGTGTTAGTGTTCTCCAAAAAGCTGATTCAGTGCAGAAAAATGACCAGCATGCAGATTACATATGTCCACATACAAGGCACATCATATTACCAGTTAACCATAGAACTTTGTACCAATGCACTGAGCAAATGTTGCTCCGAATTTTGAACATCGCAGGACAACCATTATTTATACACATCTATACCAATGCTATGTCTCCAGTCTTCACCAAGATGCTGGATATGAAAGCACCTATTTGGAGATGGTACATAGATGCAGTTGACAGTGGAAGTAGTTGCTAATTTACGGCTAAATAACTGAACTTCAAAGCTGTATCGATCAGCAAGTCCATAAAAATGACCATCAAGGCACATCATATATTACCAGTTCAGCACAACTTTATTTTAGTTCATCAGGAGCAAAGCTACATGTACATGCAGTTGACAATGGAAGTAGTTGGTAATTGACAGCTAAATAACTGCATGTTTCCAATGACATGGAAGGGAATCTAATAGACTCTGAAAAAAACTGTGAATGGAAGGACCCAGGTAAAATATAAATACAAAAATAGTGACTGACAGCTGTACTCTAGGAAAACCATTCACCTGCTTCAACAACACCTAAGTTTATGATCATCAATATTCTGAAAGGATCGAGGACTATTATTGAAAGGAAAGTTTATAATAGACATGATAAAATGTAACTACAGAACTCGATCCTCTAAATAGAACCACTTAGATGTATACATACATGTATGTTTAAGCTAAGGTGGTAAATAATCATTAGAAAAATGTTTGCTTCAAAGTCATGAGTGAGTCAGCATACTAATTTTGATGTGATCTTTTGTATGGTGGAATTTTTTAAAATTTAATTAAATAATATTTCATACATTTGTACTCAGACCCAATTCTTTTTTCGTTTATAACATTGCTAATACATGTGGCACCTGAGCCTAGTCCCACTGAGTTATTGTCGATGGTTTTTTCTGATTATGTTGAGAAACCCCAGTGGTTTGTACTGGTTTCTGATATCACAGCTTATCACAAACCAGTGCACACAACAGGGTTGTCTTCAACCCAATCACAAAATTTACCAAGCCAGAAATGAGCATGAGTGAATCAATAGACTCTTTCAGCTTGCCTGTTTGTTGTCCCATTTCAGACCACCAGACTTTTCTCTTCAGTAATGTTTTTTTGTATCCCAAGGGGAAATGTACATGTACCAGTTAATTCTATAATTGAAAAACAAAGCACTGAATCCTGTGGAGAGCTACCACATGGTCTGAAATAGGGCAACAAACAGGCAAGCTGACTATAGATCTATTATCCGACTTCCCTAGCACAAACCATATGACACAACAATATGCCAGAACACCATGAACTACATGTATTCACCTATTCCTATAGATGGCCCGAGTTAAGGCCACTCAGGGCCTCTTGTTATTTGACATTCGCTTCAAAATAAATCGAAACCTTGGATTAAACACAGGCAGCCCAAGCTCAAGTTTTATACGAAAATATAACTGTCTTAAAAAGGGTTCTCAGGTTTATGAAAATGTATAACTATATGGGAGCGTACGTAACGAACTGCAAAAGTTTTGAATAAAAATGACTTACCTTGCCACTGCATGTGATGTATTGTGTAATGTTTCTCTCCTTGTTGGGTGGTTTTAAGCTGATTTCAGCCGGATTTTCTTTTGGGCTGCTTGTGGATTAGATACGTTTTGAGCTGTAAGGTACTTGTCTGCATCTACCCATTGGGGTAAGATATTTCTCATTTTCAACATCAACTAGGCCATCATGGATCTTAATATATAGCTAGAAAAGTTTCACCTTCTGGGTATGGAAAATCATATATTTTAGTGTGAAATTTAGACCCGGGCGGCACAGGCCAAACCAAAGTTGATTGCGTGACGGACCAAACAATTTTTGGTTTTAGTTTAGAACTTGATTGGCTGATAATTACAAAACATTTTTCACATCCAATAGCAAAGCGAAACAAAGCAATAACTTAATCGCAAACCACTGTAAGCTTTGTAGGGAAACGCTCGGCGGAGACCAAATTCGAGAAAATCGTTTGCCGGTGATCCATAAATAGAGGTAAGGAAATGCCAATGTATGTTTAGTATTGTGAATTTAGTTTCAGGTTTATACTAATTCGTTGGTCTCAACGTTGCCCCTTCGGGACGATATTGAGGTCTTTGGGAATTTGATTATGATCACCCCAGAAGAAGGTTCGTTCTGCCGAACCGAAATACCGGTATAAGGTACAGTAAATAACATCGTACAACCGTCCGATCAGCCTTGCAGTCTTCGTATACTGTATAATTGAAATTTTCAACCCTTCTGCTGATCCTGATCTCCACAGATCCGGCAATCCTTGCAGTCTTTTTGAAATTCGATTCTCTGTAAATATTTATTTTATTCTCGAGGGAACACTTAGGGACAACGCTGAGGCCAACGAATGGGACGCGTTCTCTCGATCGACCGTATTCCTGAATAAGGATCTCGGGAAATCACTGGTACATTTTGCACTGTTACCGTTTGCTGACTATATTACGATATTCAGGATACATTTAGTTTTCTAGTGGCTAAGCAATCCTGGGTATGATCCGTAGTCGGATCATTCTGTGTATAAATCTTATATATTCCGGAATGATTAAGATCAATCGATGGCTGTATTAAACGACTCTTGGTCTATTCAGCTGTGTACGCACGCGAGAATAGTGGTTTTAGCCTTCGGCAAGGCCAGGGTGTTAGCAGAGTCTCTCTGTCTTTGATATCTCCTTTATTTAGTTATCGAGCTTATAAAATATTTCTCCAATCAGGGACGGGGTCAGATTTTGACGCTAATTCAAAATTCGATACCTTTTCTCTTCCGCTGCTTCTCAGCTCGTTGACGCCTCTTCGCGGCGCAAAACTACAGATGGAGGGGAAAAAGAAATCCTCTGAGACCAGGGTAGGTTATTGAATAGCATCCTGATAGCATTTGATCCGAGCCGATTTGAACGTGGTTTAGCCGTTTGTATACGTACCACTGATCGCGGTTACCTGCATACACAGTCTACACTATCACGGGTAAGGTTTTTGTGCGGATGGTGTAATTTGCGGCTTGACGGCTCGACGGCTTAGCGGCTCGACGGCTCGACGGCTTTGACGGAACGGTGGAATGACAACATTATGATAAATTTAATCACTGGACGAAGTTTACTATAGTTAACGGGCATCCTCATGCAGTGTGACCTGCCGGTTTACCGAAGTAAACTTAACTGTGGTTAGTTGCTCCGACAACGGCGGCAGGAAGGAGATCTCTAGTCAGGATCCTTACTGTAAGTCAGGATTTCGAGACAGGTTTCCCAGAAATTTATAATTATTTAATCACATAAAAAGGAGGCCGCTTAGATCTTAGCTATTTTCTTCCATTTTGGTTTACACTTAAAATACTGGCACGTCAAATAAACAAAACCTTCTACTTCTACTTCTACTTTATTGACTGATAAAACGGTATATCCGTATCACATCAGTATAAATAAAACACATAAAAAATCCAAATTACAATAATAAAAATAAATAAATTAAGTAACAATACTACAATTTATATTAAATAATAATAATAATATAATATAAAAAAAATTAGGTTAAAATCATTCCCCTAATTCAATAAAATGTTGGTTTACAGCGGAATTGCTAAAACGAATTGCTAAAACGTTCAAACCGTTGTATTAAAAATCTATCTATCGCGACCGTGTGAAACTGTCGATCTTATTTCATACACGAACGCGCGCGGGTGTAGGAGGCGGGAAAATGAAGGAGTGTGGACAACATGCGAGCCATGCGAGCCAACGATGCGAGCCATGCAAATAAAAAATATGCGAGCCATGAAAAAAAACCTCATACAAAAAAAAATACTCACATAAAATTGCTGCGAATTCCAATCAAAGCTGCATGTAGGAGGGTCTGAATGGGATTAACTGGAGTATAGTACTGACAAACGGCTTTAAAAATAACTGAGAACTGACAAATGACGATTTTTTTACTGACAACCGAAAAATAACTGACAACTGACAAATTTTGTTTTTTTGTGGGTCAAACATTGTACATTTTCTCTAGTAATGATTAACTAGGGCTAACTGACAACTGATAAATGGCCAAAAATTTAACTGACAACTGACATGTAGACCCTCATGTAGTAGTTGATGAAGATCTGGTGGATTCCTAGTCTCCTTTGCAGCCGTTCTTAGTGTCGGTCCCATACTCGGACCGACACTAAGAACGGCTGCAAAGGAGACTAGTGGTTCCCAGTCTGGACACTACCGGTGTCGTAGGGATTTCGCCCCCCCAGGGATCTCGCCCTCCCCCTCCCCCGGGGGGGCGAGATCACTAGGGATTTCACCCCCCCCGGGGGGCGAGATCACTAGGGATTTCACCCCCCCTTAGGGATCTCGCCCCCCCAGTGTAAACAGACTAAGCTGGGGATTTCGCCCCCCCTCCAATTCTCTTGCTTTAACTAAAAACAGCTTTCGTGATCTAATTGATGTCATACTCGTACTCGTTCGCTGTATTCACTCGTTGGATATCAAGTCTTAGATACATTTCATAAACGTTTATCTTCGATCGTAATTCTTTTGGTGAAGACTTGATATTTTGAAATAAGAATTGGACGCATTTCAACTTTATCCGTGCATGTTGAAACAAACAACCAAATAGAAACAAGCAAACTGCTCATATAACAATTTTATTTAAACAATTAAAGTGATATATACGCAGTTATTTAAATGTGGCAAGCTCTATTCTCGACGAAGCCTCTTCGATGATCGGGGTGCGCACGAACTACAGAGCCACTCAACGCTTGTATCAAATTGGCGACCAACACACTTCTGGTGAAACCAGTCACCACACAGACTGCACTCCACCATGTCGCCGAACGCTTCTGGTAACTTGCAATTGCAGTAATTCTCGATGGCGACGCTTTTGTGTGCTCTCTCAATAGGCCTACCCCGGGTCCTAAAGTTGCCGTAATTTTGGGTAACTTAAGGCGACTTTAGGTGACTTAAGCAAAATCGAGGTAAAAAATGTGGAAACTTAAGGCGACTTGATGCGATTTAAGGCAACTTCATGCAATTTTGGGCGACTTAAGGCAACTTAAGGCAACTTAAGGCAACTTAAGGCCAACTTAAGGCCAACTTAAGGCAACTTAAGGCAACTTAAGGCAACTTAAGGCAACTTAAGGCCAACTTAAGGCAACTTAAGGCAACTTAAGGCAACTTAAGGTGACTTAAGGCAACTTAAGGCGACTTAAGGCAACTTTAGGACCCGGGGTAGGCCTTCTCAATCACTCTTGCCTTGCGGGACTTTAATGGTTTGGTTTTTAATACAGGCACAAGCACGACTTAATAAAAAGCCAATTAACAGCTCTTAGCCAAAAATAGTGTAACAGAAGAACGACAACATTCGTGGCTTGCTCTACAGATTTGTTCTAATAAGTCGAATATCCCAAAATCGCTAGAAATGCCTCTTTAGTATATAGAAAGCAACTAATAACTGATGCCGCGTGGGTTTACAAATGAGTGACTATAGGAAACATTGCGGAGTCACTAAAAACTGAGGTAGAACTATTAATTCTGCAATTAGACTGTGAGCTTTGTGAAAAATAAACGAGTCAGGCCCAGGATAACAAATGTTTTGTCAATCCAAAGAAATCCCGCCTCTTTGTTTTGGGCGCGCTTGGTTTTTAATACAGGCACGTCAAGCACAACTTGTAAAATAGTGTAACAGATGAACAGCAACATTTTCGGCCTTCCTCTACAGATTTGTTCTAATAAGACGAATACCATTGCTTCTCTTTAGTATAGAAAGCGAAAAGAAGACTCCAAAGGCAAAGAATGTCAACAGCGCTAGCTTTGGTTTTAATGAAGCGGCGTGATTATTACGTTTTTCAAGCGCTGTAATATAGTCAACAATCGTATTTCAAGAGTTCACTTTTGTCTGGTTCCCAATGGTTCGCAGTGAAGAGGACCGCGATCGAGCAATCGTAAGTTTGTTTGATAGACGGTTTTATTGATTAAGTAATCAAGTGTTGCAACGGTCTTAACAGTGACAAATATTAAAGTTCATGTTCACTCAGCAAATCGTTAAGAGGGGGGGGGGGGGGGGCGAAATCCCTGAGGGGGGACCAGTGAGGGGGGCGAGATCACTAGGGATCTCGCCCCCGGGGGGGCGAAATCCCTAGTGATCTCGCCCCCCGGGGGGGTGAGATTACGGGGGGGCGAAATCCCTGGGACACCGGTTTGAATTAACATATTGCCGCGCCGCTTTTAATAGTGATGAAAGATGTTTGATTTATCTCATTTTAAACGAACACTGTTCACTTTATTGAACACCTTTTTGCTTTATAGGCTTTCCTCTTGTTAGATTTCATGCCTAAAACAACGATACTATCAATCGTTTTGAAAATCCCAAGCGTAGTTTCTTGTATTCAATAAAAGTACTGGAGAAGCCATTTGAGTGTTACACGCGCGCTGTAGCAATGCAAATAAAAAAACATTTCCCTACCTTTATACAGATCAATTAGCCTTTTCGCCATTTGTCCCTGTTTCAAACGCTTCGAAACGTTCTTAGCTTTCATTTGTATTTTCGTGTATTTATTTCACTAGCTCCGTTCCAGTGAATTTTACTTCACTGTGTATAAGATATTAGCTTATTTCAGCTACTCTGTAAATAGTGTATGTATGTATGTCTGCACTTCTTACAAAGCCATTCCGTCAAGCCGCCAAGCCGTCGAGCCGTCGAGCCGCAAATTACACCATCCGGGTTTTTGTGCTGTTGTGAAACTCCACACTAATAGGACTGACTTCTGTTCCTACAAAGAAAGCTGTTTACGGTGCGATTTTCAGAATGATAGCATTATCTGATCAAAATTGATATGAGTTGCACAAGTCGCTCCGCTTCCCGCATCGCATAGCCTGCAGGGAAGTGTATAAACCAGGCCAAAGTTAATAACTGCATTGTATATGTGATCAGCATGAAGGCCTATATCTTATGTTTTCCTCACGAAAAAGCTTATATCATGCATATGATGCACAAAGCTCATCCACAACTCTTGTAGGAAGATGGCATCTGTTGGAGGGTATCCAAAGGATGTCGCCGTAATTGGAGGCGGGATATCTGGTATAGCAACAGCTAAATGCTTGCTTGACGACAAGTTTAACATTATTGTTTACGAGCAGTCAAGTGAGCTTGGAGGCCTGTGGCAGTTCAGAGAGAAAGGCTATGGCGTCATGAGGTTCACTCACATGTAAGAAAGCTATAAATATATGTTTACTGACTGTAACGAATGATGTAGAGAGATATAACAAACTTCTGATACCCTTTTGTAGATATACAGATCAGATGAGGTCAAAACGTCATTGTTGTTCTCGTCACGTCGTCACGTTCTTCATGTTTTTTGCAACACCTGCAAGCCGTTTCTCGTTTCTTGATTGGCTGTTTTCCATTGGAAATAAGAGAACAGACCAGCGCGCTACATGCACTCGCTTCACTATTTTTATTTTGTTGTTGTTAAAAAGAAATTTACGATAGTTTACCGGCGTGGTATGTCCTCTTATTGACCACGTTTTTCGTCATGACCAGCACCTTCGTGAAATGACCATGCGATGACCGAAAACGTGGTAAATAATAGGTACTCGTTGACTGAGTGGGAGGGCCGGACGGGACATATTTGTCTCGAGGTCATGACGTACAGCGCAGCGAGTCCGTATAAAATAACCGAGAACCAATTGAAATATTTTCTCGTTCGGCCCGGCCTAACTTAGCCTGCTGTGCAGACGTATGTTTTCACTCTCATAAATTCGAAGAAAAAAGTAACGTCTGCTACCCCCTAGCCTGATTATCAGACGGTACGAGGTCGTCCGCTCACTTGGGAGGAAGTGAGCGGACGACCTCGTACCGTCTGATAATCAGGCTAGCTACCCCCGAGCGCTTAATTAGCTTCCAATATGCGCACCTCATTGTGTTATGGACCAATCGGATTTTACCTTCCATATCCTGGAAAGTGACGTAATGTTAATTTGAAAAGAATTCAGGCAATACATTTGCCATCGACCAATCATAGGAGAGTGTTCACTGGCGCGCCAATTCACTAACATTCTAACAATGGCTTTGATTGAGCAGAAAAATAAAACAAACGTGCTGACGTCATACTTGCATATTGGAAACTAATTAAGCGCTCGGGTAAGCAGACGTTACTTTTTTCTTCGAATTTATGAGAGTGAAAAAATACGTCTGCTAGGCCTAGCCTGCGTGCAGACGTTCTCCCCCTGCAAAAATACGTCTGCACGCAGGCTAGCTAGGCCTAACTCAGTCAATAAGTTTTTTATAGTTTGCTTTAATAACGACAAAACAACAAGCATCAAATCGTGCAGGGCCGGACAGTTTTTTCCGGCCTGTCCAGGCACGTCAGACATGTACGGCCCCCATCACGTGACGTTCACACATGGTCTTCAATATAAAGCGCGGGGGGGGGGGGGGGGGGGGGGGCTGTACGGGTCATATGATCGATAAGAGGCCGTGCGTATCTGACGTGAACGGGCCGGAAAAATCCGTCCGGCCCTGCTCGATATTGTGCTTGTTGTTTTGCCGTTATTAAAAGAAACTAAGAGATTATATGATAAAAAACATATTGACTGAGTTAGGTCGGGACGAATGGGAAAACATTTTGGCTCTTGGTCACTTGGTACGTCATATAGTTTCCTCACTGGTCCTGCCAGCCCGGGGGAGGGGGGGGGGGGACTCCCCATAAAAATAGACGGGGGTGCTCGCCGTGAGAAATTAAATTCACCCCTAAAAGATAGCAATATGGGCGTGGCTCACACAAATTTTACCCCTAAAAGATAGCACTCCAAAAGACAAATTTGTGCAAACTAAAGGAAATAAGAGACAAAGCTCTGCCCCATAACCTCGTCTTTAATATTCGGATGGATCAAACTCTATATCGAAGCCGTAAATACCGATTCAACTTGTGGGGTCTCATGCTCGAGGATCCAGCGCTATTTTTTCTCGGCCACAAAAATTTTGGGTCTCGGAGACCCCTAAAAGATAGCAGACCTTTGGAAGACCCCTAAGAGATAGCACTGCTAACGATTTTAACCCCTAAAAGAGAGGTCGAGCACCCCCGTCTATTTTTATGGGGAGTCCCCCCCCCCCCCGGCCTGCCAGTCAGTCAATAAGTACGTACCCAATACCACGATAAACTATCGTATCCTCCTATCAAAGTATACTCCTTTGCTTGCCATTCGTTACTGTCTCTGTCAATTCCAATTCAATCACGGTTTCTGGGAAGGCTCACACCCCCCCCCCCCTCCCCCCACAAAAAAAGAAGAAAGGTGTTTCCGAAATGATCCTAAATTTAATGATTAATAATTAATTACACATGTATACCCACGAGAAGGGTGGGTAGATAGTTTCCCAGAAATCGTATTTTTGGCGGGAGAAAGGTTTAATAAGTTGGCCGGTCAGGAGCCCATTACCAGGAGCGTACCTATGTGATGGGTAGCGCCCACAGCACAGTAGACGATGTGGCTATTTATAGTCACGAAGTTACGTTGTCTTTTGTTCTCTTGCGCTTTAGTATTTTTAGCAGTTTAAACCGTGTTAATTACAATTTTTCAGTGCATGGTTAAAAGTGACGGCATTTGTTTCTTCTCGCGGCAAACACAAAGCTAAAAATAGCTACATGTATCATCTGTTCTGCTGTTGGACAGGCTTAATCTGGGAGATGCACGCTCCTGGTAATGGGCTCCTGGTTGGGTTAGGAAAATGAAAATGGCACCCTATAAATTTGGTTTATGCTATAACAAAAAAGGTTATAGGGCTTTCGTTAAAAGTCATTCTTATTTCTTTCAACAATTTTCCCTACAGAAATGTTTCCAAGCACAATTACTGTTATTCCGATTATCCATTTCCTAATGACGTGCCAGACTTCCCTCATCACTCCCATATGATCGAGTACATACAGGCCTATGCTGAACACTTTAACATCCTGCCCCACATCAGATTCAACACTAAAGTCATCACCATAGACCAGACTGCCACGGGTCTTTGGGCAGTAACCTCTACAGCAGTCAGCACTGATGGTTCAGAAGTCGGTCCACAGCTCACCAAGATGTTTAAGTTTGTTGCCATAGCAACAGGACATCATACTATCCCAAACCGTCCAACATTTGATGGTCAGTCGATGTTTAAGGGTGATATCATTCACAGTGTCAGTTATAAAGATGCCGTAACCAATGACCTTATAGGGAAAAGGGTAGTAGTTGTAGGTATTGGAAATAGTGCTGTAGACGTAGCTGTCAATACTGTAGAGATGGGCGGGGCAAAACCTGTGTGTATTAGCACTCGGTCGGGTGCTTGGGTGATGCCTAATTTTGTTGCTGGCTACCCAACAGATCATTATGCATGCCGAGCATTCCTATGGCTACCCTGGAAAGTTTCTAGTCCCATTTTTGGATGGATTCTTAGGTGCGTATTTGGCAGTCCCTGGAAGTGGGGATTGAATCCCAAAATGGGAGCCCTTCAAACTCAACCAACTGTTAGCCCAACTCTTATACACCACATTCAAAGGAAGAACATTCTGGTCAAGCCAAACATTGCCAAGTTTGAACCAGAAGGTGTCATATTCACTGACGGTACCAGCGTCAAGGCAGACACTGTTGTCTGTTGCACTGGTTATTCCGTTCATGTACCATTCTTGAGTGACTCAGTGAGATCTGCCGTCTTAGTAGAGGGCACCAATAAGATAACATTGTTTAAAAATGTGTTCTCTCCAGAGCTGGGCCCCTCGTTAGCTTTCATAGGGTTTGCTCAGCCAGCTTCAGGAGGGTTGCTTCCGATATCAGAAATCCAGGCACGCTGGTTCTCCGAGCTCTGCAAAGGCACAATCAAACTTCCGAGTGATGACATCATGCTTGAGATTATGGATGCAGAGCAGCAATATGCAGAAAGGCGTTACTTTGCCTCTGCCCGGCATACAATACAGAGAGACCCTATAATATATAGTGATGAAATAGCATCATATTTTGATGCAAAGCCTCAGTTCTGGCGACACCCTAGTTTAGCCTGGAATTTACTTGTGGGAACCTGTGGGGCGGCCCAGTGGAGGCTTCAGGGGCCCAATAAGTGGTCCAGGGCAAAGGAAGTCGTCCAGGCTATTCCAGTCACTCCCATGATGCAATGCTTTGGTTTGTTGGTACTGTTGCTTCCAGCGATCCTTATTGCACTTGTTGTTTGTAAATATTACTGTTAGTTAAACCGTTGCTTTTTATGTCAGTCGAGTACATTTAAGCGAGATTATCATTTTAAATACAGTATACTGTACATTAATTTTAATATACCTATATAGGCAACATTTAGTTCCCGTCAGCGTGTTTGGCCACCAACTGTTTGATTGACGTGAGTTGACTTGTGTCACTCAATCATGATCGAATTCGTGCGCAAACCCACGACTCAATTTGCGGCTCTTTCTAGGTGTCAGTACCAACGACCTCAAATTCAAAAAAATGAACTACAGCAAAACAATACCCGACAATACAAAGAACCCTAACCCCAGAATACAATAATTGATTGTCAGTTTGAATTTGAGGACGTTGATACACCTAGAAAAAGCCTAAATTGCGCTTGTTTGTTGGTGTTATGAGTTAAACTCAAAATGACGAGTCAAAGGAACAGTGCAACCAACAGGTTTGGATTAGTAGCGTTAAACAAATTTTCACAATGTGCCCATCCCGGCCATTTTGTCGCCAGCCCAAGCCGACTAAATAGTTTCCGATTCCAAATATCGCAAAGATAAACAGTCCGTTGCCTCGATCGGGAGGCGTTGGGGGAATACTCCATATGCATAGGTTTGTGCCGCGGGATAGGGTATGGTTTTTTAGGTGCACAACTCCTAACTAGTATATCATGTTTTGTACATATTGTGACCTTAAATATTCCTTTCTTTCAGTCATATGATGTGCAGTAAAATACATTCACTGTCTATACTTAACAATCTCCAAATAAACGTAATTAAAAGATCGTATGGTCTATTCTGTCATCAACTGACAATATACTAACAACGAAGCGATCAGAATTCAAGACCAAGGTGTGAAATGTGGGTACCAATTTCGCGGTAAATTCCGACATTTTGAAAGGGGTGCAAACATTGCGCGAAATACAGTGTTTGTATGGAAATTTGAGGGATGTAGCTGTGCTGGGAAGCGTGCAATCGTGTTTTCAGTTTTCCATACATTGTCTGTAAAAACGAGTCAAATTTCGCGTGAAAATTTACAATGTATGGAAAACTGAAAACACGATTGTACGCTTCCCAGCACAGCTATATCCCTCAAATTTCGATCCGTTAATCTTTAACCTGGTATCTTAAGTTTGTATCTGAAGAATATTTCAGAAATTCGATTTTACGGATTTTATTTGACATTGGATTCCCATACAAACACTGTATTTCGCGCCATGTTTGCACCCCTTTCAAAATGTCGGAATTTACCGCGAACTGGTCTGACTATTGTTTACCCTTAAATAGGGCCAGCGTTTAAAAACCTTGGCGGCACACCTATCCTAAATTTAAGAGTACGATATCTCACGTACGTCGATACCTGGTTTTAAAATGAGGCTAAAACGATACTTTTACTTTAGTATCTACCAACTTCACCAAATTATGCACTCACATAACTCGTCCACTTCGATATTTTGAGGACCACAATTATGCAAATGAGGTGTCACGTGACCCCTCCACTGACTTTGGTTGACATAAACTTTCAATAGCAAATGGCGCGATGAGTATTCTTTCCAGCCGGTTCCTTTAATCAGTACGAGGTATATTTCCTGTTTCATTGTGCAACAGTGCTGCGGTCTCCGGCACTGTTAATATATTAATTTGGTCGCCGTTTTTGCCAGTGTGTTGAAATTTTTGGTGCCAAATTTGACACGTTATACTTTAAAAAGAACTTAAGACAACGTTTTTTAACCCCGAGTTTAATCACATCAAATGGTATTTAGGTTAGCAATATTACATAACTACTATAAACTGTTATAAAATACTTATACAAATAATTTGAATTGCTCGTGTACCTTAATTGACATCAAGTGCGTACACATAAATATATTATTGTAATAATATAAAATTAGTCAGCCCACCCTAAAATACCGTACGTATTTTTACTCTTACAAAAATGACAAAACCAGTGTAAATGCAGCAGCTAAGTACAGGGACACTCCGACAATAATCCCAAGTTTTCTTGATGATAGAAAGAAAACATTAAGAGTTTTCTCCTATGAGAAGAAAAATAGTCTCGAGAAATGCCCACATCCTCACCAATACAGACCTTTTGAAAACTGTTTTTTTTTCACCAGTGATCTAAGCATAAGCACAGGTAACATACGCAGACGCGATAATGCACTGATCATTAGCGGTAGTTGTTCTTATCTCACGCCTGTGAGTAGAAGTAGCCGTACCGTATATCGGTAGATATAGATCCGGGCCGTAGGCGAGTCTATATCTCCGATATAACACGGACACGAAACTTTATAACTCACTTCTAAAATTTACTTCAAAAATATATTTTTTGAGAAACTGATGAAATGTCTTGTTAATAGCTGTCGTACGTCACTGACATGCGCAGTTAGAGCATGGGGCGAAATAATCGTCCCACATCGATGGTCCGATCGCATTGGCATAACAGTGATCTCGGGATCTCCGGGTCGTTCCTCTTTGGGAGCAAGCACTGATTGATAAAACATCAGTGTCTTTGCATCAGTGATATAAAACTCATGTTTTATTAAATAGTTTTATGTCACCGACATAAAATTAGTTTTCTATTTGTAATGAACTTATTATCATCGTCGACCCCTTGGGACGTTCATACTCCTTATAAACCACTCCTTAGACCGGTCACACCACTTGACGTCGCACTTTCAGCGGCCCTAGTTTCCTAGCTGCTTTTTTGTTTCTTGCACGATTGTAACACATTCTGTACGTCTCAATAAAACGTTGCTGACTTCCGTGCGGCTCCCTCCAATAGTCATTATTAATAAAATCATGTGCTGGATGACATCACATGATAGCCTCTCTTTTTGCCCCCAACTGGTATAGACACATCAGTATCTTTAAATCGGTGATGTATAACCGATTAATAAAATTTTACATTATTAATAATGACTATTGGAGGGAGCAGCACGGAAGTCAGCAACGTTTTATTGGGAGCGACTTTAGAATACCCTGTCACTTTTGAAGGCACGACCTAAATAACGATGGAACCAAGGTCTTCGGTCATGATATTATATTGTACCATATTGTATGGTATAGTAAAGTACTGCTACCGCGGTCCGCAGTCCCGCAGTCGATGAATGTCAATGAACTTTAAGTATAGTGAAGTACTGCTACCGCGGTCCGCAGTCGATGAATCTCAATGAACTTTAAGTATAGTAAAGTACTGCTACCGCGGTCCGCAGTCCCTAACCCTAACCTGCGCGCGCAAGATTGTGACTGCGGACCACGGACCGCGGTGACAGTACTTTATGGTAGCTAAAAAAGTGACAGGGTTTTCTAAAGTCTAGCCCCCTTATGAATTATTGAATTTTATAATGGTGAATACGGCACTGCGAGAGAAAACAAGGCTTTAACTTGGAATTATAGGTGCTGTATCACGATGACGGACACGCCTTTGTTTCGGGCCGGAACACAATTATTTTCAGTAGTTTTCATATGAACGGATTATCCTAGCACACGTGTGGGATGGATGAATCAAATTAAATGTGCAAAAATGATTAAGTAATGGTCCAGATAAGAACTCAGACAGGACTCGCACCGTAAAAGGGTCTCACCCACGTTGAAGATACAATCAGCCTTTGTCACGTGAATATCTGTTCAATGCTCTGTAACACGTGATGATATTCCGCTTGAGTGATCGATCACATATATTTGGTATCGCGCGAAATTCAATGTCTAAAATATCCCAAATACTATAGAAACGGTTCTAAAACGCTGTTGACAGTCATAACTGAGCAACTAGCTTCCTCCTGTTTACCTCTTCTTGGCTTATTTTAACTTCAGCAATTTAGTATTCGAACAGGAGAAGACTGATTTTTCCATTTTTTAGCGCGGGTCCTTGTTTAAGGCATATTCTAGGAAAATCGTATGCGAAGATATTCTCATTGCCGCAGCCTATTGTAATTGCTTTACTTCTTTGGCGACTCATTACTGAATGTTCCTTCAAGTCATGAGCGCATATATGCATCGAGAAACAGTAGTATGGCATTCAAGGGCGCTGAAAACCCGTCACAAGGGCTAGAGGTTTTTATATATGGATAAATCGAGTTCCTTCAGCCGATCACTAATAGGTATTAACTTTACATATGTAATTTAACAAAGTTACGATGGCTTACCATGGTATGCCCTCTTATTTACCACGTTTTGCGTCACCGCATGATCAAAATAGTTGTGGGGTTCCGGCACGAGGCGCTAGCCGAATGATTCCACAACAATTTTAACCATGGGATGACGAAAAGCGTGGTAAACGAGAGGGTATATCATGATAAACTGTCTGAAATTTGTTTTTTACAACAACAAACGAGAAAAAGTCAAACGACAGAGCCTTGAAAATGAGGGAGCTTGTATGCAATCCGTGGCGCAAGCGATGACTGTCCGTGGAATCAGAAAACGCGAAACTAAGCCGTCGTTGAAAAATATATCATACCTATATAATATAATCATATAAAGGGCAATGCCTAAATATATCATACCTATATAGTATAATCATATAAAATATATCATACCTATATAGTATAATCATATAAACGTCAATGCCTAAATATATCATACCTACATGTATATAGTATAATCATATAAAGGGCAATGCCTAAATATATCATACCTATATAGTATAATCATATAAAATATATCATACCGATATAGTATAATCATATAAACGTCAATGCCTAAATATATCATACCTATATAGTATAATCATATAAACGTCAATGCCTAAATATATCATACCTATATAGTATAATCATATAAACGTCAATGCCTAAATGTTTATCCCAGAAAAATGCAAATCATAAGAAATATCTATAACATACATTTGTCTATTTTAGGCGCGAAATTAACAAATATATATATATTTCTTATGATTTTATGCAGTTTCGCTTGAAATATAACAGGGTATTTTTTCAGATGCCTTTTGGAATAGGTCAGTGTAAAAATATTTTTAGACAACATCCCATAATTTTAAATTATTCCATAACTTACAGTATATATACTTGCATATTTTTCTGGGACGACTTTATTGACACAGACTGTATATTATATATACAGCAAAGTGCAAAAACCTAGACCCCTCTAAAACGATATAACTATATCGGGTGCTTTGTGAGTAAGTTTGTTTAAAATGCTGTTACAGCCGAGGTCACGCACATGTTGAAAATGTATAGTGAACACTTAAAGTGCCCCTACGATCAAATTTTGACATATCAATGTTTTTGCATATTCATAAAGTAGAGTTCATATATTATTACCAGTTCAAATTGTTTTTCGATACAACGACAGGAAGTCTTATTTTTTTAGCTCCGAATATTGAATCTACACGTCCGTTATTACTGGAAGCCGTGCCCTTTGTTCAGCTTTAAACAAAGGTTTATTCACCGGAAATGATGTCATACACTTAACGCTCGCCTGCAGAACACAACGCCTGGAGGTATATTTCTACTAAAAACGTATTCACGTACATAAGAAGATAGTTATATTTATCTTTGCAAGGTTGGCTACTTTTTTATGCACGCTATTTCGCGCCACGAGGTTGTCGTGTTAACTGTATGACATTACTTCCGGTGAATAAACCTTTGTTTAAAGCTGAACAAAGGGCACGGCTTCCAGCAATGGCGGACAGGATTTTACCGGCAAACTCTCCTAAAATTTGTGGTTTAAGATGCCCATTTGGGAATATTTTTTACTATTTCGGATATTTCTAATACTGATTGACCTATAGACACTGAAAAAGTGGCAAATCGAAATGGTAAATTTTCGTCGTAGTGGCACTTTAAAGAGTTGATTTCGTACGAGTAGGCAGGTTACGTAACATAAACGCGAGTGCTCTACGGGATTTATAGGCACTGAGTGATATTTTGAAAGTTCTAATGATTGCACGAGCCTTTAGGCGAATGCAATTTGAGAACTTTCAAAATATCACTCAGTGCCTATAAATCAAGTATAGCACGAGCAGTTCATGCAATTTGTGTTTATAATATACTGACCAAACATTTGCTGAGCATGCGACTGTGCACTCGATAACAGTCATTGACCAATCAGAATCCAGAAATTAAATTACAGAGTTACGGTACAGTAGGTTACAGTACGGTAATGCTACGGTAATGCTACGGTAATGCTACGGACATGCCGTGTTTTTGTCCCACTCATACAAAATTCGGTCTATGTTGTAGGTGAATTTATAAAGCCATCGTACTACTAGGAAGATGATGATAACCGTAGCAACATCCTAAGGAATGCAGATTATACAATTCCTCGAAATCTTCAATACAGTTACTTATGGAAAATACAGTATACGTTACGTAGGACCTTAGCTGTGGTCGAAACTGAATGCTAATGCAATGTCACTATCTATAGACTGAAGAATTTCCGTAAATGTATAAGGAAATTAGACACTGCTGACCTTTTAAAGGAAAAAAATGTAATGTTTTTTAATCGTAGATAAACATATTTTTAATAAATTAAAGATAAATGTATACATTTTAATTGTAGATAAACATATTTTTAATATTCTTTTAGATTGAATAGCGTTGGCCCCAATTAGTCAACTATATAGTAAACTAGTTTCCACATAGACACTTAAATAAAGTGTATTATTATTTAAATATCATGTGCATTGAGCGGAACGCTTCCCATAATGCACCTGCTATGTTGATATTGTGATATAGTTGAAGGGCCAAAGTTTTGCACTTTGCTGTATATACATATACATTGTAGTATAGAGTGGATTTCGTATGAGTAGGGCAAAAATACGGCATGTCCGTAGTCTTACCGTAATTCTGTACCGTAACTTTGTAATTTGATTGGCTCAGAAGGATAAAAACAATGGGAAACCATTTCAACGTTACGACATCACAGCATGTTGTACAATAACCGTGCCATAAGTCATTGCCGTAACTTGCCACTCATATGAAATCCGCTCTAATTATACTGTTAAATTCTGCATACACAATTCATACCTACATAAATATACCCATAGTTTGATTACTATGATACATAAAAAAGTATTTTTATCAGCATACCGTTTTTGATCACTTAGTGAATTTGGTTCATTTGAACTGCAATAATCTGGGTCAACTGGCCTCGTTTTTATGCTCTAATAGACCCATTTCATAAATGGCATCCAATTTAAATAGGTATTGATATGGAGACTGTAGCCTAATGTTCACGTTGCCACATATAGTAAAAGCGTTTTCACGAGATTCCTAAACAATAGCTACTCAAATTGGATGCCACTTATGAAATGGGTCTATGAACAAGGCATATCACCTCATATAAGTGAAAGCATTTAATTATGGTTAATATTTATAGATTGTATTTAGGTATTCTTTTACCAGATTTCTGAATTCACTTGATTCAAAATAGCTGAACCATTTTAAATACTATTTCACCACGGTTTCGTATTATATTATTATTACTATGATTATTATTATTTATCTAATTTACTGACTCCTCCTCATCACTAGACATCTCTGGATCTAGCGACAGTCGTGGCCTTTTTTTCGGTGAATATTCAGTACCATCATCCAAATACTCATCTTCATCTTCATCTTCATCCTCAGCGTATCGACCGGGAGAAAGTGCACGCTTGATTCTCCTCCCTGCTCCCCTCAGTTTAACACTGGCATCAATGATCCTGTCTCTGCCTCTACCAATCAATCGATCCTGATAAGAGAATGAGAACATTCTAGGCATTTGATGATTTGATAGAGTATATGTATATGGAGTTTCCCCCCTAAAATCTTTAACTAAATTCTGCACAGATGAGTCTGATTGATGTTAAGTGGAAAGGTGAGGGGAAAAAAGGATTTTAGAGTTATTGTTTAGACAAATTATTCATTTATGTTGTTCCTTGGTTTAAAAATAATCTGTACATTATTTCATAAACATTCTTTCATAAAAGTAAATTTGAGGAACATTGTATTAAATTGTTAGGGATTTGAAATGTAACAAGTAATATGTCGTTAAAGTGAGTTGTAAAATCAGAGACACTACCACCTATTTTATTGCCATAGAACACTTTACCAGTCATGTGCAAGTCTTTTGTTTCGTTGGAAGGCGGCTGGTGGATGTAAAACAATGGCTGGCCTGCCAGTTGAAACAAAAGAGTTAAACATTGCATGATCATGAAGGTGTCCTATGTTGGTTAAGTTGGCCAAACCACAGTGTATGACTATAGTAACATCTCTCTCTGACACATCCCAGTAAAAATGCTGTTTTGCAAACCTTCTGCATTATATATCCTCCATACATGTAGGTACTGTATATCCCAATTGTTTTGCCTTAGTATTATTCTCCCCATTTAACCTTTGAAGTATTTTGGAACTAAACTATTTATCTGATATATCATACATAGGTACACTGGTAGCTTTGAAAATGAAACATATATATATCAGATATATATATATACAGCCGTTTGCAAAAATTCTGACCCCCCTCACCATATATAAATATATATCAAACATATATCTAACATTATGGGATGTCATTGCTGATATTTTTTTCAAGTTGCCTATCATCAAGGGCTTCAGAAAAAAATATAGGAAGAGGTATCCCATAATGTTTGATACATTTTTTATATATATTTATATATGGTGAGGGGGGTCAGAATTTTTGCAAACGGCTGTATATATATACAGTCAATGCCAAAAAGGTTGTCCAGCAGAACATAATATCATACTATAATATCCATTGTTTTGGGCTATTGTCTAGACCAAGACAATAGGCCAAAACAATGGATATTAAAGTATTATATTATGTTCTGCTGGACAACCTTTTTGGCATTGACTGTATTATATATATAAATAAAATAAAAAGTTTAACTCAAATATTAAAACTAAAAACTGAAAAAAATAGGATGCCAGTGTCCCTCACAGTTCCTGTAATGCCTGCATGTGAAAATATGACAATATCCTCAAAGAAAGGAATGAACATATGGATGCTTTAATATGTTTTTATCATTGATAGCAAAGGCGTGCATTAAATGGCATGATTTTCTTGTTTAATAATTTGATCATGAGACTAAACATTCATTTACACACATATTTGCTTTTCTCTATCATCATAATGCATGTTTAAATAACAGAGTACGATTTGAGGTGACGAAAAATAAATGTAAACATTTCTAACTTGTGGTAAAGAACTATAGCATATATCTATATTTAAATATTTATCAGCGAGTGTATAGGATTTACAAAGGTGAATTGCAATTCAGTGCAAATTTATTAAAACAGAGGTAGAAACTAGGTAATCTATGGATTAATTACCTTCTCTGGGCAACCTACACCCATTGTGCAATATTACAATATTATGTAAAGCATTTGTGCATAATTTATGCATTTATAGCTGATAGCAATGTTAGCCTGCAAATACAGCCATATTCCTTTGGAAGCTACAACTCAAAAGCCGCCTACTGAGATTTGAGGCACCAAATTTCATACTGATTATGTTTCATGGCCAGGAACTTGTCGCGTTATTTGATTGGCTAGTATATCTTATTAGCATGGTAATTAGATATAATAGCCAATCAAATGACATGACAAGATCCTGGCCGTGAAATGTCATCAGTATGGAATTTTGTAGCTCAAATTGCACACATTTTTTTCGGGATGCATGTTTGGAGGCTCCCAAAGGAAGACAGCTGACTTTGCAGGCTAAATAGTAACATACATGCATGATTGACAAGTTAAAGATCAGTTTATGCTTGGATATAGCATTATAATGTAGTGTGTTAAACTGTACATGCCATTAGTTCTACTTTTACTATTTGAAATGTGAACATTTACTGTGCTTATTAATTAACTGGAGGAAGAGGTATTGAACAGTTCTCTGAATTTATACTCCTTTTGTTAACTGGTCAATCCAATTTCCTTTATTATTCTTTAGTTTTTAGGTGCCAGATGCTATACTTTTTAAGCAAGGTTAATCAATACTTATGATATATGATGAACGAATGTGAAGGATAAAATGAATTTGAAGGATTTTGTGAATCGTGTTTTTGTGTTTTGCAATGCATAATCAAAATAAAATTATAACATAATAAAACAAGTCTACCTTATTTATATGATCAGTCGCTTATCCAGGCCATTGCTGTAGGATCATCTTAACTGGATTTTAAAGGGTTTAGGCACCTTGATTTATGCTTTACCAGAGAGTAGCTGTACACTTTTCTTTTAACAAGAAACCATTTCAATTTATGGCCAGTTTGTTAATAAATTTATTGTTTAATCACATTTTGTAATGTACAGGTTCTTAGGTGAAATTTGATATCATTAATATTGCTTGTATATAAAGTGAGTGTTGCATCTAAAAGTTATAAAAGTTTATCTTTTGAATATGGTAATTGTGTGAAGTCAAAGTAAGAATTTACTATCATTTATTTATCCTTGTGAATGAAACTATTAATTTTCCTGATTTAGACGAAATACACATACTTGGTAAAATCACTGATGTACCGGTAAGCCCAAAATATCACATATACTATAATGTGCATAAAAGGTCATTTGAAGGGTTGTGTGCAAAAAGGGCATAAGTGATTCTTGATCACGTTCTAAATTCTCCCTTAGAAAACAAAGAAATTGAAGGAGAATTTAGAATGTGATCAAGAGTCACTTACACCCTTTTTGTACACAGCCCTTCATTTATTCAGGGCATCTGACAGGATGTGAGGCTGTAATTTCGCGTAATTGACCGAAAATCGCATCCAATCGCGTAATTTAACAATTTTCACATAATACTAGAAAAAACCCAAATAAATCATAATTTAAAGTACTTATCCTATATTATCCACATTCCTGGGGATACTTGACAATTTCAGGGGAAATATATACCAATCAGCATTTATTTCCCTTCCAAAAACCAAAACTTTGCATTGTTCATTGAAATGTCTTGTAGGGCGAAAATGCCAAGGAATTCTACACACAATTCTGCAAGGACCTGGGTACTAGTTTTTATAGCGATAAAAATGGTAATTGACCACGTGCTTTAAGCATGTATTTTTCGCAGATTCCAGGTTTGCAATTTTTGTTTTGTTTATAGGCAGGTTTTCACGCTGTTCTAGCAGTCGTTGGGGGTTGTTTTGCAGACTGTCTACGTTTGTATAGGAAGACAAAGATGTATTCTCTTTCCTTTAAACTCTAAAAAGGCAATTAAATAAAGAAAAAATAGCAATAAAAAAATCACGTAATTGAGGCTTTTTCCGCGTAATTTGGCAAAAAAATCACATATTTTTTTCGCATCCTGTTTATTTCTGCCAGCATATTTTTGTATATTTTTTTAATAATGCCTAATATGACATCACATCATGAATAATATTTAGTATAATGGCAATAGAAACCTACTTTATAACTCATAGATGCAACACTCAAATCAAGAAACATTTTACTACATGTATATATTCACATATTCATTTTATGTAGAATTAATATTAATTATATCAAATTTGACCTTATAGGTACTTTAAACATAACTTAATATACCAATAACGTTTCTTTACATCTTAGTTTTTATATTATTAACTGTACCCACTTATATATTATATACCAAACCATGGGAGCACTTCATTGTTGTATAAAACTATAAAGTAAAACCCCAAAAATGCAATAGAAACATTGTTCTGCTTAATTAGCGATCTCCGATGTTGTCTTTTTTTTTATTTATAGTTTTATCCATAAAAAGTTAATATTTTTAAATGGAGTAATTATAATACATACATCAGTATAGGTAATCAAATGGGGATGAGTGAAATTTGGGATACATTTCATGCATTTATGTCAAAATCAAAGTAATTTCCCGAGATGTTACGGCAAGGGAAATTACAAAGATTTTGACAAACACAAGAGAAATTTATCCCTAATTTCCGAGTCGCTATTTGATTACCCATTAATATTATGGAGGGCAAATTACGATCCAGAAAAAAAATATTTTAAGCGTGCATAGGCGACGTTTGAAATTTCACATGTGAAATTACAAATTACACATGAAATTTCAAGTTGAAATTTGGGATTAATTTGTCCTCTATGGTATTACTGCTATTATTTGATTATCACTTCAATCCGATGTTCAATGAGATGTTAAATAATCTAGATTCTACTAAAAGTAGTTTAAATTTATTCTGTATTTTTGGTTATGTAGAAGAATTATTGATAAAACATTTTCATTTCATTTATTTTTATTTACAGTTAAATTAACAATATGAAATTATTTTATCTGCAATATTATGATATTTATAGGAACCTCTAACTCTAAAATATTTTAATTTTTTTAAATAAAAATCTGTCTTTAGTCTGATTTTTTAATGATTGTTTATATGTTATCTGATCCAGGGTTAGTCAATAAAATGCTTACTCATTTAAAAAATATCATTGTAAAATGTATTGATTGAATTTACAATATGATATTTAAATCATTATTTCACATACAATGTACAATAATCATGTGTTAAATGATTTCTTAAAGTTTAAAATTACACTATGTTACTTAATTATACCAACTTATACATGTACATATACATGAATTACATTTGTACATATATAGTTATACAAAACCCATTAACAATAGAAAGCCTACTAACTACACTACATAGCTAAAAAGTACCCACAATAATTGTTTGAACCACATTAAAAATAATAATTATAACTACAGCTAGTGTATAAAACAATACTACTATGATCTTGAGTATTCTAACTGGTTATTGTAATCAATCAACGTTGCCTGTATAATAAAAGAGAATCTCATAATGAAAACATATTTTGTTAAAGCAACAGGGTTGTTAGTAGAAGCTGGCAGCCAGTGGTAATTAACACTTGGAAAAGTTATGGAGTTTAATAGACTTCAGGTTTGTGGTCACCATCACTTAATAATCTATGACTAAGGCCTGATTCAATAGTCAAACGTTTCATGCGTTGAACGCAATTAAAACAAAAGATAATTAGGTCGCTTCTTTTGATCTAATTAGATTCAGCAAATGAAAAGTTTGACGTTTGAGTCGGGCCTAATTAAGTAACTGAAAAAGGTCTCCTTAAATTTTGAATAAAAAATGAAATGAGACCCATTTCAGATTATGACTTTACCCTGGGAGAGTTTTTTTGTATCCCAAGAGGAAATACATAATGTATAGAATTCGAAAACAAAGCACTGAATCCTCTGGAGAGCTGTCTCATGATTTGAAATGGGGCAACAATGGACAAGCTAAATTGGTATATTCAGCGATGTCCAATCAATAACATCATTCTCCTAGAACTTACAAACTGCTTGACAAATAAGAATCACGCTGCAGGGGATATAACTTGTGATGTTAGTGTACTGGTACATGTTTTTAATATCAAAACCAAGATTAAGCTTAGCGATCCTTTATATCAGGGTTCAAATGTTCCTCATCATCAAACAACTTGGTCTTACCAAAGGATTTCACTAAGCTTACCAGATGACCGTCCCTGCCAAATATGTCAATAAACCCACTGATGAATTCCCGAGACTTTTCTTCCCATTTCAGTATGATTTCTTGTGACTTGTCAGATATCTTTTCTTTGATTTCGTCCATCTTGTTTCTAACTAGCACTTCTTTTTCCTGTCAAATAAAAATCATGACAAATCTCATTTTCTTAGTGTGGTATTTTAAAATTTCTTCTATTTGTGTACTATTTATTTGAAGAGTTAATGGCAGAAATAATTTAATTTAACTTGAAATGTACATGTATGTATTTAAATCTTCTTTTTTAGCTCACTACTTATAGGGGCCAATTTGATAAAACTTTTACACTTGTAAATTACAAGTCTTATGTTTCTGTGGCAGAAAACAATGGCCTGACGTTTGTAAAAGACAAGTGTAAAGGTTATAATAAATTATTCAGGGGTGACAATAGCCAGGGGGAGGTTCCAGAGTGATTTCCAAAGGGTAAAAAGCTCTGTAAGATGATGGATCGCCAGACTCAGACCCCCCACCTCGGAACCTCCCCTTGCGGAACTCCTGGCTACGCCGGTTATTTGTTATAGTAAATATGAAAGTGGTTCCAGTTTGTCTGTCGGTTTGTCATAACTCCTGAAGCTGATGAAAATCTTAAATTAAGGTTTCATTACTGTAATAGTGACAGTAAATCAAACCAACCTTCATAAAGCCAACATTTAACTCCTTGGCTGTGTATCCTCTGGCCAAATTTCTTCTTACATATACATCATAATCTTTGACAACTCTTGCAATAATGTCAGATGTGGAAATTCCCTCAGTACGCTGTGTGGCCACAAACTTGCCCATAGCTTTGATCTCCTTGTAAACATCCTCGGCACTAGCACTTTTGTAGGGCAAATCATCATGAGCAACAAAATCAATCTGAACAATCGGAAATATAATATAACAATATAAATTAGACTGTGTACAAGCTTGAAGTTTCTATCAGCTGATACAAATGTACAATGTAGTTGATGAGGAGCATAATTATAATAATAATTATTATTATAACAATAATAATAATCTTTAATTATTAATTAGAAACTGAGTCAAAATGATTAGGATAAAGTCAAGTGAAGTCAAAATGGTTAGGGTTAGTTTTAGATTGGATACTGTTTATGTTCACTTGTGAATTTCTATCACTGGTACAAATTTTGAATTATACCTGTGCTCTCATTAGAAGCCAGCTACTGGCGATTAGTATTAACCAACTAGTGGACTATTACAAATCCTGCATTCTGATTGGCTACCCTACTATAGGTCTATTTGTGATAGCCCATGGTAGAGAAAAACCGCACGCATTTTCATGAAATAAAAAAAATAATTCAACTTCAATTTGTTTCTTTCTATTATTTTCTACTGTCCGACTACTAAGTTAGTTTATACTAAAACAATTAGACCTCTCGCCCTCATGGGCTACGAGTTAAATAGCCCATTCGGCTGCGCCTCATGGGCTATTGACTCTAACCCATTCGGGCTGCGGGTCTAATTGTTAATTATTGCCAGCAACTATCACATGCATGATGATGATTGCCAGCTACTTATGTGTAATATTGTAAAACTAAAGCCAGAGTTGTAGCTTATGGCAAAAACAAACTAACATATTTTTGCACAGGGCTCAAAATTGCAACCAATTGGGCACCAATGTGACTAAAAATAGAGTGTTGGCAACCAGAGTTTCAAAACTGATCACCAACTGGGGACTTACCTTACCTTGCTTGTGAGGATTTGAATCTAATTAAATATTCTGGTGTGAAAATTAATTGACGTGTGGGTTAGGGAAAGGTGACAATTTTCATTTTCCCATGCCAAGTTCATGTGTGATCATGTCCATGCATGCTTTCTATTGGCTAGGCTGCTGCTACATCACCAGTCCAAAAATTTGGCATATTGCAAGTGCAAAAAGTCATTTCCAACAAGCAAGCAAGCGGTATAAAAAATGAAAAAATTGGAAAGGACTTTGAGAAAGTCTCGGCTCAGCCTTCGTTTACGTTTACGTACGGGCTAGTAGCCTGGGGAGGGTGTAATTGTATAGATAATTTTAACTCTCTTGAAAGATTACACTGTAGGGCTGCACGAATAATATTCAACTTACCAAGGGATATGCCTTCTAAAGACGTACTAAACCACGCTAAATGGTCAACGCTATTCGATAACTATAAGTTAGCTATTGTTAAATTAATTCACAAAGCCTACCTAAATAGGTTACCTACAGTTATGTCAGGCATAATTGAAAAGCGCCAACCAAAATATTCTTTCCGTGCTACTGACCAACTTATTACGCCACGTTTCAATACACGTTACATGAAACACTCCATTGCCTATAGAGGCTCAACATTGTGGAACGCATTAATATCAAAGAACACTAGCATTGTTACTTCATGCACCAAGGCACTATCAAACAAAGTAGTAAAGATGGATACTTTTAAAGATTTTAACTTCTCCACTAATTCAGTGCAGACTACTAAATTTAGACTAGGGGAATATTTATATACATAATTCATATTTTAACTTTAAAGCATTATTTCTTTTAATTATTGTAAATAAATTTAGACAGTAGTTGTTTAATTGTCCGATAGATGTTTTTATATTATTATAATCTTATAATCATTGTATATATATTTAGTTATACACGACCCCACAAGCTGTAAGCTTTAATAATTATTGTGTTAAAATAAAGGTTATTGATTGATTGATTGATTGATTGAGCCCAAGCACGAGGGCCATAAAATGGGGGGGGGGGGGGGGGGGGAGGATCCAAAACTTACAGTATGGACCAAGCAAACAAGGTTAATGGTTAATGAATAAATATTATGTTTATTAATAATATGGCTTATTCATTTTCTTTGAGACCAGAAGTGGACAGTCATAGCTTGCAAAATTACTTTAATAGCTAAATAATGAAGATAATTATGTATATACTAAGTTAGTATAAGGGCTTATCGGAACCATACTTTTTTGTCCATTTCCCATCAACTAAAGTTAAGAATCATGAAGTCTAAATAAAATTAACATGTACCTTATGGATTTCAATAAAGTCTGGGCTAATAGTCCAAGGCGCATCTCTTATTACTTCATCAACATAGCGACTGTGAAGCAGGGACTGATAACGTTCATCCTCAGTCATCACAGTAAAGCCCTTTAACTTATGTGTTAGTTCATCGCTGCATACTGAAATTATACAATTTATTAGTAGGTTTTAATTGTAGTAGAAGAGAATGCAAACCCTTAAAAATAATTATAATAATAATATGGTAATAATAATATGGTAATAATAATAAACATTTCTTTATTATACAAATGTCTTAATTACTATAACAGGGAAGGCAATCCATAATTTAGGTGCAGCTACGGAGAAGGCTCGGTCACTGTAAGTGATGGTATGAGCTCTGCTAGCCAGTCTAAGTACAGTAAACAGATTCCCTTTCAGGCTTGAGCATCGATTGTGTTACTTCTCTTCCCACTAAACTGCAACGCCCCTTATTTTTTATGGCAACTGAGGGCAGTTAAAGACGAACCACATGATTCAAATTTCTAAACCATGTGATCACTCAGTTTGCCATATTGTGCTTGGCAGTGTGAAAAATAAAATGTGTTGTTTTATCATTGTAGACAATAGAATGCTTTGTTGTAGACAGTAGAATGACACATTGCAGTCAAGTTTGACATTTCAAAACCACAGAACAGCTGCCTTGATGATCTGAAATTTCCACTCTTCTATAAATGTAGAACAGTGGAAATTAAAAGTCCAGACAGGGAAAATATTTTCATTCTTTCAGTTTATTTTCCAAAACAGCAACAAAACAAGTCTTCTACAAGTCTGTAGAGAAAAGGAAACAGTTTTAAAAATTATCTTAAGGCAATATGCTGGTGATTTTATTGATATTTCTGAATGAACACGGTAATGTGACACAGGTAATTGAACATTGTAATGTATGTGAATAAATTACTTGGAACATGATTAAGGAATGTACCTCACAGATGCTCTCTCCTGATGTTTGAGGGTGAGCAGTGGCTTCACCCAGGCTATATATATACATGTGTCTGCTGCACAAGAGCAACAGCATTTTATTATCAATCCTAGCACAAATATAATTTGTATGCATGCATACATGTAGCATACACTGTTTAGAACCATAACCAATTGTAACCTTGTAAGATGCCAAACCTAATAAACCAACAATAACACTGAATTGTATATTTGCTGTGGATGGGTGAGCTTGCTGCTGCTCAATGGCAAGAAAACAGAAAATCAGTCATTTGACTCATAGCATGCTTAGCTCTCCCCAGACCCCTTCGATCAGTATATAACAACCTTCTTTCTTGCCTTTCACAAGCTCAGCTGGCAAGAAATCTATAACTTGAAGAGTGAGAAGCAAAATTTTCCCAGCAATTTTAGAATTTGAAATCAACAAGGCAGTCAGTGTGGTTTCAAACTTGCCTACATTCATTCTTGTACTGCCCAAAAAATCTACCTGCCAGTTATGTAGCAAATAGTGATCATGTGGTATTAATTATGAATATAGTATTGTAGTTGATGAAGATTGCTATGCTACATTGTACTTTCAATGACTGTTATTTTATTCTTGTATTTAGATCAATATTGTATTTGTAATTATGTGCTTAGAACAGTTTTGTGTAGGCAAATAGGATAGAGGAAACACCAAACTTTGGGAGAAAACAGTTTTCTATATTCTGTCATCACAGCCGTCATTGTCCATCTGGCTGCTTAACCCTTTGGCGACGGACCCTGCAAATATCGGTCCAATGTGACTGATATTAAGCATTGTACCTGAAAAAAATTTTGCATCAATCTAGACATGCTGGAAAGACGATTTTGCAATATTATTTGAAGGGATGAATGACTTCAAAGTTAGAGCTATAACAGGGGTCGCTTGGCTCTTCCACTTTGGAGAAAAGCTCATTTGTTTTGGGGATCGTTTTTAGTTTCTTCGATTTTACGAATTTTGAGGAGCTGAAAATCGGCTCAAAAACTTTCTTCCCATTCGCACTTGAAATCAAAAGCAAACACAAAATCAGCACTCAGGTGTTACAGTACCACCAGGTTTGTTTGCACAAAACACACCAAGCAACTGTGAACCATACTATTCTTAATGCTGCATTTCTCTCCACCACGTTTCCCTGCACCCACCTCCAATTGCATGCAAAAAATTCACTAGGACTCCTGTAGGATTTTTTTAGAAATCTTTTACCCCTACAACCAAGAGCAGTGGTTTGGACTAAAGCCGTTGCTTTAAAGTGACAAAAAAAAAAATCCTAATAGGTTGAGCAGGGGTAAAAGACCACCAACTGCAGAATTTCAAGGATTTCATTGAAGGATTTTGTTCATGCATGTGTCTCAAAGCAGAAGCACAATGGAAAAACCCTGTGAAATCCCCTCACAAGGCCTACTAAAAGCAAACCAAGTACTTTTCAGCTAGACTCAGACTTAATGATGTCCTCTACCTCTCTTACAGTGGCTTTTTTCTCCAAAATTAGAGCACATTTCATTGGAAACCCAGCCTACAGAAGTTGCAATACCTACCATCGACGAGTACATAGAATTCTCCTGAAGGGCATTGTGGGGAACGTTTGAGCCCTTGGCTTAACAAGTCAGCAGTATTTAATTACCCTGGGCTAGCCAAACTGGAACTGAGAGGGGAGGGTTTAGTTAGCACTCAGGATTTCACCAATTGAGCTCAAACACGGTCCGTCGTCAAAGAGTTAAGGTCCATACTCATGGCACTGGTGGGGAGGGAGCAGGATTGGCATCCTTTCCTTCTCCCTTTCCTTTATCAAATTAACATCAAATAATGATATATCTGTTGCAGTTAATTTTTGTTTTCAGTTTTTTTCCTAACCATTTTTTTCCTAACTAGTTAATTTTTAAACTAGGTTTAGAGGCTGCCCTTATTATCCTTATTACAAGGTGAACCCTAGCTCTAGCCCAGTGGAAACTCGTTGTTTACCTGTGAACCCTAAATTTGTGATTAGCCCTAAAAACCCTAAATTAGCAAGAACCCACTGTTGATGGTTAGTTTTTTTTATGTTGTGTTAGGCTTTGAATTAATAATAATAATAATAAAATTTATATAGCGCACATGAGCCGAAAGGTCTAAGGCGCTTTACAAGAATATATATGTAAATAACAATAATAAATCTAAATTATAATTAAGACATTAAGATATATATTAAAAATATATAGTAAAAATATACATTAGGAATATATCATAAAAATAACAATAGCTGGACTAAATGGGATAGGTCTGACAGAATAGATAGGTTTTAAGATTACTTTTAAATGACATTAGATTGGTCTCAAGTCTCAAGTTTCCAGGTAATCCATTCCATAGTTTTGGAGCGCAAACAGAGAAAGCTCTGTCACCATAAGTTTTTGAACTCGACCAGGGAACTCTCAGAAAGCAATGAGAGGACGATCTTAATTATCGTGTGGGAACATATCTCACAAGTAAGTCAGTAATATACTTAGGCGCTAGCCCATTGAGTGCTTTGAACGACAGTAACAAAATCTTAAAGACAATACGTTGAGTAACAGGTAGCCAGTGAAGTTCACAGGACCATTGAAGAACTCATTGTTTACCTGTTTACCTCTTTTCAGAATGGTTAGGGTTGGTTTTAGGGCTTGGTTTAGGGTTTAATGTTATTATCTTAATACTCAGGGTGATAACAAAAAAGAAAAAGGAAGTAAAAAGCAGAAAAATAAAAACAAAAAAAGAAGAAAAAAAGAAGAAAAATTAACAAGGTTAAACTAGGTATTTTTTGGATTGACTTAATATTTTTTTACCTTTTGCTATATTTGGACTAGATTGTTGGGGACTGGGTACTAGTAGCATAAACATTGCTGCTGCAGTGAGCGAGCAAGGCAGCAGTTCTAATCTGTAAGCGGGTCCAAATCTTGATTTCTTTTTTTTACCACAATGCATCACTTCTATTGTCTTTTTTTACCACTGCTTTGCACGTATCTGATCATCACGTGACATTACACGAGGTGGAATCTGCATTGTTGAGCTAACTACATTCAATCTTTCTTTAATGCATTTCTGTGTATGCAATTCTTGTGTAACTGATGAATTTGTTGAAGAGTAGACGTGTAGGCGAACTCTTTCTAACTCTGTGTGAACTATCAGTTTCCAAAGAGTAAGATATCTCCTGTTATCAAGATGGTGAACACCAAATAATTGTCTTCTATTGGCTTCGATAAAGTCAAGCAGCCGGTTCAAAATACAATTAGCATTTACAATTACATTCTCAATTACAGTTGATTTCTGGTGTTTAAACTTCACTGGGGAGAACAGCAGTTTGTTGTGCCGGAAATCTTAAGATAATGTTGGGAAAATGGTAGGCTCAGGGAATTTACCGGGAAATCGTTGATATGTTGGGACAAAATGAAAATAAACCACAGCTCAAACAGGATTCAGTCACACGATAGCCCCTAAACTACAAAATATATTAATCTAACACCTTGGCATTTTTATCACCCAGTAATCTATTTTTCCTGCCAAAGTGCTACTGTATAGTTCTCTTCTAATACACTTCTTTAACTGAGCGGAGCAGCATTAACTACCTGTTAGGTATACTAGTGTATAGTAAATAAGTACAGTTGGTAAGGCTTGGACCAAGAGATCCACTATGTAATTCAATATGGTAATTAGTATAGCTGATTAAAGCAATGTTGCACTGCATGTGTGGAGTGTAGGGAGAGGGGTAGGGGAAGGAAGTGATAAGGGAGGTGAGAGGCAGGAAAGAGAGGGGGAGAGTGAATTTATATTTAGTCTCCAAAATAAATTCCTAAAAAAATACCTAAAAAAAATAACTAGATAGAGAAAAATTAACTAGTTAGAAAAAAATAACTGACAACAAAAAATAATTGCAACATATCTGTTAAATTATCTCAACAAACTACGATGGCCGCCGCAGTTCGCATTGCGGACCTATTTTTAACTCTCACCTGACAGAACAAAATCCAACTATTCAAAATGAACTTTGGTAAACACAAAATCGCGTTGCGCGCAACTATGCACTCGTGTGATGTGTAGTGGTCCAGAGATTTTGAACTTTGTCATTAGGAGGAAACCAAAACAAACAGTAGGTTAGATTTCCATCAAGCTGATGGTTCGAGGCACAAATTATCCCACTTTATTCGGGCACAACAATGACAAATTCCTCAATTTTCTTTCTTTTCCTAATAAAATTTTAATGACCCCTCGCTTACCTCCAACCATTAAATACACCTCGGTTGGAAAGGCGATTTTAGCCTGCATCAAGGACCTCGCGTGTCCAAAATGAAACAGATCGTAGATTCCATCAGCGTAAACTCGAATCGGTCTTTTAGCTGAAATAATCAAGAAGTCATAATGTCATATAGCTTGCTTGTGAAAGCTAAATTAGTGAAAACATTTTCTTTGTTTATACATATATCCACTGTGGCTAAAAAGTCGAACAACTACCCCAAATCAATGGTTGAACAGAGTTCAGTAGTCACCACATTAGTTCACTGAATGATTGTCTCATACCTTTTCCGTTCTTCGCATCTTCTAGGGATATTGGTTCGTATTCTTCGCATTCTCCTCCATTTTCGTCGATACTCATATTTGGTTCATAAAATCGTGCAGGTTCCGCGAGCGCCTGTTGATATTTTAATTTAACCATTAAAACAAATCATGTGGCAATGTAATATAAAAAGGCTCAAAGGACACAACAACAGCATAGATAGCCAGAAAATGAGAGTTTAATGAATTAATGTATCTAATATACCCCTACAAATCATATGAAATTTAGGATCGAAATTTATGATGAACTGAACTGGAACTCGAAAATTCCAAAACAAAACACCAATAAAAGCTAGCTGTGTTTTGAAATGGAGGAATGCTGGATGTAGTTGGTTCAAACTGAGTAAGTTCTTCGGTTCTTTATAGCATCGTCATCAAATAATACCTCCCACCAACAAGCATAGAGCTAGTCAGTGCCGGGCCTCAACTGCCTCAAAGTCAAGTTCTATATGCCAGTATGGCTCTACAATTACATATTGTTATTATTTCACAAGCTCACCAGACGACAAATTTTGCCCTTGGAACCGCCATCCTGCTCATTATTTGGGGATGAACTTCTTCTTTTACGTTTCCTCGGTGTGTTGTCTGTATTAGCTCCTTTTGGAGAGGACATTTTGCCGTGTATTCACCCAACTGAACCTTGTGATTTGTGACTCAGCACTCATTCAGCACCAGTGCTTCTCGAATGAAACATCCGCGGTACTTCCGGTTTTCCTTTATTTCCGGTTATATACCTGGACCATGCAAAGAACAGTTTCTCGACTGTCTTCTACGTATATATAGCCCATGGCCATCAAAGTTTTGACGTACCTGTCATGTAAAATAAAATTTAACTGAAAATGTAATGAAATTGTTGTTGTAATCCCAAGCCAATGTCTAGTCTCCAGAACACAGGAAACCAGCCAGTCAAATCTCAAATATTTTGGTTCGTGCCTTTGGCCCTTGCAACATTTCTGCTTTTTTCCTGCATACACATGATGGTATTCTCTAAGTTCATGATCGGGCAGTGTACATCGCCATATGGCAGTTTTCAACAGCAATATGAAGAAATAGGGCAGATAATGCATTGGTGTTCAGGAGCTTAGTTATATATGCTAATGCTGAGCTCTTCTTCATTCATTCATTCATTCATTCATTCATTCATTAAGTAAACAAGTCCAAGGACTACAGAAAAGCTGATCGAACAACGTATATATTGATAATTCTACGATATTTCGGCTGGCCAAACCAGCCTTCTTCAGGTAGATCTTACAAATGAATATTTCACAATGGCAAGTATAAATATAAAGGTGATTACACAATCTAAGAGGAAAAAGGAAATGACGTAAGTAACTGATACGGGTCTACAAGATAACATATTAAGTTTCATCACGTTTGTTCATGCCGAGAGGTTCGAGAGTTTTAGCTATGTCGATAAGATATGACTCTCTGGCTTTACGAATAGAGTCTCGCGAAGAATAAATTATTTCTAAGGGGATAAGTTGCATGTCAGTATTAGAATGGTTAGGGCAAGAAAGGAAATGTTCAGAAACTGTGGTAGGTTTAGATTTAATATTAAATTTGTCAACTGCTCGTCTGTGTTCATTAAATCGGTCTTTGAGCCGTCGTTTAGTTTCACCGATGTATTGTAAGCGGCAGCGATTGCACTGTACCATGTATATAACGTTACTGGTGTTACAAGTGATGTGTGACTTAATGAAACGGGTTTCCCCGGTGGAAGAAAAAGTGTAGCTAACGAGGCCATGATTAATGTAAGGACAAGTGGCACAGTTTTTTCCGCAGCGGAAAGAGCCAGATGGAAGAGCAGGTTTGTTAATCACATTACGTAGTTGTGATTTGACAAGTAGGTCACGAAGGTTAGGGCAACGGCGGTGAGCGACGAGAGGCAGGTTAACAAAAACGTCTTTACAACGATTAGAAGAAAACAGTATGTGAGAATGTTTACGAATCAGTGATGAAATGTCAGGTAGTGCTGGATTATATGTGATGACGAAAGGAATTCGGTTAGAATCTTGTGCATGTTTAGCCTGTAAAGCATCGTTACGAGAAATATTAGCAGCACGTTGTATTTGTAGATCGAGGAAAGAACGCTTATAACCTCGCTTTAAGAGGTGAGACTTTAATTCATTAGTGCGAAGTTTGAAGGTTTCGTCAGTGGAACAAATGCGACGAATGCGGAGTGCTAAACTAAAAGGGATAGCTTTTTTAGTATGTAAAGGATGACAAGAAGTGTAGAGAAGGTGTTGGTGTTTATCAGTCGGTTTAGTGTAGAGATCAGTCTCGATGTTACCGTCTTTAAAGATGACTGTGACATCGAGAAAAGAGATGTCGGTGAAACTGTAAGACTACGGAACAATGCAATAGGATGCACTAAAATACAATATGATGCACAAATTAATCAACAGTACAATTTCAAGTACCCTATCCAGGCGGGAAGGAGGGTGAGGTACTATACAAAGGTAATGTTCATGGAAAATATCATAATTCTAGAAACATTAATAGTAAATTTAATAGATTTAATACGTGTATATGCATTCTTTCTTGCATATTCATTTCTTTATGGGGGAGGGGTCAAAAAGGTTTTGAGCGATTTTATAGGGGGGTCATCTAAGTTTTAATTTCTCTCAAGTCATAAATATATGATGACATCTCCAGTAGCCGACCATCAATGCACACCTTGATTGAGGTAGGCGCGATATCTGCACAATATCGAATATCCGATATTATAGTATTGATAGTATCAGATATTAGATATTGATACTATCGGATATTATCGGATATTATCAAGCGATATTATCAGATATCTATTAGATAAACGTCTCTCTGTCTTTTGCCGAGCGGGTTCGGATATTTAGCCTGATTTTCAGACGGTACGAGGTCGTCCGCTCACTTCCTCCCCCTCCCCGTCTGATGGACTTCATAGACTTTCGTGTTCCTGACGTCATAATGTCAACCAATCAGAGCGAACTTTACACTTTTGGCAAAGTCTGGAATTTAAGGAATGTGCTCGCATATTTTTCTGAATGGCGTTGGAGAAGAACTTGAGCATTGTGTCGACCGATTTTGTAAAGTTTTCAGGATTTCGAAGCTATATCCAGAGCAGAAGAAATCATTGGAATCGTTCATTCATCGAAACGATGTGTTTGTGAATCTACGTACGGGCTTTGGTAAATCACTAATCTTCCTCCGCTTATAAATCTCGTGCATTCAATAGATCTCAAACATTCTCCTAGGTTTTTGGCTTTTAGAAGACCAAATCTTTCATGGAATATTATGATTTTTCTGCAGGAGTGAACACACATACCGAGTATGTTATGGAAAACGTTTCATGGCACTTGGGAGACTATTTGTGTTTTCAGAATTATGAACACACTTCCGTAAGTTCATCCCGGTGTCACAGCGATTTCGCCCCCCCAGTGAATTCGCCCCCCCGGGGCGAAATCGCTAGTGAATTCGCCCCCCCGGGGCGAGATCGCTAGTGAATTCGCCCTCCCCGGGGCGAGATCGCTAGTGAATTCGCCCCCCTTCAGTGAATTCGCCGGCGAAATCGCTAGTGAATTGTACTCGTAATTCTTATTGAAAACGCCCCGCCTCGGAAAATAGAGGCAGTAGATGTCAACGCACTGAATAAAAAGTTTTTTTTAAAATAAATCTAAAGTATTTTTTAATAAAATGAAGTGTAAGACCCCTACTACTACTGACTACAAAACTACGCGAGTCGGTAACACTCCTTTTCTTCGGAAAGTCATTTCAAATTCTTCCCGGATTTGAATTAATTGTACTGCTAGAGCTGTACTGCAAAACTTACCGCCGTTTTATCTTCTCATTAGTCAATAAGCTGTTTATCCAGAAAGGTTTTCCTAGTTAGAACTGATCTAATTACCGAATTAACAAGCGCCGTTAGCTCAATTGAAATAGAACAAAGCACGCGAGTCGGTAACGCTCCTTCAAAGTTCTTTCGAAATAGATGGATCGACGCGAGCATTAACGGGTTATCAAAATCTTACATAGCATGATAATTACAACAACTTCATTATGGTTTTCATGCATGAAAAAATCATCAGACTATTTGGGAGTTGTTTCCAAACATGTATGAGTTCCACTCGCTACAAGCTAAAGTATGTTTTAAAACTTCCCGCCGTTTTAGATCCTGATTAGTTCATTGCTGCTTGTTTATTCAGGACGTTTTCACGCGAGTCGGTAACACTTCCTTTATTCGGCAAAGTCCGTTTCAAAGTAGGCGGATTTACGGGTTGTCAAAACCTTTAAGTGTCCACAATAATTACATCATCTACATGTTGGCTTCAGGCAAGAAATACTAACAACTAATCGTTCGAAGATTGACGAAGATTGCAGAATCCCTTGTCGAGTTTCTTGTTGCACTGCTCGCGCGAATGAAAATTGCAGCGTTTACCGTAGCTTTACGTTTACCGTAACGAATTTTGTCGAAGGAAAGTGAAGCGTGAATTTTAAAATAAAATTGAATTACATGCCTTTATACACATTACTGATAGCTTTTTGCCGTACTATTCTCCACGTCCAATAACATTACAGTAGTCGATAATAAGGAAAACATGTATTCATAACCTTTTAAAAGGTTGAAGGGGGGGGGGGGGGGGGCGAAATCGCTAGAGGGGGGCGAGAAAGGGGGGGCGAATTCACTAGCGATTTCGCCCCCCGGGGGGCGAATTCACGGGGGGGCGAAATCGCTGGTACACCGGGTTCATGTAGGGCAAATATGGCATATAAACTTTGCACAAAAAGTCCGGTTAAAACAATCTCTGATACCCAAAAACCTACACTAGGACAACTTTACGGTCTTGTGTGACTAATCGGCATACATATCAAGCTTCAAAACGTTTTAAAAATAAAAGTAAAAGCGTAAAATTTCTAAGATTACAGTAACAAACGTTACGGCATAGAATCGACTATACATTTTCATACACTGTCCTGCAAATACTGCACGCAAACTTCCGTTTAAAAAGTTCCTGCTCTCCAAAGAACCACAGCAGCTCAAACAGGATACCATTCTGAAAAACGAGAGAAGCTTGAAGCTGTAGAATGTATTTTCCAGTGCATGAAGGCTGATAGTTCCAACAGTAAAAGCCGCTACTGCACGACTGTTCTACACTTCACGCTTCAATTCTTACGCGTGTTCGTTATTGGCTTATTGTAAAAACAAAGGTTGATGACGTCAGGAACATGAAAGTCTATGAAGTCCATCAGACGGGGAGGGGGAGCCGAGTGAGCGGACGACCTCGTACCGTCTGAAAATCAGGCTAGTTGATATTCGATACTATCGGATATTTTCTAATTAGATATCTATTAGAGAAAGGTCTCCCTCTCCTCTGAAGGACGTCGATATTGGATATTATCGGATATTTTCTAATTAGATATCTATTAGATAAAGGTCTCTCTGTCTTCTGCGGAGAGGGTCGATATTCGATACTATCGGATATTATCGGATATTTTCTAATTAGATATCTATTAGATAAAGGTCTCCCTCTCCTCTGAAGGACGTCGATATTCGATACTATCGGATATTTTCTAATTAGATATCTATTAGATAAAGGTCTCTCTGTCTTCTTCCGAGAGAGTTGATATTCGATATTATCGGATATTTTCTAATTAGACATGTATTAGATATCTATTAGACAAAGGTCTCCCTCTCCTCTGAAGGACGTCGATATTCGATATTATCGACTATTTTCAGGAGCCCATTACCAGGAGCGACCATCTTCCCCACTGTGTCTGTACCCCAGCACAGAGGTAGATGAGGCTATTTTTAGCATTGCGTTTCGCGCGAAAAAGAACAAAGGTAGGCTATTCTTAGCCAATCAGATATCATTCTTCTCACTTTCAACGCGGGAATTCGAATTGCTGGTTTTCACTCAATCCCCAGAGATTCAAGTGTTGGTGCCCCAACAAAAGAAGCTAACGAGGAATCTATTGTTTAAGGGCACCAACTTGGCGGCAACCTCTTTTCGCGGGAATTTCGAATCTAAAAATAGCGTCATCTACTCCTGTGCTGGGGACCCCACCCATAACAGAGGAACGCTCCTGGTAATGGGCTCCTGCTATTTTCTAATTAGACATCTATTAGATATCTACTAGAAAAAGGTATCTCCCCTCTGTGAAGGAGGTTAATATTCGATATTATCCGATATTAGCGACTATTTTCTAATTAGACATCTATTAGATATCTATTAGACAAAGGTCTCTCTCCTCTGTGAAGGAGGTTGATATTCGATATTATCGACTATTTTCTAATTAGACATCTATTAGATATCTATTAGACAAAGGTCTCTCTCCTCTGTGAAGGAGGTTGATATTCGATATTATCGACTATTTTCTAATTAGACATCTATTAGATATCTATTAGACAAAGGTCTCTCTCCTCTGTGAAGGAGGTTGATATTCGATATTATCGACTATTTTCTAATTAGACATCTATTAGATATCTATTAGACAAAGGTCTCTCTCCTCTGTGAAGGAGGTTGATATTCGATATTATCGACTATTTTCTAATTAGACATCTATTAGATATCTATTAGACAAAGGTCTCTCTCCTCTGTGAAGGAGGTTGATATTCGATATTATCGACTATTTTCTAATTAGACATCTATTAGATATCTATTAGACAAAGGTCTCTCTCCTCTGTGAAGGAGGTTGATATTCGATATTATCGACTATTTTCTAATTAGACATCTATTAGATATCTACTAGACAAATGTCTCTCTCCTCTGTGAAGGAGGTTTATATTCGATATTATCCGATATTATCGACTATTTTCTAATTAGACATCTATTAGATATCTATTAGACAAAGGTCTCTCTCCTCTGTGAAGGAGGTTGATATTCGATATTATCCGATATTGACTATTTTCTAATTAGACATCTATTAGATATCTATTAGACAAAGGTCTCTCTCCTCTGTGAAGGAGGTTGATATTCGATATTATCGACTATTTTCTAATTAGACATCTATTAGATATCTACTAGACAAATGTCTCTCTCCTCTGTGAAGGAGGTTTATATTCGATATTATCCGATATTATCGACTATTTTCTAATTAGACATCTATTAGATATCTATTAGACAAAGGTCTCTCTCCTCTGTGAAGGACGCTGATATTCGATATTATCGATATTTATTTTTTGAACATTTTTAAACTGGTTTAAGTTTTAGAACATGTTAAAACTGGTTTAAATATAAAAGATTCTAGAAAGGATTTTTTATTTGTTTATGATTAATAAAGGGGTTTATTTATTTATTTAGTTTGGGGGGGGGGGATTAAAAGGGAAAAATTCCACCCACCCCTCCCCTACAAAATATTTTTGACTCCTCACCCCTCCCCTCTACTTTCTCCAACCATCCACCTCAACATTTTATCTAGAAGAAAACTTCTAGGAAATAGGTAAACAGTATCTTAAAGTAACAAGTGCCGAGGATCTTGAAGTAAATCCTCGTAGTACCCGTTAGACTGCTTTACAATTGGAATAAAACACTGACTAGAAGAAAATGGAAGTGCGCAAATAACAAACTTCTAACTTCTTTCCTGACAAGAAAGAAGTGGCTTAAAAAAACTCTGAAATTCTAACGGGACATGAAATAACCATAGGAGCTGATCGATCCAAGTCAGGAACCAGCTAATCCACAGAACGAATTGGAATTCAGCATGTTGGTTTTTGTATGTGGAGGGAGGTAAACCGGAGAAAAACCCACAGAGCAAGGGAGAGATAATAAAATTAGGCTTTTTAGGGCTAGATCACCGAATGCAGAAAAATAATGCTTCTTCGATGGTCCTGTGAACTAATCCAAACCCTACCCCTATATTTCAAAACACCCTAACCGTCAACAACGGGTGCCTACTAATTTATGTTTTTTTTAGAGCTATAGTCAGTAAATTAGGCCGGCTTTTAGGGCTAGCAAGATCACTGAAAAACACAGAAAACTAATACTTCTTCGGAACGACTGCAGAATACCCCACCACAGCAAGCTGTATTGTAGAAATGTCAACGCGTCTACGCGTCAACTTGGGTGGAATACACATCCAACGTATAGAGAGCTGATTGTCGAGTCAACGCGTCATCGTGTCAACGAGTAGACTGCGGTTGATTGTAGAACGAAGGTAGTAATATATATAGAGTACACTTTATTCATGGCAACGCGTCAACGCGTCAACAAGTAGACTGCGGTTGATAATAATAATAATACATACGTTTTAGGAGCATTATACAGCGCTCAATGCTCTTACAATATCAATGATGGTAATTAACTAAAAATAATAAAAACTATCTACTTACACGTGTTCTAGTAATATCGAGCAAGCTATTTAAAAAGAAAAGTCTTTAACTTAGATTTAAATACATTAACAGTGTCGGCACTCCTGATGTTAGACGGAAGAGAGTTCCAAAGTCTTGGAGCGCAGATCGAGAATGCTCTATCACCATAAGACACAGTATACGTATTTGACAACAAGTTATAACTAGATGATCTTAAAGTAAGGGCTGGCTTATATCTCTGTAGCAGATCAGAAATATAATCTGGGGCCAGACTACCATATATGGAGAGCTTGACGGAGTACACGGTTGATATGTTCTTATTTCTTTGTTTTAGCGACTAGCCGAGCGGCAGTGTTCTATAAGCGCTGTAGCTTAGCACTGTTGCAACAGTCCAGACGGGAAGTAATAAAAGCGTGCACCAACTTCTCACAGTCTCCTTGACACAGATACTTGCAAATTCTTCCAATGTTATGGATAGCAAAAGAAGCTGACTTGCAAATGTTGTTTATGTGAGTATAGTCAGTATAAAGTGACTGTCCAAAGCAATGCCAAGATCACGGGCGACAGGAACCGGAGCAATGATAGTACCATCAATGGATATACCTGCATGGCATCGGCTCACACTGTATATGAACCGAGATGAGAGATGGACGATCTCAGTCTTATATACGCGAGTTTGTTGGCAGTGCACCAGATTAAGATACCTTTAACACATAGTTCCAATTTGGCTAATGTAGCAGATCGATCATATGTAGAGTTAACACTGAGTTACATATATAGAGTTGGGTGTCATCTGCATACATCATGCAATCGAGGTTATGCGCCTTGATCAAATCCTCCAACGGTGCGAAATATAGGGAGAACAAAAGCGGCCCCAGTACAGAACACTCTAGTACGCCATACTGTATTGTCATGCTGGTGGAGACGGTATTTCTGACGACTGATTGTACTCTGTTAGTGAGGTATGACCGGAACCATGCTAGCACTGTGCCTCTGATCCCATAATGATGCTGAAGTCTCTCCAGAAGGAGAGCATGGTCAATCGTGTCGAATGCGGAGTATAAGTCAAGCAAAACTAACTCCACCTCACGCCGAGAATCGATGGCGCGGAGAATGACGTTCATCAAGACCCTGTGTTACCAAAATAGTTATTTTATAAGAGCTCAGTTCCCGAACTTGGAATACACTTCCACACGAACTGCGTAAATCAGATATCTCTTTACCTAAGTTTAGATCATTACTATTTAAATATTACGTGTCTGCCATCACTTCTGTATTTGACATCGAGAACCCTAGGTCTTGGAAGTCTGTATGTCTGAAATGTCACCAGGCAAGACAGTTAACCGCACCTCTCCAATGCTGCTTTTAGGTTGAAATAGGTATTGTAATTAGATCATTTATTGTAATTTTATTTTTCATAGGAAACCAACGTAATTGGCTAACGCTGTGTTGGTTCTCCTGGCCTCTATGTTTTGTTTGTTGCCATTTTACTTTATTCTATTTTGTATCTTCTATTATGGCCGAAGTAAGTAAATAAAAAATAAAATAAAAAAACAAAAAACAAAAAACAAAAAAATAGCATTGCTGTCTCCGTATTTGGAAATAGTCTATATGCTGACTGGAATTTAGCAAGCAGACCATTCCCCAAGAAGTAGTTCATATATATGCGCATGCATGCATCGTCTGTGTAAAGGCAACCCGTTCCAGTAACTTACACAGAAAGGTTATATTTGTGATCGGACGGTAACTTGGAAATTCCTCCTGGTCAAGGTTGAACTTTTTCAGGATGGGTGTATGATGCCAGTTTTTAGAGACGAAGCTAAGGGTACACGCCCTCAGACAACGATGCATTGATGATTTTAGTAACTCGAGGAACGAGAAAATCAAGATCTTGCTTCATAAAGTGTGCAGGAACAGGGTCAAGCAAGCATGACTTTGCAGGAGACTTTCCAAGCATCTTGATTGTAGAACGAAGGTAGTAATATATAGAGTATACTTTATTCATGTCAACGAGTCATTGCGTCAACGAGTAGACTGCGGTTGATTGTATTACAAATATATTCAGCAAGACAGAGTATTTTATTCGTTGACGCGTTGACCCTCACACCAACTCGATTCATGTACATGTTTGACCGTGACAACGCGTGAACGCGTATGTTGACTGTCGATCAACCTGTAAGGTAGATTACGTGGTAGGGTATTCTGCAGTCTAGCCGAAAAATAATGCTTCTTCAATGGTCCTGTGAACTACATTTGTTATCCAAACCAACAATTTAAATAAACCTAACCTTAGTAAGTTCCCTTTTCACATCTTGAAAGAAAAACTAGTTGAAGTTTATGAAGTTTAATATTTTTGAAAAAATAAAACCAGTTTTAAAATGTTAGAAAAAAATTGCTGGTTTAAATATATTTAAACCAATGTATATATTTGAACTACAACATATTTATCAGATAAAGGTCTCTCTCCTCTATAAATGAAAAATATGAGATACTACAGGATATTAATATGATATTAGATCTAAAATATAAATAACCCCGTATTATCTTACATATCGATATTCTTCACTTCCACTATAAATATCGGATATTTCTTTCTAAAATATTTCATGAAAAATATCAGATACTAGATGATATTAAGGTGACATTAGACGAATGATAAATATCCGGTATTCGATATTCTGCAGATATCGCACCTACATGTCTTGATATACTATGACGTTGAGCAAACAATCGAAAGGCTTCCCGACAATCGGCTGACCAATCAGAACACTCGGTTCTCTCCTCTCCCACAAAGGTGATTTTGTCACTCTGAGCATGAGGCGTCCGTCGTCGCCATGACAACAACAGTTCCTAAATCAGAAATCAAAATCAAATCAACATGGCGGCGACCGCAAGCTCTTCTCGACCAATGCCTCTTCTACGGCGTCCTTTACCCCCAAAGCAGCTATCCACTCCACCAAGATCTTTATCTCCATCACCTACGAGCCACTACGAGAAGGACAGCTATGACACTCGGTCCAAATCGCCCGTTTCTCCTTTACCGGGACGAACAAAGTCGAAGCTCTTTTCTCCCCTCAGAGGGCGCCAATACCACGGTGATGTTCCACTTCCCGATACTTCTGTTGTGCAGCCTTATAAGCCTCGTGGTCCTGCTCCCTTACCTGCTAGACCGCCAAAGAAAGTGAGAGAATATCCGGCCGATACAGTTATCAAAAATGTATACGAACGACCGCCCCCTAGATTCACTCTGAAGAACTTTATGCAACGCCTTCCATCGCGTTGCGGTGAAGACAGATTCGAAACAATGGTGTCGGAACAGAATTACGAAAAATTAACGAGTTGGTTTGCGGCCAATCGACCAAAACAGACGCAGGTTCACAGCTTGGAGATTGACAGTAAGTTCTGTAGAGTCTTACTAGTAGTAGTATTCCCCCGGGGGGGGACTCTCCATAACAGTAGACGGGGGTGATCGTCGGCAAAATCAATTTTAACCGTAAGGGATAGCACATTGGGTGTGGTCAACAGCAAATTTACCCCTAAGAGATAGCACATTGGGTGTGGTCGAAGAAATTTTTAACCCTATTTGTTACCGACAATAAAGCCGGAAGTATTAAGCGATCAGTTTCAGTTGACTGTGTGGTTTACTGTAATATAAGTTCCGGGCCACCATTAGCGTGAGACCCCCTAAGGGATAGCAGACTCTTTGAACACCCCTAAGGGATAGCAGATGGTAGAATTTTATACCCTAAGGGATAGGACGATCACCCCCGTCTACTGTTATGGAGAGTCCCCCCCCCGGGAGTATTCCAGTATGGGTGCGTGAAGCCTGCAAGATATTTGATACCGTTTGTTATCAGTTCATCGATCATTATAATTAATGAACCATTCCAACACGTAACAGTTTAATAAGGCTACGCAAAATATATTCAGATATTGTGCAGTTTAGTCAAGATACTTTTAACTTTTGTTGACAAAATAGTATTTCTTTGTGTTGATTTTGTTGATTATTAGATAATAATAATATTAATAGACTTTATTGGTTAATTATAAGAAACAATTACCGTACCAGTACTGGTGATCGACGCGACCCAGTAGTTTACATTTGCGGCCCATTATAAAAACTAAAAGTATAGATAAGAATTACAGTATCGAAACTAGATACACGTAATAAGTAATATTCATTGTTAAAGATAATTTGCAATTTGTCCTAAAAGTAGACTAAATACTGAATAAAAATATTCTTGTAATGTTAAAATGTTTATGTTTGAAGTTATTGGATAAAATGTTGTTGAATAAATGTTTCTTAAATTTACTTAGTTGGGAAATGTTTTTTGCATCGCTACTAATTAATGGTATTCCATAATCGAGTGCCGCTCGCATGAAATGTGTGAAGCCCATAAGATAAAATCAACAACTGAATAACTAAATAATGACTAATGCACCTATCAGCGACTTCCCCGAGAGGTCGACCCCTGGGTAACCACAGAGATATGTGGGGGAATACAGGAGGATTGAATGCAAACATGCCCCTGGGGCTAGGGAAATGCTCGCCTTTGTTTTAGGGTTGGAAAACTGGGGTGGGGGATTTGTTCAAATTGTTTTTGTCATGAAACTAACCACAGAGATTGTTTTTCTTCTTTAATAATGATATGAGATATACCAAGACTTTCTAGCTACCGAAACCAGGGTAGAATTTTGATGCCTGCATGCAAGTATTATTGACTTGGGCTACTTGTCGTACCTTGAGCAGTATAGACTGGGCACTAGTGCTTCACATGCTTTTCGCTTTGCTCAACAAAGTAGTCAATTCAGCTCCATCTCATTTTGTGCAAAATGATGGGGGATTGTAGGTCGTGGAAGATCTACCAGGGGACATTGAAAGGGATGATTCCCCTGCCCCTGAAAACACAATGGCACACTTCCCAGCACAGCTACATCCCTCAAATTTCTATATGTTAATCTTTTACCTGGTATCTTAAGTTTGTATCTGAAGAATATTTCAGAAATTCGATTTTACAGATTTTATTTGGCATCGGATTCCCATCAATTCACATACAAACACTGTATTTCATGCCATGTTTGCACCCCTTTCAAAATGTCGGAATTTACTGCAAACTGGTCTATTAAAACACTATGAAGATGCCAAGTTTTGTGTTAAAATAGAAATCAATGTGAATGTAACAAAACTCTATATTTGCACTCGGCCTCAACGAAACTCTAGATCTGTGCTCATTCATTGTGAAAAACTAAAATATGACATTTAGGTGAATCAAAGAAGCAGTATAAACACTAGATTCCAAGAGAAAACACTTTGTTCTGTCCTCACAGCTGTTGCCATTGTGGTTTCTTAATGTAGCAATGAAGGTGTGAATTTTTTTTGGGGGGGAAAATACATTCATGTGAGATATAACAGCAAAACTTAAAACATCTAAATTTTCTTGAAATAATTTTTTTGCAGGTTCCATTGAAGTACCAGATGTCACTCCAAGAAAGCCTCCAAGGCAACTATCTATAGGTACCTGTAATTAAGTTTCTAAATTTAATGTGGTGTGATTTTTCATTATTCCTGTTGACCAGCAGAAACCCATTTAGGAGTTTTCACCTTTGGCCATACACATGATTTAAATATCTAGTGGCCTCACGCACGATGTTGGTGATCACCTTTTCACATTTTACAGTCTAACACTAGATTTAGTGTCATAATTTCACCATGCTTTAATGTAGAAGCTTGATTTTTCACAGGAAGATGATGTAGTTCGTGTGCACCAAGCTTAAGAGGAGTGAAAATCGTTTTCTGAAGTTTCGAAACGATTTTTAAAATCACTTTTTTTCTAAAGCATACAACTTAATTTTAGCTGTTTTTGACCTATTTTTGATCCCAATAGAAAAACTTGGAAGTCACTCACCTTCGAAACAAGCCCCAACATCTGGGAAAATGTTGTACATTTGTGATGCACATTAACTATAGTTTCATTTGCACTTCGTATTTTTTGTGGTTTGTTGATGGTTTTACAAACAATCCATTTTATAGCGTTAGACTGCCATTTAAATGCACAAAATTGCCAGATTTGCATATCGTGCCCTCAGGGCTTGATGTTCAGATCGAGCATCAAGGCACGATCATCGAGCCTTCAAAGTTCTAGATCGTGCCTTTTATGTTAGGCTCGATGAAGGCACCATTAGGGCTCTATAAAGGCACGGTAATACACATATTCAGGCAAATTAGGCTCAATGAAGGCACGATCCAAGGCTCGATGAAGGCACAATGCCAGGCTCATAACATTTGCATAATCACTGCACAAATCAACTTGAGTTGATCGCGAGCTATGAATTTCAGGCGGGACTACAAGAATGGATTTTTTAAAGTGAGAGAATTACCAAAAACACCCAAAATGCATAATATAATTCAAGTTGAAGTAGTAACTCTTCTGTCACTTCTTTCTCCTTGTGAATGAAACTGTTTTCAGGTTTTGACAAATTGGGTCCATGCACCTTTAGTGCCTGATCAAGGTTTTAGATGTTATACAGTCCTGTCATTACTCAAGTCAGAAGCACTCTATCACTAATGAAAGAAAAGAGATGAAAATTAAGACTGGTGGGCAATTCCACACGAGACACGATGAAAATGAAAATTTTCAAATATATTATTTTTTAGCAAACTTTATTTTAGTTGCATAAGAGCAGACATCTTGGTCTATCAGATACAAGTGAGATATTGTGAATGTTGGCCACACCTGCTCCGTGAGGGCCTTGTTTAAGGACATTCCCAAAATGTAATGTCCGCAATGAATTTTTGGGTAATGTTCGCACCACACATTTAAAGCAAATAAAAACTACTACAGTGAGCTTTGTTGAACTGTATCATTATAGTTGGGAACTCTGGTTATTAGCAAGTTTAGAAAGTCCATTTGTTTTCTTGGAACTCGATCCTCACAACTCACAGGAATTAAGAATTTAAAAAGTTGACTCAAACCTGTGGTTGTTTTTTGTTGTAATGGCCGCAACAAACATTTAGATATTAATTAAAAAATGGTAATGAGAGGAAATTATATTTTTTTATTGAAAATAGAGGCCCACCCAAGGTGTGCTATGTATAAATGTTTCCCCTTAACTCCAGACTACAAAACAATCTGATTCTAAGCACATTCCCAAAATTTAATGTCCGCAACGATTTGTGTGTAATGTCTGCAACACATAATAAAGCAAATAAAAACTTGGTTCACTCTGTAACTGAATTCAGTTTCTAGAATAATCGCCTTTTTCAACTGATCCACTTCATCTTTACAATCCTATATCAGGCATACATGTATCAGAACATTCAAATGGTATAATAACTTATCTCTTCTATATTGCAGCTCCGTGAGGGGGCAAGCATTCAGATTGCAGCAGTCAGAGTCATCTTGTTCAGCGAGCAAAAGTTTTCATCTTGACCGCTCAAGATTTTCCAAATTCCTTCACAACTCTTCGTACATTTTGAAAGAAACTATAAACAACTTGTCACATGAAGGTAAATACTAATTTAGAGTATCTTTCTAATTTCCGTTTATCGGCTAAAATTCAACTTTGTAGAGCATGATTTAAAGAAGCTTCCGACTCTCGCAAGTTCGATGAAAATGACTGCAGCAAAAACGAATGAATTGAACATTCATAGCTGGATTAGTGGATAAATAACTATATACATGTAGCTGTCAAATTAAATACACAAAAGCTGAAATGGCTGTACATGCAGACTTCCAAAAACACAAAGAAAACTTCAGCTGTTCAGCTAAAATCGCGGTACAAAGAAATTATTTTGACAACACGCGTAATTAGCACACAGTTTCGTCAAAGAAATCAGATTTTCTATTACATATGGGTTGAGAAATTCAGCATTCACATTTGGTAACTGGCATATGAGACGAGAGTATATACTAGTTAGTACTTACAAGTTTGTTTGTATTCTTCAATCTACAGCTCGTTTTGTCAAGTTTTTCAGTGTGCTTATCGTATTGCCACTCAACTCTAGTGATTTCAACGTGCCTGTTTTCAACTTTCAAATCTTCCACAAATATGCACATTTTTGTCTCCAGATAATGCCATTCGGGTTCTTGGTAAAGTACAGGTCTGTTTTCATCCATAAAAAGCATTTTTGATGTCGAAAAAAAAAAACTGTTGTGAACACCACAAGGTTCAACTTCAAGTAAAACTCGCCGGGTCTCTGTCTAATTTTAGCTTAATTTCTATTCGCTCTTCAGTTTACCGCAAAGTGGGTTCCTGGCAGGCTCGTCAAAAGTGCCATTAATTGACCAAACTTTTCCAAATTCCTTCACAACCCTTCGTAAACAAATAGCAATACTAACCCATACATTTTAAAAGAAACTAAACAACTTGCAGCAAAACGAATGACTTGATGCCAGGCTCGATGAAGGCACGATCCAAGGCTCGTTAAAGCACGATGCCGGGCTCGATGCAGGCACGATACCAGGCTCGATGTAGGCACGATACCAGGCTCGATGAAGGCACGATCCAAAATCATTCAAGGCCCGATCTAGGCTCCATGAAGGCACGATATAATTGCACAATGAAAGGAATGCAGGCTCGATATTTGAGCATCATGCATCAGCCATTGTGCATCGAGCATTTCAGGAAGGCTCGATGCATAATGTATAACGCACGATGTACGTTGTGATGTTTTTGTTACGCAAGTGATCACCAACACCGTGTGCAAGGCCTAGTCTACATGTATAAGCAGTTTAATAAAGTTAATGTATTTTCAGTGTCAACATTTGTTGTTTTTATTTGGGTTCTTCCTTGCGCTAAATAGATATGGCTTTGAGGTGATTATTCCTTCAGTTCAAGAAACTGAATGAATGGCAATTAAGCTTATGTGAAATAATAATAGCAATTCCTGGTGGAAATCAAATGGAACATAAATTTTCAGTAAGGAATTTTCGGAAATTGTGGTATATTGCCTCTCGAGGTATGCCTCTTTTTTGAAGATTTTGGTACAACTGTATTCCACAATATCCTAAAATTATAGTTCCATTTGATTTTCCACCCAGAATTTCTATTTACTGGATAGTTTATGCAAATGGTTGCTCTTTTTTCTGACCGTTTTTTCTATTGTAAGTGGAAAAATCTGTTCCATTTGATATTACAATTTTCAAAATTTGTAACAGGGTGTTTTGGTTGAACGGAATGCACCCTTGGTTTCCAGTCATGGGGGTTTTGGTGCAGTTGCAGTTATCTCCATCACTCAGATGCCTTTTTTCTGGCATACAGAATGTATAATAGTTGCCTAATATTGTTCACAATTGCTGACCTATTTTAAAAATAACTACATATATATGTAGGCTAATTACATTACATGTAGTAACCATGCAATGATGCAAGCCTTAGTATAACTTTACTGCCTCTCAGTTAGCTAGGTGGTCAAGTCCTAGTCTGTTATGTGGGAGGCCATGGGTTCAAGGCACATGAAAAGTTCAATGTTTGAAATGGGCCTATATATATACATGTAACTAATAATCTATATAAACTACAATAATTTTATTTGTAATTTAATATACGCAGTATTGACATATTTACTTGTCAAAATGTCATCCTACAATTAACATGTAGTATAATCATCCCTTCCCCTTTAGATTCTCAAAATGAATATGATATGGAAGCCCCCCTTACACTAAAGAATGACAAGACTTAACAAAGGAAATGAGATGTACATCCTCATTAGCTAAGTTTTGTAAATGTGTTTCATTGGCCCTAATATTCAAGTGTAATGCATGATACACTGTAGGTACCCCTCCTCAGAACACAAAATTGGAGTAATCAGTTGGAATACATGTAATATCATACCTGTTTTTCTCAGAAATGAGAGTACCTGAAGTTGGCATGGACCTAATCGACACGTCTGAGCAAGACATGCTTGTGTACAGTCAAAAAATTGCCAAGATGTTGCCTGTAACCCCAGCAACCTCCAAACAAACAATCCCATCAAGGCAAAGACCCCTGCCAGCTATAGAGCAAAAGCTCCTGGAGGAACCACAAGGAACTGAATATGATGGTACTGCTACAACCCAGGAAAAAGTGCCCCTACCACTAGAGGGACCAGCTGAGACTAAAACCATAGGGCATCCCACAGTTACTGAAATTGTGGCCCCTCAAGGAATAAGGTCTAATGGTCAAGCTAAGAAGAATGATGAAAAGGGATTAGAGTTTCCAATGAAGCAAAGGATAAATTTTAAAAAAGAAGTAGAAGAAGTGGACGAGAAGGAAGAGAAAGTCCAAGAAGCAGCTGACACTGAAGCAGTGGACAGTAGAGAAATGAGACAAGTTGCAATTATGAAGGAAAAGGCACTAACCTTTGTAGAGTAAGTAAATCTTTGAATGAGGCAGTTTTGTGATTCTCCATGGTTTTTTGAGTTTGGTATAAATATGTAAAGGTATTCAGTAACAGGTATCATATCAATTGGTAACCAAGATGGTAATAGAGGGCATATAACTATATATTATGAAAAAGAAGCTGTCTGGCAGATGTAGAGGATCTTACATGGGTGCAGATATATCATTAATATATATATCTTCGAGTGGGGAATGTCATAATACACAATTAAGTGAGCACAAGGAATGAGTGTAAAACTTACAACAAATTCACTGTGAGCAGATAAAACCGTATTTCCAAGCTGCCATTTAAAGTGCTACTGAAGCGAAATTTCATCATTGAAATTAAGATCTCACTTGAAAGTTCTTTCGAAATGAGGAAGAACAGCATTTTCTGTTTGTCAATACCTCATCTCGTTCCAGAGATTAAGGTTTTTGGAATATGCAAATTAGATGGTCTGTGACGTCATAAGGTTGACACAGCCATGAAGATAATCACAAAATGAAGAATATATCTGCAAATAGTGGGTAGAAACAATTGAAACTTTGCACATGTGTGGTACTAACGAAAATACACACCACTGTGGAAGTCATGATGTTGCCATGGAAACACTCTTGGCCCCAGGCTCCTTTCACCTTGAACATAAAATTGTAGTTTTTATCTTCGTTTCAGAAAATAATTTACTTAAGTCACTCACATACAATGCCTACACTGTTACAAACCTTCTGATATGCCAACAGTAGAAAAATGTGTTTGGCAAAGGAGAAATTAGGAAAATTATTTTCCTCATTGAAGGAGCCTGGGGCCTAGAGTGTTACCATGGTAACATCCTAATTTGCATAATGACGAGTATTTTCCTTTGTACCATACTTGTGCAAATTGTCAATTGTTTTTACAAACTATTTGCAGATATATTCTTCATTTTGTGAGTTGTCTTCATGGCTGTGTCAACCTTGTGACGTCACAGACCATCTAATTTGCATATTCCAAAAACCTTAATATCCCTGGAACGAGATGAGATATTGACAAACAGAAAATGCTATTCTTCCTCATTTCGAAAGGACTTTGAAGTAATTTTCGCTTCAGTAGCACTTTAAGATTCTGTGTATTATTCACCAAATGAAGCTATAAACTACTTGGTTTTACTGCAGCATAAATGTGATGACACATCACATAATAATTTTTAAGAATATTTCACATGTGAAATATCACTTTTATGACATCTCATTTCTGTAAAACCTGATAATTAATTATAGCTTGGTGAATAATATACAATGTACTAGCATCTCATTCAGATCTCACAAATAGAAGTCCTTATATTTATTACTTAGGATACTATTACATAATGTCATGTAGTTACAGATTGTGTGGAGCAGCCCTGATTTTAGTTAATGTCCCTTGCCAGCTAGCTCACATGGTCATGAAAATGTCCTGGAACTTATTTTTGTTTCCGCATTTCTGGCCTGCCTTTTTACCTATTACATACACCAACTTATTTTGTAAAACATATATTTGTTACTGTCCCACTTTTCCATTTTTACAGCACTTTGCTTTTTTTTTTTTTTTTTTTTTTTGGGGGGGGGGGGGTTGCAAAGGGTTGCTAAGTGAAATAATATCTTGAGTTCTTAAAGTTCCATGTTGTGTCTAGCATTTGAATTCTTCAAATGTTACGTTGGCAAGTGCAAACGTACAATGTATGTTGGTTAAGCAGTAGCAGTAGATTCAGCAGTAACAGTATCTGTACAGTAGTTGTAGCAGCAGTGGCTGTAGCAGTAGCATACCAGCAGTGGCAATAGTTGTAGCCCCTGTATAGTAGCAGCAGTGGTTGTAGCTGTAGCAGCTGTATAGTACCTTTTAGCTGTAGCAGCAACGTTTGGTAAACCTGAGCAAAATTTACATCAACATGTAAATAGTCGTGAGGCTTGTGCATTTAACGTATTACTAGTATTAGTTGTTTAATAACATTTCATTTTTTTATCTGTCTGAAGTTGGCCCCAAGTCATATGCTACCCAGAGTCAGAAGTCATTTTACCTAGTTCAGCTCCTGCATTCTTCCAAGGAGAAGCAATCCCAAGAACATCATCTCCATTTGGTGAGTGATTTAATACTGCCATCTTCATACAATCTGAACATATATTTGATTTTAATCATTTTAAAACTGTCACTCAGTGGTACATTTACATGACTTTGAAATGTAAATGTATTCCATAAAGCAAAAAGCATACTAAACATTCACAAATTCAAAGCACAGATTCATACATAGGGGAGCCTGGGTGGCGCAGTGGTTAAGCGCTTCACCTCTCACCTCTGTGGCCTAAGTTCGATTCCCGGATGCAGTGTCATATGTGAGTTGAGTTTGTTGGTATCTCACTCTTGTTCCGAGGGTTTTTCTCCGCGTCCTCTGGTTTTCCTCCCTCCAAAAACCAACATGCTAAATTCCAGTTTGATCTGTGGAAAAGCTTTGATCAGCCCCTATGGTTGTTTCAGGTCCCGTTAGAAATTCATTTTTTCCACACCTATAACTAATTGGGTTGCCTGTGGACACATTTTTAGAAAATTTCAATTTCTTTTTTCATCTAGTAAGTACCGATGAGTATCAGACTCATGTATCTCCCCTGGAAGCTGTCATATTGAATGCAATAGTCACTGGATCAGCTACTTTTAACATTAAGGTATGACAATAAGTTTATACAATTTTAAATCAATATTTCTTATCAAATTAATAATTATTTGACAATTACTGTGTGACTACTCTAGCCGGGGCCACTTAAACATCGAGAACCATTCACATTGCCTAATGAAAATAACACATTTCAACTTGCGGTTATTTGAGCCAATCAGTGTCGAGTACAAGACAATAGAGCAGATTTTGTATGAGTATGACAAACTACAGCACTGACTACAGCACGGTTACCATACTGCATGCCGTGACGTTGAAATGGTTTCCCATTGTTTTTCTCCTGCTGATCCAATCAAATCACAGAACTACGGCACAGTACGGCTACAGCACGGTTACGGACATGCCGAAGTTTGTCACACTCATACAAAATCTACTCTAGGTGGCTCTGGTTGCACCATAAATCTATCTGAAGTATGACGGATACAAAGCTTATCTTGTAGATTATACTTGATGGTTTATAATTGTCATTAATAACGGAGCTCCCGTGCGGGCCGAATGCCCGTGCTAGCGGAGCACCATACATATAGGATGAAAGCAAAGATTAGACGACTTCCGGTTTCCCTCACGGCCGAACCCCAACTCGTGGCGCCCTACGCGGACATACTGCTAAAACCAGGTGACCCGGATTGAAACCTTGGCTCAAGGAGGATTAACCTGGGTTCCCACTCCTTGGTTCCAGAGGTTAAATGTTTTGCATTTTGTTGGTAAATAGCATTGGCGAGCGGAGAAGGTGTGCAACACATTTAACCTCTGGAACCCAGGGTAAAGGAGGATTGGAAGGCCTTCCCAAATTGTCCAGATCATTCTGCGTCAGTCTGATTTTGCGTTGAATGTCTTTCACAAAATATCTCAAAACCAAAGTTTTTCCAGGGATTTTGACTTAGATTTACGCTAGCTTTGACATCCCTGTATTTCTGGCTCATTTTATAATGAAATGCAGATCATTATCTGTGATTTGAGTGAAATTTTAGTTTGCGCACGCTGTTGACGTGATCTGAACACTGACGTCATTTCGAACAACGAGCGTGCGTGCTCAAAGTTTATTTTTATATACCATTATCTTCTTTTTTAATTAATTAAGTCTTAAGGCAGCACGCATTTGGAAGCTTTGTTTGAGACAAGACTCCGCGACATTCAAATCGAAAACTTGAATATCTGAAAATACACTAAGGAGTTTGTATTAAAACGCTTCTAAAACGGTATTGACAGGCATGACCGAGCAACTAGCTTTCTGCTTTTTACTCTCGGCTTATTTTAATTTTGCCTTCAACAATTTAGTATTCTAACAGAGTGGACTGATGACTTGCTTCACCGTTTATTGGTTACCCAAGCAATAGCCTAACCGTAAAATAATATATATTTTTATCAGTGAAGTCCAATCTCCTTCTCAGTGCTGAGAACTGGGAATGCCGGTAACAAAACGAGAGGGGGACTGAAACCGAGTCAGTAAAACTAATTCAATTAATAACTAGTCAAAGCGAGCATTATTTTCCAAAAGAACAGATCAAACTAAGCTAGTCTGGAAAGTTTGGTGAACTTTGGCTCAATATTGACGATGCTAGAAGGCATCAAATATGTCAATTTTTCCATACAAACTCTTATTTTTTTAAGTTGTCCCTCCAAACCATACATTCATTGTCAAATTTTGGAGGGACAAAGAAATTTCAATTGCTTATAATTCAGACAAGATTCACTTGAATCACGTCAAACTTGGCACACATGCTAATTTCAACATGCTCTATCATGTGATGAACTTAATTTTAGAATTAGAGTAATTCTAATAAACTCGGTCCCAATCCCCTGCTTGTTTTGTTACCAGCCAGTTTACAGTTGTAAAAATCCTTTGTTTATTTGGCGGGTAGGCAGATGTTAAACAATGACCCACGCTATACAAATTCAGAACAGGCAAGCAAGTAATCAGACTTCTCCTGTTAGAATACTAAATTGCTGAGGCTAAAATTAATATAAACCAAGAAGAAGTAAACAGCAGGAAGCTAGTTGCTCGGTTATGCCTGTCAATAGCGTTTACAAACTCCTTAGTGTATTTTTAGACATTCAAGTTCGCGATATGAATATCGCTGTCGAATCGTGGCTTTACCTCGGTGTAAAAACCATTCCCTGGAGACCATGCCCTTGCGCGCTTGGTGTTGTTGTATTACCCGATTACAGTGTATTGAACTATAATACTATAATTTATGCACCTACTCATCATTAGTTGATATTAATACGTGAAAAAACGATTGCCACCAAGCAAATTCACTCGTGGTCTAGCGGTTAGGGTTAGGGATCGATTTCTACTCTGAGCACAAGGATTTTTTTTTTCAAGTAGCGCTTCGGGTGCTCGGGAAATATTCTAAGTCGCAAATTATTCATACTAAGTTACAAAGGGAGTTTTGTGATGCAGTCTGTGAGGTTTTTACACCGAGGTAATACCCGGAATCTTGTCTCAAACAAAGTTTTCATAGACTTAATTTAAAAAATCTCTGTATTTCTAACGAGACCTGAAACAACTATGGGGGCTGATCAAAGCCAGGTCCCGGCTAATCCACAGATCGATTTGGAATTTAGCGTGTTGGTTTTTGCGGAGGGAGGAAAACCGGAGAACCAACAAATCCAACTCACGTATGGCGCCACCCGGGCTCCCCTTAATTAATTCTGGGCAGTGTGCATTTGATTGACGGTCGGCCAAAATCGAATTTTACAGACAAGACTTGCAACTTCCAGGGCTCACTTCAACGAAAACGGTAATAAACTATGGTGGCCTGCCAGTTGAAACAAAAGACTGCGCTTGAACCGTAAACTGGTATATATAGGACATCATAGACCCTATGCATAAGTCCTGGTGACTTGCATGTCAACGAGGCTGGTAGGTCCTCTGGAATGTTGATATTGAAGTGCCCAGAGAGATGTGTGAAATGCACTGAATGAATGTTTAGTGAAACAATGCCACATTCATTCAGTGCATTTCACACATCTAGCTCTCTGGGCGCTTCACTTTCAACATTCCAGAGGACCTACCAGCCTCGTTGACATGCAAGTCACCAGGACTTATGCATAGGGTCTATTGACAGTGGGAACTCTCAGGGCCTTTTATTTTTAGAATACCCTAATTCTGTGCATGCAATCCATGCAAGAAAACTAAGAAATGGGGCAGTAAAATATATTTCATTTTGGAATTCAAGAGGGTGATAATTTTAAAACACTGGTACTTAATTTTCCAGGCCCACTTCCTCTGCAATCTTCCAAGCTTGATACAGTTATCAGATACACTTACACATCTGAATGCTTCGTTCAATGACTTTTGGGTAAGTAATGTATGAATTTCGAAACATTTTCATTCCACAACTACACGCAACGAACATAAACACAGGCTAATTGATTCTTCTTACATGGTGCCCTCCCCCCCCCCCCCCCCCCCTGGGACTCAACATGGCCAACATGTGAGAAGAGTGAATACTATAGGCCAATCCTTGCTGACGTCATTGTTTACATTTTTGCCTTATTAGTATAAATTAAACTTCAAGCTGTAAACAAACAGACTACATCAGTTGAAAGATAACTTTAAACTTAGTAATCACCGAAAATTTGAGATTGATATGTTAAATATTGACGGAGAAATTGACATTTTCAAAACTATAAAATGAGCTGGGGGCAAAAGTTGCTGATAGTCATACAATTCTTTCTAAATTTTTAAATTTTTAAACGCTCATTCCTCAAAATTCATGTCATATCACTCAACTTTTCCGTGGTTATCAAGCGTGACAATCTCTTTCGATTTGTGGACTCTATTTGTTTGTATGTATGTCGTTTGATGTATGCTATTAAATGAGGAAATACACAAACAAGGATTCACCTATCGACGTATGGTGCGATGAAAGCTAAATAGTGAACGTTTATTTTTGCAGGTATTTCCTCCTGAAATTCTTGAGTTAAAACTCTTGGTGTCACTAAAGCTAAGAAATAACCCGATCAAGGAAATACCACATGGTAGGAGGAGCCTTGCAGTCTTCACGCATGCACATAGGAGTGTTTACTGTTTATAAACATAATTATAATGCTAATGTACCAACCATGATTTAGAAAGGCTGCTTTGTGTCAGGAACCAATGGCTGTCCGGTTGGTACATTAATATAATGACAATGATGACGAACATGTTCTTTATGAGTTGGTGTCAGACTTAGCAATAACCTGGCCACTATATATCTCAGTTGTTTTATTATACTAATTAATATAAACATTTTGTGTAAACCTTATGTTTTCAGTGTGACTACTATAACCAAGGCCACTTAGACAACGAGAACCAAACACATTGCAGAACGCAAACAAAGCATTCGAACGTCATTCAAAAGACATCGGCTTCAGAACTAGTCCACCAGTAAGTTGGAATGCTTTGTTTTCGTTCTGCAGTGTAATTGGTTCTCGTTGGAATGCTTTGTTTTCGTTCTGCAGTGTAATTGGTTCTCGTTGGAATGCTTTGTTTGCGTTCTGCAGTGTAATTGGTTCTCGTTGGAATGCTTTGTTTTCGTTCTGCAGTGTAATTGGTTCTCGTTGGAATGCTTTGTTTTCGTTCTGCAGTGTAATTGGTTCTCGTTGGAATGCTTTGTTTTCGTTCTGCAGTGTAATTGGTTCTCGTTGGAATGCTTTGTTTTCGTTCTGCAGTGTAATTGGTTCTCGTTGGAATGCTTTGTTTTCGTTCTGCAGTGTAATTGGTTCTCGTTGGAATGCTTTGTTTTCGTTCTGCAGTGTAATTGGTTCTCGTTGGAATGCTTTGTTTTCGTTCTGCAGTGTAATTGGTTCTCGTTGGAATGCTTTGTTTGCGTTCTGCAGTGTAATTGGTTCTCGTTGGAATGCTTTGTTTTCGTTCTGCAGTGTAATTGGTTCTCGTTGGAATGCTTTGTTTTCGTTCTGCAGTGTAATTGGTTCTCGTTGGAATGCTTTGTTTTCGTTCTGCAGTGTAATTGGTTCTCGTTGGAATGCTTTGTTTTCGTTCTGCAGTGTAATTGGTTCTCGTTGGAATGCTTTGTTTTCGTTCTGCAGTGTAATTGGTTCTCGTTGGAATGCTTTGTTTTCGTTCTGCAGTGTAATTGGTTCTCGTTGGAATGCTTTGTTTTCGTTCTGCAGTGTAATTGGTTCTCGTTGGAATGCTTTGTTTTCGTTCTGCAGTGTAATTGGTTCTCGTTGGAATGCTTTGTTTTCGTTCTGCAGTGTAATTGGTTCTCGTTGGAATGCTTTGTTTGCGTTCTGCAGTGTAATTGGTTCTCGTTGGAATGCTTTGTTTTCGTTCTGCAGTGTAATTGGTTCTCGTTGGAATGCTTTGTTTGCGTTCTGCAGTGTAATTGGTTCTCGTTGGAATGCTTTGTTTTCGTTCTGCAGTGTAATTGGTTCTCGTTGGAATGCTTTGTTTTCGTTCTGCAGTGTAATTGGTTCTCGTTGGAATGCTTTGTTTTCGTTCTGCAGTGTAATTGGTTCTCGTTGGAATGCTTTGTTTTCGTTCTGCAGTGTAATTGGTTCTCGTTGGAATGCTTTGTTTTCGTTCTGCAGTGTAATTGGTTCTCGTTGGAATGCTTTGTTTTCGTTCTGCAGTGTAATTGGTTCTCGTTGGAATGCTTTGTTTTCGTTCTGCAGTGTAATTGGTTCTCGTTGGAATGCTTTGTTTTCGTTCTGCAGTGTAATTGGTTCTCGTTGGAATGCTTTGTTTTCGTTCTGCAGTGTAATTGGTTCTCGTTGGAATGCTTTGTTTTCGTTCTGCAGTGTAATTGGTTCTCGTTGGAATGCTTTGTTTTCGTTCTGCAGTGTAATTGGTTCTCGTTGGAATGCTTTGTTTTCGTTCTGCAGTGTAATTGGTTCTCGTTGGAATGCTTTGTTTGCGTTCTGCAGTGTAATTGGTTCTCGTTGGAATGCTTTGTTTTCGTTCTGCAGTGTAATTGGTTCTCGTTGGAATGCTTTGTTTGCGTTCTGCAGTGTAATTGGTTCTCGTTGGAATGCTTTGTTTTCGTTCTGCAGTGTAATTGGTTCTCGTTGGAATGCTTTGTTTTCGTTCTGCAGTGTAATTGGTTCTCGTTGGAATGCTTTGTTTTCGTTCTGCAGTGTAATTGGTTCTCGTTGGAATGCTTTGTTTTCGTTCTGCAGTGTAATTGGTTCTCGTTGGAATGCTTTGTTTTCGTTCTGCAGTGTAATTGGTTCTCGTTGGAATGCTTTGTTTGCGTTCTGCAGTGTAATTGGTTCTCGTTGGAATGCTTTGTTTTCGTTCTGCAGTGTAATTGGTTCTCGTTGGAATGCTTTGTTTGCGTTCTGCAGTGTAATTGGTTCTCGTTGGAATGCTTTGTTTTCGTTCTGCAGTGTAATTGGTTCTCGTTGGAATGCTTTGTTTTCGTTCTGCAGTGTAATTGGTTCTCGTTGGAATGCTTTGTTTTCGTTCTGCAGTGTAATTGGTTCTCGTTGGAATGCTTTGTTTTCGTTCTGCAGTGTAATTGGTTCTCGTTGGAATGCTTTGTTTTCGTTCTGCAGTGTAATTGGTTCTCGTTGGAATGCTTTGTTTTCGTTCTGCAGTGTAATTGGTTCTCGTTGGAATGCTTTGTTTTCGTTCTGCAGTGTAATTGGTTCTCGTTGGAATGCTTTGTTTTCGTTCTGCAGTGTAATTGGTTCTCGTTGGAATGCTTTGTTTGCGTTCTGCAGTGTAATTGGTTCTCGTTGGAATGCTTTGTTTTCGTTCTGCAGTGTAATTGGTTCTCGTTGGAATGCTTTGTTTTCGTTCTGCAGTGTAATTGGTTCTCGTTGTCAAGTTGTCCCGGTTATAGTAGTCACACTGTAAAAAATGTGTACTAATGTTTTCTGTGTTGAATATTTACTATTTTTCTCCATGTAGATATCAGCACTTTAAGCCAGTTAAAAGTCCTAGAGATGTCCTTTAACCTACTCATCTCGCTTCCAGCAAGGTACAGTCCTGCAAGGCTAGACATAAATGGGAATAGACCTTTCGTATTGACGATTTGCTGCTGATTGTGATGACTACAGACTCATCAGTACACTTGTTTGCACTGAATTACATTTGAACTGCACTGCTCTCAGCCAATGAGGATTGACTTTTTTTTATGTATATGATTATCATATAAACTGACTTAATCCAATCACACGTGTGGGATGGATGAAATCAAACTAAATGTGCAAAAAGATTAACAAACTGTACGTAGATCTAGTCTTCAAGGAAAATATATCGAACATTGATTCCGGACATGCGCAAAACCATGACGTAGCACCTTTAATACTCATCGATGCACTTTCACTCTGCGGACGTTTTTACCAAAACTAATTACAATTGGCCAAATGACCGTCGCATACTCCTATTCCAATCCAACAGCAACAACATTTTTTATTTCACACAGTAAGAATTTTTTTTTATCCCTGCCTTCTCGTCCATTCGCTCCTAAAGGGCAGTAGAAAGGGTAAGGTAGGGGTTACCTGGAATAACTGGAAAGCTAATCAAGCCAGGTGATCCAGGTCAGGTCAGGTACTTGTACATATTACAGCTCACTGAACACTATTAAACAGAAAAATAATTACTGCTCACTAAACACTATTAAACAGAAAAAGCATTACTACTCATTTAACACTATTAAACAGAAAAATAATTAATGCTCACGTAACACTATTAAACAGAAAAATAGTTACTGCTCACTGAACACTATTAAACAGAAAAATAATTACTGCTCACTTAACACTATTAAACAGAAAAAGAATTAAACAAGAAATTTGGAAATACATAGTTAGAGTAGCGAATCAGGCTAAAGAGAATCAGAATAATACTATTGTTTAATAGGGCTCGAGGTAGAGCGATTTTAGGTAATTACTAATTTAGTTGATAGCTTAACTTGCTTAGATATAGAGTTCCGCACTTTGGGACCTTGGTAAATATAAGGCTGTTTACTAGACACGTAGTTTAAAAAAATCGGAGAATGTGGATGGTAAATATTTATTGTGGAACCATTCCATTCTCTATTAGAGCCGTGCAACTACTATAACCGGTGCCACTCAGACAACGAGAACTAAGCACATTGCAAAACGAAAATAAAGTATTTCAACTTACAAATACTATAGTGCATAATTTCTTGATCCAACTAGAACGGTTGGAAATTTTAAGAGCATATAGGATATCACACGATGTTATTCATTAAAAAGACTTCGACTTCAAAACTAGTGACCACCAATTTTTGCCTTTACCAGATTGAAGCTCGACCAAGTAGTTGAAATGTATTGTCTTTTACTTGACACTCGGATTGGATCAAATAACCGCATGTTCACCGCAAATGTGATTGGTTCTTGTTGTCTTAGCCACCACTTCTTTCTTGGCCGTTCTCTTAAATGTTTTCCCCTTGTCTTAGCTTTGATTTAGTACGAACAAGTTATCACACAATGTACCATGGTATATCCTCTTATTTCAGCCAATCAGAAAACGATAATCTGGACAGTTTGAATATGACCCGGGCCCAATTCAATAAAACTTTTACACGTGTCCGTACTTTACGTCTGGCCATTGTTTCATAGCCGGAAAACAATGGCCAGAGGCTTGGAAAATACATGTGCAAAAGTTTTATTGAATTGGCCCCAGATTTAGTGCATGTTATGGACTTGCAATATAACTTTTGAAAGTTCTCACATCCTTATCTTTTGTGTTTCGTGCATCAACAGCTTGTTCGAGTTACAAGATTTGGAGATTCTTGACTTTTCCTACAACCGACTTTCCTTCATTCCAAGCGAAATCAGCAACCTACGGTGAGACGACAAACCACAGACCATCTGCTTCGTTCCCAGGCTTCTTAGCGTCCTCGCGCTCCGCGATTTTCAGACACCTGGGAACAAGCCAGTAAAGGATAGGCTCCATGTGCGGAATTCCGCTCAGAACACTTTCTTTTTGATGAAAGCAACAATGACGCAACAATAGGATGATAGCGATGCATAGAGGAGCATCATAAAAATAGAGGTTTATAGGTTGGATTAATGACATCACACAACGTGTTTATAACGATTATAGTGTTCTTTCTGACAAAAACCAATGCATCGATGTTCTAAATGACGTAACAATGGCATGATGTGGACGGTGCTTACGCAAGCACTGAAACCGGGGCCACTTAGACAACGAGAACCAATCACATTGGAGAACAAAAACACAGCATTCCAACTCACGGTTATTTGAGCCAATCAGTGTTGAGTAAACGACAGTAGTATTTCAACTTGCTCGAGCTTCGATCCGATTAAAGGCAATTCTGAAGAAAATAATAAAGAAAATTGTATGGATATTTTACTTGTGTTTAGTTCTCGTTGTTTCTGTAGCTGTGTACAGCCGCTGCTCCACAGGCTATGGTGTCAGTGGCTTTTTGTGGGCAGGACAGACAAAAACGCTTGCAAAACAGAAATATACAAAACAGCGCAAATATTGAATCGTGTGGCATAATTTTTCCCCTCAGGTATTTGCGGGAGCTGAATTTGGAGGGCAACCAGCTTGGAGCAATGCCTGTCGGTACTCTATACCTTCAGCTGAAGTACTTTAGGATCGGCAACAATTACATCCACCCTTTGTTCTGGCGAGAAACTGCTAGCAATCAACCGCAGGTAAGAAATACCTGAGTCACAGGAAGCCCGAGCTATATGTAAACAAACCTGAACCACAGGAAGCCCGAGCTGTATTATGAGCGCGTGCTAAAATCAACACATAACAGCAGAATCAAGTCGAAAGGTATTTTATTTCACAATTTGCTAAGAAATCAGTGACAAATACACAAAATGGGAGGATGGTTAGCCTGTTCAATAGTTAAGGAGACACGAGTGACCGAGTGAGTCTGGTACGAGACAAAACCGCTGGCGCATGCTCGATACGAAAACAACACGAATGCTGCAGTGCCTTCTTTTCTCTTCGCTTTTCATGGAGTTTAAAGACCCTGTGTCCGAGCCCATGGTGCTTTGCGCCAATGTTATGATTAGTTTGTTTATCAACGGCCGCATAAATTAAAGGCCAGCTTTTAGGCGAACTAAGCCTAAAATGCTCTCGATTGTTTATCAGTTTCATAAAAAAAGTACACATACACTTTGGATAACGAATTTCATAATTTTTACCGGATTAAAAACCCAATCGAGCCCACGAATTTTCCCCGGATGCTTCGAATATGATTTTAACAGCCGACTCGGCAGGAAGCCAGTTGTTCTGTCTTTAGATTCTAATTAGGTTTACGAGTGCGACTTTTCACAACTCTACAAGCAAACACATACTCTTGCTACCTTGTTTTCATGTCTCCAGTATTGCTTAGCTGTATTTGAAGATCTCTACTTTCCTTGCGAATGATATATTTTGAGTGCAAAATGAAATGTCGTACTCGCACTCGAGTCAAACTCACAGCGAAGTAACAGCTGAACTCGGCAGATTGGACTTTGACGTATACAGATAAGTCTGTAACACCGCAGTGGAGCTCAGCCGTGCGAAATTATAATTACGAATGATCTTGATGCCAGAAGCGGTTGCTTTGTGCCGCTTTGTATTTCCAACGAAGCCCGCCGGTCCCTTAGTGCAGCAAATCCCCGGGAAACTCACGTAGTAGTCCTTTTGAACCACAAGTGGTCTCTTGTAGACCTAGAGAAAGTAAAATGTGGACTGCTGAAGGATTATTTGTCGAGTCGCTTTGCCTCGCTGTCTCGGTCCTTTCTCCGGCATTCCTCTACTCGCCACTCTAGACCGGGATTCGAAGAAATATTCGAACTAAAGTTTCATTTAAAAAAGTATATATACAAAAGTTAAGATAAAAGAAAGTCAGTTAAGCATATATACCTATGAATAATTACACGATGGCCCAAACTAGGGATGGATTTCGAAAGATTCGAGAGTCACATAACAACAACGATCTTTCTGATTTTCGTAGTCTACGAAAATGATTTGCGCGCGCAAAGCACCATGGGCTCGGACACAGGGTCTTTAAGAAGAAGGGTTGTGTCTAGTATAAGGAATGGCAAGCGATCACTGACTTCAAGGGCACCCAACGAAGTTTTCTGTTAAAAAGCTGTTCGGGAGAGTAAGTTAGCCTAAAACTTTTGGATTTGAAAAAAATTGTCCCTAGAAAATTGTTTTCTGAAATACTGGCTAGAAAATTGTTTTCAATCTCTAGAAAGTTATAGAAGAAAAGGGAGACTAAAAGGTTTCCCCTAAAATATTCGTGCGTATTCGTCTGATCAATAGAGCAAGAGCTTTCCCCTAAAATATTCGTACGTTTTCGTCTGATCAATAGAGTCAGAACGATGCGGAAAAAAACATTGGTTGGAATGAAAAAAACAAAACATATTATCACAAATCATTTAGTGAAGCGGCCACCTAAAGTTTTCGAGAACACATTTTCATTCTCTAAGAAATTCTGACATATAAAATCCGAAAGAATAAACCTTTAGCAAATGGAGGTCACCTAAAAGAATTGCCTAAAGGAAAAACGAACCCCTAAAAAATTCGTACCTCCACAAAACTTTGCAACATGAAGTTACTTGGCCTAGAAAATTCTTGTTTATGTTCTAGACTACTAACAAATTCGTAGGCCGGGAATATTTTGCCATAGAATTTTCGGTTGACGCGATTTCCACCTAGAAAATCCGAACAGCTAATAGCTTTCTAGAATACGTCAAAAGACATAGTAGGCGCCTTAAAATGGCTAGATGAGCTGCATACAACTGGTTTCAAACGAATTTCAAAAAGTACTCGTTGGGTGCCCTTGTGACTTCCCCTACCCATTGTGGGACCAATGTTTTTATTGTGCACACAGTGCATATCCGTGACGCAAACGAGTGCTAAACTCTAATATTTACCTCAGGGCAAGTGAAATAGAACACTCTGCCTCGTTACACGTGTAACAATGCTCTGTAATGAAAAATATTTCTTAAAATAATTGAAGTGATCCTCCAATACATTTTCTAACTAGTTTATAAACGTGTTTATCTCGTCTAGCGCTTCGTCACTGCTAACTTTTTATGATAATGCATGCGTGTAGCTCACCTTTGCAATTTAGTTGACTTTTCCGCAACAGTTCCAGACTGATCGCAATCGAGAACTGGTAGTATAAACGATTTATAGTAAGATAATACCTGCAGTCTTCGTAGTCACATTGTTTTTAGTACGACTTAGCATGCCTACTCTCTTTCCTGGTTAAGACATGTTTGACATGAGCATTCCAGGCCGGAAAGAGTTTCGTCCAAGACGACGCGCTTTATTGACAACTGGTGACAGAACAAGAGTTTCGTCCAAGACGACGCGCTTTATTGACAACTGGTGACAGAACATAGTGATACTTCAGTCCCAAACAGATTTTCCGTTATATTTTTAACAAAGTATTCACCAGTTCAAGCTCATATGTAAGAACTGCTTAGATTTCATGTATATGTATAAATAGTACTTATTGTTCGAGTCAACAGTTGTTTTGTGCATGCAAGAGCCAGTGGTATTCATGCAGTTCCCTGGCTTGTATTTATTGCAGAGGTTACTAGATTTGTGCGCCCTAACAGTTGCTAAGACAGACCAAGACACGGCTGCGATGGTCGCCCTGCCAGAACCACTGAAAGCACTTCTGAAGAAGTAAGTATTATTTCAACGTGTGTACAACAACAACAATATTTTATTTCACTCAAACTATTACAAAATGTAGTATATTTTATAAATGAGTTGGAAGACCCGAACAAATCCATACAGCTATCTAACCGGGACTAAATAAGAATGTGTGAGTATAATAGAAATACGACACATGTAACACAAGGATCTGCGTCGACTAAGGGAGCTTGAAACGTGTCAGTTCTAGGAACTGACTGGACCAGTTCTCAGAACTGACACGTTCCATTTAAGAACTCGCCGATCAGACCAGTCAGTTCGCGTCCATGCATGGAAAGCGCTCTTAGTCTAAACAGAGCAATGCGACTACCCTGGTGCTAGAGGCTTGAAGAAATAAAAGGTGAAGGGGAAAAAGAAAACAAGAAGAGCCTCTGGTGTTATCCGTTGAAAATCTCACTTCCATGCAAGCATTAGATTAAGATTTTGAACCTCATCCTTGATTGCATAATCTACTCATTATCAAGCGTGAGTGCTGGATGTAACGATAATTTTCATTGGCTTCGACGTGTTTAACGTGTTTTCTGGATTTGAAATTCAGCGCATGGAATTGAGATTCTCAACGGATAATTCCAAAAGCTCTACTTTTTCTCCTCTCTCTCGCATTTGATTTCTCCAAGCCTCTGGAACCCAGGGTATAATCCGGTATAATACGACATACAATGACTTCAACATTTTTCTTCCACCTGTCCTTGAACTTGTTGATATTCCGAAGTTTTCCCGAGTCGAACTTGTCTGTCACTCTCAGTGCATTTGAGAGTATTCGTTGCAAGGCAAGTTTTAGAAATTAGTTAATGCACGCAACATAACTCTATCCTACTTTCTTCAACACTGTTCGAAAATGTTGCGATGCGAGTTGCAGGAAAGTTATATTTCTGTTATTAGCACGCTATGAATTAAATTTTAGTTTGCAAAATAAAGTTTCACGTTTTACCACCTTGTCTCGATATTTATATTGTCCACTTTGGTTGCTCAGTTGTAAAATTGCAGATCGAGAAGCTAAGCAATCCTAGTACTGTCAGGACTTCTTCGTGTAACATGTTGTACACTCGAAATGTTTCACGTGTTGTTTTACCTTAAGCATATCATTAACTTCTTCTTCGCAGCCCAAGTAAATGCGATTGCTGTGGAGGGCCGAAGTTTGGCGAAGGTCTCCGAGTCATCAAGTCCATGGACGAAGTGTTCGGCGTCAGGAATTTGCCTTTTCTCTTCAGCGCTTGCACGCAAAAATGTCGTAAGAAATTTATCAAGAATAGGGACGCTATGCAGCTCTGGCTATGGAGAAATAACACAGTGGTTTCCAAGACGCAGTAATAGTGCTCAATAATAAATTCAAGGTCTTCCTATTCGAACTACGAAGAACAAGTGTTACAGATCTCCGACAATTTAATAAAAGCCATTAGTCTAGGTCTAACTGGCCAGAGAATAAATTCCTTAATATTGCTCTGTAGTGAACAACATACAGCCCGAAGCAACCATTGTCTGAACTGGGCTTTCCAGTAAGTTCTGCCTTATCTGAACACATTGTCATATCGTTTTTTTTTATTCCACAACATAAACTTCGTAAATGAATGCGCGAAGGACTCAAGAAGAAGCTGAAAACAGTAAGACAAACGGAAAAAATAGGACTGCCTGAGCAAAAGAAACATGCAATATCTAAATGGAATATATGAAATATTTATTTTTTAAACGATTAATTATTTATATACCCTCACATAAAATTCTAATTAAAGCAAGAAGTGGTTCATTTGTTTAACTACCATGAGAAACGTGAATTTACAATAAAGAAATTATTTAAAACCTTGAAGTATCATTGATTCATAGGTCAAAAGGGTTCAGTCTCTCTAAATTAACCCCCCCCCCCCCCCCCCCCACAACATGACTCCCTCAGTATTACAATTTCGAAGACGCATCCTCCGATGCTAATGGTTGTTTAGCTTTAGGGCTATCTTCCTTGTATTGTAATCCCCCGAGACTCAATCTCGTTCCAACAGTCTGCGGGTTTTTCGTCCAGCGGAGAAACTCGGTGCTGACTAAAAGTACCGTGGGCTACAGGATCCGAAATTAACTTTTTCACGTAGGCGTCAACTGGCGACTAGCCAAATTGTTTTAGTCGCCAAAAGACCAATTGTGATCGTCACATTTCAAGTTTCAAGCGACAAACAACATTTGCTGGCATGTTTTATTGGCTAAATTAGAACATCGTGTGACTTCGGGACATTGTGAAGACTAGGAAAGTCACCAGCTGGCGACTAACTCTGAAATTTTGGTCGCCAACACTCAAAATTTAGTTGATTGGCGCCAAATAAGGCGCAATTTCGGAACCTGGGAACAAGGTTGCTCGAGAGTAGTTTGAATACTAGGCTCAATCTCCCTTTTTAAATGATGCTGAATGGTCGTATTAAATGCTATAAAGAGGTTATTGACCAAGCTTGCTTAACGCCACGAGGACGCAGCCCGAGTTGAGCTTTACGACCGTCTCGCACTGCAAAACGAAAATGAAGCATTCAAATTTGCAAATCCAAGCAATTTACTTCATTCAGACAACTACTTCGGAACTAGTCCACCAAATTCCCTTTTAGCGGATCGAAGCTTGGGCAAGTTGAAATGCTATTGTCTTGTAATCGACACTGATTGGCTAAAATAACCGTAAGTTGGAATGCTTGTTTTCGTTCTGCAATGTGATGTAATGAATAATACTCTAAATAATAGTTAACAAATTCAAAATGTGAGAGAACAATCCAGAATGCCTAATGAAGGTAAATATTTTTTTTAGATCAGTAAACTGGGATCTCTAACATGGAAATAACCACTGTCATCTGAAAGAGATCAGCAAACAGGGATCTCTAACATGGAAGTAACCACTGTCATCTCAAAGAGCACCTATAAATATTTTTTTAAGTTAATAGTGTAGGATAAAATTCCGAAAAGATATTAAAGATGGGGTTTGCGTACACAGCCTCGTTTTGATGTTTATTTTTCAGATCCTAAAACGTCTAACTATGTAGCCTCGTTTGCATCCAATCTTAGTGTCCACGAGGGGGGAGGGAAGGGACCGACACTAAGAGTGGAAACAAAGGAGGCTAATAACTATGCAGAGAAATATTATTTCATTTTCCAACTGCTACAGTTTACTTACATAAACACCCTATTTTAGAGGAAAAACTTTTAAGGGCCTATTGACATATTTAAATCGACCGTTGCTAGGGAAAGTTTGCAGCCTCGTAAAAGCCGGAAAATTAAAGAGTGGGCAATGATTATTGTCAAGGTGACAACCAGGGTAAGGTCTTGTAGTCTGATGATGTTATTAAGTGACATCATGATGACATCAAAATCAGAAAATGTCTCCAAGGATTTTTAATCTACTAGTAATTTATGAATATTTTCCGAACCTACGAATTAATGCGCATAAAACATAGCATGCGTTTGCCATTACGACAAAAAATAAAGATTTTACAACACGTTTCAGTCCATTTTAAGGTTTTTTGGCGAATGAAAAGCCACAACTTTGGCATTTATTGTCGGTTTCCAAAATCCATGCTCGGTTTTGTGGAGAACGTGGTCGACAACATTTTAACAGGAAAAAGTTAGGTGGTTAGTGAAAGCGCGCTAAATGTTTAGGATTTTTAGAAACTGGAAGTGAAGATATTAACGCATGCGCAAAAGTGCTTGTTTTGTGGTCGTCAAATAGTCGGAGAACTGTTGTTGCAGTAAAGCCTACAATAATTGGTCGAACAGGATGTGCATTTTCTCCTATTTCCTCCGACAATGGCCAGTTTTGGGACTTGGCTGAATACTCCAGCTTGATTGTCTGCAATGAGCTTCGGCTGACTGTGTGGAGCACATGCCAGGAACCCATTTCGCGGCAAACTGAAGAGTCAATAGAATTCAAGCAAAAATTAGACCAAGATTCGACAACTTTCACTTGAAGTTGAATCTCGTGGCGTTCACAACAGTTTAATTGTTTTCCGACATCAAAAATACTTTTCTTAAGGATGAAAACTGACCTGTATTTTAATTAGTTGCACCGAGGTTCAATCACAACTTTACCAGAAACCCGAAAGCATTATGTGGAGACAAAAGTGTGCATGTTTGTTTTAGATTTGAGTTGAAAACCCGGCTGCCGGTCGAAAATTACTTGACTTCTTGAGTGGCCGTACTTATCTAGTCTTCGTGTTTTTAGAAGCCATGTTCTCGCTGGAAGCAGCCATTTCAGCTTCTGTATCTTTGACAACTTTAGATACTATTTACTAGATGTTCTTTCTGTTCTTTCAATCTATCAACAGTGGAAAGAGCTCGGCTACATTGGAGAGTCTAATACAAGTTTGCTTCCCATTCATCGGCGATACATCATTGTGTTGGCGACGCCGTGCGCTTGCCGTTACTTTTTTTACTCGGTACAAATTATGAATTATCCCTTTCTCTAGGTTCAAGTACAGTTAGGCGTAGGCCTGAGCACAAAAATCCGGATTTTTTTAGGATTTTTAGAAGATCAGAAGATTTTTAGAAAATCTTGGGATTTTTAGAAAATTTGGAGATTTTTAGAAAATATTTAGAAAATTTGGGGATTTTTAAATAATTTTTAATATATTGAGACGTATTCTGATTATATATTGTAGTTTGATTTTCTTGACTACTTCTGTACTTCAGTAACTACAATGCATTGATCCAGCGGTTTCCCCCATTGTTAATGCTTCCCATGTTTCCATACTCGGTTGAGCTGAAGAAAAAACATGGCGGAGCAAGCTGCAGTCGCTGTAGCAGAACTTGTGGAGCCTGAGGCTGCAAGAGAGAGGGAAGTAGTTACGATTTTAGACAGGTTGAAAGCACCCAATGCTAGTGACTTGTCAAGGAAAAGGAAACTAGTTGTGAACACCGGAGGCAATAGACGAGCCAAGGGAAAAGTAGCAAACCCACAGTATGAACCGAAGGTTAGTGCCAAAGAACGCCTAGAAGAGTTTAAAGAAGAGTCATTGAAGATCATTAGAGGGAATACTCTGTTTTGCCAATCATGCAAGGAGGAAGTGTCTGTAAAAAAGTCGAACTTAGTCGCGCATTTATCTAGCAAGAAACACCATACCAACAAAGAAAAACGGGCGAAAGCAGCTAAAAAAGAGCAGGTTATTGCAGAGGCGTTGACTAAGTTTGATGAGAAGCATCACCCTAAAGGCGAAACACTGTCAACCTCAACAAGAGTATTTAAGATAAAGGTGGTGCGAGCATTTTTGAAGAGTGGTACCCCACTGAATCGAATACTTTCGGGAGCTGTTCGAAGAGGCTGACATCACTCTCACACACCCCTCTCACTTGCGTCAACTTATACCCTTTATTCTTGAAGAGGAGAACAAGATACTTTTCAAGGAGCTCATGGGAAAGGATGTTTCTATAATCTTTGATGGCACAACTAGAGATGGCGAAGCCCTGGTAGTTCTAGTTCGCTTTGTGGATGACTGGTATTTGAAAGTGAGACTTGTACGGTTTCAACTTGTCAAGAACTCTGTTTGTGGCGATGAGCTGGCACGAATCGTGATAGAAGTCCTCCATCGAAGGCTTGGTGTTTTACAGGGCAACCTCTTAGCTGCAATGAGAGATAGAGCACCTGTCAATACGAGTGCTCTCAGGACAGTGTCTGTGCTCTATCCAGACATGTTAGATGTGGGATGTATCTCGCATTTTCTTGATCGAGTAGGGGTTAAATGTAAAACCCCAGTCCCGAGTCCATTCATGTCTACATGGAATTTGGTTTTTACCACAAGTATGAAGGCGAGACGAGTGTGGAAAGAAATATCTGGAACAGGAATGCCGCGCTATAATTCAACCAGGTGGTGGAGTCTATGGGAGTGCATGAAAGTCGTGTTTGAAGAGTGGCAGAATGTAACTGCTTTCTTGGAAAGCAATGAATCGTTCGCAGAAGCATCCAGGATGAAACTCTCCCAGGCAGTCGAACAGAGTTCCTTACAAATTAGAGTTGAGCAAGCCGCTATGATGGAGTTAGAGAAGTTCGTCAAGGCTACCTACACCCTTGAAGGAGATGGGGCCTTGGTATTCATTGCCTTTCAGCAGCTTGAAGAGTTGAGAGAATTCGTTAGGGTTCAGAACTTTCCTATTCTAGTGCGTGTGGTTCAAGAGTTATTTCCTCTGAATGTTTCCGAACAGCAAAGGTGGTATCACTATGGTGTCACAGAGTGTCTGCAGCCTGCTTTCCAATACTATTTGGGAACTTCTGCCAATGATGCTATCGTGTCACGTTCTATTCGAGTGTTTCAAGCAGCGCAGTTGTTCAACCCGAAAGTTGTCAAGATATCGAGGCCAGTTGCTGTAGATGTTGATCGAATTAGAGCTGTACCATTCCTCGATGATAACAACGTGATCCAGTCCTTGAAGGATGAACTTCCAGCATATCTGGTGAAGGTTGCCAACATCCCAGATGAATTTGATGCTCTGACAGACACCTGGCCATGGTGGAGACAAAATGCTGCCGAACTACCTTCATGGTCCTCTGCTGTTAAGAAAGTCGTGCTTATACAGCCATCATCCGCTGCTGCTGAGAGGGTCTTCTCTTTACTGGTGACAATGTTTGGAGACCAGCAGCATGATGCGTTGGAGGATTACATAGAGGCAGCGCTTATGCTCCGAGTTAACAATCGTTGAGCTCAGAAGTCAGAACCTCTCTTGAAAGTTCATAAATGTTTTTGACGCTATATCAGTCACTATGGCACGTTGTTAAATCAGGAAGGATATGCTTCTTGATATATGGAATAACTGTTACAGTTAACTCTGAGAATGTTGATGTTACTGTTTCCATGCTGCCTGAACTCTTAGAAGCAAAGTCTAGCCTGCTAGCCATCAATTTATCTAGTACTAAGTGGAGCTACACAAAGAAACACGGCTTAACACGCCTTTAAGCAATTTTCAGGTCTTTTAAAGCACCAATATATATTATTATTATTTTTATTGTTTTTATTTTTTTAAATACCCGATTAAAAAAATATATATATGGAGATTTTATGAGATTTTTAGAACTTTTTCGGGATTTTTAGAAGTTTTTTTCGAGATTTTTAGGGGGAAAAATAGGATTATCCGGATAGATTTTTAGACCATTTTTCGGGATTTTTGTGCTCAGGCCTAGTTAGGCGCCTTTCGAGTTCTGAACGATTCCTTCAAAATTATCGTATTATTATTTTCTTTCACACGATAAACCAAACTTTTCATACTTGTTCCGACTTTTGAACACTTTTATTACTTCATTCATTCATGAAAACCTTTCAGGTAAACTACGAATAAAGTGTGTAAGTATTAAAACAATCGGGTGGCCAGTGAACATGCATAAAACTAGCCTGAGAAAACAGCCGACTCATATCACCAGAGTCGGCTGTTTTCTCAGCCTAACAAAAACCGGAAGTCAAAATCGCATCTCCTGCTGCGAGCATAGCAACTTAACTTTTGATACTTTGCAAATTAGGTGTACGCGCGACTGCAAAATTAAATTCCATCGATATATTTTCGGAATTTCATCCCATGCTATTAAAACTTACCAAAATGTTGATATATAGGTGCTCTTTGAGATGACAGTGGTTATTTTCACGTTAGAGAACTCCCAAATCAGCACATGTAAATAAGGTTTATCGGCTTTAAGTTCCACGTTTGTTTCTGGTACCTTTATAGCCTGCGTATTCCGGGCCCTTTTGAGCCGAGCTACGCAGGCTAGTACCTTTATAACTCAATTCTTCCCTCGGAAGAGCGGACCTTTTCCTTTCCCATCCTCTGACAGATCTCTTTTAGTTTAGGAACAAACTCGTTCCAGAAAGCTACCCGATCTGCGTACAATTTACTACGCACTCTTGGTACCAGGTTCATATCCAAATACTCTTGCTTTTCGGTCGTGTACCGAGGCCAGTTTACCAGGTCGTGGCCATCTTGATGCCGATTAGGATTTCTGAAAGTGTGGACAGAAAGAAACTAAACGAGATGAATCACGTACTAGGTATATACTACTGTTACTGTGTTATCTTTATTGCTACGTACCAATTATTAATTATTTTCTAATTAACTTAGTCTGTTATCTATATCTAGTTTAACAGCAATTAGTGTAAACCAACTAGTGCACTATTACGAATCCTGCGCACAGATGACGTCACAAAATGTAGACCCCCCGCCAAGACTCAGACAAATTTACCACTTTTCGCGTTAGAACTTACAAGAATTGACCAGCACTTCAGTTCGTCGTCTGACTATTCTACCAGAAATGACGGCTTTCCTGCAATATATTTCGAAAGAAAACCTGATGATTGTACTGTCGAACAGCTTAAACGTTGGCTAAAATACAGAGGATTGAAACAAAGCGACAAACGGCGATCTTATCAAGCGAGTTTCGAGTCTGGGGAGTGGGGGTGCAAAGATGGCGTGAAATACAGTGTTTGTATGGGAATCCGATGCCAAATAATTTCCGTCAAATCGAATTTCGGAAATATTCACTGTCTGCAAACTTAAGATACCAGGTAAGAGATTAACTGATCAAAATGTGAGGGATGTAGTTGTACTGGGAAGCGTGCAATCGTGGCATCGGATTCCCATACAAACACTGTATTTCGCGCCATGTTTCCCCGGCTCCTACAAGCCTAGAGTGGTCAGTGGAAATTATCTTGGACTGGCCTATTCGTTGCCGTAAACCACGTTTAATATAGTCAAGCTCTAACTGAATCCCAAACTTATCTTTTCCCATTGAATATCGTTGTAAGACTTCACCTAAACTTTGAAAAGTCAGGTTTTCCGTAAGAGATTCATCGGCGAATGCGAATATTGACTATATATTGTAGCCAGCAAGTAACTTAATATTTGAAATTCTTTAAAATTAAATTCATCGGAGACCAAAGCTAATGTAATGGGTGGAAAATAGATACCAACTGTGCAAGATTTTGAACAGACTAACAAAAGTACGAGCTAATCATTTATGGTTCGACAAATCTTCACAGACAAATGTGCCCGGAATTATATTTTCTCTGTAATATTTCTCTGTACAAATGATATTTTTGTTTGCAAATTTATAGCTTTGTAAGAAAAAAAAAATTACCCTAAAATTAAGCAGTCTTGCTTTATATGTTGGTGTGCTCTTTCAAGCTATTATATTATGTTTTGCATTTGTCGAGTTTTCAAATTACCTGCAAGATACCCATTCCGTGCGACATTTCGAAAATAAATTTTAAAACTTCATTTGTGTTCGTAAAATAAATCAAACCATTGTAGATGACGAACATGAGTCAGTTCGCTTCAAAACTTTACTTCAAATCCATAAATTCAAGTAAACTATGGTTGAACTGTAATTCCTTCTCGCTATGTTTACTGGCGGGTACAGTGTATAGTTCAGACAAACTCCCCCTTGCATTTCAGTGCACTTGTCTCGTTATTATTCTGTGTTTTTGAAGTCTCCTGTACAAACATTTATCCAACGCTGACATTTCTCACTGAGTTTTGGAACGGAAAAGCACTGAGAAAAGATGAGAAACTCTGCTAGCGGTGTACCAATCGATGCTTCCATCTCTGAGAGGATATCTCTTTGAGCGATTTATGAAGGTTTTTATACATCTCGAGTAACTCTTACTGATATATCCCCCAGCAACAGTTCTTGGTAGTTACCATTACTGATACGACTGGGAATCTTATTTCAGGTATTTCTTCTTTTTTTTTGATCGAAAAACCTATGAATCATGTCCTAACACGACTCTCAAAGTCACTGAAATACTGTAAACAGCCGCGTGTGTTTGTCTGATTTTTGCGGGGGGTCTCTTTTCAGACAATCTATTTTTAGTAACTGTGCGCAGCGCTATTAGTGTAAACCAACTAGTGGACTATTACGAATCCTGCGTTTTGATTGGCTACCCTACCATAGGTCAATTTGTGATAGTATGGTAGAGAACCGCACGCATTTTCACGAAATAATAACATTTTTTTCAACTTCAATTTGTTTCTTTATTATTTTCTACAATCCGACTAGTTAGTTTATACTAAAACAATTAGACCTCTCGCCCTCACGGGCTACGAGTTAAATAGCCCATTCGGCTGCGCCTCATGGTAGCCCATTCGGGCTGTGGGTCTAATTGTTAAATATACAACAGTGGTCACGATTGACGTAGCACTGCGACTGCACGGGAAATAGATGTGCGCTTGCGTGTGAGATATTAGCTGACTGCGTATCTTATGGTCAATGCCATGTATCTTGGCACTGACAATAAGATACGCGCGCTCTGTGAACGAGATTGTATAGTGGCATGTGTAGAGTAGTGCCACCCGTTTTTGATAGTTATTCTAGATAGCACGTTAAACCTGATCTCCTTTAATTAACCTTTAAAATTGTAACTGTAACATTGACCTACGAAACCTATATGTAGGGCATCCTCCTTGACTGACCTTGTATATAGATTGATATGAATATTAATGTGACGTCAGAGCTTTAATAGTCCGAAATCTTATTGTCAGACATCTGCCTTTTACCGAATGATTATTAGTCGGCACAAAGCCTCTTGCTGTTTCGCTTTCAGTCTGAATTCAGGTGCGAAATTCCGCCGGTTTGCAGCTCTTCAAATTCCTTAGGACTGTATAACATTGTTCTCGAAGCCATGCCGAGATTTTACAAGCAAAGTTTTTTTAATAAACCGATCGCGCGAAGAGAAAGTATCACTAAAGTTCTTGGCTTCGCTGTGACATCCACACTAACATCCAGTACAGAATACTCTGACGCGACTGCGCATGCTCTAGAATCGGGTTTAACAGATGTCTCCTTCCCTGCCTCATTATTTTAGAGATCTGGGTACGAGACTTATTCTCTCTTGGTGAAACCAAATAGACACTTTCGAATTACGCCCGAGAACAGGAAAATTTCCATGCGGAGGCCCTAGGAACTGATTGTTTGAATTCACTTATTGTCGCTGTATTACCTGAGCAGCATAGAGTGTACTTCGAAAGTAGCCTAGAGTGGATCGTATTTAATACTGTGCCGTTGCCGCACGGCATGCCATTGAGATGGCTTCCCTATTAGTTTTTGTCCTTCTGATCCAATCAAATTACATAGTTACAATATACAGCAAAGTCGCAATAAGATTACGGTACAGCTAATACGAAATCTGCTTTTTTTTAACGTACCCATATTTTGCAAAGTTTGTCCACAGCTTCATTATAAAAGAACTCAGTCCCCTCTCGACATCTGTGTAAGCAGTAGCCGAACGAAAAACTGGATTCCATTTCCAGGGCATCCCAAAGACATACTGGATTTCATCGAAATGATTCACACCCGCTGACAGTGGATATGTCGAGTATGTAGAGCGATAAGACATGTGATAGAAGAATGTTGGAACTCCCGCCTTGGCAAAACTCGTAGCCGTAAACACAGCAGGCCCAAAAAACCACGAATCACTCACAAGATTCTGCCAGTTCTGTAAGATATTCTGAGGGTTACTTGGGTCGGTGTGGTTTGTGTACTGGAATAATATGGCTTTCTTCACTAAGTCGGACTCGCCATTCTGAGTAAAGGAGACATCTTTAATGATTTTGTAAAAGGCCTCCAATGAAGGTGGAATGTCTTTTCCCGAGGGCTGAATTCCATGAGGAAAGAAGGCACCCTCATCTTTGTTGACCCCAATCATGGCTGAACCAAATGTGTTAACTCGTCCTTCCGCTAAAAGGACTTTAGGTTCATCTCGTAAAAACTCTCCATCTACAGTGGGAACAGTGAAATTTGTGCCAAGTAACAGAAAGTCGCATGATCCTTGCGCTCTGATCACGATGTCGGTAGTTTTGCTTCGTAAACAAGAAAGTAACTTCTTTTTATCAATACAGTTCAGCCTTTGAAGAAAAACGTCATTTTTCTTCTCATCTTTTGTGGTAAATGAGCCATAAGTTGAAGTTGCATCGCCACTTTGTAGAATAACATTGTGGAAAAGTCCTTTAGATAAAGGGGAGAGTACATGGAGACCAACACTCGCTCCACCAGCACTCTCGCCAAATATGGTCACGCGCGCTGGATTCCCGCCAAAACTATCGATGTTCTCCTGGACCCATTTGAGTGCCAATACTTGGTCAAGCATCCCATAATTGCCCTTGAGCTCGGTTCCAGGGATGTTAAGGAATCCTAGTAGACCAAGTCTGTAGTTGATGGTGACCACGATGACGTCATTGTAAGAAGCCAATGGCGAGCCATCATAGAGCATACCTGAGCCACGATGGAATCCTCCGCCGTGAATCCAAAACATAACGGGGAGCGTTTGGCTTGCCTTCCTATTGGCTGGTCTAAAGACATTTAGGAAGAGACAATCTTCACTGATGATCTCTGAAATAACGAAATGAGCAACGGGTCAACTGAGGAAATGTTAGTTATTGAAACATTCAGTACACAGTCAATTAATACCGTCTTTAATAGCCTTGATAAAATACATACTAGAGGTAATCAAAGATTATTGAAGTGCGTTCGATTTGTTGTTAGAATCATCTGTGTGAGCTGACTGAGAAGAACCTGTTTTGCATATTTTGTGGCCTAACGAAAAACATAGGCCAATAATGTTACATGCTGGATGAAACATCTTTTTTTGCATTGTACCAAGAAGTTTTATTTTATTTAAGTTTTAGATTTTACAATAGCTACAAGTTTAGCTATTGTAAAATAACTGTATCGATTTGGTTCTGGATGTCGGCCATCAATTCGTCATGGTCGCGGTATTACGCGTCAATTATAAGCCTTCTATGCATGATCAGGAAAATGATTTGAGATACTCTGCCTCATTATCCATAATTCTTACGAAGGAGGCGTGTTTTGGTGAACGTCAGTCATTAGTTTACGTTAAAACATCAGCTTATATTTAAAGTGCACCTAACCCCTTTTGCAATTTTTGGCTTACAAAGAATACTTTATGTTCTAGGCTTGTTTGAAATGGTGAAAATGTGATCTTTCCTGACCCATGACCGCGTAAGAAAAAGCCTGGGTCAATTCTGGATCTTACGTCATCTAATTCATTCGACTTTGCAATAAGTTGAATAAATGTTTAGGATTTTGTCTAAAATAACTGTTTTCTTTACTAACAACTCACAGACTGTATACTAGAAATTATCTCTATATCAATGTTGTTGTGATAGAAAGGCGACATGGAGAATAATGCATTAATGAGGTGACGTAAGATCAAGACCCAGGCCTTTTCTAACGCGGTCACGGGTCAGGAAAGGTCAAATTTTCACCATTTTAAACAAGCCTAGAACATAGAATATTCTCGCTAAGCCAATAAATTCTTCGCAGAAGTACTCAAAACCTTTCAAAGATTCATATGTATAAAAATTGCAAAAGGGGTTAGGTGCACTTTAACTGATTTGGTTCTCCCTTCAGGCAGACATGAATTACTACCAAATTGTATTGTGTATTTCGTTCTATTGTTTTGTATTGTGTTAATTCTATTGTATTTTGATAGCAATTCATGTGTTGCCTACATGAAGGGACCACTACTGATTTGCATAGAACTTGTTGAAAACTGGATCGAACGTGTGACAAGTGAATGTGTAGGAATGAGAGGTTAATCACTTAGGTCAGATAAGTATGATTTTCGTGCACGGAAGATATCTAAGAACATGTTGTTCTCGATTGTTTAGCCAATCAGAAATAGAGATTAATTATTTTGTGGGTGTGTAGAGGGTGTGTGTCCAGCAGTGAAATTTAAGGCATGCTAGATGCGTTTTACTTTGTTAGACCTTCGTAGGGACTCGTGTGATGGTGAAATAAAGCTTAGTTCGATTTTGTGACTGTGAATCTGTGGATTTCTTCTCCCGTTCGAGACAAACTGAAGTGATCCCATACTAATTAATTGGCAGTCAACCTATCCAAGTGTGACATTGATTATTTCGCTTGTCCGGCATCGGACGGAACGAAAATCACGAGGCAAGAGTAAATGAAGAGTTTTCACTCCCCCATTTCATCCTCATTCAACCGTTTCATCTATCAGCTGCCGTAATTTACAGCTATACAACTATTTCAATCCATGTTGTCTTGGAGATAGGGAATAGGACATTAGGGATTGTGGCATTACTTAGGGAATATGGTATTAGAGAATATGACATTATTATGGAAGAATAGGACATTAGGGAATAGGGTATTAGGGAACAGGGACCGACATGAATTATGGTTACGAGTACACGACCTGGACGACTTAGCTTACGGTTTATTTATCAATTTTTAGCCTATGTAAAGCCGTCAGACATTTAAAAATTGCCTTATTCCCTAATGCCCTATCTCCCAGACAACATTAATAGCGTTGCGCACAGATGACGTTACAAAATTTTGATCCCCCTCCCCCTTTACAAACAAATGTATGAAAAACTCTTAACACGATTTCACGCTTTCTAGCGTGATCAGTTAATCTTTTACATTTTACAGACAGTGAATATTTCAGAAATTCAATTTTACGGAAAGTATTTGGCATCGGATTCCCATACAAACACTGTTTTCGCGCCATGTTTGCAACTGGTCTATTCGTTGCCGCAAACCATGTTTAATATAGTCAAGCTCTAAATGAATCCAAAACTCATATTTTCCCATAAAATACCGCTGTAATACTTCATCTAAACGTTGAAGACGTTTCTTCCCGTAAGATGGCAAAAACAAATGAGACATGTAGCCGCATTCATCGGCGAATGGGGATATGCAGCCAGCAGGTAACTTAATTCGGAACTCATGGCTAGAAAATTACCAACTGTGCAAAGTTTTGAGCAGATATTTTGATTCAGACTGTACAGACAAAGTTACGAGCTAACAATTTATGGTTCGAAAATTTTACAGACGAATGTGCCCACCACCATACATTTCTCTGTAATATTTTTGTTTGCAAATTTATAACTTTGTAAGAAAAAGTAAGCACCTTAAAACTCGGCAGTCTTGCTTATTTTGGTGTTCTTTCATTTGTGTTTATAAAATAAATCACAGCATTGTAGATGTACATGCATGAGCTTCAAAACCGTATTTAGAATCCATAAATTCAAGTAAACTATGGTTATTAAACTATAGCTGAACTGTAGTTCCTTCTCGCTAAGTTAATTTACTGGCAGGTAGCGGGACTTCAGTAATTTATAGTTCAGACAGGCCCATTTACACTACACTGTATTTTGTGCCGAACGAACAATTTTACCGGTGCCTGGCCCTTCTAAATAGGTAGTCCGAGCACGGGTAAAATTGGCACGGGTACCAAAAATATTGGTTCTGCTCGGATAAAATCGTAGTGTAAACGACTATCCGGACCGAAAGCGCTTTTAATTATATAACCTTCATTCGTATTGGCAAGCGGTCACACTCAGAAGTTTACGCTTCAAGATGGCGGACAAACGCAGTCACAGCCACAGCCGAGCAAAAAGCTAAAAGCGGCCACGCTTGGAAAGAAAGCGATGTTAGAGAACTTTTCACAATAATGAAAGAAGATCGAGCCTTGAAACGCAAAAGCACCGAAGGAGATGATCAGTGTTGCCGCTAATCTCATGAACAATCCAAGTCCCGTTTTCTTTCAATTCGGGCCTGGTTTGGCTGACGCCTTTTTCATCAGTACCTTTATCAAATCTAGAGCTAATGTTGACGCTGTTGGAATTAAGGCTTCCAATCTTTCTTTATCCGCCATCTTGGATGGAGAAACAGCGCATGCGTTCTTCTGTTTCTGTTTGATACTCGGTAAAGCTTGAAGCATATGTAAGTCCCGAGGCTGGTACTTGAAACGAGGGCAGGCTGTTGTACCGGGTAACAATCCCCTTCTCTTCACGAATAGCACAACAGGTTCTCAGTTAACGTCCCCCATTTATGAAGAGAAAGTGTTGGGAGACATTAAGGCCAACGGCTGTACGTCCTTGCCCAAGGACACGGCCGGAGCTGGATTCGAACTCACGACCTCCCGCATTCATGACAGGAGAAATCCAGTTGTAATCAAAATATCCTTTATGCATAGGGTGTATTTCTCACTACATTTCATGTGAAGGTTTTGGAACGGAAAAGGTCCATCGAAAATGCCAAGAAAAGATGAAAACCTCTATATACATCTCTGAGAAATATCTCTGAGCGATTTTAATATGAAGATTTTTTCACATCTAGAATCACTCTTACATCTCCTCCAGCAACGGTGATTGGTAGTCACCAATACTGATATGACTGAGAATCCTATTTAAGGTAGTGCTTCTTTTTTTTTTATCGAAAAAGCGACGAATTATGTCCTAAACAGCAGTCTTGCGGGGGGTCTCGTGTCAAACAATCTATTTTTAGAAACTGTGCGCAGCGCTATTGAAATAGTATATATGCGTAGTACGTCCTGACACTTTTAATTAGTCATGCCTGCAATATATTTAAGCAATAGACCACACATTTCAATGTGTTTACTGGCGAAATAAAGCATGCGGGATGTTGGGAGAACACAATAAATGCTTGAAAATCACAAGCCGAAGGCGCGTGATTTTCAAGCATTTCCCAACATCCCAAGTGCTTTATCTTTTATTTTTAAATACATCGAAATGTGTGGTCTATTGCTTTTATGATGTAACTACGACACAACGCAAGCAGGCGTGCCGATGTCTGTGTTTACCGGCACAATAGACCATAGATTTTTGAGTCTATAAGCCAATCAGAGTGCTCGTACTATCTGGGTTACACAGGGTTCACACAGGAAAGTTATAATGAATTCCATGACTTTTCCATGACTAAATTAAAAAATCAAGGACTCAAATTAGGTTCTGGATGAGACAAGAAAAACTAGAAAATGTCATTTAAAGAATTAAGAACTGAACCCCAAATCAATCCGACGAAAATAAAAAAAACTTATATTCAAGAGAAATAAGTTCTGCTATTATATTTCTTTATGGTGCACGTCTAAAAAGAGGAAATACGTTTTGAAGGTCGAACAATATCCCATTCTCTGCTGATAAAGCTAGTTTGTGTGGCGGCTCAATTCAGTGTTTTTTCCCCGTATCGTACGTCATGCATACCAAGAAAAAATAACCACACCTTCAGCACAAAGAAAGCACAATAGTGCGCAATTATGAGTCATTAGTCCATCTATTCAATACCGAAAACAACATGACAAAACTAATTTATTGTTAAAATGGTTTGAAAGCTACTTGTCTAATCGCAAACAAATAGTAGTTATAGACGGGCAGTCATCAGATATTAAAGCAGGAGTGCCTCATGCTCGGTCTTAGGACCTTTGTTATTTTAAATTTATATTAACGATATTACTGATGATATTGAAGCAGACTGTTTACTCTACGCTGATGATACTTAACTTTTCGAAATTGTTGACCCACCTGGAAAGTGTGCATCAATACTGAACAATGACCTTGAAAAAATCCAAAGTTGGGCTAAAATATGGCTAGTTACTATAAATCACAGTAAGACTGAATGTATGACATTTTCAGCTAAGCGATTAAAACCGCAACACCTGGACTTATATTTTGATGGCAATAATATCACCGAAGTTTCCAACCACACTCATTTTGGAGTAACCTTGTCTTCAAATTTGTCTTGGAGAGCCCATATTTTGAATGTTCACCAGAAGGCAAGTAAGAGGTTAAATATGATTAAAGGGATTCGGTATAAAGTAGGCAGGGAAACACTAAGAAAATTATATAAATCACTAGGCCTATAATGGAATATGCTGATGTCTTGTGGTATGCATGCACTGGTGGTGAGAGCGACCTCATTGAGTCTGTTCAGTATGAAGCTGGGAAGATCGTTACGGGTGATAAAAGATATAGCGAAATATATAGCTCACGATCGAGGCAATTGCTGACTTCCACTAGTACTTTGTTGGCTTTAACGGAAATCTTTAAAAAGCTTGTATACAAGCAATTCATTAATTACATTGAAAAACATGATGTTCTTTTCCAATGTCAATTTGGATTTAGGAAAGGTCACTCATTACAGCACAAGCTGTTAGTGAAATTGCGGATAGTCTACAAAAAGCATCGAATAGACAATAATTTATACACTTGTGGGATATTTTTAGACTTTTCGACAGCTTTCGACACTGTAAACCACCAAATACTAGAGAAGAAATTGTTCTTTTCCAATGTCAATTTGGATTTAGGAAAGGTCACTCAACAGCACAAGCTGTTAGTGAAATTGCGGATAGTCTACAAAAAGCATCGAATAGACAATAATTTATACACTTGTGGGATATTTTTAGACTTTTCGACAGCTTTCGACACTGTAAACCACCAAATACTAGAGAAGAAATTAGAATCATACGGAATTAGAGGAATTCCCTTGAAATGGTTTGCAAGTTATCTTGCAAACAGGCAACAATATGTAGCTATAGGGCACACAGAGTCACCAAAACAAGTGATGATTTGTGGAATTACATTAGGGCCCTTACTATTTTTAATTTACATCAATGATCTCATCTACCAAACTGCTCGGAGATCTCGACTTTTAGAATATTTGCAGATGATACAAATCTCTTTGCCTCAGCTCGTGACCTAAAAGCCTTGAAACATATTAGTTAATTCTGAATTGGAAAAAATCAAGGAATCAGGTGAGATGTAAACAAACTTTCTATTAATCTTACAAAAACAAATTACATGGTAATAAAATATTCTAGAAAAAGAGATGGAAATATAGAAATCAAGTTAAAGAATACAGATGGATTGTGCCACATATTAGAGAAAAAAGATCATATAAAATATCTCGGTGTTATGATCAATAATTTGCTATCTTGGGAATATCACATTTCCTCTCATATTTCACAGAATATTGACATTGTTTCAAAACTAAGGCACTATCTCTCTATTCATCAACTTAAACAAATTTACTATAACCTAAACGTTATCTACCCCTATCTATCATATGCTGTAATAGCTTAATTGGGGAAGTGCTTACAAAATGCATAAATTTACAAAAAATAAATAATGTTTACCGCCTCCATGCCCTCAAATTTACGCATTTGTGGCATAAAGGATTTTTGCCAAGCCTATTTGATGGTCTTTTTCAATATGCCAGTGACTGGCATACATTAACAATACAAGCTATGCAGTCAAACTAAATTTATGTAAACCATGTGTTCGTACCAATACTGGAAAACAAATGTTTTCCAACCAGGAAACTAACCTTTGGCATGCGGATCCCTCACTATCTGAAAGACCTCAGTACAAAAAATTTCCTTTACCAAAGAAATATAAAAAAACATTATTTACTGTCAAAACAAAACTCAAAGGAAACTTGAATAGAAACAATCTTCATCTAAGTCATTAATTACCTTTCCATCAAACATTATTTATTAGCTAGTCCCAGTTTCTCTTCCTTGCTACTTCTTTTATTAAAAAAAATCAAACTTTAGATAGCTACTAGCTAGGGGCTATTAAACTCGAAAACCTCACGGTTCCCTTATATTTTTAGCCTCTAGGCTCAAACAAATACTCTATCCTTTAATAACTTATAATGTATATAGTATCATTCTTGTATTATTTATAGTTGCAGAATACCCCCTCCACTCAAAAGATCACTTGAAAACCGTGCTAAAGTCTCCACTTTAGTTCAGGCGTATTTAGACTTGTTCTATGAATGATTTTGGGTTGAAATGGTTAGTTTTTTTTATATTATTTCAGGGTTAGATTTTTTAGAAGGTTTGTATGAAAAAGTTGATAAATGTATTATTAATGAACCAAAGGAGGGTGTATGTTGTTGTTCATCATCGCCGCCATGTGGGCAACAACAACAACAACAACAACAACAACACAACATGTTTTATTTGTACAAACAAGAAAAAAGGATATTATATATAAATGTTCAGTTAAAGAATAGACGATGTAATGTGTTACCTAAAAATAGCAGAGCTAATCAGTAATCGAGGTAGGCAACATAATCTGCATAATATATATATATATATATTAATAAACATCTTTGTTATTTGAATCGAAAGTCAAATAATGTAAAATGTTATAAAAGACTTACCGTTTACCGATACAGCTTTACTGGGAGGTATAATTCCACCTCGGGGGCACTTTGCATCGTATTTCGTAGCATCACGAACTCCATCCCATGGTGAAGCTGGTAGAGGAGCAGCAAAACGCAGCTCTCCCACCGGCGGTTTTGCATAAGGAATACCTAGAAATTCTTCCACGTCTTGTCCTCCTAGAACGGGTTCCACTTTCCCTCGTAATTCCCCAGCTTTGAGCTGAAGAACTGGATTCACTCCTTTCGCTTTGGCGACAACCTCTGCCTCTGAACGGCACAATAGGAAAAAGAGAATCCCCAAAGCTATAGACATAGTGAAAACCGAGGTAAACGGAAAGCTCGCCATCCTTTTTCATCTGATGCAAATTTACATGCAAGGAGACACCACAGGGAGACCACCGCCACCACCTCTTACCACCGCTGCGTTGTCTATATTATTATCAAGATTTTAAAGTTTTCCTGTGTACTGTCATGTCAGGCTTGCAACGTCTTACTAGAATTAGAGTGACATTATTTTGGAGATAAGTTCAAACATTTACTAAAATCCACGGATCGTAAAAAGACGATCACCTTAAAAGCCGAGGAGGCACTGGGAACCAGAATGCTTTGCGCCAGACCGCAGCTCGGCGCAGTTCTGCAGCAAACAAAACATGTTTTTCTGCGTATTAAGAAATCTAGCTATTTTCGTTTACTTGAATTCCCTTGTGTACACACGTTTGGAATCCAGGGCCGAAAGGACAAGCCAAAAGTATGTTGTTCTTCATCTCAAACTGGGAAAAATTCGCGGCAAAATGGAACCTGTTCCTGGAAGACAAGCAGTGGAGGAATTTCTGAGCATTCCTTTTGCAGAACCGCCGATTAGAGAGCTACGTTTTGCACCTCCTCGACCGGCTAAGCCATGGAATGGTGTGCGTGATGCTACGAAGCATGGAGCAAAATGTATCTACGGTCCAGTGAATATTTCAAGTCCTGCCGCGCAATCAAGACATGGTGAGAAAATTTGAGGGGCATATTAAAGCCATAACCTCGGGCTAGCTATGTGTCATCGGACTTTCAGCAAAGTTCCCAGTACTAGTGGGGCAAGGCGAATTCCCCCAACAGGAGTTAACCCATGCAACGAATGTGCTAAACTGTCTAACAACGAAGATATAATAAAAAAAACCGGAACGACTGCAGAATACCCCACCACAGCAAGCTGTATTGTAGAAATATCAACGCGTCAACTTGTGTGAAATACACAATGAACGTAGAGAGTTAAGAGAGTATATTTTATGTCGAGTCATCGCGTCAACGAGTAGACTGCGGTTGCTTGTAGAATGAAGGTAGTAATATATAGAGATAATAGCAAGATTGATAATGGACGTTATGTCAATTTACAATTTTATTTCATTATTTCATTTCATTCTCAATTTCATTTATATGTTTGACCGTGACAACGCGTCAACGCGTTGACTGTCAACGTGTAAGGTAGATTACGTGGTAGGGTATTCTGCAGTCTAGCCTAAAAAACATTACGATAACCCTAAAGTCTCTAATTCCCCCACCTACAGCCTGGGTTCCCCCTCTTTCGGGGAAGCCTAGCAACTTGTGTCCCAACTAGGTCGGGGATTTGCATGTTTTGTATTAATCCCTGTCCGTTAGTACTTGGGGATTGCAGGTAGTTGCCTTATCCAAGATAGTGGCAGTTATTCGCGTACAGGTTGACACATGCATGCAGTGCTCCCTTGGCTCAGGGAATGCATGTTGAATTCTTGGGTTGCATTCAATACTCAGAGATTCAAATGACAAAGACGTGCTGGCCATGTTGGGGGGCAGACTTCACCGTTTGCAACCTGAAATGTTATTGGTTACCCAAACAATAGCCTACCCCTAAAACAATACAAACCCTAAAACAATGGGATTCTTTATCAGTGAAGTCCAATAGGATACGACCTACAGAACAGTGAAGTCTAACTGCATGTTGGAGGAGAAGAGAAGCTATAACAACAAATCTTTTGTTAATGTCTACCAATGTAGTGGCAATGATGTCACATGCAACCCAGCAATACGATGACAAGGTATTTAATATATATGTTGCAGTTATTTTTTGTTTTCAGTTAATTTGTTTCTAACTAAGTAGGTAATTTTTTTTCTAACTACAGAAAGTAGTTATTTTTTTCCTAACCAGGATTTTTTTTGAGGGTACTAAAAATATATCCACCCTCCCCTCCCCCTGTCTTTTCCTAACTCTCTCTTCCTTTATCACTTCCTTCCCCTACCCCTCTCCCCATAAGTCCCAACACATGCAGTGCTGTATTGCTTTTATTAACTATACTAATTACCATATTGAATTATCATACTGGATCTGTTGGTCCAAGCCTAAACCACTGCACCACCAAGTGATCGATGTGAAATCCCTCTACTTATTTACTCTATATGATAGTGCTACTAGTACCCAGTCCCTCACAATCTCATAAAAAAATTGCATATATACAGTAAGATATTAAATTAAGTCAATCCAAAAAATGTTTTAACCATTTTCTTTTTTTCTTCTTTTTCTTTTTTTTCTACCTATTTCTTCTTTTTTTCCCTTTTTTTTCTTTTTCTTCTGGTGATTTTGAGTTTTAGGGCTAACTCACTACGGTAAATAACAGAGAAACATAACATTTCTTCAATGATCCTGTGAACTAATTCAAAGCCTAACCCTACATTTAAAAATTATTTAGGGTTAGAGCTAATTAAGTCACTATAATTTAGGATTCACAGGTAAACAATGAGTTTTCACTGGCCTAGGGTTCACCTGGTAATAAGGATAATAAGGGCTCTAAATCTAGTTAAAAAAAATAACTAGTTGCTTGCATTGCGGCTCTGGAGTATCGGAGCGCAGCGAGCGGAGATTAGGGGGATTGGGGCAAGGACAAAAAGAGAGGGGGAGTGGTGTGGGGAAGAGAGAGCCTGCCGGCAACCCATGGTTATTTTGATATCCACCCACTAATTAAAATGCATCAAATGAGTAAGTCATTTGACCAATTCATCCAATCATCATGTGGCGGAAGTGAAAACCATGTTTAATATCTGTCAAACTCATGCGTGGAATATCAAGGAATCTCAACTCGAGCGTAAAATTAAAAACAAAAATATTCAAACTTGGAGAATGTCAGCTGAAGGCTCCAAAAACACATGTGAAGACAGGGCCTAAACCCAAACCTGTAAATGTCAACGACACTTGCAGGATATGTAATGTATGTTTTAAGTTAGCATTGGGGAATTCAAATATTTCCATGGCAAGAATCTGTTCAAGACTTCAGAAAGAAAAGAGAGCCGAAAATTCTAGCTGGTTACCTGCAAAAGTATTGGGCTTCATATTCCGAAATCTGCTGCTCTATCAGAGCGAGTCTGTCGTTCCTGAGGAAGGAAGATTCGAAATGCAGAAGAGAACTACACCTTTGTTCGTGAAGGTTTGCAGGATAAAGATAACTAAGATAAAGAGAACTTGTTGCCGCTGAATATAAAGTCGCCACCAAATCAGTAAAGAACACTGCTGACACAATAACATCGGAACGAAGTTCTGCCAAAAGAAGAGCTAAAAACCATCCACGCAGCGTTACAAAATCATCAAAGCAGCTTGTATTTTCGGAAACACAAGCCTGTTCCTCGAACACACCAGCCATGTTTCAACCATGTACGTTTCGTCGAGCAAGACGCTTGTGGAGTTCCGATACAGGGTTCTTCAGCTCATCGCAAAATTCGATCTCATTACAAAAGATCTGTAATTATTTCTTTAAATTCATTGCTGAAGTAATTCTCGGTATGTTTGTCGCCATACTAATTGGTTTCTGCTCTTATTGCATGCCAATGATTTCTGTCAATCACGCATTTTAGCCAATAGCAATACACGGCCTTCTGAGGCCGAGAGTTATCAAAATAACCATGGGTTGCTGGCAGGCGCTCTCTTCCTCTCCTCCCCAACCCCTCCCCCCTCTCTTTTTGTCCTCGCTCCAATCCCCCTAATCTCCGCTCGCTGCGGAGCTGCAACGCAGGCTAAATCACTAGTTAAAAAAATTCACTAGTTAGAAAAAAATGCACTAGTTAGAAATAAAAATTAACTGAAAACAAAAATTAACTGCAACATATATATTTAGGCAAGCCTAAATGTGGAACTCCCAATTATCAGAACTGAAGCAACGACCCAAAATAACGATAAATTATATAAAGAAAACAAACATATAAACAAAAATAACTGGTAGAACAATGGGAAATCAGTGCAAAGGGTTCAGAAAAAAAGAGAAGAAAACGGAAATATGAAAAAGACATCGAAACTTTGAGTGGGCACAGTGACGTTGTTCAAAATGACATGTTCAGATTGTGTCAACAGCGCCCACAAACTATTGAAAACTTTTCGCTCAAATCACAGATAATGGTCTGCATTTTCTCATTTTTCTAAGGCTTTCATTATAAAATATTAGCCAGAAGTACAGTGAGGTCAAAGCTAGCATAAACTTACATCAAAATCCCAGGAAAAACTTTGGTTTTGTGAAAATGTTTGTGCTGCCGAGGTCCGATCTCCAAGACATTCAATGTAAAATCAGGCTGACGCAAAATGATCTGGTCAAGTGACAGTTTGGAAAGGCCTTCTAATCCTCCTTGGGCAAAGGTTTCAATCCTGGCCCCCTGATTTTAGCAGTGCATGTACATGTACAGCACATTTTCAGACATGTTACATTGTTGTCGCTTGTCCGCATCGTCACGCATCTGCATCAGGTTCAGGCATGATGGAAACTGGAAGTCAATCAATTTTTTCTCTCGCACTACATATGTATGGTGCTCCACTCGCACAACCTGGGAACTCTGCTATAACCACTTTAAGAACCTTAAGGCCTAATCCCCCCCCCCCCCCAAAAAAAAAAAAAAAAATTAATCTGCTATACCAAGAAGCACTGAAAAAAGAGCACTTAAAAGATTACATTGCCATTTCTCCCAGTTGCAGTGAAGGTTTCAATATTTGTTCTTAATTACCTCTTTTTCAGACAGTGTAAGTGAAGATTGTCTCTTCCTGAATGTCTACAGACCAGCCAACACGAAAGCCACCAAAAACCTCCCTGTTATGTTTTGGCTTCATGGGGGAGGATACTATAGAGGCTCGGCAAATTTGTATGATGGCTCCCCATTGGCTGCATTCAATGACATCATAATGGTGACAACGAATTACAGGCTGGGTCTTCTTGGTTTCCTCAATGTTCCAGGAACTGGCCTAAAGGGAAATTATGGCATGCTGGATCAAGTAATGGCACTCAAATGGGTTCAGGAGAACATTGGCTGCTTTGGTGGAGATCCAGCAAATGTGACCATATTTGGAGAAAGTGCTGGTGGTGCAAGTGGTATGCTTCTTTCCATATCGCCCTTAAGTAATGGGCTTTTTAATAAGGTTATCCTTCAAAGTCCAACTGAAACCTATGGAGTGTACCCAAGAAGTGACCACAAGGTGTACCTTCAAAGACTTGGCTGTATTGACGAAGCTAAGGCCTTGTCTTGTCTTCAAGGAAAAACAACAAACGAAATAATAGAGGCTCAGGGTATTGTAGATTACCTATATCTTGGACATGTATTTCCTGTTCCTGCAGTCGATGGTGATTTCCTTCCTCATGACCCAGATGTCATGATTGCTGAAGGGCATTTTAACCAAATAGATGCAGTTATCATTGGAGTTAATAAAAATGAAGGTGGATTTCACTGGCATGGTGTAAAGCACTCTCAACATGAACCACCTACTACAAACACCTTTGTGTCAGCTGTCAGAAATGTCAACTTTGTTAAGAGTGGTGATCCTGAGATAGTGAAACAGGCCATTTTCTACCAGTATACTAACCACACAGACCCAGCCTCTCCAGAAAATATTTTACATAACTGGCAAAAACTTGTAAGTGATTATAGATTCTTTTCTCCATCAGTTAGGATGGCCAATGCATTTGTAAAAGCTGGTATCCCAACATTCTTCTATCACTTCTCACATTGGTCCACATACTCTAAAAGACCCAAATCTGTTGGTGTTGTTCATTTTGATGAGATACCTTATGTGCAAGGTATTCCCTGGAAAAAGAATCCTTCAATACAAATTGCTGCTGATTATACAGATGTAGAAAGGGGGTTGAGTTCCCTTGTGATGCGAATGTGGGGAAATTTTGCCAAGTATGGGTGAGTGATGTTCTAGTAAGATTACCTGTTACCTGCTCATTACTAGGTGCCATAATTTGTATTACAGTTCTGTCCTTGACTTTTGTTCTTAGAAAGTGCTACTATTAAGTGACTGATTCACACAAAATTAATTTAACTACATAGAGTACTTTACATGATGTCTGTGGTGGGATACTTTTCTATTTTCATGTCAGTTTAACAAATACATGTAGATTCCATTCTATCATGTTATTTAATTGTCACCTTATAGATGCACAGATGACGTCACAACATGAAGAGAACAAAGAAGTGCACCACAAGATGCAGTCGAGTGGTGTAACTGATATTCTATTCATGTTTTGATGTCATCTGTGCATTTATAAGAGTACAGACACAGCAGAATGGAATCTATTTGTTTAATATAATAATTGTAAACAAAAAACTGAAAAATATCCAATCAAAACGAGTTGAGAAAATTTGGTTGCAGCTGCATGCTTATGATGCCATGCATGTGTGTCCTCTGATAATAACACACGGCTCTTGACCAATCAGTGTGCGTTTTGGACTGACTTATGATGCCATGCATGTGTGTCCTCTGATAACACACGGCTCTTGACCAATCAGTGTGCGTTTTGGACTGACTTATGATGCCATGCATGTGTGTCCTCTGATAACACATGGCTCTTGACCAATCAGTGTGCGTTTTGGACTGATTATTAAATGAAGAACAATACACCTTATTCACACATGCTATTTTCTTAGATCAGCAAACTGGGATGTGTAACCTGGAAATAACCACTGTGATCTCAAAGAGCAGCTATAAATCAACAATTTTGGAGAGTTTTAATCATTTATAAATAGTATATAAGATGAAATTCCAAAAATACATTGAGTATGGAATGTATAGACATTTGTATGGGATTTTGAAATCTTTTGCATAGCGTCAAAGTTTTAAGGAGAATATTAACTCTTTCAAGTGATTAATTAGTCCATCTTCTGTGGCCAGAAACATTGGCATCTTCTATAATACATCTACGTCAATGGAACAACATATTAGCAGCATGTGCAAATCAGCTTTCTATCATCTTAGAAATGTAAGTCGCATTAGGAAGCATAAGTTTCATACTGCAGAAATCTTGATGCATGTTTTTGTAACTTTCAGGCTCGATTTTTTAACTCTCTTTGATATATGGCCTGCCAAACCACGTTATTAAATGTTGTAATATTCTATTATTGACTGACTTCAAATGAATTGTAAAGCACCATTGGTCAGAGATGGAAATGGTGCTATATAAATGCATATTATTATATAATTAGATGGCAGCCGACAAAGTAGAGTACAAATAAGTTAAAGCTGTTTTGCCATCAGTATGATTTATAGTGTTCACTTCCAAACACTTATTTAGATATCACTTTTAAAGGTTTATTGAGCCTAAAATTTAAACTGGCCAAAATATATGGATTTTCACGACATTTAGGAAGCATGCTGAGCTGGGCTGTCACAAAATTCAAAACTCTTAACTCAATTTAAGCAAATCAACAATAATTTTTTGAAGAAAACTGAGTGTACATGTACACGTATCAACCTCTAAATCATATATAAATAATACCTTTCTAGATCTTTTAGTTTAAATTTCAGACTTTTGATGATCTCACATGAAAATGATCTATATAGTCTAATTTGATTTTTTTTAATATATTGGAAAAAATATGTTAGTTTATGAAAAAAAAATGGATTCTGTGGGATGGGCCATTTTGGGCTTTGAATTTTGAGGGCACCGCCATCTTGGATCTTACCACATCTCATGGCTGCCCCTATTGTAAGTTACACTGTGACAACAAAAGAGATATAATTTGTTTTCTGTCTATAGGAGCAGCCATTACAGCAGTTTTCAATAATATGCAGATTGACAACTCAAATTTCCACCACAGTTTTGTGTTTTATTGCTGCTGTCAATCATATAACTACATGTACGATGGCCACTGAATATTTAAGAATGATGGACCAAGCTCTCGTTCCCATAGGAATCCACGATGTTGAAATAACTTCCCATGGCCATCGTTCATAAATATTCGGTGGCCATCATAGTTGTAATGATTGATGGCAACAAAAAACCCAAAATGTTGGTTGACATTTGAGTTCTCAGTCCACTTATTACTGAAAACTGCTGTAACATATACTACAAATCAGGTCGAAGGTAGCACCCATGAAATTCAGAGCCCAAAGTGGCTCATATATATATACGGTATAATTATACTTGTATCAATTTAAAACTAAAATATATTTTTTAACAAATTTTCAATGTATTTTAGACAGAAATTTGTTCCAACAGTCGGGATTTCCTTTCATTAATTCCAAGGCTGCAAGTATTTATGCTAAAAATGACTAACAAATAGTGTACAAAGACATAGTCTTGAAGGAAAATATTGTGTATCAATCTATAGCTAGCATAGAGTGAGAGAACATGCATATTAGCCCCTTTTATTAAGTATGGTAGTCTAAATCAATTAGGTAAAACTAAAAAGTAGCACCACTATCAGTACCTTAATTTACAATATAAACCTTTAAATTTTTGATCCCAGATTTTACCTTTCTTCACAGAAACCCAGTCAACCAAGAAGGTCATGATTTGGTATCCTGGCCTCCATACACAACCAAGACCCAACAATACCTGGATATCAACCTGGTGACTAGTGTACACAGTAAGCTACATTCTGATCAGGTTGCATTCTGGAATGAATTTCTTCCTAAGCTGCTAAAAAACTGCCAGTCCAACATGTCAATAGGAAAAGACAAATCATAAAATAATGATGGCTATATCTTGTGGTGTTTAAGCCTAATGTAGGCATGTTTGATTGACCATAATTCTGTAAAAAGAATACTACAAAATCACTACAAATTGCTTATGTCTGGATTTTTTAACGACCTGGGCCTGGTTGTTCAAAGCCTGTTTGAACTAATCCAGGATTAAGGGCAAACTTTAGTTCCCTCTGCCACCATGTTTCAATAGCTTCGGGATCAATACTATAAGAGTAGTTTCAGTTGAATCGTGCTTTACTCCCAAGCTCAAACTCAAAGTGACACAAGATACAATATATTACATGCTAATTATACTAAGACTAATTCATCTATGATTGACGTGTACATGACATATTGTAACAAACAACATCTAGCTTCAAGGTTAAAAAGTAACCTATTCCTAGAGGAGAAACAACAAGTACATTTCTACTTGTCTTGCTAGATTTCGAAACCAATACCTTCTACTGAGAGAACCAAAATCATGGGTTAAGACTTGGCTGCAAATAATTTTATATCATCAGACGATTTTTTATGTTGTAACTTGTACCATTGATGAGCTATGATGGACAGCATGACTGCAGAAAAAAAAAACAATTTTTGGCCAAAAAGTTATATATTGTTCATCTTAGTCGTCTTTTTTACTCATTAATGCCAGCAAGTATATAATTTAATGTCATACATCAAAACCACCCCCTGTGATAGGATTCCTAATTTTCGTGGTCATTGCGTTTGACGAAGGAGAACGCATACTAATCTTGCATCGGGCTCCCTGTGCGATTCCATGCAGAAGAAATTGAGATTTGTTGGCCTATGTGGCAACGCGTTCTCGAGGTTAAAAACAATGGTTATCATTATTTGTCAAATCGCTTGAAGCGATTATAGAATACCCCGCCACTTTTTGAAGCTATGTTATTTAGTTAGTGCTACCGTGGTACCGCAGTCGCGATAGCTTTTTTAGAACGAAGGATATAGTTTTTTTTTAACGAAGTATATGAACTAAGTGGCAACGCAGTCCCGCAGTCCCTTAGTCGACGCATTATCTGTAATACATTGAACCACAGGCTTCCCAGACTCGACGTATATTTCCCGCTTATTAGTCTTGGGTTACCTGTGGTTTATCGATTAGTTTCATAACGATCTCAGAAGAGTTTATATAATTGCTCGGTGTGAATTCTTTTTTCCGATTCCTACGAAACAAATCTTCAATAATAAAAGATTGATACTTAATGAAGTTGTGTGAGTGGTTTTTTGGCGATTTGGGGCCTTCTAAAGCAGTTTATTAGGATTCGAAATTTTGACCGTTGGCCGCGGCTCTAAAAAAATATACAAGGTAGGCAACGACCGCGCCAAAGCACAGACTTACCTCAAAGATCACCCCAAAATCGGCACTTTTCTTCCTCGCTCGCTATTCAGCTTTCGGCACAGGAGGGAATAGTTATCAAGCAACATCTGACCAGAGATTTAGGAAAATCCATCAAATTTATCATCGCCAAACGGCCTCGAGACCCCAAAAGCGCGACCTTCCAATGATCGTAAGAACCAGAATGACCAAAGCGGTCCAAAATTTTCCCGACCCTACCCAAAACGATGCAAATCGCCTTTTTTCATGGGGGAGACGCAAGCACAAAATTTTGCTCCCGCTTAGGGAACGGATGCAAATCTTTTTCATGGGAGGACCCCCAAGCGTGAAGTTATACTTCCGCTTGAGGAACGGAAACAAATACCGCCAATCACAGGACCAAGATAGTGGGCCGGGGTCTTCACCGAGTGTTATGACAGTTCCACGTGAGAAATTTTGGCGAGTTCCAAATTTAAAATTAGTCTGTAACCGCCAGTTTCTTTAAAAGCCTAGTAATGGTCCTCTGATTGGCGATATATTTGTTTCCGTTCCTCGAGCGGAAGTATAATTTCACGCTTGAGGGTCCCCCATGAAAAAAGGTGATTTGCATCGTTTTGGGTAGGGTCGGGAAAATTTTGGACCGCTTTGGTCATTCTGGTTCTTACAGATCATTGGAAGGTCGCGCTCTTTGGGTCTCGAGGAGGCCGTTTGGCGATGATAAATTTGATGGCTTTTCCTAAATCTCTGGTCAGATGTTGCTTGATAACTATTCCCTCCTGTGCCGAAAGCTGAATAGCGAGCGAGGAAGAAAAGTGCCGATTTTTGGGTGATCTTTGAGGTAAGTCTGTGCTTTGGCGAGGTCGAGTTGCCTACCTTGTATATTTTTCTAGAGCCGCGGCCAACGGTCAAAATTTCGAAACCTAATAAACTGCTTTAGAAGGCCCCAAATCGCCAAAAAAACACTCACACAACTTCATTAAGTACAGTTGACTCTCTCCTAAGCGGCCACCTCGGGGACGGAGGTAAGTGGCCGCTTACGAGAGATGGCCGCTTACGAGAATATTCACCACAGGTGGCCCAAACCTATTGTAATTCAGTTTTATACCGGAAGTGATAATACAGTAGCCGATTCATATATTTCATTAAGAACTATTTTAATCTGATACAGTGGTAATGCAACTCTTGAGTCATGAATGCTTGTTGCCTTGTTCTCATCAAAACAAGTATCATTTTACAATTTTACAGCCTCCTGTTGCGGCCCGACGGGGGCATTCAATAAAGCCAACATTGTTGCCGTCTGGCCTGTCATAGGTCTGTCATCGATCTCCGGGGTGGTCGCTTACGAGAGTAGAAAGACAATTCGAAAAGCCAAAAGGGAATCCCAAGAGGTGGCCGCGGCCGCTTACGAGAGTGGTCGCTTACGAGAGATGCTAAATACAGTGTTTGACTAAAAAAAAAAAGGAATTTGTGAAGGTGGCCGCTTACGGGAGATGGTCGCTTACGAGAGTGGCCGTTCAAAGAGAGTCAACTGTATCAATCTTTTATTATTGAAGATTTGTTTTGTAGGAATCGGAAAAAATAATTCACACCGAGCAATTATATAAACTCTTCTGAGATCGTTATGAAACTAATCGATAAACCACAGGTAACCCAATAGACTAATAAGCGGGAAATATACATCGAGTCTGGGAAGCCTGTGATTGAACTAAGTGGCAACGCAGTCCCATAGTCGATGCATGAATATTAATATATGTAAGACGTCGAACTAAGTGGCAACGCAGTCCCATTGTCGATGCATGAATATTAATAAAGCTGACTGCGGGACCGCGATAGCACTGACCATCTAGCTGGAGTGGCGGGGTATTCTATAGTTTAGCCACAGGTAGCCCAAGCTTGGGATCTGTATAATATTTAACAGCATTTGTATGGGATTTTTTAGTTTTCCATGTACAACGTAAATCTTGAATAAAACTCGAAAAAAACCTATAGTGTCTTCTTGTGTTCCTTAACTATGTCTGTGCCATGTTACAGCGAATTTCAGCAAAAAATTCCCTTAAAACCCTAACCCATACTATGGCACAGACATAGTTAAGGAACACAAGAAGACACTGTATAGGTTTTTGTCGAGTTTTATTCAAGATTTACGTTGTACATGGAAAACTAAAAAATCCCATACAAATGCTGTTAAATATTATACAGATCCCAAGCTTGGGCTACCTGTGGTTTAGCCAATCGCTTTAAAGTAATGATAATCATTTAATATTCTAAGACAAACCCTAACCCGAACCACAAACCGAACCCTAACCATCGGACGAGTTCACGGGTAAACGACGGGTTCTCACTCACCTAGAGCTAGGGTTCACAGGTAAACAAGAAGAGAAGGTAAACGAGAGCAAAAAAAAATTCTGAGCGCTCCTACTCGGGCTTGAACTCGTAACCGTTTGCGTGTACTGCAGTGTAGTGCAGACGTCATGACCACTACGCTAAGCTAAGCGCGTCTACCGCCGTTCGGGATTTGACAATTGTTTATCTTTATCCTCGACTGGATTTAAGAATAATGATTATCATTGTTTTGAAGTGATTTGACAATTAATGATAATCATTGTTTTAACATCGAGGTTGTGTTGTATGTGGATATGTTGAAGAACCTCGTTTTGGCGCACACATGCGCATTCTGGGAAACTGGTAACTACAATCGATCGAGTGAATGTTCAAAAAGTTAGCAAGTACGATTTATCTAGTGTATGCTACAGAATAGTCACAACTCGGCCATAATTTGTGCTGAACCCAAACCAAGCTAGTGAATCTGCGATCGAATGGAGTGTAATTAGCATTGTAAATGCTAGGAACTGTAGCTAGCTATAGGGTTGATTGTGTGGTTTCGATTGTGTTCTACACTAACTCCAATTACTGTTTTACACTGCATACCACACAGCAAAATCATAGTTTAAGAACAGTGCTACAAATGCTCAAATGAATGATAAACATATAATAATTATAGCCACATTAGCATCCAATGATTTAATGTATACACAAAGATAATTACAGTTTTATAACCAGATGCATCCCCTTGCATATTAACTTATAAGTCAAGACATTCAACATTTTCATATTAGTTGAAAACAAGCATTTTTGATCAGGATTATTTACACCCACAGTCCACATCATTACAGCAATCTTTCAGTCTCCGATGGGTTGTAGTTGTGTTACCACAGGAAACCAAATCCTTTCTCTTACAAAAAATAATTTATGTCAAATGCACTTTGATAATCTATGATTAATTCTAGTATTAAATTTTGTAATCGGGCTCTTGCATCAAAATCACATAAATTTCAGCCCTGCATTTCGTTGTAAATTTCTTGAAACTGACATTTAGGGTTAGGAATGAAATGTAGTGCTCCCCGTCAAGAATACAATAAAATCTTCAATCTGTTATTACGAATACCATTGTAGCCATGTAGGCATTATTTATCTTGAATGTCGTCTGGGTTCCTTTTTCCTGACATGGACCATAGGTCAGCAAGCTATTGTAGCTTACAGTGCAAAAATCTGCATGAACCAGTGATTTCCAAAAGCTATTCCATCTATTCTTATTCTGGAATATGGTCAATTGAATGCACACATATGCAAATCTGAACATAAAATGTAATAAATATTTGTTTTAAGTGGCTGTCACATGCAGATGCCAAAAGAGAGTCTCTAAGTTAAACAAATTAGAGAGTTGTAAAATAGTATATTCAGTAGGCCTGTAGAAATTGTTTATATTGTCTGATATTTGTTTTGGATAAAACTATAAAAACATACTATCAGAAAGTGAAAATAAATAAAAAAGCCAAGTCATGACAGAACTTGGGCTTCGTTAAGATCCTTTACAAGTTACATCTTGATCATTAGAAATGTTGACATGTTTTAAAGACTCTTTGAACAACCCGGCAGACCTTAATAAATTTTCGGATTCATTTGTTTTCCGAGGGAAGTTGAACCTCGAAATTCCCTCATTAGGGATGAATGCTTCTAATTTTCCTCATGTTTCTATGCACGAGGGAAAATTAGAAACTAAATTTCCCTTATGTATAATTCTAATTCTGAACCCCTCTATGTCTCAAAGGTACGACTCGGGTTACGTAACTAACTGAACTAGTGCCGAACCCTAACGTCGAGGTGCGCGGGTGTGCTCTGGCTATTTTGCGGTCAAGGCTGGCGTACCACAGGATCCCTCCTAGGTCCCCTACTTTTCAGTAGTTTTATCACCGACCTACACTATTGTATTCCAAACATTTCACTCAGGCTTTATGCTGATGACACTACAAGGTACGCCTCGAACGTTTCTCCTACTATCCTAGAATTCGTCATTAACAATGATCTAAGGCCGGTTACTGTCTTCCTGGTTCGATCTGAACCGGGAGTGTCTTGCTGCAGGAGCCCATTACCACTGATTACCATGGTAATGGGCTCCTCATTTGCTGTCAACAACGCTAAGACTCGGGCCTTCCCCGTCGGTCCGTGCAAATATGACTATGATCTGAACTTAATGGATCGGTAATTGAGATTAATGACTCCATTAAAATTTTAGGGGTTACCCTAGTTATGAAGAGCACATTTCTAATCAGCTGAAGAAAGCTTATGCTAAAGCATAGATCTGCGCTAAGAAGGATCCGTCGCTTCTTACCAATAGATATAATGATAAAACTGTATAAAGCTTTCATTGTTCCACATTTTGAATTTTGTAGTCCTCTTCTTGTTGGTATAGGCAAAGTCCAGAGTAACCGCATAGAAGATGCTAACTACTGCATTATAATAATCAGAGTAGATATGCGGGAAACACCGTCAAGAGCTCTCGTTTTAGAATTTTCCAATTCCCCGACACGGTTTTGCAGATATCAATTGACATTTTGTGAAAATTTCAAACAAATCGAATAAATTCCTCTTGAGTGGGAGCTTTTTTTTAAAACTCTATTTTGGTTGAAAATCGAAAGCGTAGAAAAATCTAGCCGTCTGTCGTGCGTGAATCTGAAGCCCCGCCTCTCCAACAATTAGCGAGCTCTTGGCCAATCATTTCTCATCACAGTTCAACTATCTGTCAAGATTTCCCGCCAATGTTGATTTCCGTCAAAGCAACGCGCCGCATCGAGAAAATGTTATTATAGCTGGTGTGACTTGAAAAATGAGGAAGACAAAAAGACTTTGAGGGACAAAGCCAAGGTGAACACCTAGAGACGCCTTGAATGCTAGCATAGTTAGTAGAGGAGACAGCGTTTTGCAGGCGGCTGAAACAGCACGGCAATAGCGAGATCGTGGTGTTGGTTTCAAGCGATTCAGAGTCACCGTCCGACTTTACGTTTCCATCTAAGCTTTCTTGGAAACAAATATTCTCTCGGCTGGCTCCTATCAATTCTTCTTTATGTTCATATGTGGACCACTCGGCACTCTGTCTGAAAGTGAAAATACGAACCCTTGTCGGGTTTTGCGAAGCCTCCTATTTGGCTTTGTAGTCGTATGCATTGTTTGGCCTTGTTTTGCTTTTCTTCTTTGTTTTCCAAGCTAAGGGCATTCTGCTTGCCTTTTGGAAGGCATAAAGGCCAACAACCAATGGAATTATGGAATCGTGTGTGGAAAAAGTTTTCTCAATAAACGGTAAACATTGGTATATGAAATAAGGGACCATTCATTATTCGTGCCACGGGGTGGGCTGGCAAGATCCATCATAAGCCTAAACAAAACCTCTTGACCCCCTTCCAAGGAAAAGAAAAATCTCATGACCCCTCTAGATGTAATTTGAAAAATAGATAGCCCCCAACCCCAACCCCACATTTGTTTCCATATTTTCTGATGACCCCCCCTCGAGTGTCCTGAATTTATCGTGCCCCCCCCCCCCCCCCCCCCCTCATTCTTGCCAGCCAACCCCCTGGCATAAATAATGAATGGTCCCTAAATTTACAGTGCGACTACTGAAAGCGGGGCCACTTAGGCCCGATTCAAACGTCGAACTTTTCATGCGCCGAACCTAATTAGATCAAAAGAAGCCGGCTAATTATCTTTTGTTTCAATTGCGTTCGGCGCATGAAAAATTCGACGTTTGAATCGGGCCTTAGACAACGAGAACCAATCACATTGTAGAACGAAAACAAAGCATTACAACTTCGGTGACTTCAGCCAATCAGTTCCGAGTACAATACAATAGCACTTCAAACCTGCTTGAGTTTGCAATGCTTTGTTTTCGTTCTGCAATGTGATTGGTTTGGCCCCGTTTTCAGTAGTCGCACTGTAATCCCACACCGTCGTTACGGGAGAGTGAGCACTTGTCATGTGTTTATTGATCTGCTATAAATCAAACAGAACCTTTTACTTCCAGTTAAAAACTTCCTTTTGGTATTTCTCCGTCAACATTAATTTTTATTGAAAGGAGTTTTTGGTATATGAGACACTACTACTAAAACTACATTTCTGTGCGAAAAGAAAATTTCCCCATCATTTTCGTTTTGAAGGTATCCTTAGGTGAAGTACGTTGCGAGTTGCAGCGCGATGTTGCTCGTATTACCAAGTTGCACCTTAACTCATAAATGGCTTCCCTGTGAGCCAATGACAAACCAAACCAAAATCAAAACGAATTTGCGTTTGGTTTTACTTTGGATTCTGATTGGTTGGTTTACTTTCTCAGCCAATAGGAGAGCTTAGTAAACGTTATGGTTTGGTTAATTTTCAATGAAAATCAACCGTGAGGAAAGTTCTCACATTTGTGATTAAAATATATTTTGTCTTGCCACTTTCCTATTGGCTGGATGGTGTTAAGTTTTCACAGTACAAATGACCAACAGCACACAGTTTGTAACTTTGACTGAGGACATCTCAGCACTTAAGACACATTCGATTCGCGTAAGAACTATAGGAAAAGACAACTGATAGACTGCGGCAATGAGTATGTCCTCTTGGGCGATATTGCTTAAATGTAGTAATATCAAGCAATATCGCCCAAGAGGACATACTCATTGCCGCAGTCTATTGTCTGTTCCTATAGTTCTTACGCGAATCATTACTTAATTACTTAAATACTACCTTATTGTATACCATTCATTAACTTATTGTAAATTTCTAAATCTCTAGATTTCTTAAAATATAATTAGACATATATTGTATTACTTAAATGTAGGCTATTTATAAGTATTAGTTTAGAACGCATCTTCTTATTTTAATTGAACGAGTTTTCAGTGTTGCTCTTGGACGATAACGTGGATCAATGAACTACTGATTGATTGATTGATTGATTGATTGATTGATTGATTGATTGATTGATTGATTGATTGATTGATTGATTGATTCTATAAACCGAGAGGAAATCAACAAAATGTAAATAAAAATACACACTAGATATTAAAGATGCAACTGATCTATATATTATATATAAATTTATATATTATACATTATATATGAAAAACCTAATCTACAAAATACTAATTAAAGTGATTATTCATATAGATGAAACAGATAAACAATGTGACCGTGAATTAATATTACTTAAATCGTAAATGGCAGCCAGTGTAATCGTATCTGAGTGGATGCTGAGATATAGGTTCCGTTACCTGGCTTTACAAGAAGAGACAGTTGATGCATTTCTTGTCACTTATCTAAAATATTTCTTATCCCCAGACGCGGCGCCATATGTCAGTTGAGGGTATAGAGAGACGCCGAGACCCTTGTTTCAAAATCCGACTGACTCTTTTTTTTGAAACGCCGAGATTTCGAGACTTGCTTGAATTTTGCCGAGACTCACGATTTTTTTGAGGGACCATTCTATACCCCTTCAGTTGAGTTTGTTGCCATCTCTCTCCGGGTCCTCCCGTTTTCCACCCTCCTTAAAAACCAATACGCTAAATTCCAATTCGTTATGTGGATTAGCCGGGTCCTGGCTTCGATCAGCCCCTATGGTCTCAGGTCCCGTTAGAAATTCAGAATTCAGGGGCTAGTCCATGTGCATTTAGCGACTCGTATAATAGTACACACTTTTTAGTAAAACATAATTAATGCGTCACTAAACTCAAGTACGTTAAGGCCTGGTTTTGACATGAAAGTGAGGCTAAAACGCTAATTTTCACTAGAAGTATCTACCTTAATAACTACACCAAATTATGCAGACTCACATAACTCGTCCACTTCGATATTTTGAGGACCACAATTATGCAAATGAGATGTCACGTGACTACCCCACTGTCTTTGGTTTTACATAAAATTTCAATAGCAAATAGGCAATGAGTATTCGTGTCACCCCAAGGTACACAGAGTTTTTCTGGTTCAGTAGAACATCTTTTTATCCCTAAGAGAGATTGAGAAAAACAGGTCACGTGACCTTGTACTTGATTTATTGATAAGCGGTTTTCCACTTACCAATAAATAACAGTCATGGTGTGAGGGCAGATTTATGTGTGTCTCCAAGTCCCCAATATTTTAAAACCAAAACGGTTACGTTCTTAAAGGAATTTTCCTCATTATCCCATTTGCAGTTGAACGTTCACACGAGGAAGGGTCACGTGACATATCACATGACTGCAGTTTTCACTTTAAATTGTTAAAGTTCATGAGTTGTGTTATTATGTGCACTTTGGTAAAGATTCGCTTATAACCAATTTCATAACAGAGATAATCAATGTTAGCAGTGTTTTGTGTAGCCTGCGTAGCAAGCATTTCTGTGTTTTTGTGCAGCCAAAAAAAGCGGAAAACCAGGGGGAAAAACCACGGAAACCCTTACGGCGAGGTAAATATCCACGACTATTCACCTCCACTTCGCAGGCTATGTTTTGTGTTGACCCAGGCCTTAACGTACTTGAGAATATGCAATCCAGCAATGCAAACAGCTGGGACTAGATGGAATGTCACGAGGACATATCGATCTACCGAACTGTTTAATTCTGAATCTTATGGATTTGGGAACACCCAACGAACTGTTTTGCAAAATATATGTTCTTCTACTGGGCCACTTGGCTGGCAAATCCTTCAGTCTGATATTCCTCAGCTGGGAAATTTCGCTCTTTTTGTTTTCAATTTGTCAAAAATATGGAATCTGCAGGGTATCGAAATTTGTCTGTCACCTATAATGGGATTAAATTTGAAATATTTCAAGATCAGTTCTTGTTGGCCTGCCAGTATTTCAATTCCCCTCTACATAGTTTGTGATTTCTCATAATCTACCACTGCACATGCAGCATTCACTAACTTTTCCAGCTGGGAAATTTAGAAATTCTCCATTAAGTTTAGGCTGGTTGGCACTGCAGAATAGCGGTCTGCCAGCTGAAAACAACGTTTTAATTTGTAAAATATGTTTAAATACATCTAATCTGTTACAAAAACGTCAGAATATTCATTTTTCTTAAGTCAGTTTTACCGTTAGATGCCAGCCTGTGGATTCTCTCCAAGTTCCGTGCTTTGAACATGTCGCCCATACAGTGCACCCATAATCAATTTGGGGTTGGACTAATGACTGATAAAAAGCCATTTTTGAACGACGGGGTAAGAAATTAAGAAATGTTTGATTGTGCGAGGCAAATAAAGGCATCCAATCGGGGGGGGGTTACTCTACCCAAAGTTGGGTAGGGGTGTGCCGCTGGGGCTCTGAAACCCTTACCCTGTTTAAGACAAAAAAATATTAAATTTCCATACTCAGGGCCCGGTTGTTCGAAGCAAGTTTAACTTTAACCCTAGGTTAGCGCTAACTCTGTAATTGTAATCTGTACAGTTTAACCCTGGGTTAGCGCTAACTCTGTAATTGTAATCTGTACAGTTTAACCCTGGGTTAGCGATTTATCCCTGGGTTAGCGCTTAACCTTGCTTCGAACAACCGGGCCCTGTTCAACTAAGACAAAGTGTTAAAATTTGATATCTCTATAAGACAAATAACAAATTATCTATACTTGGATGTTTATTGTGATCTTGTATAATGAGTGTCATAACTAAATAAGTCTTCATCAAGCACTAGACTAAATAACGGCACTAGATAAATACCATACCCTGTTCAAGATCTGTCGATGTGAAAATGAATACCCTGTCTAAGATCAGAAGCCCGAAAAACCAAACCCTGTCCAGCGGATTATCCCCGTATAGTCCATATATGTGAGTAGCGCCCCCCCCCCCCCCCCGGGATCTGTAGGTTTAGTGTTGTAAAGGTCAGTCTCAATATTACCATTGTTTAAAGAAACATTAACATCAAGGAAAGATTGTGAGCTGGTGAATTTAATGGTAGGGTGAATGTTATTAAGATAATCGATGAATATTTTTAGGTTAACCAGTCCTTCCGTCCATGCAGATCATAAAAATATCATCGATGTATCGTAGCCAGGTGTGAGGTTGAAATGGGGCTTTTTCAAGGGCATTAGCTTCGAAATAGCCAGGAAACAGGTTAGCAAAAGGAGGGGCCATTCTGGTACCCTGATGCATGGCCGTACCGTAGATTTGAAGGTAATGGTTGTCATTAAAAGAAAAGCTATTCATGGTAAGAATCATGCGAATAAGGTCACAGAGTGTGCCAGTAGGAATGGTTAATATATGAATGCCTTCATTATGCGGAATGTTAGTATACAATGATGAGACATCAAGGGTAACTAATAAAGAGTTAGTGGGTAAATTAGTGATAGCAAGGAGTTTGTTAAGAAATTAAAGTCATTAGTGCCTTTAACGAAAGAACGAAGTTTTAAGGTGATAGTCAACGATTGGAAGTGGGATATGCGTTCAGTGGGTTACCAGGTTTGTGTATTTTAACAGTTTAGCCACATGTTCAATGTATGAAAAGCAACACCTTGCCATGCGAAAGAGCATACCAACATTGGTGATTCTGTAGAATTTAAGTGTTGTAGCGTCGTAAAAGGCTGTAGAGTTACAGCGATTCGAAATTAGAGAGATTTGTATGAGAAATTTCAGCCTCGCTTCAGTCATGTATTTTCGACATTTAAAATGGCAATAACTCGAGAGCAATTGGAAACGTAATGCTTTCAAACTGTGATCAATTACTTATTTAGGTACAATCTTTCATGTGGTAGCAATAGTTTCTCTGTTCACATTGGCCGTTTTTATCGGCTACAGACGTCTAAGACGTCTAGACGCATTTAACGTCTGACTGTTAAGCTAAGTGCGACTGATATAAAAACGGGACGCATAAGTTTGGACTGCGACACATAAAATACCACGATTTTCTTAAAAAGAAACTAGGTACTATTCTCGGAAGAGACTGGATACTACCGGACGACTGGCACGAAACAATAATGAATGATCGCAGGAGATGATCGTGAATGTCAAAGATAATAGCGGTGCCATCGCTGCAGTTTTGGAAGTCTTTTTCACGAGAACTGAGAAAAAAATAATCAAAAAATGTATTCTAGTGAATATGGACGTGGATATGGAACTTGGCGAAAACTCTTTTGTCTTGTGTGATGTGCCCGTAATCCAAAACGCATGGCAAGAAGGAAAAGGAAACCTAGATGAACAAGTGATGGTGGAGAAATGGTTACCGCTTTCATAAATCGTTTTCCAATAAGCCCTGACTGGCTAAGTGCGTCCAAGTTTAGTGCTTCTCGTTTTTATACGACACGGCTTAGACGACTTAAAAAAACGACCATTAATCTTCCAATTTATGCAAATTAGGCAGCGGTCATTATGAATGAGGTCTATGTGACAACTGTTTATATTTACCTTGACTGGTTTTAAGAATGTCATAAGAATAATGATTATCGTTATTTCAAACGTGTTTTCCAATTTAGGGTGCGTGTCACGCTTCCGTAGCCATCAGCGGTTCTTATCGTGACTGAAAACTAGACTCCATCGGAGATCGGAACGGCCCCATATCTCTGGCATGACTTGTACGAAAATCACTAACGGCACACATCGTAGCAATTTGGCCAAGGATTGAATAAGAAAACCAGACTGAACTGGAGCTTTAACAGTATTTCAAAATACTTGCATTGTCACGCTTTAGCTAAGAAATGTTTGTTGTCGTGGCCTTGTGTTTCTTCGTGAACAGCTTGGTTGTAGTAAAGGCAGTCACTCTTGATAACAAAGAAGAAGCTCCAGTTATTAATCTCCGAACAGGAATGGTCCGTGGAAATGTCGATCCTGTTCCAGGAAGTCAAGACGTAAAGACATTTCTCGGGATTCCTTATGCAGAACCACCGATTGGAGAACTTCGTTTTGCATCTCCTCGGCCGGCTGAACCATGGAGTGGAGTGCGTGACGCTACACAGTTCGGAGCCGACTGCCCTCATGGTGGAATTTATCCTAACAACAAAATGGATGGTGAGAGCAATTATAATGCCCTGTTCTTCCTCGATCCCAGGCGTCTGTTTGTGCGAAGCTGTCTGTCTGTCTGCGTTCCATACCATTCACATTTACATTTATACTTACTTACATGCAAGTCATTCGAGGGTTGGCTTGCATAGTCCCGACTAGATACGGTAGCTCTTGTGGTTTTTCGGGTCCTCCAACTCAATTTACTTCACAAGTAAATCTTTTAATTATTTACACCGAGTGAAAAATAAATATTATTGTTGTTGATGTTGTTTTGCGGAGCGAAGCGAAGCTTCAGACAGGAAGACAGGCAGACAGGCAGACATACGGTGGCCCACAAGTGTCACGGCAAAATAAAGAAAGCCACGGCAGAACAGAGCAAGTTCACGGCACAACCGACGAAGTCACGGCACAACAGAATAACTCCACGGCAGAACAGAATAAGTTCACGTCAAAACAAAGAAACTCACGGCAGAAGAGATGGAGTGACGGCATAACCGACAAAGCCACGGCACAACAGAATAACTCCACGGCAGAACAGAATAAGTTCACGGCAAAACAAAGAAACTCACGGCAGAAGAGATGGAGTGACGGCATAACCGACAAAGCCACGGCAGAAAAGACGGAGTCGCGAGCCATGCACGGCGGAAGTGAAAACTCGCGGCGGAAGTAGACAGCAGAACTCCCGAAACGCGACGCCATTTTGTTGATTCTCTTACCGAATATCGGCGATATGTTCTACCCATATTGTGCAGAAGCACTGGACTCCATTGAGGAATTTAAGTTGCACAACTGTGAAAAAGGTAGGTTTACATTTCATGCCGAAATTATACGCTTCTTTCGAGGAGTGATTTATACTCGAACTCATCAAAACCTTAAGTGCTTTATGCAGATCATTTACTCAGAATTTCACTAATTGTTTAGTATGTAAGATCCCTTTTTCATATTTGTAAGTTGCACAAAAGGTTAGTTTGATTTCTACTTTCTGCACGCAATTTGTACAAGTTGCACAAGCAAAACATTGAGTCACATGGATAGTGCAACTTGCTTCTTGCATCGTAAGTTTCAGTCATTCAGACACTTGTAAACAGGCCTGGCATTTGTGCTTATTTCACACTTGTTTTTCTAGTGCTTATATATTTAAAAGCATGCACCAGAGATGGGTGTTTCTCATGGCAGTTTGTCTCTCAAAACTCATTTTTCTTGTTCAATTAATATTAACGCTAGACTAATATTTTGTATGAGTTCCGTGTTTTTAATTTTTAGAACTGTTAAAGTCAAGTAGCCAGAAGCCTATTAGGCAACAATAAAATTTACAATGGGGGATAGTGAGGAGGATTTTATAAAGAACCTCTTTTATCGAGGATATGAATACAAAGAAATGGTGTTGATGCTGAGAGAAGGTAGACCATATCGCCGATATTCGATAAGAGAATTAACAAAATGGCGTCGCGTTTCGGGAGTTCTGCAGTGTGGAATTATGGGATAGTGGCTGTCTACTTCCGCCGCGAGTTTTCACTTCCGCCGTGGCTCGCGACTCCGTCTTTTCTGCCGTGGCTTTGTCGGTTATGCCGTCACTCCATCTCTTCTGCCGTGAGTTTCTTTGTTTTGCCGTGAACTTATTCTGTTCTGCCGTGGAGTTATTCTGTTGTGCCGTGACTTCGTCGGTTGTGCCGTAACTTGCTCTGTTCTGCCGTGGCTTTCTTTATTTTGCCGTGACACTTGTGGGCCACCGTACCGTACAGACAGGCAGACACAGGACAAAGTTTCAAAGAGCTCAAACATACGCGCCTGGGGACGATGCGCAGTGGCCAGTTTGCGTCACATGATTGAAATGAGACTTGTAGTGTGGTAGTCACCGTACCACACAAGTGAAACAGCCTGCCTCACACTAGTTCAAAATGTTCAAAAGTCATTAACAAGTGATTTCTTCGCGTGCGAGACCGAAAACGATGAACCGAGCCAGTCCGAAGGTGCGAAACGCAATATTAACTTGTGTACCAGGATCATAGTATTAAATTCTACTAGTTATGAATGTATTTTTCCGAATGGGTATATAAACGTCAAGGCGTATAATGTATCAGTCAATTCCAAACCCGTGCATGCCCCCCCTCCCCCCCCCCCCCCCCCCCCCGCCGAACCACCCACGGGCATTTGAACATTTTGAAACAATTTTGATCGAATGCCCCACTACCAAGGCAGAAAAACTGTTCAAATGCCCCACCAGTTTTTCATCCAGGCTGTTCAAATGCCCTACCATCGGGGACCGGCTCAGAAAATTTTCCAAAAATTTTCGACAAAGACAAGGCAAAAACTATTGACAAATAAATGAAATCATTGTTTTATTGACAATCTCTGTCTAACTCAAGCAATTCACAGGAAACACCGACGGTGAAAACCACCTTCAACCGGTCAGGGATGAGAACAATCATTACTACCGGCTCGATCGTTCTTGGTTTCAGTTATATACTTTATAATAAACGTATTAATGGTTTGAAATTGAAGGATATGTTAGCTTATGTTGTTGGTATATAAAGTATGCAACAGGCACCAATCGGACCGTCTTTTACCGATATAACAAGAGCGCCAGTTGAAATATCCTGAGCCTGTTGGAAGGCTTTCGCCCTCGCGGGTCGACCATTTTGATTTACTGTATTCAATTATGTAACTAAATTAACCTGGCGATTGTTGCGTGACCAGCACAGTGCAATCTGATTGGTGTGAATTTGACCTTTAACGCATGCGCAGAAAGCTTGTTGCACTGAATAAAAAAAAGTTTTTAACTCACGCGCTGTCGAGGGTCGCAGCAAATTCAACTTATCACAACTCTTGTCACGCACTTAATATCACGTAGTCGGTCAAAGTTCACGAAGCAAAACGTTTATAGGTTTAAACATAAACAATTTACATCTGAAAGTGGCCTTCAAATTTGGCAAGCTTACTCTATTAAGCCTGGTCTCTACCAATGCGCAATCCCTATCCTGGAAGTCCTCGAAGACACGTACGTTCTTTCGACGCGAGCGATGCGAATTTGTAGACAGACAATGTATTTTTAAACACCGATCAAATGCCCCACCCCCTACCCCCACTGTTTGTCAAATGCCCGCCCCTGAGGACCTAGATACTCGTCAAATTCCCCACCCTCGGGAGCAAGCCTCTGATCAAATGCCCGAGGGTGGCCGGGGGGGATGCACAGGTTTGGAATTGACTGATACCATGGATCATAAAAAGACTGGATTGGGCACGCGCTGACGTGATGGCCGCAACCAAGTGGAAAATCGTGACGTCACATGTAAACAAACATTTTCGTAATTTCTCGGCGCGCGCGATTTCGCGAGTAGCTTGGAAAATAAACATCGAAGAGAAAAAGATTAAGCCCTGAAGGATGGAGATCGGAGAAAACTTCGAGGGGTGCTCAAACGGCTTGTTTTCGGAGGAGAAAACGCAGCTAAAGGAGAATGAATTTATGCATCAGTCAATTCCAGCAATGCCCATCCCCTCCCCGGGACAACCCCCGGGCATTAGTCATTTTCGTTATTTTTTCCCCAAATTCCCCACGGTGGGGACAAGCAAGGTGTTCAAATGCCGCACAGTGGAGCCAAAGAAGTAAGGAAAATGCCCAACCCCCGGGCACATCCATAACGATATACTGCCCAAGTTTAATTCCATGCAAATGCATAAGGCGCAGAGAAGTGCTACTTCTCTATCTATTCATTGTTATAGTTCACCACAAAATTTTGGCGCGCGCTCATTGGTCAAAAGCGATCACGTGACGTGATAGTTGTCATCCGCGGAGACAAACTATCAGGCGATAGTGCCCGCTGAGCACGAAAGACAATTTTGTGTTGAACAATAACGCAAATAGACTGTGTCTGTCTCGGACCTATCGACTGATAGTTTCCCTTGGAAATTTGATGTTCTTAAAACTAGCATATAAGCCCTCGAACTGCGTTCTCGGGCTTATATTTGTTTTAAGAACATAAAATTTCCGCGGGCAACTATCAGCCGATAGTTCCTCGACGGACACACTCTATTTGTATAATAGTTTCCGTTATGGTTTTGTAGATCCGCCATCTTGTTTTGTATTTGTATTTATACTCACTGCTGTATCAGTGATTATGCTATTGAGCTGCCTGGAACAAAATGGTATTAATTTACATAGTTTATATTTCATTCCTATAAATAATCATTCGCACCGCGGTTAACGTTATACAATAAGCGCTTATTAAAACCACATGACAGACTTTTATAATAATAGTGTGACTTCTGTTCGTCCGGTGGACAGCAGCAAACAGTGTATATTTGTAAACAAACTACTTGATATCGTATCCAACTCGGACCAGCAGAGCTTGGGCCCCGAGTGCCTCCTGAATTAACATTTTAGCGTACTCTAAAATTTATTTACCACGAAACCCATAGCGTAGACTTAAGAATACAGGATTGCAGATCAGTGTTAGATGGGCGGTGAACGTACGAGAACTGCTATTTCTAGCTACTTTTTTTGTAAAAATTAAACATCCATAGATTTCCCGGCTTTTTCGTGTCCTAGCGTATACAAATAACGTGGATAAGACGGTATAAACTGCAGGTTTCTAGGTTTAGAGAAATAGATAGAATCCACAGGCAGCTGGAATAATTACAACAACTCAGCTTTATTGGTTTCTTTTACTTGATACAGTATGACGTCGTTACCACGAGACCTGCAGTCTCTTTCCCAGAATTATTTTCGGCAGTGTCAAATGCCCCACCATATGCCCCGTGGTAGAATAATGCCCGACCCCCGGTCCGATATAAGGTTACAAATGCCCCACTACCGGGATCTCAAAGTATGCAAATGCCCCACCATATCCCGGGAGGGGGATGGGCATTGCTGGAATTGACTGATGCATTAATACGAAGTTGCCGATAGCTAGCTGTCGTTCTAGCAATTCCGAAAGTGAGTGAAATATTAGTGTTTAGAGTGCAGAAAGGTCTATCATACTGTAAATGCGGGTAAATGTTGGTTCATGATAGGACACGTAGGAAGCTATATGGAGCTATTAATATCAAACCGCGAAAAAAGCAAAAATTGTCAGAACATCGAAAACTACAACGCGGTTTGCCATAAGTGAAAACACGAGTATTCTCTATTCATTCTATCGCGTGACTCTGTACGAACTCGTTTGGACGGTCCTTGTTGATGAAGTTGATAAAAGCCGAAGGGGAATAACAACGACATTCGTTATAACCATAACTCCCACAAACAACCGTAGGGTCTAATCATGCAAGGTCGGGACCTGGCTAAATCACCGTCGTTTTTTTGTGGATGGAGGAAAACCGGAAATCATCGGAGCAAGGATAATCGATACCAACAAATTAACAATAATAATAAAGACTTTATTTATGGAGGGTAACACATAATAGTGCAGAACACTAATAAACTTGTGGCCCTAAAATACTACCCCAGTACAACCATCTGATTCAATGGCATTCCTCCAAATTGGGTTAGAAAAGTGCGAGGTATTTTATAAGTTTCCCGCCCCCAGTCACACCCCTTCCCCATACTATTTCCCCAGCACATTCAGTGATTTTTAGATTGTGTCCAAAATCTAAGATTTTTTTTTGCAAAAAAATGTCTATTGTTGAGGCCTTTCATTTTGTTCTGAAACCCAAATGGGTATATTTAATAAGTATCCCAAAGGAGAAAGCTTGGTAACATGTTTTTGCTGGGTTTATTGATTTGTGAAGGCAATATGTTATACTGGTAGTACACTTTGTATTATGGCCTCTGGGTACAGTATATTAAATTAGATGATAATACTTGGGATTTGTACAAATCATAACTTATATTCCATTCTAGCTATCTGCATGGATGATATATGCTATTTAAATCTGTATATCTGAAGTGAACTAAGATACACATGAACAGTGAAAACAATAAAACAATTTTTATTGAACTCTCAGACTTAATTACTGTACATAAAATTATAGTTCATGTACTGTACAACATAGTAAACTTGACAATAAATCTATCAAAATTATCTTATAGTCAGATGTAATATAAATGAAAATATATTATTAGAAATGAAGATTTGGGACTCAGTTAGAATTAGCATAGATATGAACCATCAAGTTTCATTGAAAATTATCACTCTAGCTCAGTCGACTATTAAACATGCCTAATTTACATAGCAGAAACCTTGCTTATCGACTGTTCTGACATGGTGCAGGACTCGATTGACAGTAATGCTTGCCCACTTGCCCAGGACAACTAAAAAGTTGAACCGGGCTGGTAATTTTTGTACCTGGACAACTAAAACAAAGACATAAAGGCAAACCAGATCTTAAGGCAACCAACCTGAAATCTAATGTTGAGCACTGTGCTGGCCATGTTGATTAATTGACTCCCAGGAGGATAACAAAATATTTGTTTTTGCTAGTCTAAAGTTGTTGTGAAACTGCACAATACTTCAGGGCATTAACCTAGGGTCAATTCCATGAAGTGAAATCATCATAAGGCTAATTAGACAATGAATACAAGTTAACATACATTATGGGAACTGTGAAGGATTCTAACTTCCATAAAGCAAGAGTGTTCATTGTCTAACCACCTTCATGCACTGCCCAACAAAGATATTTTAAAATAATTGTGCAGTATTTTTTTCCAAAAATAAAACCTTGTTCACATGCTAACTTAGTTCTCTGGGAGACTGCTTACACTTAGGGTTATGAAGTATGTATACAGTGTTGCTGTAAATACAACTCTTGTATTATAGCTTAATTTGGGGGGATTTTTTCCATGAGGAGTAAATTTCGAAATTTTAATGCCATCATTCTCTATGGGGGATTATGAAATGTCTGGATAACTTTTATAATTTCTCATTTCGCCCCTCTTCCTCCATATAACTTTTATAATTTAATTCTCATCTCGCCCCTCTTCCTCCATAAATAATGAATGGTCCATATAAAGTTTTGAATCATGGAGTCATGATATGAAAAAAAAAACATTCAAGTACCCTGTAAAATCTGCATGTTCTGATGTAGACTACTTCTTTTAACACATGCATGTACATGTAATATGGAACATAAGGAAGAGTTCTGAATGTTTGGCAATTAAGTTCCAGTGGTTATTATAAGTAAACCACCATTTGATATAGAACTGTGAATACAACAATAGTTGTAGATAGAAGGCTAATTTCAGATGAAGGAACATTGTGAATAGTAAACTGAATTTCAATGGCAGACCATGAGGAGGTAATCTCGATCTGCAGTCGATTCCCTGGGGCATCCCTTGGTGCCTTAACTTTCTCTCAACCATCTTGACATATGTCTAAGTGGATAAAATTAAGTAACATTTACATTTTGTTCCGCATAACAACCTTGACATAAGCTACACAACTATCCTCAAAAGTCACCAAGTTGGTACATAATTTGCAGTTTCAAATTACAACCCTAACTCGTAAAACTATGTCTAAGCCACAATTTGATGCAAATACAATCGAGTAAAGGAGAATTTGAACAACGACAACGTGAAAAACTAACAAATATTTGTGTCCCAAAATACACAACATTCTTCCAAATTTGGCCCTAAAAAGGCCCGTTTTTGTGATGCGATTTTCTCCAAAACAGAATAAAATGAAAGTAAACAACAACAAGATGGGCTTACCTTGAAGTTTCTCGTGTGGCTTAGGCGGGTTGGAATTGTCGTAAAACAATGGAAAAAGAAAATATTGTTACTTAAAGGTGAGAAGAGCACTAAAACACGACCAAAAGAACAGAAGTAAAGGCAAAGAAACAGCGAAAAACCTTTACCTACGCCACTCTTCCACGTCACGATTTTCCACTATGATTCAGCCATGTTGAAGTAGAGTATCAGCCAATCAGCAAACCGGAAACACCCCACGTGACCTGTAGTTTCCAATCCAGTCTTTTTATGATCCATGCTGATACATAATGCCGTGTAGAAACAGAAAATAATGGACCGAAAAAACAGTTGTATAATAAATCCCTTATTTGCAATTCATGTACTGGTATTATTATTTATGTTTTTACAGCAGGTATTTAAATATACCTGACAAATACCTGTAAAAATATCATATAAGGTATTTAAAATACAAAACTAGTAAGGCAGCAAAGAGTATTCTAACTATAAAGTGCAATCAGCCACACTTCACATAGGAGTCACTGTAGATCTGTGAAAGAGAAAGATAAAACATACTGTGTGAAAATGTGGATCGCCGGCGAGGACTCGAACCTCGGTCTCCCGCGTTCAAGGCGCGGACGTGATAACCACTACACCATCGGAGAACCTAGTGATACGGATTCTCAGTTGTATCCTGAGATCACACATGCACGACTGATCTGATTAAACGTAGGATCAACTAACGATCCGAATATTCTAAATATGTATGAAACTTATTTCACATAGTATCATTGTAGATCTGTTATATCAAAGGTACTGAGTATGTAAAGGCATGAAAGAGAAAGATAAAACATACTATGTGAAAATGTGTTTCGCCGGCGAGGACTCGAACCTCGGTCTCCCGCGTTCAAGGCGGACGTGATAACCACCACACTATCGGAGAACCTAGTGAGACGGATTCTCAGTTGTATCCTGAGATCACACATGCACGACTGATCTGATTAAACGTTACCCTGGATACCAGAGGCTCACACAGTACAGCATATTCGTACCTGAGCCCCTCTGGAACCAGGGTAATTAAACGTAGGATCAACTAACGATCCGAATATTCTAAATGATGTATGAAACTAGTAAGGCAGCAAAGAGTATTCTAACTAAGTGTAATCAGCCACACTTCACATAGTATCACTGTAGATCTGTTATATCAAAGGTACTGAGTATGTAAAGGCATGAAAGAGAAAGATATAATATACTATGTGAAAATGTGGTTCACCGGCGAGGACTCGAACCTCGGTTACTAGTTTCATACATATTTAGAATGAGGAGGGAGGTGTGGGCAAGGGGTTGGGATTTGATATTTTCTCACCCAAAAACAGTCAAATTTCCCACCCTTGGGACAATACCTTTGGTCAATAATATCAAAATTCCCCACTACGCTGCCCTACCTTCCCTATGTTTCCTATAAATAACCCCATCCAGAGGCAGTGTATATCAAAATCATCACCCTCGAGGTAACCCTGCCTGTCAAATCCCCACCCTCCTTGGTCGCCCCCCACCTCCCCCCGGCTTAACATTGATAGGTGCATAATACTGATAATACTGAGCAGTTTGAGAGTTTAATCTTTGCATACTGGGTTAATCATGACGATTTTGTTAACCTTTCTTGCAGATGACTATATCAAAAGCGAAGATTGTCTCTTTTTAAACGTCTATAGACCAACGAACAACCAAACCCTTCCCGTGATGGTATGGATCCACGGTGGAGGATTGTACGTGGGCTCCGGAAGGATATTTGACGGCTCCGCATTGGCTTCTTACAATGACGTCATCGTGGTCACCATCAACTACAGACTTGGTCTACTAGGATTCCTTAACATTGCTGGAACCGAGCTCAAGGGCAATTATGGGATGCTTGACCAAGTATTGGCACTCAAATGGGTCCAGGAGAACATCGGTGGTTTTGGCGGGAATCCAGCGCGTGTGACCATATTTGGGCAAAGTGCTGGTGGCTCTAGTGTTGATTTACACATTCTCTCTCCTCTATCCAAAGGGTTGTTTAAAAATGCAATCATTGAAAGCGGGTTTGCGACCTCGATCTATGGCTCATTCACGTCCAACGATAAGAATAAATATTCCAGTTTCTTAAAGGCACTGGACTGTAATAAGGACGAGGCGGTGGCTTGTTTACGAAGTAAAACAACAGAGAAAATAGTTCGAGCGCAAGGTTTGTGCGATTTTCTTCTCCTTGCGAGTGTCTTTCCTGTTGTAACTATTGATGGCGACTTTCTTCGAGAGGAGCCACGCGTACTCTTGTCTGAAGGACGATTTAATGACTTGGAATCAGTTGTTATTGGGGCAACTAAAGATGAAGGGGACTCCAAATTGTATGGCGTTCAACCCAACAAAGACAGCCCACCAACAAAATTATCCTTTGATGCAATTTTCAAGAAAGTAATCTTCACCACAAATGGCGACAACTTCCTCGTGAAAAGAGCCATATTGCAGCATTACTTAAATCACACCGACCCTTACTGTTCGGAAAACATCCTCCGAAGCTGGACGAACATTTTAACTGATGGCTGGTACTTTTCCCGCGCTATTTTCTCCGCCAACGCGTACGCCAAACGTGGCGTCCCAACCTATTTCTACCAGTTCTCCCATCGTTCTACCTTTTCGATTCATCCTAAGAATACCGGGGTCCCCCATTTTGATGAAGTGCCCTACGTGTTTGGGGTACCAGTAAACGACAACCCAATTATTCGAAAAGCGACTGTGTATACAGATGTCGAAAGAGGACTGAGTTCTTATATCATGAGGCTTTGGACGACTGTGGCTAAACATGGGTAAGTTTTATGGGATACTTGCTGACATATTTCAATTTCATCCTTAAACGACAATCACAATACAAACCCATTTCACAGAAAAAGGATCAGATGCGGCTATATGAGAAAAACAAAGTTGTCCAACACCAGTTCTCTCAGATTTGGTTTTGATGGTGTTTATTTGTACTCCTCTCCCGGCCTCTCTTCATCCCGTCCCATCCTTATCTCATTTCATCAATATTTCATGATTATAGGAAGTAACTTTTATGCATAATGTACTTTCCATTTCAGAAGCCCACACCATCACAGTGACGTAAATGATCCAGTAACCTGGCCTCTGTATACTACCGAGAAACAGCAGTATCTGGACATTGGCCTGGTACCCAGTGTTCGCAGTAAACTACGCGCACGCCACATGGCATTTTGGAACGAATTTGTTCCGAAGCTAAAAGAGTCCTCTCAGGGGAGGAAAGAGGCTCCAGACGCCGACTTACCTGGAGGAAAGAATGAATTGTGAGAAAATTGAAGCAAAAAAAATTAAGTCGATGGAAATGTTTGTAAGGCAATAATAGGGGTATAGAATGGTCTCAGCAAAATTCAAGTAAGTCTCGAAATCGTATCTTGGCGTTTCAAAAAAGAGTCTCGGATTTTGAAACAAGGGTCTCGGCGAGTCTCGGATTTGACCATTCTATACCCCTTAGAGAAGTAAGTCTCGGGCTCGGATTTTGAAACAAGGGTCTCGGCGAGTCTCGGATTTGACCATACTATACCCCCTGTGATAAATAAAGTATACACAGGCAAGTCTGTAGGCGCAGTTCAATTATATCTGAGCGCGGCTAGTTGAAATTTTCTTTATTATTATCAAAACGATAATTTGGTCATAGAGAGAAGTACCAGAATGAGGAAAGAGAGCTAAATAAAATGATTTCCGGGATAAAAACAACAAGAAAAACGTATAACAACGATATCTTGAACTATGAGCAATAGCGACATAATCGACTACGTTTGGTGCTTCATCGCTATGCGATGGCGCCAGAGCAAAGTCGCGACCTATAGTTTGATTTGGGCTACCGTCCATCATTCAAGTGGGAGGGGCCGGCACAGCAGTCGTTTCCATATTAGGAAATTTATTTATTGCAATTTTGGAAACTGAGTACTCTACAAAGTGTTTTAGTTTTCAGTCCTCTATATCGATAAATCGACACAAAATACAATAACCGCATTAGTGTATATAAGTTCTAAAAGGTTATTATTGATTTGAAATATTCGATTTGAGTACATATGGATGGATGAAACAATTTTTCGATTCGGTCTAATCATTCTTAATCACAGCCCAATGCCGCGGGGGTGGTAATTATTGTAGGACTTTGTAATGGCGAACTGATTTTATGTGTAAACTATCTCAAAAATGTCATATCTTTTTAAAATAATGTTTTACTATTAAAGATGAATCCTTCACTGACCTTGTGTTGTTGGTGGGTGACTGACTGACTGACTGACTGACTTAGTTACTGATTTGCTTACTAATTTGCTTACTAATTTATTTATTAGAATAAAGTAAAATATGTAACAAACAAAACATAGAGGCTAGGAGAACCAAAGAGTTGGTCCCTTTGTCCCACTCCTACGAAATTTGCTCTAATGCGCGCGCATGTACAGCACCTGTCGGGGTTCGGGCGCAGGGAAACATAAACAGGAAGTCGTCCAATATTTGCTCACATCCTAGCTATATGTATAGTTTATTTATAGGGTGCTCCGTCCGCATGAGCTCCGCTAACTGATTTATCAGACACCGCGGCAAAACGCATTGCGCACGCGCGGCCTCCAACTTCCTGTCCTGCACTCTTCCCTGTTGAAACCATTTAGTTTTGTCAACAACAAACGTTTCCGGCCTGGTATTTTGAAAAAGTTAAGGTGGAGAAGTAAAAGTTAAGCCTCAAAAGTTGAACATAAGGAGTTTATTGTTCATTCTATCTCCTGTCTTTTGCACCCCATGCTTTCGTGCTTGCACCCGTGTTGAAAATTACGAGCGAAGTTGTGCTTACGAGTTATGGAGTCTTGCTGCTTTGCTAGTATGTATTAGAAAACCGCGAGTCTTGCGAATGATGTGAATAGGAAAGACATAAACGAACAGTGGATCATCGTCAAGCAAGAGAATGCCAAGGTAAACTGTATTCCTTGACTAAAGAACTCATCAGAGACGTTCAGCTCCCCATTAGTTCTTGTGTTTGCCATGCCAAACGATTATGCAGAGAACAATTAAAATCAACAAAGGGCCAACACTCGAATTTATACCCAAGGAATCTCTGTCTAGCAGGGTATTAAACTTGGATTCAATAATATTATTACTAGCTCTTTCTGAAACCCACCTGCTCTTATTAATAGAGATTCACCAGCACCATAATTAATATCTAAATTAGATATATATTAAATTTTATTTAGTTATTTCAGTTACACTGTCTTGTGCACCTACACTATGCATAGGCAAGTATAGCTAGCACTCTTCCAGTATTTAGTTCATACTAGTGGGAAGTTTGACGGTGTGGGTACAGACCAGGAACTTGGTGGTCTGTCACTCTTCAAAGCAACTTCTGACATTTTTTAACCACCCCTTTATTAAATGCAAATGTAAGCCAATACCAAAAGAGAACACGTACCCAAGAGGTGAGAACTAGCATATATACAGGCAACCACATTTTGACATACCAGTAATGTGCTTGTGTATTATTATTTAGCAATAGCTGATAATATTATTATTAGTTGCGTCAACAAATAGCAGTTTCAGCAGTATTGACCCGATTGCCTCACTTTGATACATGTAATAATGAAGCACATTTAGGACCATGATTATCACAGGTCTCTTGTGAAGCACCATTGAAACCATCATTCGTGTGAGGCATTTGGGTCAATACCGCTGAAACTGCTATTCACAGATGCAACTGTAATATAACCTATTGCAAGCAGCACCTGAATTCATACTTATTGTATTAAATATGTAAACAATGCTAATAAATTGTTTAGTATGGTCATATATGATGAACAATGTGAACAATTAAATTGTATGAAACATGATATGGAAGTACAGGATTATTAATAGTAAGATTGTACGAAGTTAATATTAATAACAAGGATATTAAATATAATAATTATTGTTCTATTTCATATGAATTGCCTGCTATTCGTATTAGTCATGTGTGAAAAAGAGCAGTTGTTTGTCACCCATACTTTTTTGATTATTACACCTATTAGTATTTCTATATTGGATGGGGAAATTTCCTTTGATCCTTCATCTGAGTACATGCTTCCTCAGTGGTAATCCTGCACTCAACATTTGATAAACGATTTCCACACCCACAATTCCCTCTTTTGTTCTGACAAAGGGCAAGCATTTGAAATGTCAGCTGCTACTCACTTCCCACTGATACCTTAATCGTCATTCAGTTGATTATGGCAGTGTTTTATCTTTCCCATGGACACAGATCAACACTAGTTTTTACAGGAACTAATCAACCATGTGAGAAAACAGACTGGTTACCATGGTTTCATGACATATTTCTTGCTGGCTGAGCTTGTGAAAGAGGTTCTCATACACTAAAAAGGGGCCTGGGGAGAGCTAATAGCAGTCATTGAAGTCACCAGGGTTTTTTGGCAAGTTGAGGTGTCTGTTGGCCCCATTTCTGTAGACTGTCATTACATCTACCAGGTAATCAAGTTAAAGGAGAACTTTACCATAAAATTGACTTATTTTTAAATTAATCTTGAAGGTATGGGTAATAATTTGATTTTCAAAGTTATTTTTCTCATGTTGCACTTTTTAATTATTTAAAACTAATAATTTTTGAGAAAATTTGGGCTCCTGCTCTGCGGCATAGAATTGGGATGTTAGTATTTATAATGTAGCATACAAGGAAGATAAGTTTAGAAAGAACTGGAAAAAAGTCAAAGATTTAGATAAAACATTGTGTATTTTCAATCAAGTATATGGTACTGCTGCTCTCAAAATGGATGCCAAAATTGGAAAGAGCATTAGCCAAAAATAGTAACTTGTGCAAGTTTCATCCCCATATCTTTCAAGTTAAAGCCAGAAAAAATGAAATCTCTAAAATTAACAGAGTTTACGAGGCTGGAGGGCAACTCTTCCTGGTACTTGTATACATCATGAAATATCCACTGACACATATACATTAATTGTGCTGCCAGCAGTGTTTGAAGTCAAAACTTACAATTTGTTGATATTCAAGATCCTTCCTTTAAATTACAAAATGCAATACAACAAAAAAATAGGTTCTTTAAAAATAGGTTAATTCCTGCTATGTCCCGGGAGGAGGGTGCAGGGATGAGGCAGATTTTATCAAATCGCTTGAAGTCGAGGGGTCCAATGGCATTTCAGTACTTCACCTGTCCAATGAGGTTGCAAGAGTTACAAAGCAATGACCTTCCACAAGTTACAAGCATCTTTTAGGTGTTTTCCTGTCAACATTTTCTTTGGTTTGGTCACCATTTTCATTTTAGTGCATCATTTTAGTCTGGCTGCAGGCCTGGACTATGCAGTGTTCACACCAGACCATGCCACTGCTGGATTCTCACATTTGTTTTAGAAATGGTGCACTAAAAAAAAAAATATATACTAGAGGGCTAGCTTGGATCCCAAGCTACAAAATTCTGGTGAGAACACAGACTATGCTGTGCATTACCCTTCTTTCACCATCTGCATATATCAATCCCTCATCCAGAGCAACAGATAATAAGGGTTATACCAGTCATGATCTACATTGTATATAGGGGGGGTTATTTCTGTGTCAGTTTTTTTATGGGGAACTGATAATCCGATAAACTTAGAGGAAATACAAAAGCTTAAAGTGCACCTAACCCCTTTGGAAATTTTTATAGATACGAATCTTTGAAAGGTTTTGAGTACTTCTGTGAAGAAAGTTTTGGCTTACATAGAACACTCTGTTTTATGCTTGTTTGAAATGGTGAAAATTTGACCTTTTGTGACAACAACATCGATATATAGAGAATATACACAGTCTGCGAGTTGTTAGTAAAGAAAACAGTTATTTAGAAAAAATGCTTAATATTTTTTCATATTATTGCAAAGTGGAATGAATTACCGTATTTACCCGTGTATAAGCCGCACCTTTTCACCCAAAATTTTCGTTCAAAATCGGGGGTGCGGCTTATCTACGGGAACACCTAGAAAGGAGACCCAACATTAACATATATTTACATACATGTAGCATGAACCTGAATGAAGCTTTTATTATGCGACAGTGCGTATATTACAATCAGGTTAAAATCGCATCCGATCGTGTAATATAGCAATTTAAGCATAATCATTGGGGGAAAAACACGCACTTTCAAAGAGTTAAAGCACAAACTCTTCTAAGACCCACCTTAGCCCTAATATATTAGAATTTCGTGAATATTTAAACGTAATTAAGCTTATTTACCTTCCAAAACAGGCTGATTCGCAGCATTTGTCAAAGCATGCATCTAAACAACCAGGCATTCTTCGCAATTTTACACGTGGGAGATTGGCACTAGTTAATGAAAATCCAAGATGGCGGACCTGACCTACTCGTGCAAGTATTGTTTCGCCAGAAAACCTTTCTTGCTCTAGCGATTAAAGGAAAGCGGTTCCTTGGAATTGTTGTTTATTTATTTATGACAATCTGATGAAGTTTTGCTTCAAGTACGAGCGTTTATGAACTCCAACAAAAGATTATTCTTTTTTTGAAGAAGTTTGGCATCAAGTACAAGCGTTTATGAACTCTGACAAAAGATTTTCTTAATTATTTTTTGTATTTTTCAAAAAAAGTTTTTTTCTTAAATTAAAGCTTCAAAACTTGGGGTGCGGCTTATCTACGGGTGCGGCTTATACACGGGTAAATACGGTATATGACATAAGATCCAGAATCGACCCACTCCAGGCTTTTTCTTACGCAGTCATGGGTCAGGAAAGGTCAAATTTTCACAATTTCAAACAAGCCTAGAACATAGAGTATTCTATGTAAGCCACAACTTTCTTCACATAAGTACTTAAAACCTATCAAAGATTCATATGTATAAAAATTGCAAAAGGGGTTAGGTGCACTTTAACTGATAATTTGAAAAATTGTGACTGGTCAGTACACCTAGTACCTATGCTTTAGAGCTAATTGATGATTAGAGCTCACAAGTAAACAAGAAAAGACAAGAGAAAAAACTATTATGGGCACCTACTGGGACTCAAACCCTCAATAGACAGCATAGAAAGTAGATGGCTTAACCACTGCACTACGGAGACATGGACTCAGTCTGTGTTATATAGCCGCTCACCTATCTTGTGACCTATGCCTTCTATCGGTTATATATATATACACCAAAATCCTCCCCCTATAACTAGACACATTTGATAAGGGTAATATGAGGGGTAGCCTTCACCTCCTCGGAACCTGGAATAGTACTGGCTATCCAAACAATGCCTAACCCTGAAACAATACAAACCCTAACCCTAAAACATGGAATTCTTTGTCAGTGCAGTCCAAATGGGATCCAATAAAATGTAAGGTTTTGAGGTGAAGGCCTCTGAATGACATATTTAATCAAAATAGTAACAGTAAAGATCCTGCCCACTATCAATCATTATAGCTTGAAATGGGAATTCACAAGTAAACCAACAACCACAAAGCTACTTCTCTACAAAAATCAGCCTATTCATGTTGGATCATTATAGTGTTTCAAATGGTTTCTTCCACCTCAGCTTTCGCAAGCCACACTTTGGTAAAAAAATGCATTCATATATATTTTTTTTACGCTTTTCTTGGCAATCTTTTAAACCGTGATGCACACCAATCGAAAACTCGTACTCCACTCACTACTGCATGCCATGCCAGAGGCAGTCAACTGTATATTTACTCAAAGTAACTGTAACTTTTGTAAGATTCTTCTTGACTTTGTCGAGAAATTTATGACTATGAGATCGTACTTGGTTCTGTCACCTCGTTCTGTTCATCTGGAACACACGATCAATCTATCCACCACTTGCACAGATCCCAAACTTCAAGTGCCACAGAGATCTTTAGAATTTTATTTGCCAGGAGTGAGTGCCAGGACTTAATTAACGCAGAAACGAACTTTCAGCCTCCATCCTGGCCGCCATCTTGTTTCAAGCCACGAGACGAAAAGTGACGTATGCGCAGTCGTTTTGCCGCGGTGTCGATTTATCATGGATTTCAAGTTGGCCGCGTACTGACGTAAAAGAGCCTGTGAACTAGGTTGCTTTGGGAACGCCTGACTATTTTTGTTATTTTATTGCTTTCTTTCTACAACTCGACACGGAGAAACACTTTGTCTCGACCGTCTGGGATTTCTACAGCGGCGATCAAAATGGGTGGACACGTCAATGTTTCCCGTGTTCGACGGCGGATTTGGTTGTTTATTTTTATCATTGCAATTGTTTCTGTTTTGATCTTTTATGTTTGGCTGAAGAAATCTACATACAAAATTCAGTCCACAGAAGAAGCAAGTAACGCAGATCAATTAGGCTCCATAGGTTTATTCACTTTGAATATTTGGTTTGGTGATTACAAGATGGAGGAGCGAATGGCCGCCATTGGTCGGTCGATTGAAGTTCATCAGCCTCACATTATAACATTCCAGGAAGTTACGCACGTTAGTTTGACTTTACTTATGGCTCAGCCATGGTTTAAACTCTATAATCTTATATCTTCGGCTTCCAAAACCCAAAGGAGTCTTGGATATTTCGTTATCATTCTCACTAAATTTCATGTAATGAAATGGAAAAATATTCCGTTTAAAACATCACGGATGGAAAGAAGTCTTCTCCTAGCAGTACTGAAAGTGAGCATTCCATTTCCAGGAGTAAAGAAAACAGACCAGAAAGCACTTCAATTTACCATAGCAACTTCCCATCTCGAAAGTATGCCTTACAGTACCAAAGAGAGAGAGAAACAACTTGCAAACTCTTTAGAGATTCTGTCGGGCTATAGTAATGCTTGCCTTATGGGGGATTTAAACCTTGAACCAATCGTTGATGGGGAAATTAAGCTCCCTCATACATGGTCTGACATCTGGCTGTCATTTTCTGGAAATTCGCAGGAGAATGGTTATACGTGGGATCCAACTACCAACACAAATGCCCAAGTAAGCGAGCCAAACACCAATAAAGATCGTTTTGACCGAGTTCTATGTAAGCTGACCAGTTTTACACAAAAGAACATGACTATCGTGACTACAGATCATCAAGGGGTTTACTTTAGTGATCACTTTGCTTTGTATACTGAACTCCAGTATGGAGTGAAGTCCGACAGTCCTTGGACAAAAAGAAAATATTTGAAAAAAGTTGAGTTTGAGAGACCACCAAACTGGAAAAAAATTGCCATGGGCTAGCATCCAATACCACCACAGGCTAACCATCCTCACATTTCGTGTATTTAATCTACATTGTATGTGTGTTGGAATTGTATTGTTTTGAACTTTCGGTTAATGCATGTGTGCTCGGACAACATATGCAGTACTTTGATGTACTTAGCGAGATGAGCTGCTGGAAGCCCAAGCTGTAATGTGAGTGCATGTGAACAACAACTGAAGCAACTCAACAGCAGAATTATAAAGTCAAAACGATATGTTTATTCCAACACAGTGATCAAAGACAAAATATGAGGATGGTTTAACATGTGGTACCCCCATGGAACTTTATACTGCTGTTATAGGGACTGAGAGGGGACACATTTTATGTGGAGGGAGCAGGGGATGGCTGAAAACTCCCAGAATATAATGTTCAAGCTGGCCACCCCCTATAATACATATGTTGGTTTATGGTTTGAGGCCACCCCTATTCAGGCTAAAATAATCAGGCCAGCCCCTTTCCTCACCCACCGCCTCCCCTCTCAGCATTAATGACCAGTCCATTATTATTAAAAATACAAAAAAATTGTAAATACATGTAAAACAAAAACTGATTTTGTTACAAATTATTCTAATACCACATGTGCAGGGACAGTTACTAAGTTAAAATTTCAGAAGTTGGGTAAAAGCTACCAGCTAAGGCATGTTTTACGACAGAAAAACCAGGTAGTGCAAATAGTGTCCTTTGGAGGGGCTCCATCCAAAAATGAGTCCTGAAACCCAAAATAGAGCCTCTGAACAAGAATGAAATCAAATCTTGTCAAAATTTTAGTACTAAATTATTGTTGGCATCTGTAATACAGGTACATGTACATAGTCAGTTTGGCATGTCTTACTGACTTGATAATAAATCATATTCACGCTCTGTCACTGGTGATGCAAAACATGACAGATTTTCCCCAGCAGACAGTAGAAATTGATTAATATTTTAATGAGGGTGTTTATATGCATCTTGCTACATTAAATTGGGCAGTTTTGCATCCTTGGGAACCAATATCAATTAAAAAAAATATTGCATCTTTGTTTCATTTTTATGCATAAATACCAGATTTCCTTTGAATAATCGCCCCTGCCCAAGTAATCGCCCCTTTTGGAGCCAAAAATAAGAAATAATTGCCCCCTCCCCCCTCTTCAACGACTTTAAATATTTTTTTTATGTACACTTAGTACTGTTTATCAGAGACACTTGGTACACCAGTGACATTATTTCTTTCATTTCAGTTAGTGGACATCTAGCTAGTCTGGGAACTTTGAAATAATTTCCTCGCTTGAATAATAGCCCTGCTTGAATAATAACCCCTTTTTTGGCTTCCAAAAAATAATAATCGCCTGGGCGATTAAATAGAGGAAATATGGTAATGCAGAGGTAACCAAATCAGTGAAAAACTGCTGCTTGAACATACTCGAACTAAGAAAACTCCAGCAACAGCAATAAACTTTACTTGTACTAAGAACAGATAGCCTGATTTATAAATGGCATAATTTTTGCCATCTTTATAAGGATTCAGGCTATTACACATATTAGATACAAGTTACCTTGGAAACAGATGGCTGAAGTGAACAATCTGATCCATAATATTATTGGTGCACAATTGGTTGGCTGACCACTTGCCCACCACCGATCTGCCCATAGATCAGATCGTTCACTTTAGACAAAACAGACAACCAAATTATTGCACAAAAACAAATTGAAAGATACATTATTTAAAGGGACAGTCACCAAACTGAACCTTTGAGTTTCTTCAACACAAAATGTCACCATGCGAAAGAAGAGTTACTTTTTGAAGATCTTGATATATACTTTTCAAACTTTTTCGACAGAGGATGGCAAAGATTGAAGTGGATTACAAAAGCTTATTCTAGAAACTGGATTTTAGTTACAGTGAACCAATTTCAAGCGCTCTAAATTTCGTTTAAAAGCAGTATTTTTCATCCACTCAAATCTTTGCCATCTTTCATCAAAATAGTCTCAAATTTTCTCCAGTATATCTTGAAAGCATTCTCCACTAATCGGAGTTGTTATTTTTGTCTTTCTTCATGAGGAAGTTGATCATTTTAGAGTTGATAGTACCCCTTTAATGCTGTAGAATAGAAATCTGGCTGATGGACATTGTATTAACTGGTATATAATTAATCAGAAAAAAGTTGGTGAACCAGCTTTCAGCAAACACAATAAATAACATAACCTTCAACACAGCTTAACCAAAATATTATCCCTGGAAGTTTCAAGTCGCATTTGGAAAATTGTATTTAGCTGCCCATCAATCAAAATTTAACTATGCATAGTGATGAAAGCTTTGTATGAGACTAGAAAGTCTAGAGTGATGGTTTGCTATTGAAATGCAATTTTACAAACAAAACTTGCAACTCCCAGTGTTGCACTTCAATGAAGAGGTGTATATAGTGTACAGCAAAAAGAAGAAGCAAGTACTACATTAGAAAAATCAAATTTATTTTCTATAAACTATTTGTATACATGTCTAGCAAGGCTTACTGCTTGCAATAGATTCACCATTCTTACACAATTCTGTGTACTATACATATTGACTTGATATATTTCCTGCTCAGTGGACCAACAAAATCCCAAGTCCTACTTAAAGAAATCCATAACTGGTATGAGGCAATTAACCACACAATATTATTTGAAGTGCCACTATGACAAAAATAAATGTACTATTTCCATTTGCTGAAATGGTGTCAATAGGTCAATCAGTGTTAGAAATATCCAAATTAGTAAAAAATAGTAAAACCACAAAATTTAGTAGAGTTTATTACCAGTAAATTCTGTCTACCATTGACATGTAATATATATTGGAGGCCGTTCCTTTATTCCGTAGAAGTGGTCATATGCACAACACAACAACTAGCATGGCTACTTTTTTATGCACACTGTGTATTTCACACAAACCTCACAAGGATATATTAACTAACTTTTTTCTTGTGTGTGAGAAGAAGTTTTTAGTAGAAATATGCCTCCAAGGCATTGTTGCACGCATGACATCATTTTCCATTGAATAAAGCTGAACAAAGGGAACTGCCTCCAGTATTATGGCAGACGTTTAGATTCAATACTACGAGTTAAAAAAATAAGATTTCCCATTGTTGTATTGAAAAATGGTTTGGACTGGTAATAATATCACAACTGACTTCTTTATGAATATGCAAAATCATTTACATCAAAATTTGACCATATAGTGGCACTTTAAGCAAATGTGTAATTTCAATTGTAATCTAGTTTATCAACAAGTACTTTGACAATTCAATCCTATGTTTAACTGGAGACTAATATTTTTGTGCTGTTATTGCAATAATCTAATGTTGGAACGAAAAGGCTTTGCTCAACAATGAAGTTATGCCTACTACTCATGGCCCATGGATTTATACATGTAACTAGTTTATCCAATGTTTTATTTAAAAAAGGAGCTGACATCTCCAAAATAATCAGCCTGCGAAAAGCATCTTTGTCTTGATGGAAGTCTGACAATTTCAGAGTTCTGTTGGAATGATGAAAGCGCTGGATTCCCATCAAGATGTGGATGCTTTTTGCAGGCTACAAAATACTCAGTGGTTAAGCGCCGGTCTGTTGTGCGGGAGGTCGCGGGTTCAAACCCCGGCCGGACCAACACTCGGGGTCTTAAAATAACTGAGTAGAAGGTGCTGCCTTTGTGAAACAATTTCATTCACGAGTTGCAAATGGTTAGACCTTCACGTCTTCTCGGATAAGGACGTTAAATCGTAGGCCCATCAGTGGATGAAGAGCCACCTCGTGGAAATGCCACTGATTAATCCGTTATTATTATAATATTATTATTATTATTAAGTACATAACTGTAAGTATTATAATTTATTTATTGTTCTATAATTTAGGGTTTAACATTTAAACCATCACCAGGGATGTAGATAATTTTAGAGATAACAAGAGTTATAGAGGCTGTTGCATTATGTTCTGTGTTTAAGTTCTGCTTCAAAGCCATGCAATTATTGAACACTGGGTAATTCAACCAGGATAATAGCCTATTGCTGGGCTATTATCTACATCCCTGCATCACTAAAATACCTTTAACGAAGAGAAATAATCCACACCACCACGTGCAATAAAAGAACCTCAATAATGATATCCCACTGAGGGATATTTAAGCAATAGACCACACATTTTAATGTGTTTACTGGCAAAATAAAGCACTTGGGATGTTGGGAGAACACAAGAAATGCTTGAAAATCACAAGCTGAAGGCGCATTTTTCAAGCATTTCAAGTGTTCTCCCACCATCCCAAGCGCTTTATTTCACCAGTAAACACATTAAAATGTGTGGTCTATTACTTTTATGATATAACTACGACACAACGCAAGCAGGCCTGCCGATTTCTGTGTTTACCGGCACAATAGACCATAGATTTTTGAGTCTATAAGCCAATCAGAGTGCTCGTACTATCTGGGTTATACTATAAATCCCATTATTACATAATACATGTATTTAGGGTAGATGTGAATCCATGAATAAAATCTGTATGAACAGACATAAGTGGTACAATATCACTTCACGGGTTGTATCGCCCAATCAAATTTCCTGTAATAAATTACTTAGACCTATTAAATGTAACAAACAAATTTAATACCACGCATATCACTCCCTTCCTCAAAGACTCAGTTGTTCGCAATATGGCATTAAAAACAAGTGAATAAAAACAATATGAAGCTAACATGTAGAGGTAAATTTTTAGAGATTTTTCAGGAGCTTTATCTATACATTGCATGACCGAGAGTGTCGCAACTCAACGGCTATGTACAATGATACATGTACATGGTTTGACAAATGTTTGGGTTAATTGGCATAAGTTGTGGATGTGACATCACAGACGACCTATTAAGCTGAGCATAGACCACATTCATAAATGCATATTAATGTACTTTCAATAACTTAATTATCCACATGTACAGAAAACATCATTACCGTGTGAAAGAGCATGTTGACATTAGTGATCTTGTGAAAATTGAGTATTGTAGCTTACAGTATACATGTACAATGTATGAGAAAAAACAACAGAGGCCGTAATCTAACCTCACTTTCATGTTTTCCCTGCAGTTGAAATGCCCTGGGTGAAATGCCTATAACTCAACAGCAATTCTACACATTGTTCTGAAACTGAATAGAGTTTTAACATGATCTTTCACACGCGTCACTGGTAGCATTACTTTCCCTCTACAGATTTATCTTATTGATCTATTGGCCTATTGCTCCAGCCATTTGTTGGCTGGTCAGGATCGTGACTGCACTCGTGATGGGTGGATATAACAGGATTTTAGTGAATTTCTTGAAATACATTACAACTGTACTTTACTATGGGTCTACACCAGGAAAACCTATGCTATGGTTTCTGTTAACTTATAACATTCAGATAATATAATGTCATATAATAATCAGTCCAAACCCACGCTCTGATTCATCAACTTGTTTTGATTGGATATTTTCATAGTTTTAGTTGGCAATTATTATATAAAACAAATAGATTCCATTCTGCCGTGTGTCTGTCCTCTTATTAAGAATGATGTAGATGCACAGATGCCAAAACATGAAGAGAACATCTGGCTGCGTCTCGTAGCACACTTCTTAATTGTCCTCTTCACGTTGTGATGTCATCTGTGTACATCTACAAGAGGACAGTCAGGCATGGCAGAATGGAATATATTAATTAATTAAGAGCCTCTGCACAAATACTTCTACATGTAACCCACTTTAAATAAGGACTGGAACATCATCTATAGCTCGATATCCTTCTTGTATTGTTGAATCCAGCTTTTCTTGAATGTTAGAGAATTTGTCATGACCATTATAATCAGGATGGCCATTTTCCCACGCAGTCCGTTGCTTCTCTGGGATTTCATTAGTTTCATCTATGGTAGGCAGGTTTGGGTTGTGCTGCAGATGGAGTAGTTGAAAGTCCTCAGTTAGGTGATGCATGTTAAATGTTGTCTGTAAAAAATTAATGTAGGAAATATTTAAGTTAAGTAAGGGCAAATGGACATGAGAAGAAGTGAAGAAAGAAGGTACTGTAGTATAAATTTTAGGATTAAACAAACTAAAGTCTCCAATGAGAGGGGTGCATGCAAGAACTGATCAGCAGTGTAAGTGACTACTGATCACATTATTCTAAATTCTCACTTTGTTATACCGGTATATTTTCTAAGCCCCTGTCAAACGGTTTCAACATATCTTTAACGTCTATACATTTGTTGAAACCCGTGAATGTTGAAACCATTTGACATGGCCTGAAAACTTTTCAGAGAACAGCAGTTTATTGTTGAACAATCATACAATGTAGTTGAAACCGTGGGTTCTCAGAATATTGAATCGATGTTGAAACCGTTTGACTTGCAATGCTTTCAGCAAAATAATGTTGAACTGATGTTGAAACCGTTTGACATGCATGCTGTCCACAAATGTTGAACTGATGTTGAAATCATTTGACATGCATGCTTTCAGCAAAAAGTTGAAACCATTTGACATGCATGCTGTCAGCAAATGTTGAACTGATGTTGAAATCGTTTGACATGCATGCTTTCAGCAAAATGTTGAAACCGTTTGACATGCATGCTGTCAGAAAATGTTGAACTGATGTTGAAACCGTTTGACATGCATGCTGTCAGCAAATGTTGAAACCGTTTCACGCACATGCTGTCAGCAAATGTTGAACTGATGTTGAAACCGTTTGACATACATGTGGTCAGCAGATGTTGAAACCGTTTCACAACGCATGCTGTCAGCAAATGTTGAACTGATGTTGCATGAAACTGTTTGACATGCATGCTGTCAGCAAATGTTGAACTGATGTTGAAACCATTTGACATGCATGCTGTCAGCAAATGTTGAACTGATGTTGAAACCATTTGACATGCATGCTGTCAGCAAAATAATGTTGAAACTGTTTCACACGCATGCTGTCAGCAAATGTTGAAGTGATGTTGCATGAAACAGTTTGACAAACCATTTGATATGCATGCTGTCAGCAAATGTTGAACTGATGTTGAAACCGTTTGACATGCATGCTGTCAGCAAATGTTGAACTGATGTTGCATGAAACCATTTGACATGCATGCTGTCAGCAAATGTTAAACTGATGTTGAAACCGTTTGACATGCATGCTGTCAGCAAATGTTAAACTGATGTTGAAACGTTTGACATGCATGCTGTCAGCATCTTTCAACAAATGTTAAACTGATGTTTGACCGAGGTTTGAGGGAGGCCCAAAACTGTGATATGTACGATCCATATAATTTTATGGGAATAATGCAATTTATTACTTATTTATTAATTAGTTCAGACACAACCACATCAGCTATGCTGTACAACCTATCGTGTTTAAATAAATATTATTATTATTGTTAATATTGTTATTAATATTATTACTATTAACAAAATATGGGCAAAGTATGGATATGTGGCCACATTACACCCATATCTGATTTGATAAAACAATATCTGGGCTTATAATATACTCAACGAAAGATCTGGATTCTGATTGGTCAATAACAAGTGCATAATTTAAAGGTTAATGAGTGCACAGTTGTATGCTCTCAACAAATGTTTTCTCAGTATATTAGAAACAAAAATTGCATGAACTGCTTGTGCTATACTTTATTTATTTCTGATCATTGAAATTTCAGAATTATTTATATAGTTTTCATATTGGTACATTACAATATTTGCATACAAGTTGTATCGACATGGCAGGCAATTATTTCCTGACTGATACAATGTTGTCAATCATAATATATTGTAAATAGTACACACAATCCATAATGAAATGATGCCTACATCAATAGAATCAGAATTTTCCCCAGTATCGTGCTCGTCTTCACTAGGGTTTGGACTGGGGCTTTGGTCTTCACTATTTTGGATGGGACCTGGATTCTGTGGTATTTCTTCATGACTCGGAGCCTCATAATGAGGTGATAATGGCACGTTATTGTACTGAGAATGTTCGTGATGAGATGGTGATCCATTGAACTGGTGTGGAGTGTAAGGTGCAGGTTGATGTTGGTCCTGACTGGGATTGTCTGGCACATGACTGGGATTGTCTGGCACGTGACTGGGATTGTCTGGCATGCGATTGGGATTGTCTGGACAGTGCACAGGTATGGGGCTCTCACTGCATTGCTATGGCAACAAGCAAAAAAGCCAACTGAAGGTGTTATTATTAAAATGCCTCTAATGCTTAGAATGTTTGGATTTGAGTGTTGTGTATGTGAGTTATAGACTGAGGTTTATATCTCCAATATGCTAATGTATATGATGTCGACCCAGGATTCATTAATTATACAAAGACAAGCTGATAGAAATAAATGACATTATTTTTATAAACATCCATGTTATATCTGAAGCTAATATCAGTGATTTTACCAAAAAGTGATTTTACCAAAATAATATTGTAACTAAATCAGAAAATAGTTTCATTCACAAGGAGAAAGAAATGACACTGCGAACATTCTCTTGTTGACATCACATCACTAGCATATTATTCGAAATATAAACCTTATAACTCAAAGACACAACACTCAAATCAATAAATATTTTGCTATTCAACTACTCACATGATGATAAAAAAAGCTTTAGAGGCACTTTAACAAAATGTCACAGTTGATATAAATAAATCAAGAAACAAAATGCAATTAAGCAACATGTATTATGTGTTGATATGGACATGCACAAGTGCCTGTAACAAAATACACAGTTCTAGAAGCAGAACATCAACATACATGTAGCAGTTAATAGTACTTGTAAATTAGAGAAGATTTTGTATGAGTGGGACAAACTACATGATTCAGTACAGCATATTTGTAGCCTTACTATAACCATTCCATACCGTAACTGTAATTTTATTGGATCAGCAGGAAAAAACAACAGGGAAACTGCCCCATTTCAATGTCACGGCATGCTGTACAGTAACCGCACTATAGTCATTGCTGTAGTTTGTCTCACTCATACGAAATCTACTCTATAATTTATACGTATATAATAATTATAGACTAGAAGTAATCATAGATTATCGAAGTGCGTTCGACATATTTTTTGAAAGAGAAAGGACTGTGGCAACAGTCTGAAAAGCTGAAAAATTGCTGCAATGATGTGGACGGTGTACGTAATCCTGATCAAAAGTGCTTGTTTTTTAACTAATGTGAACATTTTGATGTCTTGACTTATATGTAATAATATACAAGGGGATGCATCTGGGTATAAAACTGTAATTATCTTTGTGTAACATTAAATAATTGGATGCGATGCTTATGGGGCTATATGTATACATGTGTGTTTTATATGGTTATGGCATTGCTTTGAGAATTAGTAGCACATTTTGCTGTGTGGTATACAGTGTAAAGCAATAATTGAAGTTAGTGTAGAACACAAATCAACCCAGGCTATAGCTACATACATTTACATACATACATGCATACATGAACTTTATTTGAGTGTCAATAGTATTTAGCTGTAAAGCTAATTGGGGACACAATATTACAGGATATATAAAATAAGTATATTACAGGATATATAAAGGGATTCATATAAAGTACGTATAAATAAATATTACTATTCAGATGTGTATAAACTGAATTCCAGTTCCTAGAACATAAACTATATAGGTATGCATGTGTATAAAGTACAGCCCATGCAGTTCCTTCGATTCAGATCATTCACATTATGTTAAATCCGGGTATTTTTCAAGTGAGAACAAGGTTGGCTGCAGAATATTGAGCGCCATTGTTAGTTCCAGAATAATTTATGGTCGATGTTGGTAGCCGGGTCCTAGCTTTGATCGCTTTGATCAGCCTTGTTTCCGGTCTGTTAGAAATTCAGTGTAGATTAATTGGTCAGTACTTTAAATTTCCCTCACCTTGTACTGTGTTGATATTCCAGTTCCTTGGCATATCAAAGTGTAGGTATAGATTAACTCTCTGTCTGAATGTAGTGTTAATTTGAATCCGTTAATTTGTATAACCAAGATGTACAGTGTCGTAACTCACACAAGATACGGCGATTAGCCGACTGCGGGACTGCGGACCGCGGTGGCAGTCACTCTTATGCTTTCCAAGAGCCGACTGCCATTCAGTGTTTCGTCGTTCTAGAGTCTTGTTTTCGACTGCGGACCGCGGACCACGCACTTACAGTAAAGTGCCTTAAAAATGGACGGGTATTCTATAGTTGCTCCATTCAAATTCAATGCAACGAGCAAGCCAACAGCATATTTTTCGATCGCACATTCACTCGGGTTCAGCATAAAATTTTAAATAAATAATTATGGCCGAGTTGAATGTTCAAGGTCCTCCAGATGTACTACACACTTTCCTCAGGCTTTGCTCAATTGTACTTGCGAACCTTTGAAACATCATTGCATTGGATTGTCGGAAAATAAGGCAAGTAACTAACCGATCGCGAAAGAAAACAGAAGCCATGCTGTATCGTGTACGTGTAGTTACCAGTTTCCTGGCCGAGATAATTTATTCTAAAAAGTACAAACATACAAGAGGACGGACATACACAAATCTCGATTTATTTCGCCTGGGGAAGCACAGGTAGCCCACACAGGACCACAGGGAGTCCACTGCAAGATTAGTATGCGTTCTCCTTCGTCGAACGCAAAAATATACTCTATAATTTACACATGTAGAGAGTGGTTAGGTAAGTGTTTGGTAAATCTACTCTATAATTTATACGTATATATATAGAAAATCTACTCTATAATTTACACACGTAGAGTGGTTAGGTAAGTGTTTGGTAAATCTACTCTATACTTTGTCATATATGGAGTGGTTAGGTAAGTGTTTGGTAAATTTAAATCTACTATATAATGTATACAACATGTACATGCATGTATAGAGTTGTTAGGTAAGTGTTTGGTAAATCTAGTCTATAATAATATTTATACATGTATAGAGTGGTTATAGGTTTGGTTAAGTGTTTGGTGAGAATCCAGTCTACTCTTTATTCTTGAAAATTCTTGCAATTTCAGTCTGGCATGGTCCTGTTAGGCAAAAATTACTGTAAATCCTCTCTTTTAAACCACTAACTTCTAATAAGCCCCCTCCCCTCCTCACCTCTAGAAGTAGAAAGTAATCAAGCCCCACTTTCCAGTCCCCCTGCCCCCACCAAAACCTAACCCCCCCTTATTTGTCCAAATTATTTTTTGGTTGCATCATTCCACCTTTAAAATTAATTGAACTTGATAAAGGCACAGTATTATTAGTATATTTATAATCAATATTTTGTTCTTGAAATTTATACCAGTCTCCATGCACTGAACATTGGAAGGGATGTGTGCAAAAAGGGTGTAAGTAACTCCCAATCACATTCTAAATTCTCCCTTAGAAAACAAAGAATTTGAAGGAGAATTTAGAATGTGACCAGAAGTCACTTACACCCTTATTGCATCCTCATTTTTTATTTGGATCTTCCACAGAAGTAAGCCCCTCTCAAAAACAGTTGGGGAAACATAAGCCCCCTGGGGGCTTAATAATTATCAGAGGATTTATGGTATTCCCTGAGCTACAGTGGACAAGTTGCATTGGGGGCAAAATGATGAATTCTGGAATATATTCATTGACAACTTCTGTCAATCTCTCTTCTGGAACTGGGCACTACCCCCCTCCCCCCCCCTTCACCACCTCCCTACACCACTGGGTTAAGCATTTGGCTGACCACTTGTGCTTTGAGAACTATTATAAGGTTTTGTTCATCTTCATATGTAGGATGCAGAACCTATTGATCATGATCATCAGTATTTTTTAAAGCTTAAAATAATGTAGTGTGCATTTATCGTGCTTGTTTGTGCTTGTATAGATAATCAATTTAAAAAAACTAATGTAAATTCCTTCAAAAATAGTTGCTGTCATTATTAATACCATTAAGTTACAATGTACTAATTACTCTTTATACTGTTTAATAAAGTTAACCAATGTATTTTAAAGCTATATCTTACATGTTCAACCAATTACACTACCACCAAATAAGAATTCTAAAATCCTTTCTTCACCCAAATCAACATCTAAAAGTATGCAGTCATGAACAGATATGCAGTCTAAGGGAGGAAACAGGTGATGTCACACATTTCTAACGATCAGTTCTGTTTTATCCCTATTCAGTTTGAGCTTGTTCCATGACATCCATGCATTGACATCAACCAGTTTTGGATCCATAATTACCATAAACTACCACAATGATTTATAATGCAAGTATGACAAGTGATAATACTGGATGGTATCATAAGTATATTGTACTTAATAGGAGATATTGTAGTTGAGTCTACGAATAGCAGTTTCAGCAGTATTGACCCGAACGCCTCACTTCAATGTAATGAAGCGCCATTGAAACCATCATTCTTACACGACACCAACACCCTCCTAAACAAGCACGACTAATTTAGATACACAGTTTGAATAGCGCTTCATTACATTGAAGTGAGGCGTTTGGGTCAATACCACTGAAACTGCTATTCGTAGACTCAACTACAATATCTCCTATTGCAACATTTTTTTTTATTCCATCGATTATTATTATTGCAATTTTGCAAGCTTGCTATGCAGTTTCTATTTACCAAATCATGCTCAAACTTGGTATTCTTACTAATTCCAGGTGGTCTTTCTTATGACAAGGTTTGTTGTTTATAATAGACTGTTTGCACTGATGTCACAAACAAATTGCCTCATTGAAGAAAAAACAGATATTTTTAATGTAGCGTATAGAGCAGGTAAAAATACAGAAATGACCGAAATTTTGAAGCAATAGAGTACTTCATAACTGAGCTGTCGGACAAATAATATTCAAACAGTTTAGTGTAATTATATTAGTATGCGGTAGTAATGTGGGTGTACAGCTTTGATACACCAAAATGGTGGCTGAAAACGTACTCTACAAATAAAGCTGCCTTTCCCATCAATATGATTAGCATTCACTTCAAAACACTTTAGGTATTACTTTCAAAGGTTTAATTTATCAAGTCTAACATTTAAAAAAAATATGGATTTTCATGACATTAATTTACATGTAGGAAACATGCACAGCTGGGCTGTCAAAAAAATCAAATACTGTAACTCAAAAACGAATCACCGTATGGATGTAATTTTTTTGAAGAACATTGAGATCAATACCGATATTTAAATCATATTAAAAGAACAGCTTTATAGACCTTTTAGTTTAGATTTTAGAATTTTTGATGACATCACCTGCAATCAATCTATTGGATCAACTTTACCAACTTGGTCCCAGTCCTTATTTCGATTTGGTAGCTGCATTTAGCCAATTGGAAAACTTATTTTATAACTCAACAAGGTAAAATATTGCTATCTTGAAATAGAATGAATGTATACCAGTATTACTTACTCTCATTGCAGGTACAACATAAGTAGCATGGATATCCCACCACAATTGGATAAAGTTTCTCTCATGTGGAATCCCACCAGAGTAAGCAGGCATATAGGCAGTTCCTGTCTCAGTGGAATATGAGTAATGCCATGGCTTGATAGGGCCTATAAAGTGGACTATCTTTACATCATTACCAAATCTGGGGAAAGAAACTTACAATAATTGAATGGGCTCATGGATTAAAACACACACACAAAAACAACTTTTGAAGCCACTTTAATATTGCACAACTGACTATATCATACCAAGAGAGCATAAGTTAGAGAGGGATCCCCAATATGCTCACCTGTGCAATGATAATGTCGAATAAAATCTATTTTTAGTAACTGGAAGCAGTTGAAGCAAAGTGGGTGGTGCGTGACTGTGCGCGATAACTAAAAAATGGTTCAAAAATATTTTGCTGGCTTTTGACAGGCAATATCTTCGTGCCATTTTTTTAGTTGTTGTGCGCACCCACTTTGCTTCAACTGCTTCTCAGGTTACTAAAAACAGATTTTATCAGACATTATCATCGCATACCACACACTATGAGATTCCCAATCTTACTTACGCTCTCTTGGTCATTAACTCATGTAAACTTACTGTTTATATGCTGGAGCATATGTGTAGCTTGCATTACAATTCATGTTGTAGATAAAAGATATATGTTTAGCAATGTCTTCTGTTGCCCAATTACCAAAGAATGAATTCAACAGTCCTTGATCTCCACCTTTGAAATAACAAATTATAAGTCTTCAGAATGAAAACAAAGCATATTTCCAACTTTAAGTAAGTTTAAATGCTACAGTATTCTACTCGTCACTGACTGGCCCAATTAGTAACCAAAATTAGGATGCTATGTTTTCATTCTGCAATTTTCTAAGTGACTCCAGTTATAGTAGTCCCACAGTAAAATTTATTGATTTGTAATGCTTTATCACTGAAGGTGGATGACAAGCCTCAACTGGTTTAGAGCTGAGGTATATGCCTAATGAGATGTGAAGGTCTATATAACCATTTGCAGTTTGAGAAGGAAATTGTTTCACAAAGGCAGCACCTTCTACTCAGTCATTTTAAGACCCTGGGTTTCAGTCAAGGGTTCGAACCCTTGACCACCCATTCATCATACCACCACTTTACCACAATAATAAAAAAAGGGAAAAAAACATGTTTAAAAAAAAACACTTTACCACTGAGCTAACTGGGAGGTAGTTTTACATTGGTCAGTACATGTATTTACAAAACTTGAACACAAAACGAAAAGATATCTAGAGTAGGTTTTGTATGAGTGGGAAAGTTACAGCAATGACTTACAGCATGGGTACCGACAAAGGTGGATGCCATTACTTTGAAGTGGCTCCCTGGGCTATTGTTTTTATCCTTGTGATCCAATCAAATTACAGTCTGAGTTATGGCATGACAGTTACAGTACGGCTATATGGAAATGCCATATATTTGTCCCACTCCTTTGAAATCTGCTCTATAAGATTTCACATTCAAAGTGCATCATTGATTCATTGCTTTCTACATGTACATGTACATGTATGTGAGAATTTCCAAGGTATTTGATCACAAGTCACTTATACACTGTTGTACTCACACCTCCAGCTGGGAAAATAGCAGATGTACAGTTTAAGTTGGTATTAGGCATAAAAGATTAGTGCCTCAGAAGGATGTTAATTGCTTTCAATGTTTAATAAGAAATTGACAATTGGTATGCACAGGACATTAAAATAACTAAATGATGCTGTAATATTTTCCAAACTATAATTGCATGACCAACTTAGCTTGTACATTAATTTTGTTGTCCCAATTCAGATCATGTGATAGCTCTCTAGAGGATTCAGTGCTTTGTTTTCCAATTAGAGAAAGTTATACATTTCCTCTTGGAATACAGAAAAACAAGAAAACATAATTCAAGGGAAACATCAGGTGACCTGAATTGGGACAACAAATGTACAAGCTAAAATAAATTGGTCAATTGGATTGGTCTACTAAGCTTTTCTCAGCAGACTATAAAAATCATTTGATTTTTGTTTGAAACATGAATCTACATAACAATAGACCAGTTTATGGTTAATTCCGACATTTTGAAAGGGGTGCAAACATGGCACGAAAATTAATACAGGGTTTGTATAGGAATCCAATGCCAAATAAAATCTGTAAAATCAAATTTCTGAATTATTCTTCAGATACAAACTTAAGATACCAGGTAAAAGATTATTATAAATAACTGATTGAAATTAGACATTTGTCTGTAAAAACGAGTCAAAGGCCGCAGGAAAATTTACAGACAATGTATGGAAAACTGAAAACACGATTGAACGCTTCCCAGTACAGCTACATCCCTCAAATTTCGATCAGTTAATCTTTTACCTGGTAAAAGTTTGTATCTGAAGAATATTTCAGAAATTCGATTTTATGCATTTTATTTGGCATCGGATTCCCATACAAACACTGTATTTCACGCCATGTTTGCACCCCTTTCAAAATGTTGGAATTAATCACGAACTGGTCTATGTACATATAAGCTTACCATCAAAACTTCCATGATCGATAGCAAATTGTAACATTGCTTCATAAGTTGTCCTTGATGGCTCAAATACAAACACGCCAGAATTAAAACAATCTGGCCATCCAATATCTGGTACAGCTGATAGCTCTCGGCGATCAAACAGTTCATCACAATTCTGTAACACTAGAGTATCCGCATCTAAGAAAACACATTTTCTAAACTGAGTTAAATTCCAGCAGCGTATCTTCGTGAATGTTATTCCTAGTTCTGGTCTTGTTAGCAGTGCCAGGTTTGCATCATCACAACTATCCAAGGGGTCTACAGTTTCTATGTGGTCCCATACTCTTGACAGCTGATTCCTGTAATGACAGTAGCACAGTTCAAAATTAGAAGTGTGACATCACATTTGAGTGCATTCAATTTACTCTGGAATACAAATACACAGAATGATCCTGCAAATCATTTATATATCAGAATTTCTTAGCCACTGGAACACTACATGTATCCCAGGGGTGTCATTATTTATAGAAGCTGGGTCACCCAACCCATTTTCAAGTAGAATATTTTCCTCATTCATCAGGACATTGGTGCCACATCCCCTACTCCACCATATGCACCCTCCTATTTCCAAAAATAATACCGTTTTCGTTGAAGTGCAACCCTCTCGTCCTGTAAAATTCAATTTAGAAGACCACCAAGACTGAAATCAAATGCCAGGGGTTTCAATAACGTTTTAGGCAACTGGCGGTCCTGACGTTAGAGGCGGTGGTTTACCTAGTAAACTTTATTCAACACTTACCCAAAAAACACAATGATCGTGTGAAGTAGCCGGCGATAAGAAGCAAAGTAACCGGCGGTTTATCACCGGTAGCTGCCTTCTATTGAAACCCCTGAAATCTCAAATTAAGCTTTCATACATGTACATGTGCTGCCTAGCCTTAATTAATTCTGGGCAGTACGTGTTTGATTGACGATCAGCTAAATAGAATTCTACAGATGAGACTTGTATATGGTCAATCGAATGTGCCCTTACCAGTTACGGTAACATATAAATGGTAGCATTGAAGTTTGTTGCTCTCGTTGCTACAGAGGAATTAGGATTTCAATTTTGCTGAAATAAGAGAACTAATTTCAGGGTTAAAAAAATATATGAAAACTTTAGCTTGCCTTTTCTCAAGTCTTACTTGGCAATTGTCTTGGTTTTTTAAAATCTGTAACTCTCCTGAGCCTGATAAAATGACAGCTTCTAGCAAACTTGACCATTGGGCAAGTGATTCACAAAAAATTGCCCTGCATAAAAATTTACTAGTCCCAGACTATTGGACACAAGATTTTTTGAGCCCTGTACTTTAATTGTATGAAATCAGTCAGCCATACATGTAATTCTCCCAGCCTTGGTTTCAAGAGAAATTGTTATAAACTACATACATGTATGACACTTCATACTATAATTAAAAAAACTTGTAACTGCTCTTTCAGGTGACAATGTTAATTTTTCTGCAAATATTTAAATTCTGAATTTATGAAAATTCAGGGAACAACATTTTGCATATATATAAATACATTATGTACACAACAACAATATTTAAGTGGTCTTCAAAAATGGGTTGGACTATGAGGAAAAACAAAATGTCTTATTCTCAATATCTTCCAGAACCATCTTTATAGTAGAATCTAGCTTTCACATCATTATAAAATGAATTCAAAGACAGCATGCAATCACATTGTTGGATAAGATGTCAACTTTTGTTTTGCCTACTGCATGTTTAATATGCAGTTACAGCAAGGGGCAAACATGCAAAGAATGTACAGACACTAGCTGTCATCGAACTGCAGCAAGCAGAGATTCTGCTAGCCTTTTCTATCAGCCGGTACTCTGACAGTGCTCCCAGTTACCATTTTTTGGGGTACAGTCACATACAAAAAAACCAGAAACCCCAGTTTTTTTTTCAGTATACAGCTCAATTTTTTATCAGTAAAAACTGACATATGACAGTCTAGCGGATTTCTCTTTCTGTATAAAATGTAATTACTGGGTTTTCTGTTTGGCTCTTGTATAAATCTATCCCCTGCAGGTAATTTGGTAAAACCATCAAAAATACCATTATTTGCATAAAAAATTATATGTTGTCTTGGTAATTGGTCCAAACATGACACGTACCTGCTCCACATCTGTGCTGAGGAATGTTTTTGATTACTATTATAATACTGTCTAATGATCAAAATGGCGGGGAATTCTATAATTGCTAGTGAGGTGCACTTTTCAATCAAATTAATAATACCAATACTTTATTTATCCTTGTGATACACAACAGTATTAACCTGAGAATAATAAAATATACATAATAAATTATTATGAAGTACATGTAAGCCTCTTTTAGTCTCAAATTAAAAACATATAGAAATGATAGGAGTTGGACTGAATCAATCAATACTATATCCTCCCGGTAACTATTAATGAATGTCTACAGATTACACAGTAGTACGATGTCCACTAATACTTTATTAGGCTTAATTTTCAGATTGTGATTGGCATATTTCACGACTGAGCAGTCTTAGCCCTGTAATTATAATCTTGAAAGGTCGAATGTCTGCAATTGATGTACGGTAGCATATCTGTACAGTATTGTAATTTTGGATCCGTAATTTTAAGTAACTTAAGACCTCTAAAAGCGGGGGAAATGGCAATTTACAAATTTCGAACGTTCGGAAAGATCAACACTCAACAGTCGTGTTACATGTACTATGATGTAGTACTAGTCGGGCCGAGTCTGACGTACCGTGCGAGCAGAGGTTTCTCATCTCTTTGCCTTTCCTCGGCGACAGGAAAGGCAAAGAGATGAGAAACCTCTGCTCGCAGGGTAAGTATGACATCTGCTTCGAAATAGTAGTATTTGAGGACGAGAAAACTGTCAGAATTATACCAATAGTTCAATAGACCTACCTCATAGGTTCAGTAACTTGGTTGGTGACGAGAAGGGCAAGTTTTCTGGTCGTGTTTACTCGCCTTAGTGAGTAGCCCAGCACTAGTGCACCGTTGGCATATTGATCATTTGTCACCAGACTCACAAATGCCTCGTAATCAATGTGATTTCCGTCCATTCTCATGAGTGGAAGTAGTCTTTTTATAACCACTATAAAAGTAGTGATTATAATCGAGAGGAAATAGGGAGAACTTCAGCCAGATACCGCCGCCATCTAAAACGTATAACCTGTCGCTTTCGTTTTGGCGCAGCGTGCCACGAACCACACATTTCAATACCACCCCCAGGGGCTCTCCCCTTAAATTATTTTGTCATGAGTAGCTTGTTTCATGACAAGAGACTTCATAGGGGAGCGATAAGAGTCGGCTGGTTTCCCAGTATAGTTTAAAAAGTTGTGGGATTGCCGCCATCTAATATAAATTGTATTCTAGGGGTATAGAATGGTCCCTCAAAAATCGCGAGTCTCGGCAAAATTCAAGCAAGCCTCGAAATCTCGACGTCTCAGATTTTGAAAGTCTTGGTCCAGTCTCGGATTTGACCATTCTATACCCCCATAAGTCCATAACCAGAAGTGTCCATCTGGTATTGGGGTAGCGTCCCATCAGTTTACAGAGTAGTCTATTTTTAGAAATGCTAATCTCAAATTTCGCTGGAAAAAACAATGACGGACATGGATTGGCTCAGATGCGAGAGTTAGGACTCCGGGGTGGGGGGAGGGCACTACTTTACACAACGTAAATGAGAGGTGCAACGGTACCGGGTACAGGTTTGCAATTTGAGCCCAATTTGGCAAACATAGTCTTGTTTTGGAGCAAATCAACTATCAATTCGGGTTGATTTTCATAAAGTTCATGGAAATTCTGGTTAATAAAAAAACCTTCACTACATTTTATTTTGCAAACTGGGTCGGGCTCTGAAGACGACACCTCACATACCTCCTCTTTATTATGTAAGCGGTGCCCCCCCGGTTTGAAGCTCAGTACATACGGTCAGTATAATCTGCAAACTGCAGGACTGGGTATAAAATGCAGACTTGGTATAAAATGCAGACTTGGTATAAAATGCAGACTGGGTATAAAATGCAGACTGCAGACTGCAGATTCGGTATAAAATGCAGACTGGGAAAAAATATAAAAAAACTTACCTGAAGACTTTATCTGTTCTTCATTGGGCTCTGTATGCAATTTCAGCGAGTTCTGTTGAAATTTTACCCCTCGACCTCGATCTCCACCAAAGCCGGTCTAGAACTGACCACGCTCGAATTTTCATCCAAAATCAATGCCCACCGCAACTAAACCTCAAATAATAGCACAACAGTATCTATTCCAAGAACCTCATGCCATTTAATTACCCTATATCATTATGACGTCACGGCTTGTTTATGAGGGGGACTGTTGGAGACGAAATGAGACGCCTCATTTTGACCGCGTGCCACAGGTGACCCAATCCGAAAAGAAACGACCGAAAACAATTACAGGAGAGATGGCAAGCAGGCTACATAGAGCTGAACATAACCTGAGTATCAGTCCCTCTCCCCCTTCCTTTCGAGAGGAGGGGTGGTGAAAAGGAAGGGAGAGAGGGACTGATACTCAGGTTAAGCTGAACAGTGAGATAAGAGCTCTTAGTCACAGAGCGGAAATCGTTTAAGCCGTGTACGGTATGTTTAGGGGAATGTAGATTAGTTTTGTTATTCAGAATTCGGGTCAAGAAACAGAGCGAGCGTGATCGAGAAGTGAAGTGAACTGGCAATTGCAATAAAGTAGTAAACGAATATTATCAGTGATTGTGATTTCAGTGACTGTGTCGGGAAAACACTCAGCGTGGAGGCTAGTTCCCGACATAAGTGGCACCCCCGACGGGACACTGCAACAAGCAGAAGTGATAGTGCTCGAACAAGAGTAAGGACCGTAATCTTAAACCAGAAAACATGGAAGTCGCAGCCACAACACTCGAAGCAAAGCTCATACAGCTTCGCATCGCGAAGAAAAAGACGGATAGTATTATCCTGACAAGGAACAGCGAGACCATTGCAAGGCAGCAGCAAGCGCTCAAGACCTTAGTGAACGAGACAGACCACTGCATGGAAGAGAGAATTAGAAGGGTTGAAAATAGCAAACAAACAAGACCTGGATGAAATAGCCGCGTGGAACGCCAATGTCGAGGGAGAAATCAACGAAGCGGATCAAGAAATTACTCGAACAGTTGATGAAAACCTACCCCCATTTGAAAGGGGTGAAAATGGATGACACCGATGCCAAACCACTGCTTCCAGTGCACGTGATACTGGGAGCGGGTGCGTATGCGAAAATCAAAACCGACTCCCGACCGCGGATCGGGAACCAAGGCGAGCCTGTCGCCGAGTATACCAAGTTAGGATGGTTCATTCTCTCTCCAGGCGAGGAGATAGATACGACACACATGCTTCTAACCCAGACCAGTCAAGTGGATTACGAAGAGCTATGCAAGCTCGACGTACTGGGACTTGCTGATACACCACAGCATGACCAGGGGCAGGTGTATTCAGAGTTCCGGGAGCAGTTGCCACGCAACGAAGCAGGGTGGTACGAGGCGGGTTTACCCTGGAAGGGCAACCATCCCCCACTCCCTAACAATGAGCAAGGCAGTCTACGCAGACTTGAGACCCTGAGGCGCAAGCTAAAGCGCACAGGGGTGGAGCAGGCATATGCAGAGATAATCAAAGAGCAGAAAGCCGAAGGAGTTGTAGAAGCTGCTGAGCAACGGGCGCAGGGAGTGTAATTCTACATTCCTCACAAACCTGTCATTAGGGAAGGTCCTACCAGTCTACTAAGATGCGTATAGTCTATGACGCATCCGCCAAGGCTCATGCCGATGCACCGTCCTTAAACGACTGCTTATATGCAGGGCCACCCCTACAGAACAAATTGTGGAATGTGCTAGTTAGAGCCCGGACGCATCCCATAGTGGTTACGGGAGATTTAAAGAAAGCATTCTTACAAGTGCGCGTGAAAGAAAGTGACCGCGATGCGCTGCGGTTCCACTGGAAACAAGGAGAACACTCAAATGTTGAGACTTTACGATTTACGAGGGCCCTGTTTGGGCTCGCGCCATCGCCTTTCCTTCTGGGCGGTGTAATCGAATACCACTTAGACAGCTGGGAATCCCGTAAGCCAAATGCGGTTGATGAATTGCGTAAGAGTCTCTATGTGGATGACCTAATGAGCGGCGGGGCGACCGTGGAGGAGGCCAAGGAGCTCAAACGAGAAGCCATTGAGATCTTTGAGGATGCCACCTTCACCTTACACAAATGGCATTCGAACTCCTTCGAGTTAGAGGAGATACCTGTCCTACCAGTGGACAAGGATGAGACTTATGCAAAGCAGCAACTCGGGAAGCCAAACGGAGTAGAGTCAAGTCTACTTGGACTTGGATGGAACAAAGCGCGTGACGAGATAAGTGTGTCCTTTCCTGGGAAGAAAGCGGACCCGACCAAGAGGGGTATACTCAGCAAGCTTGCAAGTATCTATGATCCCCTCGGGTTGGTCTCGCCAGTGACCCTGGAAGGAAAGCTTTTGTACCGCGCCGTATGCAGTAAAAAAATAGCGTGGGATGCACCGTTGTCGGCTAGTCTACTGCGGAAGTGGAGAAAGTGGGAGGACCGTCTACCTGAGAATGTGACTGTCGCACGCCCCTTGGCCGCACACAGACAACATATTCAATCAATCCATTTGCATGGCTTCGGTGATGCGAGTGGCTATGGCGTGGGAGCAGTAGTGTACGCAGTAGTCGAACAGGAATCGGGTCTCACCCAACGGCTCGTGGCAGCAAAAGCCAGGGTAGCTAAGCAGGGACTAACCATTCCACGATTGGAGCTGGTGTCAGCTCACATGGCGACAAATTTACTGGTGAACGTGAGAGATGCGCTGAAAGGTTTTCCCGTTACGGAGCTCTGCGGGTGGCTTGATAGCACAGTGGCCCTCCACTGGATTAAGGGTGCAGGGAAATATAAGCAGTTCGTGGAAAATCGAATACGGAAAATACAAGCCCAGCCCGAGATATCATGGAGACACGTCCCTACCATAAATAACCCGGCAGATCTTGCAAGCAGGGGTGGAGACGTAGGGCAACGAGAGCTGTGGTGGCACGGTCCAGAGTGGATCGCACATCCTGAACGCTGGCCACCAAATCCAGTTACCCAACCTACCACAGAAAGTAATGCAGAAGCCAGGGCTACAAAGGAACTTTTCGCGTGCGCTGTGAATTTCACCAATGAGCTGGACGGCGTACTAGGGAAGTTCGGCCTGAGTAAGGCCATGAGAGTCTGTGCGTGGGCCTCGCGGTTCGTGCATAACTCTCGTCATCCCAACCTCAGAATTGGCGGACCGCTAACGACCAAGGAATTGGAGGAACAACACGCGTTCTGGGTCAAGAGAGCCCAACATAGCTCCGATTTTGAGCAAGACCGACTACAGTTAAACTTGCAACCCAACCAGGACGGAATCCTTGAGTGCCGAGGAAGGATACAAGGCTAGTATCCCATCTATCTCCCAGACACTCATCCATACACACAGAAGTTAGTGCAACAAGAACACTTGCACACCCTCCACGGGGGAGTGGGGCTGACAATGACGAGCATTAGAAGACACCACTGGGTGCCGCGCCTGCGAAGGCTTACAAAGCGGACCATCCGAGCCTGCCATGGTTGTCGGAGGTTCCAGTCGCGAGCTGCAGCAACTCCACCTCCCGGCAATCTGCCCGTGGATCGGACGCAGGGCACGCACCCATTTCAAGTTATCGGAGTGGACTACGCAGGTCCACTCAAGTACAGAAAACGTGGGAAGGCAGAAGGCAAGGCGTACATAGCGTTGTATGCATGTTCCTTAAGCCGTGCGTTGTACTTGGGATTGATGCCTTCCTTGGAAACTCAAGAGTTTATCCTGAGTCTAAAGAGATTCATTGCGAGGAGAGGGAGACCACACAAGATTTATTCGGATAACGGGACAACCTTTGTGGGTGCTGCTAGATGGCTGAGAGCAGTCATGGATGATGAGAAATTCAACCAGTTTCTTGCTGAGAACAAGATTACTTGGCAATTCAACCTAAGCCGTGCCCCCTGGTGGGGCGGTCAATTTGAGCGTATGGTTGGTTTAGTTAAGAACTCACTCAATAAGACCATCGGAAATGGCTTCCTAACATGGAGGGAGTTAGAAGAAGTGCTGCTCGACGTGGAGGTGGCCTTGAACAATAGGCCCCTCAGTTACGTCGAGGATGACGTTCAGTTGCCCATCCTCACTCCTAACGCTATGATGTTCCCTCAGAGCAACGTCCTACCAGACCTAGAGCCACATCACATTGGTGATAGTGATTTGCGAAAAAGAGCCAAATATCTCCGCAGATGCAAAGAAGCAATGTGGAGGAGATGGGCAAGTGAATACGTGCGTAGCCTGAGGGAGAGGCATAACCTTAACCATCCCGGGAAGCCTTTCACCTTAGCTGTTGGAGATGTAGTGATCGTGAAGTCAGAGGACAAGAACCGGGGCAAGTGGCCCCTGGGAATTATCATGGAGTTGTTTGCAGGCCGCGACGGAGTGATAAGAGCGGCCAAATTGCGGGCGGGAAGACGATTTCTCGAGCGGCCGGTACAGCACCTCTACCCGTTGGAGTTATCCTGTGACAGGGCAGTGTCAACAACCACCGCAGCTCTCAATGCTGACGCACCTGCATTCAGGCCCAAAAGAAGTGCAGCTCTTAAGGCCCAAGAGAAAATTCATCAGATTGCTCAAAAGGAGCAAGAACAATGACCAATCGCACATTGAGAACAATGAACATTGTTTGATTTCATTCTTAACAAGACAACTCTGAACTTTAACTTTGGATTTAATATTCATCTATTTGATTAACTTTTTCTGGAAATGTAACAATTTTTCATAGTAGGCCAGTCTCCTGGAACAGGGACGACATATATCTCCAGGGGAGTTATATGGGGGGAGAGTGTTGGAGACGGGCTCAATTTCCTCTACGCTTATCATGAGTGACATACGAGAGTATGGATTAGAGCTGAACAGTGAGATAAGAGCTCTTAGTCACAGAGCGGAAATCGTTTAAGGCGTGTACGGTATGTTTAGTGGAATGTAGATTAGTTTTGTTATTCAGAATTCGGGTCAAGAAACAGAGCGAGCGTGATCGAGAAGTGAAGTGAACTGGCAATTGCAATAAAGTAGTAAACGAATATTATCAGTGATTGTGATTTCAGTGACTGTGCCGGGAAAACACTCAGCGCGGAGGCTAGTTCCCGACAGGACAGAATCGACTTGAACAATAGAATTTTGAACTAAATCTGCTCTGCTGAGGAAAATTTAACTTCGAATTGTCTGGTTTCCAGATATCAGCTGTATCAATGTTTATCCCACAATATTTACCGTATTTGGTGGCTGTTCTACGTTCTACAAAATGCATTTGATAGCGATTTCCTTTGTGTTGTTGCTGTTTTGTCCCTGTTTTGTCCCTGTTTTGTCCCCCTCCCACGACCGTGATCCTTAGCGTTTAAACAATAGATTGTTTTGATATGACGTCATAGCGATATAGGTCAATTGAAATATCCCCCAATCGAGCAATTTACGCTTGACGACGCTAGTTCCCAAAGTTCACGGTCTCAGAACTTTTACATATATACCTTATTTTGAAACCGCTGATCAAGCGAATCGGCTCTATGGTAAAGCGGCTTTGATTCCAATGCCCACAACCAGCCGCAATCAGTTTTTAATTACTTTTTCGCCTTTCTCAGTTTTATTTAATCTTTTCCTGTCTTTTAAGCTATTAGAGCCGCCTTCTACACTAAAAAACATTGTTGTGTATTGGCTCTCCTCCATGATGAGAAAGAAATTATATCACAGGTGACCCAATTGCTCTGTAAGTGGCAATATTTACTAGCATTTGAATGGGATTTTTTTAGAACTAATATTGAATAAAAAGCGACAATACTTACAGCATGTGTTTATTTGTCCATGCCGCTGCGTGTGGTTATAATTTCAGCGAGTTTTGACCCCAGCAGTTCTGTAAACTGGTGTTATACCAGGGTCGTAACGAGGTATATTTTTTCTCTAGTGGTCCCTTATTTTTACCCAGAACTTTGATCTCTGATCCCAATTTTCCAGTAATTTGTGATTCGTGATCCAGCCAAAAATAAATGAGGCCGTTCATATTCTGATATATTGATCCCGATCCCATAACTGATATACGTTGATCCCGATCCCATGCCCTGTGATCCCGATCTCGGGTCTGTGATCCCACAGTGAATCGCTCTCTAACTCCCGGGATGCTCGTCGGAAAATTGTAATTGAACCCCTAAAAGGGGTGTCAGGAGTGCCAGGAGTGTCAGGAGTGCCAGGAGTGCCAGGAGTCTCAGGAGTGCCAGGAGTGCCAGGGGTGTCAGGAGTGCCAGGAGTGCCAGGAGTTCCAGGAGTGCCAGGAGTGCCAGGAGTGCCAGGAGTGCCAGGAGTGCCAGGAGTGCCAGGAGTGCCAGGAGTGCCAGGAGTGTCAGGAGTGCCAGGAGTGTCAGGAGTGTCAGGAGTGTCAGGAGTGTCAGGAGTGCCAGGAGTGCCAGGAGTGCCAGGAGTGCCAGGAGTGCCAGGAGTGCCAGGAGTGCCAGGAGTGCCAGGAGTGCCAGGAGTGCCAGGAGTGCCAGGAGTGCCAGGAGTGCCAGGAGTGCCAGGAGTGCCAGGAGTGCCAGGAGTTCCAGGAGTGCCAGGAGTGCCAGGAGTGTCAGGAGTGTCAGGAGTGTCAGAGTGCCAGAAGTGCCAGAAGTGCCAGAAGTGCCAGGATTGCCAGAGTGCCAGGAGTGTCAGGAGTGTCAGGGTGCCAGGATTGTCAGAAGTGTCAGAAGTGTCAGGAGTGTCAGGAGTGTCAGGAGTGCCAGGAGTGCCAGGAGTCTCAGGAGTGCCAGGAGTGCCAGGGGTGCCAGGGGTGCCAGGGGTGCCAGGGGTGCCAGGAGTGTCAGGAGTGTCAGGAGTGAATGCGGAGTATTTCGAAACACCTTGTTGACACTTGAGAATTTCGATAGGATGCAAGTTTTTCCCCTGTCAGATTCGACAACCAATTTACAGTCCCTAGAAGTTTCGGTGTAATCAGTGAAAGCTAAGATTCTGAGAAAAAGGCCTCTGCCACACCTAAGAATGTCGGAATGAGAATGAAAGCTTACCAGCGCAGTTTGAAATTCATTTAGGTAGCGTTAAAAGTGCTTTAGAAGTAATATAATGGTATATTAAAGCATTTTAGCGAAAACTCTCGTTAGGTGCCCCTGTTGCGTTGATTTGATGAAGCTCAAATTCGTACGCAAGTCGACGCAAGCTTTTTACCGTTTGGCCACCCAACGTAAGTCGATGCAAGTTGACGCCCAAAATATCGTCCAGATTACTTGCTCTGTACTCTGATATACGGCACGCGCAGGTTTACAGATTCAGTACAGCTACATACCCGGCTGTACTGACGCAACTGCTGAGTTTCGGATACAACAGACTGAAATACTTTTTTCCGCCGGAGGTGTGAGTATCACTCCTTGAACTTTTTTAATGAAGCCGTTCCAAGCCCTGTGCCTGTTGTCCATTCATCCTGGAATTGAGCTGAACGGAAATAAGAATGAATACTTCTTCCCCATTTCAAAACAAAAAGAACAAAAGATTAGGAAACAGCCATATGCGAAATTGATCTCAATCTTTGTTACCGAAACTGAAAGAATACGAAGTTCGCAAATGGCTAGTATTGAGTTTGACATAGTTTACAAGTTGTTAAATTCACACAATGCGCTTGATAAGATTATTTTAACCGCTGTGAGAAGCAAAAGAGATAAAAACTGACGGCTTTTCCTTACGAAGGATGGTTTGCCGCTCCTATTGTTGACGTGTAACGACATTACACCTCTTTAATTTCCCGTTACTTTTCGGAGCCCTTTAGTCTTTACCTGTCCGGTACGAGACAAGCATGGCGACGGCAGAAAGCAGTACCTCGTGGCCACCACAGAAAAAGGCCAAAACTATAGACGCAGAAGTTATGAAACAGGGAAAAACCGGGGTTATCCCGTGGGAAGATATAATGCCTAAACCAGTGGTAAGATGGCTAGAAAACTACGCGTTTTCTATCGACAGTACCAAGGATATCATCCTGGCAGCTATTCTGTCAAGCGTAGCCACGCTAATGGGGGAGACCACAGTCCGTGTTCCTAGCAAAATGTTTCCAGAGAACATAAATATATTTATGGTTTGTGTCTGTGAACCAGGAGCAGGGAAATCGCCTGCGTTTCAGCATGGTTGCCAGGTGCCGCTTCGCTTGCATGTGGAGCAGAAGAACAATAATTCGCCATTGCTTGTGGATGATTTCACAGAAAAGGGATTATTTAAGCAGCTCAGGAGTGCTACAGGAGCAAAGGCAATTATTGGGAAGGAAGAGGTTTCGCAATTCTTTGATCGCGTTCTTGGTACTAGAGAATCTTCCATCAATATGGAGCGATTGATAAATCTGTACGACGGAGCAACGTGGCTGTACTCCAAAGGCGACAAAACTGCCCGACAAATAATCGACAAGCTTGGAGTCTCAATTGATGGCTTCAGCCAACCGTTTTTTTTTCCGATATACAAAAAGATGTTGGAAAGAAAAGACGGCGGGGTAGACAGAATATTTGTATACCAACCAATGCCACATCGTTGCCTTGCTACAGAGCGCAAAACCAAGATAGCAGCTGTCCAGGCTAGTCCCTTGAAGGACTTTAGGTAAGATTCAGTTGTATCACTTGTTAATATTACTGATATTATGGTGTTATGTTGTTGCTTTAATTTAGAGATGGTAACTATACTGTGACACATTCTCGGTTACACTTAAATGGGCTACGTCAACCTTCAACAGGCCCATAGGGTGGATTTTAGAATCATGGGGTTCGAATAATTTTGGCGCGCAGCGCCTGGTTCTTACAACGGTGGAGGAACTACTTCCAACTTATCTACAACTTGTAACACTTTAGCCGGAGGTTCGACCCCACCGGCCTGCTCAAATAATCCTCGTGCCCAAAGTCAAAAAGTACTGAAAACAAATAACTATTTAGATTAGCAGGGGAAACAAATCGGAAACCATTTTTATGAATGATCGGACCAGTTCGCGCGGTTTATTCCGACATTTTGGAAGAGGTGCAAACATGCTGCAAAGTATTGTGATTGTATGAGAATCCGATTCAGAATAATTTCCCTATAAGTCAAAGTCAAATAATTTCCCTATAAGTCAGAGTCAAAGTCTGCAAGAAAATTTACAGACAAATATATGAAAAAACTGAAATTGACGGAAATTCTTTGTCATCGGATTCCCATATAAACATTGTTTAGGGAGCAGGTCAAAACACATGCCCCAGATTGGGACGTCGACCCATTTTTTTTCACCAGACACAGCTGTCAGTGGAGTACCGTAAATGCTCGAATTAGCGCCCCCTTCAAATAAGCGCCCCCCTCTCGACCCAGAAAATCAAATAAGCGCACTGGGCGCTCATTCGAGAATTTACGGTAGATAAACGTTACTGCTTGAAATTGGTCTAAACTATTGTAAATCAAATTAAGTTTCAGGAAAAAGCTTTTACGATCCAGTTTAATCCTTAAACATATCTATATTAAAATATAGAATGAGATTAAATTTCGTAATAACAAATATATGGCCACTAGTCTATGACACAACCCTTACCAATTTTGACGAAAATGTGTACACAGTCTTTGTTGCCGTATTGGAATGACTAATTCGATTTTCGATTATCCATAAGCACCCTTCTTACCAAGTCTAAATGTGATCTGCCCGTCGGTCTAAATTTAGACCAGCCGGGATAACTCCGATAACTCAGCTTAGAGGATCTTCTAAGGCCGTGTTTATATGAGAAAAGCTGGCCCGGGGAGCCGTGCGCCCTCCTCCCCCGTGACAACTTCACGCACTGACTGTGAGTTCCACTCGCATGTATAAATTCGATTTGGCGAATTTATACATATCCGGAGTTAAACCATAGCCATAGTTTTCGTCGAGCATTTGCATTTACCTATTGAAAATCCACGCGTCATTTACTCTCACTGACATTGTTTGTTCTTGTTGCAGCTGAACGACGGATTGAGCAAGGAACAAGAATCCTCAACAATTTATGCCAAAATAATGTTGCATAAGGGTCCGTTTGCCACTGTCCGTAGCGTACAAAGGTCATTTAGCGGCAAAACTCAGCGGCCAAGTGCAGACGACGTCATACGAATTTTCAAGGCAATGGAAGAAGATGGTCTTGGCAAAGTTAAGACCATTGATAAAGCCACCGTCTACTACAAGCCACTGCCTTGTGAATTCGCCGAGGAGAAGTTGCTGCGATACAATATTGGTTGGGAAACATACAGAAATATTTTCTGTGAGCTTTGTGCCACGACACAAATTTCAAAGGAGCATTTTAACAAGTTTTTAGATGGTGCAGCCAAGAAAATTGAGCTGCTAAACACCTATTTTTTCGAGGCGTATGATATTCAAACGTAGCTCAACTGTTATGATAACCTTCTGGGGAATAACGTACTCTAAGAAATGCGACTGATTTAAAAATTATGTGACTTAAACATTTGGCACACGTCAACAGCTTGACAAAAACTCAATTAGTCATCTCTCTGTTGCAAACTCTGTTGTTACACCCACCCTCTCTGTCAAGAATCTTGGAGTCTGGATGGACCCAAGGCTGTCTCTAGAGACATACATTAATAAAACGTGTAAATCATCATTTTATTATTTACATAACATTAGAAAGATTCGAAAATTTTTAACCATTGAGTCTTGCACTATCCTTGTCCATGCATTTATTTCATGTCGCCTTGACTACTGTAACAGTTTATGTTATGGTCTTCCTGCTTACCAAATAGCAAAACTTCAAAGAGTTCAAAATGCTGCCGCTAGAATCATATGTAAGGTTTCCCGTTTTGCACATATTACTCCGGTTCTCATTAGCTTACACTGGCTTCCAGTCAAAACTAGAATAATCTTTAAGATACTTACTATCACTTTCAAAGCTATCCATGGTATGTGCCCTTCGTATATTTCTCAATTAATTAAAGTCAGAGGGCGCTCTTTTTATAACACTAGATCTAATAATGAGCTACGGCTGATCGTACCATCCTTTACATCACTGTCTACTATTGGCGATAGGTCATTTACATCAGCCGCACCTTTTCTATGGAATAAATTACCTGCTAGTATTAGGCAAATCAAATCCTATGACTATTTCAAGAAGCAGCTCAAGACTTACTTATTCAGAGAAGTCTTTAGCCTTTAGCTACTATTTACAACTAGTTTTATTATGGTTATTATCGACTAAATTTTATCATTACTCATAGTAATAGCATTTTATTGGACTGTTATTCTTAATGAATTGGTTAGTTAATTATTAGTTTGTTAGTTTATTTTAAAAGTAGAGACTTTGTAAAAGCGCATCTGAACATTTTCCATATGCTAATTTGCGCTATATAAGTGCATTATTATTATTATTATTTGTATTATTAGTTAAAGGGACCCTCTCCGCCAATTTCGCACCTTGCAAGTAATATATATATGGATTACGTCTCCTGTTAACCATTTTAAACTCATCCAGATGTTCAGCATCTATTGAATACTAATGGTTATGTAGCTTAAATTCAGCTGGGGGCCCGTTTGTAGGCCATTGGACGTTTCATGAAAGGGACCCCATTAACTGTATACAGAAATGCTGGAATAACACTAATTGTATCTAGGTTTCATATAGGCCCTGTTATATGGTACAATGATTCGTGCAACTTGCCTCTCAATGCCAGCAACGTAACTTGTCTCGAAATGGTGTTGGAAACAAGTTACAGGAAACATTGCAACGTGTAACATACCCCGCAACTGACAACATCGTTGCGAATCAAGTTTCTGCAGTTGTTGCAGAAATGGCGTGTACAAAATGCAGACCAGAAAAAGAAATCTTAAAAACTGCAAAATTACAGAACACCTGAATATTCCGGCTTTTTGTATATTTAAAAACCAGTTATGGCGACTTTTGAAAAGCAAACTCGCCCAATACTTTTCTGAAGCTTCGTAGCTCTGAATAAAATCCCATACGGGTAAATACAATTTCGTAGTTTTGAAGATCTATTTCATCTGCATTTTCTGCATTGATCTGCATGCATTTTGTACCCCCGGTTGCCGAGTACCCAGTTCTACTTTTTCTTGCAATTTGTCTCGCTAGATCCGATTTTACATCTGTGTGGGGATCGGAGAACGGTCCTGTTTGTCAGAAACATATCAGACGACAAAAATAAGAAATGAGATTTTTCGATATCATGCAATATAGAAGTTGTGAAAAAACGTTTTGTCTAAGTGTTTTTGTCTACGAGGGCTCGCTCTCACACGCGCTGCCGAATATTTAACAATTAGGGTTTCTATATCGGCAGTGAGCAAGACTATTATTGTTTTACAATGTAACATAATCAAGCCACAGTTCTATAAATTAAGCAATGGGCTATTATTGAGGGAACTGGGTTATGCTAACGATCGATAGACGGTGCCTAGGTGGAAAATAGCATTTACAAACAGGTTTTGTTGATAACACTACCGATCTCGTACAAGTGCCTTTAAATATTAGAATTAATATTAATTTGCCACCCAGTACAACCACGTGATTGCATTCCTGCAAAAGGCCCATTGTCACCGACTATCGGTTCGACGCGCTCCCTGCTTGTTCTTCTCCGGCTTGTTGTGCCCATGGATTTTCAGTGGCGAAAAGTCTTGTGTACTACAATAAAAATATTCAAAGCCACCTGTTGACAAACGGTCAAGTCAAATAAATTAGTTGTTTTATCACCGATCACTCAGTGCCCCATGTGATTGTAGAATATCGCGCAATTGATAATCCGCAATATTAATCCGGGTTCGTTAAGTTATAATTTTTTTCCACCCTTTTTTACTAGAATTGAAAATATGCTATTGATATATTTGACAATGGGTAATATTATTGCCATTTTCAGCATTTCATTAATCATGAACTGCATCCGAAGTTTTTCAAGAATTGGAGCGTGATTATCAGTAATATTTATGTTATAACACCTTTATTGCTTAGCGTTTTTTTATCAGAGTGATGTAGTCTTTTTTTGGGGGAGGTGGTTTAATTCTACAAATTTGCAAAGAGAAATTAAATCAGTTTCGGGTCAGTGTCCTAAACTCGCAGAAAAGCTAGTCAGTAGTAACTCCGGCTAAGGGCCTGTTCACATGACACGTTTAATCTCGCAGCGATATTTCTTATCAAATTTGATTTAGAATTGGATTATATTCATTCTATGTAAAAAATGTAATGCTATGAGGGATAAAGTCATACACAAAACAACTCATTTTCATCTCGTGACACATCTTGCCCCGGGATCAGTAAACGCGTCATGTAAACCGGATTATTGAGCAACAAAAGAAAGGCGACTGACCGGCTACCGCTTCTGATATTGAAAATGTGTGATCAAAACCTTGCAGGCCAAAATTTCAGAATTTCACGGTTAAACTTGCTACTTCGTTACCGTCAAAGACAATGGAAAACAAAGCCTATAATCTTTCTTTTTGTCTACCAAAGGAACAACTGTCAAGAAAGTTTATATATAATAATCAGAATAAAGGTGAAAGAGAAAAATATGCACTGAATGGGATTCGAACCCACGGCCTCGGTATATTAGTCCGATGTGTTAACCACTACACCATCAGGACGACCACGCTGGCAACGCAGCCGACTTATTGGTTTTTGTGGTACCGTGAGTTTTCCCAGGCTTTTTCTCTTTCGGGTTCGGGATGGGAAAGCCCATAACTTCTCAACTAAGCTTTCAACCTAAGGATCATTATTGATTCACAGGCACATACGTCCAACCTAGGAATTGCTTAGCCAGAAGGATCCGAATGGATGCGAGCTTTTTTTAAATATATATTAAGTATATAGAGAGAAGAAACCCATCCCTAATATTAATAATCAGAATAAAGGCGAAAGAGAAAAATATATTCTTGCACTTTTGTCATATGTGGAAAAATACAGATAAGATACGAAATAAAAGAATGAACTTACTGCCACTGCATTTATAATGGTACTGCATAAGCTGCAGTTAGTGCAGAATTTTGCAGCCAGAATAGTCTTAGGATTAAGAAAGTTTGATCATATTTCTGAGGGCCAAAGATCGCTTAAATGGCTAAATGTCTCAGAAAAGATTATATTTAATGATTTAGTTTTAGCTTTTAAATGCATGAATGGATTAGCTCCAGAATATTTATCTACATACTTTGTTAAGCGTTCTGCCATTCATGGTAGAAATACTAGGGGATCTGGAAATTTGAATATTCCACGCTGCAGATTGTCAACGGAACAAAGAGCTTTTTATTTCCGGGGTGTCAGTGCATGGAATAGTCTTAAAAAAGATCTTTACAAAATATCAAAAATATTCAGAATTTTAAGAGATGTGTTTTTAATAGTTTATTTAATAAAGATAAGGTTTATTAAATTAACCTATAATTGTAAATTATATTATATTTTTACTGTAATTTAGATTATATATATATTTATATATTGTATTGTGACTGAAAAGCCCTGTTAAGGGAGTCTCAAATAAAGTATGTATGTATCTACTGAATCAACCAAAGGGCTTTTCAAAGTACAGAGATGAATATGAATAACTGCTGACAGTGTCAAATCCTACAGAACGTCAATATCAAACCTATTTCTGACGGATTATTATCGTGGTAACAAAATAATGTCGGTGAATTGTGAAATTCTTGTTATTTTTTGTTTTATAGCCCTTCCCATCAGTCATTCCTGCTTTCAGATGCAATGAGTTGACAACTGAAAAGTAGTAAAAATAGGATAACTTAAAAAGCATTTGGAATATAGAGAAATTAACTGAGAGATCGACAGATGACTGTCTCGGCAGAGCATCTTAGTAAGACTCTGGCCACCCTTTTCTGAAGTGATAAGACTGTCCAGTTTATCTTTGTTACAGCAAGTCTATACTGTACAACAGTAAGGGTTTAATCATAGCATTGTAAAATATTAAGACACGTTCCTTAAATGATGCGACTTAATGTTCTTAAGGGTACCGATTCGTTTAATTAGATATCTTTTAACAAAGGTTCTCTGTATAATCAGTAGTTTAAGTTCAGTTTCTCATCAAAATCTAGGCCTAGCAGTTTGCGTATTCTACCTGCTCTACTTTACTACCATTTGTATAAACATCAAAAGATTGATTAACACTGGCGAGTCAAGTTAACGCGAAAGCGTTTCAAGTAACTAGCAAAGTTTTAGTTTTTGAACTCCTGGCACTCCTGACACTCCTGGCACTCCTGACACTCCTGGCACTCCTGGCACTCCTGGCACTCCTGGCACTCCTGGCACTCCTGGCACTCCTGGCACTCCTGGCACTCCTGGCACTCCTGGCACTCCTGGCACTCCTGGCACTCCTGGCACTCCTGGCACTCCTGGCACTCCTGGCACTCCTGGCACTCCTGGCACTCCTGGCACTCCTGGCACTCCTGGCACTCCTGGCACTCCTGGCACTCCTGGCACTCCTGGCACTCCTGGCACTCCTGGCACTCCTGGCACTCCTGGCACTCCTGGCACTCCTGGCACTCCTGGCACTCCTGGCACTCCTGGCACTCCTGGCACTCCTGGCACTCCTGGCACTCCTGGCACTCCTGGCACTCCTGGCACTCCTGGCACTCCTGGCACTCCTGGCACTCCTGGCACTCCTGGCACTCCTGGCACTCCTGGCACTCCTGGCACTCCTGGCACTCCTGGCACTCCTGGCACTCCTGGCACTCCTGGCACTCCTGGCACTCCTGGCACTCCTGGCACTCCTGGCACTCCTGGCACTCCTGGCACTCCTGGCACTCCTGGCACTCCTGGCACTCCTGGCACTCCTGGCACTCCTGGCACTCCTGGCACTCCTGGCACTCCTGGCACTCCTGGCACTCCTGGTTCGCTTGTTATAGTTATCATGTTATATTAGTTACTACTTAATTATGCTATGCTGTGACGTATCTTGTGCGGCGTACACGGGCCATAAACCCAAAACTCGCTGAAATTACAACCACACGCAGCGGCATGGACAAATAAACACATGCTGTAAGTATTGTCGCTTTTTATTCAATATTAGTTCTAAAAAAATCCCATTCAAATGCTAGTAAATATTGCCACTTTTACAGAGCAATTGGGTCACCTGTGATATAATTTCTTTCTCATCATGTCCGTGTTGGAGGAGAGCCAATACACAACAATGTTTTTTTAGTGTAGAAGGCGGCTCTAATAGCTTAAAAAGACAGGAACAGATTAAATAAAACTGAGAAAGGAGAAAAAGAAGTTAACAAAAATTGCGGCTGGTGTGGGAATCGAACTCCGATCATTGGAATCAAAAGCGCGCGCTCTAAACCTAATATTAGGAGGTGAGGGAAAGAGGTTCGGAAAAAAACAGCGGAAACGACCCTAGAAGAGCTCAGAGGTATGAATAACCGCAACTGATACATTGTAGGGTGAAGTCGTGTATTTATTTGTCTAACATTCATGTTTTGGAAGGATTTATAATGTGAACTATTCAAGCGATATTTGTAAGCGTATAAATACACAAATCATGAGATTGGGCTGCCTGTGGCTGAAATTGCATACAGAGCCCAATGAAGAACAGATAAAGTCTTCAGGTAAGTTTTTATATTTTTTTTCCCAGTCTGCATTTTATACCGAGTCTGCAGTCTGCATTTTATACCCAGTCTGCATTTTATACCCAGCCTGCAGTCTGCAGTCTGCAGATTATACATAGCTACGGTGGCAAATGTTGGGTTTTTGACGACTGAAATTGAAGATTTTGAAATTGAAATGAAATGTATAGACTGATAATCTGTGCCTCTGCTAATGGAATCTTGGGGTGATTTGAGAAAGTTCAAAGTGATTTTCAAGTCTTCAAGTGACCAGTTAACTAGCGACATTAGTTTGAATCAATGACAATGAATGAAAACGGAACCGAAAATTCACATTCATCTCGCTGGCCAGGAGCAACTGACATTATACAAGGACAAAATTACATCAAAGTAAGCAAAGTTTACTTTTAAATTTTTATTTAATTGTTATGTTTATAATCCATTGAAATCCTTGGAAACTCGGTCGCATGTGACCCGTTGCCGCGTGAGGCAGTTGATTCAAATATTGTTCAAGTTGCCTGAAGAAAAAAACCCTTGCTTGTACTAATTTTAAGAACTGGAATTTCATTTCCAGCTGCGATAGTTGCGGTTCAGTTGTCGATTGTAAAGTTTATTCTTGGAGATGTATAACAGTTAGTGTCCGCTTTCTAATAAAACAGCAAAGTGACAACTGTTTCATTGTTTGATTGGGTTTGATGAACTGCCTGAAATCAAACTTCGCTTTTTGCTAGTGCATGTCCAGTGTACCAGAAATTGATTTTTTTTCACGGATTATAGCTATTTTTTCTCAGCTCCAGTCGATTATTAAGCCTTGCTAGGAGATTTGCCGGGCTTTTATTTTATCTGCCAACCGCAAATTTATACTTACAGGATTTTCAAATTTTCACTTGAGCTGAAACTCAAAGAAGTAACCAAACTCGGTGCACTTGACTCTTGAGAGAACATCTGATTGTCTTTTTCAGTAAATTTCTTTGGTCATATTATAATCAAATAATAGCATGATTTGTACGTGATATTTATCACTCGCTGTATTTTATATGCCAAATATCACTACAAAAATCTGCGTTTATGAACCAAAAGGCAAAAATTAGCTTCGTTCTGTATACATCGCACGCTGCTGTAAACACGAAGTCTTATACAGATGAAACGGGAAAATAAAAGGTTACAAAGGAACCACATGTTGTGGTTTACATGGACTAATGCATACTAAATGACCCTCTCTTCTAATCCTCGTGTCCCTCCCTTCCCCCTCCGATCCCCTCAAGAGACATACAACTCTTCGGTGTGACTCGCTCTCAAGCTAAGCAGAAACGCCTCATTTATTATACCTTCATACAATATCCTAACCATGTAATATATAGGATATGCCTTTCCACATATTCCAAGCTACATTAATTGAAAGGAGATTGTGGACCAACAGCTGGGTGAAAAACCTCCCCGTACGTCCACTCGATCCTAGGAGAAAAACCCCGAGTCAGCTGTATCCCACATTCAACCTCCCGGACTGGGTCAAAATCTAGATTCCTAGAGCCGGCGAGAACTAATAGAATCTTTAACATAGCCATCTTTGGCAGAGTCGCTTAGCCAACGACCGTGACGCTTAAACAGCCTATCCGGAACACCTGCCGGCATTGGCCGCAGCAGATGCACCACCACTCCTAAGACTATGTGTACCTATTTTAGAAATATCAGGTACAATTCCTTGAAAGGCTTCCAATCGATTACAATTTCTCTTAACCTGGTGTAACTTAAACCTTTAGCTCTAGGCTTGTAACCATACTTGGTTTTGGACAATTGACAAAAAAGAGGACTGTCGTCACTGAGATCGGCCTTACTCAAATATCTAGACATTATAGCCACAGGGCATGTGACCTTTCCTGAGGGAGCCAACACAACACAAGCTCCGTCCCTTAATTGGTCTGTCTTAGAAGACTTAATGGATAACTTTAAATAACTGTCTTCGAACTTACAATCTGACCTCACGAGGTGAGCTAATTCATCAATTCTGAGAAAGGAAGAAAAAGCTAACAAACAAATAGCAACTGAACGAATATCATACAACGAAGCTGATAAACAAGCTTTGTCTTTAACGAGCTGTTCTAATTGCTTAACAGTAACTGGCTCCTTCTTCGTCTTCTGGTGAGCCAACAGACGCTTGGCGCCAGCTAACACTTCTTTAACTAATGGATGATCTGTTGGGGACTGTTTTCCTGCGATGAGATGAATCCAGGCGAGACTGTGGACAGCAGCTTCAAGGGGGAAACTGACTTGGCATCTGACATCAAGAACCGAAGGTAGAGGGCTACATGGTAAGGAGACGCAGGAAAAACTGTAATGTGATGCAAGGAGGCCCAAGACTTCCATCTGGAATAGGAAGAACAGTACTTCTTTGAGGTACTGGCTGCCCTGCCGACCAGAACAACATCTGGGAGGGATTCCACAAGCGAAGATAGGGTCTCGTCACCCTGCGGTATGACCCTGCGCAAACCTTGCCACATATCCGAGCTGAATACATCTACAACACGAAACTCATATTAAAGATGCAGAAAACAACTTCTGCAATATACCTTCTCCTGGGACTGGCCGGAATAAAAATAATTAATCTTTAATTAGAATAAACTGCACTGCTTGAGAATGCGAAACCGAGATGCATGACCTGTTATCGCACACCTCTATATATACCGCTCCATTAATTCCGATGCATACCAACGCATGTTCCTTATCAAAACATAGGAACCGACGAGAGCTCATTTTCCTGCTAATTCCCACAGTCAAACGCAGAAAAATACTGCTCTCTTCTAATCCTCGTGTCCCTCCCTTCCCCCTCCCCTCAAGAGACATACAACTCTTGGGTGTGGCTCGCTCTCAAGCTAAGCACTGCAGAACACCCGAGGAATCGATAACGGGAAAAAAATCAAGAGACGGCATAATAAGATTTGATATAAAGCCACACACTGGTTAATACTATTACCACCCACTGGTAAATACTAAGCCACCCACTGGCAAAAAGGATGCCACCCATGGCAAGAATGCAAGCCACCCATTGCCAAGAATGCAAGCCACCCACTGGCGTTAAAGAATGACACCCACTTGCCAGAAGGAAAGCCACCCACTGACATAAACGAATGCCACCCACTGGCAAGAAGGGGACAGAAGGACAACTTACCAAACGGAAGCAACATGGCAATCGATACAGTAACCTACTTCATTGGTGCAGAAACCAGCATTGAAGAAACGAGCGCTTCTGAAATTGATACTAACAGCCAAAACCCTGAAATTCAGATCCACTCAGTACCAAATACACCCGAGCTGTGTTCACCAACAGAGAATGGCGATCTCAACGTAGGAAGATCGACCCAATCGGAGACGAATGAAGCGAAGTGAAGACCGTCGTCAGAGGTGAGGAGGGGACAATAGGGAGAAGAACGCCAAAGCGGAACCACTAAGGTACCTTTGGCACAGCAAGACTTCATATGCTTAAGAACCGGCCTTGGAATCAGATGAGGAGGAGGACAAATCCACTGAGTTGTCTCGAACTTCCATGACCTTGTGAAGGTATCCATCACTTCGCAGCCTATAATCAAATCTTGGTAATACGTGATTAACTTCATCGGCAAAACGATCAATTGAATGAGGCCCCCACTTGGAATCTAGCATATGAAAAATATGGGGGCTGATAATCCAAACATCCTTATCGACAATTTTGCTTAGATAGTCTGCTCTTGCATTGTCGAATCTAGGAATCCACTCAGGCTCATTATAGATATGCCATGTTGAACACAAATGGAAAAAATCTGCTTGGCTTCTTCCTGCAGATGAGGTCTTTCACTGCCAATATCCATGATACGAGCGACATTCTGATTGTCGGTATACCATTTCACACATAAACCTTTCAGATTAGGCGCAAACGATTGAAAACCTTCCTGACTGCCAAAATCTCACGCCTTGTGCCACAATATCTGGGCCTAACTCCACGACATAGCCGCCGTAACCAGTGTCACTAGCATCTGAGAAAGCAATTCTGACTGTACTAGATTTAAACCAAATAGGGCGCCCATTGAGGTGATCTATGTTATTAAGCCAAAATAACAATTCTTCTTCAGTAACACGAGCCTCAAGCTGAAACCTATTAAACGCACTACGTTGCCAATAGCCATAAACATCGAATTAAGCTGACCAGCTACACTTGCAAGTTCCTTGGCTGAAGACGTGGCCTGACTAAAAAAACTCGAGAAATGCACCCTTTGAGTTTCGAAATCTTAATTTGAGGGATAGAAATAATATCCTGACGAAAATCTAATTGGTAGCCAAGCCAAACACCGAATTGAGAGGATTCCCAAACGGATTTTTGCTCATTAATAAAGAACCCCGCAGAAACCAAATCAGAGCGGCACTGAAAGCTAAATTCTTTAGAAGAAAGGAATACACACATCCGCCAATACCGTCGTCCTGGAACATCACAATACGAGGACCGAGACTTCTCCAATGACGTACGAAGGAGCGTATTAGTTTAGTAAAGTGTTTTGAAGGTCACGTGACCTTAAGGCTGATAAAACAAAGAAATCAAAATGGGGTGGCGGAAGTTATTGTTTTGTTTCAGATTTTCGTTCGAAATGTTAAGCTTGTTGTGGAAAATGAGACTGTGTCCGGAATGGTTGACTTTTTATCGCTGAAGACGATATAAATGGCGAAAAATGGTTCCAAGAATAGGTCACGTGACCTGTTTTCTGTATTTTTGCTTTAACAGTCTATCAGGGTCAACCATTCCGGACTGATCTTTAAAGTCAACCACAAATGTAATCAGATAAACACAAAATCGTTACTTAAAATATAAAGTGAACTACCCAGTTTTTAGTTTAATTTTCAACTTTTTGTGATCACGTGGTTGGTCACGTGATAGACATTTTACCAAAATTTTATATTCGGACGATTAAAATGCTGAGATTAATTATAACTACCATTGTTCTAGGATTTGAGCAAATTCAAGTGACTCTTTTCAAGAAAATAGCTGTAGCCTCGTTTTCATGTTCAAACTTGAGTAGGAATAACGAAACCAGGAGGTAGATCAATAAATGGAATCTTGTACCCAAGGACACCCAACGAAGTTTTCGGTTAAAAAGCTGTTCTGGAGAGTAAGTTAGCATAAAACTTTCGGATTTGAAAAAATTGTCCCTAGAAAATTGTTTTCTGAAATACTGGCTAAAAATATTTTTTACAATCCCTAAAATATTCGTACGTCAGAGTGATCCAAAAGAACCCCTAAAAAATTCGTACCTCCACTTTGCAACATGAAGTTACTTGGGCTAGAAAATTCTTGTTTCTGTTCTAGACTACTAACAAATTCGTAGGCCGGGAATATTTTGCCATAGTATTTTCGGTTGACGCGATTTCCGCCTAGAAAATCCGAACAGCTAATTGCTTTCTAGAATACGTCAAAAGACATAGTAGGCGCCTTAAAATGGCTAGATAAGCTGCAGACAATTGGTTTCAAACGAATTTCAAAAAGTACTCGTTGGGTACCCTTCAATGATAGTGTTAACAATAAATTCCGAAGAGTTAGGTTTTCGTTTTTATTCAGTGTACTATTATTATTGGACTCCCACTCATGTAAAAGTCTTTTTATAAAGTGTCAATAAACAATCGTTGTCTGTCTGTTTGTCTGATGCCTGATACCTGAATCATATGGAAGACATGGCAAACTGTGTGGCCAAAGTGCTGCGTCCCGCACATAGTATATTTAGTAGGCGTGTCTTCACACGTATTTATGTATATTACATTGTTTTTCATTATTATTAGTATTATTTCTTAGATTTGGAGCCAAGCTCTGTTGTGTGGACCCTACCACAATTTGTTTAATTTATTATTCTAGTTCGTATTTTTTGTAACATAATCGCTATTCGTGGTAAAAGCATTAAATAAATATCATTTTTATGGTTTATGATTTATTGTGGGTATTTTAAAATATCTAATGATAAATTTGGATGAACATATGCTGTTGAAAAACGAGTAATAAATAAAAGTGAAGTTTTAAGTAAGAATTAAAACTACGTAGTGACAGCAGCAATACAGACTTCTTTAAATAGCCCATTTGAAAAGTTAAATAAGGTACGGTATGAATGAGAGGTTAAGACAAAATTGAGAACAGGTTTAAAGGCATACAATGTATAAAGATATGTGAAGGAAAAATAGGAAAATTGGAGGGACCACAGACGAAATGATAAGCAACCAGATCTCCTAGCGTGTTGCGATCTGATCAGCAATATATATGTCATATACATAAACAAGAAAAGAAAGGCTGATTCAGCGGTAGAGAGTTTTTTTCTTACAATATTTCGATCGGGGAAAGAGGCTTAATGTATCTAATAAACTAGAACCTTTACGAGATAATACATGAATTATGAATTGCAAAATCTTATGATAAAACACATATAACCCAATGAAAATAAGGTGGAGAGTGACATATAATATGAAACAAAACTAATAAAGCATTTCTTTTCTTGTCTATTTATAAAGGAAAAGGCTTATTCTGCTCAAGTAGTATCTCCCTGTTCAAAATAGTTCAGGTTTCCTGTGGTTGAACTTTTGGAGTGGACCTAGTAACGAGAGTGGTGCGCAGTCTTCCTCGTTTGTTGTGACATTCTGTTGCTACGCGGGGTAACCGGTCGTTTCGCCCGAGAGTCGATTCGCCCGAGAGTCGATTCGCCCGGAGTCAGTTCGCCCGAGGTCGAGGTCGATTCGCCCGAATCCAGTAGTCGATTCGCCCGACATTAGATTAGTTGAACAGTTGAACAGTTTTAACGAGAAAATCGAGAACCATTGGAAATGTACTTCAACCCAGGATGGAACCAGTCGATCGCCCACTTATTTAAGTAATCGAAATAAAAGTAAATTGAAACCATATTGAGTATTTTGATTTACTTTAAAACTTATCTGAGTTCTAGCGAGTTACAACATACCCCGTAAGATACTTTCACTTTTAAAGCATCTAAAATCGTCTAAAATCACGGAATGGCGTCTCAGTTGTTATGACGCCGAAGCCGAACTACCGGGTGAAAAAAATTCACTTTACAACTTATCTGAGTTCTAGACTACAAACTTTACCCTGTAACTTATATCATTTGAAAGCTTGTAATGCATACTTTCACTTTTAAAACATTATAGCGATGCGATTTCAAGAGAGCATCTAAAATCAGAGAATAATTTACTTCAACTCGGAATGGCGTCTCAGTTGTTATGACGCCGAAGCCGAACTACGTGAACAATTTTCACTTTACAACTTATCTGAGTTCTAGACTACAAAATACCCTGTAACTTATATCATTTGAAAGCTTGTAATGCATACTTTCACTTTTAAAACATTATAGCGATGCGATTTCAAGAGAGCATCTAAAATCAGAGAATAATTTACTTCAATCACGGAATCGCGTCTCAGTTGTTATGACGCCGAAGCCGAACTACGTGAAACATTTTCACTTTACAACTTATCTGAGTTCTAGACTACAAAATACCCTGTAACTTATATCATTTGAAAACTTGTAATGCATACTTTCACTTTTAAAACATTATAGCGATGCGATTTCAAGAGAGCATCTAAAATCAGAGAATAATTTACTTCAACTCGGAATGGCGTCTCAGTTGTTATGACGCCGAAGCCGAACTACGTGTTGATTATTTCGCATCTGCCAATAGAAAGCGGTTTCTTTCAATATTTCGATCCGTGGTGAACTATAAAAGGAAGAGAAAATTATGGTGCAATCATTCGATCCAGCGAATTGCCTGTGAACAACTCCTCTTACGATTACGATTACTATTATTACGACTACCATTATTACCATACTTTGATCATTGTAGCTCTGTTTGGGGAAATATTGGCAAAGGACTATCTAATAGACTCCAACAACTACATAACAGAGCAGCAAGGATTATTACGCTCTCAAATTACGAAACACGATCTAGTGACTTATTGGATGAGCTAGGCTGGGAAAAACTGGAACATAGGAGAACTAGACAACTTGCTATATTAATGTATAAAATCCACAACAATCTTTCTCCATTATATCTGAGAAAGATTTTTAATAATACTTCTCATGTCCACTCCTACAATCTGAGGGCCTCGACTCTCGTCGCTTCGCTCCTCGGCGCCTAACTTTCGCGAATGGAGACAGTAGAACCTCTGGCACCCAGGGTAGCATATTCCAAGACCTAAGTCAGAAGCAGCAAAATGTGACCTTCACTACAGGGGGTCTGTCCTCTGGAATAAAATCCCTGTGGAAGCAAGAGATCAAACTAGTCTAAATGGTTTTAAATCACGCCTATTAAATAAGACAATATTTGATAAATTACTGTAAATTAAGTTATTCTAGGAAATTTATTGTAGGAAATTTATTGTAGGACTAATAGTAGTAGGTTTTGAATGTATACATAGAAATAATTATATTTGTGAAGTGACTCCGTGTTAAAATAAAGATTATGATGATGATGACCATTATGGCCGATAACTGCATTGAGTGTGTTCTTTGGCAGCACCGCACCTGCGATACCGGTGTAGACAGGGTAAGTATCGGACCGCGGTACAGGCTCAGCACGGTATCGACTGGCGGTGTACATATTGCATTGATATTTCTGACATAGCCGTCGCCGAAAGCACTAGGATTGAAGAAAGCGTTTTTGGTAAGTAAAAGTGGATACATAAAAGTATGTAATGCGGGATGAGGAACCGGTTAGGGCGCAGCCAAGCGTGTACTTCGTTTCCAGTTCCCAGCTCTGGTTGATTCAAGATGGCGGTGCTTCCGGTTGGCTCGCAACTCAGTTTATGTGTGGTTTGATTCTTCTTCACTACCTGCTCCACAAAATAAAATAAAAAATAACAAGTATTTCCAATGGTTCTCGATTTTCTCGTTAAAACTGTTCAACTCTTCAACTAATCTAATGTCGGGCGAATCGACTTCGACCTCGGGCGAACTGACTCCGGGCGAATCGACTGTCGGGCGAATCGACTGTCGGGCGAAACGACCGCAATGAAAATAAGGTGGAGAGTGACATATAATATGAAACAAAACTAATAAAGCATTTCTTTTCTTGTCTATTTATAAAGGAAAAGGCTTATTCTGCTCAAGTAGTATCTCCCTGTTCAAAATAGTTCAGGTTTCCTGTGGTTGAACTTTTGGAGTGGACCTAGTAACGAGAGTGGTGCGCAGTCTTCCTCGTTTGTTGTGACATTCTGTTGCTACGCGGCGTTGCGAGAAAGTCAAGAAGCCAAAAGAAAAGTTAAAACTCAGAAAATGGCACACAAATTAATGTAGTTGGGACTATTCAACAAAACGCCCAAAACCTGAAGGCGATCCCTTCGAGGGACGCATTTAGCATCTGATATCAGTATATGGAAGTAATCACACTTCTTTAAGGCTTCAAAAAGGGCAAAACATTTACTTTATAGCTTTGGACTTTTGCCAGTTTTGGTGAGCGAGAGAGACGAAAGAGGGTGGAAATTGCAGTCTTTAGGAAATGATATAATGAAAGCTGGAAATCGCTAGTGTTAATTAAGATACGAGATTGTCTATTTGAAGTATGAGTGAACAAGTAAGTGAAGAATTCCAAGGAGAATTCGTAAAAAGCGAGGACGAATTCGGCGCCGAGGATGTTGACATACCGACGTCTGGAGCTGGCCTGCCAAAAGTTAGTTCAAATCACACCTTCTTCTCAGACTCAAGATCTTCAATATCATCTACAGTACTGAGCAGGACAGATAGTCCAGATGATCATGCATTTGGTGGTCAGGAAATCAAAGAAGAGAAAGAAAAACAAAAACCTGAAAACATTAAAAAGGATATTGAAGCTAGGGGTATTCTGGGACACAAAATGGGCCTGAGCCAAGAGCCTCAGTTACGAAGTTCTTTGATCTCTGCTGTTGTGAGCCAAGATGAAGCCACAAGTAGTGGCAGCCTTGCAAATACAAACATGAGTGCAGACACAGAGCAATCAGAGTCAATGCCAACAATATTAGCATTTAAACGGGAGTCGGATATGATTGACAGCCGTCCATCATCTGCAAGTTCCACATCCACAGTTGAAATTCTACTTAAAAAAGAGGCAGAGCAGAAGTTAAAGAGAGAAGTATCTTTTCATGAGCCAGAGTTGGTCAAACTTGGGGAAAGAGAAACAAGTTTTATTTCCCGCCCTGGAAATTTACCAGTGGAGCTATCAACAACTTGTACGCAGACAGAGTGGAGTTGGCTGAAGGATAAGGAATTTTTTGAAGAAATAATGAGCAAGAAGCCTGACTGGGTCAATGAACAGAATACCTCAAGAAGAGATTCCAAGTCTTCAGCAGGTACAAGTAGTTATATGTATCATTAATTTTTATTAGTTATTCTCATACATCGTTCGGTAGTATTATGGGTGCATGTATTAACCATTTTGTAAACGAAAAAAGGACTGGGACCTATTATGTGAATTTATTCGAATTAAAAAGAAACCCACCACAAGAAAGATCACATCAAAATTAGTGTGTTGATCGATGTTTGAATCAATATTAATGAGGTAGTGAGCTTTCAAGAATCACAAAAATAAGAGAGCTATGTACATGGTTTGGGGGTCGACCCAACTCACCTATTTTTGTGATTTTCAAAAGCTTGCTATTCAGGTCTTTATATACATGTATATTGAAACATCTTCAATCTCGGCAAACATACTAATTTCGATGTGATCTTTCATGTGGTGGGGTTCGATCATTAGAAAAACATTTAACAAATTGTGTTTGAATTCAATTCATTTTACACATTCATTTCCAGTCCTTTATCAGTTTATGAAAATTGGCTAATACAGGAGAAATCTGAAAGGCTTGTCTTGAAGTTGATGATGGCTATTAAAAATGACACAGGTTCGGAGCCACAGGTTAACTGTCATGTACAGGTAACGGTTTCTTAAATATGTGATTATAATCAAATTCTCCAGCTCTTCAGACAGCTAACTTCTCAACTAATTACCATAGAAAGACACTAGTTGAATAGCGTGTGGGATATTAGTTTAGGTACAGAAATAAAGGATATTGTTATTGCCAGAGTGAAACAAGGATTACTTTCTGCTCTGTCAGATTTTGACAAATCACCACAAACTATTCTCTCATTAACATAAGAGCTGAATGTCTGTACCCTTGTCACCTCCCTGCATACTTAGACTAACCAAATTATAGATACTGTAGTCATGTCAGCAGCTGCCATCATCATTAAATACAGCTAATCCTCAATAGTCCAGTTTCGTATTTGATTCCCCCACAAAGATTCTTAGATATGCATATATATACTTTCAATATTTTTAGTCAAAAAAGAGTTTTAAAAACTTTAATAATTTTATAAATTTACTCGTAAATTCATTTATTTTATTTTCAGGAAGCAGTAAGTCGAGTTCAACTAAGCGACGCAGAAAGAAGACTGTTGGAAAAAGATGTCCACCTACTTCACCTCTTACTGGAGGGAGGACGTTCAGTGAAGAATTGATGGCTAAGGAGGAGAAAGAAAAGCAAGATTCAAAGGAAGGAACTGGTAAGACAATTAAGTTAAAGTGCTTAGTAGTAGAAATATTACGGAACCCAGTAAACTTAAAGGGCCAACAAAGAGGCAATTAAAATGAATGGATCAATTATATATCGATTGAAGTAATATTGTATCATGATGATGATTGTCAACTTTGTAGTCTGTACATTGATCTCATACATGTAGTGCCTGTCAGTCATACCATTTGCATCACCATCACTGACTAATTAAATTTCCTGCTGAGGGGGATGGATAACCTATAGTGTTGAAGTGTATTGGAGGTTCTGTGTGCCCTGAGGCTGGCAACCAACCAGCCCAGTACACTGGGTCACACCGAAGTGGACATGAGAAAAAGGGGAGGGAGGGAGGGGAAATCTACCGGTGAAGAACGCTAAACAATCCTGGCAACAGCGAATGTGAAACCGACATTCGCGAGCGATGTGAAGAGCGATGACGAACAACCTGCCAATTTTTTGTAAACAAAAGTCCCATACATGTATGAGACACTGGCCCAGACCCACACCGCGGCAAAACGGTATGCTCCGCTGGCCAAAAAGAACGAAGGCTCTGCTATCAAATACAAATTACCAAGGGTTTCAACTTTTTTAGTAAATAATTTTATAACTTAGTAAACTCAAAGTGAATTACAAATTAAGAAAACTTCAACCTGTTAAAGTTTTAGGCTTAGCTTTTAAGTAGTTTTCTTATTTTTTGACAAAACAGCTAGTTCACAATGGACACTTTTAAGCAGAAATTTTAAAATCACGGGAATGTGCCTGTTGTTTCATTTCAGGTTTCGCGGGAAACTGGGGGCGGCTGCACGCCGACAAGAAATAGCAAATACGCATGCGTGTAACGTTTTGCTGCGGTGTGGCCCAGACCCCATGAAGTGTGCCACAGGAAGACCAATAGCGCTGGAGTATTTAACCATGTCAAAATTGCATTTAGTCTAGATTAAATCTATATATTTAATATCAAATAATGTTTATGTGTCATACCATTCCATGTGCTTCACAGGAAGCACTGATGTTTCTAGGAAACCCCCATCACCACTTTTTCGAAAGCCCAGGTATTCTGTGGTTTCTCCATTACCAACAATGCCCAGAGACAATGACATGCTTTTCCGACCACCAACTGTTGAGCAGTCATCAAGTAGTAACTCGGAAGATGAAGATGATTATCTTGTCAATGACGAGTCCCTTATTCCCAGTATTGGCCCTCCTACTATTCTCCAATATATCAAGGAGTCCCAACATCCTCCATTGTCTAATGAGGAAGTAAAAGACAGGGAGAAGATGGCACAGAGCGAGTTCCTCAAGAAGAGTATGTTTAGTGGCCCTTGCATGTTTTGCAAGGAGGAAGTGTTGCCATTCCCCACAGTTGAAGAACTAGAAAATATTCCACCTGAACAGGTACATGTAACATTATTTTTAAACTTCTAAACGAACGTACAGTCCTACTCAAAAATTCTGCAGCCGTTGGCGGCACCAGAACCGCCAAAATTTGATGGTCAAATGTCAGCAATTTGGTGCCACCGATGGTAAATGCTGGTTGACTCACAGCCATTTGATGGCTAACTGTTGGCTGTTCAATATATGCCATCTGGTGGCTAATAAGCCATACCGGTATATTGGCTGTTCAATGCTGTTTGGTGGCACCAGTGGTAAACCCCAGGTGGCACTGACAATGCTGGGAGATGCCGTTTGGCGGTGGTTGCATAATTTTTGAGAAGGACTGTACAGTAATTATTGATAGATGGCATGTACATTGTAGTAATATCATTATTACAATTAATATATAATCACAATAGACATCATTGATCAGTCTACAATTAATAAAGGCTCATGGCATGACTGCTAACATATTACTTCTGGTTTTTCTTCACTTGCATGTTCACATGCTATCAACTACATGTAAATAACTTTGGTTGGTAGTGTGGTTACAGTTAGGGAGTTGAGGTCTTATTTGCTAGTCAGCCTCATTTGCTGACACAGAGGGTGGGTGCTTCCCTGGAGATATTTGTTTGCATCCTCAGTGGTTCTTTTTGACCCCATTTATGGAGACGGACCACCATTTTATATGGTCATCTGAGCCACGAATGAAGCAAGACGTCTTTTACAAATACATGTAAGACAAGCCTCTGGCTGCCCAAAGTATGACTCACTACCATGCCAGACTAATCCCATTTGATTGACACCTGAGAAACCTTTTTATAGCAAATTGACTAAACTGATTTTGTCCACATAGGCTTACCGGTATATAGTTCTCAATGGTTTATGAAAAGCCAGCACTTTCACACAGCTGAAATAAATAACACTTTCCTCCCAAAATGCAAGTACCACAGCATTACACAGAACAGGTCAGCTAGTTTAAATGGTCTTTCATTCGGTTTTCTGGCGTGAATTTAGGGAGCTTGAAAAACCTTGTGTGAACTCCAGTGACGCGATGGGTTCAACAACATGAACAAGTAAACAATGGCACCCTTGGAAACTGCTATGGCATGATCCAATTGCAACACTCATTAGAAACGAATTTGTTCTAGGTCAATCAGAGGGCCAGGGTCAAATTCTGACTCAGACAGACTCAGACATACTTGGGGCAGCCAGAGGTTGAAGCCGCATTATCGATATTGTGAGCTAGGAGATGTTTTGGGGTGGAGTAGCAGACATTTGTGGGAGTATATATTAGATATGGCACATTATTTTCTGGTGTGACCATAGTTTGGTGGATTTCGTAGTATGCCTTGGGTAAATTTGTGAACATCGAAAATTATAATGACTTAAGGTTACTCATGTAGACCTTTAGGATACGTTTTTTGAGAAATCATTGTGCACCAATTACTAACCGCATATACCTAAACCTTTATATATAATTAATTATTTATATAACTGGCTACAAGTTTTGGGGGGTTTCGATAAAACACTTCTCTCTGTAAATGGATTAGTGAATTTTGAGACATTTAAATAAAAGCCACACTCATGGCAAAATAATCCCAATCAGGGTTGTCACGTGTTTTATGTCTTCATTCATCAAACAGAGCTTGTTGCTGGCACTTACACCAATATCACGCTTAGTATGTTAATCTCGAAGGACCGTTTGGGTCGTGGCATAAAAATGTATTTTTCTAGCTCTCCTGATTCCACAGCATTCAAATTCAAAAAGCTTTAAAAGCGAGACAGAAATTTGAGGATTTGGTTTCATTTTCACCTTAGCACAACCGGAAGGCTCTGTTCTCCAAAAGCATGTCTGGGTTTGTTGATATTCCAAATACTTTTAAAACTATCAAATTTTACTGCTTTCAGTAGAACTCATAACTACTATAACCCAAATAGGCGCATGGAAAAGTCTGTAAAATGAAAAATAACGAGAATTTTAAAATTCTCAGACACCGTTTTTTTATGGGATATTAATCTTATAAGAATTTCAATTTTCAGACGATTTGGATACATTTGTGTCGAGCTTTAGCTTTTTGAAGTTCTTTCTGTAGCTCAGAAAACCTTGCAGAGAAAAAGCTGATTGAAAGAAAACTACACATATGTCTAGCCCTGCCTCCTTAACACTTTCTCCAGTAGCTGGCCAGTCAAATCAGATCTGATTTTAATTGATGTCATTTTCTTTCACTGTGCCTGTGAACTGGAAGTTGTGTTATGTTGTGTTCCACTCTGGATTCGGCCCAGAGAAGTAATCTGATCATGGCGAGAAAGGAATTGAAAAGTGTATCAAAATCAGGAATACATGTAGTTGTTCAAAAGGCTAACCATTATAACAAAATTCCCAGCCGAGCAAGAGAGGCAGGAGGAGAAACAATACACATGAAACACGGCCATGTCAAAGTAAAGCCTGATGTAGCAAAAGCAAATGCTTCGACAGATTGGGTATTTCTTGTTTATTGTACGTTTTTATAATCAGTGATTTTACAAGGACAAATTATTAGTACCATGTATGAGACTTATATTTGCAAGTTGACAAAATCTGGAAGTCTAATTGTGGGGTTTTGATTTCAACGGATTTTCTCACTATTCATGTCACCGTTTCCGCAAATATTTTTAAATGACATCCTCGAATGATAAAGGAAGCCACATATTAAAAAGTTTAGAAAAAAAGCCCGTAAAATATCAATATCGGAGCTGATTTGAAGGTTTTTATTATTGTCAGTGTTAGCTATAAGTTTCATTGGCATTTGTTACGGCTGAAAAATTCTACACTTCGCATGACACTCCGTCAATCAAAGCTTGCAAATTTACTTCTGGTAAAATAAGAAATCGTGTTTTTCCCGATGAAAATTATTTATTTTCAAAAACCTTTTTTTGTATCTGGAAGATTTGATCAAAATAATACTACGTTACAAGCGAAAAAAGGTTTTTAACAAATCTCTGCTTCTGAAGGTCTACGGTAACCTTAATCACAACATTCTTTTGTTTCCAGCTATTTTGTTGCCCTCAATATGAGAGATTTGTCAAATTTGAGCTGTCTCAGCGTGGTGATAAGTCCCACATCAGGGATGAATTGATTGACATAAAGCCCCACCCACCCTATGGTACAAAGGCTGCCAGAAGGGCTGCAAAGGAGCGAGCAGCTGAAAGAGCTCGAGAAAGAGAGATGGAGAGGCAGAAGGCTGCTGGAATGAACCCTACAAATTTCTATGCATGTAAGAATAACTTAAAGGGGCTATACAGTCATGTACATGTAGTGTTCATTCTAGAAATGAAGCGAGGTGGGACATTTCTTTCATTGCTTCTCAAATGAACATGGACTTGTATCTCAAAAAGGGATGATTTAATGTCACTCAGACTCTGAATCATTCTATGAAAAGTGTTGCATTCATGTTGAACATTAGCGATAATGAGTTGTAAAAGTGAGGGAATATGCAAAATCATGCCTTAGAATGAGCAGTACTGCATGTATGTCATGATGTTGTACATGTACAGTATGGAGTCAATGTTGTATCAGTAGCTGTTACAATTAAGTACAAACAGTTAAATCCCCTCCTTCAATGCTTGGTTGACATGGAATGCAATATTTTTCTTCCAGTCGAGCTTGTTAGTCATCCCACATGTATGCAAGGTTCGTCAGTTCATATGAAAATCACTGAATGGATTGAAAATAGTATTGAAGGCCTATCACTTTGACAGAGCCCCTTTAATATTCAATAGAGATTGTTAATTACATGGATTGTTGTATGATATTAGGCTGTCAGTGACTGTGTACAAGGTACTTCTATGAATCAGTTATATTTTTCTCACTGATAAATGCTCAAAAACGTAAAAAATCAATTATGGAACCCTGTACAATTTGAATGTAATGAAATACTAGATGTAGCTAGTCAGCGAGCCTTTATGTTATTTTTACGTAGTGACACGTCAGATGAAGACCATTACCTACTCTCTGGCATCCACAAAGTGTATGGAGGAAGGTTGGACCGTCAAACCACCATCACCGTCGCATAGTGATGATGGATTGGGAGATGACCCATTTGTCATAGAAATTAACCCACTGCAACTGGTTAGTACATTCATGTCCAGGTGGCTAATGTAACAACTGGTTTGTACATTCATGTCCAGGTGGCTAATGTAACAACTGGTTTGTACATTCATGTCCAGGTGGCTAATGTAACAACTGGTTAGTACAATCATGTCCAGGTGGCTAATGTAACAACCAAATATATGACAAGGGGAGCCGGGGTGGCGCAACTGGTAAGCTATTCATATCTCATGGCACCATGTGGGACGGTTGAGTGTGTTGGTACATTGTACATGTATCTCTCCCTTGCTCCAAGGCGTTTTCTCAAGTTTTCCTTCATCCTCAATTACCAAACTAAATTCCAGTTCAACTGAGGAACTTGTCACTCAATTAGTGGACCCATTGTAGGATCAGATTGAAGAGTAGACATAAAAAAAGTTGTTTAGTTTTGTTGATTTCTTTATAATGATTGTACCTATAATGGGTTGTCTGAATAGCTTTCCTCTGAGTTCTAGCTGTCACAATGGCTCTCATAACAAAAGTACCAATGAAGAAATAGTTTTGTGAAGCAGTGTTCATGTCCAGCTATTGGTGGGTTTCATTTGCGTCCATATTGCTTGGTAGAAACAAAACATTCCTCATTACATATGTAGCTACTATTGTTATACCAACCAACAAGGCTGCTACTCGTTTCACTAGCGACATAAGCATAAGCAACAGACACAGTAATGCATTGATCATTAGCGGCACTTGCTCTTATCTCGCACCTCTGAGTATAGAACAAGTACTGCTAATGATAAATACTGCACTGCATCTGCGTATGTTGCTTGTCCTTATGTCATTAGTGAATAACAAGCTTTAGGAGTGATTGGGTAATTCCCAACAATAGTTAATTAAAATAGTTAATTAGAGCTGGCTCGATCTCAGCCTGAGATTCAGTTTTAGTCTAACTTGTATTTGCTGATATAACTGACTTTGCTCCATCAGCGAAGACGAGGGTTCCTGGAACGTTTTTATCAAGATGGCAAGAGATTCCTCCTTCTGCTTCCCGATGGCACTGGATGTTGCTAGTATCCTATAATTTGTTGAAACACATTCTTAATGTGCATGTAAATGCGTCATTTACACCAGCAACCAGATCTAAAATACATGTAATTAAATACGTTTTATTTTGCCATGTGTTTGCCCCTTTATAGATGCACAGGAGACATCATAACGTGAAGAGAGCAAAGAAGTGTCGATGGTCTCTTCACGTTGTGACGTCATCGGTGTGATGTGAAGAGAACAAAGAAGTGTGGATGCTCTCCACGTCGTGACGTTATCTGATGTGAATGGAACAGAGAAGTGCTGATGTTCTCTTCACGTTTTGACGTCATCGGCTATGATGTGAAGAGAACAGATCATAGAGAAGTGCTGATGTTCTCTTCACGTTGTGATGTCATCGGTGTGATGTGAAGAGAACAAAGAAGTGTGGATGCTCTCCACGTCGTGACGTTATCTGATGTGAATGGAACAGAGAAGTGCTGATGTTCTCTTCACGTTTTGACGTCATCGGCTGTGATGTGAAGAGAACAGATCATAGAGAAGTGCTGATGTTCTCTTCACGTTGTGATGTCATCTGATGTGAAGAGAACAGAGAAGTGCTGATGTTCTCTTCACGTTGTGACGTCATCTGTGATGTGAAGAGAATGGAGAAGTGCCGATGTTCTCCTCACGTGATGTCATCTGATGTGAAGAGAACAGAGAAGTGCTGATGTTCTCTTCACGTTGTGACGTCATCGGCTGTAATGTGAAGAGAACAGATCATAGAGAAGTGCTGATGTTCTCTTCACGTTGTGATGTCATCTGTGATGTGAAGAGAATGGAGAAGTGCCGATGTTCTCCTCACGTTGTGATGTCATCTGATGCGAAGAGAACAGAGAAGTGCTGATGTTCTCTTCACGTTGTGACGTCGTCTGTGATGTGAAGAGAATGGAGAAGTGCCGATGTTCTCCTCACGTTGTGATGTCATCTGATGTGAAGAGAACAGAGAAGTGCTGATGTTCTCCTCACGTTGTGATGTCATCTGATGTGAAGAGAACAGAGAAGTGCTGATGTTCTCTTAACGTTGTGACGTCATCTGTGATGTGAAGAGAATGGAGAAGTGCCGATGTTCTCCTCACGTGATGTCATCTGATGTGAAGAGAACAGAGAAGTGCTGATGTTCTCTTCACGTTGTGACGTCATCGGCTGTGATGTGAAGAGAACAGATCATAGAGAAGTGTTGATGTTCTCTTCACGTTGTGACGTCATCGGCTGTGATGTGAAGAGAACAAAGAAGTGTGGATGCTCTCCACGTCGTGACGTTATCTGATGTGAATGGAACAGAGAAGTGCTGATGTTCTCTTCACGTTTTGACGTCATCGGCTGTGATGTGAAGAGAACAGATCATAGAGAAGTGCTGATGTTCTCTTCACGTTGTGATGTCATCTGATGTGAAGAGAACAGAGAAGTGCTGATGTTCTCTTCACGTTGTGACGTCATCTGTGATGTGAAGAGAATGGAGAAGTGCCGATGTTCTCCTCACGTGATATCATCTGATGTGAAGAGGACAGAGAAGTGCTGATGTTCTCTTCACGTTGTGACGTCATCGGCTGTGATGTGAAGAGAACAGATCATAGAGAAGTGCTGATGTTCTCTTCACGTTGTGATGTCATCTGTGATGTGAAGAGAATGGAGAAGTGCCGATGTTCTCCTCACGTTGTGATGTCATCTGATGCGAAGAGAACAGAGAAGTGCTGATGTTCTCTTCACGTTGTGACGTCGTCTGTGATGTGAAGAGAATGGAGAAGTGCCGATGTTCTCCTCACGTTGTGATGTCATCTGATGTGAAGAGAACAGAGAAGTGCTGATGTTCTCCTCACGTTGTGATGTCATCTGATGTGAAGAGAACAGAGAAGTGCTGATGTTCTCTTAACGTTGTGACGTCATCTGTGATGTGAAGAGAATGGAGAAGTGCCGATGTTCTCCTCACGTGATGTCATCTGATGTGAAGAGAACAGAGAAGTGCTGATGTTCTCTTCACGTTGTGACGTCATCGGCTGTGATGTGAAGAGAACAGATCATAGAGAAGTGTTGATGTTCTCTTCACGTTGTGACGTCATCGGCTGTGATGTGAAGAGAACAAAGAAGTGTGGATGCTCTCCACGTCGTGACGTTATCTGATGTGAATGGAACAGAGAAGTGCTGATGTTCTCTTCACGTTTTGACGTCATCGGCTGTGATGTGAAGAGAACAGATCATAGAGAAGTGCTGATGTTCTCTTCACGTTGTGATGTCATCTGATGTGAAGAGAACAGAGAAATGCTGATGTTCTCTTCACGTTGTGACGTCATCTGTGATGTGAAGAGAATGGAGAAGTGCCGATGTTCTCCTCACGTTGTGATGTCATCTGATGCGAAGAGAACAGAGAAGTGCTGATGTTCTCTTCACGTTGTGACGTCGTCTGTGATGTGAAGAGAATGGAGAAGTGCCGATGTTCTCCTCACGTTGTGATGTCATCTGATGTGAAGAGAACAGAGAAGTGCTGATGTTCTCCTCACGTTGTGATGTCATCTGATGTGAAGAGAACAGAGAAGTGCTGATGTTCTCTTAACGTTGTGACGTCATCTGTGATGTGAAGAGAACAGATCATAGAGAAGTGCTGATGTTCTCTTCACGTTGTGATGTCATCTGATGTGAAGAGAACAGAGAAGTGCTGATGTTCTCTTCACGTTGTGACGTCATCTGTGATGTGAAGAGAATGGAGAAGTGCCGATGTTCTCCTCACGTGATGTCATCTGATGTGAAGAGAACAGAGAAGTGCTGATGTTCTCTTCACGTTGTGACGTCATCGGCTGTGATGTGAAGAGAACAGATCATAGAGAAGTGCTGATGTTCTCTTCACGTTGTGACGTCATCTGTGATGTGAAGAGAATGGAGAAGTGCCGATGTTCTCCTCACGTTGTGATGTCATCTGATGCGAAGAGAACAGAGAAGTGCTGATGTTCTATTCACGTTGTGACGTCATCTGTGATGTGAAGAGAATGGAGAAGTGCCGATGTTCTCCTCACGTTGTGATGTCATCTGTGATGTGAATAGAATGGAGAAGTGCTGAATGATGTTCTCCTCACGTTGTGATGTCATCTGATGTGAAGAGAACAGAGAAGTGCTGATGTTCTCCTCACGTTGTGATGTCATCTGATGTGAAGAGAATGAAGAAGTGCTGATGTTCTTTTCACGTTGTGACGTCATCTGTGTTGTGAAGAGAATGGAGAAGTGCTGATGTTCTCTTCACGTTTTGACGTCATCTGTGATGTGAAGAGAATGGAGAAGTGCTGATGTTTTCTTCACGTTTTGACGTCATCTGTGATGTGAAGAGAATGTTGTGACGTCATCTGTGATGTGAAGAGAATGTTGTGACGTCATCTGTGATGTGAAGAGAACGGAGAGGTGCTGATGTTCTCTTCACGTTGTGACGTCATCTGTGCTTCTCATTCTATGAGAGGACAGACCCACAGCTAAATGATATTTGTTTTATACAATAATTAGCGAAATTTGCCAACAAAATAGTAACCTACATGTATTGACATCATTTGTACATCTGTACTCTAACAGATCATGACTATCGACCAACCAGAGCATGTGATTGCAGGAAAAATATGTTGTGTATCACTATGCCACTGAACTATAATATTGTATCAATGGCTTTGTAGCAGAACTCGTTTCCAGTGTTGGATCATTGTTTTGTTCAGTCCTTAACTGCCATACCCAGCTACCCTAGTGGCAATATTGCAGTCATGATCACTTCAACAGAACAGGGCAAGTTTACATATATGGCTTTTGAGGTAATTGATGATTACTACCGTAATAAACCAGTCGTGTTTAAACAGTGGTCAAACACACCATGGGCCCTGTTATATGCATGCACACAATTTTCTTTAGCAATGAAGTTTAGGCAAAATATTCACAACTTTGCAATGTGCTTCTTTTTGAAATATACTTCACTATTTGCGCACAAATGTTTCAATATAAGGCTCAGAGACAAATTAAATTTGCGCTCGTGATCCCATGGGAAAGGCTTTACTGGAAACAGTCAATTGCTGATATATCACTTCAATAACCAATGAATTGAGCTCGTCATCTTATGGGAAAGGCTTTACTGGAAACAGTCACGTGCTAATATATCGCTTCAATAACCAATGAAGTGAGCTCGTGATCCCATGGGAAATGCTTTACTGTAAACAGTCACGTGCAGATATATCACTTCAATAACCAATGAATTGCGCATCCCATGGGAAAGGTTTTACTGGATGGCAAACAAACTTTAAAACACTGTTTTAGAACGATCGATTGGAGGTGGGAAATAGCATTTACAAACAGGTTTCGCTAAAACATTGCCGATCTCGTGCAAGTGCCTTTAAATGAATAGTCAGATTTTTTGCAATCCAGTACAACCACGTGATTGCATTCCTGCCAAAGGTCCAGTGAACGTGTTGTTTTTTGTCGAGGGACGAACAAAGCACGAAGTAACCATTAATTTGACTTACAAGTACTGGTATCATCAACTAAAGTCGATTAAGGTATGCTAATATATTGTACTATATAAGGTATGCTAACCGCCGTGGGCAACGAGTAACAGCTGACGTTTCGAGCGCTAGCCATTCGTCAGAGCAAAAAAACCTTACAAGTGTACTATTTTACTTTTAGGATAGTGATGATTATGAGAAGAACCATTCGGGGATGCTCGCCGTGTTTGACCCATCTGGACACGGTGCTTGTTATTTCCCTAATGGAGCTGTCAGGTACAGTGGTAACTGGTTTTACCCGTGGTGGTGGGGGGTAGGGGGAGGGGGGGGGGGGGTGTGGTACTCATATGTTAAATCGTTAAGTATGTGGGGCCATGCATTGGATCCAAAACTGGGCCCGGTTTTACGCCGAGAGACAAACTATCCAAACCCTGGATTTCTAAGTTATCGTAAAAACAAACGCAGATTTCCACCCTGATTGGTTATTCTGAGTGGCCTATAACCAGGAATTCCACATATTTTTTGCACAAAACCCGGACCCTGAATTCTCATAATAAATTAGGTTCGAACCCAGGGGTTTTACAAGTGCATGAAGATTAGAGTTAAGAGAAACCTCGGCTGATAAACGATTTTTCTCCTCAAATGTTCCTTACAGAGATGCATCAATATTTTGTAGTAACTGTAAATTGTACTCTAGATGTCATGTATGGACCGATTTTCCTGTCCATGAAACTCATTTTAATTTCCAGCGCGCCGCCATCTTGGATCAGATGACGTACGCAACGCAGACGCAGTGTCGTCTATAGCGGTACTTGTTCTACTCACAGGTGTGAGATAAGAACAAGTACCTCTAATGATCATCAATACATTACTTTATTTGCATATACATGGTGTTTAATGTAAACCTGGCATAACCTATACTCTTGGCATAACGCATTCTCTTGTTATCAGGCTGGTTGTCGACCCGTTTGGTGGCGTCCTCCTCGACAGTCAGGGCAGCCGTAAGAAAAAGTGGCTATGGCACAACACAAAGAACCACGTGCATGCCCCGCCCTTCCAACCAATCACCTTCAGCATCACCAAACAGCTGTCAATACGCTGTCTAGCACAGGTGAGTGTAACAGAAGAACAGAAGAGCGAACAATCCTATATCAATAGGTGACTGACACCTGCGTTCTCTCATAAAAATCACATAGTCACAGCTGAATCGCTCTTGTGTGTTTGCGATATCAGACACTGAATGGCTGAGAGGAGCGGTGATTCAGAGTGGAATCACCAGCCTTCTGTCCTATCTACTGAGGATTTTGGGGTCAAGAAATGGTAGTCGTTGTATCGATGGGCAAATAGGGGACTGACAATGTCATGTTGAGTAAACTTGGATGTTCATTAGTTTGAATATCATAATGACACTATTAAACGTGATTTTCTTATGTCTGTAGACCAAGGTGGTGGTGACCTTTAACCACGGCAAGTACACTGCAAAGTTCAACGTTGGTTCCAAACTCAAGGTAGGTTAGAGCGAATAAGAGATTTACAGACCAATTCATGTTAGAGCGTTCAGTACTTGACATCCCCTCCTTACCTCCCTGCTAACCATTTTTTAACTGATCAGTTCGGATCAATCACGGTTTCTGCAAAACTATCCACCCACCACCCACCCCTCGGGTATGCATGTGTAATTAATTAATCGTTAAATTTAGGGGGGGGGGGGGGTAGGGGGTGGGTGGTCCAGAAACCGCCATAGCATATTAACCAGTATTGTATGTACAATATTTTATCACCTTTTTTTCTCTCTACTTTATAATATTGATTCTTTTCCTCGACTATCTATTTTCACTACTGTGGTAGCGGCCAACACGAAAGCTTCACCTACTTTGGCCACTACGCACATATCATCTAAAATTAAAATAATTATGTTCTGTAATCTATTAAGTTTTCTACTGCTGCAACAACGTTTTGTACAATTATGAAAATAGTGCGAATAAAAAATGAATCTTGATAAGTGTAGCCTGAATTTCAGCCGTTTCCTCTGGTTCGTTCCTCCCGAGAGAGATGTCTGAATCCAATAGCCGATAATGCTGTCCAGTGACGTCAAGGCGGATTAACAATTAAATTTATGCAAATAAAACTGTCACGGCGGTAGTAAGAGTTCGTGGGTCACAAAAACAAAGCCATCGCTCGCCTTGAGAAATTAGTTGAGATCATGCCGGCCAAAATAAAAGCCATCCCATTTGCTTTTCAAAGCAACAAATCGTTACATTATATTTGGAGGCAAAGTACAGTTGATCTTTGTCTTTCCGTTGATCTTTGTACATGTCTCGCGATCTGCCGTTCGAATCGACACAGCTACGAGATATTACTTATGTAAATGATGCAACAGAAAAGTAGAAAAACATGAAAGGATAATGGTGAATTTTCGAAGAAATGCGAAGACTCTTGCGGGAAAGAACAGTTCCTTGAAGAGAGTAGTGACATTCTTTACCACTGCGAGTGTGAACAAATAATCGATTATCAACAACCCCGCGGACGCGACGCGATAAAATGTACATGTTTACAGGACAGTCGGCCGGTTATTGTGCAGGACACTTTCAAACCATTTCCAGATGTTTTCCTTACGACTTCAAGGTCTTTGCCAAATACAATCACTCCACTCGAACTCAACGATCAACAATCGCGAGTCCAAAGTGAATCCTGCCGTCTTTTCGGCTGATAATTATGATAATTATGCGAAATTATAGAATATGAACCAATCAAAGATCACTACCAGGTTTTCTGGTAGTGACGTCACTGGACGGCATTATCGGCTATTGGATCTCAGGAGGAACGAACCAGAGGAGATGGCTGAACTATTCAGGCTAGATAGGTGCACAGTGACAACAATTGGAAATAAAGGCGAGAGTAACACCGATCTCAGTAAGGTTAAAGTGCACGGAGATTTTGATATTTTTGCGTATTTGTAAAGTAAAGCTGCTATTTTTCCCTGTCCAAACCGTCCGAGTTGAGATTTTATGTCCGGCATGCATTACGCGAACCCGTTCCTGTGACAGAGCTAATTTTCAGCGGAAGTGACGTCATTTTACTCAACTCGACAACATGCGGAGCTACTTTTCACGCAAACCTTCGTGCGAACTTATACAATGTTTTTTCCACAAAGAAAAGAAAAGAACGAAGTTTTGAATATAAATATTATTTTAAAAGAGCAACGTGTTGACAAAATGACGTCACGACAGCAAACCGCTGGACGAAAATCGTGAACTATATGGAACACATTTCAGTGTGTTGGCGGACGTGTCTGATTCTCCGCAAAAGTCATAGTTTCATTTGGACCTTTGGCAATACTTTTTACTGATTTGGATATTTCCGCCACTGTGTGTCCTTTTGGAAGGCAAAAACTGCCAAAAGAAATGATAAACAAAGCAAATGGTAGCGTCTAACACGCATGCTCACATCTTATACCCGTGGAGTGGAAACCATGTACAGCTGTGTCGTCCTTCGTTAGGACTCATCAGCATGGCATAGCCCCCAAGACCATCAGCCCCACTAAATATTGTAGGCATCAGAATCTGGTTACTCCAAGCGCGAGCTAATACTGAGCTGCTTTAAACCCCACCACCACGCTAACACGTGTGGGAGCTGGAGATGTGAGCACAAAAAAAGTGGTCGAATTTCGTTGTGGTGGCACTTTAACCCAAAACGCCGTTGCCTCCTGTAGTCACCCGTGACCCTGGTCTGTGCATCATGATTGTTGCTTTTTACCTAACGTGAGGATCATGGTACTTTTTACCGTATATATGTACTAATGATTTACTTCTTAACAGGCTGTGAGAATTCCCAAGCCCCCAGTGGAGAGAGACGATCACGAGATGCATTTGGCTGAGGTCAAGCAGTTCATCAAGTGAGTAATAAAAGTGAACAATGTCGATATACTCTTACTAAGAGTCCAGCAAACAATACCACGGCACTAATAGTCCATCAGCCGAGGCACTTTTTAGTACCACTCGAGGCGGCAAATGCTATCATACATTTTCTGAAAGCTATTAACCTGCAGATCAAGAAAATATATGATAGCCCTGTCATATTTGTAGCTTAAGGGTGTCACGTGACCTTAAAGTCGAACTTTATGCATAATAAGCTGATATATACCATCAACTCTTTATTTATTCATATCTCTTTTGACTTTTAATGTAATGATGTTGTTATAGTTGCAAACAGTTGGTTTCACTATAGGCTTTATTGCATGCATAAAATCCTATTAATATTCCTCATTGGGGCCACGTGACAATGACGTCATTTTCAAAAAGAGCTGAAAATTTAAGGTAAAGCAGAAATAAAATGTTGTAAATAACCAATAAATACAAATTTCCAATTGTAAACAGTAAAGCTACATTAAACTAAGTATTATAACTAAACCTGGCCAGTTTTTTTTCTATAAATTTGTTATATTATCGCGAATTTACAATATTTATGTAAACCGGAAGTAGTTTTGGGTACCCTGTGGTAAAACAGAAAATATGAATATTTCGGAGTTTTTCATCTTTCGAAACAAATTCCTTAAATTTAAGATATGTTACATTGGTTTCCATATTATGACAGTCTTTATATAAGAGCCATCGAAATGGCAAGTTATGTTTTATTTCTTCTGCAGAGCGCCAGTGACCATCTCGTGGCCAGTCTCGTGCAGTATATTTGTATTGTGATGTTAAAAGTGTGCCAAATATCTTATAATTGTTTTAACAAATAGAGGTTTATATGAAGCGGTTTTGTTTATAGTTATACAAATTATTGATTCAGAACATTTCTGTGATAAACTTACAGGTCTTCTATGTCAGTTTATTACGGTCATTTTACAGAGAAGTCAGTGTGGTATGAATGTTTTAATTCTTATTATTTCGGTATTTGATAGGCAACATTTGTGTAATATAGTCCAGTTTTGTTTATAGTTCATACAAATTATTGATTTAGGCAGGAGCCCATTACCAGGAGCGTCCATATATACTATACCCGTGAGTCAGCGTATGACCGGTTTGAGCTATTTTTAGAACATGTTTCCCGGGTAACTGCCTTCTGACTCTGCTGCGATCGTGCATATGCTTGCCGTAATTATCGAGATTAAGAATGATCTATTGTTCTTTGAGGGTGATTTTACTAACGCTGCATTGTCCTGACTATGGTTTGATTGGATTCCTAAAGTGTGGGCACGTGAACTCCCGTGAGATCTGTTCTAAATATAGCTCAATCCGGTCATACGCTGACTCACAGACCTAGTATCGGGGGTGGACGCTCCTGGTAATGGGCTCCTGATTTAGGACATTACTATGATAAACTTGATGGTCTTTTAAGTCTGTTTTTTCGAAATGAACCTGAAAAAAATGTGTAATCAGAATAGGTCTCTTGATTTCAGAGAAGCGAAAACAAGGGAGGGAGGAGGTGCACAATAATATTACAAAGCGCTTCCGAACAGATACAAGCACGGCAGAATGCATAATACATTGCACAAACGACATTGACAGTCAGAGCTTGTCTACATTAAAAGACATTGAATCATGGCGAACATTGGTGAAGGCAGCACAAATTAGAGATCATAAACCGCTTCTTGACATCGCAGCTGCTACAGTTGAATCCGAAATCCCAAGAATTGAATATAATCGTAAGTGTCGCAGCATTTTTACCATGAAAAAGTCCTTAGATTGAGACAAGCACTTCATGGCCCCCAAAGCCATCAGAGCTGCAAGAAAGTGCTGTCGATATCCCAGATTGTCTAAGAATGTTCTTTTTTAATACGTACACTCCCTGACTGGTAACCTAGACATGCAGCAAGACGCATCTTCTAGGGTTAAACGTCTCATCAATTCCTTTGGCTAAGACTGTGTGTATGGGGTAAGCTGTAGGAAGCAGAAACCCCCAAAGCACATCTTACTGCCTTATGCAATTAAGTCTCTAACCAACAACGTAGAGCTGATACAAATTATAAATCGCTGCGGCCATGGGCTTTCCTACTCGCAGATCGAAGAGATTGACACAGCCTTGTGCTTACACAAGATGGCTAGATCATCAGATGGGAGTGTTCCACTTCCAGAACATATCCAGCCATTTGTCCGCACAACAGTGGCTTGGGAAAATATCGACATGTTAGAGGAGACGCTTTCCGGTACGTGGTGGCACCTCTCACAAGGTAAACGGAATTGCTGTACAGGCAAAAGTGTTTAGTCCACAACTCCCACCCGATCCTGTTGTCGTGAAAGAAAGAAAAAGAAGTGTAGAGCTGCCTCCATCATTGCTCCCAGTATATAATGCTGGTGCCCGTGTTGGACCTCCTGCGCGAAAATATGTAGAGGTGACATCTGCAGAAGTATTACAAAATGCTTGGAAGAAGAATCTGCTGTGGGTGTTTACCCGTCTACATGAAGCCGAAAATCAGAGGGTTAGCGGCTGGACAGGGTTTAATATTTCCAGTCGTGATGATGTAACTGTGTCCCAAGGTAACGTGGGATACCTTCCTTCCATTGATGAACCAGCAACTAATCTATCAACTGTTTATGAGGTACTGCTGCAGTCGGTCAAGATAAAAGATGCATTAGCTCTAAAATGTATCCTTGTTTTTGACCAGGCACTTCATGCAAAAGCTGCAGAAGTCATCTGGAAGAGAAGTAATCAGTTTCGGGACATTGTTCCTAGGATGGGTGTGTTCCATACAATATGCACATTGCTCTCCATTATTGGAAAGCGCTTCCAAGATGCTGGATTTAGAGACCTTTGTATAGAATCTGGAGTAATTGCTGAAGGTTTCCGGAGTCCTAGACGGCCGTCTGTCCGATTTCATAAGCTGATGTACGAAGTACTTCTCCACCTTGCGTGGAAAGGCTTCCAATCGTGGTTGCAAGTTTGCCATGGAGACAAGATACAACTGGTAGAAGATGTGGTTAACGATTTGGAGGGCCTTCGCAACAGCGTTTGTAAGAAGGAATTGGAAGAAGTGTTGGAGGGCCCTTCATTTTTTGCTCTATAGAGCTATTTGACGTCTACCTAGATTACCTTCGTTGTGAGAATGGGAACCTTTCAGCCTTCTGAATGTCGTACATCGACATGGAGGGCTTCTGAGAGGTTCCAGAGCGCGAGATTGGAATTTACATTTGTCATGTATCAGAGCAATGATACCCTGGTGCTTTGCATATGATAATCTGAACTACGCAAGATACTTGTCAGCCTACATCGAGGAGATGTCGTACCTCGACCAAGAACATCCTGATGTTTATGAGTATGTTATGTCTGGAGTTTTTCGGTTGCCATTGGTGCAGAAAACCCATTCGGAAGAATTCCAGTTGAACAGGCATGTGAAGAAACTGTCAATAAAAACACTCAAAGACCAGGAGGGACAAAGGGATTCAGTTTGAAGCCGGGAGCAGTCAGCAGATACTACATGGTTGCTGAGTACAGGAGCATATTTCTTAGACAACTCATGAGAGACATGTTGGATTTGAAGTCCCACTTTAGCCATGCAGATCTACAACGTACGAGAATACGTAGCTAAGGATGAAGCAGATGTGAAGTCACTGTTGGAAATGTTGGAGAGTAATTGGATCGACCCATTTTGCAGTGAACAACAAGACCTTGTTTGTCTCTCCACAGGGAAGGTTGCTCCATCTCACGTTGAGACAGATTTGCTTCATGCCAGAGATACCGGAGAACGAGCCTACAGAGAATTTAGCGAGACTAGAAAGCTGTCCACCCGAACATAACTTCCACGATAAGATGACAAAATAGAAGTTAAAAACGTTCAGCTAGCTTGACAAGAAGATGTAAGTTCGCAAAGAAAGTGGTAAAGACATCATATTGAAAGCAGATCGCATCTTATTTGGGCAAATGATCGTGATAGCTGAGAGCACAAGCCTCAAGATGAGGGATGTTTTAGCCCATCTTGGACCACTGCCATGGTCACTGGCAACGTCAGACGGTTCGTTAAGAAAAACTATTAAGGCTGCACTCGCTAAAGAACTCCAGAAGAATGTTCCTCCAGCTGAAAGAATCCCTGGACCATGTGCATGCATCATCGATGGTATGAGTGGTGTTCAAAGCCTCAAGGGTGATCACAAGACATTTTCAGAAGTTGCAGATGATCTTCTCTGCATGGTTCTTCATGAATGTCCCGACAGTGAGCGGATTGATATCGTCTTTGATGTTTACAGGCTGGATTCCATAAGGCAAAACAGAACGACTGTTTCTGGGACGCAATTCAGAAATATTACTTCTGGACACAAAGTACAGCAGTGGAGAAAGTTCATAGCCGATCCAAGCAACAGAGTGGAAGCAAGACAAATACAGAGCAAAGCTACAAGGAAAAGTCTTGTTTGTTACACGTGAGGAAGATTGTTCCGTAAGATAACCACAGACAAGGTAGAGAAAGCAGACGACCTGAAGTCGACACAGGAGGAAGCAGACACACGTCGCTTCTATTCCATGCAGATCACGCTGCTACAACAGGTTACAAGTCAATCGTCATTGCATAAGAGGATACATATGTCTTTGTACTTTGCCTTGCCTTCAACATCACTATCCCTTGTTCTATGTATCAGAAATGCGGTACACAAACACGAACAAGGTACGTCGACATCGAAAAGGTTGCACAGGCACCTGGGGAGTCATTTTACAAATCTCTCCCAGGTTTGCATGCTTTCACTGTTTGTGATACCGTTAGCGCTTGGCCCGGACGTGGTAAAGTTGGTGCAATTAAGAATCTCGAGTGCAACCAGTCATCACAAGAAATAATGCATCAGCTAGGAGTGCAATTAGAACTCTCTGAGGAGCTTTTCTGTCATTTTCACAAATTTACCTGTCTGATGTACAGTTCCAACCCTGGCACTGAGGATGTCAACGAGCTGAGGTACAGGCTGTTTTGTGCCAGGAAAGGTGACCTTGACTCGAATCAACTGCTTCCTTGTGCTGACTGTCTGCATAAGCACTGTCAACGCGCCAACTACCAGGCAAGAATATGGCGACAAAGTGTTGTCGGATGCCCTGACGTTCCATCACCGGTTGGATCAGGCTGGTGTCGGATGGTGCCAAAGTCTTGCACTAGACTGGATGGATGTTGACCCAGCTCCAAAAGCTGTATTGCAGCTATTGTCCTGCAGATGTGTGCGCTCATGCAAGCTGCCTGGTTGTTCGTGTCTAATGAATGGACTGAAGTGCACTGACATGTGCAAACTTAAGGATTGTCAGAACTGCTCAAACGAGGACAGTGATAATCTGAAAGTCATAGATGACGATTATGAAGATAAGGAGTGATTTCACAATATAATGTTACACATGATAATTGATATACATGTATTTCCCAGTAGGTTTGTAGCTACTCGTGTATGAGGTCTAGTGTTGTCTACTGTCGATAGGCAGAGAGCAGATATAATAATGCCAACCTTCGGTATAGCATTGATATAACGTTCGATATAGCACCCAAAAGAAATAAATTGACTCCTGGCTTAACTTAATGAATGGCTCTTAAAGAAATACAACGACTGCAATAGCATTGACACCGTTGTTGCATGTCTTACATTGAAAACATTTGCTTGGAAAGATGAAAAACTCTGAAATATCCAAATTTTCTGATTTACCACAGGATACCCAAAACTATTTCCGGTTTACAAAAATATCGTAACATTCGTGATAATATAACAAATTCAAAGAGAAAACAGGTCAAGTTTCGTTATAAGACTTAGTTTAATATAGCTTTACTGTTTACAATTGGAATTTTGTATTTATTGGTTAATTATAATATTTTATTTCCGCTTCATCTTTAATTTGTACCTCTTTTTGAAAATGACGTCATTGTCACGTGACCCCAATGAGGAATATTAATACAATTTTATACATGCAATAAAGCCTATTGAGAAACCAACTGTTTGCAACTATAACAACATCATTACATTAAAATTTAAAAGAGATATGAATAAATAAAGAGTTCATAGTGTATATCAGCTCATTATGCATAGTTTTGACTTTAAGGTCACGTGACACCCTTAAGCTACAAATATGACAGGGCTATCATATATTTTCTTGATCTTCAGGTCAATAGCTTTCAGAAAATGTATGATAGCATTTGCCCCCTCGTGTGGTACTAATTTGCCATTTTTGGGAACTCAGCTCATGGACTATAAGACGACATTGGAATTAATCTACCTGGAAGGGGGATGGTGGGGAGTAATGCTCCGATTTACAGTGAAACTCTATTTAAGGGAATGCTCTAGTGTCCGCTTAATACAGGTTTTTGACAATAGAAATGACCCCGCGTCCGCTTAATAGAGGTATTCTTTACAGTAAATTTGGGACCTTGGCTACTTTTCGCCTTTTAACTGTATTTGTTTTGACGACAATAATTTATTACGATACACAACTGCTATGAGCAACTAAGTCTCCATTAGAGTACGTAATATGTTCGTACAAACCGAGTTCTGGATGTCTGGAATATATAACATAATGGGTTTAGGGTTTTACAAGAAACAGAGAAGCACAGATTTAGTTTTCTACGCGAGGCCAAGCCGTGAGGGACCCGCATTTCAGTTTTAGTTCAGCCATGTTCTTACAACCTGTTTCAGCATACTATTGGATCGTACCCAGAATGCTCTTCGATTACCCAACTACCCTCGCCTGGACAAGATCCCTCTTCCGTTAAGACTTCAGAAGTCTAAAGACGCGATGAGGAAGGGACAGTTGCGACCTATCCGTCCTGGAAGCCAGTCGGACTCTGCGACGGTAACAGTGAACTAGAGGTCCGGCCCTTGTTTATTGCACAGAGTGCATGTACAGTTATTGCAAGACTAAGAAATTTATATACAAAAGCGATTTTATACATATTCTTTGAAGTGAAATAAAATATTATAGTAATTGTTCGACGACTAAGGGACTTTTGTGTTGTTGGTGTATGTCAAGACAATCCTTAAGGCAGCTATGTATATTTTTGTACCCGATGTTGCTAAATCTAAGGTCGTCCACTAATAAAAGGCTCGTTGCTCCGTCATTTAATCTGCGTACATATGGCTACAGAGCCTATTCTTGCGCTGCGCCATCACTATGGAATGCTTTACCTAAGGACCTAATAGGCCCTTTGCAGGACCTGGTCATGTGACCTTTTTAGCCTGTCAATCAAAAAAAATTGGCGCTAGAATAACATGAATGCTAGAAATGGAAAGAGCAAGCCAAAATTAGTTCATATCTTTAAAACTGAAGGAATGGCAAATTTTTGAAAACTCTATAATTTAGCTTAATTTAACAGAGTTTGTGAGGCTTTTTTTTGCTGAGGCAAGCCAGTCAGTATCCAGTATATAGAGTATTAAAATATCGTGATCATTTCGTAAGAACTAAACCTGTCAAGATGCAGATTAATTGTTATTTGAATGACACAAAGTGTTTGTCTGACCGTAATATTAATAAGCAGCTGAAATCAACAGAAAGTAGGCGGGAGAGGGACTGGGGACGAGGGACGAGATCCTTCCCTTTCCTCTTTCATTCTTTTAGGTCAGTTCCTTGGTCGTTGATTATACCAACACTGTTTATTACATGAACTAGTCGTCCATTGAATCCCTAGACGACCATTATTGCATAACAACAATCTATGTTCACTGAATCCCAATCAGTACTCCGTCGGCATTAATGATGTGATCTTTAGTAATGATTCGGCTAAGAACGATGGCACTGAACGGCAAGGAATGTAAAAAGGTGTTAATGTTCTATTCTTCTTTCTCGTAATTTCATTGGTTGATACTCATAAATTCAATAGAAATCCATCGAAATAATACATTTTCATTCGATATTTTTTGAAGTTTTTTTCCATCAAACTAACTATGGTTGGTTAAAAAAAAAATCAACCGTGAGGAAAGTTCTCACATTTGTGATTCAAATATCGTTTGTCTCCCTCGTTCCTATTATATTCAGCTGGGTGGTGTTAATCTTTAAGTTTTCACAGGAAAATGACCAACAGCACACAGTTTCCTTTATGTTCTGCTCGTAACTTTGACTGAGGCCATCTCAGACAGCACTTAAGACGCATCCAAGCAACATCGCCCGAGAGGACATACTCATTGGCGCAGTCTATTGTCTTTTTCTATAGTTCTTACGCGAATCATTACTTAAAACGAAAACAGCAATTCATCTGCATGTTATACTGAACCTGACATTTACAGTAGATACGTGTACCCATTTGGGTACCTATGTTTTAGGCGAGGTATTGCGCAGTTAAAGTGCCTATAACCCCAAATTTGAAGTATTTTTAATAAATTCTTTACATCCTTCTTATCAATAATTCGAAGAGAAAAAAAGGAAAAAAGTAAGAGTTCGACCTTATTTCTGGGGTCAAACATTGTAAAACAACCCGATTTGGGCACCCTGTCCCAAATGGCCGTCAGCTGGAGTCTGGAAGTAGCCTGGGAACGAAACCGGAAAGCAACGTCATAGTAGTGAGAGAAAGCGAACAACCAACAACAAAGACAGTAAAAACAGAGCGAACCGAGCGAATAACTCGATTTGAAATGCCAAACAGATGTGTATTTGGGGGCTGTAGGAATGAGCCAGACTCAAAAAAGGATAGCTCTAACACAAGGTCCCGTTTTTAAGCGATGATCGGCCAGAAGCAAAGAAGAGAAGACGCCAGTGGTTGAGGTTCGTGCGAACAAAGCGAGCGAAGTGGGAACCGACGAAGAATTCCAGCGTTTGTTTGGTTCACTCCAAGCCGGAAGACTTTATAAGATTTTCTTTAGTCCTTGACTCTACGCCAAGACTGAAGTCTGTTGAATATGGAGTTGTTCCTATTCCATCAGTCCATGCCATCGAAACCGATAAGCCATTCTCCGATTTTGGTAAGTGCTTTTGTATTTAGTTTGCATGGCAATACAGATTTATACAGTAGCCTCCTAGTCCTATAGCAGCCGTTATGTAGCGCTTCCGTTCACTCCATTCCCCGGAATGGAGTGAAATGGAAGCGCTACAAAACGGCTACTATAGGAGGCTAGCAATACAGTGGAACCTGCATGTATAAAGAAGTTCCTAGAGAAAGGAAGAAAACTTCATTATGACCGGGTTCCACGTACTGAACATTGTTTTCACCACAAGTGTATTAAACTAAGAGAGTGCATGTTAAATTGTTATTTAGTATGAGGGAAATAACCGTGAATAAATCAGACAACTTTCTTTAGATGACACCTGCACCTATGGACAGGACACCATGCTTAACAAGCAGCCAAGGGCAGAAGCAACCCAGAAGAGACAACAAAGGATGACTGTTATAGATGTTCCCCCTTCAGCTCCAGGTAATTCAAATTGTTTTGTATAAAATATTTTTTTGCACAAAAGAAACTATTCAAATTCTGAAAATATTCAAACAAAATCGAGTCTGTGCTAATCACACCTTCTGTGTTTGTCCTCCAATAACACCTAGCTCTTGCTCAAGCAGTGCATATACACCTACATGTATCAAACTGTTGGACATGTCATATAAAGGTATACTGCTTGTTTAGTCTTTCGAGACTAAACAAAATATTAAAATACCAGCTAGAAACGTATAATATTACACTGTAAGTTTGTATTTAAAACGAAACCAGTGCTTTATTTACCATAAACCAATATATATATACCCGTAACTAACTTAATAATAATTATTTTTGTAGTTTAGTGCCAGAAGTTCCAGTTCCACTTGCTGTGAGGCCAGAAATTCCAGTTCCACCTGCTGTAAGGCCCACAAAAACCAAGGCAAAACCCCATTGCTCAGTGTGAAACAAGAAACCTATTAAATTAAAATTAATTAAATTGTTAATCTCTAAATTATATATAGTTTCTTTTTTTGAATTTATTTGTGGAACTCTGTAAACTAGCTTGTAGCTAAGCAGGGCTAAAAATAACGGCCGGTCATAGGACAATGTCCGGCTAGAATTGGAACTTGTCCGATCAAATCTTTGCCTTGCTGGTCATTTTGACCGGTAAATGTTACTGCAGTTTCAACCAAATACAGATCTTGACCAGTGACTGACCGGCCATTATTTTTAGCCCTGCTAAGTATGTCCTCCTCGTTAAATAAAGTATTGTATTGTGTAAACCTATGAAAGAGCATAAAGGTGTTGTTGATTGTCCAAAGAACAACTATTGTCCCCTTATAAGTACAGAGTGAACCAGAAATGTCTACCAGCTATCTCAGTGATTTGATATTTTATCAATGGACAATCTAGGTAGCAATATAATATACTGTCAACTTCCATAGGCTAATCACTCCTGTGACCAGCTCAGTGAAATCGATTGCCCTATTTCATTGGCATGACATCAAAACAAATAGATGAAAGCCGCCATTCTTATTATATTGGGAAAATTAGCCAATTTGAAGGAAGGCAATCTATGGCAGAACAGCTTTATTTTGTATGTATGTTGTTAAAGACGAGTGTTTTGACCCCCTAAGATGGCAGCTGTGTCTATCATGTGACACCATAATTAAATAGGGCAATTGAATTTGAGGCTTAAAGGGGCTATGTCACGGTAGTATGCATGTATGGAGTCAGTGTTCGATTGGTGGGTTAAAACAGTTCAACCCCCTCCTTCAATGCTGGATTGAAAGTATGTTCATTATTTTACTTGAATAATGTATATTTACACAGTTTATTAGTCATTTTTGAATATTTGCTTTGATTTTTACCATCCCACACGTGTGCGAGGTTTGTCAGTTCATATGAGAATCTCTGATAATGAGTGTGTCCGGCCCGGACATCTAATGTAATGGTCTCTCACCATGACACAGTTCCTTTAAGGTTAGGCCAGAGCATTGAAAACATGTCCATCTTGTAAAAGGGGTTAGTCAGATTTTACTGTTTTCCAATTTACTACTCAAACATTTAAATTTTAATATTATAATCCTATTTTCAAAATTTGTGTAAAATTATAGAAAGGAACACAGGGTGTAATGCAAGTGCTTTCCAGTAGCCCAGGGCTAGTAGTTTCGCTTGTCAGGGTAGTGATTCCTGTTCACAGGTTGCCTGAATGGACATATGGACATACATGTAGGTTAATAGCCCACATTCGATTTATGCTTCACTTCTCACACACAAAGGTTCTGGGGCATAATTAAATTCATTATTGTTATTTCATTAATCACTGCACATTATTCCCCAGAGCCTTGTACATGTATTGAATCATTTGTATGTGACCAGTGAAGCCTATATCAAAAGTGGCCAATGGCACTGAAAGTTTGACTGTTCATTGTTGTTCTCCTTAAAGTTTATGTAAGTTATGAAGTACTTTCATCTTCATCTTCTTCAAATCCAGTGAAGGTTTCTTTCCCAGCATTGAATTTTGTCCTGATTGTGTCATATGCACATGCTAGTAGAGGAATTCTATTGTTGCCCAGATAACCGTAGACTAACTGGATGTACTTTCTGTATGAGACAACTCGTAGAAATCTGTAAATAAAGAAGTTTATATGTTAGTACCAATTGTTTGATACAGTTGAAGCCCTTTGTGAAACTGCCCTTGTAGGTGACCAGCTCCCCTCAGAGACCACTCTTGTGCTCTGTAGTAACCAGCCACTCTCATAAGTGACCACCGCGCATACCACCACCTTTGGAATTTTTCTTTGTTTTTAAACTCTTGTAAGTAACCACTCCAGAGACATGATCCCAGACTGTGCAATGAGTCAACTAAATATAAATATGCACTAGCATTTTGCAACAATATTCTTATTATATCTGACATTCATGCTGTTACAGTAGAGTAGTACAGTATTGTATACTGTGATATCAGTCGCACTATATATGTATCCCCATGGGTGTGGTGTGTGCAAGCTCTCATAAGCGAGCAACTACTCCTGATTCCAGTTCTGACTAGTTATGAGCACCTTTTCCTGATTCCCAGTGTGGTTGCTTACGAGAGCTACTATTTTTAATTAACATGCACGATAGATCAAAATACTCTGATAAACCTTCCACTTTCCTGGTCAGACTAAACACGGAACTGTGTTCATTGATTTCAATTCATACCTTGGTCATTATTGAGCATTATTAATGCCTGGTATAAATCTTTCCTTACATATTAGTATGCAGTGTTGGATCTAGGATGTGCCATTGTGGGATGTTTCCCGCTAAAACATATATAGTTGGTGCATGTTTCTCAATTGAGAGGGCCAATATGGTGCACACTGAATTTCCACGAACTGTAAAATATTATCAAAAAAGTAAATTCCGAAAAGGGTAAACATAAGAGGAATTAGGATACGATAGGCAACTAGTTCCTGTAAAAACGATATTAGGAAACTGTTTATCGTATCTTCATTTATAGCGATTCTTACAAGTAAATAAAGGCTTATATGATTGTTGCGACTGCAAGGATCACTGGATTCTTTTGGCATCCTGCAATGTTTGTTGGGGAGACCACGGCCACGGGAAGCCCATGAAGGGCTATGATAACTTATTTTAATTTTGGACAGTTTAACTCACCAGCTTTTCCTTGCTTCGAGGCCTTCCACTGAACCGATTCTGGAGGTCTCCGTCTGTACTCTTATAACCCGTTCTTCATCGGCGAGTGGCTCATCCGCGCCGTCCGCTCTCTTCGCCGGCAGATTCTTCTGCTTCAAGCTCATAGTTGATAAAATTTAGCTCGGAATTGTCCGATGAACAACTGTCTTCAGAGTCGGAGCCTGACGAAGACATTTTGTCAAAAAGTCCAGCAGAAAATTAAAGAACTTACGACGCAAATAAGAAAGAACGAACCAAAAGTATATGAGAGAAGCCTTCATCACGTGACATGGCTCCCTACTATGACGTAACTAGTCCCAGACCCCATCAAGTCGCTAAGATGACGGTAAAAGTTCACGGCTCTCAACTTTGAAAAGCCGTAAAAAAAAGAGAAATGCTTTAAAACCATTATTTTTTTCGGGAAGTTGCATAGAATACTTCTAAGTTTGATCTGAAAGCGTAATTTTTTTGGGGTTATAGGCACTTTAACATTGGGGCAGTCATACTGCGAGTCTTCACTACCAATGCCTGGGCATTGTTATAAGATATAGGAAAAGGGCGAGCCCAAGGCGGTAGGAGTAGTAAAAAGAAAAAAAAACAATTAAGTCGACATCTGGGTACTTTCCACGGATAACTTTTCACGCGGGAAAAGTAAAAATAACAAATCCAACTTTCTCGATTTCAACAAAACAATTCCTTGTAGATACTGTCATTTCTCAGCGTGGCTCCTATTGGAACCATATGCCGGGTTTGATGTCCTTGGAACAATTCACTTTGAATGGTTGCCGTTACTTAGTCTGCGTCGCGATGCAAAGGGGACGGGGAGGGAATGGGGAGAGGAAGGAGGAACGATAGTCACTGAATCTGGCTGTACTTACCAAAGCCTCGGTTTGACTACTTTCACGTGCGAGAATCGTGATTTACATTTACTCTATTGTGTAATTAGCAATCGTACCGTGCTTTATTGTTTAATCGTCCAATCGGATAAATCCTGTGGGAAGTGAAAGTTAATTACAATTATCTGCACTTGAAAATATGTAGTCAAACTCGTCAGCCTCAAGTTCATCAGTCTCACTAGACTGTCACGAGATACCGACGTTAAATAAACAGGGCGGAGGCGCGATCAAATTTTTTTTTGGGGGGGGGGGGGGGGGATTGATATAAATATTCTTGTACGAGTAAGAAATGAACAGTCAGTGCAATTGTGTGAGGTGGAAATCATGGTTGATATAAATATTCTTGTGCGAGTAAAAAATGAACAGTCGGTGTAAATATTTGAGGTGGAAATCATGGTTCGCCGAAGCGGCTCGGATCTGTACACGGCCTCTCATTGCTCGGGCCAGACATTTGGCCGCCCGAGTCAAGTTTCGCAACTGTTATTTTTCTTGTCGTCGCGAGTTGGCTCAACACGTGACAGGGTCAACCAATCAGATTCTATACCACTCGGGACACTCGCGGGTCATCTGTACGGTCGATCTAGCAAAACAACTTATAACTAACCGTACAATGTTATTAGGAAGGAGCATCTCGTTTATTAGACAACGAAGTAAACCCAATACAATGTACGTATACAAGCGTGTGAAACAAAGAATAATATTTATCATATAGCAATAAGTAATGTACAAACGTATTCCATATCTATTTGAAATACAAAAATTGAAATTATGTTATGGTGAAGTCCGGCTTTAGAAGTCTGTATCTATAAGAGAGAATAGTGATCCTAACCCGAGAACAACTATGCTGAAAAAATTGGAAAATACGTTTTAATTTTTGAAAAAATTGGACATGAGTTGAGCGCGTGGGCGCTGCCATCTTGGATGTGATGACGTTTCACGGCGGTGTCTATTGTCAAAAATACCATAGCTTTTGTCGATAGGGACCACTAAAAACGTCAGCAGATCCAATTTCCGAATTTTTAAATCCGACATTTCTGCGATACTTTATTTCACAGTACTAAACATTAAATTTCATTTCATTGCTGTAGCATTGCTTATATTAACTAACGGTGCTTATATTTTTTCGGTATTTCCGTATATGTTTCGAAGATTCACGATCAAGTACATTTGTTGAGTATATGGTTGAGTAATCATGGAATTATGTTACAATTTTGAATAAATGTCATCGAGTTTTTTTTAAAAGACCAAATTTTACTCGACCTACGTGGCAGACGTTTTTTTTTATGTCGGTCATTTTGTTTGACCTTTACATCGATGATAACTGGCTAGTGCTCATATGCAATTTACATGTAAGTATAGGTAATCGTATCAATTCGATTATAATTTGAATAAATACACATGAGTTATAGTCTGAGAAAAAAGCCGCATCTTATCGCGTCCGCGAAAGAGCGAGTTGTTAAAGAAATTGCAATGGAACTTTCGTGTATTACTTGTTAAAGTACCTACGAATCGAAAATTAAGTTGATCTCATTTAAGAAGATTTTCGAAACGACGAAGGTGGCGTTCTCCGTCAATATCTCAGCTCGTTTTAGAGATACTCAGGTTTTGGTAATATGCAAATGAGATGAACTGTAACGGCATTTGATTGACACTGACTGGAAGACTGGAAACAAATCACAAAATGGAGGATATCTCTGCAAATAGTGAGTACAAACAATTGAAACTTTGCACTTGTATAGCACTAAAGAAAATACACATCACTGTGGAAATTATGATGTTGCCATGGAAACACTCTTGGTCCCAGGCTCCTTTCACCTTGAAGATAAAATTACAATTTTTGTTTCTGTCATAGAAAATCAATTGCTTAAACCACACACATAATGCCTACAATGCTCCAAGTCGTCTGATGCGCCCACAACAAAAGGAGAATTAGGAAATGTTATTTCCTCATGGATGATGCCTGGGGCCAAGAGTGTTTCCATGGCAACGTCATAATTAGCACAGATGTGTATATTCCTTAGTACCATACATGTGCAAACTACCAATTGTTTGTACTCACTATTTGCAGAAACATCCTTCATTTTGTGATTTGTCTCCAAGCTGTCAAAGTTATGACGTCACAGTTCATCTCATTTGCATATTGCAAAAACCTGAATATCTCTGGAACGAGATGAGATATCGACAAACGCCATCCTTCCTCATTTCGAAAGGATTTTCAAATGAGATCAACTTGATTTTGGATTCGTAGCCACCTCAAATGTCAATGACGTCATTTAAGTCACAAGCCAATTACAGTTACTTTTGCTCTGTTTTTATGTCAGCTCCACTTATTAAAATATTCCCTAAATGTCTGATGCCTGAAAAACATCTGGAAAAAATCAATGTTATGAATCAATTCATCTTCAACTCATTAGCATAATGTTCCTTAAATGAAGCACGTTGCATGGCACTACCCAACACACGCTATGACGTAGCTAGCGTCTAATGCGCATGCTCACATCCTTAAATGACGTCATTTTAAAGCAATGTTACCACTATAAATCGCCTAGCCTGCCAGCGGCTCTTATGGGTGTTTTTATTTGCTAATTTGTTTTCGGATTGGGCTACGTGTGGGGTCCGCGCCACAGGTACCCCAATCCGAAGATAAATTAGCAAAACAAAAACATCCATAAGAGCCGCTGGCAGGCTATGGACCCTTTGCACGTTACGTCATAGCCGCCAAGTTGGTGTACAGTTAACAATATATTCTTCGTTAGCTTCTTTTGTTCTGTACACCAACATGGCCGCCATGCCCTTTGTCATTTGAATCTCTGGGGATTGAGTGCAAACCATCTATAAATCGCCCAAAGGTGGTGGACATGATTTAAACACATAAACTGCGCATGCACACCAATCGACGATTTCTGGCTAGGGCTTATAAGTACTTAAAACTATTTTCCCCTGCTCCAATCAACTGTGTTGCATGTCTTGCTCACTTAACGAAAAGGAGGCCTTGTCGGCGGCTGTAAATTCCTGGATTTCCTGGATACCCATACAGAGCACGTTTGTTGGCTGTATAACAGATAACAAATGATAAGAATAAAGTGCCACACCTCTGTGGCTGGTGGCGTTTTTGTTTCCCCACCTTCATAGAATCCTGTAAGGTTAATATTCAATTAAAATTAATAAATATATGTTTATTTGCTATTAAACCGTTACACAATTGCGTGTCCATTTTACTCCAACTGAGTTGTATCCTTTGTATTCAGTGAACCGAGTTTGGCCGCCGCGCATCACGCTCATCATGCTTGAGTTTACACAACGTATCGGCATAAATACCATTTGCGCTCTAGTGTTAAAGTGCTTATAACCTTTTTGCAATTTTTATAGCTATGAACCTCCGAAAAGTTTTGAGTACTTCTGTGAAGACAATTTTGGTTTACAGTGCATAGAATAGTACTTTTAACTTAAATGTTTTAAATGTGTGTGCGATTGATTACATAAACCGAGTTTGAGCTTGAATAGATGATAATGATCTTCAGTTACAGTCCAAACATCTAAATCTAGGTTATTAAAGTCCTTTGATGAAAGTTTTTGTTTGCCCCAGTTTGTTTTAGGCTTTGGCAGATGTAAGTTTGACTTGGTTCTGGTATTATAACCATGAATTTCACTTTTCCGTGTAAGATTAAAATCAAATTCTATAAGATTGTTCAAACATTTAAAAATACAAATACAACGATGGTCTTGACGCCGTTGACGAACTATGTCAAACACGAATTGGAGTCTTTCATCAGGGGTTCGAAATATTTGGAATCCCCTGATGAAAGACGAACAATGAGTGTTTGACATGTCTTCTCATGCGAATGCAAAACCGACAATTTACATACGTTTCTTTTCAAACTTCATTAGCAAGTATTGTTTACCATTTGACTGTTGTATCTAATTATTCAATAGATGGCTTATTATTCTTTTTTGATGGCAGTGATTTCAACTAGCGTACTAGTAGAGTAGTGGACAAGAGTTAGTACAAGCAGTCGGAAGGGTCGTGGTTCGAAATCCAGTGGAGACAGACTTTTTCTTTCTATGTCATTCTTTATTTCTTTACTTCTTCGCTCCTTACTTGTAGTTTATCAGTATGTAATTAGTTAGTGGTTCATGAATATGATGATTAAGAAATATTGATCACTAGGGTTGGAAACATGATCAAACACAAGGGTTTCACCCGGTATCAAGACCCATGCATGTGACCAAATACAGTTCCTCCATTGGATGACTATCTCATGAATTATTAATGAGTTTGAGAAGGAGTGTTCTCCAACCCAAGACCTCTAGTGCTTCAAAAAAACCTCTGAATTTCTAACGAGACCTGAAACAACCATGGGGGCTGATCAAAGCCAGGTCCCGGCCATTCCACAGATCGAATTGGAATTTTGCAGAGGGAGGAAAACCGGAGGACCCGGAGAAAAACCCTCGGAGTAAGGGCGAGATACCAACAAACTCAACTCACATGTGGCGCCGCGTCTGGGAATCGAACCTGGGCCACAGAGGTGAGAGGCGAAGCGCTTAAACACTACGCCACCCCGGCTCCCCTCCCCTTGGGTTCGAGTCCCACTTGGGTCAGATATTTTTTCTCTTTCCTTCGTAGGGCGTGCACACTTAGCACTACAGCTTACCACTTTATATCACATTCTTTACACTTACTAGTGCTACGCGGCCGAACATGATTCAATATCATAACTACATATACATATACAATCGCCGTGACCCCATAAAACGCACCAATACCCACGATTGCTCTCATCTGACTTGATAGCTCAGTTGGTAGAGCGCCAGACATGTAACCTGGAGGTCGTTGGGTTCGAGTCCCACTTGGGTCAGAGATTTTTTCTCTTTCGATTCCTTCGTAGGGCGTGCACACTTAGCACTACAGCTTACCACTTTATATCACATCTTCCCCTTCAGTAGCAGACGAGTCTGATGGAACGTCTAATATCAGCTTGGCTGACTTATGTTGTAGGATTTGGAGAGTTTTCATGTGGGTACTGTTATTCTTATCTCCCCAAACGAAGTCTGAATAATAGAACAATGGAAGCACCAGGGTGTTATAAATGGTCAGGCGAGCATCTTGAGGTAAAGGTATCTTATTCTCCTGAGGAGTTCTGAAGCGTTTGTTGACTTTGGAAATCAGGAGTTCCACGTGCTTAGACCAAGACAAATCTTCACTGAGAGTCACACCAAGATATTTAAAAGAACTTTCACGATCAAGATGACTTCCACTGACGGTTAAGGATAAGGCACTGAATGACTTCAGACGGCGGCTGCTTCCAAATAGTAACAACTTTGACTCAGTGAGCCAGTGGGTAACGGATTGTAGATCAATGTTCCAGTAGTGTTCGATATCCTGTCGTCAGCATATAACATTACTTTGCAGTACTTGAGGCAGTTAGGCAGGTCATGATCATTGACATAAATAAGAAGTAGCAAAGGTCCCAAGATGCTTCATGAGGGACTCCCATCGTAACAGGCCTAGGACTTGAGAACATTGTATTTATTGCCGTGACTTGAATTCGATTCGATAGGTAGGACTGAAACCAGTCGATGGCTCTGCCATTGAGACCAATATTCTTTAATTTATTCAGGAGTATTCGATGATTTACAGTGTCGAAAGCCTTGCTGAGATCCAGAAAGATTGCACCAGTAACAAAACTGCTGTTGAGCTTATTTAAGATCTGGTCGGTGAAGAGCAAGAGCAACACTAGTAGACAGCTTGGGTCGCAAACCAAACTGTTCAGGTGCAAGGATCTTATTTTCTTGAAGATTATCATAGACCTGTAGGTGTACAGCCCGCTCGATGATCTTGCTCAGGGTAGGTAATATTGTAATCGGTCTATAGTTGTTCGCGCTAATTCGATCACCTGTCTTGAACAATGGTACAACTTTTCCTTTTTTCCAAACAGAAGGAAAAATCGCAGAATGTAGAGATCTGTTGAAAATATGAGTTAAACAGGGAGCAATTAAAGTGCTACTGAAGCGAAATTTCATCATTAAAATTAAGATCTCACTTGAAAGTCCTTTCGAAATGAGGAACAATAGCATTTTCTGTTTGTCAATATCTCATCTCGTTCCAGAGAAATTAAGGTTTTTGGAATATGCAAATTAGATGGTCTGTGACGTCATAAGGTTGACACGGCCATTAAGACAATCACAAAATGAAGAATATATCTGCAAATAGTGGGTAAAAACAATTGAAACTTTGACCATGTGTGGTACTAAGGAAAATACACATCACTGTAAAAATCATGATGTTGCCATGGAAACACTCTTGGCCCCAGGCTCCTTTTACCTTGAACATAAAATTGTAGTTTTTATCTCTGTTACAGAAAATAATTTACTTTAAGCCACTCGCATACAATGCTTACACTGTTCCAAACCTTCTGATATGCCAACAGTAGGAAAAAATTGTTTGGCAAAGGAGAAATTAGGAAAATTGTTTTCTTCATTGAAGGAGCCTGGGGCCTAGAGTGTTACGATGGCAACATCATAATTTGCATAATGACATGTATTTTCCTTCGTGCCATATGTATGAAAAGTTTCAATTGTTTTTACCCACTATTTGCAGAGATATTCTTCATTTTGTGATTTGTCTTCATGGCTGTGTCAACCTTATGACGTCACACTCCATCTAATTTGCATATTCCAAAAACCTTAATATCTCTGGAACGAGATGAGATATTGACAAACAGAAAATGCTATTCTTCTTCATTTCGAAAGGACTTTCAAGTGAAGTCTTAACTTTGATGATGAAATTTCGCTTCAGTAGCACTTTAACCGCAGCACTGTCTTTTAGTAAGCTTGCACTGATCCGGTCAAGACCTATAGCTTTGTTTGTTCTTAATGTTCGTAATTGGTGGAAAACAAAGGCTTTCTCGATGTTCTTGAACAAAAAGACGGAGGAATACGTACGATATACTGGATTAGCCACCGACTAAAAATGTTCCTTTAACTTGTTGGCCAGCTTGGATGCGATTGTCGTGAAATAGTTGTTTAAGACTGTATCGATTGACTTAGGATCGCTGTACATAACTTCATCGGACATGATACACGATGGTGCACTCCCAGACTTGTTGCGGGATGTTATTTGTTCAGGGTTTTCCATAAGCCAGCAGTATTTCCCTTATTGCCATTAATGATTATATCGACCAGGCTTTTACTTACGCGGTCATGGGCCAGGAAAGGTCACATTTACACGATTTTAAACAAGCGTAGAACATAAAGTAAACCAAAACTTTCTTCACAGAAGTACTCCAAACTTTTCGGAGGTTCATAGTTCAAAAAATTGCAAAAAGTTATAGGCACTTTAACAGAATGAAAGTTGATGTTGTATTGCAGATTACACCGCCCAAGTACGTGCCGTAGCGAAACGCTACACTACTTTATGGAAGAGAAGGTGTTTTTTTTTGAGTGATGAATCTAAACCAAAAATCTTACAAAGCTGTTCTTTTGGTGTGATTATTCTAGAGATGGATGATAAATTAAAGTCTTTAGGGAAAATTTCACCCCGGCCGCGGCTGCCGTCGACAGGTTGTTTTGAATCAAATGATTTCGAATTTTATGACAGAATGGCCGTGTGTTTGTGTTTGCTCTATAACCACATATTCATGCCAATTTAATATTGGAAACTAATAATAAAAGTGGCCAAATCAGCTTAAAACCATATATAATTTATTACAGTACATAATCGTTACAGACATGGATAAGATTACAGTTCATGCACAATGCGTCTATATGAAACATGTACTGTAAAATAAAAAAGAACAAATAAGGGAAAAGATTGGCGAGGAGGACAATACAAACTTCATTAGCGAATACCATACAAGTGAAAGGCGGTATTTTTCGCACGCTCTGATAAGCTATTCAAACTCGGAATATCTATAATTAACAGTTATTCACCGAAGTGGAGGTGGATATTTACCGAGCCGCTTTTAGTATATACCACACTGCAGGTGTAGCACCAAATAGTTGTTTTATTTTCTGTCAAATGGACAAAAACTCGCGCGAGGTGATCGCTGCTTCGCTCGGAGGTGAATATGAAATCATATTCACTGTTTGAGTAGCCAATCAAAGCGCGCGAAAAGTGATATTCACTGGTGTGGTATATACTAATTTCCACTATTCACTGTTTTCGGTCTTTCGCGCCAATAGCCCACTTTCGTATATGCTTCACTTGTCACGCACAAAGGTTTCAGTACGAGGCTCCGGGGTAAATTAAATTTAGTCTATTATCTGATAAAAAGAATAAGTTTAATTTACCCGTGAGCCTCGTATTGAAATCTTTGTGCGTGAAAAGTGAAGCATATACGAAAGTGGGATATTCACTTGTATTAATGGCTTTTTCAACTTTTTTTAACTGATTTGAAGCTGACGCTACTTTTTCTCCAAAAGGATTCGATTTGTGTCGGGATAGCTCAGCTGAACAGCGCGCTCAACTTAAGAATTCCCAGTTTTCGAGTCCACGACTGAGACATTCTTTTTTCCAGACCCGGATATCATTTTATTTAGCTCTTCTTTCCTCATTCTGGTATTTGTCTCAGAAAAAGTATAAAAAGAATGTACCTACATTGGTCTCGGCCCACTTGCTTGCCCAATTCATTAACTCTTTGGCATCACTACCAGCAACGTTTCAATTTAGCAAAAAAAGGAGTTTTGTTGTCTTTCTCTAATTTTAGTATCTATGTTTTCGTGATCATATATAACTGAAGCTCCGCCCATAGGCTTGCCTTTGTATATATTAACCTCTATTATTCCCTTTCCACTAGCCGTGATCATATATAACTGAAGCTCCACCCATAGGCTTGCCTTTGTATATATTAACCTCTATTATTCCCTTTTCACTAGCCGTTATCATATATTACAGGAGCTCCGCCCATAGGCTTGCCTTTGTATATATTAACCTCTATTATTCCCTTTTCACTAGCCGTGATCATATATAACTGAAGCTCCACCCATAGGCTTGCCTTTGTATATATTAACCTCTATTATTTCCCTTTTCACTAGCCGTGATCATATATAACAGAAGCTCCGCCCATAGGCTTGCCTTTGTATATATTAATCTCTATTATTCCCTTTTCACTAGCCGTGATCATATATAACTGAAGCTCCGCCCATAGGCTTGCCTTTGTATATATTAACCTCTATTATTCCCTAGCCGTGATCATATATTACAGGAGCTCCGCCCATAGTCTTGCCTTTGTATATATTAACCTCTATTATTCCCTTTTCACTAGCCGTTATCATATATTACAGGAGCTCCGCCCATAGGCTTGCCTTTGTATATATTAACCTCTATTATTCCCTTTTCACTAGCCGTGATCATATATAACTGAAGCTCCACCCATAGGCTTGCCTTTGTATATATTAATCTCTATTATTTCCCTTTTCACTAGCCGTGATCATATATAACAGAAGCTCCGCCCATAGGCTTGCCTTTGTATATATTAATCTCTATTATTCCCTTTTCACTAGCCGTGATCATATATAACTGAAGCTCCGCCCATAGGCTTGCCTTTGTATATATTAACCTCTATTATTCACGTTTCACTAGCCGTGATCATATATTACAGGAGCTCCGCCCATAGGCTTGCCTTTGTATATATTAACCTCTATTATTCCCTTTTCACTAGCCGTGATCATATATTACAGTAGCTCCGCCCATAGGCTTGCCTTTGTATATATTAACCTCTATTATTCCCTTTTCACTAGCCGTGATCATATATTACAGGAGCTCCGCCCATAGGCTTGCCTTTGTATATATTAACCTCTATTATTCCCTTTTCACTAGCCGTGATCATATATTACAGGAGCTCCGCCCATAGGCTTGCCTTTGTATATATTAACCTCTATTATTCCCTTTTCACTAGCCGTGATCATATATTACAGGAGCTCCGCCCATAGGCTTGCCTTTGTATATATTAACCTCTATTATTCCCTTTTCACTAGCCGTGATCATATATTACAGGAGCTCCGCCCATAGGCTTGCCTTTGTATATATTAACCTCTATTATTCCCTTTTCACTAGCCGTGATCATATATTATAGGAGCTCCGCCCATAGGCTTGCCTTTGTATATATTAACCTCTATTATTCCCTTTCCACTAGCCGTGATCATATATAACAGGAGCTCCACCCATAGACTTGCCTTTGTATATATTAACCTCTATTATTCCCTTTTCACTAGCCGTGATCATATATAACTGAAGCTCCGTCCATATGCTTGCCTAAGTATATATTATTAGCATCGGAAAAATACGTACAACTGTACTGAGAGGAGAAGAACGTCTGGCCGTTGCATTCCTTGTTGTCGTGTCCATCAAATACTATTGTAAAATAAAGGCAAAAGTGCATATTCATTCGTTATTACATATATATAACAAAAAAAAAGTCATAAACGTACCTTATAAATATAATTCTGTATTCTTTATATTTCACACGTGAAAAGAATAATTTTATGTCATAAACTTTTTCAATAGAATTCTGAAACCTTTGTATTTCACGCGTGAATACAGCAATACGTCCATTCAGCTTTGCGTATAGCAATTCTCAGAGACAATAGTTGTCTTTTTGTGTTTTCAAAATGGCTAGCTGTTTTGTTTCCATCGACTGTCCGGCTCTAGATGTGTTTATAGAGGAACAGAACAACAAAAATACATAAAGCAAAACTTCAAGAGACCTTAGTTTATTGAAGAACTTTCTGATATAAAAACATGGCGGTAAACCACAGACAGCCCAAGCTAATGATTTTTACAAGGAATGTATGGGAATTTTTAGAAAAAGATCTAAAACTGTATTAAACTGATCAAAAGTCATGAAATCATACCTGTGTATTGTGAAGTTGTTCCTCTTCATCACTGATGTGTTCATTTCTGGTTTGAGGCACTTCTGAGTTTTTTCCTCCCCTATATAAATATTGAGAAGGCGGGAAACACGAGACGCCATTAGTCCATGGGCCTCGTAATTCTTCAAAAATCCAAACTTTCAGCATTTTACCTCCAGAAACCCTTTCTTACATTCCTCTAGCACTCATTTAATCGATCCATCGCTTATTTCCTCGCTTTGTAAGTACTAAAATTCGAAGGTTTCTGCAGCTAACCTAGCATGTAACGAGTCGGGGTACTGTCAGCTTGACATTTTTTCATGGGCTGCCTGTGCTAGTTGAACCACAGGCAGCCAGTGGTTGAACGTGGCTTTTCTTCGGGAGCAGTGACGAACGAGTGCCGAAGGAATCCAACACTTCCGTGTTTTTTCGAGGAGATTCGGAGAACGAATCGACCAATCGCTGAACGGTGAAATCTGCAGGGCAGACCCACGAACTTTTCAAATAGAAATACAAGGTATATCAGCCATTATATAGAAGAGCGTAATGGGTCCGGAATGGACGTACAGTTTTACTTTTTATTGAATCGTCAAAACAGTAGCGGAAATGCTACTAGAACACACCACTACAACATTTCGTCCAAGGTTTTTCAGACGCGTTACGGTTTCGTTTACTCAACAGGATATTAATAGGGACTTTAAAGTGCCCCTACGATCAAATTTTGACATATCAATGTTTTTGCATATTCATAAAGTAGAGTTCATATATTATTACCAGTTCAAATTGTTTTTCGATACAACGACAGGAAGTCTTATTTTTTTAGCTCCGAATATTGAATCTACACGTCCGCCATTACTGGAAGCCGTGCCCTTTGTTCAGCTTTAAACAAAGGTTTATTCACCGGAAATGATGTCATACACTTAACGCTCGCCTGCAGAACACAACGCCTGGAGGCATATTTCTACTAAAAACGTCTTCACGTACATAAGAAGAAAGTTATATTTATCTTTGCGAGGTTGGCTACTTTTTTATGCACGCTATTTCGCGCCACGAGGTTGTCGTGTTAAGTGTATGACATCACTTCCGGTGAATAAACCTTTGTTTAAAGCTGAACAAAGGGCACGGCTTCCAGCAATGGCGGACAGGATTTTACCGGTAAACTCTCCTAAAATTTGTGGTTTAAGATGCCCATTTGGGAATATTTTTTACTATTTCGGATATTTCTAATACTGATTGACCTATAGACACTGAAAAAGTGGCAAATCGAAATGGTAAATTTTCGTCGTAGTGGCACTTTAAGCAAAACACGACGGCAACGCTTCGACGACAGCATAAAACAATAGCCTTAATTACAAAATGCAATAGCTGCACGTGAAAATGCACGCAGTCGCCTACATTTCCACCGTTCTCTGCAAAAACACAACGTGAAAACCCCAAATTGTACGTTTTAAAGAGAACGCGAACGTTTTAAAGAGAACGCGAACTCTATACTCAGTGATATTTTTCGAAAATCTGGTTGTGAAAAACAATTCAAGGTGAACAAGGGAAATAGTAGACACCAAATTTCGGGAGAAAACACTTTTCTACGTCCCGTCGTGATTGCCGTCGCCGTCCTGGTTGCTTAAAGTCCCTATTATGTCCTGCTTCGGCAGTTCTAACTGCTCTTTGCTCATCAGCTGTTAGGTCCAGGAAAGATAAGGGTTAATACGAGTTCTCACTGATCTATTTGTTATACATCATATTCTAGCCGCTACACGGACGTATTTTTTCACTCTCATATTGCAGTCAGTTCAACAAAATCGTCTATAAAAAATTCTTGAACAACTTACCTTGGTTCCATTTTTGGTTATTTTACATTTGAAACAGCTTTTCGGAAGAGAACTAAATCAAGAAATCGACTACATTTCTATTTGTCATTTACTTCACCTATTGTTTGCTGAAAAGTTCGTGGGTCTGCCCTGCAGATTTCACCGTTCAGGGATTGGTGGATTGAGCACAATGACTTCGTTCTCCGAATCTCCTCGAAAAAACACGAAGTGCCGTTGAATTCCTTCGGCACTCGTTCGTGACTGCTTCCGAAGAAAAGCCACGTTCAACCACAGGCTGCCTGTGGTTCAACTAGCACAGGCAGCCCATGAAAAAAGGCTAAGGTGATCCAACCCTGGTCGTTACAGCTAGGTTGGCTGCAGAAACTGTCGAATTTGTAATGAGTACTTACAAAGCGAGGAAATAAGCGATGGATCGATTAAATGAGTGCTAGAGGAATGTAAGAAAGGGTTTCTGGAGGTAAAATGCTGAAAGTTTGGATTTTCGAAGAAATACGAGGCCTCGAAGGGTCGCCACATGGACTAATGGCGTCTCGTGTTTCCCGCCTTCTCAATATTTATATAGGGGAGGGGGAAAAAAGCCCAAAATGCCTCAATCCAGAAACAAACACATCAGTGATAAAGAGGAACAACTTCACAACACACAGGTAAGATTTCATGACTTTATTGATCATTTTAGTACAGTTTTAGATTGTTTCTAAAAATTCCTATACATTCCTTGTAAAAATCTTTAGCTTGGGCTGCCTGTGGTTAGAAATTGAAAAGATAGCAACTAAAGAGCTGGAGGACCTGGTATCGGCATTCCTCGTTGAAGTCAAGAAGAAAGAACAAACCACTATAATTATAAGGTCATTAATCTCAATCCTTGACCGCCATTTACGCAAGAATAAAGATTACCCCTCGGCTAATTATTGATCCGATTCGCCGGATATGTACAGTGATTATAAGCAACGTGTGGCCCGGCTAATATACTACTTTCGAAATATGCTTCACAACGATTCAATTTGATAATAGAATACATTAAATGTATTATTTTGTTATTACGATTCACTGCGCAATTTTGTCCCTGAGCCTCGCATTAATTGAATCGTTTGTGAAGCATATATCGAATGTGACCACCAGGCTATTGTGTGAATTGTAATGCCAATAAATATTTTCCAATAGAGAGGCGTCGAGAAGTCAATGGAGTGAGCCTTTTTTCTTTCTTCTCAGATATCCAGGGCACAGATCGATATGATCAGTTTTGCCAAACATTACTCCATCTGAAACATCCAGCAACAGCGATACAATATATGTTGTCCCAATGACGTCATCCAAGCTCTTACTGGTATTTAATATGGCTTGATCGGGCTCATAATAGTGTTTGTATTGGTTTCTCATTATTGAGAAAAATAATGAGAATTGACTGTCTGTCAAGTTGTGGTCTTGACTATATATTCTCTCTCTCTGCCATTTTGGTAGCCACTTGCCCGAAGCGAGTTTTTATAGAATCGGATCAATAACGTTAGTTCAAACAAATAGCTCCAAGTATCAAACGCATTTCGAATTCAACAGAAATACCTGAATACATCATAATTTACCTTTTGTCCAAGGCTAGCAATTTCCGTACAATATTTAACAAATAAAGAAGCCTTAGCCATGTTTTTTACTATCATAAAACACGATGGCCATTTGAGAACATGAGAGAAATGTTAAAGCACAAGCCGAATGCGCGTACTTTCAACATTTCTCGAGTGTTCTCAAATGACCATGGATTTAAGGCTTCTTTATCTGTTTTATAATATAGATTTACACGCGCGATGAAAGGAAACCGCCAGTTTAAAACAATAAAACACGGCAAACCATGTTATATACTCTGATAAAGCATGGCTTTTTTAGCCAATCAGAGCGCGCGAACTATGGTATCTATATTATAAAAACTCATACAGCGATACCTAACATATTAGCGTAATGTTGTTCAGTCAACACGTACGCTACGCGAACGAGCATGCCGTCCACCAACTTTGGTCATTTTCAAATGGTTTTGATAGTCCTCTCAGTCTTCTAAACTTCCCTCGCAATCTTGTCTTCACCATATTTCAGTTCTAGTAAATATATATAACTTTGCCATCTCGATGAAAATCGAGTTTAATTCCGAGAAGTTGAAAAGTCGCACCAAAATTTACAAAGAATAAGAGATATCAATTAGAACAGAAAGTGCGTCTTGACCTAGATGACGTAAAAAATAGGAATTAAAAAAAGAGGAATAATGCAAACAAGATCTTCGCGGGGTCCAACTCTCAAAACTAAAACAGTTTTATCAAATCAATACATTTTCCGAACAAAGGACCTAACTCTAACCCAAATGTATTTTTGACTCTGGTCATGCGACCTGTTTTGCTGAATATCCCCTTCATCGTAGTACAAATTAGTAATCAAAATATACTGGACATAGCTAGTTTTCATCAAGTAAATAAGTTACTACCTCATTGTAGAAGTTACCCTATCTGATACTCGTGTTAACAGGTCACGTGATCACCCAAAATTAAGGTTATTTATCTCGTGAAGTTCTAAATTGATGTACTAAGTTTCACATTTTGTTTAAGGTTTAATTAGCTCATAATGTTAATGTTTTTTTCTATATTCGGTCACTTGAACACACAACAATTTGAATTCGGATGGTTTCCCTGACTCGATAACCTTACGGCAAATCCGACTCTCCCTTGTAACTTAACATTATATGTATGTAGCAACGTTAAAATAAATGTTGTTGTTGTTGTCAGAAATAACCTCTGGTAATCTGCTTTTTAGACTTTAGCTTTATTTGCACATTTCTTAAAGTTACAAATGACATTAAAAAAAAGATGACTATATATGTAAAAAAGAAAAGAAATTACGAGTATATAATATAACTTTAGAGGGAGAAAATGAGATTGTGCACAGTGGTTAAAGTTGCACAGAGCTTTCGAGTTAACCACTGACTTACCTCTGTACCTAGAATCTCTGATGTGATATCCAACATCAATACCTCTGCAGTTGGACTCCCATTGGTAAGGGTAATGGTGAGAGATGACGATTCGAGGACAGCTAAAATTGATAAACAAACTGAAGTATCTAATCTATTTGAACACACTGAAAAAAACACTGAATAAAACACTGAATTTTAACGGATCTGAAACAACCATAGGACCTGGCTAAACCACTGAGATCGAATTGTAATTTAGTTAGGATCCCATCAGCATGTTGTGCGGGAGGTTGTGGGCCACAATATAAACTACTGGATGACCAGTAATTGTGTTTTTACCCTAATAAATTGTTATTAGTATAGCTAGGTTAGCCTCCTCCGCAGGCATCTCTTACTTAGTATAGGACCGCGAGAGAAAAAGGACCGTTCATCATCAGTCCCCTCTCTTCTCTCGTTTTACCACAGGAAACCCGGTCTCGATTTTTTCGATTATATAGGAGATGCCTGCGGAGGAGGCTATAGCTAGGTAATCATATGGTTTCGAATGCAATTTGGGATTAATTCGAACGACAATTGTGTGAGCCCACAATAATAGACAATAGACAATAGACAATAGACAATAATTTATTCCAATTAGGAGACGCTATTATAGATTACAAGAAACTTCCTTCCGCAAATAATTAAACTAATCGAGGCGGGGAAAGAAAAAGGTGATTATATTACAAATGGAGTTAATTAATCAATTATAGCACAGATCTGACTGTGACGTATAAGTAGAGAAGGAAAAGGAAAGAGAAAGAGCGTGACTATATTATATACATATCCAGTAAAAATAGTGTTATTAAATGATAACATAGCAATAATTTAATTTACTTATATGACATATTTTCAAGGAAAAATATATTATTTACATTCATTAATTATCTGGGAGACTTCAAGATAGTCATCAGCTTTTAATAAAGTATCAAAAGTCTGTGTTTCAATTCTGTTTTAAAAGTACGTTTTGGTAAGGTACGTATAGATGGAGTCAAAGAATTCCATATTTGTTGTCCAAGTCTCAAGAACGTTTGTCTCATCTTTTCAAGTCTGGTAATGTTCAACGAAGAAATCGTCTTGTGTAGAAGAACGCGTTTTATATTTGTGGATATCAGTTGTTTTAATAAAGGCACGAGTAAGGTTTTCAGGAGCAGAATTATTAGAAATATCCCACATCATATTAGAAACACGCTCAAAATATATAAAGGAGATAGGGAGTACATTTGCATTAATAAAAAGAGGAACTGCATGGTCTCTTGACTTTGCAAAGTAGATTAATCGTAAAGCTCGTTTTTGGAGAATTAAGAGTTTATTTAAATGAGTTTTAGAGGCAGACCCCCAAGCACATACACCATAATAGAGATATGGATTTATTAAGGCTTGATATATTTTTAGAAGTGGGCTTAAAGGAATAAAATGTCTTAATTTAGCTACTACTCCTATCGTTTTACTAACTTTTTGACACATGAGGTCAATGTGATATTTCCACGAAAGTTCATAGTCAATTAAGACTCCAAGGTACTTTACAAAGTCCTTTCTCTCAAGAGGAATTGTGTTTTCTAGAATTGGGTCATATACTTTGATTTCAGGATAATGGAGTAACTTCTTTTGATGTGGTCGAAAAATTATATGATTTGATTTTTTAAAATTAAGAGTTAGCTTATTTGCTTGAAGCCATTCACACACCTTAAGTAATTCAGAATTTACTACAGATTCAAGGTAGTGAATATTCTTATTTGCATACATTATACTTGTATCATCAGCAAATAAATAAAACGTAATTTATCAGAGGATCTAGTAATATCGTTAATATATAATAAAAAGAGAAGAGGACCCAGGACAGAGCTCTGTGGAACTCCACATAGAGTTGTCTCCATATCAGAAATAATACCGCAATTAGAAGTGGTTTGTTTACATTCAGTTAAATATGAGCTAAACCAGTCGTTTATTATACCCCTTATTCCATAAAATTGAAGTTTATTTAATAAAATAGAATGGTCAACCGTATCGAAGGCCTTTTTCAAGTCAATAAAAATTCCACAAGTAAATTTTCCGTCATTCATATTATTTTGAATTGTGTTGATAATGTCTAATATTGCATGTTGTGTATTGTGTCCACTACGAAAACCATACTGAGAGTGATTCAGAATATCGTATTTAGAGATAAATTTAGTAAGTCTTTCATTCATAATTTTTTCAAAAATTCTATTAAATACTGATAGCAAAGATATAGGTCCGTAATTTAAAGCATTGGTTTCGTCGTCCTCTTTAAAAATTGGAATTATTTTAGCAAACTTAAGTATAGTAGGAAATTTTCCCGACTGAATTGATAAATTAAAGAGATCTGCTAAAGGCTGGCTAATAATATGATTAGAAACTTTAAGTATATCAATAGGGCATGAGTATTAGCCATGTGCTTTATGAAGAGGTATAACATTAATTTGAGATATTATATCAGAGGGGATAATAGGGTCAAAATAAAAAGAGTTAGGCTCGGGCTGGCCCATGAATTCATAAAAAGACCGATTTGATGATGGTATTTTTGAAGCAAGCTTATGACCTATTTTAGCAAAATGTTTGTTCAAAATATTCGAAATTTCGTTTAGATTGTTAGATAAACTATCATCAGATCTCTTAAGTTCGCATATTTGCTTCAATTTCTTTCTTGACCGAGAGATTAGTTGATTAATTCCTTTCCATGTTTGTCTCATGTTATTTGCATTTATTTCAAAGAATTGTTAAAAGTAATTTCTTTTATTTATACGAATAAGTAGGGAAATCTTATTTCTATATATTTTATATTTTCCTTGTTGGCCAAGTAAATATAATTTATTTTTGATTCGTATTGAAGTAATTAATCCTTTAGTAATCCAAGGTTTTGAGCTGAACTGCTTGATTTTACGCTTAGACAGCTGTTTAAAAGGAGCATGCTTATTTAAAAGTTTATTAACTTTTTTATAAAAGGTATTAAACGATTGGTTAACGTTATCACTTCTTATTAATGTAGACCACGGAATTTGAGCTAGTTCATTATTAAAGTGATTAGGATCAAATCTTGAAAAATCCCGTCTCTTTTTTTTCTTTTTTTTTTTTTGATACGTGCTTCACTTGTCACGCATAAAGGTTTCAATATGTCTTTGTCATTTAATTTATACCAATCAGAATCGAGAAATTCTGTTGAGTATATGATTATTATTATTGTTACTCTTTCCAGCCGGACCAATACTCAGGGTCTCAGTAAAATTTCCGAGTAGCAGGTGCTGCCTTTGTGCCACAAGTTTGTTCTCGAACTGCAAATGTTTAACAAGGATTCCAGTGCACTATAAAAGGGAATGCTCGTCCCCTTTCTAACCTTTGGGAATTCAAATTCAGAACAGTATAGAAAGTAAGCAAGCCCTTTCCTGTTATAATACCAAATTTCTGGGACTAACAGGAGTCTAGTTGCTCAGTAATGCCTGTCGATAGCCGGCTTTAAGAACCCTTTACAAACACTTTAGTGATTATGTTATACCCACAGGGAGTTCTAACTTGATACACACATCGTAATATTTCTCTTTTTTAACACAGAAGCTCTCAGAATCCCGATCTGCAGTCGATCGTTCTTTCGAACGCTGTGTAACCACCCCTACTCGGACTTAGACCCCACACGGGTTCGAGAGTCCCGAGTCCCTCGCGGTGACTAAGCCCAAGTCCCGCGCATATTCCTGTGAAAAATAGGTCTTGTCGACCCACGCGTCTTCTCGCGAAGAACAAAATATAAGTTAGAACTCCCTATGGTTATGCATTATGTTGCTTTGAATTTCGCGCGATAACAAAAGTCAGAAATCGCTCAAGCGGAGAGCTTTGAATAGAGATGTTCACTTGACAAAGGCTGAGTGATAACTGAAGGTGCGAGCGTGCCTGGCAGAGGCCTTTGACAAAGTCTGAGTGAAAACTGAAGGTGAGAGAGTACCTGGCAGAGGCCTTTAATAGAGATGTTCACTTGACAAAGGTTGAGTGAAAACTGAAGGTGAGAGAGTACCTGGCAGAGGCCTTTAATAGAGATGTTCACTTGACAAAGGTTGAGTGAAAACTGAAGGTGAGAGAGTACCTGGCAGAGGCCTTTAATAGAGATGTTCACTTGACAAAGGCTGAGTGACAACTGAAGGTGTGAGAGTACCTGGCAGAGGCCTTTTATAGAGATGTTCACTTGACAAAGGCTGTGTGACAACTGAAGGTGTGAGAGTACCTGGCAGAGGCCTTTAATAGAGATGTTCACTTAACAAAGGCTGAGTGACAACTGAAGGTATGAGAGTACCTGGCAGAGGCCTTTGACAAAGGCTGAGTGAAAACTGAAGGTGAGAGAGTACCTGGCAGAGGCCTTTAATAGAGATGTTCACTTGACAAAGGCTGAGTGAAAACTGAAGGTGTGAGAGTACCTGGCAGAGGCCTTTAATAGAGATGTTCACTTGACAAAGGCTGAGTGAAAACTGAAGGTGTGAGAGTACCTGGCAGAGGCCTTTAATAGAGATGTTCACTTGACAAAGGCTGAGTGAAAACTGAAGGTGTGAACGTGCCTGACAGAGGCATAGAGATGTTCACTTGATAAAGGCTGAATGACAACTGAAGGTGAGCGTGGCTGGTAGAGGCCTTTAATAGAGATGTTCACTTGATAAATTCTGAGTGACAACTGAAGGTGTGAGCGTGCCTGGTAGAGGCCCTTTTGTAGTGCGGTTCTTGTTTTAATTAAAGGAGCTGTGTCACGATGAGGGCCTTTTTGTTCCGGGCTGGAACTGACCACCCTAGCACACGTGTGGGATGGATGAAATCAAAGTAAATGTGCAAAAATGATCAACAAATTGTGCGTAGATCTAGTCTTAAAGAAAAGTATTGCATATCCTTTAAATCAAGCATTAAGGGAGGGGACTTTAACTGTTTGAAGCCAATTAACAGCCACCAATCAACATTGATTCCAGACATGCGCAAAACCATGACACAGTGCCTTTACACTTCGAATTCAAGTCTTCTCGGATAAGCACGATAAATCGTAGGCCTTAATTATAAGTCGGAGACCTCCATAGAGGGGCTATAAGCCTGTTGAGATTTTTCGTTCACCTCCGAGTGGTAAAACAGAATAAATCAATAAAATTACTATCTCGTTGTCTTGGTTGTCTGGTGAAATATCAAGACAATAAAAAAATCACGATAATCGAAGCGATCAGGAATACTCCTACTTAATCGTATCCTACAATCAAGTGAATAAACAATATTACTATAAAAGACATACCTCGTTCCACCACAAGACGAATCGAAGTTCTGTCGGCCAGTTGGAATCTGTCGAGGTGTACAGAAAAACATACTAAACGAAAGTTCAGTTCAGTCGTATGGCGTTGAGTTGTTATAATCGTAACTGGCCTAACTCCAATCCCAGTGCCTTAAAGAATACACCTCTGTCGACGAATAATTTTGTAGTTGTAAAATCAATGAGAAGAGAATTGAAGCTTGAATAATCAAAGTAAAAACATAGTTCGCGAGCACGGACTTTTGTGTGCTGATCCAAAGTTTCTCCAGAGCGGACCTTGAGCTAAAAATGTACCAAATATTTTTGTAGATGAAAACTTGGAGCCGAAGTTAATCGAAATGGAAACAATTTCATTTTCTTTCTTTCTGGTTTGTTCTTAGCTCTCATTTAGATTTTTAAAACTGACAAACACATCAAAATTGGGATTAACGTAAAGCATGTCAAAGCATGGTCGATAAAATCTTCATATTTAGCGTTTTTTTTTGTTAGAACCAGCATAAATTTGTCATGTGGATATATCTGGTAAATTGGCTGCCGAAGGAATTACTGGTAATGCACCGACGAGTTTAAAAGCAACAACAAAAGAAAGATGATGATGTTTAAGTAATGGTCCGCGCAAGAGGTAGGCATATGTTATGCATGGAATGTAAAAAGGTGCTAATTGTGGTATTGCTTCAATCTTCCACCTCATTGGCTTAGACATTAAAATCTATCTAAACTTGAAGAAAAATATTATTTTTTCTCATTTTGTAAACAGATTTGAATTGCATCTCGTGAAAACTCTCATAACTTTCAATATGACGAACTTTCAATATGGGGGAACATTTTTAAATTGAACTTTTCCTTGGTTATTATTTTGCACTCTTCTGATTGGACAAACTGTTTTCACACAAAAGAACTGAACCTTTAAAATGCATTTTAGTGGATTTAATTTCAGAAATTTATGATTTAAGGGTTGATGAGTTGTCAGTATGAAAAACAGAAAATACGAAAGTGGGGAAGCAAATTGCATCTGAACAATAGAATTGTGCCTACCTCTTGTGCGGACTGTTACTTAATGTTTACAAACTAGAGTCATTACACTAGCTATGCAGTTTACCAGTATCACTCTGCTCGTCATTCCCATAAAATCCCATGAAAATGCAAGTACGTCAATGAAAACATCCATGACAATTGCATTGTAGTGAAATATCACATGAAAAGCCTAGAAATTGGTTAAGATTTCATGGTTGGTCCCCAAGTTTCATTGGCTTGTCATGGGTGTTTTCATTGAGGTACTTGCATTTTCATGGGATTTTCATTGCAATGACGAGCGGCAGTGCATGAACCTGCTGGTGTTCAGAAACTGGATATTTTCAGTTCGAGGCCGATCCTCGGAGACCCAGCTTGGGCAGGATGAATTCGAGGGGTCTAACGAGCCATCACCTAGCCATGTCTTAATATAATCCTGTTGGTTACGTATACACTCACCTGATAGAAGATGGTATATGGAGACCCATACTCTACGTCAACTCTGAAGGTTCCTATCAATAAAACGAAAGTGCATATAACAGCGATGACATTTTGTTAATAAGAAAAATGAAGCTACTTCTAAGAAGAACACTGACTAAACAAAATAATCTGCACATGCCATAGTACCCAGAGGTCATTCACATTCAAAATGACTAAAAGTTAACAAAAGAGTTATCATGCAGGATCTATCCACTGTAAATACTCATAATCTTATCTCTATAAAATAAATTCACAGATACAAGCATTAGGAGCCGTAGAATTCAAAACTGCAGAGTAGCGTTGTTGAAATTAGCAAGAAGGTCAATCAAATCAATTGTTTTCCAATAAGTTTCAAAGTGTAGTATACCTTTACACACATTATTTACGCAGCGGCCATGCATTCCGGATATCACATCGACAGGTTTACCCCGCTAACGCAACTCTAAAACTGGGATGTTCGAGCCCAGAATAGTTTTAAAAGATCTTTAAGACCTCTTAGTAAAGTCCTTAAGGCCGTGATCCCTCATACTTTCCCTATTCTAACCGAAAAACACATTTTCCATATCGGTCGCTATTGTTGACATTGAGGCCTCGCATTGAAGGAGTCAGGACGAGTTCGTATTCGAAAGAACGAATGATTTTATTGTCCAAGGATTAAACATGTCCGCCGCCTGTCTACATAGAAAGCACACAACGACGAACCTAACAAGGCCTGAAGCACATAAAGTAAATAAGAAGTCTGATTTTTTAAACTTCCAGGGAGTCTGTTCTGTGATTTTATTGGTTTTCATAATAAATGTATGACACGAAGTGAAGAACCATCGAGACAGTATTTGAGTCACATGCAGGATTATTTTATAATAATATATATTTACGCAAGCCTAAAAGCGGAGCATCCAATTATCTGAACTGAGGTAACAACCCGAAAAAACCAATTATATAAAGAAAACAAAGATTAAAATACAAAAATAACTGATAGAATTAATGGCAATCAATACAGAAGGTTTAGAAGAAAGAAGAAAATAACCGAAAAAAAACCCCAAAAATTACACTCGAATCGTAATGGGTTCCTGCTGTGAATCGAGTATAAAACATTTTACTCAACTTAACTACATTACACAGCTTCAGGAGTGGGCATCTCGTTTATTGTTATACTTCTCGAACACGTATAAATAAAGCAGTATATAATGTTTGGTCAAGCACGTCCATAGTTGTGTAGTCAGTACATTTCTTCTACTGATATCTGTCCTACAACAAAATTTGGTATCAGGTAGAGAAACGCCTTCGAATGATTCTTACATACATCACATCATAAATATAATAATTATTATTATAGGAAACATTTATATACCGTTAATTCCATCTACTAGTTGTTCATTAGCGCATTACGCACATAAATAAAAAGTATGTAAAAATCCTGAAATCTGAAACTGCTCAGTACGAGGCTACACGTGGGAAATCTATTGTTTCAAGTCTATATGGCCGTGTGACAAAAGCCCATGTTTTCCCGCGGAAATGCTATTTTAAAGATAATGTTATGCTGAGTGTACGTCTGATCAAGCACAATGACAACGAGCGTTCTGTTCGTTTCTTTCAGTGGTTTTCAAGTAAACAGCACGAGTTCCAATTTATCGTTGGGCTCATTACCGACTGATTCTTTATAAGAACTGTGATTTACATAACACAAAACCCAACCTTCTTCCTGGGCCAGTTGATGAATGTCCTTGTCAGACAACTTTCTTCCTGAAATGTTGTCACTGACGTATGGTACACACAGGGTGGAGTTCATGCAGTTGTGTTCTGGTCTCTGCAGATGATCGAAATTAGAGGAACTGATCGTAACAGCCAGCGTCCAACCACCGCCTACAATAACATTTATAGATAGATCATGAATAAAGAGAACATTTAGAAAGTTAATGATGGCGAAAGTATATTATATCTATGCAATAAACTCATCTTCCATATTTGGAGTATATAAAAAAAGCTAAAAAGCGTTTAGAAAACGTGCGACGATAAAGTTAAAAATAATGTATTTGGCCTCAAACATATGAAGCACGTTAACACAAAAACAGCCTTAGACAACAAGGCTCCTTTCGTGTTAACATGCTTCATATACATAATGATATATTTTTAACACTGGTATAATCAACTAACCCAAGTGTTTATCTTCCCCGCCGTCGCCGAGGAACACTAGTTTGTACAGGAACTAGTTATCCTTTGTATAAAAACAGTTTTTTCGCTCGATACGTCAGCGTACGTTAATCGACCATTTGATTATACCTGTCGATGCAGATAAAGACAACACTAGTTTTTTTGCCAACATATCTTTTAGCCAATCAGAAAGCGCTTTTTATTTTGGTTATTCAATAACGAATCGATATTACAGATCTTATTGATAACGAGTAAAGTGCTTGTATTGCATTCTCTTTCAACAGTAGGCAAAATACATCTCATATTAAGGTAGAAACTTGAAAGATTGGTGTATGTTTTCTGAAAAGGAATCGCCTTATTTTTTCTTTAATTTGAATTACCAAATAGTACAAACAGCAAAATAGAATTTAATAGCTAGAAAACACGCCATGTTGTGTTTCATGTACACAGTTTCTTTATGGATGGAACATATAGAATTATAACAACAGATTAATTAAACACTCTTCTCGGCTCTAGCAATTCACATTCTAAAAAATCTTAACTAACATCTTGTTGCCTCAATCATGGCTAGCACTTTCGTGTGAACTTATGCATCTCTCTTCTTTTATATATCGACAAGAGTTTCATATGGCATTAATTCTAAGAATTTTTTTTTGTCTCTACGTATACTCACCAAATGTTTCCATGTCACAGTAGACATTTATCGCTCTGCCTCTCACCCTCACCCAGTAATATCCACTCTTTGATGATGGATCGAATCTCTTGACGTCAACGCACGATTGTGGTATCTAGTTAGTGAGAAAATACACTAAATTAACCATATCGGAGTCGAGGAAAGAACTTCGACCGAGTGAAATAATGAATCTGATTAAGAAATAATAAATAAAATAAAATGAAATATGTTAAATCAATTTACTCTTAATAAAAAACATGAACAGACATTACTAGTGTGACAGCAGTGATAAATACTTACTTCTACCAAATATATTGTTTTAGGCAACAAAAAAGATTGACATATTATGTTAAAATTGTATCTGTAATTGTAATTTTATATCACTTGACGACTTTTTAAAGCGGTCTATTTTTTCAAGCAGTTTTGCTTTCCTTAGACTCCTCATCACTTTAATATTGTATTGTATAAGTATGCAATAAATTTGTGATGGAAGTAATAAAATGAAAAAAATAATGAAAAACAACAACAAGGAAAATCACACTAAGGTCCGCTCTTGCCGTGCTCGGCTACAGCGATACTTACTACACGTCATCCATTGTCATTAATGAGATCGATTGGTTTCTGACATAGCCTGCTTGCAGGCGGTGGAGGGTGTTTTTTCGCGCAGCAAACGGATCATCGGCCATATTGGCCGAGCGTGATTGAGACCTGGGATCGAAAGACAAATGGAGGGGGGAGGGGGGTGGGGGAGAACAAGCAGATCTGAAAGACCGCCTGCACGAACACCCCTGGTTTCTGAATTCCGCCCACCGCGCACATGATTTCCGTTAACTTGTAACCCATTCTTAATTGACCAATAGGAGTCGACGTGTGACAGCCTGCCAATTTTGATTTGGTTTGATTGAAATGCGTGCAATATTCAAAACAAACTTCGCTCGCTGTCAAATGCAATGCAAAATGCTAGTAAAATTGTCAATTGGTTCTCAGATACGGAAATTTCAATAAAACCAGCTATTTTTGTTCAAAGTTCTCCATGGAAAGGACTGCGACAGTACCACTTTAGATATATATGTAGACAGTTCGGTTTTAGCTTGTTGCGTTCGCTCCATCAGTCTCTCAAAGAGTTTGCAAATCCTCCGAAATACATACATTTAATTCAAGCTCGAACAGGATCGAATCTCTAAACTTCAAAGAAAACTCCGATGGAGACAATGTCTTGTCTGGAACTCGATATTGAAGAACTCGTAGACAAACAAACTTACTACGAGTGCAAAGTACACAGGTAAATGTTGCAATTTGGTCGACAACAATACTTTTCAGTGGCGAATTAAATCACGGTTCGTTGTCAAGTTATCTTACTCTTTCCAAAGCCTGTCGAAAGCACAGCCAGAACGGCAGGTTTAAAGTACAGGTCACAATTCACAGGTCAGGTTGTTAAATTCTAAGACAAAATAAAAGCTCTGTATACCTTAGGCTTTACCCAGCCACGGAGAAAGAAGCGAGCAGCCGTGTTCTCTCTAGAAAACCTCTGCAACCAGGGTTATTAAAGGCGAAGGAGATAACTTTGAAAACGGAGTAGGAGGAAGCTATATACAGAGCCTGATATTTACGGTTTACGAACTTGCGAAAAGAGAACTCATCGACAACAAACCTCTCGCAGTTCGCCGATCGCCGCCTTCGCGGATCTTTCTCCGTGGCTGTTCTCTCTAGAAAACCTCTGCAACCAGGGTACTTCACCTTAGTCTTCAAAAAAGACAAAGCCTTTTGTATTACTCGCCATATTTTATCAACTGCAAGCTCACTACACAATTCTTATTCTAGTTACGCCGCTTCGAAGGCTACACTTCTTGCTTTCACCACTTTCCGCGATAAGCTTTGATTGACACCGTTTCAGCCAATCATATACCCCATCCGCTGGTGGACGGGATCTAACTTTTGTACTCAGAAACCTATGGAGCGTCATTAGTGCCAAAATTCACTTGTGGTATTATGATGTAAGTATTTAGTTTCCTGAGGAAAAAATGGTGTTATGATGATAATTGTATCGAGTAAAAATGGCGTTATGAAGTGAAATTCAAATTTGTGAAGTAAGTTTGGAATTATTAAGTAAGTTTGGAATTATGAAGTAAGTTTGGTATCATGAAGTGAGTTTGGTATTATGAAGTAAGTTTGGAATTATGAAGTAAGTTTGGAATTATGAAGTAAGTTTGGAATTATGAAGTAAGTTTGGCATTATGAAGTAAGTTTGGCATTATGAAGTAAGTTTGGCATTATGAAGTAAGTTTGGCATTATGAAGTAAGTTTGGAATTATGAAGGTATGAGCACTTGCGAGCGTACTCAACGCGAAAGGGCTCACGGGAAGACAAACACACATTCATCGCCTACAAACATGGCGGACAATCCATTCACCGATATCACACGGCGGCCATCTTGTTTTTACGTCACGTTTTTTTACACGGGAACGAGGCCACACGTGTCACTTTTCCCGCGGTTATTAAAATGCCAAACAGAGATCACAGTTGTGTTCCAAAGTGGACTAACAATCGCAGGAAAAACTATCCTGGAATTAGTTTCCACCAGTTTCCTACAGAAAAAGTAATTAAAAAGCAATGGATTCTAAAAGTTCGAAGAGATATCGGGAAATATTTCAAGGTAAATCTCGTATTTTGCTTCTTAGAATCTTTGCAAGTCATTTTCTCACCTTAAATATAAATACGCCGTTTCAGATTTGAAGCAGCACCAAGGTTTGCTCGCATCATTTTCGCCCTCAGACCTCAAGAAAACTGTTGCAGGAAAGACAGTATTATCAAAATATGCAGTGCCAAGTTTTTCCGCCTGGACCACGTCTCATAAGCAGAGAAAACTACCTACAAGGATCACTACTCATTGTAAACAATGAGCTAGACATAGTAATTGCAACCTATAGCTAGTAGAAATGTAGATTAATTTACACAAATATAATATGACAAATCTTTGAGTTTGTGACTCAGTTCGTTGTATTTTCTTTGATTTTAATATCAGAAACTGTCGATGAGGTGGAACCACTCATTGTAAACAATAATGACCCCATTTGAGATATTTTAAGATTTAAGATGGTAGTCATAGTTACTCAGGTAATTGAAATAATCAGTGTAATAAAAGTATAATTTGACAAATCTTTGGGCAATTATTCTTTCACGCATGCACCGTTGGCAATATCCAATACTTAACAATTCAAAGGATTACGATGAGACATATGCTTATGTCATGAATATAACATTCATGAAAAAAATAATAGATAGGTAGGTAATCTATCTGCGGCAAAATTTTCAATAAGGCTGCTAGTAATAGGAGGTAATTTGTTGGTATTCTTGTGAAAGAATTCCTTCGCTTTCGCCGCCGCCATGTTCAAAAACTCACATCTGACACGTGTGGCCTCGTTCCCGTGTAAAAATCCGTGACGTCAAAACAAGATGGCCGCCGTGTGATATCGGTGAATTGACTGGTGATGCTCTGAAAAAGTGTGTCAAAAACCTCGTTTCAGCAGCAGAAGCTTTACAAAGATGTGCTAATTTCCCATCTCCAATAGCAAGTAGTAATGTGCAGTCATCTATAAATCGAATTCCTGGGGTGTACTCAGAAGATTTTTGGGTAGGGGTGTGCCACGGAGACCTCAAAACCCTGACCCTATCCCAGACCTAAAAATGCCGTATCCTAGAAATATCATATCCTATCCCAGACTTGAAGCAAAAATATATATACCCTATATATATACCCTATATATATACCCTATATATATACCCTATATATATACCCTATCCCAGCAAAAAATATGTACCCTATCCCAGATCCCGAACAGTTTTAAATTAAAATTACACTACGAAAGCCGTTGTTTTGTTTTCATATGGTATTTTAAGCTGTAGTGTGGTCGATAGAGCGCTAAGCATGGCGCCAACGACAAGTATATCAAAATCCATACCCTTTCCCAGACCAAAACAGTAAAAAGGATACCCTATCCCAGACCTCGGTAGCTCAAAAACCATACCCTATCCCGCGGCACATACCCGTATAGGCCATATAAGGGTGTACCCCTCCCTTCGGGATCGACTCCTATCTCTACTCGAAGAACATGGTAACTGACTTTTTGGCTACACACCATGTACCGTACCATCGTCTTACTCATCATCCAGGGCTGCGCATGCGCATCAACAGCAAAGAGGCGCTGGACCCACAGTACAAACGTTTCATTTATCCCCATGCGAAATACTTGGACACACAAGTTTTTCCTATACTTGCACATAAAAGTTGTGTGATGTGCCGTCGTCGAAGGAAAAGATGGAGCACGGATTAGCTGGACTGGTAGAACGAGACATTGTCTTTCAAAAAGATGGTGATTCGGAGCATGTGACCAAGAAGATTGTGGAAGCGTTCCCATCATTGGAAAAAGCCGGAGGATTCGAAGTAATGCGTACGGTGGGTGGATCGTCCAAAATTTTGGAAGTCATCGGAATTCCCCCAGGGGGATACAACGTTGTGTTTTTGAAATCTTCCCTTCTCTAGGCAAAGGCTTATGTACGGCCCATACAAAAATCATTATCACTGGAGCCCCTTTGCGAGAGACAGGATGTAGATGTGAGTACTTTAAATATTGCTGTTAACACCACTAGTGGCGAGCGCCTGGGGCACTTACTTCATAATTCCAAACTTACTTCATAATTCCAAACTTACTTCATAATACCAAACTTACTTCATAATTCCAAACTTATTTCATAATTCCAAACTTACTTCATAATACCAAACTCACTTCATAATACCAAACTCACTTCATAATTCCAAACTTACTTCATAATTCCAAACTTACTTCATAATTCCAAACTTATACTTCACAAATTTGAATTTCACTTCATAACGCCATTTTTACTCGATACAATTATCATCATAACACCATTTTTTCCTCAGGAAACGAAATACTTACATCATAATACCACAAGTGAATTTTGGCACTAATGACGCTCCATAGAAACCAGGGGCTTTCGTGCAGGCGGTCTTTCAGATCTGCTTGTTCTCCCCCACCCCCCTTCCCCCCTCCATTTGTCATTCGATCCCACGTCTCAATCACGCTCGGCCAATATGGCGGCCGCTTCGATGATCCGTTTGCTGCGCGAAAAAACACCCTCCACCGCCTGCAAGCAGGCTATTTCTGACACAAAGCGGCCTCTGAAATCATGGCTGGCACATTAGCATAACAAGTGTAATGTTTATCAACACGAAGTATCGCTATAGTAACCATGCTAGTGCTGTGGTTTGTCCCACTAATACGAAATCCGCTCTATGTGTCGTTCGAAACAGCAACTGTAAGGAATTGTTTATCACCTGTTTATCGGCATACACGAATCCATCGCTGTGGAGGTAGTCTTGAGGAAAGTCAAACTTGTTTGCGTTGTTCAGCTCACATGTTCTATCAAATAGACAGAAGTTAAAGCTGATGCAGCGAGTATCGCTAAAACACGTAATGAAACAGTCTCCAAGGTCTTGTGTCGTCTTTCTCTCCACCACGTGATCTCTCAAGTAAAAGCCATAGACTGTAGATACAGTAGGTCGGCAGGTGGATTTTACGCGAAGAGCATTCAGTGCAAGGCAAAGGAAAGAGACAAAGGCCACACGCACTGGAAAAATAGGAACATAAAACTTTGAGTTCATTAGGGTTATTCAATATCCTTATATTAATTTACTACTCTTTAGTATATGGCATTGAGATTTGGGGTCACACTTATCCATCTTACCTGACTCCAATCCTGAGCGTATTACACGGGTCACGAACAGGTTTGCACGGGTTTATTCAACACTTAGAAGGGTTTTGTAAGCGCATGAGCCAAGAAAAATTAAGCTGTTAAAGTAATAGCCAATTAGCTTTTAGCGCGCGAAAACAGCGCGAGCACATGCGGCATTTGGCTTCCAAAAAGTCTGATAGTTTCTGCTCTCAATATAGTTTCTTCCAACAGAGCTCTAAGGTAAGCGAAAATAAACACTTTTTTCGTATTAGACGTTGAATAATAAAACAAATTATTATACGCAAAGTTGTGTAATACGGTCGAGAACTTTTACTCGTCAATTTTATTTTTCATCGTCTTTCCGGCTCTAAAAAATAAAACTGACTCGTAAAAATACCCAGCCATATTACACAACTTTTCGTGTAATAACCTCTTTGTACTGTATTGTATGTCAGTTACTCTCTCTATTTAAAAGGAAACTTAAAGAATATATGACGGCTTAACCGGATGTAATATTTTCCTTTTTTGTCGCATTTTGACGTCGGCACGTTCGTAACGTGACATCACAAACGTCAAATCAAGAGTCTTCCGGATTTCAGTTACCGCCATTTTCAATCCAGTCTTCTCTCGGTCTTGTGACGTCCGTGCTGTCAAAAAACATCTGGTGCTTCAGCTCTCTATTCTATATATTTTCATGACCTGATTTATTTTAGTACATCTAAATCAAGTTTGCTTTCCTCTACACGTCACTTCATATATTTAACTGTCTTTTATTGTTAATAACTAAATATTTACGATATATTATTGAAAATACAGGTTATCCTCTAGATTAGTTACACTCTTTGACTTCTTGATTCGTACTGTATTTATATGTATACCTTGGCGCTAGGAAAGTTATTCTATTTTTTGTAATTAATGTTGTAGAATTTTAGATGAGTATAAATAAAATCAAACTTCAAAAATAGAACTTGACCGACTGATTATTAGTCGAGATGCTGTTGGAAAAGATTGGTTCTTGATTTCCCCCTTTAATAGACCAGTTCGCGGTAAATTCCGACATTTTGAAAGGGAATCGATGGGAATCCGATGCCAAATAAAATCCCTAAAATCGAATTTCTGAAATATTCTTCAGATACAAACTTAAGATACCAAGTAAAAGATTAACATATCGAAATTTGAGGGTGTAGCTGAGTTGCAATTGGGAAGCGTGCAATCGTGTTTTCAGTTTTCCATACATTGTCTGTAAAAACGAGTCAAATTCCGCGTGAACATTTACGATTACACGCTTCCCAGCACAGCTACATCCCTCAAATTTCGATATGTTAATCTTTTACCTGGTATCTTAAGTTTGTATCTGAAGAATATTTCAGAAATTCGATTTTACGGATTTTATTTGGCATCGGATTCCCATCGATTCCGATACAAACACTGTATTTCGCGCCATGTTTGCACCCCTTTCAAAATGTCGGAATTTACCACGAACAGGTCTATTACAAGTGTTTAGTTATTGGAACTTGCAAGGAGTATAAACCTGTTTTGGACGTTCACAGTCAAGTACGTATTGATTTTCTTGATAGCAAATGCAACTTACCTTTCATTGCAACTTACACAAGGAGGAATTAATGTACAACGAAGCCGGAATCAAACTGGAATCGTTAACTCTAACTCTGATAATGTTTCAGACTTATGTCAGAGTAGCAACCTTCTACATTGAGGTGAAGAATTGGAAAGGTCGATATAATAGGCATTTATAAGGACACAAAATGATATTATGTTGATGATTTTGACATGATGACGAACGGAGGTTTTGCCTTATTAATTATTTACTTCAGAAAGGCTTGCTGTGAAGTTTTAAAATCCTTATTTATACAAATTTTTACTAATTACTCAATCTCTTTTTTTCTACAAAAAATTATATTATATAAAACAAATTATATCATTTCAAAATTTCAAAACTTAACACTTTTTCCAGTTCCCAGGACCCGGTTTGAAGCAAGGTATCACTTTACCCCTGGGATAGCGCTAAATATGTAATTGTAATCTGTACGTACATTACGGCGATTTATCCGGGCACAGAATAATATATGCATTGAAAACATTTTGATGAAAATAAATCGCATGGCCGCGTAAAAAAAGCGGGCTAATTGCTATTGGATAAGGTTAGTGTGTTTAACCTCTGATCTCAGGTTTAATAAAGAGGTATGTTATCGAGAATGTAAGTCTTAAAATAAATATGAGACTTTTTGATAACAGCTTTGTGCGTTTTTTAATGTTGTTGATAATTCTGGAAAAATGAAGTCAACCGTTATAATATTTCACTTTTTGGACAAATGATCTCTTTTGCCAATCAATATTTCTTTCAGGCATCAATCAAACTGAACTGAAGGGGTAAAATCAAAAAGGAAGAAAAAATTAAGATATGAAAATAATTTTCAATGAGAAAGGTTCTCAAAATTTTATTTGCTCGTCAAAATTTCTATGTTTGATTAACTTTTCTCCACCCACAGTGCTTTAAATAATAGTCCTGTATTGACTGGGTGTTATAATTTGTTCAGGTTCGGTTTTATGGCAAAGCTCACGAAAGGTTAGTTTTCCTAAATTTGCGAAATCACAAAAGATTTAATTAACTCTCACTTTAATTGGTGGTTGTTTATTTTAATTTTATTTATACCAAATATTTAAACAAAATTATACAACATATAAATGGTAAATATTATACATGGATACGGAAAAAACTTACATTAACTTATAATACGGACAAATATAGGTAAAATATCAGAATTAATACTAGTATGACCAACTAAAAGTCGAATCAGTTATTAATAGTTAGCGCTTATACTAGCATTTGATTTCGCTTTTGAATGCAATAAAGCTGCTTTTGGATCTAATTGAACGTGGGAGAGTATTCCAGGTTCGAGCGCCATTGTACCTAAAAGAGCCTTGGAACTCAGTTGTTTTTGCAAGCGGTAGTTTAAGCGAATCCTTGTTCCTTTTGTTATAAATGGGAAATTCATATTTTATTTAAACACTTTGTCTCTCTTTTTTCTCCTGTAAAATATTTGAAGCGACATTCACTAATCTACTATGTTTCAATCGTACTGTTTTTAATAATTAAAAGCATTTGCTACCAAGGAACAACATAGTTTATCTTACGTAGAGATACAGGGAACCTTTAGGGTGTCTCCCAAGCTAACTGCTTGTAATTAAGAAACAATCCGTGTAAAAACTAGGCACAATTCTAGTTCCGTTCAGATTCAATTTGCTTTCCCCACGGTAGAATTGTCTGTTTTCATACTGACAACTCATCAACCCTTAACCTGAAGTTTAACATTTATATATTTGTTTTGAATTTCGCGCAGTAGTAAGAAACCAGTAGGGAGCACTCAAGCATCACGGAGATGGAACCTCACTATAGTGTTATAGCAATGGACTTCTGATACTGGTGAGAATATCGTGGAATATGGCTGGGATATTGTTTTTATAATTCTTGATTTTATATGCAAGTTTTAAGTTTATATAAATTGTCAACTTTTAAAATTTTGAGAAGATTATAGTAGGGATTTGCGTTTTTCTTGTTGTTGGCAAAAAAATATACTTATACATTTGTTTTGTTTGGTGCGGAGTTTAGTTAATCTTGTTTTGTAAGACTGGTCATAGTTCAAATATGGAGATATTAGGCTATAGTATAATTGTTTAAGCATTTGGAGATCAAGGTAATGTCTTAATTTGTTGATGATTCCTATATTTTTTGCCAGCATGTTATTCATATGTTGAATTTGAGGTCCCCAGTTTAGATGCTCATCAATATATATACCTAGATACTTAATATAGCTTTTACGTTCCGTGAATAGCTAGTAAATATAAGCCCAATTCTTGCATGAAATCTTTTTTATCCAGTTGTTATTACGACAGTACTTTTATTCTAAGTAACATTTTTCATGACAATTCGCCAATAATGTAGTCCTTTTTGCCCTCCGTTTCATCAGATTTCGAGTGGCCGTCACAACTTTAATTCTGCCTGCGTGGGGTATAGGTTGGTATGTGTTATATTTAATAAATAGAATAGGGTCGGTTCTATACTCTAAAAAAAAAGTCAGGATAATTTTTTTTTAGAAATTACGAGCTAGCCATCCCTGTTTTATGTGCTTTATATATAATCACACTCTATTTTTGGATATGACGAAACCATCTTTCATGGCTTCGTTTTTATTTTTACGAATTTGTGTCTTTTGAAATTTCACTGGAGTCCAATCCACAGTGTTAAGAACACTACAAAATATTACGTTATGCAATACTATCAAGTGTTCACAATATGTGTTCTTCAGTTGAGACTCTATTTTCTCTGTAACATTTATAAGGGCGTAGCCAGATTGTAATAAAGTTGTAGGTACACACAATTGGCCTCACGGGACATTTTTAAATTTAGACTCACTTACTAATGCCTTTTCGGCCTGCGCATATAGGTCACATTTTTGACTTTTTAACTTCTAAATATTTCAGGGATATGTTTCTCATTAATTCCCTATTCTTGTCTTTTGTATATTGTAATAAATATGAAAAACAATATATGCCCAGGCCTATTGGCTGGCTACAACAGATAACACTGTCTAGATTCTCAAATGTTCTTCCCTCTCCTCTCTCTCTCTCGCCTCTCCCCCTGTGTTTTCGAGCCCCTGACCCTCAGGGTAGTGTTATATATCGTATTTAATTGAAAGCCTATTGAATTATTACATTGTTACATAAAAAACTAATTGGAAAATTACATTTTAAGATACATGTACTTATTTGTTCCGTTTATTTTCATTTTATTTAAATGTAAAGCTGTCCTCGGATCATAATTTCTTACTGCCATCCATATCGATGAGAGTCCAACTGCAGAGGTACAGAGGTTGGGTATCACATCTCAGGCCCACCTCACCGAGGTAAACAGAGAGCCAATCTGGTGCGATAGATTATACCACGTGATAATCTCTATAAGTAATACCTTATTACACTTAATTTTCGCGAAATTAAAGTGACGTGAAAATTAAGTGTAGCGAAAATTAGCATGCGCGCACATTAAGTGTAATAAGGTACCTTATCTAATACCTAGCCATTTAGGTACGTTTCCTGTGAAAGGCAGTTTCAGCGTTTCATTCATTGGCCTACCTTGTACTATGAAGTTGTGCACTTCCTTTGTTACCGTTACCGATTTGTTACAGTCAGACATTGTGCCTTGCAGATTTTTACAATCTTGTGTGTTATGATTGCAAGTTTAATAAAAATCACATAGAACATTTATACGTCTTGCGGGTTCACTTTCATTTATAAGTAAAATGGCGAATGTAATGATTGGCCTATCGACGAAATCGCGAAAATTAAGTGAGTCAATTTATGAAAATTTAACAAAATCGCGAAAATTAAGTGTCGCGAAATATGGCCAGTGTAATAAGGTAGATACAGAATGAGTGGTCGTGCTTTATCGAATTTACAAACTCGAGCTGAAAAGGACACGAATTCTGTATATGACTTATCAAGCGTTTAGGCTGGTATAGAGTCGTGTTAATGTTTAGTTATTTTGGGGATACGACCTATTTCGGCCGAGAAAATCAAAGCAAAAAAATCTATAAATCAGGACGAAATCTGTATCAGATTTACAGATCACTTATCGCTTATTGATTTCCTTTGTTTTTGCTTCATGAATTATTCATGAGTTCGATACAACACGGAATCGAATTTTGTAAATTATTTAAAAAAACTCAAACATAACTATTGAAACGCAATATAACCAAAATAAGTTTACTTTAAAAAGAGTAACATTTCTATAAATTTATCAAGGCTTCTTGTGTTCTAGTTGAATGCAATATTGATTTCACTGAATAATAATCCGGAATAATTCATTTTTACTTTAAAAATCAATGTTTTTATCTATGATTTATAGCTCAAAACAAATTTGCATTTCAAATTTTACTAGTTCAGTCAGTTGCGAAGTTAATTGAGTTTCGTCTCTTCTAATCTGAGATGGCACGATTTCAGCGATTTCTAAAGCCAAAAACATCAAAGGAGAAACAAGAGTTGCCTGAATATAGTATTCCATCCAGTATACTTCGTATTCGACGATGAAATGGGGTACGTGTAAACATATTCCAGGGTGTTCCAGGGCTGGCAATCTACTCGAATGAAGGTGCAACTTTAGAATACCCGGCCACTAAAACTTGGGAGTCGTAACTGCTGGCTACATATACTGAAAGGTAAAATAATATAGCTAAGTAAAAGTCCTTTTAGTAAATAAAATAATGAATGATTTCATTCATTTATTTTTACATTAGAAGGCTAAAAGTTGGGAGGTGGTTTGAATATTTCAGGGGAGTACGGGATTGATGAGTACCTACTGGACAAGAACACTTACAAAACATTTGATTATTGAAATGGAACTCTTGCAACACTCTAGGTTATCGAACTGGAACACTTACAACACTCTAGATTATTCATTTGGAACACTTATAGAACTGGTGACGTATGTAGTTATATAAGTGTTCCAGTTGAATAACCTTAGAGTGTTGTAACTGTTCCAGTTTGATAATCAAGAGTTTTGTATTGCCGTTTATAGAGGTCATCACGTGGTATAATCTATCACACCAGATTGGCTCTCGCATTAATTGAATATTCACGAGTTTGATAAGTACTATTTACAATTCGGACTATATAAACTAAAACGAATTATATAAAATAGTTACAATGGGTGACTATCCCAAGCTGACAATGAGTGATTTCGAAATTACAGTGAATGTATGGGGTTTCCCCTACTCGTTTTATTTAGCAAAGAATTGAAATAAAATCGATATTTAGACTTCACCTACTTGTTTCTTGTCTGTAGAAATTCTGAAGCCATTTTGCCTGAAATTGAGCGAGTTATGACGATTTTCTTGTTTTTTTTTTACTACTACTACAAAGAATAGAAGCGCGCCTTGGTTAACTCACAGACTGTGTATATTCTCTATATAGATGTTGCTGTGATAGAAAGGCGCCATGGAGTATAATGCATTAATGAGGTGACGTAAGATCAAGAATCGAACCAGTCTTTTCCTTACGCGGTCATGGGTTATGCAGGAAAGGTCAAATTCTCGCCATTTCAAACACGCATAGAAAGAGTATCCTCTGTAAGTCAAAAATGTCTTGGCAAAAGTAGGCTAAAAACCTTTCAAAGATTCATATGTATAAATTTTCCCTTAAAACTGTAAAAAAATATTTTGTTTCATAGACACTTTTTAAAGCTTAAAAACTCTATTATATATATTTTTTCATGACTTGATTTACTTTAGTACATCTAAATCAAATTTGCTTTCCTCTACACGTCACTTTATATATTTAACAGTATTGTCAATAACTAAATATTCACGACATATTATTGAAAATACAGGTTATCCTCTAGATTAGTTACACTCTTTGACTTTTTGATTCGTACTGTATTTATATGTATACCTTAGCGCTAGAACAGTTATTCTATTTCTGTAATTAATGTTGTAGAAGTTTAGATGAGTATAAATAAAATCAAACTTCAAAAATAGAACTTGACCGACTGATTATTAGTCGAGATGCTGTTGGAAATGACGTTATGCGAATATTGGTTCTTGATTTAATTACAAATGTTTAGTTATTTGAACTTGCAAGGAGTATAAACCTGTTTTGGACAAATGTCGTTCACAGTCGAGTACGTATTGTTTTTCTTTAGAGGAAATGCAACTTACCTTTCATTGCAACTTACACAAGGAGGAATGTACAACGAAGCCGGAATCAAACTGGAATCGTTAACTCTCTATAACTCTGATAATGTTTCAGACTTATGTCAGATTAGCAACCTTCTACACTGAGGTGAAGAATTGGAAAGGTCGATATAATAGGCATTTATAAGGGACACAAAAAGGGGGAAATATGATATTATGTTAATGATTTTGACATTGATGACGAACGGAGGCAATATTGAGATAAACAGTTTTGCCTTATTAATTATTTACTTAAGAAAGGCTTGCTGTGAAGTTTTAAAATCCTTATTTATGCAAAATTTTACTAATTACTCAATCTCTTTTTTTTCTACAATTTAAAAAATATAATATCATTTCAAAATTTCAAAACTTAACACTTTTTCCAGTTCCCAGGACCCGGTTTGAAGCAAGGATATCACTTTACCCCTGGGTTAGCGCTAACTATGTAATTGTAATCTGTACATTACGGCGATTTAACCGGGCACAGAATAATATATAGCACTGAAAACATTTTGATTAAAATAAATTTCATGGAACTGAAAAAGCGGGCTAATTGCTATTGGATAAGGTTAGTATGTTTAACCTCTGATCTCAGGTTTAATAAAGAGGTATGTTATCGAGAATGTAAGTCTTAAAATAAATATGAGACTTTCATTGATAACACTGGCTTTGTGTTCTCTTTAATGTTGTTGATAATTCTGGAAAAATAAAGTTATATTATTTCACTCGTTGGACAAATAATCTCTTTTGCCAAACAATTTCTTTCAGGCATCAATCAAACTGAACTGAAATGGTAAAATCAAAAAGGAAGAAAGAATTAAGATATGAAAATAACTTTCAATGAGAAAGGTTCTCGAATTTTTATTGGCTCGCCAAGCATTGAAATGGAATTTCTATATGTTTAATTAACTTTTCTCCACCTTAAACCCAGTGCTTTAATTAATAGTCCTGTATTGAATGGATGTTATGAATTGTTCAGGTTGGTTTTATGGCAAAGCTCACGAAAGGTTAGTTTTCCTAAATTTGCGAAATCACAAACGATTTAACTAACTCTCACTTTAATTGCTGGTTCTTTATTTTAAATTTATTTCTACCAAATATTTAAACAAAATTATACAACATATAAATGGTAAATATTATACATGGATACGGAAAAAACTTACATTAACTTATAATACGGACAAATATAGGTAAAATATCAGTCGCTAGAATTAATACTAGTTATATGACCATCTAAAAGTCGAATAACTTATACTAACTATATAATTACAAGTCAGCGCTTTCAGTAGCATTTGATTTCGCTTTTGAATACAATAAAGCTGCTTTTGGATCTAATTGAACATGGGAGAGTATTCCAGGTTCGAGCGCCATTGTACCTAAAAGAGCCTTGAAACCTAGTTGTTTTAGCTAGCGGTAGTCTAAGCGGATCCTTGTTCCTTGCGTTACATAATGGGGAAATTCATACTATATTTAAACACTTTGTCTCTCTTTCCCCCCTGTAAAATAATTGAAGCGACATTCACTAATCTACTATGTTTCAATCGTATTGTTTTTATTAATTAAAAGCATTTGCTACCAAGGAACACTAGTTGTTTTATTTGGACGAGTTATTAACATGATCTTGACAAGCATTCATTATTAGAGCTTTCGATTCGCCTACAATTGCAAAACTAGTATTGAAGTTTTTCATGGTTCTTATGTAAAGGTAAGTATGTAATATTTGTTACCAGAAGAATTCGATGAATTTACTGAGTCAATATTCAGCTTGAAATATGAGGTAAGAATTAAAATAAACAAGAGGCTGTACGCAGCCTGTACTCGGGCCATATCGGTCTAGTTCCAGGCATTTCTGGCTTGGCAATTTTTGTGATGGGTTGATGAGATCATTGTTATTTTAGTACTGGTTTGTGATGAGCCGTGATGGTACAAACTAGTACAAACTACTGGGATCTGTTAACACAATCAGAATAAAAGCCAGCCAGATGCAGTGTACGGGAAGGACGGAAGACTTTAAACTGACTAAACAATTAACGATATCCCAATATTCATGCAAGTAACAAATTGGAAGTAGTGTCAGAGATTGTAACATGGCTTCATAGTTAATTGAACATAAAAACGGTAAGCTAACTATGTATTTCGTGGCATGGAGTTCTTTCTAACCTAGTCATTAAATCAATGGACTGCGACGACCGAAGCCTGGGGACTAGTCTAACATATGAGTCATTTATTGCATTTTGTGGCGCAACTAAAAGAAATTATACCAGTAGCTAAATTGGTGGAGGGTTGTTAGCATTCAGTGCTCAGTAACCATTTTCCCTATTTAGCCATCTAAGTGTTTCAAAGACAAAAGCCTTTTATATCTTTCCTCGTTAATGCTTTAAATAATATTTTTTTTATATATGTAAAATATCAAGAAATGATATATTTTGCCAGAATATCATAGAAATGCCGAAGACACGACTATGTTCGTCATGGATGTGAGAGTGTCGTAGGGGATTTCGTGTTATATTGCTTTCTCACCTTTCTGTATGACGAATCTTTTGTAAATAAAAATCAAATAAAGGTACATTATTCAAAGTTACCATTTCTTATTTCTCCAGTTGGTATAACAAGCAATTATCTGCATATGAATATATGGCTGGCGTCGGCATGAGCGAAGGGAAACTCTGAACTGTCTGAAGGAACACTAAGGTCTTTCAATGCGAATACTTATAATAAGAGCGGGCTATATATAGTTTCATCACCGAATGGTACCACTTATCAGTATTTTTACTCGCTCCCTCATCGTAAAGTTTATTATCCTTTTTGCCTTTTCCCTCATTATTGGTGACGAATTCGTCGATAAATTTTATATTGCACAGGGGTTTTGGATTCACGTTTCTTTCAACGACTACATTACGCATGCGGAATACGGAAATGAGCTGTCCGCACTGGCCTGGACACTAGCCGAAGAGCAAATGTTCTCGCTTGTATGGGATACGTTTCATATGTGGATGTTAGTCAACAAACTAAAGCTTAATAATGATAAGACAGGGGTTCTAGTTATTAATGCGAAACATAGTCAGTTCAAAATTGCGCCTCTCGCCTTATTGTTGGTGGTGGAAAGTATGACCATATTTCACCTGTTCTTCAGCGTCTCCACTGGCTACCCGTACAAAAACGAATGACCTATAAGATATTACTTCTTACATATAAAGCTCTAAATAATCTGGCTCCTATTTACATTCGTGATATGGTAGAGTACTATACTCCTCGTAATCTTAGGTCTGCCAATAAGTTCCTTCTGAAGGTTCCTACAGTCAATTTAAAGAGCTATGGAGAAAGGGCTTTTTCTGTTATTGCGCCAAAACTGTGGAATTTGTTGCCACTTACTATTAAGTTATGCCCCTCAGTGTGAGTCTTCAACGCTAACTAAAGTTAAAAGCATATTTACCTAAGGAAAGCCTTTATTAGTTTAGTTATTAGTTTAGAAGTTGGAAGGATTTCTTTAAAGTCTTTGATATATCGCAACATGTTACATTTTTGGATGCACCTTGAGAATCTTCCTGAAAATAGTATCGCCAAACAATGTTTTCTTATTTCAAACGATCTAGCATCGTCCAATAAAACGAGCTTCATGAACTCAATTAATAAACTTTTAGAGCTTTTCGAAACACCAAGACAAGAAAGATCTTACTCTCCTAATGATAGGTTAAATCCAATTAAAAAGTTTTTATCTGATATTGAAATGAATATTATAAACGAATCAAAGGTACATCAAATGAAACGTATTCGATTGAACAAGAAGCTCGTCTTTTATTCTACATTTAAACATGATACCAATAGTTCCGATTACCTTGACATGATTAAGAATATGAAGCACAGACAAATGGTAGCGAAATTACGATCAGGAAATCATAACTTGAATATAGAAGTTGGTAGACATGCTCATCCTAAATTACCAAGAGAACTAAGAAATTGTCACCATTGTTCGTCATCAGATGTTGAGGATGAAACACATTATCACAATTTTCTACAGTTAGATAATAATCACAAGATTTTGTTCTTATTCAACAATGTTAGTAGTATCAGGGGTCACTTGGCGGCAGATTCTCTGCCTCCTGATTGGCCGAAACAGGGGGCGGGGCCTAAAACGACGGCATTACGCACGCGGTCCCTCATTTCGCGCGTTGTGCCGCCAAAGGCCCCAAGGGGCGGGGCTTAAAATAACGTCACGTGACGGGGCAAGTGCCTGTCACCCGCTGGGGGCCAAACCCAGGCCTGGGATTGGTCGGCAGTTTAGGGGGGTCCCGCCAGGGGTGGAGGGGGGGTTTTGTCGGGAGAAACCAAACCCAGGCTTCGGATTGGCTGGCCGGAAAAGACCCCGGGTCGTATAAAAAAGTGAACCCCCTTTGTAAATTTCAGTGTGAACGATGCTCCCTACGTGCTTTTGTGGGTGTTACGCTAAAGCCGTCAAAGGATTAGTGGGGACACCAGAGTGTGTTTACAAGTGTGGACAAACAGCGGATTACAAGTCGAAACCCCCAGTGCTGCCGTGCAGTTTTTATTTTACGGAGCAAGACCTGCCTTTGGTGAAAGCGGCCATCCCGGTCGGAACTTTATACAACACGTTTCCCAAGTGTGGCCACAATTTGTGGATGAAAGTGGGGGTGAGCCGAAGCGTGAACAATCCGAACCGCGTGTTCTTCACGTGCACGGCGCCGTCGCCCAACCCGAAGTGCGAGTTTCCGCTGGGATTTATGTGGGCCGGCCCCCCGGCAGAACCTATTGGACCCCCACCCCCTAAGAAAGCACAATACTACGCGTCGCCATGGACGTCACAGGCCCCCCAAGAAAAGCCACCCGCCGCTTGGATCAATCCCAACACCGCTACGCCTCTTACGGGTCCCCCCGTGGAGAGTCTACAGTGTCCCCCGAGGGGTCCCCCGGCGGGGAATGTGTGGAAACCGGCAGAGACGTCCTCCGGACCCCCCACTGGTACAACGGCCGAGGGTCCCCCGCCGTCCCCACCCTCTATAGACATCCCGACAACGAGCCGGTCCCCTCAGGCTCGCTACCAGCCCCACGCGAGCTATTGTTATTGAACCAAGAAGACCTAGATTTGGGGGACATGCCGGACAACCGGGATTTACCCGCCCTAAAAGCCGGGTGGGCTTTGCACAAAACGCTCTACGTCATGACGTGCATCCGGGAATGCATGCGAGAACGGGGCCGTCACTGCGAGGGGTGTCACTACAGTCAACAGAGTCAACAGGACGAACGTTACCATTCCTGTTTATGGTCTTTTTCCGAGGAAAGCTTTACCGAGCGCGTGGTGAAGGCCCAGTCTTCTATTACCCTAGAGGCTCTACGGGCTACGGGCTACCGGGCTTTGCAGAGTTTGCACCTCTCGGGGATTATTGCTCCCCTTACGTATACCGTGTTTGAACAGTTGCAAAAACTAAAGGAGGCTGAGATTTACGAGGTCTACAAACGGTATTATTTTGAAGAAATCGAAGACCCTACCATTACGTACAAGAATCGAATTTGGCATGCGTTAGGCCAGGCTTTAATTTACGAAGACAATCCCCAAGACTATGTGGAAATTGGAGTGTTAACCCTTGTGGCTTTATTTGATTCAACCACTATGTAATTGGAGACAATAAAAGAGACTTTTGTTTGAGTAAAAACAACTTTGTTTCTGTTAATTAAAAATAAAATACATGGTTGGGGTGGCCCATTTCAGGCACACCAAATTAATTAAATAATACATGTATTTGAATAAAATATCAGGTATCCTTTCAACCAACAAAAATGTATTAATAAAAACAATTAAAAAATATTTACATATATACAGGCCATCCCGTGGGGCCCATTCAAGAGAGAGAAAATATCCGTTGAGAAAAAAGTGGGCTAATCGCCCTAGTATTTATGAAAAGTGGGCTTAATCGCCCTAGTATGTATGAATTTTTTGAAAAAGTGGGCTAATCGCCCTAGTATTTATGAAATAGAAAAAGGGGCTAATCGCCCTAGTATTTATGAAATAGAAAAAGGGGGCTAATCGCCCTAGTATTTATGTAATAGAAATTTTGAAAAGTGGGCTAATTGCCCTAATAAGTTTTAAAAAATTTAGAAAAAAGAGAAGAACTTCCCGTGGCATAATTTTTTAGAAAACGAATCCATAATGTTGCTGGTATTCGCGATCGATTGGTAAAACAACAATGCCAAAAACGGTTCCATGGTGAAACAAAATTAGGCTTCCCGCTTTTATGTAAAATAGGTGCCGGAATTTCTCCTGGCAAAAATAGCACCGGGGGACTTCGTTTCTATTGAGAAATGTAGATATCCTGGAGATTAAGCAGGCGGCACACACCGTTCTCCTACAACAGGGTAGAGGTGGTAAAATATCCTCCTGTATTGTGTTACATTTAAAACACTAAAAAATAAAAAATAAAATTTAGGTCTAATTTATGCCACGGGAGGAACTTCAGGAAAATATCTAAAAAATTCCAATGGCGTAAACTTTTCCTTTTATCGAGAGTAAACAAGATTATAACGTCGACTATATTTTTCTGTTAAGGGTAAAGTTATGCACCCAAATGTGATGCCATGACGAAAAATTATAATGGAACCCGCCCGAACATAGAATGGATGTCTCATTCTTGTAGCACAATAAAAACATTCGGGGTGTCCCTCTTTCCTCAGGTCCGGTTTCAACAACCCCACAAAGCATGAGGGACATATTGTTTCGCCACAACAAGGCATAGGCGGCAACTGTTGTTGTTGTTCTGGCAGATGGCCACAGTGTAAACACTAGAAAAAATAAAATAGGAATTTAACACTCGATGTGGAAGAAAAGCTTACGCCACGAAAATCTGCCCCACCCCTCGTGATCCACTTGAGAATAAACGGGGTGGTGAGGGCAACGCTTATAAATAATTCCAACGTTACAGTGACGTTGGCATACGGTTGTATTCGAATGGCACCTACGGCACCACCGGAATGTAAATTCCGTCAGCGGTTCGATAAACATGACGGCATTGACAGGGTCGATACCCCAAAAGCGTTTGTTATGTGGGAGTTCCTGGAAACTATTGTCCCAACAGTAGACTGATTCAAATTCCCAAGTATCCAGACAGGTAATTAGCAAAAGGGTAGGAAAAAATAATTTTGTATGTTTTGTTTTCCTCTTGTCTGGCCTCTGTTGTCCACAGACGTAGGCCCCAATCCGTGCTATGATTTCCATAGGTAGACCAAATTGTCTTAAGAAGAGTGAATGGTGAATGAAGTGATTGTCGTTAAGATTAATAGCCACCGGACCAAAAGTCTGTTCGGAAAAGAAAAATTAAAAAAGAAAAATTAAAAAAAAAAAACGAATAATGTTTTAGAGAAATTAGTTCGCTAGAGGCGCTCTGACAAGAGCGGAGATCCCCCCGGTGGGGACTTCGAGAAAATCCTATAAAAATTAATCAAAACTTTACTCAATGGGGAAATGTTTGCCAATAAAATGAACGGCTCTGTGAAGCAGAGACCGAACGTTAACACTGTTTTAGGGAGGTGGGAGAACATCAACAACAACTTACTTGAGCCAGGTTGAGTGTGGGTACGCCTCGGATATTCTAGAAAAACAAAAGAAAAATTAGCGGCGGTACCATCTCTCGAATGGGCCTTCGGACAGCCATAGCGTTGTTGTTGTTTTGTCTGTAGAAATAAAAAGGAAAAACAAAAGAAGAAAAGATTAGTAAATCCCTAGGTTGAATTTCCAGAGAGAAATTTGTGTAAAACTCACCTGTTGTTGTCTTGTTGTTGTTGTTTGTTGTTTGACTGGTGAAATAAAAAGGGAAAAACCAAAGAAGAAAAGATTAGTCAAGTAAAAACCAAAAAAAGAAAAGATTAGTCAAGGCTCAGGGTGAATTCCAAGAGAACATTTTGTGTAAACTTACCGGTTGAGTGGCTGGTTCAACTGTGCCGAAGTTAGTTTTGGGGCTAGTATTTATGGGGCAAAGGATGGGGCTGTGATTGGTGCATTAAGCTCGGCCTACGATTGGTTTGCTAAGCGGAGCGAGCGCTGTGATTGGCGGGGTCATTCGATCCGAAATTGGCTCGAATTCGTTTTCAGTGGATTTTTGGTTTTTGACTCTCAAAATTCACCCCCAAAACAGTCCTGAAATGGTCTAAATTTTTTGCTGGAATTAGCCATCCAGGGTTTCTAATTTTTCCACTATTTTTTTCGTCTTCGGCGACCCGGGAAAGGGTTCCTTTTACTGCCAAAACCTCGTACACGCTGAATCAGGAATCGAGAGCGCGCGCCTTTGCATCACGCCACTTTCATTCACGAGAATCTAAACTGGGATAAACCGGTTAGACTAGTTTTCCACCAATCAGGAGCCGTGCGTCTTTGCCTTACAAAATCTCATTCACGAGAGGCTCCTAAACTGGGATAAACCGGTTGGACTAGTTTTTGTTTACCTAGCTGGGCGCGTTTGGCGAGGGGATTTAGGTTTTAGGATTTAGGAGCTCAGAAAAGACGTTTAGAGAACGCAAAATGATTACGGCTTAAAGAAGGAAGGAAGAAGGGCTCCCCCCGGGGTGGGGCGAGACAATTTTAAAGAACAAGGGGTAGGGGGAGGGGTTTTTCAGAGGATTCTTAGACCCCAGGTGTTCAAGTCGAACCAAAAGCGGATCGAATTCCACCACTCACGAGCCGTGATCCTTCTAGAGGAACCAATCACCGGCCGAGAAAAAGGCACCAATCAGAGAACAGTGAAAAAAATATATAAGGAAGCGAGGCATTTTGATTTGGGTTAGTGTGAGCACGATGGACTCTTGGAATTATCTAGATGAAGAAGGCAACCCAGTCATCACTACCCTCGAAGAAGAAGAGGTCCCACCGTCTCATCCCTCCCCGGGGGGAGACCCGGGGGGAGATCCGCTGGGAGACCCAGAGGACGAGCTCACGTACGAAGAAATAAATCCGTACAACGCCGATGATTTGTACGCCTTCCTGGAGGATGTGGATTTCCCCCCGGGGGTAGACTACCCCTCGCAAGAACCATTTACATTCCCCGAGATGGAGACTCTAGAGGACGACATCACCGAGGAGGAAATAGAAAGACTCGTCGCCGCGCTGAACCTCCCCACCGTGCTTCCGGAAGTGACGGACCAAGACCTGGAAAGTTTATTTTGTTCAAACTATTGGCAAAAATTGTCCCTCAACCTCTCGTGGGGAAAATTCAGCCCGAAGCCCCCACAGACAGAGAACGAGGACCACGAGGAGGACTACGAGGAGGACCATGAGAACGATTTTGATCCGGACAATTGTCTCCACGCCCTATTTCCCGACGGCAAACGAGTGAGGGAACAGCAGGGAGGAGGGAAAAAGAAAAAAACAAGTGTCACCTCCACTGCCGTGGAGGAGGAGGAAGAGGAGGAGGTGGAAGAGGAGGAGGAGGAGGAGGAGGAAGTCTTTGAACTCCTACAAACCCGGTCCAGAGCGTGCAAAAAGTTCAAGACGACCTGTAAGGACTACGAACTACGAATAAGGACACGAACCCGCGCGACTCTGCCCGAGGTAAGGATTGACTACACTATTTTGGCATGACGTCACAACGCGCGGGCGAGATGGCGCCTGGCGTTAAATCTCCTGTTGCAAGAGGCAGGGGTTCAAGCGCCAAGCGCATGGGTTCGAGTCCCCGTGAGGAAATCCAATTTTTTTCTTTTTCTTTTTTTTTTCTTTTTCTTCTTGATCTTCTCTAGTCGGACTACACTTTTTTATTTATTATTTTAAATTTTTTAAATTTAATTTTTTATTTTTTTTATTTTTATTTTTTTTAATTTTTTAATTTTTAATTTTTTTTAATTTATTTATGTATTATTTATTTATTTTATTTATTCATGTTATGTATTATTTTTTGATGGACAGGCCCTTCAAGACGTCACGGTCGCTATAGAGAGGGTCCTGGAGACCACCCTAGGGGACGCCGGTCCGCAAGACAGAGTACGCCTGACCCTAGACGCTCCGCATCTGGACTACCCATTGGCTTTTCCCTACCTGATGAGGTCCACCCTCACCCCCGCCCTAATCATGGCCAGAATTGGGGAGATCACCCAATCCAATCAAGAATTCATTATGAGGGGCCGCTTCCACATCCATGTGTTTCACGTTAAAATACCCAGTGCGGGAGGAGGGCGTCCGGCCCGTTGCTGTACGACCGACTTGGCGAAATTTAAAAAAATTAAACGAAGTATTGTGAGGATACACAATTATGATGAATTGTGCATGGCCAGAGGATTGGTCACGGCCCTGGCCCTGGTGCAGAACCATCCTGATTACTACGATTTAAGTCGAGGGAGACCCCGACAACGGACTCTAGCCTTGGAGCTCCACCACCAGGCAGGCGTCCCTGTTCAACTGTGTGGGATCCCGGAGCTCAAGCGATTCCAAGCCTATTTGGCAGGCCAAGGGGTAGAAGTGAATCTGGTTTCCCGAGAGCATATGAACGGTATTATTTACTCGGGCCACCTCCCTGAGGCCCGCTACCGCGTGTACCTCTACCAAACCGAGAACAACCACTATGACGTCATCAGCAACATGAGGGGTCTCCTGAACGCCAAACACTTCTGCCCCCTCTGCCAGAAGACCTACAACGACCCTAGACATCACGCTTGTGACACGACCTGTGTCTGTTGTGGGGGCAAGGACTGCACTCCGCTCCCCCATGGGGAGAGATTTTCTTGGAGAAAATGCGACCAGTGCCGGCGGTGGTTCAAGAGTGGGGCCTGCTTCGACAACCACCGCCGTCACCAACCCCACCGGACGGGGCAAGGGAAACTCTACACCAGAACATGGAGTTCGTGCGAACGGTACACACGTTGTGTCCAGTGTGGGGTGACGGTAGACCATCTGGCTCGGGGCAGGGTCGGAGTTCACGTGTGCGGAGAATACCGTTGCCGGAGTTGCAAAACTATTGTCCCCCCGGACCACTTGTGCTACATGCAAGTAGCGGACCAGAAAATCCCGCGCGTAGCCCCAGAAGGGAGAGGAGGAGGAGGAGAAGAAGAAGAAGATGATGAAGATGCCTACGCGGCCCTCCTGGCGGAAGAAGAGGAGACAGAGAGAGCCGCCGCGGAAGACGAGGGGCACGAGGACAAGTTCCGGTACCTGTTCTTTGATTTTGAAGCCATGCCCCTGGAAGCGCAGCACGTGGTCAACTTTGCGGGGGTTTCCAAAGTGTGCGATCTCTGCGTGACGTCAGACTTACCCACCTGCACTCAATGCGGTCCACGGAAAGTAGAGTTCCGAGGCCCCACGGCCCTCCCCCAATTCTGCGACTGGCTCTTCTCGGGGAATCACGAAAACTACGTGTGCCTGGCCCACAACGCCATGGGGTACGACTCGTACCCCATCCTGGAGTATCTCTTCAAGAATGCCATAAAACCGAAAGTGCTCTTCCGCGGCGGCAAGGCTATGGTGGTGACCATCCCCGACTACAAGCTGGTCATCAAGGATTCTCTCCTCTTCATCCCGATGGCCCTCAAACAATTTCCCGTCACATTCGGGTTCCACGCCGAAAACCTCAACAAGCTGGATTTTCCTATCTTTTTTAACAAACCAGAACATCAGCAGTACGTGGGGCCACTACCAGACCTACATTACTACGAACCGGATTCGCTGAGTCCGCAAGGCAAACAAGAACTGGTGGCCTGGCATGCGACCGAACGGGCCCGCGGCGGGGTCTTCGACTTCCAGAAAGAGTTGGCCCTCTATTGCCATCGGGATGTGGCCATCTTGCAACGGGCCTGTTTGGCATTCCGTGGTATTATGATGAAAGCGGCGGGGATAGACCCCTTTACCAAGACCGTAACCCTCGCCTCCCTATGCAACCTAGTGTTCCGCAAGAAATTCCTCAGACCGAACACCATTGCGGTCTTGCCACGGCTCGGCTACCGGCCCAAGGACGTGCAGTCGGCGTTGGCGCTCCAATGGTTGGCCCACGTGGAGCGGCGGGACGGAATTCAACTCCAGCACGCGGGCAATTTCGGAGAGAAGCACGTGGGCCCTTACAAACTGGACGGGTACCACGCCGCCACCCATACGGCCTACGAAATAAATGGCTGCTTCTGGCATGGCTGCGACCGTTGCACCCCTCCAGAGAGAGTGCATCCCTTACTCCACTGCACCATGAGAACGTTGGCCGACCGGACCCGGGACAAAATGTTGTACCTGAAACAGCAGGGGTACCACGTGGTCCAGATCAGGGAGTGGACCCGACCATCGTCGCCCTAGCGCCCATCCCTCAAGCCCAGCTTCCCCTCGACCCCAAGAAAGCGTTCTTTGGAGGGCGAACCAACGGGATCAAGACTTACTGGGAAGCGACCGAGGGAGAATGGGGGAGAGAATGGATGGAGGCGTTGGATGTGTGCTCCCTGTACCCCTGGGTGCAAAAAACGCAACGGTTCCCGCTGGGCCATCCAGAAATCCTTACAGAAGATCTAGACCCTACCCTCCCGTACGAGGGGTTAATTCATCTGAAGATTTTACCTCCACGTCGGCTGTTCTTCCCAGTCCTCCCAACGCACGTGGGAGAGAAACTGCTGTTTACCCTCTGTCGGACCTGCGCCGAAGACAAGAACCAGGCCCCCTGCCACCACGGCGACGAGGCCCGGGCTTTGACAGGCACTTGGGTGAGCCACGAACTTCACGAGGCCCTGCGCCAAGGGTACCGGGTCCTGGAAATGTACCGGGTATGGCATTATCCCGAGTCGGAACAGTGCGATCCCGCCACCGGAGCCCAGGGGTTGTTCACGGACTACGTGAACACTTTCCTCAAGATTAAACAAGAGGCGAGCGGGTGGCCGCCCGGGTGTAACACCGACGCCGAGAAAGCCTCTTTTATAGACAGTTACCGGAGGGCCACGGGGATCTTGTTGGAGTGGGACAAGATCGAGTTCAACGCGGGGATGCGGGCCCTGGCGAAATGGATGCTCAACACGTTGTGGGGCAAGTCCGGCCAGAAGCAGAACCCTCGGCAGACGGAGTACGTCACCGACTTGGCCCGCTACTTCGAGCTCATGCTGAGCGAAGAAAAGGAAGTGCAGGACATTCTGTTCGTCCACGAGGACATGGTGCAAGTGCATTACCACGCCACGCCGCAGCACATCGACTCCAACCCCCACACCAACGTCGTGTTTGCCGCCTACACCACAGCCCACGCACGCCTGAAATTGTATTCTTACCTCGATCTCTTGAAGGACCGCATCGTCTACCACGATACGGACAGTATCTACTACACGCGGAAAGTGGGTCAAGAGGCGCCCCCGGTCGGCCGATTTCTAGGCGACATGACAAACGAATTGAAAGAAGGCGAACACATTGTCCGTTTTGCCTGTACCGGGCCCAAGAGTTATGGGTATGAAACGAGTCAAGGCCGCACAGTCTGCAAAGTGAAAGGACTACGCCTCAACGTACGAAATCGGGCGATCGTGAACCTCGAGACCATGGTGGCCATGGTGCAAGGCCAAGGGGAACCCACACGGACGGTAGTGACGCCGCACGCCATCCACCGCAACACCCAAGACCGGACGTTGCACACCCGCCCAGAGACCAAGACCTTCAAGGTGGTCTACGACAAGAGGGTTCTCCACGGCTACCAGAGCTACCCTTACGGCTACTAAAAAAAAGAAAGAGACTCTAGAAGAATTTTTTTTATTGTAATAAATGGTTCAGTTCCTTTGAGCTGTGATACCAAAGTCTCAGTCTTTTATTTAGTGGAACTCCATCTTGTAAGGCTGGAGTCTTGGATGCTTGCGCAGGAATCCTTCCCAAATACAAATATCATAGACCAACTCCACATAGAATCCATAATAGGTTCCTTCGCAGTCGCTCAGCACATACTGCTTCCTTTCGCCTTCGCTCAGGTATTCTTCCATCCAGTTCCCAAACGTAGAATAGCATAGGTGGCACTCGCCCACAATGACATCGCCGCCTGCCTCAGCTCCATAGAAAGTAATATCTAGACCCATGACGTTCACAGCTTGAAGAGCAACGAGTAATGAGTGAGAATTGTCAAAGCCTTTTTTTCTTTAAGTATTTTTCTTCAGGTGTTTGACGTTCCACCGGCTAATACTCTTGCCTTTGCGCTTGCCCGAAGTGGTCGTCGTTCGGATCGTTGTTTCGGTACGGCCATCTTTCGATTTGCGACTCGTGATCTTGCGCACGGTTTGCGTTCCCCCTGACTTCCTCCTTTTCTTCCTCTTCCGGTTCGCTTGGGCGATTCGGCGTTGCCAGAGCGCTTGTCCAAATCCCGCGGGTCTCGTTAGGGTTCGTGCCATGGCGACAATGAAGGGGGGTTTTAAAAGGACGCCAATTTAAAGGCGGTTTTTGGGCGGAGCCTGTGCCAAAAGAGAGACGGCGGCTACCCCCACGGGGACCCCCACGGGAACCCCCACGGGGGAAGGCTTTGTAGGGGGTCCTGGAAAACGGTGTTTCCTCTCGGCGGGGAGGGAGATCTTTGTAAGGGGTGGGTACTAGTAGGGGTTCTTCTGGAGTCGCGGCGGTTCGTTTAGGCCGGGGCGTGTACTCTTTCTTCTTGGAGATGAGATCCCGGGGGTGGCGGACGAGATCTTTAGGAATTTTTTCTTCCGCTAGAAATTGCATGAAATCACGGTAGCCGGGCGACGTGCGGGTGGAAGAAGGATGCACCGCTTCTTTAATCAGATCGGCAATTTGACTGCCCGGCAGGGTTTGCCCGTAGAGTTTCACTTCCCCTTGCGCATTCCAGGTAATTTTCTGAGTTCCTTTCAACTTCAACAGATTGACCAGCACCGACGCTAAAGGTTTGCTGGAAGGGGGTACGCGTCGCAAAGCGCCCCTTTGGCTCTGGGTTAACACTTTGGCCGCCACGGCCATGAAGGGGCTAGGCTCAAGGGTTTCGCGACGTCGGACGTATTTTTGGAGTAAATCTTGAAACTGGTCGGCGCTTTCCGGTTTCTCTGGGTTTTCTAGGACCTGCGCCATGGCCGTTTGGTACTGGCTGAGCACTTTAACCCCTTTGGTCGTGTCCACACGAAGCTGTTGTTCCAACCACCGCATGGACTCTTCCGACACCAAGACCATGCGCATAGGGTTCTTCCCCTCGGCCTCTTTCATCGCTTTTTTCGTTTGTGTCGCTTCACTGACCATCGCGTCACGGAAATTCCTACTGGGGCTGCTGGAGGATGATGTGGGGCCCGCTTCCTTTTCCCTGTCTGGGATTTCTTCTTGGGCGGCCGCGTCTTATACTTTCTTCGGTTTTGCTTCGCCGCCCGCACGGTCCTGCTGACTTTTTTTCCCGGGACGGTTTGGCGCTGCCTTTTTCGCAGGCGGGCTAAAAATAACTGCCACCGGGCCGGGTCTGTACCCTCGGGCGCCGGCAAGTTGCGGATTGGTTGGACCATAAGACCTAAGCGGCTTCCAGAGCTTTCTTGGCTCCGTAAGCCACGCCTCCACTGATAGCTCCGGCGGCGGCCGCTTTGGCAGCAAAAACGGCGGCGGCAATGAGAGCGGCGGTCGTGAAAATGAAGCCCCCTCGCTGGCCCACGGCCTTTTTAAGCTTGGCTTTCTGCACCGCTGTCGAGGAGGAGAGCAGAATCCTTTTCCTCACGGCCGGCGGCAGGGCTTTGTTGGCTATTTTTCGAAGTTTCACCTTGATGGGAGCAAAGACTTTCTTGGCGCGGACCCCTATCGGAAAAGTTCCACGCAAGGCGTTGTGCACCACTTCGCTGACGGCGTTGATTTGAGTGTGACTCGCGGCCCGGATGAGTTTCTTTTTCTGACCGAGATCCGCTTTGGCAAATTGTCGGATGAACAGCGCGTGACGTTGAAGCAAGGGGGAGGCCATCACCACAACTGAACGGTTTCCCTGGGGGGCTTAACCTATAAAGTTAATCCAACCCCCTTTGTTCGGGACCTTTTTCGACACGGAAAAGGGGGGATGGAAGGTTGTTTTGTTGGGTCTCTTCCACACCGCCCCACGAAGCTCTCGACCCCCTGATTTACTCGCTCTTTGTACCGAGGGGACCTTCTTCTTCTTTTTCTTAGTACCACCTCGTTGCTCTCTTAGTTGCAGTTGCTTTCCTACGAGGTGCTTTTGTAGTTTGGTGTAGAGCTTGTTGTAGGACAAACCAGGCATCACAACCTTGGCTGTTTGTGATAGGAGTTTCAACAGGTCCAACGCATTGCCCACCCCCTTTTGATCCTCCTCCAGCACGTAGGCGCGATGCTGTTGTCCCTCCTCAGAGAAAATGTTGGTGCGCAGCCGGATTTGGGGTGGGGTCCGGGGGTACAGGTCGAAGAGGAGGTAGCCAAAGGGGCGTTGGGTCGCGTCCTGGTAGGCTCGCATCACTGCCGGCACTTGCCCCGGAAAGGCCTGCTCGGCCAATTTTCGGACTTGTAATGAATCCCGAGCGTTTTTAAAAGCCACCAGGTAGTGCGCGTTGATGGAAATGGTGCGCGCATACTTGCCTGGCGGGAAAATGTTCTGGGTCAGGTACAGCACCGTAATGTTGCGGTGGTGCGAGCCTTTGGTGAACAGGTCCACCACCCGCTCGTCCTTGGAGCCTTCTTTCATCAAATCGTCCAGGATCAAGAGGCCTGGCTTGCCGCGAAAGGGGGCGTACGGGTCGTCGGGAAGCCCCTCCACAAATTTCACACCCAATTGTTTCTGCAGGGTGGTGAATCGGGGTTGCCAGGCGCTGCCATAGCAGTACACGATCGTGAAGGGCTGCTGGGTGAAAAGGGATTTCGCGTGGCGCAGAAGTCTTTCGGTGAACACCGTTTTTCCCGATGGACTCTGACCCGTGATCAAGATATTGCAGGGCGCTTGGAAACGGACATCCATCGCGCCTCACACCCTTCCCAAGAATAACAAGACATGGAGGTGGGGAACTTGTTTTATTTTTTATTTTCTCTCAAACTGATAACACATTGTTCGTGAAGGGAACTGCCTTGCCGCTGCCACTGCGCCACACTCCGGCGCTGGTACTGGCGCTGCCAGGCTTGGAGGGCACGGTCCCTGGTTGTCTTGGTCTTCCACTGCTGGAGGTTCTGCAGGACCTCCGCCAGGGTCCGGCCGTGGGCTCGGCGCAGGAGGTAATACAGGCAATAACTGCCGCATACGCTGGACTTGTTCCCTTGCAACATCACACTGTTTTCCCTATGCTGGGCGTTCCCCTGCCGCACGTACTCTTGCAACCCGTAATAAGAGGCGGGAAAGCCATAACTGTCGAAGAATTCATTCACGCCTTGGCGCGGAAAATAAAAGGCCAACCAATGGGTGCCTGGTCCGTCGGCGTTGTCGGTATTGAGAATGAACGAGGCGGGGCGGGTCACGCGGCGGGGCCGTAGGTCCATGGGAAACACGCCCCGAAACGAGGCGCGGAGCCACCAATCGTGGCGGGCCAAGACCGTCAATTGCGAAGTGTAGGTGGTCATCTCTGCTTACAACTTTTTCACTTCTCGGCTGCTGCTGATTTCGTACGCGGCGTCAAACTCGCAGTTCACGTACACCGATAAGGTCTGGGCGACCCATGCTGCAAACTGAAGGCGGATGCCCACCGTCCCGTACTGTTGTATGTTCATGTGCGCTGCGTTGCCACTGCCGTCTGGGGTGAAGTCAAAACACAAGATGGCGTAGCCCTTGTCCCAATCGGTTCGGGTAATGTCAATCCCATGGTTGGCGTTCATGGCGCCTTGGGCCAGGAACAGGGTATTGTAACCGTCCAGGGTTTTTCCCGTCGCAAATTCGACGCGGGAGAAGGGGGTGGGGGTGCCGTCGACCGTGACCGTCGCGCGGGTCATCCCAAACCTTTGGAAATGGAAAGGGTTCTTTTTCAGCGCTCCCAAACTGCTCCCACTCTCCACCAAGGCAATGCGCATGCGTCGGGGGATGCGCCCGCCTAGGAAATCCGTTTTCTCAAAGGTGGTGTCGCCCTGGGAAATGGTGAACATCCATTCTTCCTCGCTGTTGTAAGGGTAGAGGACGGGCTGGGACACGAGTTTCACTTCGATGCTCTTCATGAAGTCCTTGTTGCAGACACTGACACGGCGGAAGAAAGTGACCCGCTTCAGCACGATTTTAGCGGCGGCCGCTTCCGCCGCACCACTGTCCCCCATGAGGGCGAAGGCGTTGCTGGCGGGGGTGAGGCGGAATTCTAGGGGCACTCCGTTGAGGAGCAGTTTGTTGGAGAAGGCCGCGTCAATGTAAAACATCCCGGTCAGTTCCACCACTTTGCTTTCCGCCGTGTAGCCCGCCCGCGTAGTCAACCCTGTGTTGTCCCCGGTGATGTCGAAAACTTCCATGGAACCGGCCATGTCTTTGTAGTACAGTCCCGAGGTCAGGTAGGATTTCTTGGCGGCTGGGGTAAAGTTGAGGAGGGTGCTGAGGTAGGCTTTGTAGGGGTAGGTTTTGGTGCTCATGGTCATCCATTCCCCGTTCAAGGCCATGTCTACTTGAGACCAGAGGGAATGAAACCAATTGTTGACGGGCCCCAAGTTCAAACCGGCGGTCAAATTCCCTCCGTCGGCTTTCACGAGGTTGGCCGTCACCTTGAAGTAACTTCTAGGCAGCACGGTGTAATAGGGACTGGCCGGGAGGTAAAATTCCACGGGCGACCCGGGCAAGAGGGCCGATTTGGGAGCGTGCTCCGACCAATAGCCTCGTTCTTCGACCGCTTGGGCCAATTCCTTGCCGAAAAAATCCAAATGGGTGTTGTAGCCGCCCATCATGTTGGGCAGGGGCGGTTTGCCCATGCCTGCGACCGTAGCCATCAATAATCGTCGTCAAAGATATCTCTCTCCACACGTGCACGCTTGACGGGCGTTGAAGGAATGAGTGGGAAAGTCTGTTTTTGCTTTCTTTTATTCTTGTTGGCCACGGGCCGTGCCGGGTTCTTCGTATTTTTGGCCGGCTTCTTCGTCTTTTTCCTTTTAGGCGCTACCCCCGCTAACTTTTCCAGACCTTGGATCAACTTTTTACTGGTTTTCTTGCCGAGCACGCGGGCCGTCCCTTTGCTCGTGTCCTTCACGATTTGTTTCACCACCCTCTTGCCAAATTTCTTTTTCAGGCGTGCGAGTATCTTTTGTCCTCCTTTTTTAGCCACCGCCCCCGCGACGGTCCCGGCCAGCGCTTTGCCTGCCATGACGGCCAAGGGGGCTAGCGCTAAGGGCAAGAGTCCACCCTTTTGATTTGTGACCGGTTCGTAACGGCCGAGTTCATTCCAGCGGATAGGGATGAGTCCACCGCCGCCTTGCTGGCCGCGGCCTCCCTGGAAGACAGGAATGGAGGAGGGCATGCGTTGAGTGGTGGGGGGTGCAGGTTTTGCACGGAACACAGGTATCGAAGACCCTCCGCCAGCCACAGCCATAGAGCCCGCAGACGATCCATTCATGCTTTCCTTTTCAGAGCGCGCTTCACAAATTCCAACGTCGCCACCACGGTAGCTGTTGAGGTGAATGAGAGGCGTTGGCCGGACTCGTCGGTTATAAGGATTTCCAGCGTGTCAAACACCGTTTTGGCGAGCGGGAAGTAGCGCATGACCGGAAAGTCTCGTTCCACCACCTTGTTGTACGAGACCTGGGCCGACACGACACGCAGCAAGGGTGCTTTCACATCCCCCACGATATGCGGCTCGATCAGATCGCAGTACACGTACAAACTGCGTACGGGTTGGTGTTTAAAATCGCGGTTGAGCAGGTAGGGGGTGGGCGTCCAGAATTTCAGACCGGAATAATAGGTGGACCAACACTCGGGCTGGTACCCCACCAGGGGTGTGTTGTCGTCCGCCGGAAAGTATTCGGGCTTTCCTTTCCCAAACCCAAACAGCTTGGCCAGCCAGGGGCTCATGGCAATTTGGGTCTCCTCCTTGTTGAGTTTAAGGGTCAACATGGCGGTTCCTCTAGTCTGGTACCAAAACCATAACACACCAGGGGATTTCATCGGAATGGTAGCTTGGACTGCCATGACGTTCGCGTAGTTCCCGGTCGGTACCACAAAGGAGTTTGCGATCTTGCGATGGCCGGTAAACAAGTTAGCGCCTTTGCCCGTACTCGCGTTAGTGATGTAGTACACAGTCCGTTCTTTCTCCAAAATCGACGCGGGGATCAGGATGGGTTTGACCAGCATCGCCTCCCCTATATTCGTCTTCACGAAACTGGACAACAACGTTGTGCGAGGGCCCGGTTTTTTCAACAGGTGCGCAGGATGTGCGGTGGCCTTTTTGGGATCGTCCTCCAAGCCGATCATGTAGGCCAGTTTAGCGGGGAGGACTAACATGTAGCCGCCCGTCGCGTTTTGAGCCAATTCCAGGATGGTTTTACCCATGGCATTATTGGAAGATTCCACTCGGACGCTAAATGTTTTCATGATCGAATAGTAGCCCCCTTGCAACATCGCCAGGCGCATGGCTGTGACCAGTTCTGTAACCGTTTCGAAAGACTGTGGAGTAAAGGTGATGTTCGGGAGGAGGTCGTAGGAGATTTCTACTTCTGGATCAAGTGTTTCGTGGATCATCGAGAATTGGCGGTCTTGAACTTGGGGGAACAATTCATCCCAGGCGCGTGGAAATTGCAGGTGGCAGAGGGCCATCTCCCACTGCCGGTCCAAGACCAACATCTCCGGGAGCCGGATACGAAAATGTGAGCCCGTGTTATTGGGAAAGGTAGCCCGGCTGGCCACGCTAGGCAGCGTCATCCAGATGCGGTCGGTGTTCATGCTTTCCGGAAATGGAGGGTCACTTCCACCTTGGAGGTTTGCGGAAATGAAACAAGTTTCCCTTGCTCGTCGGTTATAAGGATTTCGAAATCCTCAAACACCGTCTTGGACAACCGTCTGTAGTACAGGGGGGCAAAGTTGCGTTCGTGGACCTCACCGTCCCCGGGCCCTGAAAAAAGGACTCTCAACAAGGGGGCTTTCGTATCCCCCACAATACTGGGTTCCACCAAATCACAGTACATGTATAAGGTCGTCTTCTTCTGGGGACTGGGGAAGACCAGAGTCGTGACCGCCATTTCCCAGTCTCGAGACAACGTGTACATTTTATGGAGATGGATACGGAACCGGGACGGGGCATTGACGTAGGTGGAGACGTAAGACTTCACCCCGTGGGTTAAGGTAATGTAAAATTCCTCCTCCTCCATCCTCTCTTTCTCCACAATGACTCCGACCGTCGGAACAACCAACTCTTTTATTTCTTTTTTTTCACCCGTACGTTTGGGTCTGGAGCTGAGTGACCGGGACCCAGCTGTTAAATTTAGAGGGGTACCCTTCCCATTTCACCAAGACTTCTTCCTGGTTCTTCTTCTTACCGCGCCGGCGTTGCAACACCTTTTCGATGATAAAGAGACTTTCTTTTTCCACGGCCGCCGGCGTCATCTCGCTTTCGTAAAACGTTCCCCGCAACGCCTCCCCGCTCAAGTCCTCCAACCGGTAGACGGGAGGGGTGCGGTAGTCCAACCGTTTTATCACCGTGAACACTTCCTCCGACCAGTTGGCCAGATAGCTTTTTTCAAAATGACCTTTGGTCTTGCTAATCCGTACCGTGTCGCCGGAACGGTACAGCGGTTTCTTCGGTTTCCTCTTTAGTGGCGTCGGCTGCTTTTCCCGGTACAAGACGGCCCGCACCTCGTGGTCGTTGAAGGGCGTGACGGTGATGGGGGCGCGTCGAATACTGCTGTGAACGGCTCGGTTGTACCCGAGCACCAATTGGGGGAGGACTTTCAAATACTCTTTCTTCCCGGTGGCCGTGAAATATTTGTACATGCGTCCCTTGAGCGTCCGGTTGAACCGCTCGGCAATCTGGGCTTTGGTCTCGTTGTACGTGACGAAAAAGGCTACGTCATTCTTTTTTAAAAAGGCCTGGAACTTGCGGTTGGTAAATTCTGTCCCGGCATCGGTCTACAACCGCAACGGTTTCCGTTCGCGGAACACTTGGGTAAAGGCGCGCACCAATTCCTCTCCCGTCTTGTTCTTCAGGGGGACCGCCCACGCGTACTTGGACAACACATCGATGATGGTCAAAATGTGTTTGTAGCCCTTGTTGAAGGCACTCGTGGCTTGCATGTCCACCAGATCCGCCTGCCACTGTTCGTCGAGGGCCAGCACGCGCACGCGCCCTCGCAGAATTTTTTTTCGAAAAGGCCGGTGCAACGTAAAGGTCAATTGTTTTTTCAGCCAGGCTAAAGTGGTGGTGCGGGTCACCCCCACTTCGCTAGCCGCTTTCACCAGACGGGCAGCACCCCCAAAGGCAGCAGGGCTGCTGGGGTCGTAATACAACGCCTCGAGCAGCGCGGAAGGATTCTTTTTCTTCTTCTCCTTCTTGCGCCCCATAATCCTCAAAATGAGAGCCCTGAATAATCACTTTTCCTCCGCAACACGCCAAGAGACAACGGACACGTTTCAAAATGCCGTGGCACTTGAGGGACGGACCTCCTCCTCCGCCGCAGGGCATTCTGTACTCTCCCCGAGTCTAGCGCGCGGTACCTCCCTTATACTTTTTTCCCCCTAGAAAAGACAGATACCGTCATTTTTCCCTGGATATTTTTATTGTTTTTTTTACAGAAAAAACTAGAAGCCGAAGGCAAGAGAAGAAACGGGGACATCGTCTTCGATGGCTTCTTGAGTCGTGGCGTGCTTGCTCTCGAACGAAACCGTCCTCCCGCTGTCTTCATACAGTTTGTAGGTGTAGGTCGGGGGGTTGGTGAACACGACCGCCGCTTGCTGGATCACGCAGATCCCTTGGTCTACATCCAAGTAGACCTTCCTCAAGGCCTTCATCAATAGCTCTCGCGCAAAGTTAGGGCCCCGCTTCTTGTCTTGTCCCTCCGCCTCGAAGAGGCCCCACGCAAAACTGTGGGCCACCGTGTTGAGGTAAGGGAAGAGCCCGTCCGTCATGGGGGTCGACTCGCACAACAGCTTCCATGGTTTCCTCGGGGTACGTGTCGTGAATACCGGTAACGTAATGCATCCCAAAACGCCTCACTTTGTCGTAGAGGGGATTGTCCCTATCCGAGATCCTCCGTTTCCGGAATAGGTGGGTGATCAGGGTGGCGACCAACTCCTCCTGCACAGCGTAGTAGGTGCCTTGCACATGCGCCTTGTAGTTCGTTTCCATGATCTCTACCCAAGTCTTCCTCCCTGGTTTTGTTTCCATGAGCAAGTCGTCCAGGCTAGCCTTGCTGCCTTGGGTAAGTGTGAAATGCGGGTCAAAATCATGGACCCCACGCTTCTGCAGCATATGGAAGGTCAACCGGTCCACAAAGTACCGCACGGCCGTCACGAACCATGACAGAATTTCTTTGGGCCTCTTCAACTCCCTCTTCTCGTCCATCCTATCGTCATACGCCTCCTGTTCTTCCAACCTCTTCTCTCTCTTGGCTCTCTTGGCACTCTTTGTAGCGTCGTCCTCTTCTTCTTCTTCCTCTTCCTCCATGGCTTCTCTGTTCAACATCATCCTCCTATACCCTGCCCTCTGCTCGGTCTCTTCATCTTCTTTTCGATCGTCGGATAATTCATTATCTCCCTCCACTTTATACTTCCCTAGGGCTGTGATCAAGTGCTCCCTCAAGACAAGGCAGGACCTCCTCGCGGGGGTCAACCGGTCCACCTCATACGTCACAGGAAGGACACAGGCACGCACTTTACGACGGTTCAGGCTCGTGGTGACCAGACTGTGGCTGAGGTGGCAGGCCAAGCGGTACAGGCGATCGTTTTGATAGGAGCGGGTTCGCCTTCCCTGGACGTAGTGATACAACTCAAACTCCGAATAGTCATAGAGTTGGTACAACAGCATGGTGGTGCAGTGGTCCCAGATAGGCAACAGAATAGCGTACTCTTCGTTCAGGATTTTGGTCGTGACGTGGGGGCATAACTCCTTGAGTGTTTTCTCGTGATACTTCTTCACCTGGGTCTGGCATTCGTCAAAACTCAGACCGAGGTTGTGGGTGTCGTTCCAGTGCAGGGTGGCCCGGCTGTACCGTTCACACAAATGGTAGTACAGGTAAGCAAGGAAGTGCTGATACTCTACTATGATGGCGTACTCTCTCTTGTACCGGGTTTCTTGCTCTGGGAAGTAGGGGTCCGGGAGTAGTTCGCCGAAGCTTTTGTCGAAATGGGACTGGCACGCCGACTCTATCCTCATGTAGCGGGAAGAGATGATTTGGCGGACCACCCTCATCTCCACATCGTAGGATTCGGCATGGTACCAATACCTGTCGTTACGGGCGTCTTGGGTACGGCTGCGGTACAAGCAACCCTGCTCTCCCCAGACCAGGTCTTCACGCATTCGCGTCTCGCACAACTCGGCCCATGTCAGCTTCAGGCCCTCCTTCAGGGGAAACCAGCGGAACAAGAAGTTCGTCATCTCCCTCAGGAAATTGTTATGCAAGGAGCAACTGGACCATTTGGCGCCCACTCCCAGATGGTGGCACACGGCCGCCTCGTTCATATAGTTGAATTCCATCATGACCAACTCGTACATCATCGCGTACAGCGCCTCCCGATCTTCATTGTCCACATCTATGCTGAGCCAGTAATGCACGCACCCCGCCAGCATGTGTTGCAGTTCCTTCAAATACCGCACCTCCAGCAACTTCTTCACGACAGAAAACTCCTTCTTCACCGTCTCTTCTACCGACTGCCGGCCCCAGATCTCTCTCTCACTCATCAGGTCTTTGTAGAATTTGGCCAAGAGACCCCGGCACACACTCCTCATGTCCTCCCTGTACTTGAATAGGAGTACTTTGTTATCGTCATAGCTGAACAACCACGCGTCCTCCGCGTTATAGCCACGTGGAGGAATCTTCAAAGTCAAGGCTTTGCGTTTGCCCTCCCGTTGGGCCACTTGCTGCACCCGCTGAAAACAATCCCCGTTCGCGTAGGAGACCACCGCCATGTACAGGGAGGCCAACGTGACGTGCATCGGACTCATGGGAGGGAGGTCGCTATGCCTCGTCTCGGTGTTCATGAGGCGTATCTTCTGCAGAAATCCTCCAAACAATTGGGCCATGTCGTCCGTCCCCTTTTCCCACAGTTTGCCTTGCCACGTTTGCAAAATGACATACGCTTGGTCGGTCGTGAGCTGTTTCAGGCTGGCCACCACCTCGTCCCTCATCTCTAGCGTGACGGGTAACGCACACATCTGCCCAAAATAGGGCAGGAATTCGTTCAGGTGTTCCGGCGAAAAACCTTGGCGAGCTTTCTCCCAATTCTCGGCGAATCCCTCTTTCGGCCGAATTATTTTCCATTGCGAAATGTCGGCGGTCACCAAAGCCACGTACAAATGTTGGGTCAACGCTTTAAATTGTTCACGGCTCGCTTTGTCCACTTCGTCGGCCGATAGGAATTTCATCGTGTTGATCATCTTCCCAAAGAGTCCACACTTTATGGTACTCTCGATAGAGCATAGACACCACGGCAAAGAACCAAAACAACATGAATGCCTTCTCCCCAAGGGTTCACTTTTTTATACGACCCGGGGTCTTTTCCGGCCAGCCAATCCGAAGCCTGGGTTTGGTCTCTCCCGACAAAACCCCCCCTCCACCCCTGGCGGGACCCCCCTAAACTGCCGACCAATCCCAGGCCTGGGTTTGGCCCCCAGCGGGTGACAGGCACTTGCCCCGTCACGTGACGTTATTTTAAGCCCCGCCCCTTGGGGCCTTTGGCGGCACAACGCGCGAAATGAGGGACCGCGTGCGTAATGGCGTCGTTTTAGGCCCCGCCCCCTGTTTCGGCCAATCAGGAGGCAGAGAATCTGCCGCCAAGTGACCCTTGATACTACTAATGTTGATCCATTTGTATGTAAAAAGGTAGGATACTTCATCTTTGAAGCATTTGATCGGAAAAACCGATCGCTTACACGTACCGCTGAGATTTAAAATCGTTCGCTTAGTGACAGCTCATTTACTTGTAAAGCAATACCATTTATGTATATGGAATGCTAATAAAGTTCTATTATTTGTTATTGCTTAGATCGTAAGATCTTTTTATAGTGCTTGTAAATGAACTTGCCTGTTTTCCAGCTATGTAAAGCGTCTTACGACGTTTAGAATTAGGGCGCTATATAAATGTAGAATTATTACTAGGGCTGCCTGTGGCAGCACCGCCGAGGCCGTTATTTTTTTGGTTCCGTGCAGCAAAATTTCTGCGCATGCGTTAAATTATGCATTAATTGACCTCGTGGCGCTGATAGATTTCGCCATCGGACGGTATTCTTGTTTGAGGTACGTTTCGTAGGTTTTATGCCACATTTGATTTTACTCTCGGTCATAATACATACCAGCGCAAACACCGTGATCTGTAGGCCAACACTAAAATAATTTTGAGCGTGTTTTTGGCTGTCGCTCGCCAACACGAAGCCAGAAATACCCCGGAGAAATAAACACTCAGAACAGAATAATTTATGATGAGCGAAGCAATATTCAACTCTCACGGTAAACTTAAACAAGAATCCTCTCACGGCCGAGGTTTTGGTTCGAGAAATTAAAGGCTTCCAACAGTTCCCTTTATAGTTCTGTAATATAATGAGCAGACTGCAGTTTTGGGAAGGAGGGTAAAAGCTTTTAAATATAGATAACCAACAGGCATTTCAGTTAATTTTCTTTAATCCAACAAATATAACCAATATGGACGCGATCAGCGAGCTGCGATAAAGAGCCGCAGGGTAGAAAGAACAGTAGATAAATATAGTGATAGCTCCATCATAGGTGGACAGGATACAACTTATAATATGGGACAAATATAAACATACATTTGAGACACTCATCTATTCGTACTCTGAACCTGCAGAACAGCAGACTAAATTGTAAGCGTGCGTTACATGAATAAGTAGAGGTCAACTTCTTTAATTTACATACACGAGAAATTTAAAAATATTAAATTACATATATATATATACTAGGGCAGCAGAGAATTATGTCACCGCGCTACCGGCCACTCCTAAAGACTGCAACCCTGCTAGCAGAGGTTAGTTTCTCTTACCCTCTCTCCAGTTCCACTAACGAGGGAGAAAGTAACCTCTGCCACTATCCGAACGGTTTTCTGTTGAGCATGCGCCACGGTATCTGGATTTCCATTGGCCGAGAAAAACGAGACAGTAAACATTGTAGATTTCCTATTGTTAACGGCAAGAGAAGGCGTGGGAAAAATAAAATAAATTTCCTTCGTCGAGAGTGATGTTGCTTTCCTTGAGGTTTGACACAGCTGCTTTTAACACTACTTCGAACTCGCTCACGCTCATGTTCACTCCAAAAACAGATGACATCTTGAAACTGCAGATTCTAGACTGGGCAGTGTTTTAATAGTATCAGCAGGTCATGTGCGTGTGACGTCGATCTCGAGAAACCGGTTTTTAAACCGGTTAGTCATGTGACTTACCTCCAAAAACTTGGAGCCGGCGAGATCTAAAGAACCGTTCGGATAGTGGCAGAGGTTACTTTCTCCCTCGTTAGTGGAGCTGGAGAGAGGGTAAGAGAAAAGAACCTCTGCTAGCAGGGTTAAAGACTGCTAAATTCAGCTAATATTTCTTCCCTTCGGTTATTACTAAGAGGATTTCAAATGAAAGTGTATTTCATCTTCAATCTCATGTGGCCCGAGTGAAGCCCAGATGGGCTCTTGTTATTAGAGTATCCGAGAAGGAAAAAAAACTGAAGTATTAATCATCGCGGGCAGGTTCAAGTGCATGTATTAATAGCGTATTAAGAGCGAATGCCTGTAAATATCGAGCAAATCGAAATTTCGTGGTCAAACTCGAAAAAAAAAATCGCTCATATTAGGTCTACAGATAGGTATTACCAAGTAAATACACGTGCTGGAGTTCGTTTTTCAAAAAACCGCCCGAATTTTGAGAAAATCGAGAAAAGCGATTCTGGCTGTCGGCAGCCTCAAAACAGCCAACTGTCCAAGGTAAATTAGCAGGTCTCAAAACTTCTCTCGTATGCAAAAGTGAAGCAACCTTCCAAAAATCTGTCCCGATATATTGATTTAGAAAGCGGAAGGGTTTCACATCTCATTTGGGATGAAATTTTGATCTTGGCAATAATTCGAGAGGCGAGCAATCACAATTTAGGACTCGTATTTTTTCAACAGGCAGAAATATTGATTCCACATCAAAATCGCGATGGAAATTTTATCCATGTGCCTCACCTTCGATTTTTCTAAAAAGTTGTGATTACACATTGAGCTAACACATATGTAAAATCTGGAATGGGTAATTTACTTTGCGCTTCATACGAAACCCTCGAATTTGGAGAAATTTTGAATAAAATTCGAGACAATTGAATAATTAACTCTTTGTTATTGTCTGACTGTTTGCAGATTCCGAGCACAAATCTAACTTAGGAAGTGAATATCGAACTTAAATTGAAACCTGAGAATTGGAAAACAACTTACCTCAAGGGTATGGCATTTGCAAACTTCTACTTCATTTCTTCTTGATTTTAAAGACGGGTATAATAAAGTTGCTCCGCAAGTGATTGACAACACGGAAGGTCAATTAACAGTTCATCTCGAAACCTCACGTATTCCAACTGTGATAAAACAAATTGAACATCGGCAACACGTACAAACTCCTTTTGGTCTTTGGAAGGTTGTTCTAAAACTTTTGCCTCTAACAGAAACAGTAATGTTAAAGATAAACTGGGAACAGTAGCAGTCGACATGCATCGGTAAGATGGACGGGATGGTCGTAAAACATGGACGGGGACGCGGGGACATGGGGACGCGGGGACGTGGACACGCGGGGACGCGGGGATGGGGACGGGGACGTGGGGATGGGGACGCGGGGATGGGGACGCGGAGACGTGGGTATGGGGACGCGGGGACGTGGGGACGTAACCTTAGAAACACTAACGCTAAAATTAAAAGCGAGTAATTATGTGTGTATTCAATGCATTGTTTTTTCACTAACTCGTCATTTAGGTAATCAAAAGCCGTTTGACCTCGAAAACCGACGCCATCTTGGAAAAGCCTCGTTTCCATGCGCCCTGAGTGAGGTAAATGAGCATGGGAAGCAACCTGGGTGGAAAAAAGATACTCACTAAAACTAATAGGGGTTGTTTACATGATAAGAGGGTAACCCTTGTACTAGGGTCATCCTACATACATATCTTTAATAGAAGTTCCCATAGACCCATTCGAAAATGGCGTCCAATTTAATTAACTATTGTTTAGTACTGACTAGCCTCGCTTACACGTTCAAAAGCTTTTGTTTGTACTGACTAGCCTCGTGTTCACGTTACCAGAACAATAGCTTTTTAAATTGGACGCCATTTTTCGAATGGGTCTATAGGGGCTTTTCAACAACTATTTACAATGTAACAACGTTAACAGTAACAAAATAATGAAATAGTAAAATACAATTACTAAATATAATCAGGTGAGTTAAAACTATTGAAGTAGAAGTGTATTAAGTAATATGGTACATAGCACTACTCTAAAAGCGCTAACTTTAGTTGTTTCTTAAATTTAGCAAAATTAGGTTCCTTTTTAAGGTCTGCTTCCAATGAGTTCCAGATCTTAACACCCCTATAAGCGAAAGATCTTTGTCCACTTGAGGTGCGAAGTTTAGGGATGTTTAGGTCGTTACGGGACCTGATGTTACGATTATGGATAGCAGACCGTTTACAGAACTTACTCACTAGATATTCTGGGGCAACTCCGTTTATACACTTGAATGTCATTAAAGTGTCCCTATAAACTAAATTATCTCTAACAGGTAGCCACTGCAGTTGGCATAAGCCTGAAGAAATATGGTCATACTTCTGTATACCTAAGATGACTCTGGCGGCGAAATTTTGAACGAGCTGTAATTTCTTAAAATGTTTGTCAGAGGTGTTTGCCCACACGGACGAACAATAGAACAGTTTACTTAGTACTAAACCATTTATTATGGTTTTCATAGAAACTGGGCTAAACAGGTGTTTAACCCTGTTGATTTGACAGAGGCTTGACATACAAGAAGATACTACGTGAGAGATATGCGTATCGTAAGTTAAGTTGGAGTCAATAACTACACCTAGATCTTTCGCTGATGAAACAGGGGTGAGTTGTTTTCCTAAAAGATTAATACAAGCTACATCTTGGGGCACTAGGTTTAGCATCTGGCGAGTTCCAATGTGAAGCACCTTAGTCTTATCGGGATTAATTAATAGACTATTTCTACATCACCAGTGGGCCACTCTTTGCAGATCTTCTTCCAGTGCTTTGATACTGTCATTCATATCGTTTCTCGCGAATGACAAGAACAATTTAGAGTCATCTACATATGATTCTAGAGAGCAGTGACGGGTCACAGAAGGTAAGTCGTTTAAGTAAATGGTGAACAACAGAGGTGATATCTTAATAGTAGAATCATTCTACCGCCATTGTATTCTGCGTTCTGTTTGGTCAGTTTTGTCTCGGGTACCTGAGCGGGTACGATCATCCTAGCACTAGTTCAACCTTTGCACGCGTTACTTCATGTAAAGATCTAGAGTTCGCTAGGGACAACTCGCCTACCCGGAACAACTCTATTCTAGAGTCAAATTTTACAATGCAAGTTGCTGGAGTTGTCTAGCAATTAGTGGGTAACATACCAGCACTATAGGTTCCCCAGGACACTAGACAGCTCGACAGCAGCAAAAAAGAGCACCACAGAAAAAGAATCAACGTTAATGCACCAATGACCCGTCAAAACTCTACTCGTGTCCTCTATGCTTGAATGATTTTGGCGGCCGCATCATGTTGAGATGACCCGGGCTACCTGAATCAGTTTGCTTGTAAACCCGAGCTATCTTTGAGCATAGTGCTAGCACTAGGGTCAACCCCCACCTCCCCTCCTTCATGTAAACACCCATTAGCCTCCGAAAATCGCCGACTTCTTTGCGCTCACTTCGTGACTCCCTTTAAACTGGGCTATCAGATTTTCATAAAATGACTGTTTACAGTTTGAAAAATCTTGTAATTTTCTTCATATCTCGGGCGGAGTATGCCGCATATTATGTCGCTTGATGAAGCTCTATGGCGGTCCGGTCCTTCCCAGGCTCCATAATCTCACTAAGAGAGCGTGGAAACGAGGCTTTTCCAAGATGGCGTCGGTTCGTGAGGGAAAACAATTTTGATTACGTGTTTTCTAACCTAAATGACCAGCTATATAGTGATAAAACAATGCATTGAATACACACATAATTACTTGCTTTTTATTTAGTACTGTGTTTCTAAGGTCACGTCTCCACGTCCCCGCGTCCCACGTCCCCACGTCCATTATTTTACGACCATCCAATTTTTTACGGCTTTTTCTCCTTTGTCAGTTTTATTTAAGTTTTTCCTCTATTTTAAGCTATTAGAGCCCCCATGTACACTAAAAACATCGTGCGCCGCAACACGGTCACGATGAGAAAAATAAATTATATCGTCACGAACTGATATAAAAAGCCATCAGATACTGTCAAATTAATAACTTTTCTGGTTATAATTAGGTACTTTATGAACATGTTGTCGACGTTGAAGAGCTAGAAGGAAAGCCTGCCATGGAGAAAAGGAAAGCTGGGATATCTGTTTACTTTTATTCTTTGATTCGAGCGCGCCTGGTAAGTTTATAAGCAAATTAATGTTCACTCAGTTAATTTTCACGGGTTTTTAGCTTAAAATAGAGATTGGATAAAACTGAGAAAGGAGAAAAAGAAGTAAATATTTTTTTTTAGTGTCTGCTGTAGGAATCGAACTCGCGCTCTAAACCATTCTACCATAGAGCCAACTCACTTGAAGAACAGTTTCAAAATAACGTACATATATAATATCTGAGCCCGTGAACATGCACCAATCAAGGGCACTCAACGAGTACTTTTTGAAATTCGTTTGAAACCAGTTGTCTGCTGCTTATCTAGCCATTTTAAGGCCCCTACTATGTCTTTTGACGTATTCTAGAAAGCTATTAGCTGTTCGGATTTTCTAGGTGGAAATCGCGTCAACCGAAAATACTATGGCAAAATATTCCCGGCCTACGAATTTGTTAGTAGTCTAGAACAGAAACAATAATTTTCTAGCCCAAGTAACTTCATGTTGCAAAGTTTTGTGGAGGTACGAATTTTTTAGGGATTCTTATTTCCTTTAGGCAATTCTTAGGGAATGAAAATGTGTTGTTCTGACTCTATTGATCAGACGAATTGGGACGTACGAATATTTTAGGGGAAACCTTTTAGTCTCCCTTTTCTTCTATAATTTTCTAGGGATTAAAAAAATAATTTTAGCCAGCATTTCAGAAAACAATTTTCTAGGATTTTTTTTTTCAAATACGAAAGTTTTAGGCTAACTTACTCTCCCGAAAAGCTTTTTAACCGAAAACTTCGTTGGGTGCCCTTGACGAATCCCAACCGGCGAGTTTAATGTTTGAAATTGGGCTCGAGAAATGGGGATTATTTCAATTAAATGGCATGAAGCTCTTGGAATAGATACTGTAAGTTGTGTTATTATTTGAGGTTTAGTTGCGGTCGGCATTGATTTTGGATGAAAATTCGAGCGTGATGTTCGAGTGATTGGGATCGAGGAATGGCGGCTGCGACCTACTCCTTGCCTTACCTTCTTTCTTAGGTGGAGAAATTTCAACAGAACTCGCTGCAATTGCATACAGAGCCCAATGCAGAACAGATAAAGACTTCAGGTAAGTTTTCATTGATTTTATTTCAGTATTTCTGGCTTAACGGATACAACCAAATACTCGTTAAAAAATCCATACAAACCCTTATAATATAAAACACAAACATAGCTTGGGTTTCCTGTGATCAAAGCAGGATTTTTTTTAAAATTAACACCGGACATTTTATTGTATTTTTCTAAAACAAATAAATTTAACCTAGCCGTTACCCGTTACCTATTATCCGTTAACTGTTACCCGTTACCTGTCACCCGTTACCTGCGTTTTAGATACGCCGGTATGATGGATCGGCTCAGTGTTGCGTTACTGGGACACGTGCCCGAGCTATTTTTGTAAACATATGCTGTTTCTTTAATACACTCTCCTCTTGTTTTTCTTGTCTTTTAAGGCATTTAGAAATTGTTTCTAAATGCTGTTTTGTCTAAAGTGACATTTCCTTATTTTGCTCTACCCGACTCCGATAGACAGAGGGCTCTTCTTGGCATAAGCGGTAAATATTTAATTAGTCTACGTGGTATTTTCAGTTTAGCGGAGCCCCCCCTTCATCTCCGCCCCCTTTCACCATTTATTAATAGCAGCACGATAACCGCAGGACGCCCGTCCAATTTAATAGCGATATAGCTAGGTCGACTCGGTATATATATTGTATAATGTCAGTGAATGATGTATTATTAAAATTTACTGCGTTTTTCGATTCGTATCGTTGTTGTAACAAGAGAGTACGCCCCTCCCTCTATATGGTAACATGCTTTGTATGTCCCCATCTCCATGTAGATTAACATATACTACAATTTCTGCCCAATATTTCAAAGTCTGTTTTAATTTTCAAAATCGGGGCCGTAGCAAGACTTGCGAACGCCATCATGGGCTGTTATCGCAGTTCGGCCACCGGTAGCCTCGCACTGGTTGGTTTCAGAACGAGTTTACCGGACGAAAACAAAGGTTTTTATTCTCCTGGGACTCAACATGGCCGCCGTGCGATCGATAAAAGCCCATTACACACACATCGCGGCATACCGTCATGCGCGTGCGCTTTTGAAGGACGGCGCGCGGACATCTTCCCAGTACCGTACGCGTATATTTATACGCGTACGTACAGGGAAGGTACCTAAGGGAATAAAATCACAAAAGCATAGCTGCCATGTTGTTTGTATAACAAAAGTAGCTAATGAGACATCTTTTGTTCCGTCATTGGTGCAACATCTGACATGAGAATATAATTTTTTACCCCCACCCCCACCCCTCCCCTTGAAAAAAATAAGCACCAATCCCACTCATCCAAACTATTGCCAGGTTTCAATTTTATCAATATCGCGGCAAAGTCGAAAAACGTAGATGAGTATGAGGATGATGCTCTGACCTAGTGGAATAACCGTTGACCGTTTGATATTGCTTGGTCTTGGGCTACCTGTCTGCTCGCTTTTCTTCTCTGTGTTTTTACTGTTTTGAACTTCTTGAAAATATATGACTGCATGAGAAAACTAATTAATCTCCTATTCTGATTTCTACGGAGCCCTGTAAGGGCCACCCACAAACACAAATTTTATGAAAGAATATCGCGCGATACTGCTATACTATCGCGCGATACTGCTTTATTATTGCGCGATACTGTTTTATTATCGCGCGATACTGTTTTATTATCGCGCGATAATGTGTTATTTTAAAATACGTACATTACTTAGCTAGACAATATGTTTCTCTTCCGACAACGAATTTGGCTTGACCTGAATACTTACCGGCGATTCAAAATTATATTGAAAATAACAGGGATGCATTAGTCGAGAAATATAAGCCTCAATTATATGGAAATCCTTCCTTTTCTTTAATTTATCACGCCATCAAGATGAGACTTCGCCAGCTTAAACGCGAACGTGTTCTGAGAAGTAACAATTTACGAAGGAGAAAGTACTACAGTACTGACGCCATAGAAATCAGTGGAACTCCAGGGAAGTGGAAGTTGTCTAGGCTACAGGCAAATGCACCACTTGTTAAGGAACAATCATTTTGGGAAAAAGCTAAATCAGTTGGTCTTAGTAAGAATGATTTTTTTGCTTGGCTTGGTATTATCCATGCAATTCCTCAACACTGGAAGTCATTACTGAAGTCCACCCAACCAGTAAGTAACAATGATATGTGTTCAGATACAATACATCGACAATAGGGTTTAAAAGTTAATGAAATAGACTGGAAATCAGTATATAATCGGATATATAAGACGACAATTGAATCTTATCTTAGGAATTTTCAATACAAAATATTAAATAATTGCCTTTTTCTTTCGATAAAGCAGTATCGCGCGATAATAAAGCAGTATCGCGCGATAATAAAGCAGTATCGCGCGATAATAAAACAGTATCGCGCGATAATAAAGCAGTATCGCGCGATAATAAAGCAGTATCGCGCGATAATAAAGTAGTATCACGCGATAATAAAGCAGTATCGCGCGATAATAAAGCAGTATCGCGCGATAATAAAGCAGTATTGCGCGATAGTAACACTTTATCGCGCGATATTCTTTCATAAAATTTGTTTGTGGGTGCCCCCCCCCCCCCCCTGCGACGTAATAAACGATCGGTCCCTTACAAAAAACGGCTCGGGCACGTGTCCCAGTAACGCAACATTGAGCCGATCCATCATACCCATGCATTTCGACTGCTACTGTTCCCAGTTTATCTTTAACATTACTTGCGGAGCAACTTTATTATACCCGTCTTTAAAATCATGACGTCAAATCAAAACAATATATTGTTTAAACGCTAAGGATCACGGTCGTGGGAGGGGTCAAAACAGCAACAACACAAAGGAAATAGCTATCAAATGCATTTTGTAGAACGTAGAATAGCGGTAACAGCCACCAAATACGGTAAATATTGTGGGATAAACATTGATACAGCTGATATCTGGAAACCAAACAATTCGAAGTTCAATTTTTCTCAGCAGAGCAGATTTAGTTCAAAATTCTATTGTTCAAGTCGATTCTGTCCCCCTCATAAACAAGCCGTGACGTCATAATCATATAGGGTAATTGTCTCGAATTTTATTCAAAATTTCTCCAAATTCGAGGGTTTCGTATGAAGCGCAAAGTAAATTACCCATTACAGATTTTACATATGTGTTAGCTCAATGTGTAAACACTTCATGGTCAGCTTTTTAGAAAAATCGAAGGTGAGCCACATGGATAATTTTTTTATCGCGATTTTGATGTGGAATCAATATTTCTGCCGCTTGAAAAAATACGAGTCCTAAATTGTGATTGCTCGCCTCTCGAATTATTGCCACGATCAAAATTTCAGCCCAAATGAGATGTCAAACCCTTCCGCTTTCTAAATCAATATATCGGGACAGATTTTTGGAAGTTTTGAGACCTGCTAATTTGGCTGTTTTGAGGCTGCCGACAGCCAAAATCGCTTTTCTCGATTTTCTCAAAATTCGGGCGGTTTTTTGAAAAACAAACTCCAGCACGTTTATTTACTTGGTAATACCTATCTGTAGTCCTAATATGAGCGAATTTTGTTTTCGAGTTTGGCCACCAGTTGCTTGATATTTACATGCAGGCATTCGCTCTTAACTTCTCAGCTAAAAGACACGAATATCCACTAAAAACTAAACAAAATGTTTAAAAATGGTCGTATGGCAAACAAGAATATCAGAGCGAAATACGCTTTCCTTGGATATTTTATTGTTGCTTTTAAAACAAATGAATAATTTACATTTTACCAACCAGAGTATCTTCAACACTCGCTATATTTAATGCTTTCACGAACTACGAAGTTTAACACTTCATGGATTATCATGGAAATCTACGGAGAAACATTTTCACCAAAAGAAACATTTTTAACACTGCAGTATATCCTTTAACTTTGTACAACACAGCTGCACATTTGAATTGAGTGTTCATGCAGACTGTAGTTTTATGATAAGCTTGGTTTCTTTTTTGAAACAGTATATTTTAAAACTTTACGAGGGTGAGTAACCTCTTGAAAGCGCTTCGAAATCTTCTGTCTCTGACACAGTAGATGATAGGGTTTAAGGCCGAATTAATAAAAGCGACGGGGAGAGTTGCTAGCCATATTTGCTCCATTTTTTCCGCCTCGCACTCGCTTTTCTCCGAAACGACAAAGTGAAGAATACCAATGACAAGATTAGGAAGCCAGCAAAATGCAAATGCTCCAATTACTATGGCAACTGTCATGGCTGCTTTACACTCCCGCACGACAACAGTTCTCCGCCGCAATTCTCCACCGTCATTAGTTTCATCGTTGTTTGACGTTGATTTGGTTTGAGCGGATATCTGTCTCACCTGTAGTCTTGCTTGCTGAAATATCTTGTAGTACAAACATGTTATGCAGATCAGAGGGATTACAAACGCTACCACGACAATCGAAAGGTAGAGCTTAGGGCGTGCTTTGTAGCCTTTTAGTATAAAACTCGCACTTGTTAAAATTGTAGAAGAAATCCAAATAAAGGCGATGCAGGCTGCGCACTTTCTCGTAGTCATGACTGTGACGTAAGTTAGGGACGATGTTATAGCTACATACCGGTCGTAGCTCACTGCACACAAACTAAATGTTGAAGCCATCAGTGTTTGAAGGACCAGAAAGTCCAGGAACATTTCAAATGTGTCGTTTTTCAGGACTGAAGGCCAAGTAAGAGATGCGATGCTGTACATGGGTACTGTGATGATCCCAACCGACACATCGGCAGCAGCAAGCGAGCTAATGAAGAACATGGAGATCTCTTGGAGAGAATGCGTTTTACCGATGGCAATAAGAACAAGGGTATTACCAAAGGTCGCTAGAACGCCAACTAGAATAGAAAAACATGTGATTCCTGTCAGGATGTCTTGGCTGATGAAGAAGATTTGTTTCCAGTGACAATAATCTGGTTGAACATGAACGGTTACATTGACCATGTTTCCTTAATTTGTTGAACAAAATTGGAACTCGCTTTATGCTTTCCTACACTTAAGACAAAGATAACGATACAGCTTCGATACCAGCGGCGAATAAGCTTTTTAAGACATTTCAGCAATTGAATTAGATCTTTGCAGCTGGTAAAAGTAATGTATTTTGTATGCCAGTCACGTTCATTTGCTAGATTATATTTTATTGGTCGAAAGCCAGGACTGACGTAATGAACAGAAGTTCATTTGTTGTCATAGCATTGACTAAACAAAATTCGTTATTCAGCTAACATTCCATTTTACAATAATACAGAGCGGTAATAGTGAGTCACTATGAATGTTAATGAAAATATGTGAAAAAAGTCTGGGGAGAACACTGAAAAGTCTTAAAATAAACTGTTTCGTAAAAATAAAATAAACTTATCATAAGACTATAGTCTGAATATTCAACTGTGTTGTACAAAAGTTAAGATGTACTGCAGTGTTAAATATGCCTAATGTTTTTCATTAGATTTCCGTCCTTGATAATCAGTCATATATAGAGACTCACAGTACTTATAGAGATACCTGGTCCGTAATAAGCGGGATGCTCGGTATCAAATTAAAAACGTTTCGATGAACGATTAATTATTCAGTTTTACAACGGCGGTTACACTACTGACTTCAAACTAATGGGCGTTTGACACAACAGCGCCCGTGAGGGGGTAAGGAGGAGCAGAGATGAGGATAACGAAACTTGAATACACTGGCGAAGCAGAAATGGAACCGCACGTCTAGGAAACAAAAACAAATTGTGTCCATATATTGAATAGGCGTTTGACACATGAGGATAACAAAACTTGAATACACTGGCGAAGCAGAAATGGAACCGCACGTCTAGGAAACAAAAACAAATTGTGTCCATATATTGAATAGGCGTTTGACACATGAGGATAACAAAACTTGAATAGACTGGCGAAGCAGAAATGGAACCGCACGTCTAGGAAACAAAAACAAATTGTGTCCATATATTGAATAGGCGTTTGACACATGAGGATAACAAAACTTGAATACACTGGCGAAGCAGAAATGAAACCGCACGTCTAGGAAACAAAAACAAATTGTGTCCATATATTGAATAGGCGTTTGACACATGAGGATAACAAAACTTGAATACACTGGCGAAGCAGAAATGGAACCGCACGTCTAGGAAACAAAAACAAATTGTGTCCATATATTGAATGGGGACCCCGCAGAGTGTCCGTTAATCCTAATAGCGAGATTCCTTAAGTAACGGAAGTTGTTTACAGACTTCAGTCCTTTATGGAAGAGATTACTACATACAGGCTAAATATTACTGAATCACGTCGGCTAAGTTTCGGTACAAATAAATAGTTGTTGTTGGTGTTGTAATACGCTGTATATTTTTACGACTAGTCATTCAAATTTTGGCGAGTCTTTAGCACGAATGACGAATAGAAATATACTGCCGTATTACATGTTTATCGACTAATAGGTTGTTGATTATATAAATTCTGCTCAGAAACGAAAGTTTGTTTCCATAATAACCAAAAGCCTAGCTTCCTTGCTCGCTCGAGCAGTGGGATTTACCATGGTGACGGGAATTTCAGTGTTACGGAAGCAAAATTTGGAAAATTCGCTTGACAACACTGAGTTCGCCTCCGGGGCATAACAATGGCAGGTAGAGTTCAGTGGAGAATCCAGTAGTATCCCGGCATGCATTGCGATTTAAAATATATTATCATTCGAAGCGTGACGTAATCAATAGACCCTTTCAGCTTACCTGTTTGTTGCCCCATTTCAGACCATGTGATAGTTCTCCTGTGGATTTGGTACATATCCTCTTGGGATAAAAAAACAGGCATTTCTCAAGGGAAAGGTCACATGGTCTGAAATTGGACAACAAACAGACAGCTGGCTGAAAGGGTCTAATGTCTTCAGCGTTCTACTGTAATGGCGGATATGATGTCTTGTCCGTGAGGCGCGAGATCACCCAGTTTCACTTTTGAAGGATATTAATAACCTTTTGTTATACGTCCACTGCATCTCAACATAGTTAATAGAGTGGAATGGTTTTCAAGTGATCTTTTGAAGTGGCCGGGTATTCTATAGTTTAGCCTCTTGTTTGACAATATTGATGAATCATTTACTGACACATGCGCGCGAATATGGCGCTCACCTTTCAATTGTATACCACTACATGAAGGTATAACTGCCACAAACAGAGAATCATTTTTGATCATTATTGATCATTTAAGTAGCAGATATTTGGCTACTTAAAATTCTACGTGTTGTTCCTTTCAAGTTTTGATGATATCCACATGTCTTTATTGGGTCTCCTTTGAATGTCATTTTTTGCCGTTATTAACCATCAACTTATTTAAATAAGTTCAACTGAACACTGGAATACTATTAAATTTTCTGAAGGCGATGTTTTCACTAACATTTAAGATAGCCCAGTCTTTCAAGAAATTTCTCATTCAAACCGAAACCATTAAGACAACATGACTAAATATACTTCCAGAGTTAACAGTTTATAAATGATCCTTTTTAAAAACGGTCTCCAAATACGCTGGTATTGTATTTCATTATGAAGGTTAAGTTGACCTGCACGCGGTAAAACGAAACGACGAAGGCGTTTAACTTCAATCAATTTAATGGATGTTATTTGTTCGCACGAGGTGAATTTTTATACCAAGCAAAACAAATCCAATAATCTACCCAGAGAAGGACCACTAGTATCCCAAGTGCCCTTGCGCGTTTAATTTTTGTGGCTACTCCTCTTCTGTGTAAGTCCGTCCGTCCGTAAATAGTCCTAGTTTGCGCGGAATCGCACACTGATCGGGAGTCTTCTATCGACACCGACGCCCGATGTTTTGTATTTTCGTGACTATCGAGGTTATCGGCGACAACATCGGCAACATGTTTCGAATTTTCGTGATCTCTCGTCTGGTTGTCGACTTATTATCAAATTTTCGTGATCTCTCGTCTGGTTGTCGACTTATTATCGATTGAAACGTTCAGGTTACATTTTTATATTTTCTTCCATGTGCTTTGCCCTTCAGGCGTTGGTTGAAGGTAAGTTTTCACTCTATATTTACTATGATTTTGTGCTATTTTGCACCAACAACCAGACACAGCTCTCAAGCAATGTGTGAAGTGGTTGTTCGTAAAGGTTTTTTCAGGTTTATTGACGGTCTGTGGAGATTTTCGAGCCGAATAACGATTTGTCAGAACCGAAGTGTTCGTTTGGCGTCCGTGATCATCGAGTGATTTGTGCAATCTAGGGCCTCCAATGGTGCGCCGTCTGGCGATCATAACCCTTTCAAAGGGTTATGGTACAAAAGTTAAGATATACTGCAGTGTTAAAAATGCCTAATGTTTTCAATGCCTAATGTTTTTCAGATTTCCGTCCTTGATAATCAGTCATATATTGAGACTCACAGTACTTATAGAGATACCTGGTCCGTAATAGCGAGATGCTCGGTATCAAATTAAAAACGTTTCGATGAACGATTAATTATTCAGTTTTAAAACGGCGGTTAGACTTCTGACTTCAAACTAATGGGCGTTTGACACAACAGCACCCGTGAGGGGGTAGGAGGAGCAGAGATGAGGATAACAAAACTTGAATACACTGGCGAAGCAGAAATGGAACCGCACGTCTAGGAAACAAAAACAAATTGTGTCCATATATTGAATAGGCGTTTGACACATGAGGATAACAAAACTTGAATACACTGGCGAAGCAGAAATGGAACCGCACGTCTAGGAAACAAAAACAAATTGTGTCCATATATTGAATAGGCGTTTGACACATGAGGATAACAAAACTTGAATACACTGGCGAAGCAGAAATGGAACCGCACGTCTAGGAAACAAAAACAAATTGTGTCCATATATTGAATAGGCGCTTGACACATGAGGATAACAAAACTTGAATACACTGGCGAAGCAGAAATGGAACCGCACGTCTAGGAAACAAAAAACAAATTGTGTCCATATATTGAATAGGCGTTTGACACATGAGGATAACAAAACTTGAATACACTGGCGAAGCAGAAATGGAACCGCACGTCTAGGAAACAAAAACGAATTGTGTCCATATATTGAATAGGCGTTTGACACATGAGGATAACAAAACTTGAATACACTGGCGAAGCAGAAATGAAACCGCACGTCTAGGAAACAAAAACAAATTGTGTCCATATATTGAATAGGGACCCGGTAGTGTCCGTATATCCTAATAGCGAGATTCCTTAATAACGGAAGTTGTTTACAGACTTCAGTCCTTTATGGAAGAGATTACTACATACAGGCTAAATATTACTGAATCACGTCGGCTAAGTTTCGATACAAATAAATAGTTGTTGTTGGTGTTGTAATACGCTGTATATTTTTACGACTAGTCATTCATATTTTGGCGAGTCTTTAGTACGAATGACGAGTATAAATATACTGCCGTATTACATGTTTATCGACTAATAGGTTGTTGATTATATAAATTCTGATCAGAAACGAAAGTTTTGTTATCCTCATCTCTGCTCCCCCTACCCCCTCACGGGCGCTGTTGTGTTAAAGCGCATTTTGAAGTCAATAGTGTAACCGCCGTTATAAACCTGAATAATTAATCGTTCATCGAAACGTTTTTAATTTGATACCGAGCATCTCGCTATTACGGACCAGGTATCTCTATAAGTACTGTGAGTCTCTGTATATGACTGATTATCAAGGACGGAAAACTAATGAAAATCGTTTTGCATTGAAAACATTAGGCATTTTTAACACTGCAGTATATCTTAACTTTTGTACAACACAGTTGAATATTCAGACTGTTTTGTCAATATCAATATAAAGAATTGGTCTTCCTGTGTTACTAGACTTCGTGCAATGTGTGTAAAATACAGGGAATCGTTTCCCTGTGATACATGACTTAGAAAATCAGTAGACCATCTTGCAAGTTATTTTCAGTAGTATTAGTAACAATTATTTTAGTAGAGAAGTTTGAGTGAGAATGTCTCTCCCTTTTTCATAATTAACCTTCATACAGCATTCATTCATTCATTCATTCATTCATAGTTTCCACTAGTGACGTGGGAGGATATCCAAGTGCAGGTAGTTAACCTTCATACAGCATTCATGCATTAATAATAATAATAATAATACCTTTATTTTAAGAGGGTAGCACTAAATAGTGTACAAACACTAATAAACTTGTGGCCCTCTATCTAAAAATACACTAAAATCTAATTACATATAATACTAGAGATAAAAGATAAAACTATATACACATATTGAATTGCAAAAGTAAGTAGTCTATAATATCTAAACCTATGAAATCACACTATATAAATCAACTTATGGATAAAAATGTTCAAACGATAATTGCTCATTAAAAAATCTACCGCGAAGAGCACGCTTAAAGGATTTAAGACACGCTTGTTTTTTCAGGTCAGCTGGTAGACTATTCCACAACTGTATGGCTGTCACTAGGAAAGATCTACCACCTTCTGTTACTCTATTATACTTTGGACAAATAAAATTATAATTAGAAAATCTAGTGTTTCTTGTGTGTACTGAACTATTTAGCCTAAGTGATTCTACTAAATAATCCGGAACTGCCAGTTGTGTCCTTTTAAAAAGTATGGAACATTGAGCGATCTTAGTTTCATTATAGAATGGTAACCAGTGTAAACGATTAAACAAAGGCACGGAGGATGCCCGTGGCTTGGCGTCTAACATTACTCTTGCTGCTCTTTTCTGTAAACGAAGAATCCTTAGAAGAGAGTCTTTGGAACATGACATTTGCCAAACAACACTAGCATAACTAAAAACTGGTTTGATCATTGCGTTATAATACAAAATTCTTTGCTCTAAAAGTAAACAAGATTTAATCTTATTTAGCACCCCTATTCTTTGAGACAGTTTTTTACACAGTCTGTCAATATGATTTGTAAATGAAAGAGCACTGTCAATGTCTAAACCGAGCAGCCGCACCGAATCAACTTGCTCTAATGCAACTCCCCTGGACGTAACTAAGGACAACTGATCTTGGGAAGGTATTTTATCCTTAAGACGCTTCCCTGTTACAAGTAATGACTTTGTCTTCGATTCATTGAGCGGCAGCTTATTGCTATTGGTCCAGTCCTCCACGTCCTTCAACGCGCAGTTCAAGGTTTCTTGCAGTCTAACTGTAGCACCAACATCAGAGGAATAAGATAATGTTGTATCGTCTGCATATAGATCCAGTTCTACACCCGATGACTGAACATGAAACGGCAAGTCATTGATAAATATAATAAAGAATAACGGACCGAGGATACTGCCCTGAGGCACGCCATGGGGAATGTTCGCATAAATTGAGTTCTGGCCTCCAACAGAAACAAATTGTTGTCTGTCAATGAGATATGATTGAAACCACTCTATTGTGCCTTCGCTCATGCCATAGGCCTTAAGCTTAGCCAACACAATGTTGTGGTCCACCATATCGAACGCTTTCCGGTAGTCGATCAGAACTAATCCGCTGACCCGATTTTTATCAAGGTTGAAAAGTAGATGATCTATAATCCTGATCAGGGCAGTATCAGTTCCATGATGTCTTCGGAATCCTGATTGACGCGCGTACAGTAAATTATTGTCCTTAAGGTAATTATAGAGGTGATTATGAGCATGCCTCTCAATGATCTTTGATAAAACAGGCAGGACTGAAATTGGACGATAATTATTAACATCTTTTCGTTCTCCTGATTTAAACAGAGGCGTGACCTTGGCAGTTTTCCATCTGCTGGGAAATACTGAAGACTCGATTGAGCAGTTTATAAGCCGGTTTAGCGATAGAGGAAGCTATAACTGGTGCAGCGATCTTCAAAAGTCTTGTACTAAGTTTATCCACCCCCATTGCCTTGTTGGAATTTAAGCTCTTAAAAATGTCAATAACAAAGCCTTTAGTCACAGGGGGAATGGAAAACTTTATGTCAGGATCTTTTCTGGAAAGAACAAAATGTTCAAGCTTTGAAATATCAAATGGCACAATTGGCAACAGATCCCTTAATTGATCGGCAACTGAAGCAAAGTGTGTGTTAAATTTATCAGCAACATTACCATCTGTACAATTATCGTCCATAATGTCAACAAGTTCTGCCCTTTTGGTGCTAGTGCCCATCAACGACTTTATCGTCTTCCAAATACCTTTGGGACTATCTTTATTATCGGCAAAACAGTTATGATAAAACTTGAACTTCCCACATTTTATCATATTAACGGCTTTGTTTCTAGCTGATTTATACTTTTTCCAATCCTCTGCCTTTGTTGAGTGTCTCGCTATTTTTAATAGCGAGTCTCTTTTCCGGAGTTGTTGTAAAATTCCTTTGGTCATCCACGGCGCTTGTTTCTCTCGTGCAACCCTTTTTTCACGCCAGGGGCAATGGCTGTCCAGCGCTTTGTTAAACAACAACTCCCACGCACTAAGTATATCATCCACTTCATTAAACACAAAAGCAGTGTCCCAAGGTATTTCTTTCAATGTTGTTAGAAAATGCGATTCATCGAAGCGTTTCATATCACAATAAGCGATATTACACGGCTTTTTACGTGAGCGGCAACAATCCCTCGCTTTGTATAAGCGAATTCCAAACACCGGAATTCATAGTTTCCACTAGTGACGTGGGAGGATATCCAAGTGCAGGTAGTTAACCTTCATACAGCATTCATGCATTCATAGTTTCCACTAGTGACGTGGGAGGATATCCAAGTGCAGGTGGTTAACCTTCATACAGCATTCATTCATTCATAATTTCCACTAGTGACGTGGGAGGATATCCAAGTGCAGGTGGTTAACCTTCATACAGCATTCATTCATTCATAATTTCCACTAGTGACGTGGGAGGATATCCAAGTGCAGGTGGTTAACCTTCATACAGCATTCATTCATTCATAATTTCCACTAGTGACGTGGGAGGATATCCAAGTGCAGGTAGTTAACCCTGCATTTGGTAGTGAAATCCAGCTGTAGGTTAATTAGAGATAGTCACATGCTGCCATGAAAATTCATAGTTTATAGTGAAATATTAAAACATTATGTACAATATTTGGAATTTCGTATTTTTCGGTGATATCTGAGAAAATGTGATAGCTTGTGGTGTATACATTTAGCAAAAGTAACTTAACTGTTAAGTTTTGGAACATTAATGATACTTCAACATACAAAAATTATAATTTTAATGAATACTGTCTATAAATGAGCTGAAACTGTAATAATATTTTATATTTTAAATATCATCAAAGGTTTACAAAATGTAAATCATTCATGAATTACAAAAATACTAATGATAATATTCTATCTAATATAACACTGTAATGACTTGAAACTGTAACTTTCTTGTCATATTGAGTTTTAATTTAAAAGTACTAGTAATCATAGTTTTTCTTATGTTAAATAGAGTGCAGACAAGAAACCCAAGAAAAATTATTAAAACTAAAAAGTACTAAATATTGTAATGTGCTTTGTTCTCTATTGTTTAATTATTGCTATTTAGCACTGGTACTTTTTCAGAGGCTTATTGTGTGCACTCAATAATACTTTAAAATAGTAACTTCGCCATTGACATTTTTATTAGAAATTTATCTAAATTTCTATAAATGATTTTGAACTGTAACAATGTAATAACTTCTGAGTTTCAACGCATTTATCAGGATTCACTGAAAAATTGTAATTAACACGGTTCAAATTGCTAAAAATACTAAAGCGCAAGAGAACAAAAGACAACGTAATCGCATACCAGAACTTCGCGACTATAAATAGCCACATCGCCTACTGTGCTGTGGGCGCTACCCATCACATAGGTACGCTCCTGGTAATGGGCTCCTGGTAATATATACTATAAATAGCCACATCGCCTACTGTGCTGTGGGCGCTACCCATCACATAGGTACGCTCCTGGTAATGGGCTCCTGGTGATATATTATACTATAAATAGCCACATCGCCTACTGTGCTGTGGGCGCTACCCATCACATAGGTACGCTCCTGGTAATGGGCTCCTGGTGACATATACTATAAATAGCCACATCGCCTACTGTGCTGTGGGCGCTACCCATCACATAGGTACGCTCCTGGTAATGGGCTCCTGGTGATATATACTATAAATATACACATCGTCTACTGTGCTGTGGGCGCTACCCATCACTTAGGTACGCTCCTGGTAATGGGCTTTGACATTTGCAATGGTTAGACCTTCGTGTCTTCTTGGATCAAAATGTTAAATTGTAGGCCAACACTGAGAATGCAACCAAATCTCTGGTAGTGACCACCCTCAAGTGTAGTGGATATAGTCGTATACATAGAGAGTAAGTGAGTTTGTCCTCAATTATAACAATACCATGATGCTAAATACATTGACACTCTCCTCTGTTAGTAGTAGTAGTACTAAGTTTCCTCTGTGCCACTATATACATTTTATATATTAATATACAGGCTAAATCTAGTACATACTTAACACAACAACAACAACAACAACAAGTTTATTTCGTACTTAGGTTACATATTTACAGAGGAGAGATCGACTATATAGAAAGATGGAAAGTAACGAAGTTAAGTACAGGTCATCTGAAAATAACCATGAGGCTAATCTAAGTCAGATGACACTATTTGCAGACTGATAATTTAAATATATTAATAAGGTCAGTTACAGGATGGACGGTAAGGAGAAATGAAATAGTAAAATATGATAGTAAAGTAATATAATAACATACTTAAACATTGAAACTAAACCTAACAAAACAGTGCTGCAGATTATATACAAAATGAATAGAAAATACATGTTGAATAAATAGAAAGGAGGACAGATGGTATTCAGGTGATTTTATTATAGGAATCTATAATATCATTTTGAAGCTTCCTTTTAAAGCCAGATTTATTGAGGTGTTTTGTGAGCTCGTCAATGCTATTCCATACTTTAGGACCAATATATCTTATATTAAATTTGCCATAGTTTGTTCTGATTGTTGGAAGTCCAAACGATGATTTGGATGCAAGTCTTGTATGATGTGAATGTATACTAGAAACTGGAGTGAAGAAGCTATCGAATAAGGAGGGCAACCTATTTGAGATGAATTGGTGCATAAATAAAGCATTGTGGAGGATTATAATATCACAGAATTTGAGAATTCTAAGTTTAAAAAATATAGGACTGGTATGAGCATCAAATTTAGAAAAAGTAATTATGCGAATAGCTTTCTTCTGTAAAACAACCAGTGGATTGATATTAGTTGGATATGTATTACCCCATATTAATAAATCATATGTCAAGAAAGGGTAAATCAAAGAATAGTACAGTTGAGTTAAGATGTGTATATTAGTAAAATGTCTTAATTTTGATAGAATACCAATGCCTCTAGCAATTTTTTTCGAATTATGAGATATGTGATCTTTCCAATTAAGATGTCTATCTAATAGAATTCCTAAGTATCGAATGAAATGCTCTTGTTTAATGAAACTAGAGTTTATGCATACTGAAATAGAATAGGACATTCGCTTTTGTGGAGGATGAAAAATTATATAGTTAGTTTTATCAATGTTTAGAGAAAGTTTATTAGCATTCAACCAGTTACTCACGTTTTTTAATTGTTCATTTAGAATGCATTCAAGAGTTTGAGGATTCTTATGTGCCAGAAATATATTTGAGTCATCAGCAAAGAGATGAAAATCCAGAATATTAGATGAATTTCCAAAATCGTTGATGTACAATAGGAAAAGTATAGGGCCCAACACCGATCCCTGTGGAACACCACAGGAAATATTGTGCAGCTCTGAAGTGGCATTGCCAATTGTAACAAATTGTTTTCTGTTATCAAGATATGAGTGGAACCATTCCTTTGCAACACCACGTATTCCATAATGATCTAATTTTCTAAGTAAGATTTGGTGATTAACAGTGTCAAAAGCTTTAGATAGATCAAGAAAAATGCCACAAGAGTATTGGCCAGCTTCAATAGCTTGTTGTATCTTATCAGTAATTAATAAGACTGCTTGGGTAGTTGAATAATTGGAACGAAAGCCAAATTGATAATCATACAAAATATGGTTCTTTTCAAGGTAGTTAATCAATCTCTTATACATTAGTTTCTCTAAAATCCTATTAAATATTGAAAGAAGTGATATTGGTCGATAATTGGATACAGCTGTATACGAACCCTTCTTGTGGACTGGAATTACTCTGGCGATTTTAAATTGTTCAGGAACAATACCCATAGAAAATGAAAGATTAAACAGATATTCCAGTGGTCTGGAAATTACATATTTTAACAATTTCAACAATTTAATTGGAATGCTGGATGGTCCAGTAGATTTGCCATTATTTAGTTTAGATATTTCATCCTCTATCTCATCTGTTGTTGTAGGAAAAAGGAAAAAACTGTTTGCTTGAGAATTAGATAAGTACGTATGAAAGGACTTCTCAACATCAGGAATAGAGTTTGCTAGATTACTACCAATATTAGCAAAAAAAGTATTAAAAGTATTAGCAATGGCTTTGGGATCCAATACTGTTTTATTATCATAGATTAGTTTAGTTGGAAAATTCATGCAAGGTGGTTTTAGTGTTATTATTTGCTTAATGCCTTTCCAAATTTCCTTTGTGTTTTGTTTGTTAGTAGAAAAATAGTCATTATAATACTTTTTCTTACTAATGCTTATTAAATGATTTAATTTATTTCTATATACCTTAAATTTGGAATAATAATAGGGGTTATGGGTTTTATGGAACGTCTTAAATAATCTGTTTTTAATATTAATAGACACTCTTATTGCTGGAGTGATCCAGGGTTTAACCAATATTTTTACTTCTTTTTTTGATAATTTTTTCATTGGTGCATGTTTATTAATAATATCATTAATAGTGGTTTGGAAAGAGTTAAATATTGCATTGACATCATCTCCAGGAGGCAATATTTCATCCCATTTAAGAGTTTTGACTTCATCAATAAATTCAATTTCACTAAACTTAGAATAGTCTCTCCTAAATATCTTATTTTTTCTTGGAAGGTTTGATAGTTTATTAATAATTAGAAAGTTTGGGAGGTGATCTGAGATATCATGGAGAATATTACCACTCACTGTACAAAATTCAATGGAGTTAAAGAAAATATTATCAATTAGAGTTTGTGAATGATCAGTAATTCTAGTGGGTTGAAGTATGTGTGGTTGAAAAAAGTAGGAACTTAAAGTGTTAAGAAATTCATCAGTACTAGGATGAGATTCAAAATTCAAAAGATCTATATTAAAATCACCCATTATAATACAAAACTTATTTTCTTTAGCAATACTATCAATTGTTGAAAACAGAGAGTTTTTGAAATTCTCAAGATTACTGTTAGGATGTCTATAAATAACTGAGCAAACAATGTTACGACTGAGATTACTTTCTATCTCGATCCACAATGACTCATGTTCCTCTGTAGAAGAAGTAAGATCTTGTCTAATCTGATATTGAATATCATCACGAATAAAGAAACCAACACCACCAGAATTATACATAGTAGGTTGGGAAACAAACTTATAATTAGGTATATCAGTATTGATTAATTGATCATGTCCAGTTTTAATTTTAGTTTCAGAGAGACCAATAATATTGAAAGAGTGATGCAGTTCATTTAGCATTTCTATTAATTTGTCGTAATTAGCTGCCAGGCTCCTAATGTTACAATGTAGAGTCGAAAATGAATCATTTGTGGGTGAGTTTAAAATCTCTTCACTGCTATGAAAGTCATGAGAAGAGTAATACTTAGAATTTACTTGGGATGGAATATGTGACTCGACATCATAATCAGAAAGATTTGGAACATTTTGGAGATCTGATACTGTATCAAGGCGAGTTAACGATGACAATCTGTAATTGAGGATTTTTTTTGAACACAAGCAAGAAGTATTACTATTAAATGACAAGTCAACCAGTTCAGAGTTGTTGATTGAATTAAATGGGAATGTATTTCCTCTGCAGTCAGTGCAAAGCCATAGATCGTTTGTGGCTGTAAAATAATTATAAAGTTTTACATTTAAGGAAGTACATTTAAGGTGGAACCAGTTAGTGCATAGGTCACATGAAATAGCTCTACAATTGTCCCTAACAACCTTGTTACAGTGTGGACAGTTCACCATCGGTAAATTAACATGTACTTAACTTGATGTAAGACTTCAGTCATGATCCCTCAGGTTGTCCAGATTTTCATGACAAGAAATGTAGATTGCAGGAGAATCAGGATCCTTCCTAAGGAAAATGCGACCACTTGTAGTCCAGATGAACTTAAAGTTGTGTTCACGTTTAAACGCCAGGCAGTACTTGAATAGCTCCTTGTTACTACTTGTCAAACTTTCTGAAATAAAGATCTTGTTATTGGAGTCACCACCAACACCCAAATCATCAGTAGTTTTGCCACGTAGTTTCTTTCTGGAATTGTAAAATGAGTCCCGAACTGCTCTTCGCACAAACTTGACGATGATAGGATCAGACTGCGACTCTCTTCGTTGGCTAGGTCGGCCATCTTGAACTCGCGAACTATACGATTGTTTTGGGAGGCGGTGGCTAACAGATATGTCATGGGCTTCAAGCCTTAAGTCCATAAGTTCTCCCACCTTCTTTACAACCAAATTTATATCATTATAGTTAGCCGTATTGGGGATTCCTTTAATCTCTAAGCAATCTCTACGAGAATACTGTTCCATAGAGTTTAATGATCCCTTCAGAAAATGCAGGTCATTTCTTAGCTGGAATGTTTCAGTCTTCAGGAGCTTGTAGTCTTTGGTCAGGATAGATTTGTCATCTTCTAGGCGTTTAATTCTTGTAGTTAACTCATCATTCTTCTTAATAATCTCATCGTATTTCGTACTGAGAAAATCGATGGACTTCTGAACTCCTATGACCACTGTGTTGAGCTCGGTGATCTGCGCTCTAACAGGAGCTAGTTTCTTGTCGAAAGTGGACTCCAAAATCTCTTTAGTTAGGACAGCAGCAGACATTATAACGTACACAGTAGAATACAAAAACAAATAACTAAAAAAGAGAAGCACACGAAGTAGTTTAAGTCATCCAATGGCCATTTTCCGAGCAAGAGAGAAATACACGTCCATCTTGGAACCAAACGCAAACACAAAACATAATCATGACTGCTGCCTTAACAAATTCTTTTTGTTGTTGTTGTAAATGGTTGGTAAATAATGCATGTATCAGCAACTTCCATCAGGGGTGGATCCATGGGAACCTTGTCAGAATCATTTGTTTGTTGCCTGTCGGTGAGGGGGAAAGCTCACTTTGGTTCATGGATCAGGAACCCAGGGGACCGACCTTGTATGCATTTTTACTAATTACTGTGCCCCATACCAGGGGATTTAATAAGACGGGTTTGATTGGGCATTTGGACAAATCCTCAGGATACCTGGGGGTTGACCCCTGGGGGAAGCCACTGATACATGCATAATACAGTAGCTGCCAGTAAATATGCAAAGCTACTGATACATTGCAAAACTGAATGCTAAATCACTGGGAGGAAGTTAAAAGGAATATTGCATGTGTTATTTTAGACTTGAACCATGCCTTGAACCATGTGAAATGAAACTTGTTTTGTAAAGAGTTGTAAATCTCATAACAGCAGAGCAGGACGGAATTAACCATTTGTGTTCACTCTATTATCACTGGTCTTGTGTTGCCACTGACATGTATATTGTCTCAAACACATGTAGCTACTGTTAATGTTACAAACATGGCTGCAATTTGCTTTCTGCTTTCCATGGCAGTTATCATCCCAGGCACTCTAAAATAGGGTTCTTTTTACATGACTAATATAATATTCTTATTACACTGTATATGGCTTCTCTGGGGACAAATAATCAAATTCTTCAAAATAATTTATATATATAACTCTTGTAAAAAGAATCTAAAATAATTTATTCTCTCAAAGGCTAAAAAAAAGTGTAAAATACTTTTTTTAATCGAACCTGCAAAGTTGTACCAACTATTCCTTGTTGGAATTCCATATGGCCCGAGTAAAGGCTGGTACAGCATCTTGTCTTTACCAAAACGGCTTGCGTGTTGGGTCGGGAAGTAGTATTTTACTATGGTGATGCTTTACCATACATGCATGGTGACTGTAACTACCCGAAATACGGTCTTATAATTGTTGGTGCATATTTCACGCGGAATTTGACTCGTTTTTACAGACAAATGTATGGCAAACTGAAAACACGATTGCACGCGTTCAGTGTATGACATCACTTCCGCTGAATAACCTGAACAAAGGGAACGGCCTCCAGTAATGCGGACGTTTAGATTCAATATTAGGAGTTCAAAAAATAGACTTCCAGTCGCCGTGTTGAAAAACGATTTGAACTGGTAATAATATATCATCTCTACTTTATGAATATGCAAAAACATTGATATGTCAAAATTTGATCGTGGCTAGGAGCACTTTAAACGAGGGGGGGGGGGGGGGGGGGGGGGGGGTGGCCGCAGCTTATCGCAAATGATGTGGCTTGTCGTTTATCCTGGACAACCTTTTTAGAAATAGGTGTAGAAATGGATCAAAAATTTAACTTCGCGACTGAGGCCCGATTCAAACGTCGAACTTTTCATGCGCTGAACCTCATTAGATCAAAAGAAGCCTCCTAATTATCTTTTGTTTCGATTTCATTCATACATAAAATAATTGAATCGGGCATTTCTGAAGCCGTTAATTGCAGCCCTCCTATAGCAATTAGCACATTTTTTAGTTAAGCCGCTGCTCGCTAACTTCCTCTCGTTTAAATGGCCCTAATGTTATGCATTGTTGCTTCGGTGAGTAAACGGGAAAGATTTTTTAAGGAAGCACAATTTGAAAACATCGCTTGACAAAATTGTGTTAGTCGTTTCAGAGGAATGACAACGATGTCTTTTGAAGTTTAGTAGCGTTAGGCCCCGGTCGCACTTTAGGTGAAATTCAAATTTTGGCAAAATTTTAGCCAACGAAATTTTAGTTTTTCCAATTTTTGGTTGCGGTCGCACTTAATCAAATTCATGTTTTAGGAAAATGATGAGCTGTCAAAGAAATGCAAATGAAGTGAAATCTGAAATGTAAACAGAGCCGACTTTCTCGCGGTTTGGCTCAGAGCAGATTCGGACTTCGAATTGTGGTAGCTACATTGCTTTTTCTCCATTTTCAAGGGGAAATGGAAGATTCGTTTATGTTGAAGGAACGGGCGAAGGAGAGGAACTGAGTGAAGTTGTAAAGGCCATATTACTGCCAATGTTGAAGTACAATGGGTGGACGTTCTTCGCGACGCTCCGCTATTTTTATAGTGCTCATACAAATATGGATAATATATGTCCTTCAAAGTTCAAGATATGACCATAGAGGGAACATGAACGGCCTTGGACCGTATGTGACCGGGAAACAATCGCAAAGCATTGAGGAGATCGAGTTACCTTACAACCGAGTAAGTGGAGTAAGTCGCCATATTGAACTATTAAGCAGAAGAAAGCACTACTTGACAACTAGAGTAAATTACTACGCAAATTCGTCATCGACATTTCAGCTCGCAAGGCTAACAACAAGTGGAGATATTAACCCAAATCCTGGACCGAGAAGCGAAGGAAACAGCACAACCAAATGTTCAGAATGTTCAAGAACCATAGCTCGTAACCACAGAGCTTTATTGTGCAACACATGTAGAACCAACTTACACATTAAATGTGCAAATGTGCTGCCTAAGCAATACCGACAAATGCTACCGTTAGATAAAATAAACTGGAACTGCCCAATATGCATAATCGCCAGAAATAACGAGAGGACCTTGACTTACCAAGAATTACCGTTTTACGAAATATTCGATCTCATCGAAGAACAACCGGCTCAAGTGCAAGAGAATACGTCAAAACCTGATAACGAAAATTATCTAGAAAAGTTGGTTGAAAGTTTGGAGTCCTCCCCAAAAGACATACGCGTGGCCCACTTGAACATTTGCAGTCTGAGAAATAAAATTGAAGAATTAAGAACTCTACAAAGGAACTGTAGGTTTGATATAATTGGGATTACAGAAAGCCATCTCGACAAAACTGTTCCCGATTCACACCTACACATAGATGGACTCAAGTTACTGCGCAAAGATAGAATTAATCGCAAGGGTGGCGGATGCGTGCTGTATTATGCAGAACACTTACGAGTAATACATCGAAAGGACCTGAACATAACAGAGTTAGAAGCAATTTGGATCGAACTGAAATCCCCTTCCAATACAGCTCTATTTTCTGTTGTTTACCGGCCTCCTGATAACCGAGAATTCTTTGATGTATTTAATATGACTCTCGAGAAGGCTTGGTTGAAAACATCAAACATATTTGTGCTTGGAGATCTTAACTGCGATTATACTAATATTATGAATGAGTCGTATGCAGAAATTCAATCAAACACGAATAATCTGCGACGTATTTTTGATATGTTCAATATGCAAAATGTGATTACCACTGCTACCAGAATAACACCAACAACAAGCACCTTAATAGATCTCATCATAACCACTAGGAAAGATTTGGTTTGCAAATCAGGAACCTTCCCCTTGGGGATCTCAGACCACCACCTGGTGTATGCTACATTACGCCTGTTAAATAAAAGGCCGCCACCTAAAATCATAAACACTAGGGACTACAAGCGTATGAATGTAAAGGACTTTCAAGCGGATATTGAATCGGCCCCCTTCCACATCGCTAATGTCTTCGAAGATCCTGATGACATATTGTGGGCCTGGAATAAAGTATTTGAAGAGATATGTGATACGCATGCACCGCGTAAAGTAATTAAAGTGCGAAGCTACTCTTCACCCTGGATTAGCAGTAATATACGATTAAAAATGAACCGGCGATATAAATTATACAAGAAAGCTGTAGAAACAAAGGACCAGGAAATATGGACTAAATACAAGAAGCTGAGAAACGAAATTATATCGGACATTCGAAGAGCTAAGACGCGCTTTTTTAAGCAGAAAATAGATGAGGTGAAGACAACTACTGACTACTGGAAATTGCTTACAAAGACAACCAATCCTAAAATACGTAAAGTAATTGGCCCGCTGAGACGCAATGATGGAAGTCTAGCAGTAGATGATGAAGAAAAAGCAAATTTAATGAATTCCCATTTCACCACAGTAGGAGACAATCTAGTGAAAAATCTCCCTAAATGCCAAAACCATACAGATGAACAGAGTCTAGCAGAGATCCCAACTATAAGCAGTATAAGTCTGACGGATAAAATGATTAGAAAGAAAATCGAGGCAGTGAAACCCAATAAGGCAACAGGCCCGGACAATATACCTCCCAAGTTATTAAAATTAGCAGGCCCTGCAATTACCGCACCACTAACTAGATTATACTTGGTGAGTGCAAACGCAGCCTTGGTTTTTAGCGAATGGAAGAAAGCACGATTAACACCAGTCTTTAAAAAAGATGATGAATCGGAAAGAGCCAATTACAGACCACTGTCAATCCTCAGTGTGCCGAGTAAAATAATGGAATCCTGTATCGCAGACAAATTAGTACAACACGTGATCACGGATAATAATTTAATAACTGACAAACAGTGGGCCTATCGAAAGGGTCATTCAACGGAACTATTGCTAGTGCACCTAACGGAAACTTGGAGACGGGCGTTAGACTCAAACTTGGTGATTGGCGTAGCTTTTGTCGACTTTAGTAAGGCATTCGACTGTGTCTCGCATACTACTTTAATGTATAAATTACAAAACCACTTTGGCATAAATGGCACTTTATTATCATGGCTCAAAAACTATCTTAAAGACAGAACTCAATACACAATCATGAATGGTAAACAATCAGATGTAGCGCGTGTCACGCGCGGAATTCCCCAAGGGTCGGTACTAGGCCCTACATTATTCACATTGTACACAAATGACATGCCTACGGCAGTTACGTCAGGTACAGTTTATATGTACGCTGACGATACAACTCTCTATTGTATTGGAGATACAGTCGATCAAGTAACAATGTCACTCAACAACGCGCTGAAAGAGCTGAGTACATGGTGCACGGTAAATTCCTTTACGCCACATTCAACGAAGTGTGAAGCCATGATAATGTACAGAGGAACATTTATTGGACCTATGAATACACTAAATATAGGCGAAAATAGACTAAGATGGGTATCACACACAAGATTACTAGGAGTTATAATTGACGATAAACTGAATTGGACAAAATAGATTCTGGCAGTAAAAAAAGGTTTTATAAATAAGCTCAATTTACTGAAAAGAAGTTGTTTTTTGCCCAGACAGATGCTAATAGACCTTTATCTCAAGATAATCCAACCCTCTGTCACCTATGCACTGCCAGTGTGGGGAGGTTTTAATTGTAAGGATATGTTTAATTCACTTGAAATACTACATTGTAGAGCAGCAAGAATAATATGTAATCTGCCGCGAGATATGCCCTCACAAGAAGTACTCGCAAAAGTCGGGTGGGATACTCTATTTTATACATATAAGCTAAATATAGGTAAATTAATATTTAAAATATATAACGAGTCAACGCCTCCAAGTATGTCCCACATTATTGATAAGCGAATTAATAAGTACAATTTTAGAAGTAAGAACACGCTTATTACACCTCGTTTCAACACGTACTACATGAAACATTCTGTGGCTCACAGAGGTGCCATCATATGGAACACCATATCTGAGAACATTGACGCAGCAACATGTACTACAAACACATTTTTGGATAAGACTAGAAAGATAGATTCACTACATAACTTAGATTTTAACTTTACATCAGTACAGACTCTCACTAAAGGAACTAAGGATTACATATATTATTGATATTGTTACATTTTTAGCATTCTTAACTTTTTAGACATTTTTTGATATTGTTACATTTTTAGCATTGTTAACTTTTTAGACATTTTTATGATTTTTAAATGATTTAGCCACTGTTTTCAATGTATATAATTTTTATATTTATGTTACACACGACCCCACAAGCGGCGACGCTTTAATGTATATCGTGTTTAAATAAAAGTTATTGTATTGTATTGTATGTACTCGCAGCAGACGGTGAAAATGTATCACTCCACTTTTGATATGCATGGTTGATACTGCTGATATTGGTAAAATCCAGCATCATCGTAGTAGGTATTTGCCGAGTCAAATGGCCCAAAACGGTATGGATCGCCATTCTTGCTTAATAGCGGTACTTCGTGTTGATAAACATTACAATTGTTGTGCTAATGTGCCAACCATGATTTCAAAAGGCCGCTAGTTGTTTCAGGAACCAATCGATCTCTGGTTGGCACATTAATGACAATGGAGCGGAGGTTGTGAGGAAGGTTTTCGGATTTTCTCTTCCTAACGGCGCAACAGAAGAATAAAATAGCAGAACCCGTTTAATGGTTACGAATTTCTATTGTTCCCAGGACGTTCATGAGTTCCATTAATTTTCCGCTTCGCCAGTGTCTTCAAGATTTGTTATCATCATGCGTCAAACACCTATTTTGATAGTGTAACAGTTATAAAGTTAATTAATCGTTTCTAGTTATCGAAACGATACCACATCAAATGCTTTTCATTTGATACCGATCATCCAGCTATTACGGACCAGGTATCGCTAAGTACTACCTCTGTTAAAATGGAATGTTAGCTGAATAACGTCTTTTTTTAGCATATGAACAGCATATGAACTTCTCTTTCGACCAATAACATTTAGCAACGTGACTGGCTTACAAATTAGATTGCCTTGATCTAATTCAATTGATGAAAAGTCTTAAAAAGCAATCGATGTAGGAAAAGTCGCTTAGTTCACCGCTGGTATCGAAGCTGTATCGTTATCTTTCAATTGTCTTGAATGCAGGAAAGCATAAAGCGATTTCTTATTTCGTTCAAGACATTAAAGAAACATGGTCAATGTAACCGTTCATGTTCAACCAGATTATTGTCACTGGAAACAAAACTTCTTCATCAGCCAAGACATTTTGACAGGAATCACATGTTTTTCTATTCTAGTTGGCGTTCTAGCGACCTTTGGTAATACCCTTGTTCTTATTGCCATCGGTAAAACGCATTCTCTGCAAGAGATCTCCATGTTCTTCATTAGCTCGCTTGCTGCTGCCGATGTGTCGGTTGGGATCATCACAGTACCCATGTACAGCATCGCATCTCTTACTTGGCCTTCAGTCCTGGAAAACGACACATTTGAAATGTTCCTGGACTTTCTGGTCCTTCAAACACTGATGGCTTCAACATTTAGTTTGTGTGCAGTGAGCTACGACCGGTATGTAGCTATAACATCGTCCCTAACTTACGTCACAGTCATGACTACCAGAAAGTGCGCAGCCTGCATCGCCTTTATTTGGATTTCTTCTACAATTTTAGCAAGTGGGAGTTTTATACTAAAAGGCTACAAAACACGCCCTAAGCTCTACCTTGCGATTGTCGTGGTGGCGTTTGTGATCCCTCTGATCTGCATAACATGTTTGTATTACAAGATATTTCAGCAAGCAAGACTACAGGTGAGACAGATATCCGCTCAAACCAAATCAACATCAAACAACGATGAAACTAATGACGGTGGAGAACTGCGGCAGAGAACTGTTGTCGTGCGGGAGTGTAAAGCAGCCATGACAGTTGCCATAGTAATTGGAGCATTTGCACTTTGCTGGCTTCCCAATCTTGTCATTGGTATTCTTCACTTTGTTGTATCGGAGGAAAGCGAGTGCGAGGCGGAAAAGATGGAGCAAATATGGCTAGCAACTCTCCCCGTTGCTTTTATTAATTCGGCCTTAAACCCTATCATCTACTGTGTCAGAGACAGAAGATTTCGAAGCGCTTTCAAGAATTTATTCAAGGTTTTTTAAAATCAAAAAGGTTTAAAATAAACCGTTTCATCAAACGAAAACAAGAAAAATATTATCTTAAATCTACCATCTGAATACTCAACTATGTTCAATACAAACGCAAAGATATACAGGAGTGTTAAATGATCTAATATAATTTCTTAAATGGATAATATTTCTCAGTAGATTTCTATGATAATCAGTCAATAATTATTCTGAAGTGTTTGTAGTTCCAAATGGGAACTTTTATTAAATAATTATATTGAGATAATCACGTTGGTAAAATTGTAAAATATTCGTTTGTTTTAAAAGCAATAAAATATTCAAGGAAAGGGTATTTCGCATTTATGACTTTGTTTGCTATAACACGACTTTTCGCATACACCAGTTTTTAGGGTGTTTTAATTCAGTGGAGCTTCGTGATTTCAGCTGAGAAGTATAATATACTATTAATACACCTGAAACCACCGGTGATGATTAATACTTCTTAAAGCATTTTCTCTCATTTTCATAGGCATAGCTTAAAATTATACAACTTTAATAACTGTTCTTCAAGATGATATTAGCATCAAAAGTTTATAACACATCAAACATTATAAAACTGATAAAAACCAACCTCGGCCTTCCTCAGGAATAATTTATTATTCAAATAAGGCATTATTCTTGATTACGATTTTTAGACCTTCGCTCTTACCGGCCATATATTCATATGCAGATAATTGCTTTTTATAACAGCTGGAGTAATACTGTATATAAGAAACGGTAACTTTAAATAATGTCGTAACTAATGTATCTTAATTTTATTTTTATTTAAAGATTCGTCATACACTCAGACAGGTGAGAAAGCAAAAAGGTCGAACACAAAGTGCCCTTTGAGACTTTCACATCCATGACGAATATACACTGGTTGTGATCAACTAAAATCGATCGAGGTATGCTAACCACCGTGGAAAGCGAGTAGCAGCTGACGTTTCGAGCGCTAGCCCTTCGTCAGAGCAAAAGGACGAATGACGAATATAGTCGTGTTTCAACTTTTACATCGCGTTGTGTTTTCTGGCAAAATATATCATTTCTTGATCTGTTACATATAAATAATATTATATAAATCTGAATTATCTGAACTAAGGTAACGACCCAAAAACAAGTTTAGAAGAAAAAGATAACAGAAAATGCAAAACAAAATCAAAATTATCATAAGCTATATAAGAAATATAAAACGTTTACCATGTTTACATAGTCTGATGCAATCACGAGAGGAAGTTTGGGAGAATTCTTAAGTTGTTGTGTAAACCCGAGACCGAAGGTGTTGTGTGACAATATAATGTGGGAAGAGGAACACTCACCTCTGTAATATACTCCTGCCCGCTGTAGCTCGGTTGGTTAGTTTATCTCTCCTTGTGTTATCCCAGTTACACTTACAAGGACATGAATACAGGAAATGCAAGATAGATTCGTATTGAATAAGCGTTTCTCAAGCACAGAGAGAAATAGCTTGCCAATACGAATCTGTCCAACATCTTTATATTGACACCCATTGCTCATGCAGGCTTTAACTTATCAATTGATAACTTCCTCTTGTTTAATAGAAATAATCTATGATCACTAGGAGTACAAAGATCCACACCATGCAAGATCTAAACAAATCTTCCCTCGGCTCTCGGGGCAATTTAAATCACTAATACCCCTCATGCCATGGTATAACCTATAATTAATCCCACCTATTAGTACAATATCCAAATTATAGCCTTGCATTAAAAACAGCTGAACTTATTTATGTATCTGAAATTAAACAACTATCAGATATTTAAAATCCTGCGTGTTGTTCCGGTCGAGTTTTGACTTCACGACATCCCACCCGTAAGAAATGACGCTCAATTCATTTCTTGACTCTGAAAAGGTTATTTTTCAAATACATTTTTCGAAGCATCATTGGCCAAATGTACGCACATTTTTGTCTTCATTTGAGCCGGCTTGTACCGCTCGAAACAAGCCACAGTATTGGCTTACCCAACAATACAAAACACCCTAACCTTTAGAACGAGCAGCAGTAGAAAAACAATAGAGCTACAGGATACTGCGTGTAATGAGAATACAGGTCTGGAAGCGAGCAGACAGTACCACTCGAATCAAGCCACAGTATTTTGGCTTACCCAACAACACAAAACCTACACCGTATTAGGCCCAATGCTCTATTTGCTACATACCTCTCCTCTTGGGGATATTAGGGACCTTTAGCACCGACGTTTTTTGCGACGGCGACGGTGGCCGGAAGTCAGATTTACTTCCGGTAGACGTCTCAGATTTTGGCGGGCAGCCGTCGTAGCTCGGAGCGGACGTGAGAGAAGGGAGTTTGGCGTTGTCGAGAAAACGTGAGTTCATTTTCCTCTTTTTACATATTCAAACTGAAAAAACAATAACATAAGAACATCCCAAAAGTTCATGTAGGATCTGAATAACATAGATATCGATTTTAATTGGGTTGACATACAAAGAAATGTTTAAATTGTTTGTTTTAATTTCCAGCTGTGCTGAAAGTGAAGCTCGAAAAATAACGGCTGCAACTCCAAGCGCAAGTGAAGGAAAAACCGCCAAGTAAGAAAGCACTCATTCATTTTTAGTACAATAACATGAATCACTGTAGTTTTATGATAGCCAGATGAAGGTCAGTTCTTATATCTAATATCTTTGCAGCAGCTATAAGCCCTAGAATTCCATTCATGCTTCGACACTATAAACCGTTCAAACTCTCAATTTAATAACTTATTACATGCAGGATTTGCTACATATGTAAGTTAAGCTTCATAACATAGGCTTTACAAAATGTATTCTATAGTCTTCAGGATTTGTTGAGCTTTTTTAACAGTTATTTTTTTCAGCTAGTTGGAAAGCTCTCTTCAATGAATTCAGTCAGTAAAAATAACTTATAGTTCGGAATTGTGGCTGAAAGCCTCGTCAGTGGAATTCCTAACCCTTTGCAAACAAAATAAATGAAACTATATCTAACTAGTCTTATAAATAGTGTCATTTCATTCAAGTAGTAACTTTTATGCATGGAATAAAAAATAAGTTGATTCGGATAAAACATTCTGTTAACTTAAGACGAGTATGACAAGTAATTTCGCACAAGATCGAAAGTTAAAGCCCATGCCATAGATTTATTTATTTTTAACTCATTTTTGTTTTTACTTTTTGCTTCACAGGGCAATGGAGTGGTCTGAACAGCATGATGTGTTCATGCTGCGGGAAATGCTGATAAGCGACATATTTACACATAAGAAAGGAAGCCGTTGGCCGGGGGGACGCTTGGGGCGGGATCACGGAGAAGCTCAATAAAATAAATACACCGCAATTTCGCATCAAAGATAAGAGGGGAGTGAGAGAGCGCTGGGTGCTACTCAGGCGTAAATTCAAGGCGAAAATTAGGGAAGAACAATTGGCTAGCGGGATTGAAGTTGACGATATGTCAGAAAAGGAGGTTTTGATCGAAGAGTTGATACTGGAAAGAAGAGAGCTTTGCCGCTATAAAAGAGGCTACCTCAAGCCAACAGAAAAAAGATAGGGAAACAGCTGAAGATATCAGAAAGAAAGCAATGGAGAGAATGGGGCAAACCAAGAAAAGAAAACTGTCAGGTGATAGCAGTGAAGATGCCGAGCCACGTAAATCAACCGGCAAGAAGAGGTGTACCCAGCCTTTGATTGATTTCTTAACTGAAAAGGCCAGCGCTGACCGTGAGCTGCGGCAAGCGGAGTTGGACATAAGAAAGCAAGAGCAAGAGCACCAGCAGAATATGATGAAATCGAAATGAAATGAAACAACAACAGAAATGAAACAACAGCAGAAAATGACCACGGCCTTTTTTATCCGTTGTAAATAAACTCCTTGAGAAGTAAGCCGGAACAAAAACTCTAACTCACGTTATTCAGTGTTTACACTCACAGTGTGTATAGACTATAGACTCCAGATTTCTATACATTTGTAAACTTAGATTTACAGTTCGTTCGCCTTCTCTTATTGCATGTATTAAATTATAACTTAATTTAGTTGAATATTTAAAACTGTACGCTGTTGCATGCAAACATCATGGTACCCGAATATCACTATTTGTTCTTGCTACAAGTACAGGTTTTAAAAGTTCGTTTTTCACATAATCACTGGAAGTATTCTTCTAGGGTTGGAGGCTCTAGTTCAAAGAAATGAGATGTCTGATTTCGATAAAGGCAAGTTAATGCATTGCGAAGCAATGCACAAACAACATACATCTTTCCAATGCTACTGAGTTCGATCTTCAAATGAAACTAAAACAGTTGTCTAGAGGCGAACCTTTCCTCGAGATAGAGTCGGCATAGCTTTGGAGAGCATGAGGATTCAGGATATCTTGGTTCCATTCTGTTATCAGGTGGCCATGGGTTTCGTAAATGTAATCCAAAGTGTGGTTTGTCATCAGGCTTAAAACAGAGACTGGACGCCCAAACCTTGGCATCATATCTACATATCGATCTGCATGGGTACGCCAATCGTTTTAGAAGCATGCACAGTCCTTCCATGCTGTCGCACACACTCCTCTGCTGGCATTTGAACGTTGGTGGTAGCTGTAGGGCTTCTAGAAGGCGAGGAAGATCGGCCTTTTCCACACGGAACTCTGCTTTACAGTCTGCTGGATCGATGACGTCAAGATTAAATGGGTCATAGCATTGGTAATTAAAATCAGGATTTTTAGACTGATATGCGCCATAAAGAAGAACAAATTCTTCGTCAGAAACAGTGTTATCTACGTAGCTAAGTAAGAGTAGTTCTCGAATGCTCTTAAATGTATTAATTTTTCAGTAGAGTTCTGAACAGTACCGTCGAATATTCTATTTGCAAAAGACCCTGAAGACAAAGAAGTCGCCGACTCGCCGTCGTCAAAAACGCGCGGCTAAATTTTAATTTTCGGCGGGAAAAACGCCGACGTCGGCCCAGTCTCTTTCGGTCACTGACGTCGCCGTCGTCTTGAAAACCGTCGGTGCTAAAGGTCCCTATTGTCAGGCATCATGGTATGCCTTCATTCCGTATGCTGATGACATGCAAATTTATTTGTCCTTCAAGTAACATATACAGAAGGACGCCGCCGTAAGCAACATCCATGCACGCATCAGTGATATTAGCAGGTGGATGTTAATCAACAAACTAAAGCTTAATAATGATAAGACAGAGGTCCTAGCTATTAATGCGTCCAAATACCGTCCACGCCCAGACTTAGATTTCCTGTTAGTTGGAAATGAGTGTGTCACACCATCAGCTCATGCTCTCAATCTGGGCATTATATTTGATAACTCAGTCTATGTCATTAGAACGTCAGGATGCTGCTATTTGTAAGGGAGCTTTTTTCCATATTAGAAATATTGCTAGAATTAAGAAGTACTTATCGGAAGGTAGTATAAAAATCCTAGTTCATGCTTTTGTAACTTGTAAGCTAGACACTGGAAACTCGTTCTCAAGTGGACTTCCGGGTTACTTAATTAGGAAACTGCAGTCAGTTCAAAATTGCGCCGCTCGCCTTATTGTTGGTAGTGGAAAGTATTATCATATTTCACCTGTTCTTCAGCGTCTCCACTGGCTACCCGTAGAAAAACGAATAACTTATGAGATATTACTTCTTATACATATAAAGCTCTAAATAATCTGGCTCCTACCTACATTCGTAATATGGTAGAGTACTATACTCCTCCTCGTAATCTTAGGTCTGCCAATAAGTTCCTTCTGAAGGTTCAGTCCTACAGTCAATTTAAAGAGCTATGGAGAAAGGGCTTGTTCCGTTATTGCGCCAAAACTGTGGAATTTCTTGCCACTTACTATTATGTTATGCCCCTCGGTGGAAGTCTTCAAAGCTAAGTTAAATTTATTTAAGGAAAGTTTTTATTAGTTTAGTTATTGCTTAGATCGTAAGATTTTATAGTTCTTGTAAATTAACTTGCCTGTTTTCCAGCTATATAAAGCGCCTTTCGACGTTTAGGATAAAAGCGCTATATGAATGTAGAATTATTATTATAATTATTATATTACAAAACACCCTAACCTTCAGAACGAGCAGTACAAAAACAATATAATGGTCCAATCAGAATACAGGTCTGGAAGTGAGCCAGACAGTACGTACCGCTCGAAGCTAGCCAAAGTATTGGCTTACCCAACAATACAAAACACCCTGGCTAACCTTTAGAACGAGCAGTGCAAAAAATATAGAGCTACAGTATAATGCGTGCAATGAGAATACAGGTCTGGAAGTGAGCCAGACAGTACCGCTCGGTACGAGCCACAGTATTGGCTTACACAACAGTACAAAACAGTCTAACCTTTAGAACGAGCAGTACAAAAACAATCGAGCTACTGAGTATAATGGGCCCAATCAGAAATCCCGAGCGGTACTGTATTTAAATCTCCTTCATTATATTTTGGTCTCCTTAGTATTTTAATGTTTCTGCCGTTATTGACCATCAACCTAACCTGAGTATCAGGCCCTTTATTCTTTATTCCTTTTTTTTTGGGGGGGGGGGGGGGAGGAGTTACCATCAACTTAGTTTATTCACCAACATTTAAGATAGCCTTTCAAGAAATTTATCTGATTCAAACCGAAACTATTAAGGCACAACTTGACTGAATGGTTTCCAGAATTAACAGTTTATAATCCTTCAAACGGTTTTCAAAAATACTTTATAAAACAACCCAAAGAAAACGCACGCTCTGATTGGTTGAAAGCCGTGTTTGCATGAAGCTATGTAAACATGGAATGACGTCATGCATTGTAGTTTTGCTTTTTTCTGCATAAAAAAGGCGAAAATAACTGACTAACTTAAAAACATTTTTCTAAAGGTTGCATGTTCAGAAGCACCTACGGAGAAAAAGAGCTATACTGGATTGAGCCGGTCGGAGCTCAAACAGACTCTACGAAATACGTAACAAAATACACTATTTCAGTTAACGTTTAAGTTTAAATATTTGGTTCAGATTCTTTAGAACAACAATTGTAATAAACTACATGTACTAGCACCATTCAGATAATGTACAAAAGGCTAATAATCAAGCACACGTCAACGCGGGAAGGTCAATTGTTGTTTATTCATGTTTTTTTCAAAAGCCGGTGACTGAACTGGAACTTTATAAAGCGATCATGTGTCACATTGAATCAGTGAAAATAAAATAAAAATATAGCCGTTACGGTTCGATTCCGTTTATGAAATATTTTTTTCATTCAGAGTGGGCTGCTGACAAGAAAATGTCAATGAAAAGAAAACACGAGCGGGCTGGAAACTTCCAAGCAGCGCGTAAACATCGAATGAAAAAAGTAACCTATTTGGATTCAGAAATTGCATTGAAAGATACCCAAACAGTCCTCTCCACATCAAAGGAATCAAGATAAGCTCTAATCTGACATTCACTGGCTTTCAAATAGTCAAATATGATGCCTGACGACGGGAAATAAAGATCAGAAACAACACGGAAAGGAATCAGCATGGGTGGGCACAAACCTGCTAATCGAACTTCAAGTCACTGGCTCCAAATATCCAGCAAGGTAAAGGTAAAGGTATTCATTTATATAGCGAAAATTCTATATGAATATATCCAAATGCGTTTCACAAGTTATGTTTGTGATACGGACTGCTGTTGTGGCGCAAAGTGCAGCCGTGCAGTTCACATTCATGAATGATTGTTAGTACCTCAGAATACCAGGCTGTTATGTCGGGAGACAATCCCCTACTCTTTCTCGGAATAACACAACAGGTTCTTTCACGTCACCCTCGTATAGATTAGAAGAGGAAGGAGACAAGGCCAACGGTTTATACGTCCCTGCCCAAGGACGCGGCCGGAATTCGAACCCCTGACCGCCCGCACTCTAGACCGTGCTCTATCAACTGAGCTAACCAGTGAGGCAAGAGATTCCTCAGTCCCAGAATATCATGGCCAGAACAGGAACACGTTATCCAGGCAGTGTGACTTCACTGTTATTAAAGTCGTATCCTATTGGACTTCACTGATAAAGAATCATTGTTTTAGGTTTGTATTGTTTTAGGGGTAGGCTATTGTTTGAGTAAATAATAACATTTCATGTTGCAAACGGTGAAGTCTTCCCTTTCCAGGTAGGACAAATTCAGTATCCAGTAGTTAGTGCTTGAAGTTGCCTAGCTCGATATGGATCAATACTTTGAGCTTTTCCTATCATTTAAGGTTTTATCTATTGAAAAGTTAGTTTTTTGGAGCATACAATCACGCTAGCGCTATAGTACACTTTCTCTTGCCTCATGTTCCATGCCACGCAGAGCAAATACGGTCAACTTAACAAGCGAATATGATTGATATTTTACAATGTATGGAGAATTTCGCGTTTGATATTTACGAAAAAATCGTTTTGCGCTCGATCTTGCGTCTATTTTATAAAAGAAATAGAAAACGTTTATCGTGTTTACATTGGTAGTGCCCCCCAATCAAAAGTTCCATACAAACCTCTGCATGTAAAATCTTCCGAGTTTTCGGGCCTATAACTTTGCTCCTGTTCAAGATATAACTCTCAAATTTGGGATTTTGACTAACTTCGAGGTGCTCTTTTCAGCAGTATCGACGGGTTTGCTGTTATACCTATATATCAAAAGTTCAAAAAACCGTGGAAGGGTCTATTTTATTTTAAAAGCGGTTTCCTTTTTCTAGATCAGTTTACTGATCATAAGGAAGGCATCATATAATTGTGAATTTGGCTATTATTGAAGGTGTTTATTATTAGTTTTATAACTGCTGTGCCATGATTAATGTATGGTTGGCTTGGCGGTACTTAACATTAGCTTTTTTTCTCTTGCGCAAGCTCGCATGGATGAACTAATGGCTAGTTGAATGTAGGCTCTAGAAAGTATCATGTAAGCTCTAGAAAGTTGAGCCTACATACTTTCTAGATCACTAAGTTACAGCGAATGTTCTTGTTTACATATTGCCATGCACTTGGAATTCGGGACCGTGTAGCGGTTTCATGCGCTCTCGGAAATTACATTTCGCCCTACTTGACAAAGTGTACTAATAGATTTACCAACTTGGTATAATTTTGTTTTGAAGATAAATTAGTATTTCTATTGTAATCCATACCTGCAATGAAACTGTATTCAGTGTAAACGTTATTATGTTTATTCTAATCTGTTTTATGTTGAGATATGCATGCACGTACTGCAAAACCACTTGATTACTCTATTATATTCCGATTGGTAAACGCCGCATTAACAAGAACATACAGAAAACTACATATTTGAAGAAGGAAGTGACATACATATATAGATACATTTATTTATCTCAAAAGGAGCCTTAGATTTTAATTCTGGATTTGAATTTCCCGCCGCAACTGGAGTTACTCAACTGAAGCGATTAAATGGGCTAAAAATGGTACATCTGAATATTAGAAGCTTGATTAAGAACTTTGAAGAACTTCGTCAGTTTATTCATATGAACAATTTAGATATCATTACTTTGTCGGAAACCTGGTTAGACTCATCTGTCTCGAATGAAGAACTTGGGATTGATAATTTTCGCTTGGAGCGGAATGACAGAAATAGAAATGGTGGTGGGACTGCAATGTATTTGCATGACCGATTCACGTACGAGCGCTTGGAATTACCGACAGACTTCAGTGACCTAGAGATGGTTCTGTGTACCTTAAAACTTCCACAAACTCGACCTCTTCTGGTCGGTAGTATTTATCGACCTCCAGACAACTCCGGCTTTTATCGTCTAATGTTGGACTGTTTGGATTTTTTGAACTTTGAGAACACTGAAGCGTATCTACTTGGTGATTTTAATTGCAATATTAAATCTCCAAAAGGAAAGGAGTTTGTTAAGCTTATGAATGACTTTGGTTTAACCCAATTGATTACTGATCCTACTCGTGTGACTTCTACTTCCTCTACTACAATCGATATGATTTTCACGAACTCAAGCCATCGTATAACAGATTCTGGGATCGTTGAACTTTCCTTAAGCGACCATTATATGATTTATTGCAACAGAACTTGCAAATTACCCAAAGCTAAGCCAAAGGTGATTAATGTCCGCAGTTTTAAGAATTTCGATCCAGATGATTTTATAGCTGATCTCCAAAACCAGCCGTGGGACACTGTGTATTTATTTGACAGCCCTGACGATGCCTGGTTTGCCACAGAAGTGTTTCTGAGAGATGTTGGTAATAAACATGCCCCAACGCATACTCTTCGAGTTCGAGGATCCCAGCCCCCTTGGATGTCGGATGAAATCAGACAATCTATGAAGAGTCGCGACGTGATGAAGCGCAGAGCCGTTAAGTCCAAATTAGATCAGGATTGGTGCTCTTACAGGACTCTCAGAAACAAAGTAACCCGGCTGATCGAAACTGCCAAGAGAAGTTATTATAACGAGTTGTTAACCGAAAATGCTAATGACGCCTCTAAGTTATGGTCTGCAATCAGAAAACTCATACCTAAAAAGAACAAGGTTGCTATGCATGAACTTAACATTGACGGAAAAAGCATTTCTGACAACACTGGGATGGCAAACTGTTTTAATAACTTTTTTACATCTGTGGGTGCACGCCTAAGGAACGCCTTGCCTACTCTACGAGTGCGCAATCATACATCTTGCGTGACGACGGATTCAGTTACAGCTTTTAAGTTTAAGGACATACCAATCAGCTTTGTACAGAAAGAACTTTCATCCCTTCGTGTAAAGAAATCTTCTGGTATCAAGGACATCCATACTCGAATGCTTAAAACTGGGGCTACTGTTCTAGCTTCTCCCTTGGCTCACATCTTCAATTTGTCATTACGAACAAATAAAGTACCCACTTCATGGAAGTCTGCAACTGTTACTCCACTTCACAAGGCTGGTTCGTTCTCTGACCCAAATAACTTTAGACCAATATCTGTGCTTCCTGTTGTGATGAAGATTTTTGAGCGTGCTGTACATAAACAACTTTACGAGCATCTAACAACAAACAAGCTGCTTTCCACACATCAATCTGGGTTTAGACCTGGTCATTCTACTGGTACTGCCCTCCTGGATGTCTCTGATTTTATACTGAAGAACATAGATGAAGGAAATCTTATCGGAGCTGTATTTCTGGACTTGAGCAAGGCATTCGATATGATCAACCATGATATTCTGAAAGTGAAGCTTAGCAAAGTTGGCATAAACGGGAAAGCATTAGATTGGTTTGACGATTACCTAAGTAACAGATCTCAGACAGTAACTATTAATGGTACACTGTCCGACACCATGGATATATCACTAGGGGTCCCACAGGGTTCGGTCCTTGGACCTCTATTATTTATCATTTTTATTAATGACCTTCCTCTGAGTATTCAACGCAGTAAAGTAGTTTTATATGCAGATGATACAGCTATATTCTTTGCTCACAAGGATATACAGCTAATTGAATCCGTCTTACAAGCTGAACTTGACAATCTTAATACCTGGTTTAGTGCTAATGATCTCATCGTAAATTGTAAGAAAACTAACGTAATGCTTCTTGGGACTAGCCAGCGGCTAGCACGATCCAAAAAGCCATGTTTATCTTCGTCGGGAGTCATACTCCAACATTCAGAGTCCGTTAAATATTTAGGTTTATGTTTTGATTCTAAGCTTAACTGGCACGAACACATCGATGCATTATCAGCTAGAGTATCATGCAGATTAGGGCTCCTTAGGAGAATCAGGAAATATGTTAGTGTAGACACCTGTAAACATCTTCATTGTACACTAGTCCAACCATTATTAGAATATTGTGACATCATCTGGTCTAATGCTGATCAGACAAGTCTTAATAGACTCCTTAGGCTGCAAAAGAGAGCAGCACGCATAATATTGATGAAGAAGACACGCGAGGAACGTACAGTGAATCTATTTAGAGAGCTAGGCTGGGTTCCATTAAACCAGCGTTGGGACTTCCATAAATGTCTCACCGTTTTTAAATGTTTAAATAATTTATGTCCACCGTATCTCCAAAATCTATTTCACCGTAATTCTGATGTACATAATTATAATACTAGAAACCGTAATAACATCCATTTAGTCAAAATTTCATCTAATTCTGGCTATAGATCATTTACTTTCTCTGCAGCTAAACTCTTTAATAGTCTAGACAGCTATATAAAGAATGCTCCAACTATCAAGAGTTTTGTAAATAACTACTGGAATAACCCTATCTGTAATTAGTTAATGCTGCTACTACATGTATAGTACATCAAGTATATTTTAAATTAGGGTAATTACTATCAAGTATATTTTAATCAGTGTAATTACCATCTATGTGAATACTTATATTAGCGTAATTATTATATATTATCAATTATTGTAAACTTATTTTTAGTTTTTAAACACAGCTTCAATGGAAATCAGTGTAAACTGTTTGAATTCTGTGTATAATAAAGTTTATTATTATTATTATTATTATTATTATTAGAAACGAAGGCCCCTTTTATGTTTAAGAGCCAGTAAGTCACTTTTCGGTGCTTTATTTATAGGGAAAATAACAGTTTCTGTTCTGGCCTATCTATCCCATAATTTCTTTGTGTGCCATCTATCCCATAATTTCTTATTTGAGATGTCGCCATTTTGCACCTTGTCAGACATAAACGCCATTTCCGGGTATTTCCCGTCATGATTAGTCGGGAACACCCAACAAACTGTTATGTTTCTTCTGGGCCACTCAGCTGGCAAATACTTCAGTTTCGTATTCGAAAATTACCGCTGAATGTAATGAGTACAGACGCAAGTACGCAGGGTTAGCCTCCTGATTCTGAAGATAAACATTCATAAATATCAGCGAGAGGGTGGGCTATTCACAACACTGTGTATTGTTGTAGTTTCACGCGTTGCACCTTCTCGCTGGTATTTAAGAATGTTTAACTTCAGAATGAGGGTGACCCTGCGTACATGCGTCTGTAGTTATTGCATTCAGCGGTAATTTTCGATATTTTGCAGTCTGATATTTTTCAGCTGGCAAATTCTGCACTTTTTGTTTTAAATTGTTTAAAAATATTGAATTCTGTATGAAATGTGTCTCACACATATATAGGAGGGTCTCAATTTGGGGGGGGGGGGGGGGGGGCTGTAGCTCTGACGGTGGACGGTTCATTTTTTAGGGTTTGACGGTTGCCGGTTATTTGAAACAAAACACCTTGACGGTTGCCGGTTAAATTTTAAGGCATTTGACGGCTGACGGTTAACCCCTTTGAGCGGCTCATAAAACGGAATTAATTAAATTTGAAATATTTCAAGCTTTCTTGTTGGTATCGTACTATATTCTCACCGAGAGCATCCGCAAACAATGCCAAGGGTGATACTAAGTTATGGGAGAGATCAGCCCATCGGCGGCCGCGCCCTGGTAACTCCGCATTCGATCTGAAACGACTGCAGCAGAGAACTTATATACTGTAATAGCATAGGTATTACTATAAAACCAGTGCTTTCCTCCCAAAACTCAGAAAATCAGATCCCAAACCAGACGTAACGACGCTAACAAATTCAGACCATCTCGTATCACATCCGGGACTTATCTGCGGGTAGCAGCGCTAAATTTAAAAGTTACGGAATGACATGTAAAGAGATAAAAATTAAGAAAAACAAAGGAAAAGAAAATGTCGCCGAACAATTATCTGATAACCTGATCAGAATAACAATTACTCCATGGGCCTGACCATATCGTGATGGTGCTAATGCAGGATGGAATTGTGATGAACACGCCTGTCCGTACGTTGCTAAATGAATACAATGAATAAACTAAGAGACCATACAGGACGAGGGCGCTGGAGTTCCAACACTTGGTACTATACTCCCCCATGCAATCACGCCACTGCATAGACGTAAACCGAACATAGAAAATCAGATCGAGCGAAATTAAATACATGTGTAGCTCTAAGCTATGCACTGAAAACAATAAGATATATATGAAGGAAGAGTATTATAGCCCCGAAGCGAAGCAACTCCGAAATACCCCGTCCAGGGACAGAGTAATGAAGGGTATTAGATAACCCTATCGGAGAAGCTTTGCACCAGGAAACCATACTGAAAATATCTTGCATGAAAAAATATAAATTTAAGACAAAATTGTGCTATGTTATGCAAAAAATAAACTCTAACGAAAAACAGGGCAGTGTGATGTAATGGCCCAGAATACATAGCCATACGTTCAACGACAACAACTCCGTTCGCTCCTTGTATGGCTAAATAGCGAAACACATGTGCTTAACAAGAAAGTAACGTTAACTAACGTGTTAATTAAACTCGATGCTCATGGTTACTTATATATGCAGTTGTGATACAGACGTTTTGTTTTGCCTACTTAGCGAGACACGTACAGTCGCTCCCGTAGCTAAAGAGTGAGACACAATAGATTCCTAGCTACACAATATAACGGAGGCCCAAATGGGCGTGAAATAGTATGGCAGTAGAGAATAGGATAATCATGTATGGCGTAATATATCGTTCAAAATTCTGTTCTAGGAACGCAGCACAGAGAAATTACTGACAAAGCAGAGCTGACTCTACTCTACATATTTTAAGAACATTTTAAGGGCGCCACAGGCATATGTTCTACCCTAAATGAGAGGACAACCCTGTTGCTCTCTGAACAAATCCTGAATTGAATTAAATGAGCTAGGTCGCTCCAGTCGTTACACAACATTTCTAAAACGAATAAACTGAGCGAGGTCACCCCAGTTGCTCCGTAAAAATTCTAAGCGAATCTATACAAAAATTCTAAGCGAATTAACTGAGCGAGATCACCTCTAACGCTCTGCACAAAAAACGGAGCGAGATACAGGCATTCGCGTTGCCTACGTAATCTAGCCCGACACAGTAGCTCCCCGTAGCTGAATAGCGAAACACTATCGCTCCCTTACTAAACAGCGAAATACATTCGCTTAGCGAGACCGATACTCGCTCTAGGTTTAAACAGAGACAAACTCGCCAATGCAAACATTTACTCGCTAGACCGAGACACGCCTTAGATTAAACAGCGAGACACACTCGCTCGCGAGACCAATACTCGTCCTAGGTTAAATACCCGGGGGGGGGGGGGGACTCCCTTATGTGAGGGGTACATGGATGCTCGTCGTACCTTTTAGGGGTCAAAATCAGGAATTTGGTACCACTTAGGGTATCCACCATCAAACACAGACATTTCTATGTAAAGCGGTACCTTTTAGGGGTCAGGTGTCAATTGAACAAAAAAGCTGTTATAAATTTACATTTTTATTATCTTTTAGGGTTCAAAATAAGCTTGAGCCACGCCCATTTTAGTACCTCTTAGGGGTCAAATCGAAAATGTCCGACGAGCATCCCTACCCCTTTTATATCGGAGTCCCCCCCCCCCCCCGGGGTTAAATAGCGTGACACACTCGCCTGCGAGACCGAGATTAGCTCCCCAGTTTAATTAGCGGGACACACTCTCCCGCGAGACCGAGACTCGCTCCCTAGTATAAATGGACACACTGGCATTCAAGCTAAGGAAACTTAAGCGGCGAAACAATTCACTTGGCAAGACACACTCGCTTCCTTATACAGAAAATTAACAAGCCCAATGGCGAAACACATTCGCCTGGCGAGACAACAGCGAAACACATTCTCTTGGCAAGACAACAGCGAAACACATTCGCTCTCTAGCTGTATCATCCAATAGCGATACAAGATAATAAATATTTATACACATATAAAGGCGAGACATGCTGATAGCGAACGACTGATATATAAGGCAATTTTGAACAACGAACCGGTCGAAACAGCTCCTGGAACAACGAATAAAAACGATCTCAAACTTTTTCAGTGGCAGATGAACAGGAGGTTAAATTGTAGCCTGAATTCGGGCTGGTATACATCTGGAAGCGATAGGTATCTATAGCTTGAAGCTTCGTCTCCTGGACAGCATTCTAGGTTCGAGGACCAACGTGGTACCAACGGAGGCGCAGCGATGAACGTGATGTTCAACAATAAGCGTAGCAGCGGACCAACGTGGCTAGTTGACAAGACTAAAGAGGACTGATTGAACAAGGTGAGGCTCTATATATACGGAAAGCGTCATCTGGTTACGTAACACATTCCTACGGACCGAATTCCGCTTGCCCAGGTTATGTAATAAGTATTAATATGGCTATTGTATGCGGAGCTCCCGGTGAGAATAATAGTATCATGGTTACTTGTTGCTACTAAGGTTACTTTGGTATGATAAGCAATTATTGGACGAGACAGTGACCAAGACCGTGACCGTGAGCAAAATATCATGATTTGTTCGTGTCGAGCTGTCAGTTATCTGCTTTGTGACCAAACGGTCAATTGCGCGCATTCGCAGACTGTTATTTGTAGCAGATGTTCAATTACCACGACTGCGCCTGCTCAGACCGTTATTGGCAGTCAGTTATTTGCAGATGAATCAACCAATCAGTATTCGGGATGGGAGAGAGTCAGGGAATGATAATAATAATAATTATTATCATTATTATTATTATTACTATTATCATTATTATTATTATCATTATTATTATTATTACTATTACTAGTGGATACCGCTAACGATAATCCAACATGTGTGTTAGACGCTAGCTACGTCATAGCGAGTGTTGGGTAGTGTCATGCAACGTGCATGGTAGTGATCATAGGTCGGTGTGGTTATTTTCCACCTACTAAGGCTAAAGTGGAATTTTGGAGCACTTCCCGTGGAAATAAGTGGCCTAAACTTCAGCGAAAAAAGTTTCTCCTTGAAATGATGGTTATTTTCCATCCAAGTGCATCGAATGTCATCACAAGCTCGCGAACCGACAGCCTTCCGCAGTTCATGCCGCATGGCAGTTGTCGCGTCGAATACAGAAACCATGGTTTTAACTATGCCACATCACTTAATTCATTGTGATTTTAAGCTGCAACTACATTCTAGCCACTTCTAAATGGGGGAGGGTTCATTATGAACAGGAAAATGCATAGGATTTTCCACCCCTCCCCCCTCAGTTTTGCAACGTTCGCATTTCTTACCCCAAATTTGCAACCAATATGTTGTGTTCGTCGTGTTTACTACCAAAACTATGATTTTAAAGCTGCAACGTCATTCAAGCCAATTCTAATGGGGGAGGGCACCGTTATTAACAGAAAATGCACAGGATTTTCCACCTCTCCCCCCTCAGTTTTGCAAGGTTCGCATTTCTTACCCCAAATTTGCAACCAATTGCTGGCTTTCACTTGACGTCATAGCCGCCATGTTGGTGCCCTTAAACAATAGATTCCTCGTTAGCTTCTTTTGTTGGGGCACCAACATGGCTACTATGCCCTTTGTTATTTGAATCTCTGGGGATTGAGTGAAAACCAGCAATATGTTGTGTTCGTCGTGCCTTTTACTACCCAAGCTCCAACTTCATTCACGCCAATTCTAATGGGGAGGCCCAAGAGACCATCACTTAAAGTGCCCCTACGATCAAATTTTGACATATCAATGTTTTTGCATATTCATAAAGTAGAGTTCATATATTATTACCAGTTCAAATTGTTTTTCGATACAACGACAGGAAGTCTTATTTTTTTAGCTCCGAATATTGAATCTACACGTCCGCCATTACTGGAAGCCGTGCCCTTTGTTCAGCTTTAAACAAGGGTTTATTCACCGGAAATGATGTCATACACTTAACGCTCGCCTGCAGAACACAACGCCTGGAGGCATATTTCTACTAAAAACGTCTTCACGTACATAAGAAGAAAGTTATATTTATCTTTGCGAGGTTGGCTACTTTTTTATGCACGCTATTTCGCGCCACGAGGTTGTCGTGTTAAGTGTATGACATCCTTCCGGTGAATAAACCTTTGTTTAAAGCTGAACAAAGGGCACGGCTTCCAGCAATGGCGGACAGGAGTTTACCGGTAAACTCGCCTAAAATTTGTGGTTTAAGATGCCCATTTGGGAATATTTTTTACTATTTCGGATATTTCTAATACTGATTGACCTATAGACACTGAAAAAGTGGCAAATCGAAATGGTAAATTTTCGTCGTAGTGGCACTTTAAGAGAACTGATCTCCGTATACCCTATGATAGTCTGCGCCAATCTATTTTTGGCTCAGTGGACGTCACGATGCTATTTTAAGATTCGGTTCCAGCTCCTCACGTATTTTTATCGCTCCGTCATTATTTCAACAAAGAAAGAGGTGCGATGGATGCGAAGCTTCAAAACTCTGAATTATGGCTCTGAATTATGTGTTGCTCCATAAACTTACTACCCGGACGGGTATGGGACGGATCTGACCTGATCTAACTTGAAGACTCGAGAAAATGAACTTTGAATTTAATTAATATAAGCTACGAAGTGTAATTTGAAAACCCGTTAAAAATATTGCCGTTTGGAGTTGACTGGGAAACTGTAGGAAACTGTAGGCTGTATTAAGCCAGACCCGTAAGAAATTCGGATGTGACTTGGAAGCCGTGAAAAGAAACTAGAGTGACCTGAATTTCGTGAAATGAAGCCGTATACACGACTTTCATAATGGCCGCCTCCTAATTTGCATAATTTGGAAGATAAATCTGTAGAGGGAAACCAATGCTACCACATGAAAGATCACATTAAAACTAGTAATAGTTTTGAGTTTTAGAGCAATGTGGAGAATTGCTGTTGAGCTACGAGCATTTCTAATGCAGAAAAACATGAAAGCGGGGCTAGAAAGGCGTCCGTTGTTTTTCTCATACAAATCTCTCTAATTTCAACTGGCTGTAACTTCATTGCTTTTTAAGCTACAGAACTCAACTTTCACAAGTTCACTAATGTCGACATGCTCTTTCACATGGCAATGTTCATATTTTCTAAAAATGTGGATAAACAACCGAACGGAAAATCACATATGCAAATTAGGAGGCGGCCATTATGAAAGTCGTGTATTCCATTCAGTTTGTAGCCGGATCGGCGAGCATGGAAAGTCTTCCAAAAAATTGAATAAATCAACAACCCGTATCGTTGTTATTGAAACTTCGCTTACCTTATAAATACTCGTACCCTGTAGTTCATATTCATGTATAGCTAGATAACATACCTAGGGAACTGACCGGATTATTTGCTCTTTCATCAGGCTAATAATTTTAGAAACGTTCGGTTTATAGCAAGCAAGAACGCATCGACGATTGACCACAATTTTGCGAAATTATAAATCCAGTTAATCTGAAACACTGACTGACTGAGTTTGGAATTATCGTAAACAGACGCTACGATTCGCTAAAGAAATTAGAAATAGAACCTATAATATCGTAAATAATCGGACATGCTTTTGCAACACCGTAATCAATATGAATCTGTAGAGTAACTGTCGTGAAAGTAGAAAAATGTAAATGCTTTGATTACCGAGTAAAACACCGGGCCATTCGGACACGTGACACCCACAACCAATATGATAGTGGTAAAAATAGTTCAACTAATTTATGCAAGCTAAAAATAAATCGGCGCAGACTATCATGGGAGAGAGGCTAGTATGGGGGATCGGTTCTCTTAGGTGATGGTCTCTTGGGAGGGCACCGTTATTAACGGCAAATGCATAGGATTTTCCACCCCTCCCCCTCAGTTTTGCAAGGTTCGCATTTCTTACCCCAAATTTGCAACCAATATGTTGTGTTCGTCGTGTTTACTACCAAAACTAAGATTTTAACGCTGCAACTTTATTTAATCCAGTTCTGGACTGGGAAATAGAAAATGAAACTGTCCCAGGATGGTTTGCGGCCAAAACGAAAAGGGAGATGGATTTTTACGGGTAGAAAACAACGTCGTAGAAACATGGAGTTTTCACCAAAATGTTACACATAGAAAACTGTAGGGGGTCTTCTTAATTTGGTTGAGATCAAATTTCAGGGGGGGAAATGACGGAAAAAAGAAAATTTAAAAACGCCTTAACCCCCCCCTGAACTTCATTTGCGCGAAGGTTACATCAAACATTTAATCTAGTTGGATGAAATTACATAGGATAGGCCAATTTTACTTCCCGTTAACATAGCGCAACATATCAAACATTAACACGTCCAAGCTATAAATTACAATTATTCCCTACCCCACTCCCCCTGGAAATGGCATACCCATTTGTGTTAGCTAAAATGTCTCCGGAATTGCATTCACGACACAACTGGTCGGTTTCTAAGATTTCAAGTTCAACACAGAACCACAGAATTAAAGTTAAACGGTTACCCAGGCCCCGCTCGGCCAACGAAAAACGAAGAAAAAACGCCTTAACCATTTTCGCGAGCGTTAACCAAAAAAAATAATCTAGTTGGGTGAAATTACATAGGATAGGCTGGTTTTCATTCCCTTAACTATGCGCTAGATACCGAACATTAATTAATTAATTATTTAATGATTAAGAATGAAAAGTCAGAAGACTATACAGCAAAGCTGATTAATGATTGTATTATTTCTATGATTATCGTTAGGAATTATTATTATCGTTCATGGTGTCTACCACGGCTGCCTGGCACTTTTGGCCCTGTGGTTATTTCCAGGTAGTCAATATCGTTAACTATTAAATTAAATTAATTATCTATATACTGGTAAAACCTAGGTTTAATAATAAAGTTGTTGTTGTTGGTATCACTAATAATGGGCTAGTATTTAATGCGGTGGAAGCACTCAACGGCTAGTGACCTATTGTACTTTATCCCATTCAAATAACATTTCCGATATGTACCCCTCGACTTGAAAATCCATGCTAAACTGTAACATTTATTTCAGGATCGTTCAATTGCTGTGTTTGCCCAAGGCATAAGTACTGTGCTTCGTTGAGAAAAAGGCTTAAAATTTGTGCGATTGCAAGACAATAGGGATTAAACTCTGTAGCGCGTTAAATAGCCTGGAGGCAGAGTCTTGGACACTTTCACCCAGCAACTGCAAATGGTTTTAATCGCGCATGCGCAGTAGTTAAAATGTGTCGCTAAATTTGTCTGTTACTTTGACTGCAACTGACCGATTTATCTTGTCCATTTGTTGTCCCAATTCAGGTCACTTGACTCTACCCTTCAGCAGGAGCCCATAACTAGGAGCGCCATCCCACATACTAGGCCTATGTCACAGCGTTTTTACAAGTTAGGTTATTTTTAGAATGGTGTCCCGCTATTGTTGAGTTGCAATTATATATTCCTAAGGGAATCAAATCACAAAAGCGTAGCATCCATGTTGTTTAGTATAACAAAAGTAGCTAATGAGGCATCTTTTGTTCCGCCACGGTGCAATCTAAAATTGGCGGGGAAAATAATCTAAACATAGCCCAACTTGTAACCTAAGGAGATATGGACGCTCCTAGTTATGGGCTCCTGCCTTTAGTAATGTTTTCTTGTTTTATCCCAAGAGGAAATGTACACATTTCTCTAACTGGAAAACACAGCATGAATCCTCTGGGGAGCTGTCACATGATCTGAATTGGAACAACAATCGATCAATTATATATCTCCTTGTTTTCTGTTACGCTTTTGTAAATTACCTGTCATATTTATTTTTAAGCTGAAAAACGAACCAAACGTTAAATTAAATTCCAAATAAATGCAATAACAAACTGATAACAATGAAGACAAATTAACTAATTATTATCTTTACACTTATACAACCTACTATTGGTTGTTGTCTAGCAGTTTTTTCAATACATGACCAAGAAGCCAATTACCTACACTTCAGAGCGAGAAAAAGGCAGAGCGCTCTTAATACTTCTCACTCTCCGCAAATTTGTTAACGATACAAGTATGTTTCGTTGCTTCGTTTTTTTCCTCCTTATCTCTGGCGTGGTTTTAGTCAAAGGGTCAAAGCTAATACTTAAGAGAACAGGTAAGCTGTCATGCTTAACATTTTCCTTGTTTACCAACATAACGATCCATACTTTTATGGTAGCTCAATTTTTTCTTCCTTACAAAACCTTCACAATTCCTCCCCTTGACCTCAATTCATGTGTTTATAACATTTTTTATATGCAGTCTTGGCTTTGAGGTTTGGAGAAAAGTGTATTGGATTATAAATTAAAACATAGATAACTATTACAGGAAAAATGCTTTAAAAATGTCCTCGATTTGCGCAGCCACCGTGTTACATTGCCACCGATGAATATATTAAATTGTTCAAAATATTGATAGATCGGACCCTGATAACTCGTGATTTTAAGCAAGATTATACACATTGGGGTGTTACGGCCAGCATATACCTACTCTAGAAATATCAACCGCAACACTACTGCTAAACGTTTTAGATTTTTTTCTTCAGAAGTGATTGCAACCCAAGAATCAAAAAGGTTTTTGCAACCCAAGAAGCTTGCCATGTATTTTCCTTGTTTATGCTATAGTTAATGTTAATTTTGCTAGAAGTTTAAAGAAATCTTCTTGAAACCTTTACAAATGGAATCGTTATAACCTAATCAAGCAATGAGTTAGTTGAGAGAATGTTAAATTTTGGTGACATTCCAAACAATGCCATCAATGTTTGCAATATTTTTCCACTTCAATTTTTTTTGGAGACTTGATTCCTTCTGAGAATTATTTTAAAATTATTTTTGTTATATTTCTAAATTAAAGGAAATACAAATTAAATAAAGTAACGAATCAATTTTAATTTCCCAAAGACTTGAAAGGGTAGACATTGGGTCAATTCTACCTAGCAAACGAATCCTTTCAATGGGTGTCTTTAAATAAATCAAGTGTATTAATCTTACTAATTGGAAATATTCAAGATTAAACTTGTTGAAAAAATTAAAGAAACACCTAATTGAAACGGTTTAATAATGTAGATAGCGTAAACTGCTGGATGTTTGTAAGAGACTTCTTAGTGCTGGGAGTAACAATATATTCATTAGTCAAAGTAAATTCGCTTATTGTATTTTACAGGACAATTCTTTAGCAAGAAATGCGACTCGTCAACGCTTAGGATACGTTTTGCATTTTAAAAGGAAAACCGTCTTTGCTCCTCACGATATTAAAACCTCGTCCACATGAATACGTTTTCCGTGAAACAAAAGAGAGATGACAACGATGTATCGTCTTTGATGAAAACGCTCTCCAAAGATTTTAAAAAAGCAACGCTATCGTGTTCGTGTGGACGGGAAAATTCGCTGAAAACACAATTTTTTGAAAACGATTGGTTAATGCGATGCCAAGGGTTCGCGGGCGCAAGCCTTGTAGACATGCGCAGTGTAAGGTTGAAATAAGCAAGTTAGTCGCTTTCAACCTTACACGAATACTGCTTTAAAGAAATAAAAGAAAGGAAAAGTATAATAATGTTAATTATGGGAGCATCCCAAGAACGCGCGATTTCATTGGCTAAAAGAATTGAGCTCAGCGGGCATTATTTTCTTATAGAACATGGAAACCAGCTTCAATTTTCTAAAAAAAAAGTCAAAGAACGATAGAAAAAAACACCCAATCGTTTAGGTGAGTTGATATGATCAGAATTGCAGGAAACAGTCACGTACTGATATAATATTTCGTTAACGAATGAATTGAGCTCGTAATCCCATAGGGAAGGCGTTACCATAAATGCTGGAGGGCAAGCTATAAAAACGCTATTTTAGAAAGATCGACAATTGATTGGAGGTGGAAAATAGCATTTACGAACAGGTTTTGCTAATAACACTACCGATCTCATACAAGTACCTTTAAATATATAAATTAAGATTGTTTGCCACCCAGTATAACCACGTGATTGCATTCCTGCAAAAGGCCCATTGGAGAAGGTCGGAGAAAGATGAACTTCTGAAACCAAATGATCTCTGAATTTCTAACGGGACCTGAAACAACCACAGGACCCGGCTAAACCACAGGACCCGGCTAAACCACAGGACCCGGCTAAACCACAGGATCTGAAACAACCACAGGACCCGGCTAAACCACAGGATCTGAAACAACCACAGGACCCGGCTAAACCACAGGACCCGGCTAAACCACAGGACCTGAAACAACCACAGGACCCGGCTAAACCACAGGACCTGAAACAACCACAGGACCTGAAACAACCACAGGACCCGGCTAAACCACAGGACCTGAAACAACCGCAGGACCCGGCTAAACAACAGGACCTGAAACAACCACAGGACCCGGCTAAACCACAGGACCTGAAACAACCACAGGACCTGAAACAACCACAGGACCTGAAACAACCACAGGACCCGGCTAAACCACAGGACCCGGCTAAACCACAGGACCTGAAACAACCACAGGACCCGGCTAAACCACAGGACCTGAAACAACCACAGGACCCGGCTAAACAACAGGACCTGAAACAACCACAGGACCTGAAACAACCACAGGACCCGGCTAAACAACAGGACCCGGCTAAACCACAGGACCTGAAACAACCACAGGACCCGGCTAAACCACAGGACCTGAAACAACCACAGGACCCGGCTAAACCACAGGATCTGAAACAACCACAGGACCCGGCTAAACCACAGGACCTGAAACAACCACAGGACCTGAAACAACCACAGGACCCGGCTAAACAACAGGACCTGAAACAACCACAGGACCCGGCTAAACCACAGGATCTGAAACAACCACAGGACCCGGCTAAACAACAGGACCTGAAACAACCACAGGACCCGGCTAAACAACAGGACCTGAAACAACCACAGGACCTGAAACAACCACAGGACCCGGCTAAACAACAGGACCTGAAACAACCACAGGACCCGGCTAAACAACAGGACCTGAAACAACCACAGGACCCGGCTAAACAACAGGACCTGAAACAACCACAGGACCTGAAACAACCGCAGGACCCGGCTAAACCACAGGACCCGGCTAAACCACAGGACCTGAAACAACCACAGGACCCGGCTAAACCACAGGACCCGGCTAAACCACAGGACCTGAAACAACCGCAGGACCCGGCTAAACCACAGGACCCGGCTAAACAACAGGACCTGAAACAACCACAGGACCCGGCTAAACCACAGGACCTGAAACAACCACAGGACCTGAAACAACCGCAGGACCCGGCTAAAGGCAACAGGACCTGAAACAACCACAGGACCCGGCTAAACCACAGGACCTGAAACAACCACAGGACCCGGCTAAACAACAGGACCTGAAACAACCACAGGACCCGGCTAAACCACAGGATCTGAAACAACCACAGGACCCGGCTAAACAACAGGACCTGAAACAACCACAGGACCCGGCTAAACAACAGGACCTGAAACAACCACAGGACCTGAAACAACCACAGGACCCGGCTAAACAACAGGACCTGAAACAACCACAGGACCCGGCTAAACAACAGGACCTGAAACAACCACAGGACCCGGCTAAACAACAGGACCTGAAACAACCACAGGACCTGAAACAACCGCAGGACCCGGCTAAACCACAGGACCCGGCTAAACCACAGGACCTGAAACAACCACAGGACCCGGCTAAACCACAGGACCCGGCTAAACCACAGGACCTGAAACAACCGCAGGACCCGGCTAAACCACAGGACCCGGCTAAACCACAGGACCTGAAACAACCACAGGACCTGAAACAACCGCAGGACCCGGCTAAACAACAGGACCTGAAACAACCACAGGACCTGAAACAACCACAGGACCCGGCTAAACCACAGGACCCGGCTAAACCACAGGACCCGGCTAAACCACAGGATCTGAAACAACCACAGGACCCGGCTAAACAACAGGACCTGAAACAACCACAGGACCCGGCTAAACCACAGGACCTGAAACAACCACAGGACCCGGCTAAACAACAGGACCTGAAACAACCACAGGACCTGAAACAACCACAGGACCCGGCTAAACCACAGGACCCGGCTAAACCACAGGACCCGGCTAAACCACAGGATCTGAAACAACCACAGGACCCGGCTAAACAACAGGACCTGAAACAACCACAGGACCCGGCTAAACAACAGGACCTGAAACAACCACAGGACCCGGCTAAACCACAGGACCTGAAACAACCACAGGACCCGGCTAAACCACAGGACCTGAAACAACCACAGGACCCGGCTAAACCACAGATCGAATTGGAATTTAGCGTGCTGGTTTTTGTGGAGGGAGGAAAACAAAGAAAACGAAAAAACAAACGTCTCATTAAAATATTCTAACAAAAGAACATTGCAACATGTGCATGTGCTTTACCATTGATCATCTCTCCTCGCTATTAGCTTCTGACCTTGGAAGTTGAAAGGATATATATTCCATAAGAAAAGTCACCATGTTTCTCAGCGATGTGTGAGTATAAAAAGAACACAATGAGCTCGAACCTCAATAAGGCAAAGTTTAGGTGACTTTAGATATATATCGTCATAATGTCCTCGATTTGCGCAGCCACCGTGTTACATTACCACCGATGAATATATTAAATTGTTAACAAAAAATGGCCATGATAACTCGTGATTTTATGCAAGATTGAGGAATTGAAAGATCATATACATTGGGGTGTTATGGCCAACATATACCTACTTTAGTAATATCAACCAACACGACTGCTAAACGTTTATATTTTTTTCTTTAGGAGCGATTGCACCCCAAGATTCGAAAAGATTTTTGCAACCCAAGAAGCTTGCCATGTATTTTTTCCTTGATTAAGCTTTAGTTAATATTAATTTTGCTTGGGTTTTAAAGAAATCTTCTTGAAACCTTTACAATGGGATCATTATAACCTCACCAAGCAATGAGTAGTTGAGAGAATCAGTGTTAAAATGTTTGCAATATTTTTCCACTTCAGGTTTTTTTGGGGACTTGATTCCTTGTGAGAAACATTTTTTAAATATTTTTGTTATATTTCTAAATAAAAGGAAATACAAAATAAAGAATCAAATCAATTAAAATTTCCCAAAGGCTTAAAATGGTAGACATTGGGTCAATTCTACCTTGCAAACGAATACTTTTCAATGGGATGTCTTAAAAAAATCAAGCGTATTAATTTTACTAATTGGAAATATCCAAGATTAAACTTGCTGAAAAAATTACGAAAAACCTAATTGAAATGGATTTAATAATTATAATGTACATGTAGATAGCGTAATTAAAAGCAATACTGCTAAATGTTTGTAAGAGACTTCTTAGTGCTGGGAGTAACAATACATTCATTAGTCAAAGTAAATTCGCTTATTGTATTTTACAGGACAATTCATTAGCAAGAAATGCGACTTATTAACGGTTTAGGATAAGTTTCGCATGTTAGGTAAACCGTCTTAGCTCCTCACGATATTAAAATCCCGTCCGCTCGAATACGTTTTCCGTGAAACGAAAAAGCAATGAACATGATGTATTGTCTTCGATGAAAACGCTCTCCAAAAAATTTAAAACGCAATCCTATCGTTGTCGTGTGGACGGGCAAATTCGCTGAAAACGCATTTTTTTGAAAATGATTGGTCATGCGATGCCAAGGGTTCACGGGCGCAGGCTTTGTAGACATGCGCAGTGTAAGATTGAAAGCAAGTTAGTCGCTTGTGTCGTTTACGTGTGAACGAGCAAATCGATCAGAAAACGATCGTGTGGACGCAATTGTAAGTGAAATGGAAACCCATACTTTTGAAAACGTATCAGTGTGGACGAGGCCTGGAAAGAACTTTGCGTGTTTCCATAACACCACTATTGTTATGTATTATTTTCCCTAGAATAAGATGCGTATAGTTTCTTAAGTGAATTTTAATTCCAACAACAAGAATACTGCTTTAAAGAAATAAGAGAGAGGAAAAGTATTATAATGTTAATTATGGGAGCATTCCAAGAACGCACGATTTCATTGGCTAAAAGAATTGAGCTCAGCGGGCATTATTTTCTTAAAGAACAGCTTCAATTTTGTAAAAATAGAAGTCAAAGAACGATAGGAAAAAAACCGATCGTTTAGGTGAGTTTAGTCACGTGCTGATATAATACTTCGTTAACGAATGAATTGAGCTCATGATCCCATAGTAAAGGTGTTACCATGAATGCTGGAGGGCAAGCTATCTTTAAAAACGCTACTTTAGTTTTAGAAAGACTCGTTAAAAATATTCTAACGATAGAACTTTACGATTTGTGGTTGTGCTTTACTTTACTCCTCGCTGTTACCTTTTGACCTTGGAAGTTGAATGGAAATTCCATAAGAAAATGTCACCATTTTTCTCAGCTGCGGGTGAGCATAAAAATAACACAATGAGCTCGAACCTGAATGAACGTAATGTTTAGGTGACTTTAGATATCATCAGAATGATGCAGATACTGATACTGCTTGGTGGCCGCTTAAAACTGTATGATACGTGAAAGCTAGGAGGCATGTAAAATGCAAACAGACAGAATGAAAAATTATGTGGAATGAATTGAAATTAGAAAATCTTAGCGAAGACCAATACCAAACCGTTATCTAAAATCAATAATAAGAAAGGCTTACTGATGTCTTTTTCTCTTTCATAACTCAGCTGAATGTGAACATAAATACAACAAGGTTGGTTGTTTCAACGATTTCCACAGCGCAGTCCGGCCTCTTCCTTTGCTGCTTTTTACTGACCGCGATCCAAACTCTCCTGTGTACAGCGGTAAGCTCATCGACTGGGAACACTGGCCTAAGTACCGTAGTGATCTAGTGTGTCGGTGTGCCAACGCTACAGCCCAGAAGAAGTACATCATGTTTGGTCTCCAGTACTATGGTAAGCAACCACTATCATGAATTGGTAGACATGCAGGCCTCTGATATGTTGCTATTCATAGCTCTTGACCGCCATTTTGGAAGGTAACCAAGCCTTTGGTGACATCGATGCTGGATATGAGACAGTAGTTAGAGGCTTGCATCTAGTTGGCATGATAATCAAATCTATCCATATTCATAGAAATAGGGTTTGTATCAGTGCAGGGTCAACTCCAGCCTCCAAGGCTTGTATCTAGTTAGCATGATAATCAAACTATATCCATATCCATAGAAGGTTTGTATCAGTGCAGGGTCAACTCCAGCCTCCATGGCTTGTATCTAGTTAGCATGATAATCAAACTATATCCATATCCATAGAAGAGGGTTTGTATGAGAGCACGGTCAACTCCAGCCTCCATGGCTTGTATCTAGTTAGCATGATAATCAAACTATATCCATATCCATAGAAGGTTTGTATCAGTGCAGGGTCAACTCCAGCCTCCATGGCTTGTATCTAGTTAGCATGATAATCAAACTATATCCATATCCATAGAAGGTTTGTATCAGTGCAGGGTCAACTCCAGCCTCCATGGCTTGTATCTAGTTAGCATGATAATCAAACTATATCCATATCCATAGAAGAGGGTTTGTATGAGAGTACGGTCAACTCCAGCCTCCATGGCTTGTATCTAGTTAGCATGATAATCAAACTATATCCATATCCATAGAAGAGGGTTTGTATGAGTACACGGTCAACTCCAGCCTCCATGGCTTGTATCTAGTTAGCATGATAATCAAACTATATCCATATCCATAGAAGGTTTGTATCAGTGCAGGGTCAACTCCAGCCTCCATGGCTTGTATCTAGTTAGCATGATAATCAAACTATATCCATATCCATAGAAGAGGGTTTGTATGAGAGTACGGTCAACTCCAGCCTCCATGGCTTCTATCTAGTTAGCATGATAATCAAACTATATCCATATCCATAGAAGAGGGTTTGTATGAGTACACGGTCAACTCCAGCCTCCATGGCTTGTATCTAGTTAGCATGATAATCAAACTATATCCATATCCATAGAAGGTTTGTATCAGTGCAGGGTCAACTCCAGCCTCCATGGCTTGTATCTAGTTAGCATGATAATCAAACTATATCCATATCCATAGAAGAGGGTTTGTATGAGAGTACGGTCAACTCCAGCCTCCATGGCTTGTATCTAGTTAGCATGATAATCAAACTATATCCATATTCATAGAAGGTTTGTATCAGTGCAGGGTCAACTCCAGCCTCCATGGCTTGTATCTAGTTAGCATGATAATCAAACTATATCCATATCCATAGAAGAGGGTTTGTATGAGTACACGGTCAACTCCAGCCTCCATGGCTTGTATCTAGTTAGCATGATAATCAAACTATATCCATATCCATAGAAGGTTTGTATCAGTGCAGGGTCAACTCCAGCCTCCATGGCTTGTATCTAGTTAGCATGATAATCAAACTATATCCATATCCATAGAAGAGGGTTTGTATGAGAGTACGGTCAACTCCAGCCTCCATGGCTTGTATCTAGTTAGCATGATAATCAAACTATATCCATATTCATAGAAGGTTTGTATCAGTGCAGGGTCAACTCCAGCCTCCATGGCTTGTATCTAGTTAGCATGATAATCAAACTATATCCATATCCATAGAAGGTTTGTATCAGTGCAGGGTCAACTCCAGCCTCCATGGCTTGTATCTAGTTAGCATGATAATCAAACTATATCCATATCCATAGAAGGTTTGTATCAGTGCAGGGTCAACTCCAGCCTCCATGGCTTGTATCTAGTTAGCATGATAATCAAACTATATCCATATCCATAGAAGAGGGTTTGTATGAGAGTACGGTCAACTCCAGCCTCCATGGCTTGTATCTAGTTAGCATGATAATCAAACTATATCCATATCCATAGAAGAGGGTTTGTATGAGTGCACGGTCAACTCCAGCCTCCATGGCTTGTATCTAGTTAGCATGATAATCAAACTATATCCATATCCATAGAAGAGGGTTTGTATGAGAGCACGGTCAACTCCAGCCTCCATGGCTTGTATCTAGTTAGCATGATAATCAAACTATATCCATATCCATAGAAGAGGGTTTGTATGAGAGTACGGTCAACTCCAGCCTCCATGGCTTGTATCTAGTTAGCATGATAATCAAACTATATCCATATCCATAGAAGAGGGTTTGTATGAGAGTACGGTCAACTCCAGCCTCCATGGCTTGTATCTAGTTAGCATGATAATCAAACTATATCCATATCCATAGAAGAGGGTTTGTATGAGAGTACGGTCAACTCCAGCCTCCATGGCTTGTATCTAGTTAGCATGATAATCAAACTATATCCATATCCATAGAAGAGGGTTTGTATGAGAGCACGGTCAACTCCAGCCTCCATGGCTTGTATCTAGTTAGCATGATAATCAAACTATATCCATATCCATAGAAGAGGGTTTGTATGAGAGTACGGTCAACTCCAGCCTCCATGGCTTGTATCTAGTTAGCATGATAATCAAACTATATCCATATCCATAGAAGAGGGTTTGTATGAGAGTACGGTCAACTCCAGCCTCCATGGCTTGTATCTAGTTAGCATGATAATCAAACTATATCCATATCCATAGAAGAGGGTTTGTATGAGAGTACGGTCAACTCCAGCCTCCATGGCTTGTATCTAGTTAGCATGATAATCAAACTATATCCATATCCATAGAAGAGAGTTTGTATGAGTGCACGGTCAACTCCAGCCTCCATGCGAGGTTACGGCTTGGCTACCTTTCAAGAACTATATACGAGTATAATTTTCTTTTGTTACTCTAATTTAGATCTAATTTAGTTCCTTTTTCATTGTAATCAAGAGTGACAGTTGATTCAAACGGCAAACCAGCGTTGCATGATGCAACAGCATCTACCGAACCTAATTTATTTGCGCACCAATTCACACATGTCGATCCAAACTTAAGTCATCTGTTTAACTGCTGCTACTGCTGCTGTTGCTAATAATAATAACGGTTTAATTAACAGATCCAACTAGGTGGCTCTTCCCTGTTAATATAAATTAAGCTAATAATAATTCATGAATAATTAAAAATGTAGATAAGAATACATTTGTACAAGGATAGTAAGGAATTTAAAAATATATAAATCATGCAATGTACGTAGGTATATAGTTAGATTTATTGTATTGCTAGAACGTAGAGTTCGCGAGGGTATTGCTCTGTCAATACTTATATAAGATGTGGATGATGTAGTGCATTCTGTACGTTGCAGAAAAGGAAGCGATCCCTGTAGTATAGGAAGCCACCCCATGTAGTTTAGTTTGACACACGAGTGAAGCGGCGTTCTAAACAGGGCTTTATGGGGAGCCAATGTTTTTTAGTGGTTAAGGGCTTCGCCTCTCACTTCTGTGACCCAGGCTCAATCCCCGGACGCGGAGCCATATTTGAGTGTGAGTTTGTTGTCAGCTCGCCCTTGCTCTGAGGATTTTCTCCGGGGTTCTCCGGTTTTTCTTCCTCCACATTAAAACTACCACGGTAAATTCCAATTCGATCTGTGGTTTAGCCAGGTCCCGACTTTTATCGGCCCTTATGCATGGTTGTTTCAGGTCCATTAAAATTTAGAGTTTATTTTGTGTAATTTCTTACGAATTGAAAGAGTCGAATTGCATGATAACTTTACTCATCCAATTCTCCAGGCGAGTGCTGGTCCGGGAGTGTGCATAATTCTGTATTCAACCATGATCGTCTTGGTCCTGAGTGCGCAGCTGGAATTAACGAACCGTGCACTGCAGAAACTACCTCCGAGTGTGTTGGCAAGTCTGATGGCCTGTTTGTATACAACCTAGAACAGGGAAACAGCCTGTTGAATGAACAGGCTGTTGGAACCGCCTGTTCAAAATCAAGTGAATAACTCAGGGCTATTGAAATAAGACGTATGACATGCTTCAATGTGTGAACATGAAACAAAGCGTTTTAAGGGGATTTTGGTTTATATTGTAGTCAAGGCGTATGGTAGCCTGTTATTGTCTATACTCCGTGCCAACAATAACCTATTTATGCTCTAAACCTTTATCTCCGTATAAAGAACAGAACGCCTGCATGTGAACAATAATACTTTATTATTATTGGTAGGATAGGATATGTGCAGTACTAGGATGCGAAACTGAAAAAGCATAGTTAAGCGTCTACACAAGTGTGGAATGTTCGCTTACGTAACCTAGTTGCACTGCAATAACAGTCTCGAGCATAAATACATCTATGCAGATGTATTTTTTCACTCTCACGAATTCGAAGAAAAAGTAACGTCTGCTTACCCGAACGCTTAATTAGTTTCCAATATGCACACCTCATTGTGTTATGGACCAATCAGATTTTATCTTCCATAGAAAAACTTTCCATATCCTGGAAAGTGACGTAATATTACATTTAAAAGGAATTCAGACAATACATTTGTCATTGACCAATCATAGGAGAGTGTTCACTGGCGCGCCAATTCACTAAAATTCTAACGATGGCTTTGATTGGGCAGAAAAATAAAACAAATGTGCTGACGTCATGCTTGCATATTGGAAACTAATTAAGCGCTCTGATAAGAATACTACTTTTTTCTTCGAATTTATGAGAGTGGAAAAAATACGTCTGCATAGCAGGCTACGACACAGCATTCAAACCCAGAAATATTGTGTCATTCAGAGGATTTTGGTTTATATTGTAGTCAAGGCGTATGGTAGCCTGTTATTGTCTATGCAGATGTATTTTTTCACTCTCACGAATTCGAAGAAAAAGTAACGTCTGCTCACCCGAACGCACGCCTCATTGTGTTATGGACCAATCAGATTTTATCTTCCATATCCTGGAAAGTGACGTAATATCACATTTAAAAGGAATTCAGAAAATACATTTGCCATTGACCAATCATAGGAGAGTGTTCACTGGCGTGCCAATTCACTAACAATGGCTTTGATTGGCAGAAAAATAAAACAAACGTGCCGACGTCATGCTTGCATATTGGAAACTAATTAAGCGCTCGGATAAGCAGTTCGAATTTATGAGTGAAAAAATACGTCTGCATAGCAGGCTAGGCGTATGGTGGCTTTTGTTTTCTTTGGCCTGATTCAATCTTCGAAGTTTTCATGTGCCGAACCTAATTGCATCAAAAGAAGTAGCCTAATTATCTTTTGTTTTAATTGCGTTCGGCGAATGAAAAGTTCGGCGTTTGAATGCCAGGAGGAACTGTTTGTTTAAGGCAAAAGCGGAATATTTTAGGTTAGATGTCGTAAGGGTTACTCATCATATCTAATTGTATTTCAATTCCTGTGAAAGATTAAAAGTGTCTAAAAGGTGAAACGTTTTGACTTTAAACAATATCATCTATATTAGTTATTGCGCAAACATTATAGTAAATGGTTAACCGTTGACTATCAATTTCCTTAAAATGTACGTATTTGTCCTACATGATATCCAGTATCAGATGTATTATATAGATGCTTTTACCGCATGGACCATTTAAGAAATTGGCTTCACTAATATAACAACTTTATATAATAGCACTTTTAAAAAACTAGTGTGAAAGTGGCTTGATATTTAACATTGATTATTTTGACTGTCATGCAATAGTTTATATGAGAAAAAAGGGGAAAGTCATTTGTACTCTTTCTCTTTACGAAATTACTCCGTCAATATCAAGAAAATATGAGATTTCAATGCCTGCTTGTATTTGTTTAATTTCTTATTTGTGCTTTCTTTTATAGTTTTTTTTTCATCGGGTAAACCGCGATCGAGAGTACGAAGCTCTCACAAAAAATCATTAAAAATAACCGCTTTCTCCTTAGAGTCTGATATAAGTTTGTCATTTTCTGAGAGCGCTGGGATGGTGGAGTAATACTTATTACCATACAAAGACTTCACAACACCCCACAGTACGAATCTTTGAGGACTGGATCGAGTGAGCGACACAATAGAGCATGCTTATCGTTTGCATCTTATCGCTAAGGGAACTTTAAGCAACCAATTAGGTTAATTAGCTATTAGAACTTTTTATCGAAACCAACATGAACAGGTATTGTCCAATCTCTAACTCTGCAGTAAAGAAGGAAAAGCTTTTTAAGCGTTGTTCACCTTTTCCCAAAGCTTTTGACCGACCAATGACTGAAAACGAAGAATACTGGCATTTTCATTGTGCGGTCTATTGATCGTATTCCATACTGAAGAATAGATGGATTAGTCTCTAATCAGGTACATTTTACAGCTACAAACACTTGCTGCATGACATATGATATTCAGGATACACTAAGGGCGCGTTCTATTGACCGTACTCCAGAATAAGAATATATGGAATATTCTCTGGTAATCACTGGTTCAGGCACATTTTACACTGTAAGCTACAAACACTTGCTGACATATGATATTCAGGATACACCAAGGGCGCGTTCTATTGACCGTACTCCAGAATAAGAATATATGGAATATTCTCTGGTAATCACTGGTTCAGGCACATTTTACACTGTAAGCTACAAACACTTGCTGACATATGATATTCAGGATACACTAAGGGCGCGTTCTATTAAACGTACTCCAGAATAAGAATAGATGGAATAGTCTGTAATCACTGCTTCAGGCACATTTTGCACTGTAAGCTACAAGCGCTTCATGACGTATGATATTCACGATACATTTAGTATTCCGATCCGGTGGCTGAAAAACCCGATATTAGCGATTTCCACTGATCATTCTGTGTTTTCTTCTGGTCAAACTTCATATGTCTCATACTCACAAACAAAGGAAGAGAGTTGACATGTTCGCATGTCGGTTTGGAGCCGAACTTGATAACTCCATGTTGAACAAACAATATTAGACTGTTTAGCACTCCATGTGGTGGACCAACAATGTTAGACTGTTTAGCACTCTATGTTAGACTGTGTGGTACTCCATGTTGGACCAACAATGTTAGACTGTTTAGCACTCCATGTGGTGGATCAACAATGTTAGACAGCCGATTTAGCACTCCATGTTGAACCAACAATATTAGAATGTTTAGCATCCCATGTTGAACCAACAATATTAGACTGTTAGCTCCCCATCAGGGACCAACAATATTAGACTGTTTAGCACCCCATGTTGAACCAATAATTTTAGACTGCTTAGCACCCCATGTGGTGGACCAACAATGTTAGACTGTTTAGCATCCCATGTTGGACCAACAATGCTAGACTGTTTAGCATCCCATGTTGAACCAACAATATTAGACTGTTTAGCACCCTATATTAGACTGTTTAGTACCCCATGTTGGACCAACAATATTAGACTGTTTAGCACTCCATGTTAGACGAGCAACATTAGGCTGTTTAGCCCCCCATGTTAGACCAACAATGTTAGACTGGTTAGCACCCCATGTTGAACCAACAATATTAGACTGTTTAGTACTCCAAGTGGTGGACCAACAATATTTGGTGTATTAAAGTTCTGTCAAACATGTCGCACAATAAAAATGTTGTTTCAACATCGTCCACCCTGATGGGGTGCTAGACAGCTTAACTTGCTGCCTAACCAACAGTGTTTTTTTGGTACGATAATTTATTTAGGTGTACTTGCATTAATTTTCATGACACTGATAAAGCTACAGTTATATAGAGTTCCAATTTAATTTGCTTAACCATAATAATATAATCATTAGGCTATTACTGATGTGGCAATTATTCGTAACTTAAAACGCTTATCAGAAAGGAGAGGGTTTACTTAGTACTCTTTTTGCTGGAGTGAGATGCATGGGTTAGATATCAATCAGTTCCTTAAAATTAACCGCTTGTAACACAGGATAATGTGACCATCAAGAAAGGGTAACCATTATTTGAAACCACATCTTACCCTTACAGAAATTCTTGATGACTATCCTGGGCCCAGACTGGGTTTAGTTCTCGCCGATACAGAGTGGCGGGAAAATATAACGTCTGTCACCCAGGGTCATTGATGACTTGCGTCCGAGAACAATTCAAAATTCAGAACCACAACAATGGAACCGCGTAGTGAATTATTCTATCAGATAATAATGTTTTATTTTGACAGCGTTGAATTATATCTTAGCGGCTGGGTTCTAGAGGCCCGAGGAAATAAAATAAAGTAAGGAGTTTCATGCGCCCGATCCAATGCTAATGAGGTAAATCTATCGTTATGGCTCGTTAGTATTAAATTCGGTACATGGAAAGTTAGGCCCGATTTAAGCGTCGAGCTTTCCATGCGCGGATCTAATTAGATCAAAATAAGCCGTATAATTATCTTTAGTTTTAATTGCGTTCGGCGCGTGACTGAGCGGCTGTGTCGGTATGGCTAAATTCAATTAGCGTGCAGACCCAATTCAATAAAACGATTACACGGTCGAGTAGTTACAAGTCTGGCCATCGTTTTAACGGAAAACAGTGGCCAGACTTGTAAAGTACATGTGTAAATGTTTATTGAATTGGCCCCAGACTAACTGAACTATTACTTATTTATGTTATATTACTGACGTGATATACAATGCGAGCTTTATTTACAAACGCCCATATATTCAGTTATAAAGATGGAATAAAGGGAGAAACAATATTTAATATTAATGATATAGATCTGACTATAGTTAATTCCACTCTATTATAGTATGATCTGACTGATAACGTTAACGTTAAGCAATGGCGGCAAAAAAAATACCGTTAAATGTCAACATAATATGCAGCCAATCGTTGCTACCAGAATTAGGTAATATATAAGTGCTACGACTATAGCTAGGCTAGTGGAGTGTATGTCTTCAGTAAGTGAACGCCTTAGCCTGTGAAGATGGCCCGCTTTGTAACCAGCATCGTCCTTGTAATCTGTTTCTCCAAGATTCTCAACGGTTTTCCTACGAAGAAAGAAGGTAAGAGGTTCTTATTCTGCCATGTTTTACTTCAATGTGTCTTTACCTTCAGTTTTCAAGAGGTGCTAAATTATAATGCTAAACGAAGAAGTTTAGAAACTTGTATGTGGCCTTTCCAACACAGAAACCGGCTCGAAACACCAAACTTCCAATTTATTATTGTTTATCAAATAGGCGTTAGTTTTCTGTTCTATGAAACAATGATTCACCGCACACACCTACAGCTATACCCGTAACAGCCATTCCATGTGACCTCAAGAGGTGGCGTATTGTGTCTTTTTCAGTACATAAGATATAATAATTATCGTCTTCATTTTTAATATCTATAATTCTACGTGAGAAGAAATTAATTTAAAAACAGCGGATAGATCTCTAAGAAGAAAAAAAGACTGCAATAGAAATGCCAAGCTGAATTAGCTCACTTTTTTAATAGGCTTTAAGTTAACTTAGTTGTTCGTTTTTTTCGCGCGCATTTCTCATGCTCAACCGTTCTGATCTGATGTGTATAAATAACTCAAGATGAGCCTAACGCGTTCCTCCAATTATGTGTCTAATTTCTTTGCCTGTGCTTAAATTAATATCGGTCCAAGATCAACAGGCCGAATACAACTGTCAAGATCAATCATTAGCATATTATTTACGTACTGCTTTTTTCAACGCAGCGCCAATATATTAAATAAGACACCTACAAGAAATGTACTATTTTCTAACTGACTAAATGTCTATGTTTCCAAATCTTAGTTTTAATTTTACCCATGGAAGTTCATTATCGGTCGTAACTGAAGAAAACAAGTCGGTTCCTTGTCGTTGCTTGGTTCGTTTAATATTCTATGACGGTTTGCAATCTAAGACGGTTTGCAATCTAAGACGGTTTGCAATCTAAGACGGTTTGCAATATAATTTCGCGCCTTTTTTCTAATGTTATCTGTCAATATTAGCACTAACAGACATTTTGTAGTCCACTTTTCGCGCAGCTCGGCGTCGACCGTGCAAGCTAAGAACAATGTCCTGTGATTCTATACCGAATCTATTTATTTCAAAAAGTTGTCTCTTTTTTAAATTGCAGCCTCTTGCGAAATCAAATATCACAAGATCGGCTGCTACAACGATTTCCACAAAAACGTCCGTCCCCTACCATTGATGCTTTTTACCGACCGCGATGAAAGCGATCCTAAGTACAGCGGTGTCCATCTTGACTGGGAAAACTGGGACTCGTACGTGAACGGCCTCGCATGCCGCTGTGCCGAGGCTGCAGCAGAGAAGGGGTTCAAGCTTTTTGGTCTTCAGTATTACGGTATGTTACTATTGTTATAACATGACCTAAGAAATGTCTGCAATCTGATTGGCTAAGAGGAGTGGTATTTCAACGTAATAGTGAAATTACAAACTCCAAGGAGTGGTATTTCAAACTCCGGGGGGGCACTCACGTACATGACGTAAGTGAGATGTGCGGCGGTACCGTATCCAGGTTTGAGCCCAATTTCGCAAACCAAGTCTTGTTTTGGAGCAAATCATCTATCAATTCGGGTTCATTTTCATAAATTTCATGGAAATTCTGGTTAATATGAATACGTTTTATATTTTTGGCAAACCGGGTCGGGCTCTGAACACAACGCCTCACATACCTACCAAATTGTGAAATTTCAAACGTCATCAACGCACGCTTAAAATATTTTTTTCTGCATCGTAATTTGTCAAATTTGCCCTCCATAATATTAATGAGTAATCAGATAGTGACTTCGTGAAATTAGGGATATATTTCACTTGTCGGTGTTTATCAAAATCGACTTCGATTTTGATAAACACAAGTGAAATTTATCCGGCCTAATTTCATTCGTCCCCATTTGATTGCCAATACTAATCTGGAACTGTTTACTGATCTCCTTCGTTAATAGCCTGAATTTCAGCCGTCTCCTCTGGTTCGTTCCTCCCGAGAGAGAAGTCTGAATCCAATAGCCGATAATGCCGTCCAGTGACGTCACTACCAGAAAACCTGGTAGAGATTTTTGATTGGTTCATATTCTATAATGTCGCATAATTATCACAATCAGCCGAGAAGACGGCAGGATTCACTTTGGACTCGCGATTGTTTGAGTGGAGTAATTGTCTTTGGCAAAGACCTTGAATTCGTAAGGAAAACATCTGGAAATGGCCGGATTGAAAGTGTCCTGCGCAATAACCGGCCGACTAACCTGTAAACATGTACATTTTATCGCGTCGCGTCCGCGGAGTTGTTGACAATCGATTATTTGTTCACACTCGCAGTGGTAAAGAATGTCGCTACTCTCTCAGAAACTGTTACGTTCCGTAAAAGAGTCTTCGTATTTCTTCGAAAATTCTCCATTATCCTTTCATGTTTTTCAACTTTTCTGTTGCATCATTTACATAGGTAATATCTCGTAGCTGTGTCGATTCGAATGGCAGATCGCGAGACATGTACAAAGATCAACGGAAAGACAAAGATCAACTGTACTTTGCCTCCAAATGTAATATAACGATTTGTTGCTTCGGAAAGGCTTTCACAACATAAGAGGCACTTGAGAAGCAAATGGGATGGAGATATATAATATAGGTAAGGCTTTTATTTTGGTCGGCATAATCTCAAATAAATATTTCTCACGAACTCTTACTACCGCCGTGACAGTATTATTTGCATAAATTAAATTGTTAATCCGCCTTGACGTCACTGGACGGCATTATCGGCTATTGGATTCAGACGTCTCTCTCGGGAGGAACGAACCGGAGGAGACGGCTGAAATTCAGGCAACTTCGTTAATAACATATCCTATTTATTACAAAATTCTCTATTCTGTATTTTTGTAAGAACAATTTGAAAACATTTTCCCCCATTTCTCATTTGAAGGAACATTGAGAAGGGATAATCGTATTTTTAGGGGTTGAAATCGGCGATTGATTATTTTTTAAGGGTTGTCCAAGCGAAATCCATTTTTTTAGAAAGAACCGGTATTTTAGGGTATAGAAACTCGGAACAAAGAGTTGTATTTGATTCTTGACAACTGAATGGCAATGTAATTAAAACTGAGTCAATTACTGATTTGGTATTTTTAGGGTGAATTTTAGACCATGAGGTATATTTCAGGGTGAGCCAATTTTCTCGGCTTGGTTTAGGTTGGTCGAGGTTTCCCGACGGTCATCCCTACCCTTTTTACCTTGAATTAACGATCTATTATATTAAATTCTAATTCATTGTAAATATTTAGTATGCTTAGAGAGTGTAAATAAAATCATTATTGCTGTCGTTTCATAAAAAAAAACTGTTTATATCATTCTGTAGCGCTTTCGTAATATATCCCCACCCCCTCCACCCTCGTAACTGTTGAGTACTCTCATAAGCTTAAAGGGGCTATGTCACTCATGGTACTGCGCATGTATCTAGTAATCGCTCGTTTAGTGGCTGTTAATTGGATACAAACAGTTAAACTTCCCTCCTTCAATGCTTGCATTGATTGAAAGGATTTCAGTTCAATATTTTCCCTGGAGACTGTTTATGTACACTGTTTGTTAGTCATTTTTGCATATTTGCTTTCATTTTAAGCATCCCACATGGCCGAGAGGTTCGTTAGTTCATATCAAAATCGGTGGAAATAACTCTTTCCTGCCCGGAAAAAACGAATGTAAAGCCGGTCTTACCATGACACAGCCCTTTTAAGATTCATGCCCATGGCTGCTGAGAATCTCAGCACAATGATCTAATGATCATATTATTGCCATTTTCAGGAGAGTGTTGGTCGAACAACAAGTTAAGCTTCTCGTTCAACACCGACGGTGGCACAGACAAATGTGTTGAAAGAAAGTTCAAGCCGTGTGACTCTATTAAGTCTGATGTTTGCGTTGGGAAGGATAATGCAATCTTCGTATACAACGTCTGAACAAGGGAAACAGTAACAATCAGCCGATTTACGGATAAGCCCGGCGGTAGCACAGCCATGAGATGGCAGTTCTATGGGGGCTGGCTGCAGCTCTGTCATTAAATTGTGGCCTTAAAAATACGTTAATTAATTTCTGCCTTAAAGTCAGAAAAATATACGGCAAGAAAACATAAACACGCATAGGTAAGACATTTCGCTTTTGTCTTTTGAATAATACTTAAAGATAGAATAGAGCGGTTTTCAATTGAGTGTCGTAAAACCAAAACCAGTGAGCCAATTACGAGCAAGTAAAAACATCAATGAACCAATCACGAACCGAAGTAATTCACGATTGGTTTTACTTCAACCAATCACAAGGCGAAGTGAACGCAGGCACGGATAACTAACCAATCAAATTCGAAAGCAATTACTTTTAGACACTTAAATTGTAAAACATTTGTAATACGTATACAAGATGGCAAGTTAAGCTACCAGCACGGCGCTTACAGCTGTCACATATATATAGTGGAATACTAGAAATACATTAGATAATTTATACAGTATTTAGTATTACATGAAGAGACGTTAACGCTACAGAGATGTAATTATAATGTTTCTGTACACCTCCTGATTAAAGAAATATGTAAGACATACTTTAAGTCTAATATTATTGTGCTTGTTGATTGGTCATTTCCTTCTCTTAAATAAACCAAGCACGTTGCATGGCACTACTTAACACACGCTATGACATAGCTAGCGTCTAACACGCATTATTCGAAGCTTTGGGTACATCGAGGCCTGCGGGCAAGGGATTCCGTTGAGACCTAAGAACCCCTAACCTTTTCTGGAGTTGAATATAACCGTTTCCATACATTGTTTCCGGCTAATTCTTGAATTTGAAACCCCACTGCAGCCCGGATATAGAATTTACTTTGCAGAAATTAAAAGTCGAGCAGTAAGGAAGTAAAGTTTGATTGTTCGATCGTGGTCAGTTTATTTCTTTATATCTTACAGAGTTTGCTAATGTAATATCAAGAAAGAAATGGTAAACTTTGCAGTTAGCTATATCTTTACTTTGGTCACTTTAAAAGTTACACCCATGCCAAAATATTTGGGGGTCATATGAAGATTTGCGTTTATATGCGCCTGTAGTGCAAGCGGTCAGCGAAACTGTTACGAGCATAGCTGTAAAGAAATAATGAGAAATATAATTACATTTACAGAATCTTGTATTTTAGTATAATAATAATAGTAATAATACTAATAAAGGAATTTATTGTTGTGTGATTTTAATATTGAGAGTTGGAACTTGGAAACAAAAATATCTGAACAGCTGACAAAACGAAAACACTGCATTTTATTTACACGTAAATATTCTCTTATTGAAAGAAATATAGTATATAACTTTATTTATAGAACTCAGATAAAAACCCATCAACCCCCTAACCCCCTTCCCCCCTCCCGATAAAAAAATGAACGGTCCCCACAGGGAGGTTTATTTTTCCTATGTCTAACTGTAATATTTTGAAAATTGTGCCCTTGATTTTATAGACACTGGATAAATTTCCAATGTAGCCCTGGTTTATATTCAAAGAGTGGATAAGCGCTATCCACCGGTTAAATCCCTAAAATGTAGCCCAGAACATGTACACCGTAAGTTTTAGGCCGGAATGAAATGGGAAGATCAAAGCTAAACCTAAGCTAAAACATTCAGTGAGACACAGGTATGACGCAAACATATCCACAGGTAGCCCAAGCTTGGGATCTGTATAATATTTAACAGCATTTGCATGGGTTAGGGTTTTAAGGGAAAAAATTGCTGAAATTCGCTGTAACATGGCACAGACATAATTAAGTAACACAAGAAGACACAGTATAGGTTTTTGTCGAGTTTTATTCAAGATTTACGTTGTACACGGAACTAAAACTAAAAAATCCCATACAAATGCTGTTATTATACAGTCCCAAGCTTGGGCTACCTGTGACATATCCAAGGAACTTACACTTTCAATTCAAAAGTGACGAACCAAAGTCTTCGAGTTTATCCTTGCAAAACACACCAAAATCTTCGTTATTATCTCTTATCGTTGAATTCGCGCGGGATTTTCCCATTCAGCGCACGAGTATTGAGATATACCGCACTAAATAGACCCCAGTGGGCTCAAAAGCCCGGGGGGGGGGGGACTCCCTTATGTGAGGGGTACATGGATGCTCGTCGTACCTTTTAGGGGTCAAAATCAGGAGTTTGGTACCACCTAGGGTATCCACCATCAAACACAGACATTTCTATGTAAAGCGGTACCTTTTAGGGGTCGGGTGTCAATTGAACAAAAAAGCTGTTATCAATTTACATTTTTATTATCTTTTAGGGGTCAAAATAAGCTTGAGCCACGCCCATTTTAGTACCTCTTAGGGGTCAAATCGAAAATGTCCGACGAGCATCCCTACCCCTTTTATATGGGAGTCCCCCCCCCCCCCCCCCCCCCCCCGGGCTCAAAAGCTGAGCAGATACAGGCGACATGTGAGAGAAAGTGATAAAAGTAAATCGAAAAGTGACGAAGGTTTTTTATGCAGCCAGCATTCAAAATTTGTATTAATTTCAAGCTAAAACTCTATAGTTCCATAAACCGTGCGATTTTGTTAACATTTTAAAATTTATACAGAGTAAATCAAGAGAATTAAACAGTTCCACATACATTCTCTTGTAATGTGCGTGACACGAAATATGATATCGCATCTACGGGGTAACTGGCATTACAGTATTTCTTAACAAATATTTTGACATGAAAACAATTTCGAACCATGATTTCCTAAACGAATTAACTCCATCTCAGACTAAGGCCTACGGCAAACGTCAAACTAGCCATGAACTTAATTCAGTCGAACCTATTAATTTTGAAATAGGTTCATGGATAGTACGACGTTTGCCGCAATAGAGATCGACCTATTCAATAGGTACGAGTCCAGCATGCATGAGGTTCGAGTAGCCAAGTCGGGAATTACGACTCTGGTGCGACTTTACGGCAAACGTCGTTCTTAACACGCGCCGAACTAATTAGATTAATAAATTATGTAAAATAATAAATAAATCATGCAAATAGTGTGGATTATGCCAAAACCGTGAAAACAACATCTCCCCATCCGGCCCAAACACTGATCCCATCCTCAACTAACTGAAAAATCGGAGGCTCTGGTAAGACACGAAACAGGCTCTAATTTGATTGGCTAGCCAAATCGGCTGCGCGATGAAGAAAAAAATGAACAGGTGCTGCGCACAGCGCTTTTCTTCCGGTTCACTTAGTGGATAAATTACTTCCGTTATAAACATAACAAGTAAAGTAAGCCATTTTTTGAGGTGCTCTTTCAATAAAAGTACAATAATCAAAAGAATAAACATTCATATGTGAAAATAAAGAATGAAGTGATGTGCCTTTTAAAAGAACATGATTAAACAGATTAATTAATTAATTAATAAACATTCATATATGTAATGTATGGTGGCAAAAGTCGAAAGGTAATTAAAATCTCCCTTCGATCGACTATAACCCAATAATGGCGGATATTACCCCAAACAAGGCAGCAGAAAAGCTTTTCGATCGAAATACATGCATTTGTTGCAACGCCGTAATATCTGATAAGAATCACCCAGTGATATTAAACAGCGACCTAAGGAAAAGTTTGGGTTCTTATCTAAGCCATCCGTTCATTTTCTGGGAAGAATCCTACCCTACAAAAATATGCTGTCCGTGCAAACGCTCTCTTGAAACTGCCGAAAAATTCGGTGAGATGGTTCAGCAATAGTATGAACATCAAACCGCGGCGATCCAAAATTCCAGGCTAAAACGAGGTCGAAAGCAAAATTATAGATCTCCTAGTACTCCACCATCAAAACGACCAAGAGAAACACATTCCGCGCCGAGTGCAAGCGCTATAGCCCTTGCTAACCTACAGCAGGTACATTGGCCTATTCTTCCTCGATCATCAGCCCTGCAGTCTAATCCAGCAGCTGAAAATCAGCATGTTCTGTGCACTCCTCGATAATTGCGTTGAGAGGAGAAATGACGACCACGATTGAGTTGGATGATCCTTGAAGAGCATTCAACTCAAACGGTAAACTTTGGTAAATTAACGATTTACCATAACCGGTCGGAAGGACACAGAAACAGTCCTTCTTATCGATACTAGTTACCCGAATAGCTTCCAATTGTTTAGTTTTTAAAGAAAACTGTATTTTAAGCTTTGCAAGGGCGAACTGGATAGCTTCCATGAAGTCCGCCATTGCGTTAGTTAGCAAATCGGAAATGAGTTCTAAGAGCAGGCGCAGTTTCAATGTCCTAGAATCTAGGACATCCGGTTTCGTGTCTTACCAGAGCCTCCGATTTTTCAGTTAGTTGGGGAGGCACTGGGAACGTGAATGACACTCTGGTGAGCATGCGCTGTACAAAGGCGATTTCGAAGGCGAAATGGCGGCCTATCGTAAGATCGTAAGTGATTTAGTGCCTCATGACGCTCTGCCAGAAATGTGTAGTTCGTGCTTTAACGTCACAAAATACATTTGCCTTAAATGCGAAATGCCCTTTTGAAATAAATGCTCAGTATTCGAAAGTAATGAAGACGTGTCTGGCTGGAATGCCGGCAGAAGCATTGGCTATTGCGAATGCAGCGATATATCTCGCTTTGAAACGCTTCTACCATATGAAGTCAAACCATCCAGAATGTCGTTGAAAACTGCGGCATGATCGACTATCACAGAGTTTTCAATGTGTGAATCGCAACCGCTAGAAACATGGCCAATAACGCCACTTGCAGTGAAAATCATCGTCTCCTTTACACGGCACCGAGTGCTGTGTAGAACGCCATTCTTCTGTTTCTGTTTTGGACAATCATTTTTTCACAGAAAGACCTTTCTTTAATATATTCGACCGAGCGCTGTATTTCGCCATATCACTAACTGCGGGCGAAAAGTGAAATGCGCCAGGACACGTGTTAGTTCCCGTGATTTAATTAGGCGCAAGTGAATTAAGATCGACATAACGGTTCGACGTTTGCTGCCACGTCGGCCCTAAGTCGATCTTCTACCAAACCTATTGTTTAATGGGATCGGCGCGACTTAAGTTCGACGTTTGCCGTAGGCCTAAGAGGGTCAAAAACAGGCACAAACAATGGACCCATATAGTTACATAACTATGGGAATACCAATCCCCCCGGGGGATTCGATGTATTTATTTCTTGTAATTACCCAGACACCACATGACTTTGGGCTAATAATGGCTTTCAAAGAAGGCTGCTAGAAGATTCGTTCTGCGAACCGAAATATAGGGTACAGTAAGTCCGATCAATCAGTATATTATAATAATGGCAAACGGCTCTATTAAGACATAGACATAGACAAAGACTTATACCCCGTACATACAGCAAATTTAAACCCAAACTGTCCATTATCAAGCCCGGTATGAAATAGCCTGCGTGCAGACGTTCTCTCTCCCTGCAAAAATCGGGAAAGAGACGTCTGCGAAACGCCGTTGATAATCGTGTTCTAGTCACGCGTTTCTTCACGTGTTTCTTGAAAGACAAAATATGTACCCTGATTGTGATTTGAACCCATATATAAACAGTATAAAGAAGAAACCCATACGGCTCTATATATAAATAATCAGAATAAAGGTGAAAGAGAAAATATGTGACCTGATTGGGATTTGAACCCACTGGGTTCAAATCCCAATCAGGGCACATATTTTCTCTTTCACCTTTACTCTGATTATGTAATAGATAAAATATGAGCAGGAGATCTGTATGGGCATTTACAATGGCGAGCCGCTTTAAAAAAAAATCTTACTTGTAAAATGAATAGATAACTAAAAGCCATTGATATGCACGACATAAAATTTTAACCTTTGATTTCTCTCACCTTGCTATCGATTAGTTTCTCACAAAAACATATCCCACATCGAAGAGACAATGTGTATGCAATAAGAGAGCAGAGCGTAGCGTGCAGAAAAACAGGTCCCGCATGGAATAAATGGTGTGTACATAATAAGAAAGCAGATGTACTTTTGTCATTTCACCCTTCCCGGGATAGGGGAAGTCAGTGATCGGTCGTGAGACTTCCCTCACTAGCTTAGCTAGTATTCTGTACCTGATACAGAATACTACTAGAGCTATCACGGACCATGGGGTCTGTATCGCGGACCATGGGGTCTGTATATCGATACAGAACCTGATGTTTTATTAATCAGGTTTGTACGGGGGTATACAGAGGCGATCATGTGGTGTCGTTCAGCACATGGGATTGGCTAGTACCCTAATGAATTATTCATGAATTTTACAATTATATTTATCAAACTCATTAATAATTCATGAAGCAAAAACAAAGGAAATCACCGACCGATAAGCGATCTTTAAATCAGATAAAGATTTCGTCCTGATTTACATAAACTTTGGCTTCGATTTTCTCGGCCAAAATAAGTCGTATCGCCAAAATAACTGAAAACATGACTCTATACATCTAGACGTTTGATAAGTAAGATAAAGAATTCGTGTCCGATCTTTATCCGATTTACAAACTCTCGCTTTCAGCTCGATTTTGTAAATCGGATAAAGATCGGCCTCTCATTCTTTATCTATTACATAGAGATGGGTTTCTTCTTTATACTGTTTATATATGTTTATTAAATAAGCCTGAAGGCTTCGGGATCCTTTAAACCTAGTGATTCCTAAGTTGGCCGCCTAGGTCAGCTTTGTTTGTCCGCCTGTGAATCAGTATGATCCTTAGGTTGAAAGCTAGTTTAAAGTTATATATAGGCTTTCCCATCTCAACCCAGAAAGAGAAAATGCCGGGAGTACCCACGGTTACGTTCCACAATGACACCATAAACTGGCTGCGTGGTTGGTCCTGATGGTGTAGTGTTAACACAGCGGACTAATATGCCGAGGCCGTGGGTTCAAATTCCAATCAGGGCACATATTTTCTCTTTCACCTTTATTCTGATTATTTATATATAGAGATGGGTTATATATATTGACTTGCGACTGATCGCTTTGAAAACCTATGCCGCGGAATTGTTTTAGTTATCCTTATTGAAATCATAATTAGGTAAGAAAGAAGAATACCAGAACGAGGAAAGAAGAGCTATTATATCACACTTGACACGGTTTTCTTTGTTCTTCATAGGGGTGAAACTCTGGTATAAACCCGTTGAACAATAGACTAATTAAATAACAAATCTGAGGTTTATAACTGTTGCAGAGAGGTTTATAAGTAGTAGTTAAAATATGAGCGGGAGATCTTGAATTGTAAATGATCATAAAGATCGGACGCGAATATTTTATCTTACTTGTGAAATGAATATTTTTACTTAGAGAAATGAACAATTGAAACCTATATTTCATCGCAATTGTGAAATGCCATCGTGCTTGTGAAATGAAACAAACAATGCAGTGAACATAATTGTTCTATGATTTTCAACCGTTCAGAGATTGTTAATCATGAACCGGTTGTGTCCCATAGGAGTTGCAACTAGCTCCAAATTGAATTTTAATTACTTTCAGTTGGAAGTTGATTCGGTGTAAGCATGTCCGGTCGATTTCGCTCTCCAAAAAGTGAGGTTCAAGAGAGGTCTTTAGTGTCGGGGGTTATTCCAAAAAGTACGCAATACAACACCAAATGGGGTCTAAAACGCTTTGAGGAGTGGCGACAAAATAAAGTAGCAGAACTGGAATCAGTTGGCGTGGACGGTCTTGAATAGACCTGACGGTCAGAATAGAACACATGTAGGCATGCAGTCTCAACTTTTGGTTATGCAAGTTCATTTGCGAAGTTGCCAAGCACAATGGAGAGCGATATCCCCTTAAGACGTTGTATTTGTTGTTGTGTGCGATTAATCGATCAGTTTTGGGATGATTTGGGTCTCCTTTGCTGTAATTAATTCAGTTAAGGATTTTTATCAAAGTTTATGCATACGTATTAGCTGAGTTACAGATCTTTATCAAAGTTATGAATACGTATTAGGCTGCTAATTAATAATTCATCAACCCCAGCCTTTCCCTGCTGCCTTTTCAAACCCTCCCCGTGCTTTTAGCTACTTGATCTTTATTGGGATTTACAGTACTGTGCATGTGATCTGAATACTGACCTGGGATTGGTTTTCAGCCTCATTAATTATTAATGAATTTTACAACTCAGTTTTAAACCTCCTTCTATTTTGAGAAAACCTCGCCAAATGTGATATAAATCACTTTCATACCTCGAACCTTCGGTTCTAATCCCTAAACATCCCTCGGGGCCATCGGGATGTTTAGGGCTTAGAACCTCGGTTCTCGGTATGAAACTCTTACCAAAATGATGTCCAGTAAAGAAAGTGTCCTCATGGAGACTCGACCTCATGAACGCGGAGTGCGTATCCAGGCATGATTAGCTACGAGGAAAGAAACAATACTGCAAATATTAGAAGTGGGGCGCGCTGAGCGCGGTCGGACTAACGCACATGCAACAATTTTTTCGAACGCTCGGTACGGCGTACGTTATACCATGTTAGCCTCGGATTCTTTTGTTCTCCGAGGCACATTTAAACCACTAATTTTCTCTGATGGTAGGGATATTTAGAAATATGCATTGTTTCGAAATTTCCCGCCGGGAAATTTCGAGACAATGCATATTTCTAAATTTCCCCTGCATGCGTAATGAGGGAAAATTAGAAGAGAATGCAGGCTGGAAGTGAGAAGGTCAAAAGCATCAACTCCTGCTCCCCTCTGGCACAACTAGCGCTGCGCTCCCGGATGAAAAATACTGAATCCAAACTGACCTGTCTTCATCATAACCTTCAACGTAATCCATGTGGGATCACGTATTTCAATCTGCATATTCTTCTCTTAATTTCTCAAACCCGCTTCTTCCATGTTGGATACTTAAAACCATAAACGTGACGTAATTAAAATCCATTCATGCTCTTTGAATATTTAGTCAACCGCATAATTACATTGTATTTTAGTGTTATTCTTCTCAAAAACAACACGCTTTTCCCCAGGGGAAGCCAGGGTCGTTTAATCAATGGCGCTCAGTCAAGCATTAAACAAAACGTTTTCGAAAGCAACTCGACTGCGACGTCTTTAGTTTCGGCAGAGAAAACTAAACTTCTCAGAGATTTGTTCCGTTCCTCGGCGATCATGGTATAACAAACTTATACCATGGCATTTCGGGGTATTAGTGATTTAAATTGCCCCGAGAGCCGCGGGAAGATTTGTAAAAGATTTGTAAAAGATCACTAATACCCCTCATGCCATGGTATAACCTATAATTATACGGTGCTCCGCGGGGCACATGTGTTATCGCAATAACTATCGCTATTCCCTTGTATATATATAGTTTAGTACTTCTACAGTTGTAAAAATTAATCTTTAACATTAGCGATTTGGCTTTCCAGTAACTGAATGAGTAAGATATTGTCTCTTAACGCATGGACGAACACTAATACCTTCCATTTCAATTGAAAATAGCTCAATTAGCTCTTAAACGTTATATGGTTTGAGGCGTTCTTCAGTACTGATGAGAAAATAGGTATTGGCAAGAAAAGGTTCAGCAGTTGCTAATTGCTGGCTTTCACTTGACGTCATAGCCGCCATGTTTGTGCCCTTAAACAATAGATTCCTCGTTAGCTTCTTTTGTTCGGGCACCAACATGGCCGCCACGCCCTTTGTCATTTGAATCTATGGGGATTGAGTGAAAACCAGTAATTGCTACTCGAGTTAGAAATTCAGAAGAACTCATTTATTTTACAGAAATATTAAATATCGTCAGTACTTATTAGCGAGAAACAATCTCAGAAATGGAATATGTCGTGTCCAGGCTATTCTAGCTCCTTACACAGGCATTGGCAGCATTAAATTCGCAAATGGAAAACGATACTTATACACGGAAGGTTATTGCGTTATTCACAACTTCGTATCCCTTATAAACGCTGCTTCAAAAGTTGATTCGTAATCCTGCTTCAACATTTAGTGTGTCGAAATGCAGTAGCTGGATGATTTTTCCAAGTACGTTTAGCTTAGTATAGAATATGTTCTGAGAAAGCAAAGTATTTCAACCATGCAGCACTTAGTGACTCTGTTAAAATCCCAGGGGTGGGGGTGTGCCGCCCGCGGGGTATCAAAACCCTGGCCCTATTTCAGACCAAAATATACGACTTTCCATTCCCTTTTTCAGACCTAACCCTAGAAACCTGTACCTTATTCCAAGCAAAGCTTATATAATTTGCACAGCTACTACTCTAATCAAATGATATTTTTTTTGCCGCGCTTTGTTCTCTTTCTCGATTTATATATTTTGAAGATCACTGTCAAAATAACAAGAGAAACTAAAACTATTTCCATGTCAAAATCATACCCTACGCACACTTTTATGTAACCCTATTTCGGACTAAAACAGCTCGAAAACCATAACCTTTGTGGCGGTAACTACCCGCAGAGCTAATATATGGGAGTACCCCCCGGGGATTAATTCTGTTAATTCATGATCAAACATTTAGTGACAGCAAATTACCAGCCGTTACGAATGAACATTGTTGTCCCTCTGTCAAGGATAGAATATGAGCATTAACTAGAAGGATTACTTATTATTTAGTCTTTAGTGTATGATCTGTCATGCAATAACTTATTTGTTGAATTTGCCCAGTGACATTTCTTTGTCTGATTTATTGAATGGCATATTAGGTCTGCAGTGCTGTGATTAATACCGAAGAGATCATTACTGGAATTGCCCCCACTGAGGTAACTACGAATACCAAACTAGTGCATGCGTGAAAATGGCTCGATTCGTAACAGGTATTTTCGTTTTTGCCTGCGTCTTCATGGTTATCAACGGATCCATTCTCCAGCCTATAAAGAAAGAGGGTAAGGCTTGTAATCTTTCTGGAATTATATTTTATAAGTCAAGTTTTATCATCGATTTTAGAAGAAACTATATCATGCCCACCTGCAGCGGTGGAATTGTAGTGTTTTCAGTTTGCATGGCATAACTGCGAAACTTGATTAAAGTTAACTTTGCTGCAAACACAGAAGAGTACACATACACAGAAATACAACGGCAGGCTGAAATATTGACTCCGTGATTATCCAGATAAAATTGATAAAATATCTCACTCTCTCGCTCTATTTATATGTCGCTGATGGTACTCTGCCTCCAGTTTATTGGAGAAAAGTCTCCATAACTCAATGGTCGACTTTCTGAACTATCGGCAACTTTACAAGATCATCATGCTTGAGTTCTCTCTATAATCAGTTTGCCCATGTTTTTTTAGGGGGGTGGAGTAGAAGGGTAAAGATAGTGCGGCTGGATAACAAGCCATAAGGGGAATTAAGATTAAGATCTATAGAAATCGATATATTTAATCAGTGGTTGTTACCATAGCGTGCAGACGTGAACTGACAAGTATATGAATCAAGGAAAATGTATGGTCGACATTCTGAACTTACTATCAATTTTACAAAATAACCATTCTTGAATTTTCTCTGTAATCATTGTTTGCTCGTGTATTTTTTTGTGTTGGGGAGGGGGTAGAACGGAACAGATAATGACTGAGATATTATCTTCTGCGGCTGGATAACAGGGGAAATTAAAATCTAGAGATTGATAGTCTTTGATATCAGTGGTTGTTACTGTAGCATAGTTAGCTCGTAAACTTAGAGTTGGGTGGCCCACTTTTTAAGGAGAAATTCTAAAGTATAAAATCAAGGAAAATTTATAGAGTTTTATGAATGAGACGAGTGTTTATATTCCGTGATTTGACGCTGTTAAATGTTAATTTATCAAGCTGGGTCTTTTGACTAGACTGGACTAATCCAATGCTTTTGTTGAAACTTTCAATATATTTCCTGGTATCTTCATTAATGTTTGAGATTCTCAAGCACTTATTTACAATATACGAAACGCAGATACTATACCTTAAAAACAATAAGCACAACGGGATAACCTAACTATGCAAGCTATGGAAATGTGACTTGCTGGTTCAGTAACCCACACCAATAAATTACAAACATTAGCATCAGTCGAGATTTGTCCATGTATTACGCACCTTTTAATACTTATGGAAAGATACTTTAATTAAATGAATACCAGCTTTTGGTAGTTTTTGCTGCCCATAAAAATGCTGCACAATTCAATATGCAATAGATGCACACATTTTATAGCTCATTTGATTGGGAGATTAACCCTTTCATAGTAGGTTATTGAGGTGTTGCAGCGATGAATACTAAGTTAAAGTCGATAAATGCAATAGATGCACACATTTTATAGCTCATTTGATTTTTTAACGTTGTCTGTCCAAACCATACATTCATTGTAAAATTTTGGAAGGGCTAAGAAATTTCAATTGCATATAATTCAGACAAGATTCACTTGAATCACGTCAAACTTGGCACACATACTAATTTCGACATGCTCTATCATGTGATGAACTTCATTTTAGAATTAGAGTAATTCTGATAAACTCAGTCCCAGTTCTATCGATCAACCAATATTGTAGTGTTTGGCCTGTCTTCCAACAAAGCCTACCGGGAAGTAAGACACGCCTACACTGTTAACCAATCAGGAATCGTTAATTTCTTTTCCGTACTTTGGCTCTTTCGCTTTCGTGTTAGCACCATGTAGATATCTTTCTTTAATTGTACTTTTTTTGCTTGGATCAATGACAATGTTGTCCCATTTCAAATCTGTCGGGAATATTTTTTGTCCGAAGTATTTCCATATCATGCGTTAACCAGAAACAAAAGAAACAATACACAAGGGGATGGTCACGTGATCTGAAATAGAAAAACATTGAGCCAAGCGAAAAAGGTCTATTACGTTGGTTGAGTATTTTGCCCTAAACTTCTTACCCAACAAAGTTGGAACGTGTTATGCAACAATGTTTGACAGTTTGACCAGGACTTCGAGGAGCAGACTGAATAGCAGTTAATCCCTTGTGTGTATGGTGACCTGAGTAAGGTTCAATATAGTAACTGTTAGTATATTTCCCAAGGTTTGGAAAAGGATTTGCAAAGGCTAAACATAAATGACATAAAGGGTTCCAATCAGTTCCTTGTCACTTTTTTAATGGGCTGCAGTACAATGACATTCATGGTTGCCATTAAAGATGAACGACAATGCAGTCGTGGCACTACTATTGTTTCTTATACTAAACAACCCTCACTCCCGATAACAATATCAGAATATTTAATGTATTTATTATTCTCTCAAGCGACATATGTAATCAAGCGCCTTTTTAAGCAAAAAGTGGTCGCCATTTTAAACCAAAGAATATGAGTAGCGTAAATTATCCGGGGGGGAGGGGTACTTATGTGATAGATGGGTAGGTATGTGCGCCACGAGGTTCAAACCCTAACCCTGTTTGACCCCAAAAGGGAGCTCCAAAACCCTCATTGTCCTACTTTTCGTAAAAACGAAGCCTGACCCAGACAGACAGCCCAAAGTAAGCTCAAACCCTGACCCTTACTATCCAAATTAGGTCCAAACCCTGACCCACCCGCGCCGCACATATATATTACGTCATAAACAGAAGTACTCCCTCCCCCCCAGGTAAATTACCCTGCGAGCAGAGGTTTCTTTTAATAGCTGTTATTACGGCTGAGCCAAATGGCCAGCGATTTCACCCAACAGCCCTCGTGGAAATGAGGCTTTCGGGTCAACCATTTCAGTCAAAATGGTACAGAGATGGAGTCGCGTTGAACGGAGATCACCAATAAGATGATGCCCCAAACGAATATTTCCTAAAGAAAAGTAAGAATAAATGTTAAGTGGTGTCTGTCCTTGGCCACTGGAGTGATTTGACAGAAAATGTTTACAAGCCATATCTTCTTGGGTCCGTAAAGTCAACAACTGACACGATAACTCCTCTTCGCATTCAGCCTTATCAAATCAGTTAGTCCATCCTTAGGCCACTCAGCGTCTTATTACAATCGCTACTAGTGCATCGAATGAAGCGACAGGAATGATAAAACAGAGTAAAACGAGGATATTTCAAAGAAATGTTCAACCAAACAAGCTAAAAGCTGAAAGCGAGTAATGACCCGCGAGTAACGACGAAACCGCTGACCGTTTCATGGCATTTAGCTCAGCCGTAATAACAGCTATTCCTCTATGATAGAGCAAGGGAAGAAACCTCTTCCGGCACCCTCGATTTTAAATTCACATTTCTGGCATAAATAAAGAGTTTTCTTTTAACATTTAATTTGCAGCCTCTTGCAGAGCTATGTATAAGCGGATTGGCTGCTATAACGATTACCACAGCAGCACCCGTCCACTTCCACTGATGCTTTTTACCGACCGTGATATGAACGATCCAAAGTACAGCGGTATCCCAATTGACTGGAAAAACTGGGAGACCTACTCTCGCGGCCTGGCATGCCGCTGTGCCAAGGCTGCAGCAAAGATGGGGTTCAAGTCATTTGGTATTGAGTACTACGGTACGTTACATTGCAAGGCTTAATTAAAAAGTAAATAAAATTGGACTACAACGTTGCCCACTTTTAACATTAAGAAAAAATTGTGGGTTACATGTGGTACGATTACAGCAGTAAGGCGAACTGTGTTTCGCAGTTGGCGGCTCACTCGATAGGAATTGACTGCAAAACACGGACTACATTGTAGCCTAGAAATTGGTACTTTTGAAGATCTCTACTTTTCATATATTAGAGCACTCCAGATTTCATATGATCATGAGTGGGAAACAATAAAGGAAGACTGTAGTTGTACCGCAACTGAACCGTTACTGTACCGTAACTGACCGTTTTTGACGCACTACAAAACTTAGTTCGCCCAGTCGTATAAGGTGTCTTGTGCCCGTTTTTATACTTGATGAACTACGAAGATGCACTAAGTTTTCTTTGCCCAAATACGTCTATACACATTATGCGTCTGTAGTATAAAAACGGTCAATTGTCGTTTAATTTAGCATGACTTGTGTTTTCGAAAAGTATCATAAGTTCGATCCTACACTTGACAACCAGCCTAATATTTCATGGTCCATCAGCCAACAGTGTGCTCGTGATGAATAAAATACATCAACCAATCAGAACGCTCGTGTTATATGTTCAATTTTAATATAAATGAATAAGTAAAGAAGTGTATGCGTACTTTATTGTTTCACTAGGACCTTACCGTATATGGTCATGTTATTCATTTGCAGGTGAGTGCTGGTCGAACAGTGAATTGAGCCTATCGTTCAACAGTGATGGCCCTTCTGACCAATGCATTGATAAAAAGTACGCGCCATGTCATCCGGAAGTTCGTGGTGTATGTGTAGGGAAGCGTAACGTGATCTACGTGTACAGCGTATGTCCACTCGATGTCAGCTGTTAAAACGTTTGAGTAATACTCAATAATAAAAGAAGCATTTTAGAGGCAGATTACATGCTCTCATTCGAATTCCTATCTTAGCAAATGTTAAGACAGATGTTACTGAGTAAGACACTGAGTTACTCACTAAAACTCTTTTGACGCAGTTGGTAATGAACCTTCAAGATGTTTTAAAGATAAAGAAATAAAGGGTATATGACCTACCAGAAAAAAAATCAAAGGTTTATTCTTCCTGCTTATTTTCTAAAACTTCTTTGTGATCTAATCGAGGGATCCCCTTACCTTTAAAATGCCTCTAACCCTTCTTGAAAATATTCTACCTATGAACCTTTGAAAGATTTTGAGTAGTTCTGTGAAACAAAAATTTGGTTTACAGATAATACCCAATGTTCTACGCTTGTTTGGAATGGTGAAAAACTGACCTTTCCTGACTCGTGACCGCGTAAGTAAAAGCCTGGGTCGATTCCCGGAGTAACGTCATCTCATTAATGCATTATCATCCATGCGCCTTTCTATCACAACAACGCCGATTTATAGAAAATATACATAGTTTGTGAGTTGTTAGTAAAGAAAAAAAAAGGCCATTTTAGACAAAATCCTATGTATTTATTCAAATTATTCCAAAGTTGAATTAATTAGATGACGTCTACTCGGAATCGACCCGGGCTTTTTCTAACGCGGTCATACGGTGGCCCACAACTGTCACGGCAAAACCCAAAAGGCCACGGCAAGAGCAAGAAGCCCACGGCAAGAGCAAGAAGCCCACGGCAAGAGCAAGAAGCCCACGGCAAAACCCAAAAGGCCACGGCAAGACCCAAAAGGCCACGGCAAAACCCAAAAGCCCACGGCAACCGCAAAAAGCATCTCACGGCAAGAGCGAAATTCGTCAATTTTTGGGACTGGGTGCTACTAACGTCGCAGGGTATTATGGGGGGAAAATCCAACATGGCGACTGTGGCAGTGCCGTCATAAATCACTCGGGAGTATTAAAACTTATGTCTTACAGTATATTCGGAAAATGTTTTGTTCGAGTTGTGGTATCCATACTCCTCGATCTGCAGCAAATTACTGCGAACATTGTGGACACGGTAAGTCTTTTGACTTCTTTTTTTATCGATATTGCCTTGGACTATACAGTGTACTCACTACTGTCGTACTGAGTAGTGACAGTGTAGGTTCATTTTGGATTTTGGTGATAAAATGGCCGAATGAATGCCGGAAAAGTGAATAATGAACGTAAAATTGAAAAAGAGGTAGTTTAGTTTCAGTGAATAGATGATGCATATTAAAGTAATGGATTAATTCTTATCACTTCCCAGTGTTACAGTGACATTTATATAGGGATGACCTTTCCCCCCCCCCCCCCTCCAAAAGAAAAAGAAAAAATAGAGTTCCTAAGGAGAGGAATCGCTCGTTAATTAGATCATGAAATGACCATATAAACTAACATAAATTAGCAGTGGTTTAAAAATGTACAAATTTGACAGCATTAGAGCGACAATGGTTGTTTAGTGGTGGTTGCAACATTTGCCTTACGAGTAGGCAGCAGCGGGATTCGAGTTACAGAAAATCTAAAAAAACAAAACATTTTTGCCTCACCATTTTCTTGAGAAGTTTTTCTTTAGAACCTAGCTAGCTCTAGGTGGGTAAGATCTTGTTTACTGACCGGTTAGGCTTTTTTTTATTTTTCAGGGTAGGATTTTAGTTAGTTTATATTGTCATTTCATGAATTAATTAACGAGCGATTCCTCTCCTTAGGAACTCTATTTTTTCTTTTTCTTTTGTAGGGGGGGGGGGGGGAAGGGTCATCCCTATATAAATGTCACTGTAACACTGGGAAGTGATAAGAATTAATCCATTACTTTAATATGCATCATCTATTCACTGAAACTAAACTACCTCTTTTTCAATTTTACGTTCGTTATTCACTTTCCCATTCATTCGGCCATTTTATCACCAAAATCCAAAATGAACCTACACTGTCACTACTCAGTACGACAGTAGTGAGTACACTGTATAGTCCAAGGCAATATCGATAAAAAAAGAAGTCAAAAGACTTACCGTGTCCACAATGTTCGCAGTAATTTGCTGCAGATCGAGGTCAGTATGGATACCACAACTCGAACAAAACATTTTCCGAATATACTGTAAGACATAAGTTTTAATACTCCCGAGTGATTTATGACGGCACTGCCACAGTCGCCATGTTGGATTTTCCCCCCATAATACCCTGCGACGTTAGTAGCACCCAGTCCCAAAAATTGACGAATTTCGCTCTTGCCGTGAGATGCTTTTTGCGGTTGCCGTGGCCTTTTGGGTTTTGCCGTGGCCTTTTGGGTTTTGCCGTGGCCTTTTGGGTTTTGCCGTGGGCTTCTTGCTCTTGCCGTGGGCTTCTTGCTCTTGCCGTGGGCTTCTTGCTCTTGCCGTGGGCTTCTTGCTCTTGCCGTGGCCTTTTGGGTTTTGCCGTGACAGTTGTGGGCCACCGTACGGTCATGATCATGGGTCAGGATAAGTTTTTCACCATTTGAAACAAGCGTAGAACATAGAGTATTATCTGTAAACCGAATATTTCTTCGCAGAAGTACTCAAAACCTTTCACAGGTTCATAAGTAGAAAAATGTAAAGAAGGGTTAGAGGCGAAGCATGGTTATGCTCGCGAATGCAGAAATATGTTTGTGGAAGTCGAGGAAGCTAGCGTACGTTACCAGGAGCTTTGCTAATTTTTTATAAGTTGTACGCACAGAGGAAAAACCTGTAGAGACCAAGCAGCCTGCGGAAGTGGTCTGGGAGTAAAGTGTAATAAAGTAGACAAGAAACACTCAATGACTGGCTGACTGAGGGAAATACACTGAGTTTTGTTTCTCCAGTATCTCGATATTTTCTGAGACGCCAGTCGATAGAAACATTGAGAGTCGAGGGAAACAAAACTCACTGGTTTCCAGAGGGAGATCAGAATTCATTAAGTGTTTTGTTATATATTTAGACATATTTTTTACTACAGGCAAAGTTGTACATAAATACAGGACCTACCTGGTACGAGCGAGGTTTGTCGTCTTCTCTTCTGAAAGCTGCTTTTCGACCCAAAACGCTGCCAGCGTCGCTATACGGCATCTTTAGTAGCATTTTAGTAGTCTTTCTTGCTTCCTTTTTCAACTACCAACAACCTCTCTCTCATGCTCCATTGATAATGATGTAAATTGTTTCTTTGTCCCATGTTCAGCGCTTTCTTTCGACGAAAAAGGTCAGCTTTTGATTTGTTTTGGTAAACAAATATGTCTCGTCTTTAGCACGCGATACCAGCGGGAAACCATTGATGCATTGTTATCTCTGACGTCATAGTTTTCAAAATTGTTGCCCGCGCGGGAAACAGTTAATTTGTTTTGTTTCTTGTCAGATGACCATAAATCAACCAATGAGGGCGTACGTTATACCTGAAAACTATATAATATATAACAAGATCAAGTATAGTGATGCTACGCCAATGGTTATGAGGGCGTACGTTATACCTGAAAACTATATAATATATAACAAGATCAAGTATAGTGATGCTACGCCAATGGTTATGAGGGCGTACGTTATACCTGAAAACTATATAATATATAACAAGATCAAGTATAGTGATGCTATGCCAATGGTTATGTTGTGGTCATTGACTGGTTAGCTTGCCTTCATTTCATTATTATCCTTTTTATTAAACTAATGTCGCATAGAAATGCCACATAAGAGAAATTTTGAACTCTAAAAGTTGCAGAGACAAAAATTGATAGAAAAAATGTTACCTCATGATTGATTTACTTCATTGTATTGGGAAACATTTAAATAATAAGCAGTGAATAGTTTGTATTTATAATTCTGTCATCCAAAATTTTGAATGAATAACAAGAAAAATCGATGTTGCCGGAATAAGTGATGTCTTCAGGGGCGGATCCAGGAATTTGTGAAAGGAGGGGGGGGGGGGGGGGGAGGGGGTTGCAAAAGGATATTTTTAAATCTAGAGATTTTAAAATTGTATTTACAGTGATTTACAGGAATCATAGTGGGAGTTGCAATCCCCAAACCCCTCGCTGGATCCGCCAGTGGTCTTGTCAAGCGGTTTAAATGTTTAATGCGCCCAAATATAAGATGAATAACCTTCATAGTTGATTATCACGAGGGCAAAAAAATGCAATTTCACAGTCAAAATTTAAATGGTGATTGAAAGAAAACTTGACATTTGAATTCAATAACTTGTCTTTTTTACCATGACATATTTTTATGACGATGTTACGAAATCTCCAACAGATGAATCCATTCATTTCAATACCTCGTTTCAGGAAACGCAGCGCCACCTGTTTTAAAAGTGTTTGAAGTACCGTCTTTCGACATTGGCGTAATGTATGACCTGCTAATTACCGTAGCGAAGTACCCCACCTCAAACCCGTAAGCGTGTGGCTTAATTGAAGAAAAGGACTTAATATTGCTAAATTTAGAACTCCCAAATCTTGAAAACAAAATCAGACTCGATTTATCAATATTTGGTCATGATCTATTATCATTTTTGCTGTGTTCAATTATGCCCGTTATTAAAAAAAAAGGTAGAGCAAGAAATACACTACTGAATAATATATTAATCAAGTTCATTTAATGCGAGGTCAATTTGTTTTTAACGCCCCTTTAGACAAAACAAAATAAAACTTGACAGAAAATATGACAGTCATTAGTAATAACGTGCTCTCGTAAATAAAGCTCACAGAAAGCTCTTACTATATAAATAACACAGGCCATTCCATAGCCCTTGGCAGTCTGATGTCATATATAAGTTATTCATTCATGATCACTAAAAGGGGCACCTAAATTGCATGTATGGTGTTCGCAGGTTCTAAGCGCCTCCCTACATCTTTAACGCTAAATATATTCAAGAACTGAATTGAGCAGAGAGTATGTATCTCCTAAGAATATTGCTTTGCTTAGCAGTATTATTTCATATGGGAGCTGGAAGGGGTAATCCAACTCCGGAAGGTAAGTTTAATGCTATTTTTAACAGAAGGACATGTATCACCAGTTAATGGCGTTATCAAAACGATAGTGCGTTACAATTTTTAAATTTGTGTTAAATGAATTTTGTTCTCGAAATGACTTCGATCTCCCTTAGTCTGATTTTTTAATCTGTCAATGTTGACATTGGTGTTTTTGTCTAAGACAATTATAAAAACAGATAAGAAAATAAATAAATGGCGACCATTGTATTGTTGACTAAATATTCAAATGGCAAATTGAATGGCTATTTCCTGTTTCACTGCATTTCGTATCTGATTAAACGTTCGTCTTTCAGAATCAGTTTAAACAACAAAAACAATTGTAGATAAAGGTCTGATATAGCTGAATGTTTATGATATATATCATCCCAGCTAATTGATATAATTGGTGTATTTTACACGGCATGAACGAAATATCGGATTAAATGATATTAGAGGGAAAAAAACGCGGCGGTACCGGGTACAGATTTGAGCCCAATTTGATAAACCAAGTGTTGTTTTGAGCAAATCAACTATCAATTCGGGTTGATTTTCATAAAGTTCATGGAAATTCTGGTTAATGAAAACACTCACTACATTTTATTTTGCGAACTGGGTCGGGCTCTGAAGACGACACCTCGCATACCTCCCTTTATTATGCAAGCGGTGTCCCCCCGGTTTGAAGCTCAGTAGACCTCAGTACATACAGGTCGCCAAGCGGTGCTACAAACTACAAAGCTACGGTGGCAAATGTCGGGCTTTTGACGACTAAAATTGAACATTTTGGAATTAAAATGAAAAGAAATGTACAGACTGATCATCTGTGCCTCTACTAATGGGTATTGGGGTGATTTGAGAAAGTTCAAAGTGATTTTCAAGGCTTCAAGTGACCAGTTGACTAGCGACAAGTATAAAAGTTTGAATCATTGGCCGTTTTCACACTAGAAGACGGACAAATTGTCTGGACGGACAAGTCATCTTAGACAGACAAGTCGTCTGGTGTGAAAACGGGACGGACAAAATTGTGGACGTACAAGTCATCTGATTTTGTCCGTCGATTTGTTCGTCTATGAAGACGATTTTTGGAGGTCGATTTGTTCGTCTAGACGGAAAAGTCGTCCAAATTCACACCAGACGAACAAATGTTGCATTTTGTTCGCGGTACACTCTCAGGGGAATGGAACTAGCAAAGAGAGTGACGGATTATGGGTAATATTCAAGATGGCGGGAGGTAAGAGAAAGACGAACAAGCTGAAAAACAAGTCACGGTCTTAACCTGAACAATGACAGAGATCAACCATGGGCCCTTGCTTTAGAAAGAATGGCTCTAAAGAAAAGCTCACTTTTTTGCTGTCAAAGATCTCTGCGGAACTTCGATGAGTTGGCGCTTTCTTTCTTTAATAGAAGTCTACTTGACAAATACCTGATGGCAGCCATTTTTCCATGCCAAACACTAGAAAGGTAACCACGCTAGTGTAGTGGCCGTGTTAGTGCCAGGCCTCTTGCGTTCAAAATCGTCTGTTTGTCTGTCAAGATATGAATTTACGATGACCAACACAAGGTGAGTTGTCCGTCTAGAATTCACATTAGACGAACAAGTTGTCAGATGACTTGTTCGGCCAGACGATTTGTCCGTCTTCTAGTGTGATAATGGCCAATGACAATGAATGAAAACGGAGCCGAAAATTTACATTCATCTCGCTGAAACAACTGGCCAGGAACCGACTGACATTATACAAGGACAACATTACATCAAAGTAAGCCAAGCTTACTTTTACATTTTTATTCAATTGTTTTGTTTTTAATCTATTGAAATCCTTGGAAACAGCTTGCCGTGTGAGGCAGTTGCATAATTTAATTTGTCGTTCTATCCTGGGTTTCAAAGTATCTCCACGTGACCTCGAGCAAGCATCCCCATTGGTCGATGTGCCATGAATATCTAATGTAGTATGAGAAATAGCTTTCTACACTGCCTTGTCCGTTAAAATTGTGTCGCTTATATAATTAGCTGTACAATATTACAAACAAAGGAAATCGCTGTCTTAGCCAATCAGGTGCTGCTGATAAAATTTCGAAGAATATGATTGGCTGCGAGATGGCGGGAAAATATTTCTATAAATAGACTACTCTGAAAACTGATGGGCCATACCCTATAGTGGGAGATGGACACTTCTGGTTATGGACTTCTGGTAATACTTCTGGTAATACATATATCTATGGTCGTAATAATGTCTTTGACTTTAACTAATTAATATATATTTACAAGATAGGAAGTTTCTCATTAAAGGGGTTGGGTCACCTGGTGCCCGTGCGCAGTAAGTGTGCTCTTGAGGTAATTAGCATATCATAAATATTCAAACCGTTCAAAATTCTTCCGCGATCGCAATGGTTTCTTTCGCAAGCAACAATAGCATTGTGTCTGATTGGTCAGTTCAATGAGAGGTCATTTCTGATTGGCTGAGGGTAAGATTGAAACCCTTTCAATGTTAGATAGATTTTGTGTAAGAAAGTAAAATTCAGTTACGGAAGTGCACCTCGATTAATCCGAAAAACAGCAATGAAACTCTTCAACTCGTCAAATGTAATACTTGGGATTGTTTACTTGTCATCGTCATCGCTTAGGACAATCTGGCCATGGCGCCATTTCTTGTCAAAATCTTCAACATTTTGCAAAACATGGTTTTGGTCCCGTGTTGACTTGAATGCTGAACGGACGGTTTTCAAATTTAGTCGTCGTTCCTTGCCTTGCTGAATGGGAAACTCCCATCGTTTGGAGTTCTAAAGACTTGTAAAGAGGGTTGCAATTCGCTTCCTTTCATGATATAAATTGTTGCGAAGCCTTGGTTCGTGAAGTGTTTATAAATGCTTCGCTGGAATAAAGTCAGTGAGATAGCTTGGCTCGAACTTCGCCGTTTCCTAAATAATTATTTTTGAAGAGCCGACAAAGTAGCAGGTTCAGCTAAATTTCAGGTATGTTTTATTAGCTTGTTTTGATTCTGGAAAACGTTTTCAGGTGAATTTGGGTTGTTCTTTGTCTTGGCTTTGGTGTATTTTGGCTGGTGAGTTTGTCTTGGCTTTGGTGTGTTTTGGCTGGTGCTCAGAAAAGTCGCAAAATAAACTTTCTTTTTTTCTTTCATTTTGTCCGTTTTATAAAATATTGCTTTTTGGCAAAAGGTTTTCGGCAATGTTATTTATCTTCTGACGTTACTTTTTGTTATACCTTATACCTTGACAGACAGACAGACAATCTTTATTTATCCACGGTTTAAAAACATCAGTTGTACACGAAAGGTGTACCATTGCAATAGTAAAGTATGTACATTAAAAGTTAAAAATGTAATAATACATTAAAAATGTAAGTCAAACACGTCAAACACGTCTTTTTTCACAAAACGTTTCGTGTGGAAGCAATCTCAATCTACTACTCTAGCTCGCAGCGGTCCAAAGCCATACCGACCGGTCGTACGGTGATTTACCGGACCGTTGAAGAACCAATCAGATTAATTTCTCCATTTGCCTCGAATCCAGCTTGCCATATAATAAACCATTATTATTGACTTATCTGAAACCAATGTAGTGAAGAATGACCTACCGTTCAAATCGTGCATGGTGAATCTCCTTGCCCGTTTCTCAGACCCGAGCAGTTGGCGGCGGGACAGTCCCATGCATCTACGTTTGATCCTTATAGTTATAGTTTGTAAACTTTTACCAAGATAACTGAGAAGATCGTTTCACTGTTTTTGGTGACAACGTAAGCTACTCTAAACAGCAAGCAAAATTTCAAACGGACATCAGAGACTTCACATACCTATAAAATTGGCTACAAGAATACATAAAAAGTTTTGAGTTCTTTGAAAATCTCGAATTTTCCGCGATCCCGTTTCTCGTATCTAGTGAGATGGCTTTCAGAAGCTCCGACTCCGAAAATATTTTAAAGTTTTAAAATCTGTTTGCTTTGTCGCATTTCAGAGGAATCGTATTACAAAACGGTGTCGGGGAATTTCAAAATTCGATTTAGTTCAAAAGTTATCATGCTCTCCGTGAAAAGGCGAAAAATAATCAGAGTAGATTTGCGAAAAACGCCGTCAATAGCTCTATTTTTAGAATTTTCCAATTCCCCGACTTTCTTTTGCAGCGGATATATCAATTGACATTTTGTGAAAATTTCAAACAAATCGACTAAATTCCTCTTGAGTGGGACCTTTATTAAAACTCTATTTTGGTTGAAAATCGAAAGCGTAGAAAATAGCATTTTAGAAAATCTAGCTATCTATCGTGCGTGAATCTGAAGCCCCGCCTCTCCAACAATTAGCGAGCTCTTGGCCAATCATTTCTCATCACAGTTCAACTAACTGTCAAGATTTCCCGCCAATGTTGATTTCCGATCAAAGCCGCCGCATCGAGAAAATGTTAATATAGATCGATTTCACTTAGGTCACGTGAATCCTAAATATCTTTATTGCTGATTCAAATAAAATCAAGGTGCGTTTTTCTGAAAGAGAACTAAAAATTACGTATTTCTGGCAAGTTTTATCAATCTAGGATATTTCTCGCCCAAAATATAAGCGATCAAATGTGCGCCATGTTTACAGTAAATGTATGGCGCCGCCATCTTGGTGTACCTCCAAGGTACACCAAGATGGCGGCCAGATTACCAAGAATTCTGACCTAAAATGTATCTATTTGCATAGACATTCACTTATTTAAAGTGCACCTAACGTTTATTTTGTTATCATCATTATCGATTTTACATCAAGTTTTGAGTACTTCTGTGAAGAACGTTTTGGTTTACAGAGAATAATCTATGTTCTACGCTTGTTTGAAATGGTGAAAATGTGACCTTTCCTGACCCATGACCGCGTAAGTAAAAGCCTGGGTCGATCCCTGGGTAGACGTCATATAATTAATTCGACTTTGCAATAATTTGAATAAATACTCAACATGTTGAATAAAATGACTTTTTTCTTTACTAACAACTCGCAAACAGTGTATATTCTCTATAAATTGATGTTGTTGTGATAGAAAGACGCCATGGAGAATAATGCATTAATGAGATGACGTCAACCCAGGGATCGACCCAGGCTTTTGCTTACGCGGTCATGGGTCAGGAAAGGTCACATTTCCACGATTTCAAACGAACGCAGAACATAGAGTATTCTCTGTAAACCAAAACTTTCTTCACAGAAGTACTCTAAACTTGATGTAGCATCGATATTTATGATAACAAAATAAACGTTAGGTGCACTTTAACATGTTGGTTTGTATTTAGAAGGTTTTTGGCTGAAAGTTGCACTAATTTGACTCCTCAAAATACGTGACTGGTGTTGCGTGACTCAAATCGCTTCATCGATATCTCCGGAACAAAGTGAAAGAAACCGATGAAATTTGGTGTGAAGACTCGATTAGGTAAGCTCTAAACTGTATCAAAAGCACAACTTGGTAGAGTTCATAGTTTCGAAGTTAGCAATTTGATGACGTCACATGAAATCGATCTATAGCTGCATGGTTGTTCTAGTTTTCTTGTGTGACTTGAAAAATGAGAAAGACAAAAAGACCTTGAGGGATAAAGCCAAGGTGAACACCTAGAGACGCCTTGAATGCCAACATAGTTAGTAGAGGAGACAGCGATTTGCAGGAGGCTGAAACAGCACGGCAATAGCGAGCTAAGATCGTGGTGTTGGTTTCAAGCGTTTCAGAGTCACCGTCAGACTTTACGTTTCCATCTAAGCTTTCGAATTCTTGGAAACAAATATTCTCTCGGCTGGCTCCTACCAATTCTTCATGTTCAGATGTGGGTCACTCGGCACTCTGTCTGAAAGTGAAAATACGAACCCTTGTCGGGTTTTCCGAGGACTCCTATTTGGCTTTGTAGTCGTATGCATTGTTTGGCCTTGTTTTGCTTTTCTTTTTTCTTTGTTTTCCAAGCTAAGGGCATCCTGCTTCCTTTCACGTTGGGCTAGGATGGGTGTAAAATGTGTCATTTGAGCATATCTTCACCGTCTTTTAGTCATTCGTCGTGAAAATTGGCATCTGGGCTGGGACAATTAAGGCAAATATTTTGATATTCAGTTTGTGAGAAAATTTAAATTGATGACGTCACAATCGATGATGTCATAATATTGATGTTTTCTTAAATGTCGTATTTCTTAAATATCGAATTCCTTTACATAGAGATATTGATAGATATACCCGAGACGTCTTCAACACTGAAAACCGGATGTCGCTACGACGTAAATTAGCTGAGATATGATTTTTTGAATATATTATATCAATTCTGTCAGAAACCTGCTGTCGAAGGGTAAGTTCTCCCGGATTTCAGTAAATTAAATCTAATCAATTATTGTCATATGTGTGGTACTAAATTGTACCGATACCTTGTCAGAAATATCACCAAGCTATCGGGGAATAAGGAGAATCAATTTTTTTCACTCAAACCTTTTTCAATCCTAAGTTAATGCACAAAACTTGTCTGTGACGTCATCCAATGTGTGACGTCATAATTTAAAAATCGCAAATATTTTCGTTATGAGGTTGAAATCCAAAAATCGAAAACGACAGCATTTTGCCCTACCGGCTAGCCTTAAATACCAAACAAGAGTTGACTTAATCCAATCAAACATAGAACAAAGTGTACCAACGGGTATTTCCATGTCTGTTTGTACTATAATTCTGGTTCAGGGGGGGCATGTATAATTCACTCAACATGTGATATCTCGATGAATTTTGCTTGTATCGAGAAACGGTTTGCGGCTTTCATCATCGCTTGCGAAGCTCTTTCAAACCAGCTATAGAAATTTTACATATGTTAAACTTTTTAATACGGTTATGTATTGACGTCATCGATTGTGACGTCATCATTTAAAATTTTCTCACAAAATGAATATCAAAATATTTGCATTAATTGTCCCTGCCCAGATGCCAATCTTCACGACGAATGACTGAAAGACGGTGAAGATATGCTCAAATGACACATTTTACACCCATCCTAGCCCAACGTGAATTTATGAAGGCATAAGGCCAACAACCGATGGAATCATGTGTGGAAAAACGTTTCTCAATAAACGTAAACATTGGTATATGAAATACATTTAATATTATATGCGCCAGCTTTCTTCACACCGTCGTTACGGGCGAGTGAGCACTTGTCATATGTTTATTGATCTGCTGTCAATCAAACGGAACCTTTTACTTCCGGTCAAAAACTTCCTTTTGGTATTTCTCCGGCACCATAAATTTTTATTCAACGGAGTTTTTGGTATATGAGACACTACTACTAAAACTACATTTCTGTGCGAAAAAACAATTTCCCCATCTTTTTCGTTTTGAAGGTATCCGGTAACCTTAAGTATATAGCAGCATGTTCTTCCTGCCCCGAATCGTTTACCTCCCCTTCCTCCAGAGTAGTAGCGAGAGAGGCGAATTAGCCGGTTTTTAGGGCGTTATGCTAATTTGTTAGGGCGTTATGCTAATTTTTAGGGCGCATCATTAATTCAGATGACGTCAAGAGTGTATTGTTTCAAGCTCATGAATAAAATGAAGTGGAAATTGAAGTGGAATCTCATTAAATGAAGTGGTTTCTCATTAAAAAACCGCATTGCCAGAAATTCGAGACATGGTTATTGCGCAACACATATTGACCCCTGTTCACTGTGTGAAATGGGTCGTGAAAATGTGCATAGAAATGTATGTGATCCTAAACATTTTACTTATTTCTCATGAAATATGGTTTAATCGTAAAAATATGCGATCGAGGCATTATTTCTACAGACATTATCAATTCAGTTTTGATATTTTCAAAACCAAGTAGTAAACTTTGATAATTCATTTCTTTGATTTTAGAGGAAGCATAAAAAATCGCATTTATTTACAGTGGACATTAAACGATTTCCAGTAAAAACATGCAGATAATAGTTTATAAAATGTATCTGCTGCAAATCTACAACCTTGGCAAAAAATGTGCGCACGAAGAGTTGAAAACATAAACAAGACCTACCGTATTCTTTCCTTCTGATGTCCCAAAGTCCATTTTCGATGATTCATTTTACTTCTTGAAAATTCAGCTTTTCGACAAGAAACCTCAGACTCCATATTTGCACGCTAAAACCCGTAATATTGCTCGTCTTGAGACTGCCATAGCTCTGACCACAAGTGACCAAATCCAACAAACATCGTCGCTTTGGAATCCTTGTTATGTACTCTAGAAACTGCAGTGTGTTTGTTGAAACAGCTAGCGGTTATTCAAGCTAATTTGTCCTTTTGGAAAGTAGGTCCTAAACGGACCAAAAGAGACGAGTCTGCGATAAAATTCTGGTGAGCGGTGTTACCCAATTACGTGTTGGTACTTTATGTATCCTGCGCCGTTTATAGTGTCCCAATGTACCATATATGCTATGTCTACCATCTATATACTATCAGGCTTCAATGTCTCGAATTTCTTCGCCTCTCTCCCTACTACTCTCCAGAGCCTTCATTCATCGCAATTTCGAACAAAAAATGTAAAAATGAAATACACTACATTTAGAATGAATGCTAAACAAAACTTTCCTGCAAAAAATATGTTTTATAGGTTCGAAATAAGAGCGATGGAAATGGATTCTTGAAAGGTGCCTTCAGAGGGAGGTTTGATTTTGTACCGCCGGATTTGCCTTTGGCCGTGCGATAACCTGGTAACGAATGAGCGCTGCCCCAGCCCCTTTAACATTTCTCTTAAATGCTGATATGAGACTTTCAGTGTTCCTGAGGTCATTTCCAAGGCTGTACCATAGCTGTGTCCTCCAAACCTAGTTGACATCTTTAAAATAATATCGTGTTAGGCTTTGGAAGATTTATACAAATATTAATACTGCGTATTAAGGAATATTTATGAACACGCTTTGGAAAAAGATTACAAAGTACAGGCGGGACTAAGTTATAGAAGCACTTATACACAAAGCAGCCTAATATTAAAATATAATAACAACTAAATGGTATCCACACTTCGATTGTGTTAATTCAGATAAGTAAGGGGACCAGTTTACTTTATCGTCAATATTTAAACCGAGATATCTGGTGTGATATACGCGTTTTAAGTTGGAGGAACCAAACTTATAGCTGGAATAGGCCCGGTAAAAGAGGCCCTATGGAGAAACAAGTAATAACATTTTTCTGTGTGAGCTGTCATTCGGTTCTGCATACACCACTGTTAATTACATTATCTGTGGTGGGACCAGTTACAAATACGGTTGTACCGTCCGCGTACATATATTCAGTTCAGCAGAATCACAGTCAGATGTTGTGTTCGGTAAGTCGTTACAGAAGATGGAAAACAGTATTGGTCCGAGGACATAGCCTGTGGGATACCAAAGGTAACAATTTTGAGGCTTTATGACACCCCATTTACGACTGTGAATTGTGCTCGTAAGTTTAGGTAGCTTTTATCCATAACCGAACATTCTCGAAACAGTACTCGAAATGCCGGCAGCCCTAATGCTCCCCACGATTGCTAGCTTTACTTCCCTATGTATATGTTATTCGGAGTCCATTCTCCTTGAAAAGAGATTCTTGAATATACTTTTTGCTCCATGATGTCGGTTGACTACTGCAGCTCCCACACTTATTTGCGCTGCTTCTTTTGTTGTTCTACTGTAGACTATATGTAGACCACTCTTTTAGGTAACGTATATGTCATCTAAAAGTTGGAAAAACGTGAACTTACCTGACGAGATTGGATCTCCAAGTGATCTCAAACTTTTTAAACGTAAAGTCCATGGATTATCATTCACACAGAACTGCTGTGATGTTTTGTAAATAGGTCCATGATGATGATGGTGGTGGCGATGGTGATGGTGATGATGACGTCTTGATATCCTCAGCAGTTTCAAAATCTGAATAAGAAAAATAATGTCTTTCTTAGACATTTCATGATATATATGCATTCTCCTGTTGCACTTAATGCATTGAAACTTAATTACAGACTACTGGGTGGAGAATGAACCCCTTCCGGGATATGATGAAAATGGTCACCCCGACACGAGAAGCCAAGTAGCTTCCAAGCAGGCTGCCAACAAGGACGGTTTAGCGTCTACCTTATCGTTATCTGACGAGGCAAGAAAGAAGGTCAATAATGATGTTGGAATTACTAATGATGTAAATGGCGGTGTACAGCAACAGGATACACAACAACCTTATGCTCAGAAATCCGCCCAGCAACCCGCACAACAGGTAGCGGCACAGACAGGTAAACAGACATATATTGCACCCGGTTCGCATATTGTAAATCGTTCAAGTCATCATTGAATCCAAATTCGATTAATTATAATCTAAGTAGTAGTCCAAACCCTAACACAACCTTAACTCTAATGTTAGGGCTCAATACAAACTTATTTTTTAAAGAAAATGAAGGATTTGTAGGAAAAAAAAACTCACTCCCTGAACCGAGGATTTAACCCTCAACGTTAAACAATTTTAAAATGGCTTACCGACTACTATCACAAATCCTAACCATTATACCACGCAAGACACCTCCCCGTTGAATTAACAACTATCCTTAAATGGAAAACACGCTTGAAATAACGATAATCGTTAATTCTAATGACATTCTTAAAACCAGTCAAGGATAAAGATAAAGATTTGTTACATTCCAAACGGAGGTAGACCGACTTAGTGTAGTAGTGATGACGTCTGCAGTACACGCAAAGGGTTACGAGTTCGAGCCGAAGTAGGTGCGCGCAAAAAATATTTGTCCACTCTTTAGCTTCTCTTCTTGTTTACCCGTGAACCCTAGCTCTGGATGAGTGAGATCCCGTTGTTTACCCGTGAACCCTAGCTCTGGATGAGTGAGATCCCGTTGTTTACCCGTGAACCCTAGCTCTGGATGAGTGAGATCCCGTTGTTTACCCGTGAACCCTAGCTCTGGATGAGTGAGATCCCGTTGTTTACCCGTGAACCCTAGCTCTGGATGAGTGAGATCCCGTTGTTTACCCGTGAACCCTAGCTCTGGATGAGTGAGATCCCGTTGTTTACCCGTGAACCCTAGCTCTGGATGAGTGAGATCCCGTTGTTTACCCGTGAACCCTAGCTCTGGATGAGTGAGATCCCGTTGTTTACCCGTGAACCCTAGCTCTGGATGAGTGAGATCCCGTTGTTTACCCGTGAACCCTAGCTCTGGATGAGTGAGATCCCGTTGTTTACCCGCGAACTCGCCGATGGTTCGGGTTAGGATTTCACGATTATAATTATTTCAAGCGTGTTTGCCATTTAAAGGTAATTGTTGATTCAAAGGGGAGAATGCGTTGGACCACGAGATACTTCGCTGCTGGCATTCGTTTTTTAACGCATTCATATCAAATAATCATTAGAATGTACTAAAATTACACTATTCTTCTGAGATTGTGCGAACCATTCTTGTGAGAATGTGCGAACCGGATGCATTTGGATTAAGTGTTTTTTGTGGGGGAGTGATTGTGCAAAAGCGAACTACGAATAAAACTATTTGCATAAATAATGAAAATATTCGTACTTTATAAATAATAAATATAAAGAAGCAAAGCGTATAATTTTGAAGTTAAAGGTACAATATTTTGGTTGGCCACACTAACCTTCTTCAGGTACAATGAAGAAAATTTACATTGGCGTGTATTTTTGAACGCGATAGCTGTTGTGAAATAAGATAAATAAGACATATTACAAAATGATTGACAGTGAAACGACATGCAACTAATCCCTATCGAAAATTATTTTCTAAGAGAGACTGAATAGGCCAGAGAAGATTTTTATATGGCACAGGCGAGAACACTCGAGCCATATGGCCTCAACAATGATCTGGGAAGAGTCATACTAGATATCGGTTGCACCTTTAAAAAAAATACTATAATTTATCTTCCTGGGTTCGATTGCTACGCTGAGCGCAGTGAATTTTTTTTCAAGAGGCACCCCAATTTCTTGTAAAATTGATAAGTACCGCTTCAGGTCCTCGGGAAATATTCCAAGTTATTCCCAAATTATTCATAGTTAATATAAGGGAGTTTTGTGACGCAGTTGTGAGGTTTTTTATACCGAGGTAGAGCCCAATTTTCTTCCGTGGCCAACCGAAATATTGTACCTTTAACTTCAAAATTCTACGTTGTATTCCTGAGTTAACGTTTGATAGTTATTTTTTATTTGATAAACCGATTAAATCACTAGTTTGATCCAACGTTCAACAGCAGGATTGTCGTTCACGGTTGCTTGCTTGAACAATTCGTTTTATATTATCAATGATTAAAGATAACTAAGTTTTTGGTTTAAAATGCTAAGTCTAATTTATCCTCTCGTTCAATCCTGTAGCAAATATAGTTTTGGTATATTGGAGGAGACAGGAAGCCATAACCAGGAGAATCCATATCTCCTATATAGCTGTCACGGCGTTTTTACAAGTTGGCCTATTTTTAGATCAACTACATTTTGTTATACCAACAAATACAGCTGCTACGCTTTGTGATGTTGTTCCCTTAGGAATGATTGCAACTCAAGAATAGCGGGAAACCGTTCTAAAAATAACCTAACTTGTGAAAACCCTGTGAAATATGCCTATAGTATGCGGAATGGACGCTCCTGGTTATAAGCAGTACAACAATGGATATTATTTAAGAATAATCTTGCAATTTAAAACTTTTTCAGCGATCGATATTTTAATTCAATTTACATTAGATATTTGAAAATTTGTTTTTAAATCATTTTTTTCATCCTTATAGAAATAATAACCGGGATCAGTATAGATATTGTCTCTTTAATACTGAATTTTCTTTAACTATAGCTCAGCAGGTTTGCCACCGTGTTCTTGACCTTGTCATTGTTCTCGATTCTTCCGACACGATGACTGGTGGGTTGTGGGAGAAGGAGAAGAGAACTGTCCAATCCCTGATTGACAACCTAGACGTCAGCCCTAATGGCACCCACGTGTCAATCATCGCCTATAGCACAGACGTCGAGGTCGCAATCTCATTCTATGGATACAGTAATATTACTGACTTGAAAACAAAGATCCAGGAACTTGAACACTTGGATGGCTGGTCGAGGACCGATCTTGCACTCCGGTCTGCCAGATACCACTTGCTCACTTCTGGTTCTGGTTCAAGACCAAGTCAAGATGTCCCAAAGGCGTTAATACTATTATATGATGGAAACACGAATGGTATGTAGAGACGTTTAGTTGAATAATCAGTTAGAAACGCATGCTCTGATGGATGGACGCACACATGAATGGACGCACACATGGATGGACGCACACATGAATGGACGCACACATGGATGGACGCACACATGGATGGACGTACACATGGATGGACGCACACATGGATGGACGCACACATGGATGGACGCACACATGGATGGACGCACACATGGATGGACGCACACATGGATGCACGCACACATGGATGCACGCACACATGGATGCACGCACACATGGATGCACGCACACATGGATGGACGCACACATGGATGGACGCACACATGGATGCACGCACACATGGATGCACGCACACATGGATGCACGCACACATGGATGCACGCACACATGGATGGACGCACACATGGATGGACGCACACATGGATGGACGCACACATGAATGGCGCCATGAGCGCGCGCAACCAATTTTCAACTCATTTTGAATGGATATTTTCATAGTGTTTTGTTTACGTTTATTATATAAAACAAAAATATTTCATTCTGCCATGCGTCTGTCCTCTTATATACACACAGATGACGCCAAAACGTCATCTGCGTGGACTGCGTCTCGTGGCGCACTTCTTTGATCTCTTCACGTCGTGACGTCATCTGGGTAGGCCTGAATAGATTGTGCTCGGCAACGTTTGAGCAACTTCTGGAGTTTTGAGCAACTTTTTGTACTGCAAGCAACCTAGAGCAACTTTTGCCTTCCTTGGCAACTTTTGAGCAACAAATAATGATAAAACACCCAAATTATCCCATATGTTTCTGTTAATTGAAACTGGTCGACACTAAGAATGCTGTAGACGTGTATTGAATAGTATTGACCCCGCAAATGATTAACATTCCTTTGTTTTCTACTTTCCGTGCATGAATTGATGTGCGCCCACGAACTGGACAGCAGCTATCTATTTAATATCGCCCGCGAATTATCCTGCAGGGGTGGTAAAGAAGATGTTGGTCATCCAGCCAAGTTCAACATCTGCTGAGAGAGCCTTCAGCCTTCTGAAGAATGACCAGCAAGACACTGCCCTTGAGGATTACCTTGAGGCTTCAGTCATGATTAGATACAACAACGCAAAGAGGCTGTAAACTTTATCACCGTATGTGGTGTCTATGGTCAATATCATGAGATTTACTCATTAGAAACTACTTTACTTCATTAGAAAGTACTACTATTAGTAGTTATGTTGAACTTTAAGATTATATTGAATTACACATCCAACATCCATGTTTTAAGTTGTTATCTAGAATAAAATGGCTCGCCAAAGTGAGCAACTTTTTCAAATTTTGGTGGCAACTTTTTCAATTTTTGGCAACTTTTGAGCAACTTTTAGCCTTTTTTTGGAGCAACTTTGGCTGGATTTGCTAGCACAATCTATTCAGGCCTACATCTGGGCATCTATAAGAGGACAGACCAATTATTTAAATGTATCAAAAAAACGTTTTATCAAATTCAGCGAAACACCGCAAGTAGTTGCTAACAGAGATACATAATTAATAATAATAATAATTTAATAATAATAACAATAATGATGATGATGAGATTATCGGTACATCCACGAGGTGGCTCTTCCTCCACTGGTGGGCCTACGATTTAACGTCAAACCATTTTCAGTTCGAGAACGAGATTGTTTCACGAAGGTAGCACTTTCTTTAAGACCCTGAGAGTTGGTCCGGTCGGATTTTTGAACCCGCGACTGCCTTGCCATTAATTTTGTAAGACTATTTAATTGTTGTCTTTGTTTCAGGTCCTTCCCCTCCAGACCGACCAATAAACTGGACTGTGAAAGTATTAGAATCAGCTAATGATCTGAAGCGCGATGGCATTGAAGTATTTTGTATTAATATGGGCGATGCAGATGCTAGCAAGGAGCTCGAAGCTATAGCAAGTAACAAGACTAATGTTGTTCGCGAGCAAGATACTGAGAGGCTAAGAGGAATGTTAGATGGCATTAGCAAACAAGTCTGTTATGATGGTAGGTAGAATGTGTTATTATCTTCAAAGAATATAATGAGAATTGGACTGACACCAATATGTTTACTTATAAGTTTTTCTAACGTCCTCTTTTTCATCTCGCAATAATAAGTCTTTCTATTTTGAGATTCAACAAAATCCGGGTACATCCTTTTTCCATCTTTCTCTCGATATATTAATATAAAGCATAATGTTTTTTACATTTTAATTTGTGTTTTTGTCAAAAAACTTCATTACCTTTAATAAAATCAGTAGTTTCTCAAAACATTAGTATTTTAATGCATTCTTTTTGAGCGAATTTCACATGAGACGGTCGAAAGACCAAACGCAAATTACCCACAGCCAGCCAATCATAGGAGCGAGTAATCACAGGTAACTCATAACTGGCTTCCCTGTGAGCCAATGACAAACCAAAGCAATACCAAAACCAATTTGCGTTTGGTTTTACTTTGGAATCTGATTGGTTGGTTTATATTCTCAGCCAATAGGACAGCTTAGTAAACACAAAACCAAAACATGTGAAAACTGCTCTTACTATGCTTTATGTAAATGTTAGCAACATGTAGCAATCGTAGGGGTTTCCCTTGATTGTAAAATAACCATCTATAAAGTACATACTATTATATTTTTGGGAAAATGTTTCCTTTAGCAAAATGTACTGTTTTTCGTCACAAGGAAATCAACGGCCTACCTCACAGCCATGCCCGCTTCCCACTTGTGTCTTTCCGTACATTTGCTTGCTGGCCGTAACCCCAACATGCCTTGCGCCAGCCCCAAGTACGAACGCCTGCACAGCATCTGGCGCCTGCACCACAACATCCACTGCAACGGCTGTATCCACCGCAGTCTTGACTACCACAAGTACTGATGTACAGACGATTGTTTTGGTGAAAACATTGTCAACTTCACAGGTATGTGGGAAAGACATACTCCAGAACAGTAGCATCGCCAACTATTCCGGTCATGACGAGTCTGCGGTACGTCAGCGATTTTCCCTGTGAATACGCTTATTTTCCACATACCGAAGGCTTTTTACACTGACAATATTTATACGATACTTATATCTTTCACAGTTGTAAATATTAGGAACATCGGACATTTGGAAAAAGAGCGTTTTTATTCTCCTGAGTGAGATGGAAATTGTGAGTTATTCAGTTTGGTTTACGCGCGAAAACTTTACCGGAAGTAAAATATCTCATAGCTTTAACTGCTATCCGAATGGACAGTTTACCAGCTATCCCAGAGCTATATGTGGGAATACATAAAGGGTAAATCGAGGAAGACATTGGTACCAAACACAGGAGAATGTGCTTCATTTTGAAGGGATTTCGATGGAACTTTGTGGACGTGGATCCTTCAACTGGAAGCTCGCTTACGCAGCGATGGGCAGTTTCGTAATTTTGCGATTTTGAGTGTTTTTAAGTCCAAAAAGCAATATAAATTGCAAACCTAAATGCCTGAATTTTCGGTTACCAGCTATTGAGCTCTTCTAATACAAGAATCCGCCCGGCAAATGGAATATCTATGAAAGGCATTGAGGTATGGAGCTTTTAATTCTTCATCTAAGCGTAGTTTTGTAATAATTAACAGTAAATGTATGGGTCGTTCTACCAACATGGAGCAAGTCAAATGGCAAAGGAAAAAGCATTCATATGTTGTTTATTTTAACATAAACCGGAAGGGGATAACTAGAAAACTGTATCGACGGTCCGGCAAATTCGGAATTAAGTTTACAATGGCTTTAAATGGTGAAAATTGATTTATGTTTCATACATTCTTTTAAAATCTGAAGACATTTTAGAGTCATTTATTTTAGAAACCGCTTACGTACCGAGGGCCCAATGTCCGAGATTTCTGGCGATGTTAACGCAACCTTACTTAACGTCGGTATCTCTTGACAGTCTAGAACGACTGATAAACTTGCTTGCGGCCGACGTGGGTCCTACGATTTTACGTCCTTATCCAAGAAGACGTTAAGGTCTAACCATTTGCAGTTCGACAACGAGGTTGTTTCACAAAGGCAGTATCAGTTAGTTTTTTTAATACCCTGATTCCAGCCGGGGTTGGAACCCGCGACCTTCCGCACAACAGACCGTACTCAGTAAAATATATGTAATTAATAACAGCATAATGAGAATTACTTCGATTAAAGTAAGAGTCCTCTGTAATCTGGTACTGCATATATAATTAGAGATTAAGACTTATCTTTTTTAATTAGCTTATAATTTATAAGTATTAATTCATTATTTTGTGTATCTGTTTATTGTTAGACTTATTCTAGTATTATTGATGATAATCACTATTAGCAGATTTCTTAAACTTTTTTTATTATTATTATTGTACATATATTTATAGATTGCCATGTAAAGCGCTTAGATCCGTTTCTGTATTTGCGCTATATAACTAAAGCTATTATTATTATTATTAAGGTTGTTTTCGGACGGCGAACTTTTAATGTGCCAAATCTAATGCTAATGAGCTACATTTATTGTAATGCTAATGAGCTATATATTGTAATGCTAATAGCTACATCTATTGTTATATGACTCATTAGCATTGGAAAGTTCGTCGTCTGAAACGGGCCTAAGTGAATAAATTAATGAGAGATTAAGGTTGTTTTCGGACGGCGAACTTTTCATGTGCCAAATCTAATGCTAATGAGCTACATCTATTGTAATGCTAATAAGCTACATCTATTGTTATATGACTCATTAGCATTGGAAAGTTCGTCGTCTGAAACGGGCCTAAGTGAATAAATTAGATAAGTGACGAATATCGTTGAGATCGTAACGCGTTTTATTGGCACAAGAACATGTTCATTATTAAAGTAACCGACTGCTTTTGTTCACAGGTTCAGACTCAAGTAGTCACAGAGACATCGACGGATGTCACAACAGTAACCGAAACGTCTAGTGAAACACACACAGAGACCAGGACAGCGGTGCATACAACTACGAGTACCGAAATAGCAACTAATACGCATCACTCCACTTACACCAGTACAGAGGTAGCAATAAGTACAAAAGTACACAAGACAACTGCTACTGTAACCAGTACTGATATCGATACGGTCACTAGTACACATATCACAACAGCCACTAAAACAGCCGTGGTAACATCGACAGGCGTGGCAACGAGGTTTATAACGGCAACGCTGACTTCAACAAGTACTGATATTGATACCAGTACACATGTAGCTACGACGACGTCCACTGCCTTTGAGACGTCAACAAAGACTCATGTTACTACAGAAACAGAGACAGCTACGGCGGTTACCACGGCAACTGAGATTGCAACCTTGACAACCACGAAAACGGATGTGGCGATGAGTATTCGAGTGACTACGGCTACACGCACGGCTGTAACTATGAGTATAGCAACTTTGGTTACTACTTCCACGCAGATAGCAACCAGCATACACGTGACCACCACCACGGAGATAGAGACAAGTACGCACACTAAAACAGCCACAAAAACCAGCACTGAAGTTAACACCCATCAAACTACAAAGACTGAGACGGCGACAGTTAAAACTACAGCTGTGGATACAGTAGCATCAACCCAAGTTACCACGGCAACTATTACCGCTACGAAGACCATCACAGCTGTTGCTACGAGCACTTTGGTTACCACAGCAACGGACACTAATACGGAGACTTATGTCTTGACGACTGTGGAAACGAAGACGGATAGTGTGACAAAAACGGCAACAAAGACTGCCACCGTGATGAGCACAAGTGTCGTGACGAGCTGCGGCTCCAGTTGCCCAAGTACATGTAAGTACAACGAAGTAGATCGGTTTTGATTCCAGAGTAATAACAGAGCGAATGGACCTTTTTCAGGAATGCAATCACGTGGTTGTACTGGACGGCAAAATTCTGATATCATTAATTTAAGGCGCTTGTACGAGGTCGGCAGTGTTATTGTATGCGCTATTTTCCACCTCCAATCGATTGTCGATCTTTCTAAAACAACGTTTGAAGTTTGTTTGCCATCCACTAAAGCCTTTCCGATCCCGTGGGATCATGAGCACAAATTTAAAATTGGTTATTGAAGTAATATATCAGCATGCGACTGATTCCTACAAAAGTCCTATTACTGGAGCAAGTAAAAACGCAACGAGCCAATCACGGACTGAAGTTTCTTTGGACCAACACGAGGAAAAGTCAACGCAATCGTGGATAACTCTCGCTAAAACGAAAATTGATTGCGTGATGGCCCAAAACAATGTTCGATTTAATTTAGGAGCTGATTGGTTGATAATTACACTACACAATTCAGAGCAAATACAAAACCTAAGCATAGTTAATAGAGTGGAATGGTTATGAAACCCAGCGACCTTCATTGTTATATGTCTTTGTTAGCTTTTTTCAACCGTGACCCTGCACAAAACACAATAGAAATTCCAATGTGTTAATCAATCAGCCAATAGAAACGTGTGAGTTCAGTCGTTCAGGGGACGCTAATGAACTATGACCCTGCACAATCTTTTGTCTTGCCCCCTTCCAACATAAATCGCAGCGCCTTTGTTAGCCCCTTTGAAGTTTGCCGGGTTTCATAACCATTCCACTCTATTAACTATGACCTAAGTAAACACAAAACAAAAGCAATCGCCTGTTACTTTCGACACTCAATCGAAATAATAGAACTAATAATAGACTAATATAACTCATTATTTACAAAGTATAACTTTGATTATCGACTAGCAAACGAAAGACACAGCTGAGATGTATACCAGAGACCTTTTCCGCATTTAAAGAAAAATACAAGGTTACATATATAAAAATAATATCATGAAATGGTGCAGCATTTTGTCCAGTTAAAAATAAAATAGAAAAAAGGATCACAGAACAAAGATTTCCACAGTGGGCCATACCCGAGTGGCTGTTCGTCAACTATTTCAGATCGAATAGGAACTTAGAGTCAAAATAACGAAACTTGAGAGACCGAAGTAAAATCCTGAGCATAGCAAGAATGAGATAGCAGAGTAGTGAGAGGCTTTACGCCAACCAAGCTCACTCTATTCTATTACCATGGTGACTTGATATCAACAATAAGAACCTAACATCAAACATGTTTAATTGCAGCTCCAACACCGTCACTCACTTCCTCTCCACCTCCAAGAACATCTAGTATTACACAGGTTCCTACAACTCCACCTCGCCCTCCACCACCGGGTATGTACCTTATAAATGAAATGATTGTTGTTTGTTAGCCTCTTCCGCAGGTAACTCTGGGGTCTTGTGTTGGGAGTCTTGTGTTTGGAGTCTCTCGTCCGGAGTCTCAGTTCATGATTCGGGAGTCCTTCGGCTGTTTGGCTGTTGAACTTCCGACACTCGCCTCCGCCATGTTGGAAGTTCTCAGGATGTGAATTCCCATGCCAGTGGACCAGTGTGCGATAAATATATGTATAAAAACCCCAGTGAGGACCATGGGGTGAAGAACGCGGTTGAGGGGAGGCTGGGTGTCACAGTGGTTAAGCGCTTCGCCTCTCACCTCCGTGACCCAGGTTCGATCCCCGGACGTGGCGCCACATGTGAGTTGAGTTTGTTGGTATCTCGCCCTTGCTCCGAGGGTTTTTCTCCGGGTTCTCCGGTTTTCCTCCATCCTCAAAAACCAACCTAAATTCCAATTCGATCCTGGAGTTCGTCGGAATACTTAAATATAAGCCCCTGGCTTGGGAGACCCAGTAACGGCTTCCTGTATCTTCGACGTAAAATAAACCTTAGTTTGTTATATTGTTTAATTTTTTTATTATTTTTTAAGAACGCGGTTCAATGCCTTCGGATTTTTTCAGGCAACTATCTTCCCACCTTTACTCTTTTGTCGCCCAATTTCCCACAGGGTGACCGAGAGACGTACACATGTATTATTGACCTTATTCATTAAAGCATGAAAGCGAGGCCAATTGTGCCTGTTTGAAACAGGAAGAGAAAATTCTACAGTCGATGCCAAAAAGTAACGTTAATTTCCTTATAACAGGAAAGAACACAACAGTGCGGTACGACAGAAACTAAGACATTTCTGACCGGCTCCAATTTTGCGATCTTTGAGACAACTGGCCTCGCTCTGATACCATTCTTACCAGACTTCTTCCCGGGCAAACATCATGGAGGAGGCTTGTTGTTTGTAAGGTGTTATTAATACAAGCAGCACTGATGTAAAATATTGTTCTCTTTCTTGCAAGTTTAATGTTGCAAAAGTCTATCTTTATAACATCACCTAAAGTTGTAATTAATTAAATTGATTATTACATCAATAACTGTTAGTTGTTATTGATTTCGTTTGCAGATTGTCAGAAGGGAGTCGATGTAGGTATCATAATAGACGTCTCGGATAATATACCTGCCGAGGATTTCAACAGCTTAAAGAATTTCGTTGCAAGTATTGTTGGTAACTTTGAAGTGTCATCTCTTGGAACCCATTTTGGTATCATCACCTACAACAGCGCACCAAACCTCGAGTTCGACTTTGTAGACAAACAGTATTACGTACCAGAGGTTTTAATAGAGAAGATCAAAAGCCTTAAAATAACAGGATCAGGTACAAGGACAGATCTAGCTCTACAAATGGCTCACGAAAAGCTGTTCACAAATGCTGGTGGAAACAGGGAGGAGAATCAAGATACACTGATTGTTATAACTGGCGGAAGAACTGACTCTGGTAGTAAACCCTACAAAGACGTCCTTGCCCCATTAATTGTAAGCGAAAAACCTTATTTCAATGCATATGTAGCAAAATAAGTAAGAACATTGGAATGAAATCTGTGCACAATTCGAGCTCCAATTTGATTCTCCATCTTGGTACTCCCTTTGACGACGCCCTCATATTATTTTTAAATATGCGGTTGTTTTCAGTAGTAAGGCAATTGCAGATATCTTTTAAAACTGTTTAGGTAAAAGAAAAAAAGAAAAAGCTCTTGATAACACGAAATCTACTAGCACTACCTGCTACCAGGAGCCCATTACCAGGAGCGTTCCTATGTCATGGGCTGGGCCCCCAGCACAGGAGTAGGTGTGGCTATATTTAGAATTCGAATTCCCGCGTTGAAAGTGAGAAGAATGATAATGAATAATAATGAGAAGTGACGTATAGCTATCTGATTGTCTAGGACAACATGGCCTTTGTTTATTTCGCACGAAATGCAATTCTAAATATAGCCACATCTACTCCTGTGCTGGGAACAGAACCAATGGGGAAGATGGACGCTCCAGGTAATGGGCTCCTGCTGCTACTCACCTTATTAATTTTACATTTGTTGTCCCAATTCATATCATGTGACAGCTCTCCAGAGGATTCAGTGCTTTGTTTTCCAATTAGAGAAATATATACATTTCCTCTTGGGATACAGAAAAACAAGAAAACTTTACTCAAGGTGACCTGAATTGGCACAACAAATTAAATATACAAGCTAAATCGGTGCAGTTTTCTTAAAGACAGGAAAACGTAACTTTTAGATGTACCTGTTATAACTGGACGAGTGTAAATAACGCAAAAAACTCAAGCCAGTGGTCTTTATACAATTATAATTTATTTATCAGCGAAATTAAGTAAATTAATCAATGGTTATTACTGTCTGATGCTCTTTCTTGCATTAAACCAATTTCTTTTATCATCATCTTGTCTAGGCTAAAGGGATACATATATTAGTAGTCGGCGTTGGAGACATTATTGATCAGGGCGAACTTCTAGAGATTGCTAACGGAGATTCCAAGAATCTGTTCTTGGTGGCGAAATATGGAACACTCGGTAAAAACCTGGAGGCAATTACCAAGGCTTCTTGCGTAGAGCGTAAGTTATTCTAAGTTCCATGATAATAAACTAATAAGTCTAAAGAGAGTTACCATTTCTTCTTGCAAGATCAGGATTAGTTCAGGATTTGTTCTCCTATTTCAACTGAAGATGTGTAGGATACTGTTTTTCTGTTAATTTCTTGTTATTTATTTTTATTTTTAATCGCGCGCTCTGATTGGCCGATTTTTTCCTATCTCGCACCCTGATTGGCTCATCCAAATGCAGGTAGAAGTATTTCCATCAAAAGCAAAGCTTAATTACCGAGATTCTGACGTAAATGTACTCTATGTACTCATCGTGACCTGCTCATCGGAGCCTAGGGCCCGTTTCAGACGGCGAATTCTGCATCAGGAGATCTGCTACTCGGGTATTTGGAACCCCCTGATAAAACAATTAAATTCGTATTTGAGAATTGAAACCCTTGTATTTCTGCCACATATTTGATAATGAAAGCTTAAGAAAAAGGTTAAAGGTGCAGATATATGGTTTGAGTGAAAAGTTTTAAATTTTAGTTCGCGCGCCAGGCCAAAGTTGTTCTTCCACACGGAACCCCCATAATATACCTGTAGAACTATAATATCACCATTTTTCGCGATATGTTTCTTGTGTGAATGACTAAACATTAAATAACTAAATAACTCTAAAAGTTAATGTTTGTTTTATTTATTTATTTCAGGAAAGCCGGAACCAACATCTGGTCCAAATGCTGGTAAGTCACAAATATGCGCACATTTTTCAGCGATTTTTGAGGAAAAGACAGACTGGGTATAAAGAGGCGATCACGTGGTGTCATTCAGTACACATGATTGGCTAGTACGCTTATGAATTATTACTGAATTTTAGAAATAATTTTGTAAGGCAGCTTACTGATACAGTGTTTATGTATATGTTTCGTAGCCCAATGTGAGGTGACGTATGAGAAGATTGGCTGCTATAAAGATATCACAGAAGAGCATGCCATGCCGGAACTTTTACTCCAAAAAACGCCAAGCTGGTCGAGGTTTGGAACGTGGATTCCAGAGTTCGTGTGTCTGTGTGCAATGAAAGCCAAAGCGAAACATTATTTTTATTTTGGAGTACAAAATTACGGTAAGAGGAAGCATTTCAATAAAAAGCTTGAATGGGATTAAACAATTCTCGCTATGTAGCTGAGAGAGTATATATTCAACGTCATTTCTTTAGAATGGTCTTACGGATAAAATGCACAAATGATTTTTTTTTTAAACAAATAGTCTATTATATATTGTAAGTACGCCTATCACACATATTATATTTATAGGAGTTATATAGGATCATGATATATGTTATTAGTATATATGTTATTATATTTTTTAATAGTCTGTATAAATATTTTTTAATACGGTTTATATATATATAATTGTATTTAAAAAAATAAAATAAAAATAGTTTCTTCATACATGTAGTTAGCATTTAACGAATAACCTAATACTTATTGTAAGTTATGATTACCACACTTATAATTATAGGAGCTACTTGATTATGATACATGTTATTAGCATATATTAACTTTTTATTATTATTATTATAATGTTGTTCACAATTTACCATTATTTTACAATTAAGTTATAGTGTCCCCAATTAGCTGTAACTAGCTAAATACCTTGACACTTAAATAAAGTTGTACTACTGCTACTAAATGTGTTTCGTCAATTGGACAAATAGCGCGTTCTAATGCACTTGTCATCGGGACCCCGAACAAATGTGGGGACTTTGCTAATTTTGTGTTGCAAAGCCCCTAAATTTTCTAATTAAATGGGGGTCACTTTTTTCAACAAAGTCCCCAGAACTAGTGTGGTAAGATATTAAGCTCCCATTATGAGCTAACCCATGCAACGAATGTGTTAAACTGACTACACTCGAACTTCTCATGGAAAACAACAACATAACTCAAGCCCACACTGTTCTCAGTATGAAATAAAAAGGATAAGCTAATGAAACAGTAGCCAACAAAATAATATTCACGAGTTTGACATATGGCCTATTTTATTCACACAAGCATAATATAACGTTTTCAACACTTTCGAAGGGAGCCAACTCGTTCCCATCAATTCTCGATGCGCCTCATATTACACACATCTAGCCCACAATTAAAATATTACCATGAAAAATACCGAAAGTCCCCACATTTTCCCAAGTGAAGGGCACGAAGTCTCCAATTCTCCCACCTACAGCCCGGGTTTTTCCCCTCCGGAAGCCGATGATAAGTGCATAAATCTCTATGAAATATATACAATCATATTTAACCATAATCAAAAAGGAGTCATCCGGCATTGATATCATTATGGAACAATATTTTCAGGAACATACATTAAACAAAGAGCTGTGTGCCACAAGGGGCCAAGCTACTGTGTACTCACTTTTGGTATTTTTAATCGAAATTTCGAAAATAAAAACGTCCTCAAACAGGGCACTTGGTCCCTTGTGGCACACAGCCCTTCAAACGAATCGCCAAATATGTTATCTCAACTTTCTTAATAATTATGTCCTTTTTAATCAGCCGAGTGTTGGTCTGGTTCTGAGCGGGCTGGAGAGGCGTATGACACATATGGTCCCAGCACTTACTGTGTCAATAAAGAACTGAAGCCCTGTTCAGATGAAACAGTTGGTGAATGTTGTGGAGAGGCGGAGACTAATTACGTCTATGGATTGGTTTCTAAACGTAAGAAGAGAGACAGAACACTTCAAGATATGCTGGGGCAGATCCAGGGAGGTTCGACCGATCCCCCTTTCTCCCTCCCTCTTAAAGTAAAACAGAGAAGTTGCAATGATCGTACCCCTTTCAAACCTATCGAACCCCCCTCAGAGAATCATGGATCCACCCCAGAATGAAGCAACGTTTATGTAGCGAATCAGATTTCTTACCGAGAAATGATTGATACATCACTACACGCTATACACAAAAGTGGATTTTGTTTGAGTGTTAGATTACAATTTTTTTACCGAATTAACGATAGCAGCTGTGGGCAGGTTTTGACGTTCCAATAGCTCTAGACTACACCTACGGTCAATAGGCCTTATGCATGATACCTACACTACCATAATGTTCTTTTGTTACTCTAATTTAGACCATTGTCTTGGTATTCTCAGAGGAGAGAAAATGTTGTGTCAGTGAGGCTTAGTGATCATAAAAGCATGATGTCACCATGCATAAGGCTTCTACAGTTTTCCGCTTTTCTATTACACATATAAACATAAAGTTTGGACAAACGGAGTATGCTAGGAGGGAGACAAAACGGTCTCCCTTTGATTTTTATGTTAGTTGAGCAAATATTGTGACTGAAGTATTACTAAGTTCCTAACTCTCATATTTTCCATTTCCCTTTAAGCTACACCGACAAATCCTGCTATTCCATCATCGCCCAGTGAGTATCTAACCTGGCTGCATATTATACGCATTGTAAAATATAATTTACCTACGTTTTTCAGTACTAGAATGAGTTATAGAAAGAAATGTTATCTGTTCCTTTCTCTCAAATATCAACTTTCTAACTGTCACGATTCTCAATTTCCTTTAATTTTAACCAAAATGACCAACAACTCCTAAACCAACAACAAAGTCTAGTGAGTATGTACGTATAGTATATAGTTTTGACGTGGTTATATAGAATAGAAAAACTATAGGAATTGTAAAACCAGTCCGAGGTGGATGCATGAAAACCTTTTTCCACACCAGGGCCCGGTCGTTCGAAGCAATGGTAACTTTATCCATAGGAGGCGCTAAATCGGTAATTGTAATCTGTACAGTTGAACCGTTGGGTTAGCAATTTAACCCGCGGGAAAGCGCTTACCCTTGCTTCGAAAAACCGGGCCCAGGAGATTATTCTACCGCTTTGTAAGACATTTTATCTCATTACTTCTGTTGCTTTCGTTCATATTTCAACATCCTAACTGTAACAGTCAAAAATTCCACTTTTCTTTTAAGCAAAACCGACAGCTCCCACACCAGCTACAGGACCTAGTGAGTGTTGGTCGATTTAAGTACAGTGCCGTAGCGAGAGTTCCAGGACAGATGACGCAACGTTTAGCTTTACGATACGATCTGAAATACATATTAATTTTTTTAATTTTACACAAGACGAATTCACATTATTGATATTCACAAAAGTAAAAATATGGCCGACTCTGGCTTCTCTGAATAAGACGTATTGAGAATGAAAATTAGACAAAAAAAAACCACTGTACGTTTTTTGTATTATTTACGGAGACGACCGCTGGCAAACCACGTGACGTCACGCATGTGATTAGTATGTTTTTAACGGCATAAACATTATGTGCAACTTCAACATGAATTGTGTTTTGCCCTCTCCAAAATAATTTAAGACTAACATTTAATACAATGAAATGGAAATGGGTCGGTTTTTTCAAGTGTCATAGGCACTTTAACATTTTTCTCAGTATAACTATGCTGTTGCATTCTATCATATTTGGACAATCTTAGGATGTGGCTTTTCTTCATCACACTGTGCATTGAAAGTACATCATCTTCTTAAATTGCATTTGAATAGGTACGATCAATAAGTGCAAGTATTGGGTCTAATCGCTTGTTTTAATTTACATCTTCTAGCACCAGCCCCATGTAAAGCAGTAGTCGATCTTGGCTTTTTGATCGATGGATCAGGATCCATTGAAAACTTTGGAGAAGGCAACTTCCAACGCTGCCTTAACTTTGTAAAGGATATGGCACGCAGCTTCGAGATATCCCAAAGCGGAACCCACATTGGTGTTGTACTCTTCTCCTCAAACGCTGTGGTCCAGCTTCAGTTCAACGAAACATATGACATCAAAAACATCGAAACTAAAATTGATAACATCAGGTATCCAAGTGGCAGCACTTTTGCAGCAAAAGCACTGCTGTTAACGAAGTCTAATCTTTTCGATATCAGCGGACGTGCTAACGTACATCGTATTTTGATCGTGATGACGGACGGAGTTTCGTATGATGACGTCACGGACCCAATACAAGCCCTGAAGGGCGCCGGGGTGTCTATTTATAGTCTGGGTATTGGTACCAAGTTTGATGTCAAGCAGCTGAATATCATGGCTACCGATCCAGACGAGGATCATGTTTTCACTGCTGGGTTTGATGAACTTAATACGATAGCTGAGACAATCAAGCAAAACGCGTGTACTGGTAAATATAACATGAAGAGAACATGACTAATACGAGCAACTATCTGACATTTAGGCCCGACTCAAACGTTGAACTTTTTATGCGCCTAACCTCATTAGATCTAAAGAAGCCGCCTAATTATCTTTTGTTTCAATTGCGTTCGGCGCATGAAATGTTCGACGTTTGAATCGCGCATTAGTGATCTCGATAAGCTCCGCATATTCTGAAAGCAATGATTGTTATTTCAATTTAATAACGAAATGTTCTCTCTAGATAAGTATTATCAAAGAATAATATAAGTTATAAGTATATGTAAATAATATGTACTATCAAAAGTCCATAACCAGATCGATAACCAATGAAATGCGGCCCATCAGTTTACGGTATAATCTATATTTAGAACGACGCTCAAACTACTTTCGTGGGTGAAAAACAATGGCAGCCATGTTTCAGTTTATAAACACAAAATTAGTTCTGTCATTAGAACAAAGGCTGTCGTGTTTTGGACCAATCAGAGTTGCTGGTGTAATTAGGTGCAATACGCTTGGTTATCGATGGGTAATTAGGTGCAATACGCTTGGTTATCGATGGGTAATTAGGTGCAATACGCTTGGCTATCGATGGGTAATTAGGTGCAATACGCTTGGTTATCGATGGGTAATTAGGTGCAATACGCTTGGCTATCGATGTGTAATTAGGTGCAATACGCTTGGTTATCGATGGGTAATTAGGTGCAATACGCTTTGTTATCGATGGGCAATTAGGTGCAATACGCTTGGTTATCGATGGGTAATTAGGTGCAATACGCTTGGTTATCGATGGGTAATTAGGTGCAATACGCTTGGTTATCGATGGGTAATTAGGTGCAATACGCTTGGCTATCGATGTGTAATTAGGTGCAATACGCTTGGCTATCGATGGGTAATTAGGTGCAATACGCTTGGTTATCGATGGGCAATTAGGTGCAATACGCTTGGTTATCGATGGGTAATTAGGTGCAATACGCTTGGTTATCGATGGGTAATTAGGTGCAATACGCTTGGTTATCGATGGGTAATTAGGTGCAATACGCTTGGTTATCGATGGGTAATTAGGTGCAATACGCTTGGCTATCGATGGGTAATTAGGTGCAATACACTTGGTTATCGATGGGCAATTAGGTGCAATACGCTTGGTTATCGATGGGTAATTAGGTGCAATACGCTTGGTTATCGATGGGTAGTTAGGTGCAATACGCTTGGCTATCGATGGGTAATTAGGTGCAATACACTTGGTTATCGATTGGTAATTAGGTGCAATACGCTTGGCTATCGATGGGTAATTAGGTGCAATACGCTTGGTTATCGATGGGTAATTAGGTGCAATACGCTTGGCTATCGATGGGTAATTAGGTGCAATACACTTGGCTATCGATTTAGTGAGAATCGTTTTCTAAAAATAGATTATACCGCAAACTGATGGGCCAAGACCCTTTATGACAGATCGTTATGGACTTCTGATACTGTTTAAGTTTATTTTTATCACTGAGGCATTCTTATGAAATAACTTTCAATTAATATATTTGTGTATTTATGTATAATAATCGGTTAACTTTGATCACTTAACAGAGGCTTTACAACCAATCACAACACCAAAACCAGCACCTGAAAGTACAGGCAAGTTATCCAATAAAAACAAATGCTCACTTTCCAATATTATTATAATGTCTTGATTTTGAAAGTTTGTAAATATATTGTTTGAGTATCATATTTTCGTATCGAGCATTATTTAGTTAATGGTTAGAGACTGGCATGCTTTATCGACAAATACAGGCACGCGCTGACTGGACGATGAACGAAAAATAATGAATACTGATAAATAAAGGCACGTACTGACGATGAACGAGAAATAACGAATACTGCATGAAACCAAGGCCGAATGCAGTATGAAAACATTTTTAGTTCAAATAAAACATAAAGTCTCTAACCTTTTTAATATTTCAACTCTGAGCGCATAACATGTTGTGGTCACCAATAAAATATTGACCAATCACGTGCTTGGATTTAGTACTGTGCACGACGTTGGAATATTAATATGTTTTCTTGTTGATCAGTGAGTACATGAAGGTCAGCATGAAAGTACACTAGTGCAGCCATATAAATGAATCCTAACTTAATTACTCGTAAAAGAAAGTATGTAATGGTGAATACGGTACCTCGGATTGCCAAAGTTAAACAAAATACCATTATTATTTCCATTTAGCTCGATTCACACGCATACCACCCTCTGTGGTTTACATTAGCAATGGAGACACAGCCACATTTGTATGGGAATACTACGTGGAGGACCGGAACAATGGCTTTGCTCGTTTCTCTCCAACATGGGACCTTTACTATTCGAATGGAAAATCTACCCAACTTGCTTATGAGGACATGAATACTGGTTGGAAATGGTTTGTTTCGAACTCTTGCCCGGAGCCTCTACGAGAACGTCTGAGGAAGAAGTCCGTTGCCACACTGGTGATTACAAGTGTTACTAAGGCCGATAGTGGACTATATGGATGCAGTCTTAATTTGAAATCAGGGTCTCCTATTGTGTCCAAGGTCGAGCTGGTCGTTACAGGTATGTCTCCAGATTTCTAAGTTTCGTATTACATACATACACACATACAGACTTTATTATCCACTAGTCCGTGGGGCCGATTTTCAAAGATAATTACAGCTAAATATCTAATTAACTAATATTATATCTATATAAACTATATACAATGATTATCTACGCATAATAAAGGAGTAATAGATCTGTAAAATGATTAATCAAGAAATGTCTGTAATAATTTATGTCTTAGAAAGCGCTTAAAAGTATTAATAGTTTGGCAAAGTTTCGTCAAGGAAGGATCTTGTGAGTTCCATGCAGATACTGCCAGTTCTGTAGTAGAAGGTCCGCTGACCGCTAGCAGTTTACAAAGAGGAATATTCAGTTTTTGGGAGCTCCTGGTATTGCGATTACTGATTTATTTACGCTAAATAAATTGTAAAGAAAGAAAATCAGGGACACAGCCAGTCATGCACTTAAAAGCAATTATAGCACTATGATAATGGAGCTGGCTTGAAACTGGTAGCCAGTGCAGTTCTTTTAAAATCGGTATTACGTGGTCGATCTTCCGCGTCTTCATCCCAGCAGCAACCCGACCATGAGAGAGCAGTGCGCAATAGCATTCAGATGGTAGATTTAACTTTGTCTGGCCAAAAAGGCTTATTTTAAGTTTGTTCATCTACATGGCGTTTAAATTCTTTATACCTAAATCATACACGTATCTGACGTATTCTTTTGAAGAAGAATGATGATTCTATTTGTTCTTATAAGCATGATCGCATGAGCCACTCTCAACCATGATCCTTCGCGCCATTTTCTCCTCCAGGGAAAATATCGATTCAAGCGTTTTTGAATAGCTAGCAGTCCCACAGAACAATGTGATGGCGTAACGAGCAGGCACACAGAACAAGGGCGGCGTAACGAGCAGGCATAGAGAACAATAGTGGCGTAACGATCAGGCACAGAGAATAATGACGGCATAACGAGTAGGCATAGAGAACAATGGCGGCGTAACGAGTAGTCCCACAGAACAATAGTGGCGTAACGATCAGGCACAGAGAATAATGACGGCGTAACGAGCAGGCATAGAGAACAATGGCGGCGTAACCATAGGGCATAGAGAACAATAGTGGCGTAACGATCAGGCACAGAGAACAATGGCGGCGTAACGAAATCTTAGATGAATACAATAATAGAGGCGCGCTAGGGATCACGGTTGTAGTGCCTCTTTAAAGAGAATATAAGAAATACATTAAAATTTGTGTTGTCATAATAGCGGAATTTGCACGATATAAAAACTAGTGGTGGCTTCGGATTAATGTTCTTTGGATTGTTCTTTTTGTTCCCAAGTTGATAGTGAAATGAAATCAGTCATAATAAACACTAATTATTAAAGTCTCGAACTGTTTTAACTCTAATGAATTCATGTTTAAACAGGAACTCCAGAACCGACCCTAAGGCCTGTTTCACCAAGTGAGTATCTGCACAAGTCGACAGCATTATTAGGGATTTACTCAGATTTACCACTCCAAGATGGACGGAGAACCTCAACAGGCTCAAAGGTCTCCGAGGACCTACATTTGTACGATTTATCGTACTTATTCGAGAACTGGGTGCAGGTCTAACTATTTGCAGCTCGAGAACGAAATTATTTCAAGGCAGCACCTTCTACTCAGTTATTTTAGGACCCTGAGTGTCGGTCCGGCTGGAGTTTGAACCCGCGACCTCCCGCACAACAGACCGGCGCTTAACCACTGAGTAACCTAGCCTGCAGCGTAGGCGCTCTAGTTCGGCAGCCGGCGCGCTATATTTGAACGAGAGAAGAATTGAGCGAGAACAAAATTCCCTCGTTCAAATATAGGGTGGCTCACTGCAGACTAGGGCTAACCGACAGGCGGTTAAAGATTAGAGATACATACGTATATTACAGAAGGTTAAGATGTAGTGGGATTCCAGTGAGGAATAGTCAACATTGCTAGCCGGTATAGAAACCTGTAAGACAAGATTCTAATTGATAGAAAAAATTAATTGAATATGTATCTTCAGTTTAAGTTTATTGCTGTTTTGTTTTTGTTAGGTGTTGATATCAAATTATATATACATATGCAAAACGCAGTTAACATGAAATGCTATTTAACTAATTGATGTGATTTAATTTTGAAAAACAGAAGCGCAATTTACTAAAAAGCCTCCAAGAACGATATCCGTGTATGATGGCGAAACAGCCAGATTTGAGTGGCACTATTCCGTCACTGGTGACAAGAACACAGCTTTTGCTCGCTACTCTCCAACCTGGAATTTGTACTACTCCAATGGCAAGTCTTTCCAACTATCTTACGAGGACATGTACTTTGGGTGGAAATGGTTCATCTCCAACACATGCCCCGCACAATTGAGAGGACGACTATTCAAGGAATCAACTGCTACTTTAGTAATAAAGAATGTAGTACAAGCCGATAGTGGGATATATGGATGCAGTCTAATGATGTCTTCAGGGTCACCTATCACAGATAAAGTACAGCTCGTTGTCATGGGTGAGTTTAGAACCATGCGTCTTTGAAATTTTCTCTTTGGCAGGAAAGGACTATCACGTTTTTGCAATGTCTGATATTTATTTGCAAAAGAAGGGGGTTGTCATAATTGTCAGTAAAACGGTCAGTCATGACATATCCACACTGATATGCTTGCTCTAGCCTGTTAAACGATGATAGAACGACCAGGTATAAATACATTATCATTGTTATGATGATTTACGACGTGTTTCAGTAGATTCAATAGAAGTCCAGGATCCCATAAACAGTATCGCTCGCGCGCGCTCCTATATATTTGAATTTCCCTCTTCTTCATAGATCTGCCACTTAACCTTTTAGTTTGACGTTGTAAAAAAATAAAATAGTTTATTGTTTGTTAAGACCCAAATGAATATAATTAAGTGGCTATAGTGCAATTTTGCTGGGTCAGTCTAAAATCACACTCTTAATTACAAATTCCAATTCGTTGCAATTTTGTAATCACTCGTATGATTTCAGACCTCATTGCACCCCACGCAGTTATATTATCATTATTTATTTATTATTTATTAGTATTATTATTACTTGGGATCAACATCCAATACTGGAATTTGTTGTTACTTTTTTTTTATAGAAAAAGGAGCTCGATTCACTACGATTCCATCAAGGCTGATATATGCCTACAGCGGCAGATCAATCAGCTTCGAGTGGGACTATACTGTAGACGGTGACAAGAACGTCATGTTTGCTCGTCACTCGCCGACATGGGAGTTTTACACATGGGACGGCAAATCTATTGAGCTTGCTTACGAGGACATGGATAGCAACTGGAAATGGATTATCTCAAGCAGTTGCCCTGAGCAACTCCGAGGACGATTGAGAAAAGAATCAAATGCTATTCTGGTGATCTCAAGCCTTTCCAAGGCTGATAGTGGAATATATGGCTGTAGTCTAAAGATTGCTTCCGGATCCCCAATAGTAGACAAAGTTCAGTTGATAGTTATAGGTTCGTTTTTACACATATCTCACTGCAACTATGATATTATTATTATTATTATTATTCGAATGTATTTAAAATAGATTTCTTGTGAGACCGTGATTTACCACTAGCCTTTTATTAACACTAGGATTTTAAGTATAATTGTTTAACAAACATTGCAGTAGAAGTGTTTTATCAGGACGCAGCCCGAGTGTTTTTTGACCTGATCAAATTATTAAACGGCTTCAAAAACTTTACTTCTAAACGATAATAATTTTCAGAAATGTTCAGTGAAATGCGAAGAATTACATGTACTATGCCGTGCGCCACTGACATGCGCAGTTAGAATACGGAGCAAATATTTGTGTCCCACAATGGTGGGCCGGTCGCATGGAAATAACAGTGAGCATTGGAGCCTTTGAGTTTGATCTCGCATACCGGGTCGTGACACTTACGTAGCTTGCCACATTAACCTTCCTGGTAATTGTATTAATCACATCACTGTATGCGGAATGTCTCTTCATCAAGGTACTACCGACACCCGTAAACGCAAAGAACAGAACTTTATTTTCAAATTAGGCACTTTGGCACCTCACGGTATCAATGAACGCTTTTCGTTCATTTAGTTTCAGAATTCACGTATTTACTCAAACTTAGATCAGCATGTTTCGTCAGTTTATTCTTCGATACTCTTTATTGTTCCTGTTACAGCTATTAGCATTTCTATTATTGGCACAATTTCCTTTGATCCTAATTGATCCGAGTACATGTTTCCTCAGCGGTAATCATGCACTCAATACTTTATAAACCGTCTCCCCGCCCACAATTCCCTCTTTTCCTCTGACGAAGGGCTAGTGCTCGAAACATCAGCTGCTACTCGCTTCCCAAGGCGTTTAGCATACCTTAATCAACTTTAATTAATTATACCAGTGTTTATCTTCCCCGCCAACGCAGACCAACACTAGATTTTACAGGAACTAGTTACCCAGCAACCTTAGTCTTAATTTATAGCCCAGTTTATGGTTTATGGTTCATGCACAGTTGTACAAATCCTTTGTTTATTTGGCCACCAGAGATTAGACAATGGTGTCCCGTCAGTTGAAACAAAAGACTTGAACAACTGCGCATGAACCGTAAACTGGACTATTGAGCTGAGGTTCTCTACACGGGTCTTTATACCGATTTTTACTGTACGAGTAAGGGTCCTTATTAAGATTCTTAGTGATGCCCTTGATTTTATAAGGAATGACTGCTAGTAAGAGTGAGGGTCCATATACTGATTCATGATTGAGACCTCATAGTATAGATCTCCTCATCACTCTTACTTATGTCAAAATCATATAAAGACCCTGTGTTTTACCGGGTATAAAGGACATGCACGTGACTGTTTTGTCTCATCAGATTGGACAAAATGCTAATTAATTATGCATCAGTTTTTTGAAGTAAATGAACTGATGAACTTGTTTTTGTTTTTCTTCCCATAGATGCACCTACAACACCTCCACCAAGTAAGTAAAATGATTATTTCTTAACGTTAACTTATCGATTGTGTTTTTCATTCAAGTAATCAGTACTGTCATTTGTTTGCACATATTTAATCAAGAACGACAGAAATTAGCTCTAATCTCATTGAATTTCATGTTAATACGTTTGCGCGGGTATATTATTTGGGAAACCGCATTTCCGCTGTCGCGCAATTATTGTCCAACTGGTAAAGCTACGTCAAAAGAGGCTCGTATTTTTAACAATATATGTTATTTTGCTGTGATATCGTTCATATTGTTATTATTATTTTTAGATACACTAAAGCCATCTCCCAATTCAGTACCAATAAGTGAATATAACCATTAGCTTACAATGTATATAACTCATATATATTTTCAAAGTCATTGGAACCAAACCTCTCACGTGAAAATCAACCCTATGGTTACGAGAAAGGGAAATTACGGTAACAATAACAACAATAATATATTCAAGTACTAGTTTAACATTATAGAATTACAAAAAAATTAAAGTATACAAGGGAGAGTACTTATGTCACATGTAATAACTACAAGGCTAATCAAGTCAGATAACATGTTCATATTTATAGACTTGAATGTCAGGGTGGGCGAGAATACAGTCGTTATAATAATTGTAATGTACATTGTCATGTGCACATGTCACACAAAATGGCTAACATGTGTTTTTATGTGAATACGTTTTAGCGTCTCCTTGCAAGGCTAAAGTGGACCTTGTCTTCTTAATCGACGGTTCAACATCCATCGAACAGTTCGGCAAAGGAAATTTCAAGCGTTGTTTAAACTTCGTCAAAAACATCGCAAGAAGCTTCGAGATCTCGCAAAACGAGTCTCATGTAGGAATTGTTTTATTCACCAACACAGCAAAGGTTGTATTTACCTTAACGGAGCACGACGACATAGATAGCATCGAAGACGCCATTGATCAAATACGTTATACTGGTGGAGGTACCTTTACTGGAGAAGGACTAAAGACAGTAAAAAATGCTGTATTTGATGCCAGTGGAAGGTCCGAGGTTTCTCACGTTTTGATTGTGATGACTGATGGGTTGTCGAATGATGATGTGGCCACTCCTTCAAAAGGCCTGCGCGATGATGGTACGTTCATATATTGTTTAGGTGTTGGCAAGATGTACAATTTACCGCAGTTGAACTCGATGGCTTCGCCGCCAGCTTTAGGGCACGTTTTTACGTCTGGATTCAATGAACTCCAGCAAGTTGTGGATAGCATTAAAGAGAAGGCCTGTTCAGGTGGGTTTAAAAACGTTTTAATTACCTGCTGTAGATTCCATTAGTTAATTGCTTTGTCAGTATATTTTGTGTGCTTGGGAGTCGATCGGATGAAAATCATCAAGAGACGAGACTAAGAAAAACTTATAGCCTTACATTTAAGTGCGTATATATGAGTCCTAGCGAGACATCGTTACGTTGGCTTGGGACCAATAAAGTGTTTTAAATCTTGTTCAACAATTTTTAGGCGATTTATGGTCGTAATATTGCTTTAAAATACACCACGAATCCTTGAAATGACGTGATTTAAGTCACATTATGCTAATGAGTTGAACATGAGTTGAGTCATAACATTGAATTTGTTTCTTTATTCAGTTGTTTTTCAGGCATCAGACATCTGATCCTTGCAATCTTATTGAAATATGTTTTAATAAGTGGAGTTGACATAAACACAGTGCAAAATGAATTAGAACTGGCTTTTGACTTAAATGACGTCATTGAAATTTGATTCCTTAATAAACAAACATGGCAGACGCTAATACATGTTTTCCAATGTCGGTCATGTTTTATCCACTTTGACCTTTGAATCAATAATAACCTGCCTAGGGCTCATATGCACTTTAAGCGATATAATGATTGTGATCGTATACATCTTGATAGACGTCTCAGCCCCAACGGAGGCCCCACCCATAAGAACATCCCCTAAACCCACTCCAAAGCCGCAGCCAACGTCACATATATTAAGTAAGTACCTGAGCATACCATATATAATGCTTCGATATGTGAAATTTCTACCTGTACAGATGATACGTGAAATGCAGATAAGAAATATTATATGTAATGTGTCTTTATACAACTTTTTAAACAACTAGGATGGGTCCCATATTACCATGAAGCAAAAATAAATAAATCCTTATTAGTATATAAACGGCTGTACGGGGACTGTCCATCGTATATGTCCCAGATGCTGATGCAGAATGCTGATGTTAACGAGAGAACCAGCAGACACGGAAAATTAAACCTAGTCTGTCCCCGATTCAAACGGAGATAGAGGGAGTGAGGTCGTTTGTAGTGTCGACTACACGTTTCTGGAATACGATCCCAAATGAAATAAAAAGAAAACCGAGTCTAGGTAGTTTCAAGAAAGCTATGTTTGAATATTTTATTGTCACTTATAAGGACATTTTACTATTTATATATTAGCTATGCCTTGTACGTCACATTTTTACCATTTTTAATATAGATACACTGTACATATAGTTCCAATATTGATACGTTTGTCTTTTAGCTTGCTCATAAATTAATTATATTTTGTAATTGTTATTCAGAGTTTTTATATTTTATGATATTAATTGTAGGAGGGCCACTGGTTTTTCAGTTGTAATACTGTTATGTGTCTACCCTCTATAAATAAAGTTGATTATTATTGTACGTATACTTATTATCTTATATTTTAAACAGCACCGACTACTGCCCCATGCAAATCAGCCGTCGACTTGGCTTTCCTCATCGATGGCTCGACTTCCATTGAAAATGCTGGTGTAGGCAATTTCCAGCTTTGCAAGAACTTTATCATAAAAATGGTAAAAAACTTCCAGATCTCTAAAGAAGGCACGCACGTCGGTGCGGTATTATTCGCCTCCACAGCAAACGTCCTATTTCAATTCAATAAGTACTACGACCTCGACAGTGTCATATCAGCCATCAATGCTACAAAGATTCCCAACGGTGGTACTAGTACCGGTACAGCACTCAAGCTGGTGAAAACAAACCTCTTTGATGCTGGCTCCCGAAGCAGTGTACCTCGAATTCTTATTATTATGACCGATGGTTTGACATACGAAGATGTTGAAGGCCCCGCCAAGGCCCTTAGAGATGAGCACGTTAACATCTTCAGTTTGGGAATCGGCAAAGATTATAATCTGAAACAGCTAAATACCATGGCAACCGACCCTGACAGTGACCACGTGTTTAAAGCTGACTTTAATGAGCTTGAAAAGGTTGTGGATTTGATTAAACAGAAAGCTTGTCCTGGTGAGTGGTTTTCAATTGAAACAACTTTTATTCCTCGTATAAATATCGTGCAAGTTTTATGCTACACGCGTGAGTTTTAGCCAATCAGAGCGCACGTTATACGCCAATCATTTTTATACATCGAAAATTGTGCGAACTTTGGGCTCAGCTGGTACCATCGTTACCAGACCTCCTCCAGAGCAAGAATACAGTTTCTTTTAAATACATAATTATTCCTATTTTGACAATAATTACATTACAAATATAACAACTATGCACTACTACAACCTACAAAACATATAGATAACACAGTATGACAATGATAACAATACATAATCTAGCCGTAATGTTTAACATATTATATACTTATTACATGACAGTCAGCGGTATACCGCCTGACAGCAACATCGTAATAATGATATCCTACACTGCAGCCTGCAGTGGGATGTCATTTATATCAACACGTGTGGGTTATCACTTCACGGACCAAAACTCTTACACGCTAATGCTTCTAAAATGTGAAACTGAGACAACGTAATTTTTAGCAAATTTGTTTCATTTAGAGTTGGTTTGACAGGCTTTTCAAGGAATTTTGTTGATGTTTCATGTAATAAAACGTAAATTACATGGCTTCTTGGAGATTATTATGTTAAAGAGCTTGGTATCGTTTTTATTCACGAGTTTTTAATGCCATATTGCGAACGAGCGAGTCTTCTATTTTTAGGCTCGATATCAGTCGATACAACATTTACAGCACAATGAAAACTGACACCTTGTTTACGCACGCCAAGTATGAATTCTTTTAAGCAAGCATCCGGCAATTGTTGTGGCGATAATTCTCCAAGTTCCTTGTTGTTTTTTTGGATTAAAAAGTCTTTCTGGCGGTGTTTTTCTTTACATTTTGTTGAAGAATATTTCTTCTTCAGAAACGACTAATAACCTCGAACTAGTTGAAGCCGCCATTTCTTTCAGAAAACAACAAAGCGTCAAGTCTGTCTTGTTGGGAAACTGGCGTCAGTATTCAGCAAAAAATTATACAAGCAATTTGATTGGTGTAAGTAATTTATTACGGGAAATTTGATTGGGCAATACAACCCGTGAAGTGATATCATATCACTTAACTGTTGATACGGATTTTATTCACGGCTTTACCACACTGATATCGACCCTAAATATGTAATAAAGAGAATTTATCTTCGAGTGTTTAACTTGATAACTCATTCCGTTCGCTGCGCTCACTCGAGAGTTATCAAGCCAAACACTCGAAGAGAAATTCCGTATCTCCGCGCCACAATGTAATATCTTGTATAACTACTATGTAATATCTTGTATAACTACTATGTAATATCTTGTATAACTACTATGTAATGTCTTGTATAACTACTATGTAATATATTATATAACTACTATGTAATATCTTCTATAACTACTCCGCGGCGCGGAGATATGGAAAATCCTGCCATCTACTATTACATACCTACTGCGCATAAATAATTGAAAACGATTATTAGAACACATAAAGAAAAGCTATGGCACGAGATACGAATAAGGTGAATATGCTGTATAGTATTGTTATCCAATAGTTTCTCATGGCTTTTTTTACAAGTCCTTCGTTTATCCTTATTTAACGTAATTATTTTGTATGACTAATTTGCAAATAAAATCGATTTTTCTAATACAGATACAGTCTCTTCAAGCTACCAGTTACAGCCTTCCAACCGTGTATCAGGCGAGTGCGAAAACTAGTATCTATAGTTCAAATGAAAATACGTTGAATTGAAATGTTTGTTGTTTATGAAGAAGTCCTTTAAAGCCGCATGACTACAGATCGGAAGGCTAGTAAGACATGGACCCATGATTTATGTAATGTTCTTATTTTACAGGCGAATGTAGTGTTGGATACAGCAAACTCGGTTGTTACCATGACGATCATAAGGAGCCTCGTCCGTTACCAAGTCAGTTATTCACAGACGCCGACCCAGACTCCGATCTGTTTAGTGGGACGATGGTTGACAAGGGACAGTGGAACAAATATATAACCGATGTTGTGTGTAGATGCGCAAAAATGGCAAAGACACAAGGAAATAACCTATTTAGTATACAAAACTTTGGTGAGTCTTCTTAATTTCTGTCACGTTTTATGACAGATAATTGTATCTCGATAACTTTAGAGGCAGTGTTATCTTTATTAGGATTAAATTAAAATGTTCAAAGGTTTGTATTTCCACTATATAAATACAAAGAGAAAAAAATCAGAGACAACTTTTCTCACTTATTTGAAATAAGTGGATGGTTCATGAATTACGTATACAACCAAGGGGTTAACCAAGAGCTCATGCTCTCTATGCTCACTCTTTATGATGGCAAAACGTAATGCAGTATTTATAAAAATCAATAAAGGACGTTTATATGAAACACAAATAGGAGTTAATTTATAGTAATAATAGAGGTAATTATACGAAGTACTCGTATTTGACGTATTTGTCTTATCTATACGAAGAACTCGATCGACATAATTGGTTTACTCAACATGCCGGTGATATCATAAAATCAATAGAAATAATTGCTAATTGTTCTGAACTTGACCTTCTTCTTAGGAGAATGCTGGTCAGGACCTAAAGCACAGACAACCTACAATAGAAATGGCGACTCGGAAACGTGCATCACTAACGAATTCGAAAAGTGCAACACTCAAAATTACAATCTCTGTGTTGGGAACACAACCACGAACTTTGTTTACCAGATAGAGTTTGATGAAGCGAAACAAGGTGGGATGTGGTTAATGTTTCTGAAGAACGTTGAACAGAATAATAATTTAGCGAGTGTGCAAATCATTACCGATACCGAATAAGACTGATTATTATATAGCTAAGTAATTTTGCGAGCTATGATTTATGATGTTCGTTCCATAACTTCCCATACGGACCTTTCGTCCACTTCCGGTCTCAAAGAAAATGAAGAAGCTATATAATAAACATCGTATCTTATTAATTTCGTTTGCTCGGTCCGTACCGTAATGTCTGGATCATCGTTTTTCCCCACTTTTTATTGCCCGCGCGTTTCGTGCTTACGGTACGGTACGGTACGGACCTCACACTCGGTATTTATTTTGGCTTCAAGCTAGAGTTTCAAGGATTTTTTTGATATGATCGTCGTTAAGTTTCGGCAAGATAGCATAACAAGGAAATCTCCAATGATAGAGCGGTTTTCAGTTGAGTGTCGTAAAACCAAAACGAAAGTAATTACAGAGCCAATCACAGGAGCAAGTGAACACAAAATGAGCCAATCACAGGAGCAAGTGAACACAAAATAAGCCAATCACAGGAGCAAGTGAACACAAAATAAGCCAATCACAGGAGCAAGTAAACACAAAATGAGCCAATCACAGGAGCAAGTGAACACAAAATAAGCCAATCACAGGAGCAAGTGAACACAAAATAAGCCAATCACAGGAGCAAGTGAACACAAAATAAGCCAATCATAGGAGCAAGAGTGAACACAAAATAAGCCAATCACAGGAGCAAGTGAACACAAAATGAGCCAATCACGAACTGACGTAATTCACGATTGCTTTTACTTGAACCAATCCCGAGGAAAAGTAAATGCAATTGTCGATACTGTCGTTAAAACAAAACCTGATTGCGTGATTGCGTTTGGTTTTAGTTTAGAACTTGATTGGATGACAATTAGAAAACATTTCTCACAGCCAATAGAAAAGCTAACCAAACGCAAAACCAAAGCAATCACCTATTATTTTCGACACGCAATCCAAAACCGCTCTAATGTCGAATACAATCTATTTTTAGTAACCAGAAGGAGCTCGCGATAATCTTATGGCGGCAAAATATTTTCGCGCCATGAGAATGTTGTCGCGCGCTCGCGCACTTTCCTTCAGCTGCTTCCGGTTGCTAAAAATAGATTTCATTAGATATTATCATCGCACACCGCGCGCTACTGACACGATTCCCTCTCTTACGTATGCTCCCTTCTTTTCCGTTTCCCTTCCACCTTGTTCACAGATTCTTAACATCGCAAACATATTATCATATATAGAGCGGTTTTCGATTGAGTGTCGTGATTGGTTCTTTGAGATTTTACTTGCTCATGATTGGTTCTTTGAGATTTGATATTTTACTTGCTCGTGATTGGTTCTTTGAGATTTTACTTGCTCGTGTTTTGGTTCTTTGAGATTTTACTTGCTCGTGATTGGTTCTTTGAGATTTTACTTGCTCGTGTTTGGTTCTTTGAGATTTTACTTGCTCCCGTGATTGACTCTGGTTTTGGTTCAGTATATGACATAATTATAATCTAAAACGCTCTACTGATCCACCTTAATCTCGTTTAACATTTTTTCTGCAAATATGACATTCAGTTGTCGATTTGGATATGTTTCGGCAACAGTTGAAATTAAATGAAGAAACGAATTGTTTAATGGATCATGGCACTACAACTTTATAATACTAACAGTGCCTTAACTGTCGAATCTAGTTGAAGCCTGCCCATCCAGATACGAAAAAGTCGGCTGCTATGCGGATAACCACGGATACCCGAATAGGCCATTTACCAAACTCCTGACTACTGATGTTAACAAGACTTCCCAGGTCTACAGTGGTACGCCAATTGATATGGGGAACTGGGACACGTACCTCTCTGACGTTGTGTGCAGATGTGCTCAGAGCGCAGATGAATTTGGATACTCGTACTTTGGACTGCAGAACACCGGTAAGAAAAGAAAACGGGTTAACATAGGATGCTTGTGAAAGCAATGGGATAACCATCATACTTTTCGTGTATTGTGTTTTCATGTGAATGTTACGCTGTAACGGCGAAAAATTAAATAAAAATGTTCGATTTAAACCAGATTCGCTGAATTGGGCATCTGTTGAATAAATATTGTTAGTAAACGAGTAAAATGCATGGCTTGAAAAGCAAACAGCTCGATTTTTGTCATGAATGAAAAATCTGGTTTAACCAGTTTGAGTTTATTTACTGATGGCTGCGCTTTTCTTCGCATGAAGCTTGAGTTTTCCTTTGACTGATGTATGTACATACCAAAATCGATATATTCCTCTTTTGAACAATAAAAGGTAAGTAAAATAAGCTCGTACATCACGTAGCGACGCCGGACTAACGAGCTTCCACAGCAATGGCATAAGGTTGTTCTCGTGTGATTCATTCCAGGTGAATGTTGGTCTGGAGACGATGTAGGTGAGATGTTTAACATTGACGGTGTCTCCAGTGAATGTATTGGGAAGAACTTCCAGCCATGCGGACTTGGATCACCCGAAGTCTGTGTTGGGAAAGACAAAACAAACTTTGTCTACAGGCTGCGCCGCGATGCGAATGTATAGGCATGAAGAGAAGGGATCCCGAGGCATCGACGTTCAAAGAACTGGATACATTTAAAATATACACGGGAACGTGCATTTAGATTAGCAATTAAATACAATAATATACTGAACGTCGATAAAAGGCTTTGAGTTAAAAAAAACACATCCACTTTATGCCTTAGCTTCAATTTTGCCATATCATGGCAAAAAGAGACAAATCCGGGAAATGTACACAAAACACATTCATTAGCCGCTTTTACATTTCCACACTGAACAACCACCGATGTTCCCGCTTTCTGGCTATGGGCCTTGATCAACAGAGTTTGTTAAATATCAGTCAGCTGGATAAATTAAGTAATTACGTTGCCCAGCAAAGGCGATGGGCGATTTAAACAGTCACATCGCGTAAAATTGGAGGTCATTTCCGGTGTATTTTCTAATTTGCATAATATCTTGGCGTCAAATTTCAAGTTTCAAGCTCATTAACTCCGAAATTTTACAGTAAACACGCGTGCAGCCGTACTTTCATAAACGTATGGCAAGATAACAGCACGTATCGAAGAAAACTTAACATCGGAAAATAAAATCATTACGACAATAACACAACTGACTTAATTTAAACCTTACCTCTGTACTGTAGGTCTATTGAGCGATTTTCTTCCCATGAATACGGCCCCGCAATGGCCGCGTCTTGTATGGAAATGAGTCCGTCGCGAAGAAAACCAGCTTGTTGTGCTTTACGAAGGTCCACAATAAAATACTTAACATCGGAAATCTGATGTACTTCTAAAGCTATTCAAGAGACTTGTATTTGTTTGCCAATAAATTAAACGTATCATGCGATTTCTCAAGGTTTTTTGAGGTCGCTGTAGTTTGTATGAGACAGAACTGTATAAGTACCCCAAATTGCCCAAGTTCGCGAGCGTTTTTCTCTTGCCAGAAGGCTTTCTTCGTCAGCCATATTGGAAAATATAGTAGCCAGGCCTCCGTTACTACAGAAACCGGGCTGCTTCGTACCTAGTTTCAAGTTAAAACACGGTAAAACTCAGCCAAAGAGCGCTTCCGAGGACTGGCGACTTGGACGCGTGAGACCTGAGTCTAATATTTTTTGCGGGAAATAAAATAGTTTTCTCTCGCTCGTGAAAAATGTTCCTTCCCCATTTCAATAGTAAATATACAAATTTTATTCGAGTTTGTTGACAAAACCCGTTTACTAAAACGGAGAAAAGCAATAGAGTTGTTGTGTGCTTGTTCTCAGTCTTCCACACGGTCATGACCTGATTTTAGGGGCAATCGGTACGCGATGCTATAATGCCCCCTTCCGTTATTAATAAGCGGAATAAGATGATACACAGTTCAACACTTGTTGCCGACATGTGAACAAAATGTAATGTCGAACCGTGTAGCATACAATGTGAAATGTTTAAAGAAGCGATCAACATGTTAAAATACTGAACGATGTTGCAGGAAATAGAGACATATATAAATTGCTCTATTCCATTCAACAAGTTGCAACATCATTCAACTCGATCGCTTCTTTCAACATTCAACATGGCTGAATGAGTGCCGATATTCGGTTCAACTGACATTATTTTGTTGCCAGAAAATATTGAACGATCGGCTATATGTACCAGATGTCGTCTCTGTGGTTTCTCATGACATCAAGTCTCTTTTTGTGTTCTATAAGTGATATTAGTGTATTCATATTTATTCAGTTATAGCTATATTTAACAATTATTCACTGAAGTCGAAGTGACTATTGGTGAATATTTACCGAGACGAAGTCGAGGTAAATATTCACCAATAGTCACTGAGACTGAAGTGAATAATTGTTAATTAGTATAATTTCATCAGTGAATATCAGAGAAATTAAAACTAGAAATTATTAGTCTGACTTCCGACCCTTTTATGAAGTTTTACAAGCGCGCGTGACAGGATAGTTTTGTGAGACATTTGCATAATCACATGCCGCTACGGTTCACTGCACAAACCGACTCGACACGAGACTTGCAGGGACTACATGAATGGATTTGCTAAAGCAGAGAAATACCGAAAAGCAGTCCAAATGCACACTAGAATTCAAGTTGAAGCAGCAGTCCTCACTTTTGATACCTCGAACCGTGTTACAAAGAGAGGAAATGCAGCGAAAATGAGTGGAAGTGGGCAAACTCAGCTGACTGAAAATCTGCCACGGCGAGTGCAAATTTATCGAAAGGAACCGCTTTCATGAGTTCACTTCAAAGGACAAATTTGTTGGAAACTACAAACTACGGTTTGTAGTTTTGTGGATTATACCCATCACAGAATCAAAGACAATGGTAAATCAAGAGACAAATGATTTCGGTATGGGATAAAACTTGAAAACACACCGAGAGCGGCGAGAGAAGAGCATAACAGCAACCGGCTTCCTGAATGAAAACTAGAACTTGTTGTTTTTCTATCAAGAACCACGGAGAAAATAACTCAAGTAAGTACACTCTTTTTAAGTCGAACAGTTCCAAAGTCTCGTTGTGTTATTTATTGCTCTAAGTAGACGTTATTTCAGTTGTGATTCATGAGGACCGAATAAACTCAACCCCGGCCAAAAACTCGTAAGTAAACTTTGTTTGTGACGGCTTATGGATTAAAATAAGCTTCAAGTTAGCCATACTTATTTAGTTGGTTCTTTAGTGGGTTTTGGAAAAGCTTTTTCTTTCATATTATTTATTTCTTCGTGAGAAACATCAGTAAATATGCGAGCGGCCATTTTGGTAAATGCCTTGTATGTTATATTCACCGCTCTGGAGGTGAATATAGCGACGTATGACGTAATTCTCGACCAATCAGAGCACGGGAATCTCTATATTCACTGATGAAATTATACTAAAGGTAGATAACGGCAAGAAAATGCGTCTTTACTGTTTTGTAAACCAATATCTTGTATTAGAGACTCGTAACATTGAAAAACGTCTACCCTTCGTAGTTGTAAATTGTAGTAAATTGAAAAACAAATATCTGCGTTTTGGAATAAAACATGTCAAACCAACAACAGCCCAGTTTACGGTTCATGCGCAGTCGTACCGATCCTTTGTTTATTGGGCGGGCAGATGTTAGATAATGAACCGTAAACTGGTCTATAATCGATTTTTATAATTTATGTTGTAATAAATTCAATTGTTTTAGTGTCCAGGTTTTTGCTTAGTGCTTAAGTCACATACAGTTCCATTTTTTCATTCACGCTGCCGCCTGTCTACTCAGAATAAACTGTAGAGTTTCCACGTTATGTTTTCACAGACAACTGATGACTACAAGGTACTGATATATGTGACTAAAGCATGCATTTTCAGACGCAGTTACTATACTTTGTAACTCTACTATGATTACTTTGCAACGCTCTCATTAGGTCCCTTAAGGTATCGACGATATGACAAGATCAAGAATCGTTAAGCATATTTCATTATTATCTTTCATTTGAGTAATTATTCGCCTAAGAACAGGAGCGCCTCTCCCAAATGCAATAACACCTTGATTCCTGGTTAGCTCAGTGCTTAAGCTCCAGTCCCTCCCGGTTAGCTCAGTAGTTAAGCCCTGGGCTGTCTGTACGTGTAGAGGGTCACTAAAGTACGTGAGGAGGTCACTGATGTACGTACGTACAGGAGACTCGTCCCAGCTTTCGATTGACCGTGAGTTTTCCAAAATGGCGTAGGAAAGCGGCCATGAATCTTTTCGAGTCCCACTCGTTTAATCAGCCATTTTGAAACTTTCAGCCTCACAAACTAAGTAGAGACTTATTCCCTTTTACCGAAACTTCGCATGCACTAATACCAAACACTAAACCCTGACCTGTAACATAAACCTAGCCCTAACCGTCAGTAAGTGAGTTCACGTCAACGACGAGGTCTCACCCACCTAGAGCTAGGGTTCACAGGTAAACAGCGAGTTCTCACTGGCCTAGGGCTAGGATTTATAGGCAAACGACGAGTTTAAACCAAAATATTGAAGGTGAAAAATCCAAAATTGAGGGGGGAAATCGTTCTGGTGTTCGAACCCGAGTCCTCAGATTGTAGACCAAGTGTGTTAACCACTACGCTAAGCGACGATTGGTGTTCGATTAGGAGAAAATGTAAACAAATATTCGCCTATATCTAGTAACCATTCTAGGCCATATCAGGAGCCCATAACCAGGAGCATCCAGCCCGCATACTAGTCAGATTATTTGTAGAACGGTTTTCCGCTATGATTATTGGATTGCAATCATTAATTCCTAAGGGAATAATATCACAAAAGCGTAGTATAACGAAAGTAGCTAATGAGACACTTTTTGTTCCGCCACTGGTACAACCCACCAAATGGCGGGAAAATAATTAATATAGAAATAGCTCAACTTGTGAAAACGCCGTGACATCTGTATAGGAGATATGGACGCTCATGGCTATGGGCTCCTGGCCATAATGAAATAAAGTCCTTATGATTTCAACAGAATGTACAAAAGTAAAGAAGAATGGACAAACAAAGTTTATTAAAAACAATCAGTTTTTTTCCTGAAAATCGGAGAAAATTATTCCTGCAACAAACTGAAATCACTTATGATGTAATGGATGAGCAATTCAATGAGACTATGAAGCCTTTAATTTCTTATTTACAAAATACAGGTGACAGATTTTCCTGTTCATTGTAGGTAATATGAATCTCTTATGGCTTGTAGTAAATATATTGATCCTTCTACTTAATTGCGTTCCCAAAGCAGCTTCCTATAAGGGTAAGTACTACACTGATTGAAACTTGAGTGACTAATTAAATGTCTCCACCCACAATGTAAACCAATGTTATATAATCGGTCATGCATGGAGAGAATTTTAAGGTGTCATTGGTAAGTGGTTACTCGATTTCTTGATCGATTTTTTATTACTTAACAGCATTTCACTTTAGAAAGTGAAAATAGATTGCTTGTATTATTCAGTCAATAAGTTAAAAAAATGTGGTTAAGTCATTGTTGACTTTCGATGAAATAACTACATCAAAGTGAACAAGTTGATAACCTTTTTTCGCTGTTAAGGAATTTATTGTTTTCCCCCGCAATTTTCAGTTTATCATTATTTGCTAATAAAGCCAATACAAGGATTTTGTTTCATTATTTTACACCTATATATGAAGGCGATGATATATTAAGCTATCTAGCAGTTGTTACGGATGAAATAGAGTTGATATAATGACGTTACCTGTGGGCAGTTTTATCTCTTCTGACCTTTTTACGGGTATCGTGTGTTGACTGAACAGCATTCGGGGACTGGTAATCGAATGAGACTGAACGTATCAAGGAAGCGAATGTAAGTTCGTATGAATCTCATTGTCTGAAGAAAATCTTTTAGCATAACGTTTATATGAATTTAACTTAAGATAAAAAGTCATACCTAGGGTCGACTTCACAAAAAATACAAAGATGGGAATTTTGTTATAAAACGTTATATACGTCAACGTACCTTTTAACGGAATGTCAAATGATGGTGATAAGCAATTCTCTACTGAGTGATAAACTTTCAATTTTGATGAATTCATTCAGTAATCATGATTTCTTTTAATTAATAGATGCGACAAAATATTGGATTCACTCTGAGCCACTTCCTGGCTATGGTGATGCTCCAAAAGGTACAGAAACGCGGTCTTCTTTAGGCGGTGAGGAGAATTCAGCATTGAACAACAATGATAAACCACATAGCAATGAGGAAATCGTGTACGAAGACGGCGAGGGTAACAGGGCGACGCAAATAAACGAAGGTTTAGCTGAGGTCGACGAAAACAGTGACATGATAAAAGCACGCGGCAACATCGAGAAATCAGGTATACTATCGATATCTGAAGCGAATTAGCCTACTATATCAAGCGTATTTTTCACTCTTATAAATTCGAAGAAACCCTGCTTACCCGACGTCATGGAAGCACTAGCGTCACTGCTTGGTTCTTATTTTGTCCAATCAGAGCCATTGTTAGAAATCTTTGATTGTGAGTGTTGCAAGCTCCACTCTCGAATAAAAGTGCCAATTAAAGTATCGAGAAGACTCACGTTTGATATTATAAGGTCAGCCTATAAGAGGGTCTGAATGGGGTTAACTGACTACTGACAAACGACCTTAAAAATAACTGACAACTGACAAATGACGATATTTTTACTGACAACTGACAACCGAAAAATAACTGACAACTGACAAATTTGGTTTTTGTGGGTCAAACTTTGTAAATTTTCTTTAGTAATGATTAACTAGAGCTAACTGACAACTGACAAATGGGCAAAATTTTAACTGACAACTGACATGTAGACCCCCCCATTCAGACCCTCCTATAAGTTCATGAAATGAAATAACATGGCCTTAATCTAAATTAAGCTACGTCACATATGTTCTTACAATAAATGTCACTGAATAGCATTGTGCGCCATTTTGTTAAATTAAAATCCAGTAAGCTATATTTTCTTTAGAAAAGTTCTGACTTTCTCTTCTCGATGTCTTCTACTTTCTTTGACTTTGGCCATCTTAACATCATTAAAGCTCATAGTACTAATCCCATGGCTTCGAAACCAACCTGGTCTTTCAAAAACTCTGAATTTCTAACGAGACCTGAAACAACCATGGGGGCTGATCAAAGCCAGGTCCCGGCTAATCCACAGATCGAATTGGAATTTAGCGTGTTGGTTTTTGCGGAGGGAGGAAAACCGGAGAAAAACCCTCGGAGCAAGGGCGAGTTACCAACAAACTCAACTCACATATGGCGCTGCGTCCGGGAATCGAACCTGAGGCGAAGCGCTTAACCACACAGGCCAAAGGTGAAATTACAACAGCTTCATCCATCAAGAATTGCCTGCAGACTCCTCTGATCAATCAAACACAACCGGGAGCGGAGCCCGATAGCTTAGAGATTTACCACAACCAGTGGTCGAATCATCATGAAAAACCGTTATCATTTTCGGTTCTGCTATTTATCCTCGGCTAGGCTTTCGATTGAAATTCCATGAGATTAATTGTCAAAGCAAAAAACTTCGCAAACTCGTCCAAGCCATGTAAGCGCTGCGTCGAACGCCATTCTAAATCCTCTTCAGTCAGTTCAGTGTAACATGACGTCACTTACCAGAATATGGAAGGTAAAATATCATTGGTCCGTAAGACAACAAGACGTGCATTAAGCGCTCGGGTAAGCAAACGTTACTTTTCTTCGAATTTATGAGAGTGATATAGCAGGTTAGACTAAGAGAATAAGACCTGCTAGAAAGAGCGGATGTACGCAATCCCCAGAGATCCATTTGTTTGCAATCAATCCCCAGAGATCCCATGACCTTGCGGTCATGTTGGTGGAACTAACAAGAGAAGCTATAACGAGGAATCTTTAATTTTGTTAACGTCATCACCAACGTGGCATGATGCCAATGACGTAACATGCAAATGAGATGTAATTACTCTTCATTTCCATGTTACGTCATCGATATCATTGGTGATGACGTACTCGCTACACTTTGTTAAATTTCTTTGCAGTCTTACTATATTTGTGTGGGGTCATGGATATGATAACATGTATGATGTAAATATTCTTTACTAATTAGGTATTTGAAATGCGTGTACGCGTTGTGAGTTCAATCTTCTTGTTAGCAGACTGGGCGCAGTGAATTGGTGTACTAACGCGTCACAAAATCAGTTTTAAACCGATCTTTGAAAAATGCCGTTTTCTACGCTCTAGGTTGAACATAATAGCAAAAAAGTGAGAATCGGTTGTTTTCGTTCATTTTTAATTTTATTAATTAGAAATATGAACTGTCCAGTATACAAATCGCCCGTGAGGGACCTGGGAACTAGTCTCCACTGATCTGAATAAATCTTTACAATCAACGCTGTTTTTTAATCATTATAATGATTATTGTTTGCAGTTAGAATAGACCGATTTAGCTTGTACATTTGTTGTCCCAATTCAGATCATGTGAGAGCTCTCCAGAGGATTCAGTGCTTTGTTTGGCGCGAAATACAGTGTTCGTATGGAAATCGATGGAAATCCGATGCCAAATAAAATCCGTAAAATCGAATTTCTGAAATATTCTTCAGATACAAATTTAAGATACCTGGTAAAAGATTAACATATAGAAATTTGAGGGATGTAGCTGTGTTGGGAAGCGTGCAATCGTGTTTTCCGTTTTCCATTCATTGTTTGTAAAAACGAGTCAAATTTACAGACAATGTATGGAAAACTGAAAACACGATTGCACGCTTCCCAGCACAGCTACATCCCTCAAATTTCTATATGCTAATCTTTTACCAGGTATCTTAAATTTGTATCTGAAGAATATTTCAGAAATTCGATTTTACGGATTTTATTTTCTGTTGAAAATAGAGTGTTCATAGCCTACGTTGTATCCGCCTCTCTTCTGCCGACTCACTGACCATCGCCAGAAATAAGCGACATTTAGCAATTGTCAGCGGCGTTACAAGTAGGTCGGCTCTATAGCCGAGTGGTTAGAGCGTCGGCCTTAAAGTCCCGCGACCGGAGTTCGACTCCTACGCGGGACACAAATTTTTTTTTTTCTACTTCTTTTTCTCCTTTCTCAGTTTTATTTAAGCTTTTCCTCTATTTTTAAGCTATTGGAGCCGCCTTCCATACTAAAATATTGTTGTTTACTGTCTCTCAAGCCTCAAAACGGGCACGAATGGGAGATATCGCTGACCACAATTAGTATCGCAGACTCTTCTCTATAGGTCCAGCTAGGGCCTATTTTTAAAAAGGGACAATTCATTTGAATAACTGCTGGTCAGTTACAAATACACTGCAGTTTCATAAGGAGAGAACAAGTTGTCCATTGGTATGTGTTCGTGGTGTTTTAGACGCTCGTGGCCAGAGATATGATGGTCTCAAGACAGCCAAATTTACAGGATTTAGCGTACAAAGATGGCGGATTCTGCCGGTTTATCCAAGATCGAAATATTCAACTGCAAAAACGAAACCGCAAAGGAATCCACAGCTGCTCTAATGGCATTTAGTGACGACGATGAACCCTTCGTTCAGAAGGCCTGCTATAGATATTTTGCAAAATACAGTATATTCCACCTCAGAATCCAAGTTATAAACAGTAAGTAAGCTCTTTTCTCGCCAATTCTCACTCTAGCTCTGTAATAATTTGAGTCAAAACACTCGTTTATGTTTGAAAAAAAACGACACCTAAAATTCACGAGCTGATTATAGAAATGTAGGTAGAACTATTTAATTCATATTGTAGATTGAGATCCTGGTTAGACATTTTTTAAATCGTACTCAGGAAAGTGAGAAATCGAGATTAAGCGTTTTCCCCCCATAGTTTGCTTGTAATTTTATATGAACTGTGCTTGCTGACCTCTGAGCCGAAATTGATATTGCACAATCGGCCGTGTCGCGTTTTTCTGGCGATGCCCACCCGAGAGTGGGTCACCCGAGAGTGGGTCAGTGAGCCGGCAGAAGAGAGGCGGATACAACGTAGGCTAGAGTGTGCAATGTTATAGAAATAACGCCAGTAACGAGATTCAGTAGTCAATTCAGCTCCATCGATCTCATGTCGTGAAGACCTAACCAGGGGACTTTGTAAGGGACGATTCCCCTACCCCTGGGGGAAATCGTCAATATTGTTTCTGTCTTTTTACAATTCCCCTGGTGAGCCCGGGGGTCGACCCCTCTGGGAGGCCGCTGATAGGTGCATAAGGTCCCTATTACTATGTGAACGAAAACGGAGGAAAAAGCGTCGAACAGATTTTGAAATATTAAGCCATTCGTAAAGCCAGTTCACTATCGATATTTTGTGCTTAAAATACTTTTATTTTCTTATTTTTGCTTCTAATGTAAAAAAATAACTTACCAAAGTATGCAAAAAAAGCAATTATATCTATAGCGGATTCTAGAAGAGTGAGAAAGAAAACAGAAATGTTTGATATTTACATCAATTCACTGCGCCCAGTCAGCAGCAATCAACACGGAGAATATAACACGGTGCTGCGAATATACGAAGTTTATCCTCGAGAGTCGAAATATTTTATTTGTATTCGAGAGTATATATTTTGTTGCTCCTCGCTTAACATCTTCCTCTGTAATTTTCACAAATCTACCGTCATCTTCGTAGTCCAAAAGGCGGCAAGCGTGAGAGAGTGAGCGAGTGGCGTATTTTGCACATCTTACCGGCTGACTCCAGCGAGCGAAATATGGATTCTACGAATGGTTGGTAAAACACTCTCCTCGTCCATATAATAAATATCAGTATGAAACTAATGATCAGTATATACAAGATGCATTCCCCTAAATTAATACATATTTAACATTCACAGACGTTTGTATTTACAATGATCTTCTGTGATCTTCAGATAAGGAGAGATATAAGTACCAGTATCCGGCACCTCCAGCTGCTCCAGCACAGTGTCAACAGAAATGTACGGCTCCTTCTATTTGCCTTGTTGCTATAACTCCCACTTGCCTGGTCCCTTCTAGCTCACAAATATGCACATCAGGTATTGCCTGTACCACTACTGCTACAACGACAGCGACTCTAACTACCACAAATACCGATATACAAACGAGTACTGCACTCGCCACCGTGTACACGACCGCTACACTAACCACCACCAGTACAGACGTCGCAATCAGTACGCATTTCATACCACACACCTCCACAGCTCTGGAGACCGTAACATCGACACATGTTACAACTGAAACGGAGACTGCGAGTCACGTAACCACGGCAACAGAGACGGAGACATCAACAGAGATTTCGACTGCCACTAAGACGCATACTTCAACTCATGTATCTACGGCAACAGAAACGGAAACAGAAACAGAAACAGCAACGTCAACTTCTACGCATGTCACAACTGCAACCGAAACCTCAACAGCAGTTACCACGGCAACCGAAACAGCAACGGAAATTTCCACTGCAGTTGCAACAGCTGTTACTACGGATACCGTGACAACTACAGAGACGAGTACTGCTATAGAGACAGGTACTGAAACTTCTACAAAAACTCATGTAACAACCGCAACGGAGGTCACAACCGCGACGTTAACCACACCTTACACCAAGACACATATTACTACAGCAACGGAGGTCACAACGTTAACCACACCTTACACCCAGACACATATTACCACAGCAACTGAGGTCACAACGTTAACCACACCTCATACCCAGACACATGTTACCACAGCAACTGAGGTCACAACGTTAACCACACCTTACACCCAGACACATGTTACCACAGCAACTGAAACAGCTACAGCGACCACTACCAATACACATCTCATTACATCGACACAAACCGAGACAACCACTGAAACCAATACGGAAACAGAGACGGAGACACAGACAAGAACCGCTGTGGTGACGAGCACTGCCATTGACACATCCACTTCTACTCATGTAAGGAATAAATGTTTTATATAATTATAAAGGCCTGTTATTGCCAAATCTTGCATCAGTATATCACTGAATCTTCAGTTGCATAATCTTTCCCGATCTTGCCAATTCTTATTTACCGCCTAACCTTTCTTATAGTTGCCATTTCCCACCTAGCCTGAATTTCAGCCGTCCCTCTGGTTCGTTCCTCCCGAGAGAGACGTCTGAATTCATTCGACGATAATGCCGTCCAGTGGCGTTAATGCGGATTAAAAATTTAATTAATGATAATAACTGCCATGGCGGCTGTAAAAAGTTCGTTGGCCAAGAAAACAAAGCGCTTGACTTGAGAAATTATTTGAGATTATGTCTACTTATCTGCAGTCATTTGCTTCTCAAGTACCTCTTAAATGTATGTTGTGAAAACCTTTTTGAAGCAAGAAATCGGTTGCATTGATTGCATTGATTCTTAACCGGCCCGAGTTCGAATCCCGGTTCAGGCAGTAATTTTGTTATACTGAGGATAACGTAAATCCTTCTAAAATTTCTAAGTGTTGATTCGGATGTTCGTATAAAATTTCTAAGTCTCCAATTATTCATAGCGAACGTTGGATAACAAAGGGAATTTTATGACGCAGTTGGTTAAACGGTAGACGACGATACTACCGATCTTTGTCAGTCTCTCGATTTGCCGTTCGGTTCGAAACAGGGAGAGATTACCTTTGTAAATCATGGAGCAGAAATGTAGAAAAGCATGGAAGAATAATGGAGAATTTACGAAGAAATACGAAGAAATACTTTTTTACGGAAAATAACTTACAGTTCCTTGAAGAGAGTAGCGACAGTCTTTACCAATGCGAGTGTGAACAAATAATCGATCATTATTATCAACAAACCCGCGGACGTAACGCGAGTGTGAACGAATAATCGATTTTTTTTTTCAACAAACCCGCGGACATAACGCGATAAAACAGAATGTACATGTTTCCAGGACAGTCGGCCGGTTATTTTGCAGAACATTTTCGATCCATTTCCAGATGTTTTCCTTTAGTTACGAATTCAAGGACTCTTTGCCAAAGACGATCACTCCACTGAAATTCAATAGGCCTTCTGCAGCTAACAGTCACGTGCTGATATAATACTTCGTTAACGAATGAATGAGCTCGTGATCCCCATGGGAAAGGCGTTGCCATGGATGCTGGAGAGCAAGCCATTTTAAAAAAACGCTGTTTTAGAAAGATCGACAATCGATTGGAGGCCAAAAATAGCATTTACAAACAGGTTTTGCTAATAACAATACTGATCTCGTACAAGGCTTCTAAATAAATGAAGTCAACTATTTTTTGCCATCCAGTACATTCCTGTACAATCACGTGAATGCCCAGCTGCAAAAGGCCCATTAACGATCAACCATCGCGAGTCCAAAACAGAAACATCCTGCCGTCTTCTCTGATGAGTTACTTATGATAATTATGCGAAATTATAAAATATGAACCAATCAAAATCGCGGTAGTGACGTCACTGGACGAAATTATCGTCGAATGAATCTAGACGTGAACGAACCAGAGGAGACGGCTGAAATTCAGGCTATTCCCCACCCCGTCCCGCCGGTTCTTCATCTCACAAAAGTTTGTTCCTGGCTTAATCTCGCCAAATCCCTTCCATCTCCTCCTAATCTAACGGTGATTTTTGAACCAACAACAGTCCTTATTAGCCATGTCGGAGTTGAAGAAGGGACTGGGACCAAGTGCCAATAATTAATATGATTAAGAAATGAACTATATCACAAGAAATATCATACGGCTAAGATTAGATCACGACCCCACAAGCTATAGCTTTGATAATAAAGGCAATCTAGGTTTACCGAGCTTGAGGTAGATCGGTTTGATAATAAAAATGCGGCGAGCTTTCAAAAATCGCAAAAATAAGAGAGCATGATATATGGCTTTGGGACCACGCCGCATCAGGTGCCAAAACTATATAATCTCTCTTATTTTTTGCGATTTTGAAAGTTTGCTATTCAGTTAGTAGTTATCCAAAACATTCTCAAACTCGGTAAACTTACTAATTGTAGTGTGATATTTCTTGCGATGGATTTCTTAATCAGTTTAGTTTTTGACACCTCGGTCGCAGTCCCTTCCTCAACTCCGAAAATGTGTTGTTTATTGCCTTAATTGCCATGATGCACATCTATGGTTTCTTTCACTATACGTTTAAGAATTGAAAATCCTTCAGCGGATAATAGAAGAAATGATGCCATTATCATGACCTTCATATTTCTTCTTTGTGATAACACAACTTGATTTGATCAATGGTACAGGAGGGTTTCATGTGGCGTTGACTGATCATGAAACTTGTAATTCCTTTTTGATGTTCAAATTGTAAGGAATGCCACTCAAACTTTAGTTTCTTACATATTCTTATTATCAAAATACGCGGCCAAATATAAGACCGGCCTCATGAAAACGCGCGTGTATCGGGCTGCATTTGGAGCCCTGTATGTCATTGGTCCTTACTTCATTTAGACCAATCAAATGTTGGTGCTGATGCGGTAAGCCATAGACCCTATGCATAAGTCCTGGTAACTAGCATGTCAACGGGGCCGGTAGGTCCTCTGGAATGTTGAAATTGAAGCGCCCGGTGAGATTGTGAAATGCACTGAACGAATGTTCAGTGAAACAATGCCGTTAATTTGCTATGCGCCTGGCTGGTTGTACTATATAGAAAAATAAAGGATAAATGAGGACAGATTAGCAACATTGTTCAACTAAACAATCATGTTCAACACATATATATATATTACTTTACTTACCTTACATATAATATATCGGCGAAAAAGGGCAAACTTTGACGATGAAAAAATTGCCAGAATTCATTTGGTCTTGTATTTTGATAATAATACTAATAAAATGACTTTTGTCAGGTTATGTTTTTAGCTCTTGTAGTACTTCTCGGTCGCAAATGGTACTACGCGGGAACCCTGTGGTACTACGCGGGCTGAAATAACAACATCATGTTAGTCCCTTATTATCAAGGTTGTTAAAATAATATAATAAGACTCATACCATCACAAACACTAAATATATCATGATCACTTCAACTGTCCTTACTTACTGAAACCAGGAGGCCATTACCCGGAGCGTCCATCTGTCATACATTCGTGATGCAGCGTTTTTACAGACCACGTTATTTTTAGATTCCACATCTCGTTGTTCGCTTCCATAGCGGCATGTTGTCAACAAAAGATGCCTCGTTAGCTTTCTCTTGTTTGGTCAACCAACATGGCTGCAACATGATTAATCATTTGAATTAAAATTACGCAAATGCTTGTGGTTGGCTAACCGAACAAAACTCGCGGGAAACACATTCTAAAAATAATCCGGTCTGTAAAAACGCTGCTTCATAGACGTAGTATGGGAGATGGACGTATGGGCTCCTGCTGAAACTGATTATCTGACGATGTAAACAAGCTAACCGTTCCTTTCTTGTTCATTGAAAGATTTCCACATCAACGATAACAGCCACCAAAACCAGTACAGCAACAGCAACCAGTACGGCTGTTACCACGACAACGGACACAGCAACAAGTACCGAGACCCAGACCTCCACGCTTATTAGTACCAGTGTTGTTACAACGTGTAGCGGGTATTGCCCAACTACAAGTAAGTGCGAAGAATGACCATGCTTATTCGCCTATCACGAGGTCTGTACGGCGAAATATCACAGAGACCGATGTCTTTTCCGTACAGAGCAAGTCGTTAGGTGATGTCTGATATTTATCTGTACAGACCGAGCAAGTGAGGTTAATACCTAGTTATTATTATATGGCTATTTTCATTTCGGTTTTATTTATAATTTTGTTCACTTCTGGTATTGTTATTTCCCGCGGAAACGCGCGGACGGGTTTTGTTTTTCCGCCGTTTTCATTTGATGAATGAGACCCCCGGGTCCTAAAGTTGCCTTAAGTTGCCTTAAGTTGCCTTAAGTCGCCTTAAGTTGCCTTAAGTTGCCTTAAGTTGCCTTAAGTTGCCTTAAGTTGGCCTTAAGTTGGCCTTAAGTTGCCTTAAGTTGCCTTAAGTTGCCTTAAGTTGCCTTAAGTCGCCCAAAATTGCCTGAAGTTGCCTTAAATCGCATCAAGTCGCCTTAAGTTTCCACATTTTTTACCTCGATTTTGCTTAAGTCGCCTAAAGTCGCCTAAAGTCGCCTTAAGTTACCCAAAATTACGGCAACTTTAGGACCCGGGGTAGGCCTAAATATGCAACTGTAAAAAGTATCGACTTCGATGGATTTATGTTCTACTTTGCGTTACATTCTACTTTACAAAGTCAAGAATTACCATGGATCAAGCTCCTTAATTGTTGATACAAGAATACAAGAAAATCCTAACTTCTAAAGTATGTGGTTAATTTTTGAGGCCGAAATTGTCAAATTAATGCGTCCAAATGCTCGAATGGAATCCAAAACAACACAATAACAGTTCATATTGATATTGTGATTGTCGTATTGTGATTTTGTCATTGTCATATTTTCGTTGTCATATTGGCATCATTTTCATGTATATATTGTCCTAGTTGTCATTGTCATATTGTGACAGTCATATTGTGTCATTGTCATATTGTTTGTATTGTATCATTGTGTCATTGTCATATTGTGTCATTGTCATATTGTTTATATTGTATCATTGTGTCATTGTGTCATTGTCATATTGTGTCATTGTCATATTGTTATATTGTATCATTCATTTGTGTCATTATCATATTGTGTCATTGTCATATTTTCATATTGCCATTATTGTCATATATATATATTGTCCTATTGTCATTGTCATATTGTTATATTGTGTCATTGTCATATTGTCATTATTGCCATTCGTGTCGTTATTGTCATTGTGTCAGTCATTATTGTCACTGTCGTTGTCATATTTTCATTGTGATTATTGCCAAATTTTCATTGTCATTGTCATTATTTGTCATTGTCATATTGTCATTATTTGTCATTGTCATATTGTCATTATTGCCATTCGTGTCGTTACTGTCATTGTGTCAGTTATTGTTTTCAATGTCATTGTCATTATTGTTATTGTCATAGTATTTCTTAAGGAAGTCTTTTGTCATTTCAGGTCTCACTCCAACGCCTTCCTTGACTTCAATACCGGTGACACCAACTGTTACTCCAACTACGAAACCCCCTTCTGTCACTAAACCACCAGGTTAAGATAGGTTTCTAATAAAACCACAATTAAGTTATACAAATCATTATTTAGGTGTTTCAAATAGTTATAGATTGTTTTATAACACAACAATGAAGAAGTGTGTGACTTACTTTGAGAAAGTCGATCGCGGTTGCAACTTAAACCATAAAGTTTATGTTTTACAAAACCTTTTAAGGAAATATGACGATGGAATGGTTATGCAATGACTAAATCCTATAAATTGTCTATTATAAACAATCGAACGTCTCATGAACTTGCTTACAAGCCGTTAAAGACCAAGTGTCGACCGTTAGGCTTTGCGCGACTCAATCGAAGTTCGTATGATAGCAAATTCCTAGCTTGAATTAAAACATAACACAATCGGCATTTTGCAGCTAACAGTCACGTGCTGATATATCACTTCAATAACCAACGAATAGAGCACGTGATCCCATGGAAAAGGCTTCATTGGACAGTAAACAACCTTCAAAAACGCTGGTTTAGGAAGAGACAATCGATTGGAGGTGAAGAATAGCATCGGTTTTGCTAAATAACACTATCGATCTAGTACAAGTGCCTTGAAATAAATGAAGTAAGATTTGTTTGCCATCCAGTACAATCACGTGACTGCCTTACTGCAAAAGGCACATTGCGATATAATTTAGCATTGTTTTTAGTATTCCCAGAATATATGCAACAATAGCTACACCCTCGCACATTAAGCATAACGGTAGACGTAGAGTCTTTAAATGAAACAGGCTTTTATTTATTTTCAAAGCAGTACCCTTAGGATTTGTGATGAAGTTACAGCACGCCACGTCAATAGTTATGACATGATTGTTTTTACGTTATGTTCCCAGTTTGCGAGGAAGCAATGGACGTAGGAGTAATCATCGATGCTTCAGACAGCGTCATTACTCCATACTTTGCCATTATCAAGGAATTTGTTGGAAAGATTGCGGAGCAATTCGTGGTCTCTGCTCAAGGCACGCATTTTGGCGTTATCACGTACAGCAACTATGCAAGACTTGACTTAACATTTGCTGACACACAGTACTATGACCCAGTAAAGCTCTTTGAAAAGATCGAGAGCTTAGCGTGGATTGGTTCGGGCACTAGGACTGACTTGGCCCTTCAGAAAGCGAACGAAAGGTTGTTTACAGTTGCAGGAGGAAATCGACAAGATAAACCGAACGTTTTGATTGTCATTACTGACGGCAGGACAAATGATGAAGGAAAAAAGAACTACCCGAACGTTCTTCCACCTCTCAACGTAAGTATAACATAGAGAAGCAATAGAGAAATGCAACTTAAAAGAATATTCGGCTTTGCGCTTTTTTGAAATAACTGAAAAAGGAAAACAAAATTATATGGCAAGCTGGATTCATGGCAGATTTCGAAATCTGATGGGTTCTTCAACGGTCCGGCGGTAAATCGCCGTACGATCGACCGGTCGGTAGGGTTTTGGACCGCTGCGAGCTAGTCTGAGAGTAGTTGATTGAGATTGTTTCCACACGACTCTGAAACGTTTAGTAAAAAAATGCACCGAAAAAATATGTTTTTTACTCAAGGTATAACACAAAAAGTAACGTCAGAAGATAAATAACATTGCAAAACCTTTTGACAAAGTCAAAGAAGAGAAAGACAGTTATATTTTGCGACTTTTCTGAACACCAGCCAAAATACACCAAAGCCAAGACAAAGGACAACCAAAACTCATCTGAGAAAGTTTTAGAAACAAAACAAGCTAATACTTTAATCTGTCGGTTCTTCAAAAATAATTTGAAGAGAAACGGTGAAGTTCGAGCTAAACTGTCACTGACTTTATTCCAGCGAAGCATTTATAGAGCGGCTTCACGAACCAAGCCTTCACAACAAATATCATGAAAGGAGGCGAATTTGAATTCTCTTTAAAAGTCTTTAGAACTCCTAACGATGGGAGCTTTCCATGCATTCAGCATGGCAAGGAACGTCGGATAAATTTGAAAACCGTCGGAAAAGGTCAACAAGGGATCAAAACCATGTTTCGCTAAATGATGAAGATCTTCACAAGTGAAGAAATGGCGCCAGATTGTCCGAAGCGATGAAGATGACAAGTAAACAATCCCTAGAATTAAATTTGACGAGTTGAAGAGTTTTGGTACACACTTAGCCGGATTTTTTATGCTGTTTTTTTCTGATAAATCTGAATTTTACTTTCTTACACAAAACTACCTAACATTGGAAGAGTTTCAATCTTACACTCATAAATGACCTCTCATTGAGCTGACCAATCAGACACAGTGCTACTGTAGCTTGCGAAAGAAACCTATGCAGTGTACATGTATTGTTGGAGAAAAAGAACTGAAGCACAGCTTTGTTCAGCAAAAGCCAAAACAAAAGCCATATAATAAAACATTTATTGACCAAGCTTGTTCGGTCCAGATGGGGATTATTGTTGTGTGTATGGACCGAGCCCTTCGGGCTCTTCGAGCTCGGTCCATACAATGACATAAAAAAGAACTCCCACATGCGGACCGAACAAGCTTGGTCAATAACCTATATGTATTGCGGTGTATCTTTTTTCCTGCGACTATCATATTTGTTTAACATTTACATTGATATTTTTGCAGTATTACGTACATGGATGTGCCTGTTAGAATGCCATACATGTTCATGGTAGAATAGAGTTCAACATGTGTAATTATCACCTATGTCTACGTCATTGCATGTTGTCAAATAATTGATAACCTAGAATTTCACGGCGGTATAATTATAGAGTAAGTGTATTAACTGATACTCAAATAGTTAATTTGTTTTCATCGATTCTACAAGACAGTGAAGGGAATAGTAAATAATATATTTTCTGATTTGGTTTTGAGGTTTATATTTCCAAAATAGCAATGATGGGTTGTCAACCTGGGAATTGTATTACTGCCATTTCTTTCTCCTTTTGAATGAAACTATTCTTTGATTTTTAAAGATATTTGTTAAAATCAGTGATACAAACTACAATTATAACATAGATGTTTATAAAAGGTCATTCAATATCTATACCAGCATGTTTTTGTATAACGTAATGGGTAGACGTAATGTTATTAGCCAAACATGCTTGTAAATGCTATTTTGCACCTCCAATCGATTGTCGATCTTTCTGAAATGATGTTTGTACGTTTATTTGCCATTCAGTAAAGCCCGTCCTATGGTATCACGAGCGCAATTCATTGGTTACTAAAGTGATATATCAGCACGTGACTGTTCCTGTAAAGCCCGTCCTATGGTATCACGAGAGCAATTCATTGGTTACTAAAGTGATATATCAGCACGTGACTGTTTCCAGTAAAGCCCGTCCTATGGTATCACGAGCGCAATTCATTGGTTACTAAAGTGATATATCAGCACGTGACTGTTCCTGTAAAGCCCGTCCTATGGTATCACGAGAGCAATTCATTGGTTACTAAAGTGATATATCAGCACGTGACTGTTTCCTGACCCATTCATTGGTTACTAAAGTGATATATCAGCACGTGACTGTTTCCAGTAAAGCCCGTCCTATGGTATCACGAGAGCAATTCATTGGTTACTAAAGTGATATATCAGCACGTGACTGTTTCCTGCAAAAGGCCTGTTGAGATCTATATCCCTCAAATGTTAATGAATGCTACTGATCTATTACGAGTGCCTTTAAATAAATGAAGTCAGATATTTTGGCCATCCGAATCAAGTATACCCACGTGATTGCATATTATTCACTTGATGTAAAATCGATATTGATGATAATTAATATCATCAATACGAGGCACTTTAATTACTATTTGCAGGCCAAAGGAGTACGAATCATAGCTGTAGGAGTAGGACAGCTTGTGGACAGGACAGAGCTGGTTACCATCGTCAACGACAAGGAAGAAAATGTGCTTATGGTTGACAATTTTGACAACCTTGTAAACAATCTTGGAAAAATTATGGAAGGATCATGCAAACCATGTAAGTTTAGCATGTAGATAAATATGATGTTTTACATTTCCAATAAAATCCAGAAACTTAAAATCGATTACGTTAGTAAAATTTGCGACGGCTAACATTAAGGGGAAACTGATTCAGTGCAGTATCCTGAATGATCGATTTGTTCTAGATCTATTCTTGACTACTTTACCCTGAAGCGTTAATGTCAGTCTCACAAGATTAACATATCAAACAACGACTGTCAATTTAGAGGTCTGGAACCTAGAAACCGCCATTTTGAATGTCATTGCAGCTCTTCCAAATATGGAATATGGAATTTTCCTAATATGGAAGAGGCCGCGGGAAGTGTGGCTGCATGGGACTGAGATAAAGTGTATAAAATCAGCAGTGAAGTGTAAAAAAAATAACTAAACAGCTTAAGTAGAAACAGCATGATAGTCTGTTGTCAATTTATCTTTTAGAAGTCAAACAAGTTATTAAAGCTGAAATAGAAAATGTCAGCTATGTCAGCTGCGACAGCTATGTTAAACTGCTAGCAAGCCCCTTCTATTCCTAATTTTTTTAGAATGGCTAAACACGGTTCAAGATGGATAATGATGGCTAGACATGGCACACATGGTTCAATATGGATGGGTTAAGAGCTATAACTAGGGACTGCCGATCCCCCTTTCTCCGAGAGGAGGGTACTCATGTTTATGACGTAATATATATATATATATATATGTGTGTGTGCGGCGGCGGGGGTTTGGACAGGGTTTGGACATAATTTGGGCAGTCAGGGTTTGAGCCTAATTTGAGTAGCCAGGGTCAGGGTTTGAGCCTAATTTGAGTAGTCAGGGTCAGGGTTTGAGCCTAATTTGAGTAGTCAGGGTCAGGGTTTGAGCCTAATTTGAGTAGTCAGGGTCAGGGTTTGAGCCTAATTTGAGTAGTCAGGGTCAGGGTTTGAGCCTAATTTGAGTAGTCTGGGTCAGTATTTGTGCCTAATTTGAGTAGTCAGGGAGCCGGAGGGTTTCAGCCTAATTTGAGCAGTCAGGGTCAGGAGTTGAGCCTAATTTGGGATGTTAGGGTAGGGCAATTAGGGTTCGTTTTTTTTAAATAGGCCAATCTGGGTTTTTGGAGTTCCCTTTTGGAGTCAAACAGGGTCAGGGTTTGATCCTGACATGCATGGACGCACATACCTACTCATTTATATCACATAAGTATCTATGTCGGTGAGTTCTCAAAAGCTTAGGAAATTAGATGCGATAGCCGCAATCTGCCCCATTACTCTTCAGGAGTCTTTACATAACGTCGCAGAGATATGTGATGTGATGTTTCTGAAAACTATCGGTTTTTCCACAGAGAAACGTCACAGGTTAAAAAAAAACCACCCCCAAACTTCGCTGGACGTTTCTCGTGGAAAATCGATATGTGACGCTTCCCTAAGATAACAACTGGAACGTTTCGTTCAAATTTATGTCTCCAAGATCGCGATATTATTCAAGAATCAAAGCGAAGTCACGAAGTCGATCGCTCTCCTTCGCACCACCCGAATGTGCCACAAATCTAAACAACAACAATGTCAACAACGGTACTAGCAACATCAAGTATCGGAATCTGAGAATCCTGGTAGATCGAGAATCCGAACTGATTGTTGTCGATGATCTCGGTGAAATCGTGCAGAAAGAGGGTTATGTTACTGACAGTTTGACGCAAAGTTTCACCAAGAGTGGAGTGCTTAAGAACTCGCAGGTTGTTGCAAAATTTAGTGTTTTTAAAAGTCAGGAGATGTAGAAGCTCATTCAAATACAACTCTTATTATTAAAATGTTTCATTTGCATGAACGCCATATATAGCTTTACACTCCACTCTGCTGAATGTCACGAGTCATTTTGATAAGCCGCTGACAGATCTCTAAAAACTGACCAATGGTATTTCCTATTGCTGGGCCGTGACGGGGAATTCAAGGTCGGTACAAAACTTACAAAAGAGTCGTCAGTCCCTACTTATAGATACATCCATGTTGAACTGTGCATGTCATGTTAGGTCATGTTTAGCCATCGTTAGCCATCTTGAACCATGTTTAGCCTTTCTAAATAAAATAGTTGAAATTATAGAAAGGGCTTGCTAGCAGTCTACAGCTATGTAGGATCGTTTAACCTTTTTAAACTCAGTACGGATCAAAATAATATCGCTATTGATAAAGCCAACGATAAAGATTAATATTTCGAACTAATCGAACTACATATATCAACACGACAATATCTTAGACTACTTGCCGGCTCTTCTGTAATTTCAGACGTTTTTTTGGGGGGGGAGGGGGGGATTGGCCTACCTATCTCCCTTCTTTCTTTTTCTCCTCGCCCAATTTTGACTGCACGTCACAGGTAACCCATTTCGAAATAAACCTAATTGATAAAAATTACAGAACCGGCCGGCAAGGCTAAACTACATTTTCGCTATGTCATTTGTATTAACTATTACCATGGTTACCTTTAAGCTCCGTCGACCAATCCTCCTTGCCAGACCATCGTAGACATTGGATTTCTTGTCGACGGGTCCTCGTCCATAAATAAAGCAGCCGCTGGAAACTTTCAACTTTGCCTGGACTTTATCAAGGCCATGGTCAGGAACTTTGAGATTTCCCGTATCGGCAGCCATATTGGAGTGGTGCTATTTGCGTCAACTTCAAGAGTTGTTTTCAGATTTGATCAATACTATGACGTAGAAAATATTATCGACGCGATTGATGGCATACAGTACCCAGGAGGTGGTACAAACACTGGTCAGGCCTTACAACTGGCAAAAACTAGACTCTTTGATGCAAGTGCGAGGACCAACGTACCTCGGATACTGATCGTTATGACAGATGGCCAGTCAAATGATGACGTCAAGGGTCCTTCCCAGGCTCTCCGAGACAACACTGTAACCATATTTAGCCTGGGGACTGGAAACAAGTACAACGTGTATCAGCTTAACACCATGGCAACGGATCCTGACATAGATCACGTGTTCGTAGCAGACTTCGGTAAACTGCAATCAGTTGTTGATAGCATAAAGAACAAGGCATGCCCAGGTTAGTAAACAGCCAGTTTAGTGACGGCGAAATTAAAGTCTGCCTTTGGGTTACTTAGAGGGCGTTCGATTGACTGTATTCCGGAATAGGATTACAGTCACAAAATGATCACTACAAATCGCGTATATTGGAATTTTTTAGCCACTGGAATATTAAATGTATCCTTAATATCACATGTCAGCAAGAGTCTGTAGCCACAGTGCAAAATATACCTGAACTACCTGAATCATCTATTCTTCTTCAGGAATACGGTCAATCGCCCACGCCCTTACATAACCAAATGTTCAATATAATTCAATAGGATCAAGTAAGGGCCTATAATCAATTATTTATATCAAGAAACCGATACCTAAATAAATTACATGCGAAGTAAACTATATTCTATTGTATAAAAAAAAAACTAGGACTAATTTTGTTTTTAAAATGTCACAGTTTTTTTCTTTATCAGAATGTTATTTTAGGAAAATATGCATGACACATAGAAGCTGAGCTTATCGCTGACTATACATTTATCTTTGTTGTAGCTCTGTTTTCGCCTCCTTGTCAGTATACTGTCGATCTTGGTTTCCTGGTCGATGGATCGACCTCCATCTATCAAGCTGGGGCGGACAAGTTCCAAAAATGCCTTGAATTTGTCAAAAGCCTGGCAAAGAGCTTCCTCATTTCTAAAAGTAGGACCCACGTCGCAGTCGCCGTATTTTCAACCAACGTTGAAATAAAGTTTACATTTACTCAGTACTATGATATCTCGGCAATCGAACAAGCAGTGGACACTATTACCATTCTGCCATCTGGTACTACAAAAACAGGGCGAGCCCTCCAAATGGTGAAAACAGGTTTGTTTGATGCCACTAGTCGAAAGAATGTGCCACGAATTCTCATAGTAATGACAGGTGGGGCATCAGAAGACGACATCACTGCTCCCTCCAAAGCGCTTCGTGATTCTGGTGTTGTTATCTTTAGTTTGGGGATTGGTGACGCCGCTAACGTCAATCAGCTTACTACCATGGCAACGGATCCAGATAGTGATCACGTTTTCAAGGCCAGCTTTGATGAGTTGGAGACTGTGGTGGAATCAGTAAAAAAGAAGGCCTGTCCAGGTATTTCCACTACTCATTTCTTTTATTATTTCAAGCCCAAGTGCTAAGAGGCCTTTGCGATTGCAGGATTAAATGTGAATGCTCCCGACTTCTAGTTATATCTGTCTTCTCTACGTTTGTAGAAATGGCCAACAGAAAATAACAATAACAAGCTTTGTCATCAATAACTATATGCAGCAAAATACCAGGCGTACAATACTTCCCGGCTAATGCGCTCCTCGAGTTTCACTTGATTTCTGGTTGTTTGGATACCATGGACAAACATTTGAACTCGTTTTTGATATATAATTATAACATCACTAATTGACTTTAGTATATACCACACCAGTGAATATCACTTTTCGCGCGCTCTGATTGGCTACTCAAACAGCGAATATGATTTCATATTCGCCGAAGCGGCTCGGTAAATATCCACCACTATTCACCTCCACTTCGGTGAATAATTGTTAAGTATACCAATTATTTGCTATTTATCTGTTTTACTAATTGTGTAAACAGGAACATGCAACATCGATTACAAAAAGATCGGCTGCTACAAGGAGGACACAGAATATCGTGTTATGCCGGAGAGTCTATTGAATCAAAACGGTGACATCGCGTGGAAAAGTTTTGGGACATGGATGCCAGACTTTGTGTGTCAGTGCGCACAGAAATCTCACGAGAAGAAATACTCTTTCTTTGGCGTACAAAATTATGGTGAGGCTTAATTCGGATATTTATAGAGGCTTAATCACTGCAATCAAATAATAATAATATCCAGTGCTAGATCCATCCATCTACCCACACCGATCCATCCATCTATCTGTGAATGCGATGTATTTCTTAACAATTAAGCTATCGATCGATAGATCGGGACTATCTGAACACAGAATATTCCCGGCAATATTCTGAGTTAATCTGAGGACTATATATTTTCTCATAATGGTTCTATGTAAATAAGAGTGACTTTGAGACGTTCTCCTTGTCAGGGTTACATTGCTTTGCTAATTTCTAACGTCAGAAATCATTCATTTCTAAACCACAAAACAAGTGTGTAGATTGGCGCATGAAAAGAGTTCAATCTACATCATACCTTTTCCCTTCAGATTCAATATAATTATGACATTTTTTAAACAATAAATAGGCGAGTGCTGGTCAGGGTCAGATGTAAGCAACACATACAGGGAGTATGGTCTTAGTACAAGTTGCGTTGACAACGAACTTGCTCCCTGTGTCGCGCAAACGAAAGGAGAGTGCTGCGGTGAACCTTACACGAACTATGTTTATGGAGTGATAACACGTAAGTGACTCAGAATCCCGTAATAATATAGCCATTCAGTGCTACTTAGATTATGTTGTTTCCAATTGAATCGACTTAAACTTCTTAAACGTTTTAATAGAGAGTGAGATCCATACATGGGTGTAATTAATAATAAATAAATAATTAATTATATAATAATAATAATAATAATAATAATAATAATAAAATAATTGTAATTCATAATGAGTGTAAGGTGTGATTGTTTTTTGAATCTTTAGTTATTGATTTCGGTATGACTCGGTGCAGATTGCAATGAAATACGAGAGAAACAAAAATGTCACGTTATCTATATGCTTACATAATGTTTTTAAAATTGTCAAATTATCTAATCAACAAAATTTAGTGTTAGTTATTTAATTTGGGCTAAGATGTTTTGAGATCGAGAGACCTTCTTCATTGTATGACGTTGCTTTAAATCACCTGGGTATAAAATATGCCCACACATATCACGTCTAAGGTGTGTATTTAATATTCATTATCCAAGCAGGTGATTGGCTAATGACAGCGATTTACGTGACCATAGTACGCCGAGGACTTAGTGTTAGTGTTTTATTGACAAATATATACAGGCACTAATGCTGACTCAGTACAATGAACTCAAAATGTTTTCAAACTGCATCCAGCCTTCGGCCTCCAGCAGTAGTCATTATGTTTCGTTCATCGTACATTCAGTACGTGCCTGTATTTGTCAGTATTCATTATGTTTTGTTCATCGTACATTCAGTACGTGCCTATATTTGTCAGTATTCATTATGTTTCGTTCATCGTACATTCAGTGCGTGCCTGTATTTGTCAGTATTCATTATGTTTTGTTCATCGTACATTCAGTACGTGCCTGTATTTATCAGTATTCATTATGTTTCGTTCATCGTACATTCAGTGCGTGCCTGTATTTGTCAGTATTCATTATGTTTCGTTCATCGTACATTCAGTGCGTGCCTGTATGTGTCAGTATTCATTATGTGTCGTTCATCGTACATTCATGCAGTGAGTGCCTGTATTTGTCAGTATTCATTGTGTGTCGTTCATCGTACATTCAGTGCGTGCCTGTATTTGTGAATATTCATTATGTGTCGTTCATCGTACATTCAGTGCGTGCCTGTATTTGTCAGTATTCATTATGTGTCGTTCATCGTACATTCAGTGCGTGCCTGTATTTGTCAGTATTCATTATGTTTCGTTCATCGTACATTCAGTGCGTGTCTGTATTTGTCAGTATTCATTATGTTTCGTTCATCGTACATTCAGTGCGTGCCTGTATTTGTCAGTATTCATTATGTTTCGTTGTCTGTATTTGTCAGTATTCATTATGTTTCGTTCATCGTACATTCAGTGCGTGTCTGTATTTGTCAGTATTCATTATGTGTCGTTCATCGTACATTCAGTGCGTGTCTGTATTTGTCAGTATCATTATGTGTCGTCCATCGTACATTCAGTGCGTGTCTGTATTTGTCAATAAAACACGGACTCCAGTCTCTAACTCTTAAATTATATGATGTACGTATCCTATATTAACTATATGACATATATATTAACATACAATATTTGCTTTAGCGGTAGAAACAGGGCCTTGCAAAAGTACTGTTGACATTGGATTTTTGATCGATGGCTCCACTTCTATAAACAACAACGATCCAACAAACTTCCAGAAGTGTCTGGACTTTGTCAAGAAAATGGCTGAAAATTTCCAAATCTCCGAAGGCGGAACACATGTTGGGGTAGTGACATTTGCTAACTACCCAAAAGTGGAATTCAATTTTGTTAAATACCTCGATCTGGCAAGCGTGAAGGGCGCCGTTGATAAAATTAAGATTCCTAATGGTGGCACGCGTGCCGGGGAAGCTTTACGATTGGTCAGATCAGGACTTTTTGACCCAACTGCACGAACAAGTGTTCCAAGGATTCTAATTATCATGACAGATGGAAAAGCAACGGATGACATAGAGAGTACTTCACTTGCCCTCCGCAATGACGGCGTCACTATTTTTTGTCTTGGAATTGGTAGTGAGTACGACAAAGATCAGTTGAAAATTATGGCATCAGAAGTAAAAGAGGAACACGTTTTTACAGCAGGATTTGATGAGTTAGGATCAGTGGTGGAGAAAATAAGACAGAAGGCATGTCCAGGTTAGTTATTGTGATGTTAGCTTTGTTCATATACAAGTGATATTTATGGTTTTAAAGAAAGGCCATTTTTTAAAGAAACAAATAAAGTTAATGCTTCAATACTACTACTAATAAGTACTATTTATAAAATGAGAGGCCGTGTTGTATCGGTAGATATAGATCAAATGAGCTGAATGAGAGGCCGTGTTGTATCGGTAGATATACTAGATCAAATGAGCTGAATGAGAGGCCGTGTTGTATCGGTAGCTATAGATAAAATGAGCTGAATGAGAGGCCGTGTTGTGTCGGTAGATATAGATCAAATGAGCTGAATGAGAGGCCGTGTTGTATCGGTAGATATAGATAAAATGAGCTGAATGAGAGGCCGTGTTGTATCGGTAGATATACTAGATAAAATGAGCTGAATGAGAGGCCGTGTTGTATCGGTAGCTATAGATCAAATGAGCTGAATGAGAGGCCGTGTTGTGTCGGTAGATATAGATCAAATGAGCTGAATGAGAGGCCGTGTTGTATCGGTAGATATAGATAAAATGAGCTGAATGAGAGGCCGTGTTGTATCGGTAGATATAGATCAAATGAGCTGAATGAGAGGCCGTGTTGTATCGGTAGATATACTAGATAAAATGAGCTGAATGAGAGGCCGTGTTGTATCGGTAGATATAGATCAAATGAGCTGAATGAGAGGCCGTGTTGTGTCGGTAGATATAGATCAAATGAGCTGAATGAGAGGCCGTGTTGTATCGGTAGATATAGATAAAATGAGCTGAATGAGAGGCCGTGTTGTGTCGGTAGATATAGATAAAATGAGCTGAATGAGAGGCCGTGTTGTATCGGTAGATATAGATAAAATGAGCTGAATGAGAGGCCGTGTTGTATCGGTAGATATAGATCAAATGAGCTGAATGAGAGGCCGTGTTGTATCGGTAGATATACTAGATAAAATGAGCTGAATGAGAGGCCGTGTTGTATCGGTAGATATAGATAAAATGAGCTGAATGAGAGGCCGTGTTGTGTCGGTAGATATAGATCAAATGAGCTGAATGAGAGGCCGTGTTGTATCGGTAGATATAGATAAAATGAGCTGAATGAGAGGCCGTGTTGTATCGGTAGATATAGATCAAATGAGCTGAATGAGAGGCCGTGTTGTATCGGTAGATATAGATAAAATGAGCTGAATGAGAGGCCGTGTTGTATCGGTAGATATAGATCAAATGAGCTGAATGAGAGGCCGTGTTGTGTCGGTAGATATAGATCAAATGAGCTGAATGAGAGGCCGTGTTGTGTCGGTAGATATAGATCAAATGAGCTGAATGAGAGGCCGTGTTGTATCGGTAGATATCTATAGATCCGAGCCGCTAGATTTGTAGGGGGGGGGGGGGGGGGGTGTCATGATTTTTTATGCTTCCATTTAGGGGGGATCAAATTTTTATATACTCCTCTTTTATAGGGGGGGGGGCATACTTTTTTAATTAAATATATATATTTATAGGCTTATCCAAGGGGAGGGTCATTATTTTGTGAGACCAGAGAACTGCAGGGTCACATTTGTTTGGGCAAGCCACAATGCAGATCTAGTAGCCCTCCCTACCGCTAAATAATGTCCGGTCCCTTAGATCACGCCTGTTTGCCTCTGCCGCGCAGATCATAGGCCCGAAATGGACTAGAGCTTCAGCAAATAAAAAAACTGAATTAATTCTTTATTGTTCAGTGAAGTTCTGTCCTATATTGTTCAAACCAATTGATTTAGTTAAGCTCTGTTATTGCTGTTGAATTTGGTCTTTTGTTATCGTTTACTGTTTTTCTTTTTTTCTTTTTTCTTCTTCTTAACTTACCTTGTAAAATGTCCTTAGTTGTGTTCTGAAAATGTTTTATATAATATTACATAACCTACCTAGATGAGTTTTTCTAGCTCTTGCAGCAAATGTAAAGATTAAATATCAAAACAAAAACAAAAAACACGATGAAAAGGGGTGGAATTACCAATCGTTTCTTTGCTCTGTGTTGTGTTGTCCCTTCTTTATTTTCTTCTTTTAAACCTAAACCTAATTGGAAAATGTCCACACATTGTTAAAAACATAAATGAATTAAAAAAACTACTGAAATAAATAATGTATTAATATAAATATAATATTAATTACTAATTATAATTAATTATAATTAATTCTATAAATATTTGAGATCAGACGCCTTCAAACTGTTTTGCTTTTGCTTTTGTTCACAGTTGATGATCATTCAAATCTTTCTGCAAACTACGACAAACCGAGCAATGGTAAAGTCTGCTCTTGTTTCATGCTTACATTAAACAAGGACCCGTACTATAAAAGGGAAAAGACCCTCCCCTTTTCGCACTTTGGGATTCTAAATTTCAATTTCAAATGGTCCTTTTGCAGGAATGCAATCACGTGATTATACTGGGTGGCGAAAAAATCTTAATTCATATATTTAAAAGAACTTGTACGAGATAGGTAGTGTTATTTGCAAAACCTGTTCGTAAATGCTATTTTCTACCTCCAAACGACAGTTGATCTTTCTCAAACTGTGTTTTTGAAGATGGCATGCCATCCAGCATCCATGGCAACACCTTTCCCATGGGGATTACGAGCTCAATTTATTCGTTAATGAAATATTACTGATCAGCACGTGACTGTTTCCTGCAAAAGGGCCTATTCAGAACGCTGATTGACAAGTGAAGGCGTTTCAACCTGGTTGAGGCACTTTTACAGTGCGGTTCTTGTTTAAACATACATCATTGTTATCATATGAACAGAGATGTTCACTTGACAAAGGCTGATTGACAAGTGAAGGCGTTTCAACCTGGTTGAGGCCCTTTTACAGTGCGGTTCTTGTTTAAACATACATCATTGTTATCATATGAACAGAGATGTTCACTTCACAAAGGCTGATTGACAAGTGAAGGCGTTTCAACCTGGTTGAGGCCCTTTTACAGTGCGGTTCTTGTTTAAACATACATCATTGTTATCATATGAACAGAGATGTTCACTTGACAAAGGCTGATTGACAAGTGAAGGCGTTTCAACCTGGTTGAGGCCCTTTTACAGTGCGGTTCTTGTTTAAACATACATCATTGTTATCATATGAACAGAGATGTTCACTTGACAAAGGCTGATTGACAAGTGAAGGCGTTTCAACCTGGTTGAGGCCCTTTTATAGTGCAGGTCCTTGTTTAACATATATCATATGAATAGAGATGTTCACTTGACAAAGGCTGATTGACAATGAAGGTGTCTTCAACCTGGTTGAGGCCCTTTTACAGTGCGGTTCTCGCTTAAATGGTATAAACATTTTGATATGCGTATAACGTGAGATGTTATTTCCAGTAAATTACTGTCAATATTATATCAATCTGTAAGTAAAATATAAGAATGCGTAGCCGTGCTTTATCGGATTTATAAACTCGAGCTGATTACAGAGTTACGGTACAGTACGTTACAGTACGGGTACGGTAAGGCTACGGACATGCTGTAGTTTGTCCATGTAAGTAATATATAGAATGAGTAGCCGTGCTTTATCGGATTTATAAACTCGAGCTGATTACAAAGTTACGGTACAGTACGGTCACGGTAAGGCTACGGACATGCTGTAGTTTGTCCATGTAAGTAATAGATAGAATGAGTAGCCGTGCTTTATCGGATTTATAAACTCGAGCTGATTACAGAGTTACGGTACAGTACGTTACGGTACAGTACGTTACGGTACGGATACGGTAAGGCTAAGGACATGCTGTAGTTTGTCCATGTAAGTAATAGATAGAATGCGTAGCCGTGCTTTATCGGATTTATAAACTCGAGCTGATTACAGAGTTACGGTACAGTACGTTACGGTACAGTACGTTACGGTACGGATACGGTAAGGCTAAGGACATGCTGTAGTTTGTCCATGTAAGTAATAGATAGAATGAGTAGCCGTGCTTTATCGGATTTACAAACTCGAGCTGATTACAGAGTTACGGTACAGTACGTTACGGTACAGTACGTTACGGTACAGTACGTTACGTTACGGTACAGTACGTTACGGTACAGTACGTTACGGTACGGATACGGTAAGGCTAAGGACATGCTGTAGTTTGTCCATGTAAGTAATAGATAAGAATGCGTAGCCGTGCTTTATCGGATTTATAAACTCGAGCTGGAAGCGATAAAGCACAGACACAAACTCTGTATCTGACTTATCACACGTCTAGGTGTATAGAGTCGTGTTTTGCAGTTATTTTGGCGATACGACTTACTTCGGCCTAGAAAATCAAGGCATAAGTTTTTGTAAATCAGGACGAAATCTGTATCAGATTCACAGATCACTTTCGCACATATTGATTTCCTTTGTTTTTCCTTCATGAATGAGTTTGATAATTATATTTATTAGAGCCAGTTTCTCAGCATTTCTAACTATTAATTTCATTTGATGCTTGGTTTTATTTCCGCCAGGCAATCACAAAAGTACCATTTTGCCCCGTTACTTAATTATAAACGAAAAAGAAAATATGAACACAACTAGTGTTATTTTTACTTGGATTTTTGTTTTCCCTACAGGTACGACAGCGGCATCGAGCAGACTTAATCCCCCAGTAACTGGTAATATATTATATTGCAACGTAAAATCAGAGTTTAATAAATTTATTGTTTCAAAGTCATAGTTCTCTGGCAATCTTGATAAAAAGTTGAAGTGAATGCGCTAGTGTGAAGTAAAGAATAACAAGAAAAGCACTGCCTACAAAACAGAGCTCCATATTTCGTATTTTAGTTTTTAACTTAAATTAACATTTAAAATTGAGATTAAAACTTAAAGGGGTTATGTCATGGTACTGCGCATGTGCAGTATGGCGTCCGGCATCGCTCGATTGGTGGATGCATTCTCGTTCCCAGTGCCTCCTCAACTAACTGAAAAATCGGAGGCTCTGGTAAGACACGAAACCGAATGTCCTAGATTCTAGGACATTGAAACTGCGCATGCTCTTAGCATTCTCAGTGGACTTCATTGTAATTGAAGCTATTCAGTTTGCACTTACAAAGCTAAATACAGTTTTCTTTAAAAAGTAAGCAGTTGGAAGCTATTCGTGTAATTAGTTTATATAAGGACTGATTCTGTATCCTTCAGACCGGTTATGGTAAGTCGTTTATTTACCAAAGTTTACCGTTTGTGTTTGATGCACTTCAAGTTCAAGGATCATCCAACTCAATCGTAGTCGTTGTATCTCCCCTGAACGCCATTATCGAGGACAAATTTCTCAACTTAGGGCGAAATGACTTCAGTGTGCTGTGTTGAAGATTGCTGAGGACTTTAAAGTTACGGTAATTTGAAAAACCAGATGATATGTGCCTGCCATTGATTCCAGTCCGGATTGATTCAAGCTGAGTGCAAAGTGGATTTGTATTGTACTGGGATGGCTCTACCATTGTTTTGTATAATTGCCATTGTCGGTTTATTTGTCTACTTCATACAACAAGTAAAGCCAGAGGTTTGTGTAGATAAACATAGTTTTCTTGAAATGAGGTAATTGTCCTTGCCCCAGTGATGGTCAGACTACATTGTATAGCATTTTGTAAATTCGATCAAATGTTAAACACAATTTGTGAAAAAGATTTTGAGTAACAACTTAAAGTATACGTGCTCCAAATAGAAGTCCCTCCTGCTGGTTCTCAGTGGTTGAATGTTATCAAGACATTTGAAATATGGGTTCAGAAATAAAAGTAAGTGTGTTCTGGTATATATACCCAGTTATGCACTTGTCATCGGCTTCCCCGAGGGGGGTACCCCGAGCTGTAGATGGATAATTGCTTGCAGTATTTTTCATGGAAATATTTTAATTGGAAATATCTGAATTTCTAACGAGACCTAAAACAACCACGGGGCTGATCAAAGCCAGGTCCCGGCTAATCCACAGATCAAATTGGAATTTAGCGTGTTGGTTTTTGCGGAGGGAGGAAAACCGGAGAACCCGGTGAAAATCCCTCGGAGCAAGGGCGAGATACCAACAAACTCAACTCACATATGGCGCCGCGTCCGGGAATCGAACCTGGGCCACAGAGGTGAGAGGCGAAGCGCTTAACCACTGCGCCACCCCGGCTCCCCTCTTTCTATGAATATGGATAGCTTTTGATTATCATGCTAACTAGATACTAGTGCTATAACTAAGCTGTCCCAATTCCAGCCTTGATATCAGAAAGGGCTTGGTTTGGTGGTCTGAGAACTATAAATAGGACTATTGTCTGAACACAACTGAATATACCCAGTTTTGTTTTTAAGCTAGTTTTTTTTATAAGTCTTTCAGATCAGCATACGTTATGTGAACTTCAAAAACTCATGAATAATTAATGAACATTTTGTCCAATCAGATGAAGCAAATCAGTCACGTGCATGCTCCTTTATACCTGATAAAATCTCATCATTCTAAAAAGCCCGGGGAGGGCTTTGATTTCGGTACCAGGGGAATATGGGGTACAAAGATATTACAAAAGAATGCAAATTAGGATGAAGACTTTATATCAAGAATACCAATGAACATGAAATTTTATTTAAAGTTTCATCCTAATTAAGAATTCACTGATAAAGACCCAAAGATAGCAAAAAGTGCACGGAACATAAGGTACCTAGATAATAAATTTTGCACTAAATTTACTAATATCAGCAGACTACCGAGATACACAGATAATATTTTTAAAATGAAGTTATCCAACTACCATTACTTGTTTACCGAGCCACTGTTTAGTTTAATTATTAAAACCAAACTCAAAGCCGTAAAATAATAAAAACATGCATTAAACTTACATATTTTGTGCCGGAGCCAAAAATTTAGAGTCTGCCGTCATGTCAGTCACATCGCTTTCCAAGTCTTGAACTTTATCGAGGTAAACTACGACACCAAATCCTTCAAGTGCAGGTTATTCTTGCATTGCGAAACGCCGCTTCAAACAACATAGTATGGTAATTTGTTCATGTCATTCCCTTGAGATATTCGTAATTGCCGGCGGTGATTACTCGAATATTTTGCATGGCGTTGTGAATACAAAGGTTCAATGGTTCATTAAGTAACCATTCCCTTGAGATGTGCGACTTTCTTTCATTGCATTCTTGAAGCGTTTTTGAAGCCGTTTAAAACACTCACAGCACGTGTTTTATCAAGTCTAAAAATTCTCGGGCTTCGCCCTCGAACTTTTAAACTTGATAAAACACTGCTGTTCGTGTTTTAAACAGTACTTAAACTATCTTGGGGACTTGTCTTCCTTGAATACGTATAAGGGGAACTTTATGGGGGTGAATATATTGAGTGGGCTCTTAAATAGTTTGGTCAGTTAAAGGGGGAGCTCTTGAAAATGGCTGGAGTTACAAGAGGGGCTTGTTTTTTTTGCACTAGGATGATTGTTCAGTGCTACAGAGGTGGAGGTGCTTATAAAAAGTTGAAAAGGGGGATACAACAACTGTACACTCCCAATGTCAATATCTTCATCTCCCTCCCCCCTCCCCATGTCATATAAATAAACTTTCGTGAGCTTCAAAAGGGAAATATAAACATAGCTCATATGGGAGAAAATTCATGATTTGAAATTCAATTTGAAAGATGTTTACCAGCATTTCCTGCAAAGATCTCTGCACTGCTAATGCATTTGTTCACAGGGACAACACAGCCATAGCCCTCCCTCCTCACTTTTTTCCCCAAACATTTTTTTTGCCTAGTTACTTCTCTGTCAGTGTAAGACTATAATTTGGCAATACCAGCTGAATGGCAATATTTAGACCCCCCATTAAATTTTGCTCTGCCATCCTTGGTTCAATGTAGACTTCCCAGCCTGTGCTTGATGGAGGCCAGGGCAAAGAGAAACTCACATATTTGGCCAATTTCATGTATTAATGCAACTGGCTTGTTTTAAGGCATTTGTTTACTACTGGGCCTCAATATGCTATTAAGATATATATATATATACAGTCAGTCCCAAAAAGGTTGTCCAGCAGAATATCATATAATACTATACTATCCATTGTTTTGAGCTATTGTCTAGGCCAAAACAATGGATAGTAATAGTATTATTTTATGTTCTGCTGGACAACCTTTTTGGGATTATATATATATATATGCTCACACTATCCTCGATGCTCCAATGGATACTAGATCTCGTTTTATTTAAGTAATGGTCCAGATAAGAACTGTAGTGTCTACGGCAAGGAATGTTAAAAGGTGTTAATTTTCTATTATTCTTTCTCGTAATTTCATTGGTTGATACTTATAAATTCAATAGAAACCCATCGAAATAATACATTTTCTTTCGATATTTTTTGTGGTTTGAATTTATGTATGATCAAACTAACTATGGTTTAATTTCGAAGAATATCGTGTGCGGGGAAAGTTCTCAAATTTGCGATTGAAAAATCCTTTGTTTTCTCTATATCCGATTGGCTGGATGGTGGCTTCTCTGCGTTTTCACAGAAAAAAGAGCCAATGGCATAAAAAATACTTTATTTTCGAGATGTAGTTTGGACTATAGATACCTCCTAAAGCACTTAAGGAATATTCAAGCAAAATCGTATGTGGGGGAGGCTCATTGCCGCAGAACAATGCATTCTACTACAGTTCTTATCTGGACCATTACTTAATAAACTGAATATTTGGCAACCTGTCAATAAGCTTTGTATCGCTAATTGTCTCTTTTGAAAAGAATTCAAGACAAACATCACCTGATTATCTGATTAACAAGCTATCTTCTTTTATATTTTTTATACTACCCTCTTTAAATAAAGTGTTATCTATCTTTCTCAAACTCATCAATAATTCATGAGCTTTTTAGTCAATCAGAGGTCACATGCATGAATCTGGATACCCAATGAAACACTAGATGAACATCACTAGTGATTTATTTGGATATCCTAGTGATGTTCATCTGTGTTCTCATTGGGTATCATTCATGCATGTGTTGGACCTACTTAAGCAACAAGGATTACACCATAAGTATATGACTTTACATGGAGAAGTGAAGAAGACGGAAATAAATATCGGTGTCCAGAGTGTGACGAGTCATAATCCTCATGGCTGCTCTTGACTATACTAGTCCGCTGTCTTACCCACTACGCTATCAGGCCGTTTGTTGAAATAACCGTGACAAAATAACAATCACAACCCTTGTAGTCTATAATTGCATGCAATAAAATTCCAGGCAAACAATACTTTCTAATGATTTATGAATGCAGGTATTGTTTTCGATTGAGAAGTCATAAAAAAACTCGAGCTTCGTGTTTCACCAGGGAATCCAAACACCTTGAAATAATAAAAGCACGAGGCCGTATATTACATCTATATATCTAAGGGTGCGTTCGATTGACCGTATTCCGGAATAAGAATACCTAGAATGATCACTACAAATCACGTTTACTGGGATGTTTTAGCCACTGGAATAATAAACGTATCGTGAATATCATATATCAGCAAGCGTTTGTAGCTTACAGTGAAAAATATGCCCGAACCAGTGATTTCCAGAGACTATTCCATCTATTCCTATTCCGGAATACGGTCAATCGAACGCACCCTAAGACTGCTGCTTTGTACAATAAATCATTCAATGGTACATAAAATCCATAATCAGTAAAAAGGAGAGGTTGGGTCCATCATTGGCTGCGATGGAGGTATGAAGAATAGATTAATAGGCACTGATTACAAGATAATTTTAGTTTAATATATTTTTAAAAACACTGGATGACATTGTACCTGTTTTGTTGTGTCTTTCAATGTCATCCAGCTACACTAAACCTTGATGTTTCACAGACTTTGAAACACTTTTTAAATTATTCATACTGTTTAACTGATCGTTATAGCCCTATAAAGTTACACCTGAAGAGCACAAGACTTGGATGAATTACAGAGTGCTCGAAAAAGATATAATAATTTCAATTTATGGAGCCCATATTTCACACTATTTATTACAGAACTGCACGAGTGGTTTCTATTCGTAAGTTGAATTTTTATGTTGGCTAGCACTTACATGTTAGCAATTCAACTCCTAGTTTCCTTTGCTTTTGCAATGATCGTTTGCAAAGTGATTTGCTGTCTCGGGAGAGTTCTTCATCAGCAAACGTTCGGTTGGCCATAATTAATAAAAGGCAACCCTGGCTCCATGGCTGACTCCATGAGTGTGTTCACAAGAACGGCGCTATCAGTTTCGTCCGGTTTGTAGACAAAGAAAAACTTTAGCTCTTGACTTTTGAATACAATCGTTCTTTTGTTCAGTCATATTTTTAAACACACAACTCCTACTACTACAAAATACCCGTTCCGATGCCGGAGAATCGGTTTATGCTGGAAGCAATATTTTTCTTAAAACAGGAAGAAAGCGCTATGCGCAGTAACTGTTATATTTTTCTTCATCGCGCAGCCGATTTGGCTAGCCAATGAAATTTGAGCCTGGTCAGTTTGTGCCTTACCAGAGCCTCCGATTTTTCAGTTAGTTGAGGAGGCACTGGGAACGAGAATGTTGGTGGATGTTAATTGGCTACAAACAGTTAAATTCCCCTCCCTCGATGTTTGGAGACTATCTACGTCTTTACACAGTTTGTTATTCATTTGATGTATTGATTTTTATCATCCCACATGTGCGCGAGGTTCGACAGTTCATATGAAATCGCTGAAAAGTGCTAAAAATAACTAGGTTCGGTGTCACAGGGAATTTACCCCCAGGGAATTTGTCCCCCCCCCATCCCCTGGGGGTAGGATTCCTAGTAATCTTACCCCCCTAGCTGGGTAAATTTCCTAGGAATCCTACCCCCTCCAGGGAATTTACCCCCCCCCCCTCCCAACTGCTATTCATACACGGATTTAGTTTATGGCTGTTCAGTATAAAGAAACTTTCCTAAAAAATCGTAAATATCACAAACTGAAACAACTGACAAATTTAAAGCTTCTTCAGGAGTCCATTACCAGGAGCGTCCATCTTCCCCACTGTATCTGTACCCCAGCACAGAGGTAGATGAGGCTATTTTTAGCATTGCGTTTCGCGCGAAAAAGAACAAAGGTAGGCTATTCTTAGCCAATCAGATATCATTCTTCTCACTTTCAACGCGGGAATTCGAATTGCTGGTTTTCACTCAATCCCCAGAGATTCAAGTGTTGGTGCCCCAACAAAAGAAGCTAACGAGGAATCTATTGATTAAGGGCACCAACATGGCGGCAACCTATTTTCGCGGGAATTTCGAATCTAAAAATAGCCTCATCTACTCCTGTGCTGGGGACCCAACCCATAACAGAGGAACGCTCCTGGTAATGGGCTCCTGGCTTCTTAAATGTTTCTGTGAATTAATCCAAATCCTTACCCTACAATAAAAAAACATAGACTCACAGGTAAACAACGGGGTTTTAGAGCTAATTGGTGACTAGAGTTCACAGGTAAACATGCGAGTTTGTCTGTATTTATCAAAATACAATATAGCTTACCCCTATATTTCTTGAAATCTAAGTTTATTTCTTCTCCAGTTTGTACGGGGGCAGTATTCCTAGGAATTAGAAAAAAAAATTGTTGGGGGGGGGGGGGGGGGGGGGTAAATTCCCTGGGACACCGGACCAGTCAGCTAATATAAAGGTCTCTCAACGTGACACAGCCACTTCAAAACTTCAACTTTAGTTGTTGATGTTTCTGTTTTAAACAATTCGCAACTAAATTTGAATTTCTTATTGCTTAGGAGCTTGCAGTGTGCGATTCCGTAAGCTTGGTTGTTATATCAACGAAAAAAACAACTCCAAATCATCGCGTGTGAAGCTCTTTACTGATACGGACCCAACGTCTAAAGCATTCAGTGGGACGCCAGTGGACTGGGGACAGTGGGATAAGTATTTGGCGGACTCGGTGTGCCGATGTGCGGAGAGGGCTCAACAACAACAACAGAAACACTTCAGTCTTCAAAACTATGGTACGTCATGCGGTAGGAGATCTGATCATTTAGCATTTTAATATATATAATTATACTGAAACAAGCTGCATGATAATTTAGCTAGTGTATCGTATTAGGTTGCAAATGTGTTATTTACCAAGTTTTGTATCAAAACTGTTGTGGACTATTAACCACGAGATGACGAAAAACGTGGAAAATAATAAGACCTACCAACCACGGTAAATTATTCTTTTTTTTTTACAAAAAATAACAAAACGAGAAATAATCGAGTGGCATAGCCTTGAAAACGATAAAAAATGTGGAGGGAAGGGACTCCATCTAGCGTGGAGGGAGGGGATTCTATCTAGCGTGGAGAGAAGGGGTTCTATCTAGCGTGGAGGGAAGGCGTTCTATCTAGCGTGGAGGGAAGGGGTTCTATCTAGCGTGGAGGGAAGGGGTTCTATCTAGCGTGGAGGGAATCTGGCGCGCTATTCGGCAATTGATATTGTGCGAGCGATAATATAATTCGTGATAAATGGTCCTCTTATTTCCAGTGGCATATGCCGATCAGCTAGGAAACGAGAAACTGAGCAGTTGTAGTGAATAACTTTTTTACGTTTCATTAAAGTGTCTTAATGGCTTATTATAAATAAAATAACATATTGAATTGCTGTTATTACAGTTTTCTTTTCTTATATTCAATCCAGGTTTTAGAAATAACTTAAGCAACTGCAGTACTTGATTATTTTAGGAGGAATATAACCGTTGAAGCCGCATGCCCTTGTGTCTGACCTTTACAAGTCTCACATCAATGTTAGCGACTGCACATCTGTTCGTTTCATTATCCTTCATGTCCTGCAGGTGAATGCTGGTCTGAATATCACAAAGCCAGTAAGAGTACGGCGTCAAACACATGCGTGTCGACAGAGTACAAGAAGTGCCAGCCTGACGATCCCGATATGTGTGTCGGGGATAAGAGTTCAGCGTTCTTTTACGAGATAGAGGGTACCAATGACGAAGGTATTTGGCGTTGCGTGAAAGGCACAGGGATCTTCAACATCCAATATCCTTGAACTCTCATTTCACCTGGTTCGCAATTGTGTGTTGAAGCAACCAGTGTATAGTTTATGACATGCAATGATAATTTAGGGCTCAGTAAAAGATAACGTTACTGTGCAAGGAGTTGCGAGGAACGAAACATTTAAGAACTGGAGTGGACAAAATGATTATTTCAATTTTACAACAATGTCAGAGCTTGTTGCACTCTTTGGCTAATACGGTTTTCTCCCCGGGAGGGGGACTCCCTATATTGAACTGACGAGGATGCTCAACGCTCGTTTTAGAGGTAAACGTTCTAGTAACCGTATCTTATTGGGGATCCTGTTCGCACGAGTTAGTTACGCAACCCGAATCGTACCATTTAGGAGGGTCTGAATGGGGGGTCTACATGTCTGTTGTCAGTTAAATTTTTGGCCATTTGTCAGTTGTCAGTTAGCTCTAGTTAATCATTGCTAGAGAAAATTTACAATGTTTGACCACAAGCACCAAATTTGTCAGTTGTCAGTTATTTTTCGGTTGTCAGTTGTCAGTAAAAAAGTCGTCATTTGTCATTTTTCAGTTATTTTTAAGGCCGTTTGTCAGTAGTCAGTTAACCCCATTCAGACCCTCATTTAGGGCTTTAGAATTATTTATTTTAAGGTTCTTTTACAACACGTGATTAATTACGCATGTCTTTTAGGGATCAAAATCATGTTGGTTCTTAAACCTCCTTTAATTTAAGCGTACCTTTTTGTTTTTGTTTTTTCAAAATAATCGCTGATTTTGGTACTGGAGGGGAGGGAGTTTTCTCACTATACAACGAGTTTAACCGGTGACAACCATGATTTTTATAAGTAATACCATGGCACCGAGGGAAATTAGTGCCGGATTAAATCCCCCCGAGGCTCGCGGGGAAATTTAATCACTAATTTCTCGAGGTGCCATGGTACAACTTTGTAATACTATGATCGCCGAGAAAATGGACTGTTTTGCGAGTGCTTCTGTTTAATTCTGTTTGCTGAGTCATGGCACAGCACTGCTGCAGTCTCCCTTGAGATGCATTTTCTCAAAACAATACGTTATAAAAACAGTGCACATGTTTTATGCATACAATCATTAATTCAAATTCGTTTCAAGAAAGTGAATTGTCTTGTTCACTCTGACCAACTTTATTGTTGAACGTGGCTGAACGTTTTGCTTTCGTGTCTGATAAAGCGGTGGATAGTGTGAGGGATGGTAGGGTCCCAGAAAACACTAAAACACACAGTTTGAACTCTAACAAAAAATCTACAATAAACTGGCAACAACAAACCTGGAAAGGGGACTGTGACGCAATTTATGTGCTTCATGTTGCGCATGCGCAAACTGCAAAAGTGTCCCACATGGATAAAACCGTGGGTTTATGACTAGTACTCAAGAGATTGAGCAGAAAACGAAGGAATCCGAGGCGATCATGGTATTATAATACTGAATTGCCCTTTAATTTTCAGTGAGCCAATGTGTTGTGAAATATGAAAAGGTTGGCTGTTTTAAAGACAACGAGCAAAATCCAAGACCGCTTGGTGACTTGATAACAACAGATGTGAGTAAGGCATCTCAAATGTACAGTGACAGGCCAATCAACTGGGGACAATGGGATTCTTATCTTACCGACGTGGTTTGCCGATGCGCCGAGAAGTCCAAGGAATTAGGATACACCTACTTTGGATTACAGAATTATGGTAATACGACACACATTATTTTGTACCGTTTTTGCGAAATTATCATTGGAATATAACTAGGTGACGTCACACCTCTAATCACTACCAGTAATGCCATTTTCGTTTATCATCGCAAGTTAAGTTTAAAGTGCCCCATACCCCATTTTTGTTAATTTCTTCACATAAATTCTTATAATATTTCTAGTTCTCTGGAATAGATAGGAATCCACTACACTACAAGCTACGTTGATTGAAAGAGGCGAGACAAAAAATAAAACAATACGAAGTCTTGTGAACAGTAATTTTATACAACTATGCACTAGGCAATCCTAGATCCTAGAGTGATTCCACTTAACCCGTGAAATATATTTATTACGCACTCTTACTCTCTAATTCTTTTGTTCTCTTTTGTGTTTATCTTGGTATTACACAGTAACTAATAGTTTATGTTTCACGGGTCAAGTAAAATCACTCTAATGATTTATTAAAATATATATTGTTATTGCGTAGCACGTTATCAAGCTGAATTTTGTTGTGAAGCAAATTAAGTCCTCATTGAAACCTTTCCTCCTAATCTATATTTATATATTGATTGAAATTGCTGAAAATGATACGTGTTCGTTCTAATATAAGGCGGTCGTCGTCTAATTGAGTGTTGCAGTCAATCCCCAGAGATTCAAATGACAAAGGGCATGGCGGCCATGTTGGTGTACCTAACAAAAGAAGCTAACGAAGAATCTTTTGTTAAAGGTATACCAACATGGCCGCCGTGACGTCATGTGCAACCCATCTATTTCTCTCAAACAAAAGATAGTGATGAGGTAGGATAATCAGGAAAAAGTCTGTCATAAATAAAATTATCCGTAACAGTCCCTTGCGCAAAAGGCAATACAAGGTGGCGTTCAATGTTGCAATAGACTTGTCTCTATTACATAACAAATATGAATTTCAAAATGTAAAACCTAGAAAACGCGAGTCTTTAATAGACTTGGGTCATATCATATAACTCGTGTGATCTATTTGGCTGAGGAATATAACTTGATTCATATAATCCTCTTTTTAATATTGTCGAGAGATTAAGTAAAACGTCCTTTGGTTACTTTCAATCATCAAAGCCCTCAAAACATCTTTAGGACAATAACATTATTTAATGATCATTAAAAATAAATTGGCTTTGAACAGAGACCTCACTGCAGGTAACCGATCGTTACTGTTGTGTTTCTGATAGAGGTGAACCTAGCTTCGTTCCCAGGCTTCTACTCACCTAGTCGTACCATCATGCAATCGTAAAGTATTTGTTTCTAAATTGGCGGCCGTTTTGACTCCCTTGTAAGAAGCGTGACAAAACCTTCGGGATTAACTCTCGCAAAGGGAAATATAGGTATTTCTGGAGTTGGTTTATATTTGTGACCTACGTAAAGCACCTACGGCAGAAAATGTCGACTTAGGTTTCACACTCCATAGACCTCTCAAACTGACTGCCATATAGACCTCTCAAACTGACTGCCATATAGACCTCTCAAACTGACTGCCATATAGACCTCTCAAGCTAACTGCCATATAGACCTCTCAAACTAACTGCCATATAGACCTCTCAAACTGACTGCCATATAGACCTCTCAAACTGACTGCCATATAGACCTCTCAAACTGACTGCCATATAGACCTCTCAAACTGACTGCCATATAGACCTCTCAAACTGACTGCCATATAGACCTCTCAAACTGACTGCCATATAGACCTCTCAAACTGACTGCCATATAGACCTCTCAAACTAACTGCCATATAGACCTCTCAAACTGACTGCCATATAGACCTCTCAAACTGACTGCCATATAGACCTCTCAAACTAACTGCCATATAGACCTCTCAAACTGACTGCCATATAGACCTCTCAAACTGACTGCCATACAGACCTCTCAAACTGACTGCCATATAGACCTCTCAAACTGACTGCCGTATAGACCTCTCGATTTCGCTTTCAAGAGGTTTTGGCCAGGCTTCTTGGCGTGGGGCTAAACCGAAACAGTGACGTCACAATGCCCTGCCGCGCTAAAACGATAAACCTGGGAACTAGGCTAAAGGTGAACTGATTCACCTGCAGCTCACTGAATGCACCACCTGCTGTGATGGTGCAATTGATTGAACAATTACTGCATATTTGATGTATTTGATATATTTCATATGACGATTATATTTTTAATAACTAGTTTTCTTCTTTTAAGACACAAGTGCGATTTAGATTAAACAGGACAAGTCAGCTTCATAAACGTTTTTCAGAGATTAATTATTGTGTTAACTTTGGCTATATCCGATTTAGCCGACATTGTAGTTTTAAGTGTATACAAATCTGTTAGAAAGGTATCGTACCGAAGACATTCAGTTGAGAACGATTGCTTCATAAATATTTCCTCAAATCCTTGACGTATAAGATCTCCCTGAGGATCCCAGAGTGAGCTAGAAATCATCTATTGGCTTCAATTTATGATCTTGAACTTCTCAACTATGCCAGCTAGTGCCAACTCAATCGGAACATGAAAATAAATAACTTCAATGCACATATTTCAGTTTATGGGCAAGTAAGGTGTAATTCAAGTAATTCACTCTTCAGCTCACATGGCTGCCATGTTGGCTATAAATAATAGGTTTCACAAGGTCAGCCTTGAACTGAGCAGTTTCAAAACGAGTTTAGCCTCACAAAACAAAGGTTTTTTATCCTTCGAGAATAGTCAATTCAGATTTAATTCCCAATCAATACCTCTTTGTAAAAATGTGCACTGGCTAAATTTGATGCCATAAAAATCACACAGTTTTGGCTTTATTATAGCTTTTTGCATATAATATTGTTCCTTGAAGTTATTTTCCCCTCCTAATGTTAGCCTGAAGGCTGCAAAAAGCTCCGAGAAACCAAGGATTTTACAGTTGACGATTTGGACGAGCATGAGACTGGGTCGGGTTACGTTTTATTCACTACTTTTACCCCCCAGGGCATGGGAAATTTAGTCCAAGATGGCGGAAAGGGAGAAGGAATAGACATTTCGCGCAGTTTTACGCGTTTCAGCGAGATTTGGAGCATTTGGCAATTACGTAAGGCAGAATATATTTTCGCTGCATCGAATACGTATTTCTTTAAAACTATACTATAAAACGGTGTAATTAGTCGATATACTACTACGAACAAACGTTAGCTTGGAAACTGACGTACGATAGCCAATTACGAAAATATAATTGACATTTGCTCACCCACAAAACAATTTCTGTATTATTGAAAAAAAGTTAGAGTTTAGCATTTTGCAAGCTAAGGATTCCAAGTATCAATAATATCTTCATGACTATGGAAAAAATCCAAAGAAATACTGTACTTTCGAATAAAACAACTTTTTGTCTTTTTTACACCACAGGGGGAAATTTATGTAATGACAAAGCTGTTACCATGTTGCTGTTCGATATCCATGTCATCAGTACAGAAAATTTCAAACAAGAGCTCTTCATTGCTGTTTAGATTTGTTTTTGAAATTGTCCCAAAAAAATCAAGAAATAGCCGGTGCAGATACCTTAACGTCAATAACCAAAAAAGTGAAAACAAGTTTACATATAGCTCCTTCCCCGTGCAATAATAGTAATGATAATTAAAAGACTATTTATGAACAACTGTTACATGTATTCACCAGGTGACTGCTGGTCTGGTCTAGAGGCGGAAAAGACTTACAACAGTGACGGATCATCTAATGACTGTATTGCTAAGGACTTCAAGCCCTGTACCCGCAACACACCGGAGAATTGTGTTGGCATTGCTAGATCTAGCTATGTCTACAGAATACAATCAGTGCGTAGAGTGAAACGATCTAAACTTCCTGTTTATCGCCAAATCCAGCAAACAGGACGAACAATATGAATTCTGAGGAAGTACTCATACAGGGTATAAAAAATGCATAAACACTGTCTTGATGAAAATGCCATACAGTATTGGGTCGAAATTCAATTCCTTTGAGTTTTGCAATAGCAATATTATAGGAAAATCACATGCTTGACAACTGAAGGCAATTCCATGAAAAATTGCAAAAGAAAACCGATATTTTGCTAAGTTATAAATAGCGCGCGTTGCCTAGCTACAGTGGTGATTCCACTCAATCACCACTCCTCGCAGCCAATCAGCGTCTGATTTCGCAAACGCACGAGTGAGATTCAGCTGAGACTATTTGGTTTTAAATAATATACACACTATGCATAACTCGCGCGGTCACAACACGAAAAAGAGGCCGGTAGGTCCTCTGGAATGTTGAAGTTGAAATACTAGCAGGAGGTGTTAAACGTGTTGAACATGATTGTTTATAATGGTAATAGAACTGAGTGGAGTGCAATTTGGTCTGAAATCATACGAGTGATTACAAAATTGCACGACCGCGAAGCGGGAGTGCAATTTGTAATCAAGAGTATGATTTCAGACCAAAATTGCACTCCACTCAGTTCTATTACCACTTAATTATATTCATTTTGAAATCTTAACAAACGATAAGCGTTCGTAAATTTGATTTTTTTTACAACAACAAACTAGAAAAGTCAAGCGGGTAGAGCTTTGAGGAAGGCAATTAAAATCTAAGAGCGTGCGCGAGCGATCACGCAATCCCTACGCTGTGAAATGGCTTCTTAAATTCTGCTTTTTGATTGGTTCAGCAAAAGGATGCAATAACAGACACAAAATGATGCAATTTAGGCTGAAATCACTGCTGCTTTTAACCAATCAAATTGCAGGAAACACCAATGATTTCAAAATGAATATAATTAAGTTGAAAAATGTTGCTAATTTGTCCTTATTTATCCTTTATTTTTCTTTATAGCACAACCAGCCAGGCGCATAGCAAATTAACGGCATTGTTTCACTGAACATTCGTTCAGTGAATTTCACAATCTCCCCGGGCGCTTCAATTTCAACATTCCAGAGGACCTACCGGCCTCGTTGACAGGACTTATGCATAGGGTCTATTGCTATTGCAAAATTCAAAGGGATTTCGACCCAACTTTATTTCGGGTTGCATATTGCTTCACTTTTTAACTGAACATGCCTAGTTATTTATTTGTTCAACCAACGTGGCTCGGTTGCATCTAAAGTTGCATTGTAAAATCTACGGGCATTGGAAAGGGTGATTCAATAAAGGTATAATTAAAAAAAGCGAATAAAAACACCATATTATGAAATGTATTTGGTTGAATTAATCCAAGTGTTCACTGACTAAAAACTAGTTATCGATATGCATGGGCATAACTAGCACTCGCCAAAACATGGCACTTGTCTATATCCCACCTCCACCCCCTCCCCCCCTCCCCGCAACCCCCAAAGATTATAAATTACAATATATGATAAAAAGTATTTCAATCTTAAGCAGCGACCTACATTTACACTTCAAAAATGTTGAAGCACGTTGAAGCTTCCGGAGCCACGCCCTGCCGTAGATCTCGCTCATTTCAGTCGGGATTTTAATTTGGCGCTTCCAGACCTCCGCCTCTATAAACGTCCGTCATGAAACTCTTGCTACGGCTCTGATACTTGGGGGGAAAACACATCAATGTACTAAATGGAAACATATATCTAATAATGGAAGTCGTAACAGCTAGATCAACCGTCATGCTTTGCGCGCTATGACCGCCATTTTGTCACAGTTGAAAACTTAAGTTGGTTTTGTACGAGTTGTCTTCCAATACTGATTTCGAAAATCTTTACAATCCTGTTGTTTTGTTTGATATAGTCTCAATTTGAATCTTGTTTTTGGAAAGTTTCTTTCATAGTTTTCCTGTTTGATAGTTTCACGAAGCGAAAATAAACAAAAGGCCGCTAAGCATCACGGTTGGTCTATATTCTTTAAATTACTCATGTAGTTTGTTAATTTCCTTTGACGAGCTGAATCGGCTTCATTGACTCTAGTGATGATTCTACGCGAAGAAAGTTTTCTCTAAAACTGTAGTAAAGTCATACTTAAAAAAGGGTTAAATACGTTGGATGTTTCTCTTCATTTTATAATTATGTTATGAGCCAGAACGTCAATGATACGTCTTGCTGGTCAGAACAATAGTTTTGTTTCAGGTTTTGTTTTGTTTTAATGGTAAACGATTGAGTAAACCCGTATATTTGAACTCATTCACCTTGGTATTAGGTTGTCAACAACGTTCTTTGATTTTTACAACGGCTACCGGTAATTATTGGATAACAACACTGTATAGAGACTGAAAGTAAACAAGTAAGAATACAATACACAACTGATCCTAAGTCATTATTCTATGGTAATCACAAACAAAGCGACTGGATTGGAATTTCGGTGTTTATTTCATGAAAGCAGCCTGGCTTAGGCCAATGCTAGGAAATGATTTGGCCGGTTTTACCTTTGCAACAAAACTACTAATTAAAGTCTGTAATGACACTTTTTATGTTGAACATTCTTATTAAAGAATGGGTAATCTGAAGAAATTGAATCATATCAACGCCGGGGTAGGGTTTAAAGTAGATTTTAAGAGCACAGTTTATGTTGCACGATGTTGTACATGTCCAAAGCATAGTTTCAGCTTGTTAGCAGTTAACAAACATTCCACTTGCAAACGTTTGGATGCCCTTCAATCTTTTATTTAAACTCGTACTATGCATATAATCACTAGTCATTCATTTTGTTTTCCTTTCCTAATTGTAAAATATTGCATGTTTGTTGTTGTTGTTGGGCTCCAAAGTTGATTTTTAGGATATAAACCAGTTTCCTCTTTTCATCATTTTTATTCGAATTTCATAATACTTTATTTTTACTGCCATCAATAGATCTCGATTTTTTCCCTTTTTGTCTTATCTATTATACGCATCTCTATTTCGGCTGTCAGCGCAAACGCGCCCATCCGGATCAAATTCTGCTCTCTGTAATAAAAACATTAAAAAATCAAGCCTTTCCAACATTGAATCTCAGCGAGGAATTCTCCAATGATTCACCCTTCATGGTTCTCAGTTTCAAATATATTTTCTATGAGATCACGAGTCAATTGCTTTAGTGTCTCAAGAACAAAGAAGGGCGGTGCGCTGTCAGGGAAACAGCAAATCATCAAGAAGAGAAACAACACGAGACACTACTTGTAAATCTTACGTTATTACGTAGAGAATATGACATTATAACGTCTGTTCCAAAGCTCTTTCCTGTTAAAGAGAGGGAAGGAGAAAATTACGTGAACGTCATGGGGAAAACGGGCACAAGTTTACTCGTTGTCGTCCTGCTGTTTTTAATCGGGGAGTGGAAATCAACAGCTTCAAGTGGTATGTACTTATAGGTATTATAAATATACAAATATTGATGATAAATCTCGAGTCAGTCTTCTTCTTATTATTATTAGATTAAATGACGGTTGCAATAGTTGAATATATTTGACCATCTTTTTATATCAGCCATTTTATATATTACAAATTTAGTTGATATTGATTTATCTTGTAAAGAAAAAAAACACGGGCATAATGAATTTGGTACATCTTAGTAGCCGTAATCAATCGATTACTGCATTGGCATGAAGTTCAGTACATATGTATCTTTTGTTTAGAACACATGCTTCCGGAAACAGTCTTTTTAACTCATCATATTAGTTTGATTAAGGAATTACCTCTTTTTCTTTGTGATGGTCTCAAATGGTTATGAGATGGGATATTTTTGATATTAATATAGGAGGCGCGAAACCATTCATGCATTTGACGTGTTTGACAAGATCAAAATAGAACCACAAGCAAAACATAGAAAGGACATTACTCGCGCACCGTTATATTATAAAACCGATTCATACACTATATTAATATTAAATATATATGTGAATATTTTGATAATTTCTTATCAACAAAAACAAGTATTACAGTTCTCTACAACAAAATACGAAAAAGTATTCCAAGTAGAATTTTCTTGATCTTCTTTCTCATGAGTTAGGTAAAATGGGAATAACAATACGTTAAAACCTTTGCGTGCGGTATTTTTAGACTGCTATTATCATTTCATTTCTCCGTATGCACAGAGTACCCGGGGAGCTGTTGGGTAAACAGGAAGAAATATTTGTGTACTAATGTACTACAGCTTGTAATTTTTTATGGTCAGTCAAATATTAAGAACAACAGAACAAAAGTCCCGTCATGTGACCAAGAGACCAGGTGATGGTCTCTTGGATTAACTTAATTATTTATTTATCGAATAATAGAAATTATCTTTCCCAGATGACGGAAATTACAAATATGAAGTGGAGGTCGAGCCGCTTAAGTATTCACCGGAAGAAGCGGAATATGACGGTAAAACAATAGATGATGTTGCGACGACAGACTCTCAAGCAGGGTCTGAAAAAAGCGTTCTCACTGACTCTCAGGTTCCTCAGTGGTGGCCTCTGAAACAACAAGATCCACAACCGCAACCTCAGCCGCAGCCACAGCCGCAACCGCAACCGCAGCCACAGCCGCAGCCGCAGCCGCAATCGCAATCGCAATCGCAATCGCAACCGCAGCCGCAACCGCAGCCGCAGCCGCAGCCGCAACCTGCACCACAACCACCAACCTATGGTCTCACTTTAAGTCCCGGAAAAGCGGTTCAATATCAAGGTAATAGACTTTATAAGTCTTAGAATTAAATAGGGTTATCTTGTTAACGATCTTAAATGTATATGCAGTGAGAGGAGAAACTACAGGGAAGAAATGGCCCGCAATATGTGTTGTAAGATCTGGAAAATGGCATGGAAATGAAATGGTTTGGTCTGTTACACGGGAGTTTTGTTTTGTTTCAGTTAAATAAGTATCAATATAGGTAAACCTAAACCAGATACTAGCATATAGTACAGCGGTGTGCTAAACAACCAAATAAACAATCATAAAAATAACAAAACATTCAATTGACAAAAAAGCAAATGTACTTATTGAATGAGGTCCTTGAACTCCTCAGGGAACGTTGACCCTTACGCACCGCACGTTTGTTTTTATCCTTAGGTGGATGTCATATTGCTATGGACATCGTACTTATCTTCCAGTCGTCTTACTCAATCACTGAAACGGTTTGGAACGCTGTTAAAGTCGCAGCGAAAAATCTGATTGATAGCCTGGATATCTCGCCGGAGGGAATTCACATAGCGATCGTAACATACAGCACTGATGTGGAGACATTTTATATGTTTGACGCAAATGCAGGGAAGGAAAAATTAAAACAACTGATTGATGGACTACAGCTCGGTGGGCAATATGCACGCACCGACATTGGCATCAGGGTGGCCAAAACCCATGTTTTTGTAGCCGCTGCTGGTGCTAGAATGCAGATGCCAAAGGCTCTCGTTTTATTCAGTAATGGAAGAAGTATGGGTAAGAATAATATTTTAGATTTGTAACTTATGTGATTTGAACCGAAATCCTTTAGTTTTCCGCTTCAAAGGAAAACAAATTTACTCAGTAACCGACTTGTCCTGATATTCCAGAATTTGCAATATTCGGAAATTATCTGTCAGTACCTCTCGTCATTTATTATTATTTTTATGGACTCAAATTAATACAATAACAGCAATAGCTATTTATCCAAACTCTGTAAACAAGCGTTAAGTAACTTAATTAAGCGCCGGTCTGTCGAGCGGGAGCCGATCGCGGGTTCAAACCCCGGCCGGACCAACACTCAGGGTCTTAAAATAACCGAGTAGAAGGTGCTGCCTTTACATAACAGTAAACGGTTAGACCCTCACGTATTCTCAGATAAGGACGTAAAATCGTAGGACTAGTGTCCCCAATTAGTTGCAAAGCTAAATACCTTTGACACTTTTAAAATTAAATAAAGTTTAATTAAAATTAAATAAAGTTACTTACTTAATATATCTTATTTATAACTGTGTATTCCTGTCTCAATAGTTTATCCACATGTACAGAAAACATGATCATTACCATGTGAAAGAGCATGTCGATATTAGTGATGTTGTGATATTAGTATAGATCTTATTCATAACTGTGTATTCCCGTTTCAATAGGGTATTCACATGTACAGAAAGCATGAACATGACCATGTGAAAGAGCATGTCAACATTAGTGATATTGTGATATTAGTATAGATCTTATTCATAACTGTGTATTCCTGTCTCAATAGTTTATCCACATGTACAGAAAACATGATCATTACCATGTGAAAGAGCATGTCAACATTAGTGATATTGTGATATTAGTATAGATCTTATTCATAACTGTGTATTCCCATTTCAATAGGGTATCCACATGTACAGAAAGCATGAACATGACCATGTGAAAGAGCATGTCAACATTAGTGATATTGTGATATTAGTATAGATCTTATTCATAACTGTGTATTCCCGTTTCAATAGGGTATCCACATGTACAGAAAGCATGAACATTACCATGTGAAAGAGCATGTCAACATTAGTGATCTTGATATTAGTCAAGGGCACCCAACGAGTACTTTTTGAAATTCGTTTGAAACCAGTTGTCTACAGCTTATCTAGCCATTTTAAGGCGCCTACTATGTCTTTTGACGTATTCTAGAAAGCTATTAGCTGTTCGGACAGTAGGTGGAAATCGGGTCAACCGAAAATACTATGGCAAAATATTCCCGGTCTACGAATTTGTTAGTAGTCTAGAACATAACAAGAATTTTCTAGCCCAAGTAATTTCATGTTGCAAAGTTTTGTGGAGGTACGAATTTTTTAGGGATTCTTTTTTCCTGTTCTGACTGTATTGATCAGACGAATTGGGACGTACGAATATTTTAGGGAAAACTTTTTAGTCTCCCTTTTCTTCTATAATTTTCTAGGGATTGAAAACAAATTTTCTAGCCAGTATTTCAGAAAACAATTTACTAGGGACAATTTTTTTCAAATCCGAAAGTTTTAGGCTAACTTACTCTCCCGAACAGCTTTTTAACCGAAAACTTCGTTGGGTGCCCTTGATTAGTATAGATCTTATTCATAACTGAGTTTCCAATAGTTTATCCACATGTACAAAAAGTACAAAAAAATAACATTGCTACGTGAAAGAGCATGTATTAATGATTTGTTAAAATTTCAATGCTGTAGCTAAAAAGCGTAGGTTTGTATGAGAAAAACAATGGACGTCTTTCTAGCCTCGGTTTCATGTATTTTCTGCATTTGAAATACATATAACTCAACAGCAATTCTACACATTACTATAAAACTGAACACAATTTCTAGTTTAGATATGATCTTTTATGTGTTAGCATCAGTTTTCCTCTACAGATTAAAGTGCCTATGAACAATACATTTTTATTTTAGATATCAATTCTAAATCAAGTGAATAGTAGAATGGTAAAATATATTTTGCTTTGAATGCTGTGCCGCTGAGTTTAGGAGGTTTTAATATCCAAAATGCTAATTATATGACGTCAGGGGAGGCATCTGCAATCACTTCTTAGTGGTTGTGAATGGGCATTTCTACTGAGATAGGAAAACAAATGTCTAACATAATTTTATTTCAACCATGGGTATAACACTGATAATTTGAAAAATTTGTTTAATTGTAACACAAAATTTTGTATAACAATTGTGCCTCCCCTGACGTCATGTAATTAGCATTTTGGATATTAAAACCTCCAATAACTCAGCGGCACAGCATTAAAAGCAAAATATGTATTGTACCATTCTACTATTCACTTGATGTAGCATTGATATCTAAAATAAAAAAACAATGGGTGAAAGGCACTTTAATCTTCCAAATTATGCAAATTAGGAGGCGGCCACAAGTGAGGGCTATTAGAGACTGTGGTATGTAATCAACTAAAGTCGATTGAGGTATGCTAACCGCCGTGGAAAGTGAGTAGCACCTGACGTTTCGAGCGCTAGCCCTTCGTCAGAGCAAAAAAGGGACTGGGTTGGGATGCACATATATTTCACGACCATCATATGATTTTATGATAGCAAGCATCGTCTTTGGAAACTATAAGTGTATTTTGAGTATGATTAAAAATTATAGAAACAAGATCGTTTCGTTTGCAAGCAAATGCTGCGTCCTCTTCGCGCTACTGATTAAAAGCGAAGAACAAATCGCGTCAATTCATGATTCGATAATTCCCATTCAATTGTAATCATTGAGAGCATTTTCAATATATATATATATCAATTGATCTTATAGGCCCAGTAACTACTTACCAATGGAGAAAGGACCTGGAGATGCAATTAGACGGTCTCAGGAATATGGACGTGAAAATTTTCTGCGTTGACATTGGTAATGCAGACTACTCTGAGCTGAACTGGATAGCAGGAGATCGCTCCAGGGTCTTCACGATCTCAAGTGTTGGAGTGCTTGCACAAAGCATACTTCGTGACAGTAGGAGAGTTTGTCCAGGTATGTGTAATATCACTCAAAAACTGCTTCGATGATCAGTGCTAAATTTAAAGTGTACATGTGTGGTCAAAAACTGTAATCATTAAAATCGATTCTGCACTGAAGTGAGTAGTTGAATGGTAGAATATTTCATGATTTGAGTGTTGCGTCTATGAGTTATAGAGGTTTATATTTCCAATATGCTGATGACGTGACGTCACAATATGCTAATGTCGTGCGTAAATTTGAAGTAAATTCGGGAATTTAATGTTATTTCTTTCTCCTTGTGAATGAAACCTTTTTCTGATTTTGACAAAATATTTGGTAAAATCACTGAAATATAGCTTCAAATGTGACAAACTAGATGTTTACAAAAGGTAATGTATCTCTACTAGCATGTTTTGTATAATAAATGAAGACCACTTTTATGTCACCGGCTGGAATTAAGAACTACAAAACGTTTCCGTTTTTACATGGAGAATTCTCAAGTTGTTATGTAAGGTCGAACAAAAAAAACGTCTTGAATTACGAAAAATCGACATCTACGAGATTTCGAGACTTACCGACTTTTTGCGAGACCATCGGCCGTTTTTCTTGACACCATTCGCCACCGTTTCACAGCAGGCTTCAGGCAAGAAAATGTCCGACTGAAAAGAAAACACGAGCGAGAAGCGACATGCAGAACTCAGAATTAAGCTCTAACCTCGCGCGGCTGCTAACCTTTTTGGATTCAGCAATTGCATTGAAAGATACCCAACAGGCCTCTCTACATCAAAGGAATCTAAATAAGCTCTAATCCGACATTCTACGGCTTTCAAATAGTCATGACAAGTATGATGCCTGACGAAGGGAAATAAAGATCTGAAACAACACGGAAAGGAATTAGCGGAAAAGAAAAACGGAGGGTCTCGCAAACAGTCGGTAAAGTCTCAAAATCGCCTAAATAAAGCATAACCGCAGTGCCGTATTTATCATTAGCGGTAGTTATTCTACTCACAGGTACGGTACCGCTAACAATAAATATATTTATAATATTTATTAATAATTCATGAGAGTACTGGCCAATCCCATGTGCGGAACGACACCACATGATGGCCTCTGTATTCCCCATACAAACCTGATTAATAAGACATCTCCATTCAGGTTCTGTATCGATATACAGACCCCAAGTTCCGTGATACAGATCCCATGGTCCGTAAAAGCTCAAGTAGTATTCAGTATCACTGACCTCCCCTATCCCGGGTCAGGTGAAAAGACAAAAGTAAATGTGCTCTCTTATTCGTTTCACACCGTCTCTTCGATGTGGGACCTGGTTTTCTGAACGCTGCGCTCTGCTCTCTTATGACATACATCCCGTCTCTTCGATGTGGGACCTGTTTTTGTACACGCTGCATGTCCGTGGCGCAAACTATTTTGCCGAAGCCTTATTTTACGCTTTTCATCAATATTTCAGTTTTATAGGGTTCATATCATAAGTACTTTACAATATTCGCCGAAGCGGCTCGCCATTGTAAATCCCATACAATTCGTTCGCTCATATTGTAAATAGTACTACTACGTCTGTGTATGTTGCTTGTGTTAAGCTGCTAGTGTGAACCAGGCTTTAATTTCTAAACTATCAAACTCCTGAAGCTAATCTAATATTCCTTTTTTCCAAAGCAGAGAAAGTGTGTACGAGCACACCGGCTTCCTGCACTCCAGCTGTACAATCCTGCACACCTATTACTACAACATGTGAAAAGACAATTGACGTTACTACAACATCTTACATCAGAACAACTGATATATGTAGTGTTACCACTACAGAAACCACGACATGCACACCGATGGCTACGTGCTATCCTGCCCAAGCACCATCTTGTGTCAACTTATTCCTTATACAAGATTGTAAAACAATCACTAATACAGTGACATGCACTGAAAGCCAGATAGTTCCAGAGACTGAGTCCATCACTGCAACGATAACAGCAACGATTGAATCAACGGTGAACCCAATGTTAACCCTTTCTACAAGCATTATCCAGCCTTTAACTACGACAGTTTATGTTACTACAACAATCACGGAAGAGCCTTCCTCTAACGTGTCAGTTACGGCTACAGTCTCGGCTACCCCTACCGCGTCGATCTCGACTCCCGTGTCGGAAACGGCCTCTCCTCCGGTCGAATCAACTATGGCTACGGTCTCAACTCCTGTGTCAGAAAAGGTGATGGCATACAACAGAAAGAACATGACGTGTATGGGTGCACGTAGCCTGCTATGCAGATATTTTTTCACTCTCATAAATTCGAAGAAAAAAGTAACGTCTGCTTACCTGAACGCTTTATTAGTTTCCAAAATGCACATCTCATTGTGTTATGGACCAATCAGATTTCACGTTCCATATCCTGGAAAGTGACGTAATAATTTGCCATTGACCAATCATAGGAGAGTATTCACTGGCGCGCCAATTCACTAAAATTCTAACAATGGCTTTAATTGGGCAGAAAAATAAAACAAATGTGCACGTGCTGATGTCGTGCTTGCACATTGGAAACTAATTAAGCGCTCGGGTAAGCAGGCGTTACTTTTTTTTCGAATTTATGAGAGTGAAAAAATACGTCTGCATAGCAAGCTAGCGTGCACGCGGAGATGTAACGGAATTTAAAGTTGGAAATTGAATATTTTACGCGTTACGGCAAAAATTCAGACTGATGATTGAGATAATTGGGAAAATCACAAGTTCCCATAAACGGGAGAATTAAATGTAAATGACAGGACGGCGTTAAATAGCCATACTGAAAATCGAGCAGGCGATTCAATCTTTCACAAACTAGTATAATTTCTTACTTATTATTATCAACATACGCGGCCAAATATAGAATCGCCCTCATAAACACGCGCGTGTATCGGGCTGCAAATGGATATCATTGGCTCTTACTTCATTTAGACCAATCAGATTTTGCTACTGACGCGGGAAGCCATTCAGCTGTAATCTCGCCAAAGATTGAAGTACTCAGGAAAGGAACCTCATCCAAAGCAATACGCAAACGTATATGTTGCGTAGAGGAGGATTTGAGCTCCCGTTGCCATGGTAACTTAGACCTGAACGCAATATGTGCCTCAACCTGAGTACTTCATTCCACAACCCCTTTACCCCACAAGCTGTTGTATGTCTCAGGTCTACGGCAAACGTCGAACTAGCCATGAACTTAATTCATCCGAACCTATTAATCTTTGCAATAGGCTCATGGATAGTACGACGTTTGCCGCAATTGAGATCGACCTATTCAATAGGTACGAGTCCAGCATGAGGTTCGAGTAGCCAAGTCGGGAATTACGATTCTGGTGCGACTTTACGGCAAACGTCGTTCTTAACACGCGCCGAACTAAATTCATAAATTATGTAAAATAATAAATAAATCATGCAAATAGTATGGATTGTGCCAAAACCGTGAAAACAACATCTCCCAAACACTGATCCCCCCTGGTGATCATGCGCTGTACAAAGGCGATCTCGAAGGCGAAATGGCGGCCTATCGGAAGTGATTGCCGCATGACGCTCTGTTTCTGTTTTGGACAATCATTTTCCACAGAAAGGCCTTTCTTTAATATATTCGACCCAGCGCGTATTTCGCCATATCACTAACCGCGGGCGAAAAGTGAAATGCTCCAGGACACGTGTTAGTTCCCGTGATTTAATTAGGTGCAAGTGAATTAAGATCGACATAACGGTTCGACGTTTGCTGCCACGTCGGCCCTAAGTCGATCTTCTACCTAACCTATTTTTTAATAGGATCGGCGCGACTTAACTTCGACGTTTGCCGTAGGCCTCATTTATTTCAATGGGTTAGGAGCATTAACCCATAATAAGAAATAAACTAGGTTAACCAAAATAAGCGAGGTTGAAAAAAATTACCTAGGTTGAACAAAATAAACTATAGTTTGAAAAAATAACCTAGTTTGGACAAAAATAAACTAGGTTGGAAAAAATAAACTAGTTTGGACAAAAATAAACTAGTTTTGACAAATTTAACCAGAAGTATTTTAATTTTATAAACTATAACATATATAAAATACATATAGCGGTGAAAAAGGCAATTTTTTATTTTGACCAACATAGCCAGAATTCATTTGGGCTTGTATTTTGATAATAATACTAATAACATGACTTTAGTCGGGTGATGGTTTTTCAGCCCTTGTAGTACTCGCTTCGCTCGGACTGCAAATGGTACTACGCGGGAATCCTGTGGTACTGTGCGGGCTGAAAACAACAATATGCCTTGCAAACGTCATGCTGTTCCCTTATTATCAAGGAATCCAAATGCTAAATATCACTTCAACTGTCCTTACTTACTGAAACTGATTATCTAACGATGTAAAATTAACTGATGCTTTCTTGTTCGTTGAAAGATTTCCACATCAACGATAACAGTCACCAGAACCATTACAGCAACAGCGAGTAGTACGGCTGTCACCACGACAACGGATACTACAACAAGCACTGAGACCCAGACCTCCACGCTTATTAGTACAAGTGTTGTTACAACGTGTAGCGGGTATTGTCCAACTACAAGTAAGTGCGAGGAATCACCACGCTTATTCAACTATCACGAGGTCTGTACAGAGAAATACCAGACCGAGGTCTTTTCACGGTACAGACGGAGCCGTTAGGTGAGGTATGTAAAAAAAAGACTGAGGTCTGATATTTCTCTGTACAGACCCAGCACGAGAGGTTAAGTCTCGTTATTATAATATGGCTTTTTTCATTTTGGTTTAGTGTATTTTCTACAGTCACTAGCTCTTCAATGAAAACAATCGTAATTTCGGTGACATGCATTGTCTTCGATATTGCGGTATTGCATGGCATGCAAATGTTATTACTATTCATCACTGTAACATTCGTATTTATTGCTGATTATTTCGACGAGGCTCTTCAATGCAGCTCGCTGTTCTATGCTGACTGCCTTTTCGAGGTCTTTGGATAGCTCTGCCATTTCACGCTCTTTCTTTAGACGCCAGGGGATCTCGTAAACCGACTTCGCCTTTTGGAGCTCATGCACGCTCCTCTTTATTAGCAGCTCAGTTCAATTTGGTTTCTCTCCCCGACGTCATTGTCATATAATAATAATAATAATGGATTAATCAGTGGCATTTCCACGAGGTGGCTCTTCATCCACTGATGGACCTACGATTTTAACCGGTCCTCGTCATATTGTGTCATCATCATATTGTGTCATTGTCATATATATTGTGTTACTGCCATATTTTCATATTGTTTCATTGTCATGTTGGGTCATTGTCATATTATGTCATATTGTGTCATTGCCATATTATCATATTGTGTCATTGTCATATTGTGTCACTGCCATATTTTGTCATTGTCATATATATATATTGTCATATTGTGTCATTGTCATATATATTGTGTCACTGCCATATTTTCATATTGTTTCATTGTCATGTTGGGTCATTGTCATATTATGTCATATTGTGTCATTGCCATATTGTGTTTTTATTATCATTGTGTCAATAATCATTGTCACTGTCATTTTCATTATTTTTGTCATTGTCTTTCTTAAGAAAGTCTTTTATCATTTCAGGTCTCACTCCAACGTCTTCCACGACTTCAATACCGGTGACATCAAGTGTTTCTCCACGAATAGGTTAACGTCTCATGAACTTGTTTACAAGCCGTTAAGGATCATGTCTTGACTCATTAGGCTTTGCGCGACTCAATCAATAGGCCTTTTGCAGCTCACGGTCACGTGCTCAATCACTTCAGTAACCATCAAGCTCGTGAGCCCATGGGCAAGGTTTTACTGGACAGTAAACAAACTTCAAAACGCTGGTTTAGGAAGATCGACAATCGATTAGAGGTGGAAAATAGCATGCTAATAACACTACCGATCACGCACAAGGGCCTTGAAATAAATGAAGTAAGATTTGTTTGCCATCCAGTACAATCACGTGACTTCCTAACTGCAAAAGCCCCATTGCGATATACTTTAGCATTGTTTTTAGTATTCCCAGAATAGATGCAACAATAGCTACATACTCGCAAATTAAGCATAACGGTAGACGTAGAGTCTTTAAAAGAAACAGGCAATTATTTATTATCAAAGCTGAGTACGTCTCTAAAATGCAACCAATTAGCTTCAAACCTTAGGATTTGTGATGAAGTTACAGCACGCCATGTCAATAGTTTGACATTATTGTTTTACATTCTGTTCGCAGTTTGCGAGGAAGCAATGGACGTAGGAGTAATCATCGATGCCTCAGACAGCGTCATTGAACGATACTTTGCCATTGTCAAGCAATTTGTTGTAGAGATTGCCAAGCAGTTCGAGGTCTCTGCTCAAGGCACGCATTTTGGCGTTATCACGTACAGTACCGGGGCGAGACTTGACTTAACATTTGCTGACACACAGTACTATGACCCAGTAAAGCTCTTTGAAAAGATCGAGAGCTTAGCGTGGATTGGTTCGGGCACTAGGACCGATAGAGCCCTTAAGATAGCGAACGAACAATTGTTTACAGTTGCAGGAGGAGATCGAGAAGATAAACCGAACGTTTTGATTGTCGTTACTGACGGAAATACAAACGCTCAAGGGAAAAAAGAATATCCTAACGTTCTTCCACCTCTCAACGTAAGTATAACACAGAGAAGCAATAGTCACACATGCAACTTAAAAGAATATTCGGCATTTGCGCTTTTTAAAATAACTGAAAGAGGACAAAAATATGTTATATTGTATTGTTGTGTATCGTCTGCCATTATCATATTTTTAACATTTACATTGATATATTTTTCCAGTATTATACGCCTGTTAGAACTCCATACATGTTCATGGTAGAATAGGGTTGAACATGTGTAATTATCACCTGTCACACATTGAATGTTGTCAAATAATTTATTTTTATTTTGCTGTGACATTCTCTCAGCTAGAGGTCCACGGCAGTATAATTATAGAGTACGTGTATAACTTATTATATGACTACTCAAATAAGTGTATTACTTAGTATATGACTACTCAAATAAGTGTATTACTTAGTATATGACTACTCAAATAGTTAAAGGGATACCCATTATCCTTTGTTCAGAAAATATATTTAACAAAATGTATAGACTTTTTTAGTGTTGAGAAGGAGCACCTCAAAGTTGGCCCTGCGAAAACCTGGGCGCCGCCATCTTGTTTATATTTCGACCCACAGGAGTCTCGCACTACTTAATTGGTGACTTAATTGTTTTCTTTGTAGGATTTTCACACGCTCTGAATAGACCTATTTAGCTTGTACATTTATTGTCCCAATTCAGATCATGTGACAGCTCTCAAGAGGATTCAGTGCTTTGTTTTCCAATTAGAGAAATTTGTACATTTCCTCTTGGATGCAGAAAAAACATAAAAAAACATTACTCAAGGGAAACGTCAGGTGATCTGAATTGGGACAACAAATGTACTATCTAAATCGGTCAATTAAAGTAGATTTTCGTCGATACGGGAGAGTCATTTGTTACTAGAACAGAAATATGGCGAAGACAAGATTGTGAGAGAAGTTTTAGGAGACTGAGAGAATGATGAAAACCATTTGGAAGGCGAAATGACCAAAGTTGGTGGACGGTATGCTCGTACGCGCAGCGTGTTACGTTGTCTCAGCTGAACAACATTGTGCTACGATGTGAGACATCGCTGTATGCGTCTACACTGTATGAATATATTGTACGGAAATTGCTAGCCTTGGACAAAGGCTAAATAATAAAGGTAAATAATGGTGTATTACTATTATTTCTGTTGAATTGATGCGATTCGATCTGTAGACGATTCGATAGTGTGAATTGTAATATCAATACCGGTAAATATTTTCGAATAGACTGAAGCGTAATGTTTTCCTTACCTCTGCTGCTAATATTATAGGAGAGACGTGGTCAGCGAGTAGCGACAAAAAAAATTAAACTTGAGAAAATGAATTATTAATGACCCAAATGGCCGGGTATTCTATGAATTGTTCCAATGTTTATTTTGTATGGTGTAAAGTCTGCAAATTATGATTTTTTTCGTGAAGTTCAAAATTGTATTATTAATACTGATCGTTTCTCACCCGGGGGTTACACCTGTTTGTGACGTATTACGTATGTGCCGCGGGGGTGGGTCAGGGTTTTGAGCTCAGTTTGGGCAGGTAGAGTCAGGGTTTTGACCTGATTTGGGCAGATCAGGATCAGGATTTTAGTTTAATTTGGGTGCTGTCAGGGTTGGGGTTCAGGATGTTTTAGGCAGTTAGGAACAGGCGAATAATTTATTTTACAGGGGTTATTTGTTTTTATTTAAAGAAGGGACAATCGGGTTTTTTTTCCCCCAAAAAGAGAGCATTCAGGGTTTTGGAGCTCGGATTTTGGGTTAAACAGGGTCAGAGTTTGAGCCTCTTGGCCTCCGATACAGACCCATTTTTTAAGTAAGGGTTTCTCGGTGACCACTGTCTAACTCCAGCGGCATTTGTTATATTTTGCTTTCAGTTAGTTTGTTTTTTGATTTTTTTTTCCTTTGTTTGCGTGTACCTGAGTAAAATAAAATAAAATGTATATTGTTGTAATCCCCCTAGATAAGCCTAGTGCTTTTGGGGAAAACAATATTGTAAATATATTTATATTAATTTTTTTTTTAAAGTCTAGTAATTGAAGTCAGCCTTTAATTTTCGGCTCCATTTTTCTTTCTTCTCAGATATTCAGAGAATTTGTCAAGCCACAGATCACTGAATATGGCTTTTGCCTAAATATTATACATCTGAAACATCAAGCAAGCGATCAGTTGGTTGTGGACAGCTCTAAAATAAATGTTGTACCACTGACGCCGTCCAAGCTCTACTAGTATTAACATATGGCTTAATCGGGCTCACATTGAGAAAAATGATGAGAATTGACTCTATTTTTTGGAGTAAAATTGATTTTAGTATCTTGTTTTTGTGTCATTGACTATTCTCTCCCTCTGCCATTTTGGTTGACTTGCCACATAGGCGAGCGAAGCGAGCTTTTATAGAATCGGATCAATAACTTTAGCTCAAACAAATAGCTCCAAGAACCAAACGCGTTTCGAATTCAACAGAGATAATAATAGAGGGGTTTCACTCAATCTCCAGAGATTCAAATGACAAAGGGTATGGCGGCCATGTTGGTGTACCTAACAAAAGAAGCTAACGAAGAATCTATTGTTAAAGGTCGTTAAAGGTACACCAACATGGCGGCTATGACGTCACGTGAAAACCCTCTATACATCATAATTTACCTTTCGTCTTTTGTCCAAGGCTAGCAATTTCCGTACAATATAAATGCATACAGCGATATATACCTCGCATCGTAGCACAATGTTACTTTGTTGTTCAGTCAACACGTACGCTACGCATACGAGCATCCCGTCCACCAACTCTGCCGGTCATTTCGCCTTCCAAATCAGTGATTTTCATCATCCTCTCAGTCTTCTAAATCTTCTCTCACAATCTTCAGTTGTCTTCGCCATATTTCTGTTCTAGTAAGAAATGGCTCTGCCATATCGATGAAAATCTACTTCAAAGGAGAACTGACTGAAGCCTAAAACCAACTTTAGCTTAATGAGTAGACCTAAACATGAAAAGGCTCAAACCAACATTTATTTTACTGTGATTTGCGTCAAAGGAAACAAAATCTGCAAATCTTCCTCCCAACCGCCGCTAAGTATAGCGGCTCAATAGGCTTTTTGCAGTCACGTGCTGATATAATACTCATTAACGAATGAATGAGCTCGTAATCCCCAATGGAAAGACGTTGCCATGGATGCTGGATAGCAAGCCATTTTTAAAAACGCTGTTTTAGAAAGATCGACAATCGATTGGAGGTGAAAAATAGCATTTACAAACAGGTTTTGCTAATAACAATACCGATCTCTTACAAGGCCTCTAAATAAATGACGGAAATCAGATATTTTTGTCATCCAGTACAATACTGTACAATACTGCACAATCACGTGAATGCCTAGCTGCGAAAGGCCCATTCCTGTAATCTGTGACGTATGATACGGGGAATAAATTAGTTTTGTCATGCTGTTCTCGACTTTGAATAGATGGACAAACGACTCATAATTGAGTGTTGCAGTCAATCCCCTGAGATTCAAATGACAAAGGCCATGGCGGCCATGTTGGTGTACCTAACAAAAGAAGCTAACGAAGAATCTATTATTAAAGGTACACCAACATGGCCGCCGTGACGTCATGTGCAACCCGGTTGTTTTTCCTTGGTATGCATGACGTACAATACGGGAAAAAAGCACTGAATTGAGTTTCAACACAAACTAGCTTTATCAGTGGATAATCGGCTATTTTTCGACCTTAAAAACGTATTTCCTCTTTTTAGACGTACATCACAAAGAAATAAAATAGCAGAACTTATTTCTCTTGAATACAAGTTTGTATAGTCGTCGGATTGATTTTGGGGTTCAGGCTACTTTAAATCCGAGCGTGTGAAAATCCTACAAAGAAACAAGTAGCTACGAGACTCCGGTGGGGCGAAGTGACGTAAAAACGTCACTTTTAGCCTCGTTCTTTTTGGATTGGGTCACCGACCGCGTGCCACAGGTGACCCAATCCGGAAAAAAACGACCGAAACAAATTACAGAAGAGCCGGCAAGCAGGCTACGTCACTTTCGTAAATGGAAACACAATGGCGGCGCCCAGGTCTTCGCGGCCATCTTTGATGTGCTCGTTCTCATCACTAAACATGTTTTATCAAATTTTAATACATTTTCTGAACAAAGGACATGCTAAAAGTTCTTCTGAGCCCAAGTGTGTTTTCACTCGGGTATTCCTTTTAAAATTGGCTTTCATCAATCAGTATATTCTATATCAAGTGAATAGTTGAATGCGTCTATGAATTATAGAGGTTAATATTTCTAAAGTGGCAATGTAGGAATGTCGACAATACAGGAATGTTATTACTGCATTTCTTTCTCCTTTTGAATGAAACTATTCCTTGATTTTTTTAAAGATATTTGTTAAAATCACCAATGCAAACTACAATTATAACATAGATGTTTATAAAAGGTCATTTAATATCTATACCAGCATGTTTTTGTATTATAAATTATTCCTGGGTAGACGTAATGTTATTAGTAAAACATGTTTCCACCTCCAATCAATTGCCGATCTTTTTGTTTCCCATTCAGTAAAGCCTTTCCCATGCATGGGATCACGAGCGCAATTCATTGGTTATTGAAGTGGTTTATATCAGCGTGTGACTGTTTCCTGCAAAAGATCTATTGAGATCTATATCAACAAAATGTTACTGAATGCTACCGATCTATTACAAGTGCCTTTAAATAAATGAAGTCAGATATTTTGGCCATCCAGTACACACGTTATTGCATTCCTACAAAATGTAATTAATTACATGATGTAAAATCGATATTGATGATAACAAATGAACTTAATTACGAGGCATTTTAATTGCTCTTTGAAGGCCAAAGGAGTACGAATCGTAGCTGTAGGAGTTGGACCGCTTGTGAACAAAACGGAGCTGGTTACCATCGCCAACGACAAGGAAGAAAATGTGTTCATGGTTGACAATTATGATAACCTTGTAAAAGATCTTGAAAAAATTATGGAAGGATCATGCAAACAATGTAAGTTTAGCATGTAGATGAATATGATGTTTACATTCCCAATAAAATTCAGAAACTTCTGTACAATTGCCCACTCTAAAACGAGTAGGGAGCTGGGGCGAGTTCGGTTTCGCAAATGCGCTTGGGATCGTTACATGGGACACGCATCGTACAGAATATAACCAAACGTATACTGAAAAAGTAGTATATTAATATTAATGTTAATAGCTATTATGAAATTAGTATTCGAGATATTTTCAAGCTGTTTGTCTAACTATTCTCACTGGCACGTCAGCCACGAAATACCGCCGCGCAAGCGTTATAGGTTGATCACCTATACATCCCTCTAGGGACCCCCTGCTAGTATATATTAGTTTTATGGCATCGGATCAGCCCATTTCCCCAAGTTACGGCGCGTTTCCAGGCCGCAGTAAAAGTAAAAAATCCCCACCCTCCATCCCCTCAGCAAGGTTTGCCTCTCTCTCACACACAGGCTCTCTGCTGCTCCCTGCCTCACGCAAAAATGCGGTTCGCCCATAACTTAACTAATCTAAGCCTTAGGCAGTGAGTGGCTATAGTAGCAGTGAGAATGGAGTACTATATATATTTATAAAATAGATTCGATAGTACGCGCGCTCTGATTGGCTGAAAGCTGTGTTTCTATAACTCTATAGAAACAGAAAGTTGAGCGCGCCAGTACTTATTTTCTGTGAGTTATTTTATAAAGGAAATAGAAAACATGTTCCCCTCGTTTCTAAAGAGTTATAGAAACACTTGTGGAAGTTTGGAAGAACTCGAAATAGCTGTGGAAACACTCGCCCTTCGGGCTCGTGTTTCCACTGTTTTTTCTCGTTCTCCCAAACTCCCACTCGTGTTTCTATAACTCTATAGAAACACGGGAAATGTTTTCTATTTCTTAAATAATTTGAAACACGCTATAAATCCTCATGGTAGAGGATCCAGAATAATGCGTTGTAACACCTTACCTGAGATAATTGCATTATCAAAATTAAAGTCTACATTTATTTAGTAAATCCTGAAAAAGAAAAAGGTTTAAGTAACTCGCTTAAAGACTAGGGTGACATAGTGCTTTATGGCTTCCAAACTTGCTATTGCATTGATCATTGAATTGTTGGTAGGCAAGTGCCATAGTACAGTTCCTCGTTACTGGAAACTACTATTAGCTTCTCAGTTCATTATTTATCAGTGCAGAAAAGGTTTTTGTTGATAACTTTCCACATAATGTATCTTTTATCTATTTTCAGCTCCAAGTGATATGAATATAGTCAAGCGAGGAAAACGATCTTTCACGAGGTATAGTGATTAATTTTTCAATTACTGACGTTTTCTTTGAGCCGGTGTTAAGCACGTCAACTATCAAAAGGAAAAAGGTTATTAAAATCGAAGAAGCTATACGAGAGACGGCAGTCTAAACTCGCTTCAATGCTTTACAAATGCACTCATGATAGCGTGCCAGACTATCTTAGTAACATTTTTACACAAACAAACTCTAGCTCTATCCACCAATACAATCTTAGAAATTTGGATTCAGCTCTCTTTGTCAGTACCAAATAGTGAGGCAGGGAAAAGGAGCTTTTCCTATAGGGGTGCAGTGCTGTGGAATTCACTTCCTCCGGCGTGCCAAGGTACACTGACCTATACTAAATTCATGAAATCGCTGCCATAGTTATATATGTAGGATATTTTTTTATAGTTCTATCAATTTTATCGCTTTTTTCACACCTAGAGCCTAATAGTTTTCAAGTATTAAAGTCTTCAATGACTTAAGTCCTCCAACATTTAGTAAGATCATGCTAAAGTACTGCTGAGTGGGAAGGGAGGCACGAGTATGGCGCTACCTTTTTCGCCTGAGCAAATCAAGAATGGATTAATTATAAACTTGATGTAAAAACGATATATAATAAGAGGGTACATGTATTTCTTTTTGTGACATCCACATACGTTTACAATTACTTTCCAAAATCGACTCTGTCGGAGATGTTGCACAGTAGATCGACAGTCGAACCACCTTAGTTCAATATGTAGTTGTTTAAACAGGTATTTAGAAGGAAAGGAAGTCGTCGTTGATTTAATTAAGACATTTAACCACGCCGTGCACAAATCCAACATACTGACTTTGGTTTGCTCTTTTCGTAGTTCTCCAAAGACTTTCAAGACCAAGAGATCACCAATACGTTCTTTTACGCATTATCTTCCAAAATTCCTCAAGAAATGGATGGCTATCGATGACTAGGACGAGTTAAATGGATGGCTATCGAAGACTAGGACGAGTTAAATGGATGGCTATCGATGACTAGGACGAGTTAAATGGATGGCTAACGAGGACTTGGACGAGTTAAATGTCATGAACATCAGAGTGTAGAGCGATTTTCGATCGAGTGTCGAAAGTAATAAGTGATTGCAAAGTGTATTAATTAAGGAACTCCTCCATCAATTTCGTACAATTCAGAAACGGTGCAGACGGGGAGAGGGAGCTATAGCCCTCCCCCCCCCCCCCCCCGCTTTTTTGCCAAAAATAATATTGTGCATGTCAGTGATATAATAAACCATGCATTTAAGACTATAGTTTGGTCATAGCGGCTCAATGACAAATTTAGCCTCCCCCCCCCCCCCCCCCCAACTTGAAATTTCGCTTTTTACCCCCCACCCCCCCCCCCCAACTTGAAATTTCGCTCCGCCGTCCCTGCAAGTTCAATACGTTATATATTTTAACGCTTTATAAGGCAATTGATCATTTCGTAAGGACTCTAAAAGATTTCTTAAAGACTCTTTAAGAATTTTAACGGGATGTGAAAAAACAATAGGAGCTGATGAAAGTCAGGACGTAGCTAAACCACTGAGATCGAACCCAGGCCCCAGAGCTGATAGGCGAGGCGCTTAACCGACTGCGCCACCCCGGCTCCCCATGGAGCTTAACATGGCCTTAACATCCGGGAAGAGTCATACTAGATATCTGTTTTCACCTTCTTAACATTTTTTCACGATCTATCATATTGTAATCTGTTTTATGACAGCTCAGTATCAAGTTCAAAAATACACGCCAATGTAAATTTTCTTCATTGTACCTGAAGAAGGCTGGTGTGGCCAGCCGAAATATTGTACCACTAATTTCAAAATTCTACGTTGTATCGGTCTTTGCTTCTTCGTAGTTATCCCTAAAAGAAAATTTTATTTTTCACTAGGGATGGTCGATGTACACCTTTTGAAAATGCTTAGTCAAAGATAAAATAAAAAATATATATAACTTGAATTTAGTAACTTACAGCTGACGTGTCTTCAAAAATGTTTGGGCAAATCTATAGGTAGGTGCATGTATTAGTTACTGAAAACAACATGGTACTATATATATAATGTTTGTCGAATAGTGAACTAATCTGTGATAGCTAAGGGCCAATGGCCTTTACAGAAATGCAATCACGTGCCGGTTGTACTGGATGGCAAAAATGTCTTCATTTATTTAAAGACACTTGTACGACATCGGTATCGTTATTAGCAAAACCTGCAGGCCCGCTCAAAATCTTTGCAACCGACATCAGACGGTGTCGACGTTTCTTAGCGGTGTCGGTGCCACCTGGCGTTTACAGTCGGTGGCGCCAAACCACCAGACGGCGTCAACCGTCGACAGCTTTCCGCCTAACGTCCCGAACCATCAACGGCTAGCCGCCAACCATCATGAACATTTCATGAATTCAGAAATAAATTTCTCAATACATCCCGCAAAAACACGGCAAAAGTTTAATCTCCGTTCACACTAAAACTATTTTCAAGGCACCGCTGTTTTCGCCGGCGATACACGAACCAACTCACACAAACGTTTCTCCTTGCTGCTTCACGATTATAAAGTCAACCTTATTGAAAATCTTTTTGGTTTACTTTAAGACTTTTCGATGCTGTAAATCGGCTGCAGAAGTGCGAACCGGAGTGAGGTAATATAAAGGAAAATCTAGGTTCTTTTATAGGTTTTTTTTTTTGGGGGGGGGGAGGGGGTTGGAGTCCCTGGGATAAAATTGTAATTCAACTCCTAAGTTATCACAAGCGGTGTGCATGGGGTTTTCGATTCGCAACAATATATTTTTTGAATCCGAAGTACTGTAATTGAATAACTCCTGCTGTTTAATATCGATTAGTTATTTACGTATACATTTCTCGCTTTGTTTCGTAATCGTATGTATAGTCTTCATGTTTACATTTCTCGCTTTAGCTTTGTTTTGTTTTCGTGTGCGTACCTTTCATTCCTCCTAGAATTCTGTTATATATTGTTGTAAATTCTCTCTGAATTTCTAACGAGACCTGAAATAACCATGGGGCTGATCAAAGTCAGGTCCCGGCTAATCCTCAAATCGAATTGGAATTTAGCGTGTTGGTTTTTGCGGAGGGAGGAAAACCGGAGAACCCGGAGAAAATCCCTCGGAGCAAGGGCGAGATACCAACAAACTCAACTCACATATGGCGCCACGTCGGGGATCGAACATGGGCCACAGAGGTGAGAGGCGAAGCGTTTAACCACTGCGCCATCCCGGCTACCCATATTGTTAATTAAATTTCAGTTTGTGACACACGGCGGGATCGCAATAAAAAAAACATTGAATTTCTAACGGTACCTGTGACAACCACGAGAGGCTGATCAAAGCTAGGACCCGGCTAGTTAGCCTCTCTCACCAGAACTTTTTCCAGTTAGTTTCGTCACCGGAATTTTTAAACCTTATCGTCGCATCAACATTTTTTTTAATAACCTATGCTGCAATATTGTTTTGTTTACACCTGATTGGTTGCACGATTTCTTTCCATGTGTGCATACTAAATTGCATGAAATGGTTTTTCGTGATCTTATCTCTGCATGAAATGTTTCTGGCCTTTTTCCTCCAACCTACCCCCCCCCCCCCCCCTCCTCCCCATCTCCCCCCCCCCCCCAAAAAAAAATCATTATTCTAATGACCCATCATTTAGCCTCCAACAGCTCAATAAAATTCATTTGAAAGCTATATGAGAGAAACAGCAGAAACGGATTGAGTCAAATTTGGGCGGCTTACTTGTTTCTTCGAATTTATGAGTGACTGAATACGTCTGCATTAGGTGTAGGAATTATAAGGCCTGTTTTAAATGCCGAGGTCCCGTAGCCTCCGATGCAGACGGCTTGTGTGGTTCGATCCGTATCTGTATTTTAATACGTGCTCCCATACGAAATTCATCATACGACGAATCTTGAAACTCAGGAATATAATTCTGGGAGAAAATGAGCGCCCAAATTTCTTTTATTTGAATCTTATCCGCTTTATTCCCGTTTTATTTTTTTATTTTTCGCTATTTTCACTACTGGGCACTCGCAGTCACTTGAGGTCACTCGCGTGTACTTTTAGACAGTATCAGTCGGGCTTTTACTTTCTCCGATTTTATTTCATTTTCTGTGTAGGTGGCTAGCCGCCAAACGTCTTAAGCTGTCGACGGCTAGCCACCTGTACAATAAGGCGGCGTCAACCGTCCTTGGCTTGCCATCCGGCGTTTACCATCGGTGGCACGAAGCCGCCCGGCGTTTAGCCGACGATTGCAAAGTTTTTGAGCGGGACTGTAGCGCTTTTTTCCAACTCCAATCGTTTGTCGATCTTCTAAAACAGCGTTTTGAAGCTTGTTTGCCATCCAGTAAAGCCTCAGTTCCCATTTTCATTGAATATTGAATTATAAAATAGTTTTGATAGTACGCGCGCTCTGATTGGCTGTAAGCCGTGTTTCTATAACTCTATAGAAACATAGACAGTTGAGCGCGCGCTTGAAGCTAGTTGTGAGAATTTACGTTTTGGTTATCAAATTAAGCGAGCGTTTCCGTGCTTTTATTCCTTTATTTTATAAAGGAAATAGAAAACATTTTCCCCTTGTTTCTATAGAGTTATAGAAACACTTGTGGAAGTTTGGAAGAACTCGAAATAGCTGTGGAAACACTCGCCCTTCGGGCTCGTGTTCCCACTGCCATTTCTCGTTCTCCCAAACTCCCACTCGTGTTTCTATAACTCTATAGAAACACGGGAAATGTTTTATATTTCTTAAGTGGCATATCAGCACATGACTGTTTCCTACAAAAGGCCTCGCTATTACGTATAGACTCGATTACATTGCATAATAAAATACAATAAACAACATATATAATAACAATTGATATGTTGATTCTTAGAGCTATGAAATCATCCTAATATAGTCATATTGTCAATAATTTATTCCGAAATACATTTCAGATTTATTAAAGATTACTTATAATTTATTAAAAATATTCTTTACCTTTAGTAGCTTTAATTTAAAGCGCCGGTCAAACGAGCATGAGAGCCGGCGCACGAGAGTCGATGACAGTTCAAACTCTAACTCTCGTTTGACCGTAAATTTTCATCGAGTTCCATCCACTCTCACACTGTCATGCGCTCTCATGCTCGTTTCACCGGGCTGCATGATAGACAATGATATAAAGTCGACGGCGAGAGTTGAAGAAAACTCTCATTCAACTCTATTGATCTCATGTTCGTTTAACTGGGCCTTAAAGATCCTGGAAATTTCGGTTGGAATGTAAATGGTACACGTTTTTGGGGTTCGTCCCGTGGAAAATTTCCGAAATTAATGAAACTTCTCAAAATATATGCCAAAATTCCCAACCGGAATTTCTGAATGGGAAATCGTGTACCATTTCAATTCCCGTGTACCATTTACAATTTTTCACACTCACAGCGAAAAAACAGTTTAACTCGGTGGATTAGCAGGACTTTCTGGACGTACTGGAGGAGGAAAAAAAGGTTAAGGGCATTATGCTTTCTCTGCTAATAAAAATGCAAATCTGAAGTTTAACACATACGGTGGTACCTCGCGGAGCTGAGCCGTGCGAAATTATAATTACGAATGATCTTGATGCCAGAAGTGTTACATGTGGAAACCCTTCGCAGCGCCTTGGTTGCTTGTCTTTCCAACGAAGTCCGCCGGTCCTTAGTCCATCAAATTCCCGGGAAACTCACGTAGTAGTCCTTTTGAACCGCAAGTGTTCTCCTGTAGCTAGACCTAGAGAAAGCAAAATGTGGACTGCTGAAGGATTATTTGTTAAGTCGCTTTGCCTCGCTCCAGTTGTCCTCTACTCGCCACTCTAGACCGAGATTCGAAGACTAGACATATTCGAGGAAAGTTTAATTTTAAAATGTATATATATATATATATATGGGTTTCTTCTTTATACTGTTTATATAAAGAAGAAACACAAATTCAGTCAGTTAACATATATATCTATAAATAATTACACGATGGTCCAAACTAGAGATGGATTTCGAAAGATTCGAGAGTCACACAATAACAACACTGATCTTTCTGATTTTCGTAGCCTACGAAAATCTTTTTTTGCGCGCAAAGCACCATGGGCTCGGACACATGTTAGTCTTAAAGTCTGAAATGTATTCTTCATGAATGTTTGTTGCATAGCAAGAAAAAAGACTTTCAATCTTTGTTCTGCCGTACATTACATACGTCCAATTCATAGTTCTCAGTGACCGCCATTTTGAAAGGTAACCAGGCCTGTGGTGATACCGAGGCTGGAGTAGAGTAAGCTCGGTTAGAGGCTTGTACCTAGTTTGCATGATAATCAAACTATAATATCAATATTCATAGAAAGAGTGTTTGTATTAGTGTACGGTCAACTCCAGCCTCCATGCGAGACTTAGGCTTGGTTACCTTTCAACGGAACTACGAATTGGATTATTCTCTTGTTGTAACTGAAAACAACTTTCAAGACACCATTAATACTCCAGTTTCGTATTTGAAAATTACCACTGAATGCAATGACTACAGACGCATGTACGCAGGGTTAGCCTCATTCTGAAGTTAAACATTCTTAATTATCAGCGAGAAGGTGCAAAACGTGAAACTACAACAATACACAGTGTTGTTAATAGCCCATGTTCTCGCTGGTATTTATGAAATCAATGTTTAACTTCAGAATGAGGCTAACCCTGCGTACATGCGTCTGTACTCATTGTATTCAGCGGTAATCTTCGAATACGAAACTGGACTATTAATACAAGTCCGATAATATCCTGTATAATCATTAAGCACTAGTATTCAGAGGCACTGAAAAAACCAATCGATTTCCACAGTACGGGAAAGCATGGACAAATGTTGTAAATATCAATTCCAATATTATTAAAAAACATTATCACTCGGAAATAACTTGGAAATCCGAATTTCCGTTGATTCTTCCATACTATGGAATGGGTACGTTTTTCAAATTTTGCGTGTTTTAACCAATCAGATTGTTTAATTTGATAGCGCCCATGCTCGGAGGAACTCGACGCCATATGTGAGTTGAGTTTGTTGGTACCTCGCCCTTGCTCCGAGGGTTTTTCTCCGGGTTCTCCGGTTTTCCTCCCTCCGCAAAAACCAACACGCTAAATTCCAATTCGATCTGATGATAGGCCGGGACCTGGCTTTGGTCAGCCCCCATGGTTGTTTCAGGTCTCGTTAGAAATTCCATGTAATAAAAGGATGTACTGGAGATACCACCTGTTAATATAAATGTTTCTATGAACCTGAACGTTTAAATTTACTTCTTTTTAGACAGGAAGAAGTTTGAAAATTAAAATTGTAGGGTACAGTTTCCAGTTGGATACGATATAAGAAAAAATGTTTTGACAGATCGTTTATTAATAATATTTGTAGTTATGTAATTGTATCCCCGTCGGAAACAATCAAAACTCCCGAAAATAGAGGTCGGAAGTTATTTCGGATGATTAACGGCGATTAAAAAAACAAAGAAGCAAACTTCATCCACTAAAAATATCAATAAATACAAATATTTTTGATAAATGTTGATGTTTATGAAAATATTCCTATTTGATAAACCAATCAAAAGTAGTTCCTTATGCTTTTATTCGAGTTTTAACAAAATATCTACAATGTATGTGTCAATGATAATTCAGTTCATTAAGACAGCCGATGTACGTGCACTGTTAGGGTGGATTCAAGCGGAAATCTCGAACAAAAGTTCATACATTCTAAGTCACATGTTAAGTCTACTCCTGGGTAACATTAGGTTGTGATCGACAATTTTTTGAAAAACGGAATCTTAAATGTCAAAAGATGTGATAAAATATGATGAATTTTTGCTAATTGTTCCCTTTTTGAACGACTACTAATTTGATCTGCTAGCGTAAAACAATACGTTGTTTTTGCAGGTGACAACAGGTACTTTTCTTAAAACAATCGAGATCAACTTAAACAATTAACAGAAATGGACAATTTCATCGACATCATTTTAAATCAGTGTCACTCTTTCAAGTATATAGATAGAAAATAATTATCGAACACAAATGAGGTAAATTATCTATAAAACCTTGAAAGTGTAGCGTCGAGGTGTCAAATAATTTATCTTAAATAATAAACGAGTATATGTCATTGTTTACAATAAAGTGATGATCAAAGGAACAAACATCCATAGAGGGGTCAGACTCAGTAGATGGTAGAAATCCTAAAGTTCGACAATATGGCAGAGAAAATTGTATCAATTTTCCCCGTTCTCTGCGTTGTGCTTTGTGTTTTTTGTAGTGAAACGCAAGCAGGAAGGAAAATCAGCACAGGTAAGGATTATAGCACGAAGGAGTTGGTTTGTTTAACATTCAAAAATTGAATTTTATCAATATGGCACCTTTGTAGCTTGTATAAATATTCGCCATCTTACTTGTTTTTGAAATGAAGAACCGCCTAAAGTGAACGTGCAAAACGTCAAATTAGGATTTCGTTAGAGTACCAGATGCATTCATTATCAATTAAAAGTAGGCCCACGTGATTTTCATTCATTGTTTCGTAAAAGAAAGGAGGATAATAGATTAATACTGTCAGGACATAATCGAATGCTGTCTAGTCGCAAGACAAGAATTACTATACGTCGCCATTTACGAGATTGAGCGTATGAACACTTATTACTGAAAAGTATACTGAAAAATAACAAATAACGGCATTGTAGCGTGCGCCAAAAAATACTAAAAATTTCCAGAGTGATATATAGGAATTATAATAATATTTCCCAAACGTGCAGGTTATTTATCACGAAAATAATATTTAAGGCGAGAAAATGTCACTTAGAAAGTCATAATCTGTCATGTTGGACCCGTGTAGACGATATAAAATTTTATAGATGTCAGAAATTTAAAGAAACATTAGCCCAATGTTACCTCCATACACTGGTTAATACTGCAACCCTACAGCGAGACTAAAAATATATTTACAAAGTATAAGCTAGACTCCTGCTAAAGCTCAAGTCTGTTGTATTCATAAGTCTTGGTTGAAATACTTATTTGACAAGTAAGTCTGCTCGTTAGAAAATATCATATTGTTATGACTAACTGGTTGGTAACAAGTTGGAGTGTTTGCGTTTACTTTAGCGCCAATTCTTACATTTAATTATTGCTATATTTTATGGAAAAGAATGCACATATTTTGTAAAGGACTTTTGCAGCAAAGACAGTTATAATTTCAATGGATATTTTAAAGTACTGACTACTGAATAACATTTTTCTGTCGGTACATTTTTGCTGGTCATTGGGGAAGGAACTTGTTTTACTAAACCGTTAAATTACGTACTGATACAGTGTGAGTGGATAAAAACGATAGTGATGTTATAAACCACTATTATATACCACTTTTCATGAAATACTTCAAATAATTTATTGATAACTAAATGTCTATTGATCAATAAGGTATAGCATTTTAGTTTAACTATACATTATTTTATCTTTCACCATCGTTTTTCAGTTTTGCCATAATTTATTTTTGTATGTGACTATAACTTGAATATATTTTAATATACTGTGTCTCCCTTTTCCTAGAAATTAGTGTTTGCTACAGGCGGGAAAAGATTTGAGTCACTATGACATCAATTTGTCAAAAGTTCAAAAGATGCCAGGCCGGTGTTGAGGCATTCGTGATAGATAATGACTGCGCTGGTCCTTCTCACTAGCATTTAAAGGGGCCGAGTCACGATAATAGACTATACGTTCGCGTTTCGGGCCGGAAACAGTTATTTTCACCGATTTTGATATGAACTAACGAACCTCTCGGCCATGTGGGATGCTTAAAGTGCCTATGAACCCTTTCTAGCCTCGGTTTCATGTATTTTCTGCATTTGAAATACGTATAACTCAACAGCAATTCTACACATTTGAACACAATTTCTAGTTTAGATATGATCTTTTATGTGTTAGCATCAGTTTTCCTCTACAGATTAAAGTGCATATGAACAATACATTTTTATTTTAGATATCAATTCTAAATCAAGTGAATAGTAGAATGGTACAATATATCTTGCTTTGAATGCTGTGCCGCTGAGTTAAGGAGGTTTTAATATCCAAAATGCTAATTACATGACGTCAGGGGAGGCATCAATTATTATACAAAATGTTTTGTTACAATTAAACATTTTTTTTAAATTATCAGTGTTATACCCATGGTTGAAATAAAATGATGTTCGAAATTTGTTTTCCTATATCAGTAGAAACGCCCATTCACAACCACTAAGAAGTGATTGCAGATACCTCCCCTGACGTCATGTAATTAGCATTTTAGATATTAAAACCTCCTTAACTCAGCGGTACAGCATTCAAAGCAAAATATATTTTACCATTCTACTATTCACTTGATTTAGAATTGATATCTAAAATAAAAATTTGTTGTTCATAGGCACTTTAAAATCAAAGCAAATATGCAAAAATGACTAACAAATAGTGTATATAAACAGTCTCCAGGGAAAATATTGCAAATCCTTTCAATCAAGCATTGAGGGAGGGAAGTTTAACTGTTTGTATCCGATTAACAGCCACCAACCGAGCGATTACTCAATACATGCGCAGTACCATGACATAGCCCCTTTAAGTATTAAGACTTAAGCTCCGGTCAACATCAATCGGTACAACATCGGTACAATAACGGTTTGATGAAACCAAGGTTGAAACCTTTTGTTCTCGGAATGTTGAATCGATGTTGAAACCGTTTGACACGCATGCTTCCAACATATTGAACCGATGCTGAAGAGATGTAAGTTGAAACCGTTTGACCAAGCTTTACTATTTGAAAAAGATTTTGAGGATTTTGAAAGAGTTACTAGTTAAACACGACTTTATTCAAGATATACTTCTGCTCAGATTATTTTTGGTAAAGTACTATGCTTGAGTATAGCATACTGACTTAAGTTTACTCCTTCCGATAGAGCAGATTTCGTATGAGTGGGACAAACTACGGCACGGTTACTGTACGGCATGCCGTGACGTTGAAATGGTGTCCTGCTGATCCAATCATATTACAGAATTACGAGTAAAGAGTAAGGTTACTGGTAAGGCTACGGACAAACAAAGGTATACTTTCAGAAGCAGGATACCGATTATTTGATATCTATGGAAGTTATTAATTTCATTTGAGAAAGTGTTTAATATTTTGATTACGTACATGTGACATCTTTGTTGGCTGACTTTACCAAACAAATAACTTGTTACTAACTTCCCTTGTTAGTTCAAACAACATTCGCTCTTGTCACTCGCCGGCCGTTTTGAGTCCGAGGCCGAGGTAACCGGCAATCTTTGCCGGTTTTCCACTGACTAAACTCGTTCTGAAACTTCTCAGTGCTAGGCTAGTTAACATGGATCCTTGTCATTTGAGTTTCTAGAGATAAATGGTAAACCAAAACTTTGGACGCCGACAGATTTTGGAAAATAGGCCAAGAAGCTAAGATAATAGGATTCTGTTCATTCTGCTTCCGATAGCAAAATGAACAGATTGGAGAGACTCAGCGGTTTACTCAGAAAAGGAAATAAATGGCGCTCGTTAATTTGAGTATGTTTGACGGGAAACCTGTAGCACGCACGTCCAGCCGAACAAAAATCGCTCCCTTATCATTCTAAAACTGGCGGAGTTGTCAGTTCTCGTATCACCTCCGTCAGGATCATTCCGTTTTCGGTATCGGCCGTTGTTTTGGGTGTTTCGCATATTCTGTTATTCCTGTACTGGAAAAGGAATTGCCAGAATAATCCCAAAAGAATGGCGTAAGAGAAATATATTAACGAGGTGTCCTAATGGAAATATATTTAATTTGTGTTCGGTTTCAGAAGATTTCAGGGAGTACGTTAAGCGAGCAGCCCCAGCTGCCTCAGGTAAGTCGTTTATTTATTACACTAGGTACTACTATTATTGAATATTGTAACGTTACAGAATTGACATCAAAGTTTAGAGACATACTACTACTATACTATATACAACTACTACTACTTTGATGACAATGATGATGATATATTTAGGTACTGTTATTAGTGAATATTAAGGGTACATATACTACTACTATACTACTACTACAACTACTACTACTTTGATGATAATGATAATGATGATGATATATTTATTCACGCCTATTACAGTCTACTGTCACTGAATTACTAATTGATTAATTATAATAATAATAATAACAATAATAGATTGAAAACATGCATGGATATGAAATTATATTCAATAGTACACGCGCGGCTGTTATCAGCATTTACATGAGGTTATGTAAACGCGGGTACAACTTCAATGGAGTTAAATTAAAGTTTTCTTAAACTTAGCTTTACCAAGTGGCTCAGAAACTGTGTTTTGTTTCTAAAATGTAAACGTTCTTTATGACTAAATTTCAGGACGTTGCATAAAACCTATTGACTTGGTGTTCGTCCTCGACAGTTCAGAAAGCATTGGCTCAGAAAACTGGATTAAAATTATTAACTTCACCAAGAAGGTGGCCGCTAAGTTTGACGAGAGATACACCCGCTTTGGCGTCATCCAGTATCACTCTAGTCCCGAAGTACCGATTGTATTGTCTTCATTCTCAGACAACAAAACTCTCTCTGACACTATTGGAAGCATCTACTTCAAGGCAGGAAGCACGAGGACAGACCTTGCCGCTGCGAAGACGCTCCAAGTATTCAATGCAGCGCCTATGCGCAAAGCAAGTCGGGTCGCTATTTACGTCATCGGGGGTCGATCCACGGATGTATTTGTCTCTCAGGGAAAGAGCATCAGCGCAGAAGAACTGCTCAGGGGGCCGGCAGATAATTTACGTAAAGCTAGCATTGCTGTGTATGCAGCAGCAGTCACCTCTGGCCTGGATGTTCCTGATCTGACAAAGTTTAAGAAGGAGCTCGATGAATTGACAAGTGACCCTCCTATTGAGCATATAATCGAGAGCCCGTCATTTGATGACCTTCTTGAAGCCAAGGTTGACACTGTTGCAAGGCAGACCTGTATTGGTGAGTGATTGCGTTTGCATTTTTTCAACAGGACCAAGGCATTAAGAAATATGGTACAATAAATTATTTTGATGTGTTTACATCACCTTTCTTTTCAAAATATCAACGCCCTGGGAAAATCCAAACATTTATGTATCGAAATGTACAAATTTACAGATATGTTATCAACATTTGAAAGGGTGGTAAATTTAGAAAATTTTAGAAAAAGTATGTACAATTTTACTGTGCGACTACAGTATTGTAATCAGGGTCTCTTAGAAAATGAGAGCCAAAGCAAAAAAGAAAGCATTCCAATTGACGATTAGCTGAGCCAATCCGTGTCGAGTACAATAGCATTTCAACTTGCTCGAGCTTCGATCTGGTAAACGGCAACTTTTGTGGACTAGTTCCGTATAGTCCAAGTCATTTAACTGACGACAATGTACATGTGTTAGTTGGAATGCTCCGTTTTCGTTTTGCAGTGGGTTGAGTTCTCGTTGTCGAAGTGGCACCGGTTACCGTGCACTGTAATATTAAAACGTTTGCAAGCATATTTTATACTGTTAAATATGTTTTTAAATATCTCTGTAATTCATGTTACAACCATTTTATAACGTCTGTAAATGTTCGATTTTCCCGTGAAACGCGTTACTTTCCATGTGACGTCATTTCGCCATAATTTACACAACTTCCTCGTTAGCTTCTTTTGTTAGTCAGGCGCCAACATGTCCGCTATGTGTTTATCATTTGAATATCTGGGGATTGATTGCAAATCAACAATACGTTTTTGGCACTTGACGGTGGCCTAACGTCACTTGACGGTTTAACTAAATAAACACATAACAAGTTTTCGTTTAATTCTCAGTTAATGGCGGCTGGCAGAGATGGTCTCCGTGGTCATCTTGCAGTGTAACGTGTGGTGGTGGAACGAGATTGCGCTTACGCACCTGTACTAATCCTAAACTTGAAAATGGTGGTTTGCCCTGCACTGGTCCCACCGTCGAACAGCAACCTTGTAACATGCAACCTTGTTCAGGTACGACGCATGCGCAATGTTGCACGGTTGGCGGTTGAACTTACTAACATTAGACTGACCAAGTACATGACCACTTCCAAATGGACTGGACCGAGTTGGCAAAGTTAATCTAATTATAATCTAATTAAGAAATTAACTCAATCACAAGAAAGAGTACATCGAAATTAGTAAGTTTACCAAGTTGGATATTTACCACGTGGCGAGCGAGCCCTTCATAAGTTGCAGAAGTAAGGGACGTTTGTCAGCTACAAACTCTTATTATTGCGATTTTTGAAACCTTGCTATTCAGTTTTCTGTTTACCAAGTCTAAAACATGTATTCTTATTATATTCCGATGTGGTCTGTCTTATGACGAGGCCTATCTGTTAATTAGATTAACTTTACAAGCTAGGTACTATTCCTTTTTTCAATTTGGTAGTGGCGAATTGACATGTATGTATGCATGTTACAAATTATACATAATATATCCACCCTTAGCATATATCCACAGTGTCTCTGTACATATTTGATTTCCACTGAGAGGTCCACTTTATAGGCCACAGAAATGTCCATAGGTTGGCTTAATCCACAATAAAAGACAACAACCTTTGCTTGACGTCTTATGTTTTGCTGTACTGCGCCTGATTACCAGCTGAATCTGCGCAAAGGATTATTGGTAAAAATCAACAGTTCCAATTGAACACGTTTCTTGACCGCTGATCTAGATTCTTAGATTAAACTCAGTGACTTTTTCATTCAAGAAAGTAAATATGAACAATTTCTCCATTTTCCGGCGATATTCTCTGAATACGCTCTCTATCGGTTTGAAATTTGAGGAGAATCACATCAATAAATGGAACTACTGGCAATGCGACAGGAACTGCACTGATTGGCTAATTCAGACCGGAAGCGCAGGGGTACAATCATCTGGTATGACTTCAAGGGAATTTTAAATATGTTAAGAAGTCATTAACTTTGGTATCGGGATTTTGTTACTCAGTAGACCTCACCACAAAAGATAAGAACGACAATTAAAATACGTTAGCTTTTAATTTTCTCTAATCGGCTTCAAAAACCTGACAAGATAAAAGCAGCTAGCTTTACATTTTGATTGAAATCAGAGTTATATATCATAAAAGAAAACGTACTTTCTTCTATTCAAATCTACAATCAAACCTCGCAAATCTCGAGTATTTTTTTTCCGTTTTATCATTTGTAGTTTCCTAGACACAAGTTGCGTTTATCAGGTTAGCTCTGCTGGTCTTATATAGCAATGAATGACATTTTGTTCTAAGTATGTGGCTGACTTATGATGGAGATAGAAATCTATTTTAGGCACACCCGCCCCCTGACGATAAAATGTTCTAGCAGTAATTGGCCACCACCAAATTGAAAAAAGGACTGGGCCGAGTTTGTAAAGTTAATCTAATTATAATCTAATTAAGAAATGAACTCCATCATAAGAAAGAGCACATTGAAATTAGTAAGTTTACCAAATTTGGTGACGTTTCATTGGATATTTACCATGTGGTGAGCTTTCAAAAATCGCAAAAATAAGAGATGTTTGTACGGATTGGAGGGACGCTTGTCCTTCAAATCAAACGTCTCTTATTTTAGCGCGTTTTGCAAGCTTGCTATTCAGTTTCTATGTACCAAATCTCAAACTTGGTATTCTTACTAATTCCGAGGTGCTCTTTGCTATGACGAGGTTTATTTGTTACTTGGATTAACTTTACAAACTCGGCCCCAGTTCTTTTTTCAATTTGGTAGTGGCCCATTATTTAAGCAATAGACCACACATTTCAATGAGTTTACTGGCGAAATAATGCACGCGGGATGTTGGGAGAACACAAGAAATGCTTGAAATCACAAGCCGAAGACGCGTGATTTTCAAGCATTTCAAGTGTTCTCCCAATATCCTAAGTGCTTTATTTCGCCAGTAAACACATTGAAATGTTGCCGGTCTATTGCGTTTATGATATAACTACGACACAACGCAAGCAGGCGTGCCAATTTGTATGTATTTACCGGCACAATAGACCATAGATTTTTGAGTCTATAAGCCAATCAGAGCGCTCGTACTATCTGGGTTATAATATAATATCAAATACAGTATAGTTCCGCCACTTTCTATCGTTATGGACACCTTGGACACAGACGCTGAAGTTTTGCCCTACATAACGTGTAGACTCCTCACTTTAACGAACTAGCTCTTGCGTTCACTAGACAACGTCTCATGTATTGGAAGTTCTTCTAAATATAAATCCCTTACCATCTGCTAACGATATAATCTTGTCTACTTTATATTTTCTATACTCACCCATTAACCACTGATCGCATGTTCCCTGAAATGATTACATGGTAAGTTATTAATTAATAACCACGCTAAGTTCTCTTTGATTAATTGCTTGATATAGAATGTGGCACTAACATAAAAACTGCACCCCACTGCACCCCAATTAGAGAACCTTTAATTACGTATTATAAATCTATGTAAACGATGTTTCAAGAATTTAGATGTATACTGTACTGTGGTACATTTTAATCTATAAAACAACGCATGGCGAAATAATGATGATTGTGCAGGTATATGTCTGATAATATTGGTTAAAAAGAACATGTAAGAAAAGATGGCTGACGAATACAAATTCTTAAGGCTACAAAATAACCTGATATCATGATACACAAACTCCTGAAAATTATATGTTAACTGTCCTTAAGCAACATATTGATTTTGCTTGTGCGTCGAGGTGGACAAAATATACAATAAGGCTTGGGGCAATACTTTAGCAGAAATAAATACTTGAATTAATAACAATAATAGAAAATTAATTACAGAAATATGTTTGGAAAAGAAACAGAACTGATACTAATACTGAGATTTCTATAAACAGGAAATAATGCATCGGTACAAATCGAACCAACACTTGCTCCACCTGCAACTGCTACACCAAATGCAACCATCAACGTGGCCACACCATCTTCTAATTCAACTATGCTCACGAATACAACCGCACCATCAACTGAACCTTTACCAAATATTCCTCCATCATCAAACGTAACTACTCCTGCAAAACCTGCCCTAATCGGCCAACCCATACCTACAACAAATGAAACAACACCCCAACCAAACAACAATGCTTCTGCTGCCGCTGCTGCTAGAATAGGTGGTATTCAATCTCCGATGCTTCCACAACCTCCACCGCCACCTAGCCCACCTAGCCCACCTAGCCCACCTAGCCCACCTAGCCCACCTAGCCCACCTAGCCCACCTAGCCCACCTAGCCCACCTAGCCCACCTAGCCCACCTAGCCAACCTAGACCACCGACGTGCCCTAGCAGCCCTGTTACACACGGAACTCCCGATCCAGCGAGTGAGTACATTTTGTAATTTTGAAAAGTAATAAATAGAAAATAGATAAACTGCAAATTTTAAAGTCAAGTTTGGAAAGGTTTCACGTCTTTCAAGTTTGCTCGTTGCTTATTTTTTCTTTTTAGCGTGTGGAAATAACTTCGAAATGGTGCAACTCTCGCCACATCAACTTAGTGCTTCGTCGACTTATACTAAAGATACTCAAGATCCTGCCATTTTAGAAAAACATGCTCCATCGAATGGGGTACTCAACAACGTCGATAATGCAGGTATGAGAGCACTCCTCCACTTTAGATGGTAAGGTATGCGGGAATTTAGAGTATGGTGCAACTAATCAACCATCATGCAGCTTCAATAACTTTTTCTTTTCTATCTGGAGCTTCTGTATGTGAAAATTAGTGTTTAAACATTATAGGTTGCTCCTCTAAAACGCGAAATTCGTCATTTTGTATGGCACTGCATTATTTCACAATATAGTAATTAATAGTTGAGAAGACAGCTATTGCGATCTAGACAGCCATAGAGTATTTATTTACTTGATAGTTGTTGAACAATTTATTCCAAAACGTTTTCGAAGCACAATAATCGACAAAGAAGTGTAATAATGTTGTTTCTGGAACTGATCCGCTGGACACGGTGACAAATTATTATCAATCCTACCGTCCCTTTAAGCAAGGCTTTACTTTTACTGGGGAGTATGTGAGGGATAATTTTATCCTAAACAATCACAACTTTTTGTTGCATTTAATATCAATAGACAGAAAATGTTCCAATGAGAGCTCTTCTTCAGAAATTCCAAAGCCAGAATGATTTTCTGCGCCAATGGTTTGAACAGTTTTTCGACAAAACGTTAATGTACAATGTAGTGGCGCCAAAAGGGTACCGAGCAGCAAATTGTATTTCTCGAAGCGCGAATATTTGAATATGCAAATGATGACAATGAACGTATTCTCTCCTGTTCATTATAGAGCGGATTTCTTATGTGTAGGACACAAATACGGCATGCCCATTTGTACCGTAACCGTACTGTAACTTACTGTACCGTAACACTGTAATTTGATTTCATACGAAATACTCTATACAGCTGGTTTCTAATGCATTTATGAAACTAAAACAAGAATAATTTTTTTTCAGGAGCTTGGTGTGCTGAGCATAAATTTGCAAAAGTTCAAGATCAGAACCAGTTCCTCGGAGTGGATCTTGGCGAATCAATGCTAATCGGTAAAGTAGCGACACAAGGCATGCACAACTGGGACAACTGGGTAACAACGTTCGCTCTGAAATACAGTCAAGATGGTCACCAATGGACGAACTATCAAGAGGTAAGAGTCTTACAATTGGCCTCGGTTACTAAAACGAGCAACGTAACACTACGGTGAAATGGGTAGGTTTTAAAGGGAGATCCAACAGTAGATTTCCAACTTAACGCCTGGCTGGCTATCATAAGTTCGCATTAGAATCACGTTACCATGGTTTCGACATCGAATTAGTACAGGTAATCATACGGTTTCGAGTTCAATTTGGGATTAATTCGCACGAGTACGTTTTTCAAATATCTCAAAATTGCTTGAGCCCGCAGGGCGAACTGATACCGACGTTAAATGAAGAAACATTACTTTACTGACAAATGTTAAACGTCGCAAACTCTTGCGCTTTCTTACAAAAGACATCAGAATTAAGTCATTTAGTCATTTACCGAACTATGTTGTCCTAAGACGTAATAATAATAATAAGTGTTGTTTGTATAAATAGCAGACCCTTCAAGGAAACTGTGATCGATATACTGTAACAGAAAACATCCTCAACCCTCCAGTAAGCGCGAGATACATACAGTTCACTCCACTGAAATGGTATGTTGGAAAAGATCCTAATAGACATGACATATGTATGCGAGCTGCTGTCTATAAGTGCAGAGGTTAGTAATCCTGATAAATTGTACAACTAAAAACATTATTTGAAATGCTTTATTCACTGTCAGAAATATAATACCAAAATCTCATGGAATACTTCCCTACTCAGTGACCCCAAAAACCTTACCGAAATAATAAATAGTAGCTACGCTTTCAATTACAAAGTAGCTTAGAAGACAGTATTTAAATTACTAGGTACTTATTGACTGAGTAAGGTCGGGCCTGACGGGAAAATAGTTGACTCGTGGGCATACATTACGTACTGACCGAGAACAAAATACAAATTGACCTTATAAGTGTTTTATCAAGTGACCACTTTTAAATGGCAAAACAACAAGCACACAATCGAGCACGGCCGGACGGCTTTTTCCGGCCCGTACACGTCAAACACGTACGGCTCCTATCACGTGACTTCTGTACATGGTTTCGAAGGGAAAGCGCACGCGGGGCCGTATGGGTAATATGATAATTATGCAAATTTGTCTTCTAGTTTATAATTAAGATTCTTGAAAAGAATCAGGTTATGTTTATAGAAGTCTGTGTTTATTATTAAAGATATGTTCACATTTTGTTGTAGCATGTGACTTAGTACCCATCGCTAGATGTTTAACTACCATCAGCACAGGTAAAAGGAGTTTGGAATACTGATTTCTAGGAGGTTTCTCCTTCTTCTTTTCATCTTTCATTTCATTTTGCTTGGCTGCTAAACTGACCATTACGTCAGTGGTGAAGTTATATTGTACATCATGTTAAATAAGTAAAAACGCTAATGAACAGGCCTGTATATACGTATCTAATATACCCTTAAATAGAACAGGCTTGTATCTAATATACCTTCAAAACAGGCCTGTATCTAATATACCCTATTTTATTCAAAGTACAAAACCAAGACAGCGCACTAAAGAAATCCAGGATATCTAAGCCAGGAGAAAAGCACATGTCTAGGGATGACAAACACCGCGAACACAAAAAAATAGACAAAGGTAAGACATAATTTTAACCAACAACCAGCTGCTTTTATAGCTGGCAAATTCGTATTACGCAGTGCAATTCATATTTACTCTGTATCTTTACCAGATGAGTTCGTCACGGAGTGCGCAAATAATTATTTGTCAAAGCCAACAGTTCCAATAGTCAGGAGCCCATTACCAGGAGCGTTCCTCTGTTATGGGTTGGGTCCCCAGCACAGGAGTAGATGAGGCTATTTTTAGATTCGAAATTCCCGCGAAAAGAGGTTGCCGCCATGTTGGTGCCCTTAAACAATAGATTCCTCGTTAGCTTCTTTTGTTGGGGCACCAACATTTGAATCTCTGGGGATTGAGTGAAAACCAGCAATTCGAATTCCCGCGTTGAAAGTGAGAAGAATGATAATGAGAAGTGACGTTAGCTATCTGATTGGCTAAGAATAGCCTACCTTTGTTCTTTTTCGCACGAAACGCAATGCTAAAAATAGCCTCATCTACCTCTGTGCTGGGGTACAGACACAGTGGGGAAGATGGACGCTCCTGGTAATGGGCTACTGCAATAGTCCAGTTTCGTATTCGGGAATTACCGCTAAATGCAATGAATACAGACGCATGTACGTAGGGTTAGCCTCATTCTGAAGTTAAACATTCATAAATTCCAGCGAGAAGGTGCAAAGCGTACGTGGAACTACAACAATAGTGTTGTTAATTGCCCACCTTCTCGCTGGTATTTATGAATGTTTATCTTCAGAATGAGGCTAACCCTGCTTACATGCGTCTGTATTCATTGCATTCAGCGGTAATTTTCGAATACAAAACTGGACTATTGAAGACGTTATCTAGATCCTCAGAGATTTTCTCATTTAAAAAAAGTAAACATGACAATGTCTCCCTTTTTCGACGATCCTCTCTGAGTACGCTTCTTCGTCCGTTTAAAATTTGTGAAGAATCAAGCCGATAAATGTAACTACTGTCAATACGACAGAAACGGCGCTGATTGGTTAATTCAGACCGGTAGCGCAGGGCAGAATCAGCTGGTAAATAAGTCTGGAAAATAAAATATAAGACCGATTTCAAGTTATATCGATCGATTTCTGGTTTAAGTTGGTGTATAAAACTTTATGTATCCATTCTCCGATTGTCTGTTTTTCCGAAAGAAATAGATGAAGGAGGTATTTGATATGTTATCAGCGCATAAAACAAGATGTTTTAGAGACTAAATCATTACGCAATGCCATAGAAAAATTATGAGTTCAATAAATTGGTTCAAGGTTATTGCATGGAAAACTCCCGTTACGCTTTTAAGAAGGATGGTTAGGGATCAGAAGGATAATCTGTTGAACTAAAACGTTTTAATTTGTTTCCAGCAAGGAACGATTAAATGGACAACATACGCAACCAGGGAAAGAGGGAGAACTATTTAGTGATGCCACTTTAGACAGATCACAGCAGCAGAACATGATTGCAACGTGACTTGGCTTTTGCCATGCAAACAATCGCCGAATCTAAACGGACCCTATTCAGTTCTGAGACGGTTCAAATTTTCAAGAGATTCGTCAAGAGTTGAGTATTGATAAACTATTAAGTACTTCGTTTGAAGTGCTGATTAATCAATGAGAGTCGTGGTGGACTGATATCCAACTCCGAGCTAGCATTTTTCTTTTTCTCTACGTTTCATATCATGATCAACAATTGTTGTTTTTACGACCTGTTTGATAAGCTTCAACATACTGAGCAAATAGAGAAACAATAAACGCCGAATTATAAGAATGGCTGGTAATTTAAGGAATTATACCGCAGTGTTTTCAGCGATTTTCATATGAACTGACGAACCTCGCGCGCACATGTGGGATGGTTAAAATCAAACCAATTATACAAAAACAACAAATAAACTGTGTACAAAAGTAGTCTTGAAGGAAAATATTGCGTATATTATTTCAATCAAGCATCGAGGGAGGGAACTAACTTTAATTATTTATCGAAGCCAATAAAGCGCCCCTAACCCCATTTTAGTTTTATTTAGTTTCAAAGTCTAGATGAAAATTGAGGACGAAAGAAAAAGAAAAAAGTTAAGTCGGTAAAATTCCTGATTTATAAATCGTGATTAAAGTCCTGCACATTTTGTTTCACGACCGCGCAGTTTGAGGCCTGGGTCGAGTGACGTAAGATATAATGGCAAAGCCATTGTTCACTAGCACTTGTTGTAAGTTCTATTGTTATGCATTCTTGATCTTACGTCACACACAATGCACGATGTACTAGGCCCATGCTTCTAATTAGTGTATTGTGACTCGGTCGTGAAAAGAGCCTGGTCGCTTTTCGCAAACTTCAACAGATCCTAGACAATCCAGGATTCAAGCAAACACAAAACGTTTTTCGCAGAATTACTCTAAATATTATGAGAATTTATATTAAGAAATAAAAGGAATGGGGTTAGCAGCACTTTAACATGCACCTAATCGAACATTGACTCCATACATGCGCACCACTACTACCAGGTGATGCATTCAATTCATCCGAAAACCAGGGACAAATTTAAGAAACAAAAATATGAAAAAATATAACAATATACAAATCAACTGATTAACGTTTTCTTAGGGCTTCATCAATAATTCATTTATTGTAAATCTAGGCCTGACTACTCTATGTTGTCCTGCCTCATATTGATCAGTGTTATATTATCGCAGTATGCGCATGCGCAGATCTTTGTAGCTGGCAGAGTACTAAATAAAGTTTCAACTTTTTTATACGAGAAATATTTGATTTACTCTTAATTGCGGGTTTTCATCTAATCTCCAGGGCTCGAGAGTCGTGAGGTTCAGTAGATGACAAAAGAAGCTAACGATTAATCTTTTTTAAACGAACGAAGTCAATGCTTAATAGTACTGTGTCGTAAAACCAAAACCTGAGCCAATCACAGGAGCAATTACAAACCCAATGAACCAATCACAAACTGATCATAGTACTGTGTCGTAAAACCAAAACCTGAGCCAATCACAGAAGCAATTACAAACCCAATGAACCAATCACAAACTGATCATAGTACTGTGTCGTAAAACCAAAACCTGAGCCAATCACAGAAGCGATTACAAACCCAATGAACCAATCACAAACTGATCATAGTACTGTGTCGTAAAACCAAAACCTGAGCCAATCACAGAAGCAATTAAAAACCCAATGAACCAATCACAAACTGAAGTAATTCGTGATTGGTTTTACTTGAACAAATCAGGAGGGCAAGTAAACGCAATCGTGGATAACTAACCAATCAAATTCGAAAGCTGAATCACCTAATTACTTTTCGACACTCAATTGAAAACCGCATTAATATAGATACTTCAAAGCGAGCTCTCGAGGAAACAAGAAATACGTCTCACATTTCTTTAGCTCACTCCAGCAATCCTTTCAAAAGCATTATTTTTATTCAGTTTGATATCATCTAAGAAAGTAGCTGAAAAAGGCGCCTAAACACATAATTACTTCGACGTCTAACGATGACTGTTTATCTCAACACAGCATATTTACAAATATGTTTTCTTTTCTGGTTTTACATAAAATCAAATTAAGCAAACTCCAATTTTTTCACTACTTTTTTTCTCTTTCTTATTTAAGTGTCCCTATATAATTCACGAGGGTCTTGTATTTTAATCACCATCATTCCTTTCGTCAGCTTGAATGAGTTGTATGCGAAAAATACGTTTTAGAGTATTACGATTATTAACTAATCACACGTGCACTGCACATCTTGTAAGTTTTTTTTAATGTTTTTAGTATGTATTCTTATTTATTATAGTTCGTACAATTGTATGTGGCATTAAGAAACACATCTATATTTTTTTCTTTGCTTCCCTTTTTACGGACCTATTAAATACAATTATTTTACGTAAGCCTCCCAGATGAGGTACTCGCTCTTGGGATAAATTTAAAGGGAAAATACCGTTTAAAATAACATGTAAACAGTCTTGGAAATGCTGCCTGCTTTAAAGTCTGTGATTTCAATTCAACTTGACGTATTCATTTTCAACTAACAGCAGAAATAGGTCTCAACACAATGCGCCCAATGCACAATAAGTAATATATTTGATGCCTTTCTTGACTGTTAACGATTTGTAGCGATGTTTAACAATGTTTAAAAATGCACGATGCAGGGGAAACCGAAAGGCTCGTGCAATTATCACTCAGTGCCCATAAATCACGTATAGCACGAGACGTTCATGCGATTTTTTGTTTTTAATATACCGCTGAGAGTAATTGCGACTATACACTCTACACCCTTTTTATGCACTCGTTATTGACCAATCAGAATCCATAATTTTTTTTGAGTATATTATAAAGAGTTCTACCACAAACGAATTTTTTTTTCCGAATTTTTTGGGGTATTAATTTGCTTTTCTGTATTTTATGTCAAAGATAATTAAGATTACTATTAATATTATTTCGGATAGAGCGGATTTTGATAAAGTGTCGAAAGTAATTCGGTGATTGCTTTGGGTTTGCGTTTGCTTAGCTTTTCAATTGGCTGAGTGTGAGAAATGTTTTGTAAGCCAATCAAGTTCTAAACTAAGGGCGCGTTTGATTGACCGTAATGTATTCCGGAATAAGAGTAGATTGGAACAGTCTCTGAAAATCACTGGTTCAAGTACAGTTTGAACTGTAAACTACACATGACTGCTGACATAAGATATTCGGGATACATTTAGTATTCCAGCTGCTAAAATATCCCGATATCAGCGAGTTGTAGTGATAATTCGGTGTATTCTTAGACTTCCGGAATACGATCAATCGAACGCACTCTAAAACCAAAAGCAATCAATTTTTGATTGTGTGATTATTGACGATTGCGTTTACTTTTTCTCGTGATTGGTTCAAGTAAAACTAATAGTGAACTACTCCAGTTCGTGATTGGCTCATTTTGTGTTCACCAACTCCCGTGATTGCATGGCTCTGTAATTACTATGGTTTTGGTTTTACGACACTCTAAGGTACTAAACAGTTACTTAGTTATTACATCAGTTATAGAAAAGATACCCAGTATAAAGTAGTATAAAAACGAATATTAGAGCAAAGTTGAAGTGTTTCATTTGTTTAAATTTTGTTCGTAATTCTTCGTTGAGAGCTGTGACTTCTTCCGTTGATCGATGAGTTTGATCGACTTTTGCTTGTATCGCATTCAGAGCATTTTCGTATTTTTCTTCCATCTTTCTGTTTCCTTTTTCAAGGTATTGAATCCATCGTTCATTTTCTGAGACTTTCTGTTGCCAAGCTTCGTGTGCAGTGGCAACGTCTTTTGTCGGTCTATGAGTTTGATAGCCTTTTGCTTGTATCGCATTCAGAACATTTTCGTATTTTTGTTTCATTTCTCTATTTTCCTTTTCAAGCCAATGAATCCATTGTTCATGTTCTGCGATTCTCTTGTGGCACGATTCTTTTGTCGCGAGATCTTCTTCTCTTGATTGATCAGTTTGATCAACTTTTTCTTGTATCTTTTTCATGGAATTTTCGTATTCGCGTTCTATTTCTTTGATTTCTCTAAAAAGAAATTGAATCCATTTTTCATGTTCTGTGACTTTCATTTCCCAGGTTTCTTTTGCCGCGAGACCTTCTTCTCTGTATCGATCACTTTGATCGAGTTTTACTTCGATTACCTTCAGGGCATTCTCGTGTTTTTGTTTCATTTCTCTGTTTTCTCCCTCAAGATATTGAATCAATGTTTCATGTTCTTTGACTTTGTTTTCCCATTTGTCATTGAGTGATAAGACGTACTGAAAATCTGGAAAGTTTGTTAAATTTGTTTCTGACTGTTCTATTTTATCATGTGCTTCTTGAAGCTTCTTCTCAAGGTGATGGACTGTACTACAAATATTATCCAACACGCACTGCATTTGGGCATATGAATATACTCCATGACGAGCCCCAGAGGATAAAAATTTGTTTTGCCAGGATTTCAAATCCTCGCAAAATGCATATTTGTGGTAAAATAGGTGCGATGAAATATTTGCGCTACTCCAGTTTGTCACCTGGATTTAAGCTTTTCTTTCGCTTGCGCTGGTATTTTCTGTCAACACTAATAAAAGTCATGCTGAGCGTGTACTATATTTAATTTATTTTCGTTTGTAGGCCAGATCACATTAACTATGGCCAGATGACGTCCATTTCCTCTTTACTGTAGATGTCAGAGAGAGCATATATTTTCGTGATTTTTACAACAGCGATTGAAACATTTTTTTCAACTCCTTAACCGTAGGTCTGTTATCTACCATATCAGAAGTAGCTTTCTTAACAGTCTCGAATGTTTTTGTAGAATCCCAAAGGCCCCGAAATCGACTTCAGCATAAAGCCTAACGAAAAGACATCGCTTGCCTCACTCTGTCTCCCTCGCTAAGTATTCGGCATCGCACCGACGCCTTCGATGATTGTTTATCTCGTCTGTTTTCCGGCTTTTGCCAAAGTCAGTGATAACTGGAAAATGTTTCGTTTGCCTTTTTTCAATGACAATATTATTTGCCTTTATGTCATTGTGCTATAGTATTGCAAACATTTACAATAATTTTAATACACTGTTGTTGCTATTGCTTGAATTGTTTGTTAAAGTTAAGGGCAACTATACGTACGAGAAATACCTTTCTAAAATCAGACTTTGATGCCCGTAAAGCCGTAACAAAACTGCGTATCTCAGCGCATCTATTTCCTTAGAACCGTGGTAGATATGTACGACTGCCTAGAGATCAGAGAATTTGTACTTTATGTAATTCAGGAGAAGTGGGAAATGAGTTTCATTATTTATTTCAATGTAAGGATTACAATATGTTAGACTAGAACGTCCTTTCTTGATAAACTCTATTCTATTAACCCACTTCTCTCCTTCTTTAGTCATACTACTTTGTTCTACTACATCTTATCTATGAAAGACGTTAGTGCCACATTAAAAAAAACTATTATAGATTTATATACTACACAGATTAAGCCCTAAATCGTATATTTCATTTTTATTTCTTTATTTTATTAGATATACACCAATGTAAATCATGTTTTCAAGGTGCTAATAAATAAACATTGTATTGCCCTCCACACCATGAAAAGCAAGGGTCAGTTTCAGTGATAACTCCGAAAAGAAGCGGTAAACCTTCATGATCTCCAATGCACTGATGACTTTTCCTTCATGAATCGCCTCTCTCTTTACTCTCTCTGTCCCCTCCTTTCATTTGTTTAACAACAACGTCAATTCCTCTATAGCTATATGTAGCCGCGAAGCATTCTCCGAAAGTCCCGCTGCCAATTGATTCCTTCGAAGTGTACAGAAGCAAGTTCGGGTCGATTTGCTTCAAGTCCGCTTTACGAGTTAGTCTCCCGTCAACATATTTTTTTTGTTTGAAATGAACTTCCAGGAAAGTGGCCCGAGGGTCTCTTTCGGCTTAACCCTACGGCCAATGTCGTTGCTGCAGCGTTTCGAGACGTGTTCCACTAGTACTGCTGCGGGCACCGGGGGGGGGGGGGGGGGGGGGGGGGGGGCTACTCCTGTTTGTGACGTATTATGTATGTGCCGCTGGGGCGAGTCAGGGTTTTGAGCTCAGGGTTTTGGGTCAAACAGGGTCAGGGTTAGAGCCTCTTGGCCTCACATACATACCCATTTTTCATGTAAGTACCCCCCTCCCCCCCCTACTTTCGCAAGCTTTTTGACCCAGATGTGTTCTTTGATGAATTCTCAAATGTACATGTAAAAAGACAGGCTCTGTACCATGGGAGAGAATGAAATACAAGATTGGGTGTCTGAAGGAAGTGCTGAGCTGCTAGAAATGGCAACGAATCGAGGCTTGGCACCTAATTGCAATACTATTCGGCCAACCTCTAAGTCCTCTAAGTTAGTATACATGTACTCAGCTTACATATACCCAGGGACTCTAGAAGAATTGAAGTTTGAGTAACAAATTTGAGAAAAATACAAAAATAATGGAATAATTAGAAACAAACAAGTTTATAAAACACATGGAAAAGTTTAACCTTATTTAATGAATTACAACAATTGCATATTCTTACAAATTGTTCTGCACTTTTCCCCTGGACATCCCTGTCTTAATGAAAATATAATTCAAATTCAGGGGCGTAACAAGCTATGTGGAATCAGGGATCACTGACCTGGGATCAACGTATATTTGATGGGATCGTTATTAATATATCAGAATATGAACGGGCTCATTTATTTTTGGCTGGATCACGGATCACAAATTACTGGAAAATTGGGATAATAATAATAACAATATTTTAACAGGGTGCCCATGTCACCAAGGTGTTTTTCAATGGGGCCCTGTATAAGATTTAAAAACAAATAACAAGATAAAAGATAAAAATGCAATGGAAACGCTAATTAAAAACGTAGTAAAAAGTCATGAAGCAAATCTAATTTAGCTAAGAACGATAATTATAAGTAATCTTTAAGCTTACTTTTAAAACATGATAAAGGGATCAGGGATCAAAGTTCTGGTTAAAAAAATCACTAGAGAAAAAATATACCTCGTTATGACCCTGCCAAATTTGCGGCTGTATTGGCAAAGAGGTCTATTATTTTGAAATGAAGAAAATACTTAAAGGGAACCTCGGCTGAAAAACAATCCAACTCTCAGTGTTGCCCTATTGTTACACAACAGAAAAGTTATGGTTTTCAGAGAATAGTGCAACACTTTGACGTCATGAATTCCAAGGTAACTGCAGTGCCGCAAAATTCAATTTTTTTTTTTTAAAGGAGAATCATCCATGTACCTGTCTAGCATACAATTTACAGAAAATAAACACAGCAATGGTTTTAGGCAACAATAAGACACATTTGAGATTCAGCTGAGGTTCCCTTATAATGTTACATTGTATGTTTTGTTTATACCATAAGAAATTTACCATTCATGGCCTGTCCAAATGAACAATACATTGTTCTTCAAAATCATCCATTGTTGTTGGATGAAATTACATGTACATTCAATACAAAAGAAAACAGCAACTAATATGGTGACCAAACAATTCCATTTGATCCAACATTGGATGCTGATGGACAACAGTGTTGTACTCCTTTAGATGGGCCTTAGGGACAATATCTGAGCAATGACTGAGATGATAATGATTGCATGCAGAACAGGAAAGACTTTTATAACAATGTTTCACCTCAGACGCGAGATTGTATAAGCCGATATAACACCCCCATTCAAGTTGTACACCGACTGCTTATGGAATGGGTTTGCTGATACAAAATGTAGTTGCCTATCTTTGAGGCATTCTGAAAAAATATACATGTACATGTAAATAAAGATTACCCCATAATATTATTTATGTACTTTTGATGTATTATTAATTTTGATATTAGGGAGGGGTCAACCATTTGCACTTGGTTGCATTATAAAATTTTATGTGACAACTGTATAGCGTAAACTTCTTTGTGAAAAACTCTAGAGCCAGTTCAGCATAAGTTCTCAATGCATCATTTGATGTACAGTCCACCACGGATGTAAGCCTTTTGGTTTTCCTTCCTCTAGCTTTCCTGTTTGGCTGTGGGTCAGCAGAGGAGGGGCCAGATTGAAACCGTTCTTTAAATTGAGTCCTAATTTCATCAAGTTTGCTTGACCAGGTTTGTAGTAGTTCATCAATTTTTCCTCCAACAACTGATAAAAAAAGTAAAGAAATAAAGAGCACGAAAACATGTGTAAATGTTATTTTGTAAAATTTGAGCTATTGAAATAGGAAAGAATGTCAGTACACATTATTTTGATAACAGAATGTTAATATCTACAGTAACTGTAATTCCTGGTTACAACCTTAATGTTGCTGCACTTGTTTGATTATGCTCTAATTATGCTACAGTGTAGTTGTGGAAAATAAAAATAACTGTACAAGTTCTGTGTATATCATTGTACTTGTGGTATATCTGAATTAGGTTTTTCTTAACAAAATTTAAGATGTGCTGCACAATGATTTTTCTATGCTTCAGGTGTGCTACTCAAAAGGAAGTTGAGAAAAAACATACATACATGTATTTTACCAGTTCCTACACAAAGCATTTTTATCCATACAGTGTATCATACTTTTAAGGTGTACATTATACTTATTATTATTATTTTTAAAGTTTACAGCATATGTATGTTTATTCCCACAAAATTTCAGGCGTGCCGCCCAAAAAAGGGGGTTAACATACAGTGTACATGTTGATATCCTACACAAGCTAATCTAGTATTATTTTTAATGTTTCCAGCACATGTATGTTTATTCCCACAGAATTTTAGGTGTGCCACCCAAAAAAAGGGGTAAACATACAGTGTACATGTTGATAATTATCCTACACAAGCTAATCTAGTATTATTTTTAAAGTTTACAGCACATGAATGTTTATTCCCACAGAATTTCAGGCGTGCCGCCCAAAAAAGGGGGTAAACATACATGTTGACATCCTACACAAGCTAATCTAGTATTATTTTTAAAGTTTACAGCACATGTATGTTTATCCCCATATAATTTCAGGCGTGCCGCCCAAAAAAGGGGGTTAACATACAGTGTACATGTTGATATCCTACACAAGCTAATCTAGTATTATTTTTAATGTTTCCAGCACATGTATGTTTATTCCCACAGAATTTCAGGTGTGCCACCCAAAAAAGGGGGTAAACATACAGTGTACATGTTGATAATTATCCTACACAAGCTAATCTAGTATTATTTTTAAAGTTTACAGCACATGAATGTTTATTCCCACAGAATTTCAGGCGTGCCGCCCAAAAAAGGGGGTAAACATACATGTTGACATCCTACACAAGCTAATCTAGTATTATTTTTAAAGTTTACAGCACATGTATGTTTATCCCCATATAATTTCAGGCGTGCCGCCCAAAAAAGGGGGTTAACATACAGTGTACATGTTGATATCCTACACAAGCTAATCTAGTATTATTTTTAATGTTTCCAGCACATGTATGTTTATTCCCACAGAATTTCAGGTGTGCCACCCAAAAAAGGGGGTAAACATACAGTGTACATGTTGATAATTATCCTACACAAGCTAATCTAGTATTATTTTTAAAGTTTACAGCACATGAATGTTTATTCCCACAGAATTTCAGGCGTGCCGCCCAAAAAAGGGGGTAAACATACATGTTGACATCCTACACAAGCTAATCTAGTATAATTTTTAAAGTTTACAGCACATGTATGTTTATCCCCATATAATTTCAGGCGTGCCGCCCAAAAAAGGGGGTTAACATACAGTGTACATGTTGATATCCTACACAAGCTAATCTAGTATTATTTTTAATGTTTCCAGCACATGTATGTTTATTCCCACAGAATTTCAGGTGTGCCACCCAAAAAAGGGGGGGTAAACATACAGTGTACATGTTGATAATTATCCTACACAAGCTAATCTAGTATTATTTTTAATGTTTCCAGCACATGTATGTTTATTCCCACAGAATTTCAGGTGTGCCACCCAAAAAAGGGGGTAAACATACAGTGTACATGTTGATAATTATCCTACACAAGCTAATCTAGTATTATTTTTAAAGTTTACAGCACATGAATGTTTATTCCCACAGAATTTCAGGCGTGCCGCCCAAAAAAGGGGGTAAACATACATGTTGACATCCTACACAAGCTAATCTAGTATTATTTTTAAAGTTTACAGCACATGTATGTTTATCCCCATATAATTTCAGGTGTGCCACCCAAAAAAGGGGGTAAACATACATGTTGACAATCCTACACAAGCTAATCTAGTATTATTTTTAAAGTTTACAGCACGTGTATGTTTATTCCCACAGAATTTCAGGCATACCACCCAAAAAAGGGGGTAAACATGTGGTTACAATATTACTGTATAAAGCTATTATACACTGTAATGTATTGGTCTAACAGTAATGACTAAAATTTTAGTTCACATTACCTTTGAAAGTCACCTTGTACTTTTTACCATCCACGGAGATCCCATTATTCTTAATGACATCCTTTTGTACATTAACGTCAAGATCATGGCTTGTATGTTCTGCCTTTAAAATTGATAGATTACAAAATTGATTACACTTACATCATTTCCCTAAATGTACTAACCTCTAGCATAAATGAAATAATGATTGTTATATATATACATGTATATATATAAATTTCGGCTTTTATTTCTGTCAGCGAGTGTCTTGATCGGCACTTAATATTAAAGAGTAACAAATAAAGTAGCCTGGTTTCTCAACAGCCGGGCTTTCCTTGAAAACTTGGACTGTGAACATGAGAGCGAATAATAACAGGTATTAAATAAAACCTTTACCTATGTCGAATTAAACTCCAATGTGTTTTGAAAGTTTACACGGAATCGTACCTTAAATGAATAATACTGAAGTTAATTAGATGACATCACGGACATGGTGTGTTGACCGCGCGCCCAGCCGTTAGTGGGGGAGGCTTTGGAGAAACGACACCAATGGCTGAAACCGAGCCTACTAGTTCCCATGATTGTGTGAAACACATTTTTTAGGTGAACAGGGGTTATTGGTACTTTAAATATGATCAATGAGTCCATGACAAATAACAATGATAAATATATATTTAGTATTGCTAGTTAGTCTATGTAAACTAAATATGAGCCAACGAGCTGCACATTGCAGTGGTGTGGAAGATAATATTATAATAATATAATAATATTGTTTTAATAAAATATTCAATCTGTTATTGTGAATACCATTTTACGAATTATCATCCAGGGCCCTTTTTGCTTGACATGGCCCAATTTATATCTGAATACATCTTGGACATGTATTTGCCCAGGGGGGAGGGACTTTTACATTGAGAATTTGACCCACCCCAGTGGAAGAATTCCACCATCTCCCAATCAATCCTGGGGGGTTGGGGGGTCGGGGTTAGAACTGACTAGTGCATTAATTCTTGAAAAACTTACCCTATTTCTTCCCAAGTTAGTCCAATTGATTAATGACTGCCAGCCCTCATCTGGAATTCTACCCTTGAGCTTCAGTAGGAGGTATTGCCAGTCTGGGACCCTCATATCCTTCACTCGCCTTTCCCGTGTATCTTCAGATATGAGTTCCTTCAATGCCCTCTTGACCCCTCGTTTCTCGGAAACGGTCTGTTTTGCCTCATTGTGGCATCCACTCAAACAACACTGTGACAATACTGATGCCAGGGACTCTTTTTGGCTTACACGCAGATTGTTCAGTTGTCCCATGATTTCAGCAGATTTTTGACTTATCTTTCTTCTTTTAACGGCTGGCGTTAAACGTGACTCTTCGATATCAATAAAAGATTGGTTTGCAGAGTGAATAGATTACGACAAATTCGGCGAACTGCTAGAAACAGGAGAAGTACTGGATATCGGGGAACTTGCCTGTTTTGGCGGGCTTGGAACTTTTGGCGGGCTTTCTGCATTCGGCGGGCCTGTTCGCTCGTACAGCTCGATTCTGGCTTTAAGGGACACAATCTCCCGATTTAGAGCCGCCAGTTGGTTTTCCAAAGGGAGCAGGGCTGTTTTGAAAGAGCAATTTGCTTCAAGGTCATCGACATCATGCTTCAAATCCAGCTCCACCCCGAACTCTTGTTCGCAACTTGTATTGCCCTCTGAAAGCCTTGATCGGATGAGACTTTCGCCGATTGAATTGGCCACCAAAAGTCGTAGCGACATAAACTTCTAAAACCCTCGTTTTGCTAGGTTCAGAAAAGAACCAGTTTATAGCTGGAACTGGACCGCCAGTTGTAGTCAATTCGCCGATTCCCAGTCTGTCGAGTAAGCTTCGAAAAACCGTCCGATACAAAACTTTCTAGGTGCTATGGTACAAATAACAACATTAAGAGCGTACCAGTTCTTCGATGGATCCAATTTGGATGAAAATACGCGATGAAACATCGATAAACATTAGTTCACTGTCAGTGACACGGAGCAGTTGCTCGTCTCGTGTTCGAGCGGGAATGCTGAGCGAATTTGAGTCAATCTTGAATCTGCGCCAATAACCAATTTGCCCATATAAAGTATAATCCAATATACAGCGAAGATGCTGACAGAAGATTCACACAACCCCATAGCCGCCACTTTGATGAGCTGTAAAATCCAATTTAGGACGCGACGAAAAAAACCACAACCTAGCGCCGATAGGGCAACCCCGCTGAGACAAATATGTAGGGCTTGGGGCTCGTCATGTGTCGTTGAAATGGTTGTTTTTGATTGACCCAAACTAACAGCACACCCTTCGTGAAGCGTAGGTAACAGCGAATTCACCTTGGATGTCAGTTCAGCATTCTTCTCTATCAGACTATCCACATTACGTTTCAGGATTTCGTTATGATCTGACATCTGTTTAGAGTGACCATCCATACCACTAATCGATTCTTTCAACAAGTGCATAGTTTCAAAAACTTCTTTTAAGCCCGATAGAACGTGTTTAAGATGGGTTCCAGCCGTTTGATCTGCATGATCTTTGAGTTCAATTCTTCTTACCTATGTAATATAATGTAAGTATAAATGTTAGTTTGCGTAAAATAGCTTGTTACAAGTACATGATTGTTTCAAAATGACTCTACAGGTGTATTGCAAAAGGCTCATAAAACATTTTAAAGTATTGTTTTTCAGATGAAAAGTGACGAAATCCAATACGCCGACGTCATATCATATTCCGTACATCTTTCTCGCAATATCCTGTGTTTTAAACATATCAGGCCTGACGTTAAATTTTCTATGAAGGCGCGAAATGGCGAACAACCAAAACGATTCGGTCGCTGGATGGTAGGTTTTGCCCGCTAATTTGTTTTCCCCAGAACGTTTGTTCGACAGTAAAAAACACAGTTGAGGATCTTTCTTTGCGTGTAACAAACACTGCCAATAAACAGCAGAGAAGTAAGTTAAATGGGTTGCAAAAGCTGTTAATAATATCAGAACGCCCGGCGAAGGAAACGACATAGCTATAGACAACAACAACAAACAACACATCTTTCTTGATTTCATACTCTCTCTTGAATAGTTTAGAAGTTAATTAAATATATTTAGCATTGTTTGAGTATTGGAATACCGAATTAGCTTAACAAACAATCGAGTCTGGTATCGCGAGATACGGGATATATTGCAAGGATCAAATGTTTGACGCCTGAAAAACAACTGAATAAATAAAAGTACGCGTGTTCAATGTGATGACTCAATTCATGTTCATCTCACTATCATAATGTGACTTGAATGGCGTCATTTCAAGGATTGGTAATGTTAATCAAAAAATTTCGAAAAAGATTTAAACTCTACTGCACCCAAATCAACGCTTTCTGGCTAGAACTTATATTGACCGAGTGGCAGCAAGGACAACCTAGCAACCGAGCCGTTAAAGATTTTTATATTACACATTTTTGTGATTTTTTCGATATCTCACATTCTGAATGAATGATCTTGTAAGTTGTAAGTAGAATTTTAAAGTCTATGCGTGAATCATGATCAATCGGCCAATAGCCAGTGTAAGCCTTTAAGGATAGGTGTGATATGATCATAGCGTTTGACTCCAGTGATAAGACGTGCAGCTGTGTTTTGGACACGTTGCAGTTTATCTTTTTCATATTTTGGCAGACCGTATAGAAGGCTGTTACAATAGTCCAAGCGTGAAATAATAAAGGCATTTACTAGTACTTCGAGGTTATCTTGGGAAATATATTTCCATATGCACCCAATAGCCCTTCTAGATAAAATAGGTTTCATTAACATGCTGCGTAAAGTTTAAGTTCTTGTCTAACGTAACTCCAAGATTGCGTATTTTATCAGTTGGCACGATGGTGGTGGTGTTGTTGAATCGGAAAATCTGAATAGTAGGGTTTTTCATAAAGCGAGATGTAAAATGAATAACTTCTGTTTTCCCTGCGTTACATAGTAGCATGTTTTGAGTGTTCCATGACATAACATCTTCTACGCAGCTTCGAAGAGTGTCAAGTACAGTAGATTGATTATTTGGATTTATAGCAATGTATAGTTGTGTATCATCGGCATAAAACATGTAGTTTAAGTAATGATGACAAATTACACCTTGGAGTGGAGCCATATAGAATGTAAACAGGAGAGGTCCAAGTATTGATCATGTGGTACACCATATTCCAGAATACGAGGCGAAGATACAGTGTTACCAATAATTACTGATTGAAAACGTCCATAAAGATACGATTATTCAAACCATTTTAGTACAGTTCCCGAGAAAGCAAAATAGGTTCTAAGTCTTTCTATCAGAATCCCATGGTCGATAGTGTCAAAAGCGCCTGAGAAATCGAGTAGTACCAAAATAACGTCTTGATGGAGATCGACTAATCTTAATATATCGTTTGTTACCCGTATTAGTCTGTTTCGGTAGAGTGATATTAACGAAAGGCAGATTACAAAGAAGAAAACAAGTTATTGATATTGAGATAGTCATGGGCTTGAATAGCAACAGTTTTTTCCATTACTTTACAAAGGAATGGAATGTCCGCTACAGGTCTGAAGCTCTTAAATAGTTCCTTATGTATGTCGGTTTTCTTCAGTCGCGGACGGACGTGAGACTTCTTGAATGAATTAGGAAATACACCATTGAAAGGGATTTGTTAACTACATGTAAATCTGTTATAATTGGCACCAAAGTATCAGAATGTTCCTTAATTATGTATTTTGGCATTGGGTCGAGGGAGCAGGTTTTCATTGAAAGAGATGTAATGATGTCTTTTATTAAGTAACAGCTTGGAAAATCAAAGTCTTGAAAGTCTTGAAATTATGTAGAATTGATATTAAATAGGATTAGAGCGGATTTCCTATGAGTGGACAAGTTACAGCACGGTTACCGTACGACATGCTGTGGCACTGAAATGGCTTCTTCACTCATTGTTTTTGTCCTTCTGATCCAATCAAATTACAGAAATACGGTACAGTACGGTTACAGTAAGGCTATGGATACGTTGTATTTTTGTCCCACTCATGCGCAATTCGCTCTTACTATAAGCACTAACTATTAAAGCAGTGAACCTTAGTGTGATGATCTCTTACTATAAGCACTAACTATTTAAGCAGTGAACCTTAGTGTGATGATCACTTACTATAAGCACTAAATATTAAAGCAGTGAACCTTAGTGTGATGATCACTTACTATAAGCACTAACTATTTAAGTAGTGAACCTTAGTGTGATGATCTCTTACTATAAGCACTAACTATTTAAGCAGTGAACCTTAGTGTGATGATCACTTACTATAAGCACTAACTATTTAAGTAGTGAACCTTAGTGTGATGATCTCTTACTATAAGCACTAACTATTTAAGCAGTGAACCTTAGTGTGATGATCTCTTACTATAAGCACTAACTATTTAAGTAGTGAACCTTAGTGTGATGATCACTTACTATAAGCACTAACTATTTAAGTAGTGAACCTTAGTGTGATGATCACTTACTATAAGCACTAACTATTTAAGCAGAGAACCTTAGTGTGATGATCACTTACTATAAGCAGTAACTATTTAAGCAGAGAACCTTAGTGTGATGATCTCTTACTATAAGCAGTAACTATTTAAGCAGTGAACCTTAGTGTGATGATCTCTTACTATAAGCACTAACTATTTAAGCAGTGAACCTTAGTGTGATGATCTCTTACTATAAGCACTAACTATTTAAGTAGTGAACCTTAGTGTGATGATCACTTACTATAAGCACTAACTATTTAAGTAGTGAACCTTAGTGTGATGATCACTTACTATAAGCACTAACTATTTAAGCAGAGAACCTTAGTGTGATGATCACTTACTATAAGCAGTAACTATTTAAGCAGAGAACCTTAGTGTGATGATCTCTTACTATAAGCACTAACTATTTAAGCAGTGAACCTTAGTGTGATGATCTCTTACTATAAGCACTAACTATTTAAGCAGTGAACCTTAGTGTGATGATCACTTACTATAAGCAGTAACTATTTAAGCAGTGAACCTTAGTGTGATGATCTCTTACTATAAGCACTAACTATTTAAGCAGTGAACCTTAGTGTGATGATCTCTTACTATAAGCACTAACTATTTAAGCAGTGAACCTTAGTGTGATGATCACTTACCGGTGCAGTGCAGCCAAAAGAAAAGAACTCGCAAGCAACCATCTCATTCGGACATACAGTTTTTACATGTTCAGCGTGCTGTTTGAAAACAAATAATAAAACGTATTTTTAAACAAGATGTACCCTCGAACATTTTGTTGTATGCGTAATCGTATGCGATTACATGTGCGCCTCCCGGTTAGCTTAGTAGTTAAGCTCCAGTCCCTCCCGGTTAGCTTAGTAGTTAAGCCCCAGTCCCTCCCGGTTAGCTCAGTTGTTAAGCTCCAGTCCCTCCCGGTTAGCTCAGTTGTTAAGCTTCGGTCTGTTGTACTGGAGGTCGCGGGTTCAAACCCCGGCCGTACCAACACTCAGGGTCGTAAAATAACTGAGTAGAAGGTGCTGCCTTTGTGTAACAATTTCCTTCTCGAGCTGCAAATGGTTACACCTTCACATCTTCTCGGATAAGGACGTTAAAACGTAGGCCCATCAGTGGATGAAGAGCCACCTCGTGGATATGCCACTGATTAATCCCATTATTATTATTATTATTGTTATTATTATTATTATTATTATTATCATCATCATTATTATTCTTACATGTTCACGTTGGCTCGGATGACCACGTAAAATGGTGGTTCTGTCTACAATTGGGAACGCAATAGAACCACCGAGGACGTTAAGAAATCTCCGGCGGTGACCATCCTCTGTGTTGGTAAATGAGGTTGACTTTGGGTGATATTCTAGGGCTGACTAGTGAATGAGATCCCAACTCCCTAACTATAGTCACAATACCAACCACAGCTAGTTATTAGTTTATAGAATGTGACCAATAGTTGAAACAACGGGTTCGTGTGTTTGTGCGAGCGCGTGTACGTGTGCAGTGCGTGTTGTTTCGTGTGCACTTACGTGTTCGTGTGCGTGTACACGTACGTGTTCGTGTGCGTGTACACGTACGTGTTCGTGTGCGTGCACTTACGTGTTCGTTTGCGTGTACACGTACGTGTTCGTGTGCGTGCACTTACGTGTTCGTTTGCGTGTACACGTACGTGTTCGTGTGCGTGCACTTACGTGTTCGTTTGCGTGTACACGAACGTGTTCGGGTGCGTGCACTTACGTGTTCGTTTGCGTGTACACTTACGTGTTGTGTGCGTGTTCACTTACGTGTTCGTGTGGATTTAGTGGTCGTGTGCGTGTTCACTTACGTGTTCGTGTGCGTGTGAGTTTAGTGTTCGTGTGACTGCGCATGTCCGTGTTCAGGTGCGTTTGTATATAATATAATAACGTATTTTTTCTATATGCACAATATTTTCACACTGGGAAAAAGATTGAAATATTACCTCATTTCTAGGCATCGTCATTCCACAGTTGTTACGGCAACTTGTTGGATATCTTGTGCAACTATGAAAATGTTCCTAAGAGATGGCAACGAGAAAAACATGAATACGTGATCCATACCGATCAGTTGGAGTGAAACTTTATTTACCATCGGAATTTTATCAATATAATAATTTCAATAATCAATACAATAGTAGCAGCAAAGTACTGTTGAGTAAAACAACATATACACTTTACCGCCTCCCGGTTAGCTCAGTGGTTAAGCGCCGGTCTGTTGTGCGGGAGGTCGACAGTTCAAACAGTCCATCGGGACCACCGCTCAAATGTCCGTGCAGTTATGATGAAAAGAGACTGGAGCGAGGGCTGGCCATTGAAAAACTGCATGCGCTGTGATTGGTCAGAAAAAAAACACCTCTGAATTTCTAACGAGACCTGAAACAACCATAGGGGCTGATCAAAGTCAAGACCCGGTTAATCCACAGATACTGACTAAGCTGGAAAGACGTGGAGGCCATGTTAGTTTATCTAACAAGAAAAGCTAACGAAGCATCTTTTGTTAATGTAATCAAGATGGCGGTAATGGCGTCACGTGAAAATCAGTAATACTTGGTGCAATAAAGATATGTTCTTGACATACCTGGTATTTGAAAAATACCACTGGCCCTTGGCAATACTTGCAGGGAACTGTCCGCCACTTGCATTTAGATGAGCTGTGCTCTTCAATATCCTTTTTAGGTAGGACCTCTTTACACGATGTATTGCGGCACTTGACGGGCGCGTACTCACATTTTACGAGGTGATCCTAATTCAGATAGAAATACAAGGAAATAAAGGGAACCATACATGGGAATATATGGTATATCAATATATAGAATGATACACTATCTAATGCCATGTAGGACAATGTAAGTTACGATAAAATGTAAAAGTTACGATCTAATGCCATGTAGTACGATCTAATATACCATGTAGGTTACGATACAATTTTAAAATTACGATCTAATGCCATGTAGTACGATCTATAGGTACGTTACGATAGAATGGAGAAATTACGATATAATGCCATGTAGTACGATCTAATGCCATATAGGTTACGGTCTAATGCCATGTAGAGCGATCTAATGCCATATAGGTTACGGTCTAATGCCATGTAGTGCGATCTAATGTCATTTAGGTTACGATCTAATGCCATGTAGAGCGATCTAATGCCATATAGGTTACGGTCTAATGCCATGTAGTGCGATCTAATGTCATTTAGGTTACGATCTAATGCCATGTAGAGCGATCTAATGCCATTTTGGCCAGGATCCCTTCCATAACATACATTTGCACTTCTTGCACATTTGCACTTATTCGCCTGAGAGGTATTTTACACCAAAATGTCCGTTGTCCGTCTTAGAGAGAGCTTAGTTACAGTAAAACCGACTGGAATACGGCAGGGATCAGCCAACCACAACCAGAATACGGCAGGGACCAGCCAACCATGTCCGACTTAGAGAGAGTTTAGTTACAGTAAAACAATTGGAATACGGCAGGGACCAGCCAACCATGTCCGACTTAGAGAGAGTTTAGTTACAGTAAAGCAATTAGAATACGGCAGGGACCAGCCAACCATGTCCGCCTTAGAGAGAGTTTAGTTACAGTAAAACAATTGGAATACGGCAGGGACCAGCCAACCATGTCCGCCTTAGAGAGAGTTTAGTTACAGTAAAACAATTAGAATACGGCAGGGACCAGCCAACCATGTCCGACTTAGAGAGAGTTTAGTTACAGTAAAACAATTGGAATACGGCAGGGACCAGCCAACCATGTCCGACTTAGAGAGAGTTTAGTTACAGTAAAGCAATTAGAATACGGCAGGGACCAGCCAACCATGTCCGCCTTAGAGAGAGTTTAGTTACAGTAAAACAATTGGAATACGGCAGGGACCAGCCAACCATGTCCGCCTTAGAGAGAGTTTAGTTACAGTAAAACAATTAGAATACGGCAGGGACCAGCCAACCATGTCCGACTTAGAGAGAGTTTAGTTACAGTAAAACAATTGGAATACGGCAGGGACCAGCCAACCATGTCCGCCTTAGAGAGAGTTTAATTACAGTAAAACAACCAGAATACGGTACGGACCAGCCAACCATGTCCACCTCAGAGTGGCGTCGGTCTAGACACAGGCAGCCCAAGCTCTGTATTTGCACTGTGTGACTATTATTTCACAAAATTCTCAGATAAAGAAAATAAACTTACCTTAAGAGTTTGTTGTTGTCCTGTTGTTTCTCTGGGGTCTAGAAATGGCGGTTATGGGGCATTTCTCTCACTTTGGGTTTTTCTCTCTTCTCTGTCTTAAATAAAGGAAAGGCTGCACACTCCAATTCAAACCACGAGGCACTTGAGGCCGATTTTTCGCACGAAAACCCATCCGATAGGCGTAATTTCCTCCGTCAGGTGAAAGGTAGATAGTTTTTCTTACCCCAGAAGTTTACAGACTTGAGAAATCATTATCCTAACTCTTCCAAATGAACTCATTTCTTTGAAAAAGCCCTCTCATTCTTCGTAAGAAACTACGTGTTTGCTGCTGTTCGGTCATGACGTAATAAACTCGGCTTTGTAGCCTGGTCTGCTGACAAAATTCCTCTTTCCGGCAGAGGGACAGTCAATAAATTGCAAGGTACTGTACTCTCTCCCCACGGGGTCTAACGTGCCGCCTATTGTACTGAGTAGCCAGGCGAAGAACACAGGTCGCCAAAGGGGGTTTGGCACGGATTTTCCTCGGGAGCAGTAACGAAATAGTGCCGAAGAAATCCGACACCTCGTTTATTTCGCGGGGAGTTGGAGAAGAAAGTCATTAGAGAGCTTAAGCAACCACGACGGCAACGTCTAGCACGACGGCATGAAACAATGGCCTTAATTGCAAAATACAATAACTGCACGTGGGAATGCACGCAGTCACCTACATTTCAACCGTTGTCTGGAAAAACAGAACGTGAAAACCCCACATTTTACGTTTACAAGAGAACGCCAACGTTAAAGTAAGTCACTCCGTTTTTCTTTCGGCGTGAACGGAACTCTATGCTTGTCATATTTTTCGAAGATATGAATGTGAAAAGTAATTAAAGGCGAACGAAGGAAATAGTAAGCATCACATTTCGGTAGAAAACATTTTTCTAGGTCCCGTCCTCGCTGCCGTCGCCGTCGTTGATGCTTAAGCTCTCTAATATTCACGGCTTATTGACCAATCGCTGAACGGTGGAATCTGCAGAGAAAACCCACGAAGTAAATTAACACACATGTGTAAATAAATATAATGTGGTCCATTCGTTAGACCCCGTGGGGAGAGAGTACAGTACCTTGCAATTTATTGACTGTCCCTCTGCCGGAAAGAGGAATTTTGTCAGCAGACCAGGCTACAAAGCCGAGTTTATTACGTCATGACCGAACAGCAGCAAACACGTAGTTTCTTACGAAGAATGAGAGGGCTTTTTCAAAGAAATGAGTTCATTTGGAAGAGTTAGGATAATGATTTCTCAAGTCTGTAAACTTCTGGGGTAAGAAAAACTATCTACCTTTCACCTGACGGAGGAAATTACGCCTATCGGATGGGTTTTCGTGCGAAAAATCGGCCTCAAGTGCCTCGTGGTTTGAATTGGAGTGTGCAGCCTTTCCTTTATTTAAGACAGAGAAGAGAGAAAAACCCAAAGTGAGAGAAATGCCCCATAACCGCCATTTCTAGACCCCAGAGAAACAACAGGACAACAACAAACTCTTAAGGTAAGTTTATTTTCTTTATCTGAGAATTTTGTGAAATAATAGTCACACAGTGCAAATACAGAGCTTGGGCTGCCTGTGGTCTAGAGAGAGTCGATCGTACATGGCCGAGTGGAGATACAGTTTTTGTCTTCGAGTCTTTACGATAAATTATCATCACCACAAGAAGACAAAACCGTATCTGAAAGCCGCCATGTAATATTCTGTTTATTATTCACCAATCATAAATTACCGGGTTTTAACGCGCGACATGAACGTGTGACGTCACATCCGTGTGAAATATTAATTTTATGTGGCGCGTGAAATCCGGTATTTTATGGCTCAGTGAAGTAATATGTAAAACACGAAGAGCTGGTTTAGAAGCGATTTCTAAATACAGTGAGAGGGGTTTGAAATCACTCCACGAAGGATTGAAAGCGCGTAATCTTCGCCGTATTTTCTTTTGACACTAAGAATGATTTCACATAGATTGTCTCAATGTGCTTCTTCTTTGTTTCTTTAGAAATAGTTTTTGCGCTTGTGATTTGTTTTCTTGGTCGATAATATACTCCTCAATTGACTAAAAAATTTTTTTAAAGAAACTCAAAACCTCCAACTTTCGCAGTGAATGAAAGTGGCGCCTCCGATCTCAAGTCCAGTTTGAAAATCCCGATATGTTTTGGTAGGTGTTTTCTGATTGGACGAACGCTTTTCGCACGTGTGAAAAATTCGTTTCGCGATTCTGATTGGCTAAGGAAAATTGTGAAGTGAGTTTTCGCATGAATGATTCCATTCGTAAATCTCAGTATGTATAATAAATATATTTTCCAACGTCTTTGAGTTAGCAAGTAATTGGGCAGTACTAAATAAAAAAGACTGGGGCCGAGTTTGTAAAGTTAAAAACCCGTCACAAGAAAGGCACCTCGGAATTAGTAAGAATACCAAGTTTGAGCATGATTTGGGAAATAGAAACTGAATAGCAAGCTTGCAAATTCGCAACAATAAGAGATGTAATACTTTGTATGAATTGGAGGAACGCTTGTCCTTGCAATCCATACAAACCATACAAATGTCTATTTTTGCGATATTTGAATGCTGACGACGTGGTTAATATCCGATGAAACGTCTCCAATCTTGGCAAGCTTACTAATGTCGATGTGCTCTTTCTTGTGATGGAGTTTTTAAAAACTAGATTATAATTAGATTATAATTAGACTAACTTTACAAACTCGGCCCAGTCCTTTTTCAATTTGGTAGTGGCCAATACAATGCACATGTTTACCTTTGTACCTTGTAGTTCTCCCTGCCATTTGCATCCTTTGTACTGGCACTCAACTTTGAGAGCGAGAATACGCCTCTCGCACGCAGTGTCCTTGAATATCTTTCAGAAAATATGATTATATTTAAATATTTAAAATAAAAGGGAAATGTTGGGAAAGTAATGTTGCTCTCGTACCAAAATGGAATAAGGCAATAATGAAATACCTTCGTTTATGCTTTAATAATTATACTTGCCTTCTTTCGAGTAATTTTTCTCCTGTCCAGCGGACATAAAGACGATTTCCTCCTATTTATTTGTGAAAGAGCACAGAAAGTTACCTGAGTGTTAGAGACAACAGTTTGGAGCTCTGGCATCTAGTTAATATTTACCCAAACAAACTGAAATTTCCTATATGTCAAGATATTATAACAATTGTATGAAGTTTAAAAGTAATTACTTTCCTACTATTCATATGAAAACGATTCAAAATATTCCCTGTTCCAATTATACAGCAATTGTATACAAAACTAACATTTGTTTTATATTTGGAAGAGTAAATCAATCCAGCTCAAATTTCACCCATTTATTGACACTCGTAATATCTCATCATACTGAAAATGTGATGCTCTTTCCGAAGAATCACTAAATACGAGAGTCCAAAACTCTCTAAAATTTCCACATGTGTTCTTATAAATCGAACACTTTTGCACCTCATTCAAGAAGTCGGAAAAACCACGTCCTGGTCTATGGCTCAATGAAGGACATGGACAACAGTTTTAACTTTACACGAGGGTAGAGATGGGATTATGCAAATGTTAGTTGTCAGAATACAATTTTAAAGGTCGGTACACACGAAGGAACAAGTCCCAGGGATAGGTTGCCGGGACAAATCCCCTCCGGTGTGAACGACTCAACATTCATGAAAAATCTTGTCGCGGGGAGAACATTTTCTCTCAAAATTTGATTGTCCCCCCGTGTGAACTGTTCATGCAACATATCCCTGGGACAAAATTAAAATAAACCATTCGCAAAGCGACATTTTACTTCCCCACAAGCCCTTACGAACTCTATTTCGAGAATCACAGTGTCCCTGCAACAAGGGATTTTTTCCCCTTATCATGTCCCATAGAGGTAATCGGCTAACGCTGTTGCCACCCAATTCAGATCATGTGATGTAAACAGATGCTACTCTGGGGAATTATTCCTTTTTCATTCTAATCATAATGCAGTCATGCCTATCTGAATATAATTAATTTTCAAAGAGTCAATTCTCCAGATTAATGTGTGTTTTCATCACATGATCTGAATTGGGTGGCAACAACGTTAGCCGATTACCTCTATCTTCGTGGAACCTCTCATGAAATTTCTTCATGGATGACTAAATCTATTGTTGTGTTACTACTAATTGACTAATGTCTGATTTTCCTGTCCATAAAACTCATTTCTATTTCCCGTGCCCCGCTATCTTGGTGTTATGATGTCACAAGGTTGCCTCTATTGTTCACAGCTTAGCTATCGTGTAACGTCATAAAATTCAAGATGGTGGTGCTCGAGTAGACTGCGAACAGCCCTTTATTTTTCTTGGTCTCTAGTCACGAAAAACTCGAAAAACGATGTTTTGGCCGAGCGCGGATTGGGTGCGAAGGAAATCCCCACTAATTCATGAAATGACAATATAAACTAACTAAACTAACTAACTAACCCTGAACCATAAAAAACCCTAACTTGTCAGTAAACAAGATCTTACCCACCTTGAGAAAAACTTCTCAAGAAAATGGTGAGGTAAATAAATTAAAACTGAAAGATTTTCTGGAACTCGAACCCCGCTCCTCCTACTCGTAAGGCAAACGTCGCAACCACTACACTAAACAACCATCGTCACTCAAATGGTATCAAATTTTTCAAATTTTAAAACCACTGCTAATCTATGTATTTTTGAGCCAATCAGAATGAGTGAGCGATTCCTCTCCTTAGGAACTCTGGGGAAATTCAAAGGAGTTTCATTGCCAGGAAAATTGGTTTGTACAATTTACAAGAAACAAACACAGTAATATATTTAGGTATCCACAAGGCGCATTGTTGAGCAAGTATTATTTTCCAGTTGAGATTCCCTTTAATGATAATCAGTTCGAGCGAATACTTGTGGAATTTCAAAGCTGGATCTCCAATTTGTCAGCTGTCAGTAACTTCATATTTTGCAGTTGTCAGTTTAAATTTTCGGCTATTTTCTCTTATATTTTAAAGCGCCGGTTTGTAAGATTGCTTCACCCTCTTACACCTAACCATATTGAATAATTATTGTAACGCGGTAAAATTGGTTGGGTAATTTTATACTTGATGGTATTTCCGCACTGCGGGGTCACTGTGGTGTTCCATTCCAAACCTGAATCGTACATGTCATAACATGTTTTCTTCTTGTTCAAGTATTGAGCTATAAAATTTTACATATCAAGATTGATTTTTTAGAAGTAGGCAACAGTGTGAAAGTCTAGTCAGTCTAGTCCACCATAGCCACTCTATTAACTATGAGTCCACATACTGCAATAAAACTGTTAATATATAGTACTTACAACGATGCAAGACAATCTTAACAGTTACTTACAAATGGCGATCCAAGCACGACTCGCAAAATCTATGTCCACAGTCTGCTAGTTGCTTAGGTTTTCGAAGAGGTAATTTACATATAGCACATTCAATATCATCTGGGATCGGCTCGAGAAATTCGTAGTCATAACCACCGAAATTACAATTGGAAGCACTCGCCATTTCACGTTACTCGAAGCAACACGCTAGCTGAGCTTGGATGGTTGCTTAATTCGCAGGACTCGACAAGCTGTGAGGTCACGTTGCGGAAGTTTAACTATTAGGTCTCAGGCCTCCTCGCGGTTATACGTTTAATCGTGTCCTTGTTCGATTTCACGCAAATAAGCGTGAAAGAAGTCATGCTGTAAGGAAAAAAGAGCTAGCCAATATCTAAGAAAATCTGAGTTTGATATGCGATTGTTGTGGTCTCACACCTCGTCTCTGTATATTCGTTATATCGAATAGCCCACTTGTCACGCACACAGAGAAAAGAAGAAATTTTATTTAGCACGGAGCCTCGTATTGAAACCTTTGTGCGTGACAAGTAAAGCAGGACACGATAAAACATATTATGCTCATTCGATTCACGTCACGCAACAGAATACAATTACAGATTTAGCGCTATCCAAAGGTTAACAATCTAACCCAAGGGTAAACTGTACAGAATACAATTACAGATTTAGCGCTATCCTAGGGATAAAGTTACCTTTGCTTAGAACAACCTGGCCCATAAGGTAACAATATTTCCTCTTGTTTGATTTGCTGGGGAGGGGAGGGGAGGGAGGGGGAGAGGAGGTTGTTTGCTGTCGAGGTTATTCCGTTACAAAAGACAAAAATAATGTTTAATTTTTCTTTCAGTTCGTGAACGCAAGGGCCTTAGGACTAGCATGAGCTCAATCTATCTTCCCGAGCGTGCTCGGGTTCCCCTGTTTTGAATACATTATTTACGTAAACCTGACGTAAAGCAATCCGGCCGTGATTTTATACGAGACACCTCGTTTCGCTCGATGCTCGTATCAAAATCGGGCACTGCTTACGCAACGCCGAATGAGCCTCGCTTTGAGAGACCATATTACAAAACAAGCCAGGGTTGAATACGTAGATAATTTATTCAAAACAGCTAGCACTTAGGAGAGGACTTCTACCGAGAGATCTGCCTATTAATAACCAAGATAGGAATCTGATACTCTGAAACCAGTGTCCTATTTTCATTGAACCAGCCCAGTTTTATGAATGACCTTTATTCAAGTATCGCGATAATCACTAATCCGTTTATCTCCGGGAAAGTAAGATATAAATTACTTATCAGATCTCTTGACCTAGCCTCCTCCGCAGGCATCTCTATCAGATTATTAAAATCGTGAATTGGGTTACCTGTGACTCCGGGAGAGAAGAGGACTGGCTCCAATCTCCCTCTCTTTTCTTCACCTGCCACAGGGAGCCCATAATCTGATTTCCTCAAAAATTAGAGATGCCTGCGGAGGAGGCTACTCTTGACCGAGACTCCTACGTTTTACGGGTAAAAATAAATTTGAGATTTTAGGGGTTCGCTTTTATATGGGAGTCCTCTCAACCTCGTACGTCAACTGCTGTCTTCAGTGATTTATTCAGCCGTTTTCTTTCGTGAATAATACAAACAATGCGTTACATTTTTTCTCAGTTTTAATCTTTATTTCAAATAATACGATCTTACGAATATGATTTTCCAAATGCACACAATCAGCGACAGCATGAAATGCTGGTTTGCACGTGACGTCATAGCCGCCATGTTGGTGCCTTAAACAATCGATTCCTCGTTAGCTTCTTTTGTTGGGGCACCAACATGGCTGCCATGCCCTTTGTCATTTGAATATCTGGGGATTGAGTGAAAACCAGCAATAGTAATAGTTATTTTTTCATTTCATTAATATTAATAAAAAGCCTGATTAATTAATCATATATAAGTTCAAATATCAGCTACATGGACGGGACAAATATGTTTACATCTATACGGACCACAAGCTTTATGCGTTTCTATGTAAAACTTGCTATTTCAAGCATATCATGCCAGGTGAAATTTAATATAAATTTATCAAAAATCGTCTTTTAAACAAAACATTTCATAAAGCGATGTTTTTGTGTATTTGTAAACTGAGTAAGTTGTTATATTTTTTCCTGTCCAAACCGTTTAATTTTTCTATATGACGACGGAAAGTCTTATTTTTTGCAGTCCGAATCTTCAGTTTTTATGTCCGCCATTACGTGAACCAGTTCCTGTGACAGAGCTAATTTTCAGCGGAAGTGACGTCATTTACTCAACACAACAACATGCGGGACTACGTTTCACACCTTTTCAAACCTTCGCGCGAACTTGTAAGTAAAGTACAATGTTTTACTATTTTCCACAGAGGAAAGAAAAGAACGAAGTTTTGAATAGAAATATGCCTTTAAAAGAGCGGCGTGTTGAGAATATGACGTCACGACAACAAACCGCTGGATGGAAATCGCGGCCGCGTCCTTGGGCAGGGACGTGTAAGCCGTTGGCTTTGTCTCCTACCTATTCTAATCAGTATATGAGGGGACGTGAAATAACCTGTTGTGTTATTTCGAGAAAGAGTAGGGGATTGTCTCCCGGGAAACAGCCTGGTATTCTGAGGTACTAACAATCACTCATGATTGTAAACTGCATGGCAGCACATTGCGCCACAATAGTAGTCCGTATCACAAAAATAACCTTGTGAAGCGCATTTGGATATATTCATATAGAATTTGCGCTATATAAATGAATACCTTTACCTTTTTTTTTTAAATCGCGAACAATTTGGAACACACTTCAGTAATGGCGGACGTGATTTTGACGCCGTGTAAGCTCTCCGCAAAATTCATATTGTCTAATTTGGTCCTTTGGCAAAAGGTTTCAATGATTTGGATATTTCCGCCACTATTCCTATCAGAGTTCAGTTTCGCTCGTTTTTCTTGTTCTGTTATTCTTTTTGCGGTTCAATATAATTCTTCTTTGTCCTCCTGATTTGTTCATGTCATTTCCTGTTTTTCCAATCCGAAAAGCAGTTTTAAAACTAACTCAGTTCTGTATATTCGATTCATGTCCGTAAGCCATATTCTGTTCGGTTTTGGTTCTATTTACTCAGTTCAGTTTTCTCCGTTTCTTTGTGTCCATAAGCTGCTCCACTACCTTTGAAAAACAGCAAATACATTAATTTGAGCCCACGATAATAGTGGGTAAACGCCGCTACGAAAGTCGCTGCGAAAGTCGCTGCGAAAGTATAGATCGGAAAAAAGTATCGCGCTTTCCACATGGCACTTCAGGGCCACCGTACGATCCGCACTGGCGGAGTCATTGCTTATTTTCCCGTAAATGTTGCAGCAAAACAATACAAAAGTACAACAAAATCATATATGTGCCATTTCAGTCTTGCTTTGTCACAAATGGTGCGCTCTTGAGGCAGGCCGACGGAACCTTTGAAGTTTGCTCGACGCAGCACGTTTTTCTCGCGTTGCGAAATCGCGTCCGCATTTGAGATGATCGGATGGATATGTCAATCATTTTGGATTAATATCACAAAGATGTCGCAAGGACGGCAACGGCTGTGACGACGGGACGTAACAAAGTGTTTTCTCGCGAAATTAGGAGTTCATCATTTCCTTCATTCGCCTTTTATCGCTTTTCACATCCACATTTTCGAAAAATATGACAAACATACTAGTTCCATTCGTGCCGAACGAAAAAACGAAGTGTTTTACTTTCTTACGTTCGCGTTCTCTTACAACGTGAAAGTTGTGGTTTTCACGTCGTGTTTTTGCAGACAACGGTTGAAATGTAGGTGACTGCGTGTATGTGCAGTTATTGTATTTTGTAATTAAGGTACTGTTTTATGCCGTCGTCTTAGACGTTGCCGTCCTGGTTGCGTAAGGTCCCTAATAACTGTGTACGTCCCGTACCGCGAAAATAAAGGACCCTCGCCGTGTCACAGTCCCTTTAATTTATAACTACGTTCTTTACTTTTTTTTACCTTATATGCGTTTCAATGTGATTAATGTAACGACCAAATTAATGTACTTGATCTATAACATCTGTCTTGCTGGATTAGCTCTTAGCCGCTTGTATCAACCCTTCATAGTGTTCTTATTGTTATCTTTTATTATATAGTTATTTCAAAAGCGTACGAAATATGCGGAAGACAGCACCCACTGATATCAGGCCGTAATTCGGGATCGATGGCTGTAACCATATATGGTAAATCCATTTCTCGAGCGAGCACGCAAGGTTTTTGGTTAAATATTATGTGAAAGAAAATTTCGTTTCTTGGCAGAATCTATATAATAAATGATTTCCTAGTCGGCTAATCGTCTAATAATACGGTTGTAGACTCGCCAAATTACGAATGACTCGTCAAAATACACAGCCGTATTAGATGCTTAGCATCCTAATAACCTCTATATATGTAATCTCTTCAATGCAGCGCTCTTGTCAATATAGTGGAGTGCGATCACTTGACCAGTCGAGCAGAGAGATTAGTGGGTGTCTTGTGTATATGAGTTACAGTCTATTAGATGTTCTAACAATACTGTCTTTCAAAATCGAGCATCGTTAAGTAAGGGTTATATTAACTCGCTCCGAAGATCTTAGTGATATAGATTCCGAGGGCGCAGCCTTAAACCTGATAGAAGCTTATTGAAGATATAAGTTATACTGTAACAGGTGTTGCTACAGAGCTACAAATGTACCATCGGCCCGGATGCCTGGAAATCTATCGATACTCGAGCCACCTTAACCCTGATGGAAGCTTATTGATGATATAAGTTATGCTAGTACTGTAACAGGACGGTGTTGCTACAGAGCTACAAATGCACCATCGGATGTCTGGAAAGCTAGCGATACTCGAGCCACCTTATTAAACCTGATAGAAGCTTATTGAGGATATAGGTTATGCTAGTATACTGTAACAGGTGTTGCTACAGAGCTACAAATGCACCATCGGCCCGGATGCCTGGAAATCTAGCGATACTCGAGCCATCTTAACCCTGATGGAAGCTTAAATTTATTGATTATATAAGTTATACTAGTGTTGCTACAGGTATCATCGGCCCAGTGTGGTAGTCGTTCCCCTTTCCTTTGATGTTCTGATACAGACACTCAGATAAGTTGATGTAATCCTGAAAGAAATAAAATTGCAGAGTACACTGTAAGCGCTGGGAATTTGGAGAAGAAAAGTAAAGAAAACTCTCGATTGGTTCATAAATACAATGTATTCAACTCCAGCCAATTTCCAGAAATGAGAACTTCATTATACTTTGTAGTGACCATGGCCTTAGTTTGTGTACCTGAGTATTGGGAGATCGCTTTTAATAATATATTGATCGTTTAACGGTCACGACTCTAGTGAGAACATTTCAAACCTATACTGAACAAGTATTGCCGACAGCATTCGATCTACACATAATAATACTGATCCTACCTTCGATTGCACCAATTCAAGTGTCTTCAGCATTTTCTGTAGATCCGAGAACGTTGGCCGGTCCTCAGGTTCAGTCTTCCAGCAGCTTGCCATTACCTCATACCTAAAACGACATATGAATAAAATTAAAACCTAGGCGACGAAATATACCTAAGTGCAATTTAAACTACTACTCTCTCGTACTCTGTGATTTTAATTCATGACTATTCATCAAAAATAGAGTTCAATAATCATTATATTCTAGCGTTGTAATGCTCTGAGGGAAATGATAGGCTTCTATTTCAAAGCTGTCCAATTAGAAATCAATCAGAAACGTTGACTAATTTGAATAGAGGAAAACAAGAAAAATTTGCCTGTTCCTGGACATTATTTAAATCCTCTGTCAAACGGTTTCAACATCAATTCAACATTCTAATTTTAAAACAGATATTGTTCTCGGAAATGTTTTCAGGCCATGTCAAACGGTGTAAACATCGGTTTCAACAAATGCTGTACAGACTTGAAGAGATGTTGAAACCGTTTTTAAGAATAATAAGAATAACAATGGCGGCAAAGGAATGTAGTGTTGTAGTTTTGGCCATTTAAGCGCTTCTTTGTCCCTTGGTTACAGTTTCAACAGCAATAATGGAACAATAAGTTTGCCGCGCTTATCGTCCAATAGGCACCTTGTATGATTTAAAGAAAAGTCTTGCAACTGAATCTCCTCCACATATATTTTTCTTGTGAAAAGAGCCGGTCGTCGGTCAGGAAGGAGAAAGCGAAAAGCTGAGACCAAATAACGTAACTGAATCTGATAAGAGTCTCTGTTCAACTTGGCATCATATTGTATTGATTTGAATAAGGAACGAGAAGTGAAATCTGCCTTCTCCCTAGTTTTTCAAATGTTCTCCCTCTTCCCTAGTGAGTTTTAAATATAATTCTCCCTAGAGCGTGTATGCTAACTTCTTCTGTCTGCCTAGTTTTTCCGCCTCCCTAGTTATTTTTAGCTGTTTCTACCTCCTCCCCAGACCGTCCCTTTCCGCTCAATAAGACTGTAATCATATTATGTGCCCTGTGTAGCCAGGCAGTATGATTCCAGTCCAGGTTTAGTCCATTTCAGACGCTGCTCCACTCAAGTACACAAACTATTGATATAAAAATAAACTAATTATATTTTCTTTCAACTGCTTTCGGCGTCTGAAACGGGTATTCATGATACACAGATGTGGGTATAAAGAAATGTACATTTAATATATGTAGTAATATAGTCATACTAACAGGGTTGCGTCCACGTGTCCAGGGCGTGGAATGCGGTACCCAGTCCCCAGGCGGTCTAGGATGTCCTTTCCAACGATTCCAGCATAGGGTTCGCCACCTGCACAAGAAAGTAAAAATTAAAATCCATGATGGTATAATTGATTATAATTAAAACATGGCGCTAAATATTGACGATAAATTAAGCTGATCCCCTCACTTATCTGAATAACACGATCATTTAGTTATCATTATAATTTAAGATTATAATGAATTATAATGCTTCTATAACTAGTCCCGCCTGTACTTTGTAATCTTTTTCCAGAGCGTGTTCTTAGATATTCCTTACGCAGTATTAATTGTATAAATCTTCCAAAGCCTAACACGAATTTTCTAAAGATGCTAACTAAGTTTCGAAGAACACAGCAATGGAACAGCCTTGGAAATGACCTCAGGAGAAAATTAAACTTCCTAACTTGTAAATATATATTAATTAGTACAAGTCAAACACATTATTACGACCATATACATATTATAAGTATTATACATTTAAGCCCAATAATAAGATTATTTAGATTTAGTATTAGTTTAAGCTAGTACCTAGTAATATCTTCTTAGCACGACCACATCAGCTCCTCTGTAACACATATCGTAGGTACGTAATATATTATTATTATACCATAGAGGGCAAATACTTCCTAATTTGAACTTGAAATTTCACGCGTAACGCCGCCTACGCGCTAATTTTTTTTTTTTTTTTTTTAATTTAATTTGCACTCCATAATATTAATGGTAAACAAATAGTGACTCGTGAAATTAGGGATAAATTTTACTTGTGTTTGTCAAAATCTACGTAATGCGGCTGGGGAAATTATTTTGACAAACACGCGTGAAATTTATACACAATACACAGTAAGCTTCATCAGACCGACAGAAAGGATGGAAAATGGACTCACCAATGGTGCAAATTTCGTACAATACAACTCCAAAGCTCCAACTGTAAAATAAAATACAACCATATTAGTTATCCTCAATGGCTCAGGGCATGCAATCAGAGTGCAAAAACGATCTGAATGGCTGAACTGTCTGTCTGTATGTATATGTATGTGAGTTTGTGTCAGCAATTTGATTGGTCATTCGAATCAGATCTCGAGTAAGGTCACCGCCAATCAAACCTCGGAAAGTTTCAAACAAGTGCATGAAGCTCGCCTGTTTTCGAAAATTTACGTCTAAGGCTAAAATCTGATTTAAAACTTAAATTATCCAACTTTTCTCTCCAACCTTAGCCTCCTTTGCAGGCGTTCTTACTGTCAAACTAAGAAGACCTGGGTGTTGCTAAAATATTTGATCTAACTGTTTTTGTATTGATATTTCGGAACAACGTGACAGATTATTCTGTGGTGTTTGATATTTTTGATTAGTATATACCACACCAGTGAATATGACTCGCGCGCTCTGATTGGCTACTCAAACAGTGAATATCATTTCATATTCACCTCCGAGCGAAGCAGCGATCACTTCGCGCGAGTTTTTGTCCATATCGGACAGAAAATAAAATAACTAGCTATTTGGTGCTGGCTATTCACCTGCAGTATGGTATATACTAAAACAATTATTCACCTCAGAGTCGGTGAATAATTGTTAATTATTCATGTCGTACATTCTTGAGAAAGATCACTCAAAACTTTGTGTCAACCTTGATTCTCTTATTTCATGCAATTTTAATTAAAAATAAATGTCTCTATCAATTTCAAATCTGCCCATCCCCCGGGCATACGTGGGGCATTTGACAACTCACGCTGTCCCAGGGGTGGACATTTGCCAGCAAACTGATAACTGAGTTGGGGTGGAGAATTGGCTAAAAAGAGTGCGTGAAAGATAGCGAACTTTTCATCAATGTTAGTAAGAGATTATTTTACGCTACGGTTCCAAAGCCCCACGGTGACGGGGCACTTGCATTCATGCTCGAGAGTGCAGCGGTGCAGCTTTGCAAGTGCTCATAAAGCACGGACAAAGCACTGCTGGTTCTCGAGTATGATTTGCATTAATGTTATAGCTGACCCCAAGGTGGGGCATTTGCAACGCTCTGATTGAATTGAAAGATGTCAAATACCCCACAAATGCCCGGGAACGGGACGGGATGTTTTGGAATTGAAAGAGACATAATTCACATAGAAACGAAAGTACTCACACATCACTTTGTGTAGTGTATTCTCCACTTCCGATCAGTGCTTCGATGGCTGTCCATTTAATAGGCAGCCGACCCTAAGTATGCAAATTTATAATTACCCAACTGATCGTTGTAGCGTTTACTCACCTGTTTAAGTGTCCTGTTGCTAAACATACAGTTGCTACATGTAATGTATGGCAACTACTAACACCTGCTTGTGTTTTCTTTGTTTTGTTTCATAATGCTTTGTTTATCGATCTTTTAACTGGATACAATTAGGGTATAACATTTGTTTCAATACCTCAGTTGTTCGTATGTAGATGTCATCATTGCTCACGTCCTTTGCCATGCCGAAGTCAGTAACTTTGCACACCTCACCTTCTCCTACCAGCACATTGCGGGCCGCAAGGTCACGGTGAATAATCTGATAGATAATTAAAAGGTCGACGATGATAATATTGCGACGTTTTTCTCATTTACAGATATTAATATTTATAAACAAATACATATAGTAAGAACATAGCTGTTCAATGTGTTCATTAATGATAAGCAACTTTCGGGCTTTGGTTATAGACAAGTGTTTTTCTCTACAAAATGCATGAACAAAGGGAAATATGTCTTAATTTGACAAGAGGATACCTTTTCTGAGGATAAGTATTCCATACCGTCAGCGACCTGCCAGGCAAACCGAAGCAATTGTTGGGAGGAGAGCGTAGTCTTTGGCTTGATCTCGGGATCAGAGTAATAGTCATCTTCTTCTCCACGACTCTTACGTAGGTACCCAAGAAGATCCCCATACGGCACGTATTCAATGATCACCAATGGACGGCCTATCGACAAGGAAATAGTTTGTCTGGAACTGATTGTTCAAATGATTTCTAGCCAAGGCTACGATACCATAATTATTCTATAAGCTTTCTTTAATTACGTCAATTTCTTCTAACGATTTCTGAACATAGATTAATAACATCAGCAGCCCCACTGTTCTATTGCTCCATTATTTTGTGTGTGTTCTATGCCATACAGTTGCATCCTTTACGTACATTTGGCACGTCTTAAGGTTACTCGGGACCTTCAGGGTACGTTTCGGGAGAAAAAACATTGCGCGATACTATAAGGCGGACATACCTAAACCTGTACATCGTTGGAAAAGTTATATAACTGGCTACAACGCTGAAGTATTTTTGTATCGGTTTGATTTTTTTATTTAAACTGATAGAACTCCATAAACTTTGGCTTAGTGTTTTTGTTCTTAAAGTTTAAACTCCGCAGAAATACACAAAACTGCTGTCATTTGCACATTATTTGAACAAGAAGGTTTTTATCTCAAAAAGGGTGTCTGGGTTTGTCCATTGGGCGAATTGTTTTTAAGTTATATATTTTTTACTTTTCATATCAAAACTAAAGCTGATCATACTTACAAAACACCATTCTATCTGAGGTTCAAATTTCAGGCAGTTTGGATAAATCCTCGTCGACTTGGAGCTTTTTAAAGTTCTTTCTGTAGCTCAAAAAAAGCCGAATGAAAGAAAACCACGTTTCACGCCCCAATATGTCAGCCCCGCCCCCTCGACACTTTCTTCAGTAGTTGGCCAATCAAATCAGATCAGATTTTAATTGTGTCACGTTCTTTCACAGTGGCTGTGAATTGGAAGTGTTGTGTTGCGTTGCGCTCTGGATCCGCCCGGAGTTCTAAGTGAGCCGATCATGGAGAGAAAGGAATTGTATATCAAAATCAGGAACAGTCGTTCAAAAGTCTAACCATTATAACAAAATTCCCAGCCGAGCAAGTTTAGAGAGGCAGGAGGAGAAACAATACCGGCCGATTACGAAGCGCGGCCATATCAAAGAAAAGCCCGATGTAGCGAAAGCAAATATTCAACAGATTGGGTATTTTTTCTTATTTATTGAACGTTTAGCGAAACTGTTTACTTTCTTTCGCTTCTAGAATCAATGTGTTTAGAAGGACAAACTATTAGTATTCTGGATGAACAAACTATTAATACTATGGATGAGACTTTGCAAGTCGGCGGAAATCTGAAGTTTTGATTTCAATGGATTTTCTAATTATTCCACAGGCTTCCCAGACTCGACGTATATTTCCCGCTTATTAGTCTATTGGGCTACCTGTGGTTTATCGATTAGTTTCATAACGATCTCAGAAGAGTTTATATAATTGCTCGGTGTGAATTCTATTTTCCGATTCCTACGAAACAAATCTTCAATAATAAAATATTGATACTTAATGAAGTTGTGTGAGTGGTTTTTTGGCGATTTGGGGCCTTCTAAAGCAGTTTATTAGGATTCGAAATTTTGACCGTTGGCCGCGGCTCTAAAAAAATATACAAGGTAGGCAACTCGACCTCGCCAAAGCACAGACTTACCTCAAAGATCACCCAAAATTCGGCACTTTTTTTCCTCGCTCGCTATTCAACTTTCGGAACAGGAGGGAATAGTTATCAAGCAACATCTGACCAGAGATTTAGGAAAATCCATCAAATTTATCATCGACAAACGGCCTCCTCGAGACCCAAAAAAGCGCGACCTTCCAATGATCTGTAAGAACCAGAATGACCAAAGCGGTCCAAAATTTTCCCGACCCTACCCAAAATGATGCAAATCGCCTTTCATGGGGGGACCCCCAAGCGTGAAATTATACGATTTTGGTGGTTACAGAGGACCAAGACAATGGGCTGGGGTCTTCACCGAGTGTTATGACAGTTCCACGTGAGAAATTTTCGCGAGTTCCAAATTCAAAATTAGTCTGTAACCGCCAGTTTCGTTAAAACCCTAGTAATGGTCTCTCTGATTGGCGATATATTTGTTTCCGTTCCTCGAGCGGAAGTATAATTTCACGCTTGGGGGTCCCCCCATGAAGAAAGGCGATTTGCATCGTTTTGGGTAGGGTCGGGAAAATTTTGGACCGCTTTGGTCATTCTGGTTCTTACAGATCATTGGAAGGTCGCGCTTTTTGGGTCTCGAGGAGGCCGTTTGGCGATGATAAATTTGATGGATTTTCCTAAATCTCTGGTCAGATGTTGCTTGATAACTATTCCCTCCTGTGCCGAAAGCTGAATAGCGAGCGAGGAAAAAAAGTGCCGAATTTTGGGTGATCTTTGAGGTAAGTCTGTGCTTTGGCGAGGTCGAGTTGCCTACCTTGTGTATTTTTTTAGAGCCGCGGCCAACGGTCAAAATTTCGAATTCTTTTAAACTGCTTTAGAAGGCCCCAAATCGCCAAAAAACCACTCACACAACTTCATTAAGTCTTAATCTTTTATTATTGAAGATTTATTTCGTAGGAATCGGAAAAAAGAATTCACACCGAGCAATTATATAAACTCTTCTGAGATCGTTATGAAACTAATCGATAAACCACAGGTAACCCAATAGACGAATAAGCGGGAAATATACGTCGAGTCTGGGAAGCCTGAGATTATTCATGTCGCCGTTTCCTCATATATTTTCAAATGACATCCTCGAATGATAAAGTAAGCCACATGTTAAAAAGTTTAGGGGAAAAAAGCCCGTAAAATATCAATATTGGAGCTGATTTCAAAGGTTTTATTATTGTGCTAGTTCGTGGGCATCGGCTGAGTAATTCTACTCTTCGCATGACACTCGGCTGTCAATCAAACCTTGCAAATTTACTACCGGCAAAATAAGAAATCGTTTTTCCCCCGATGAAATGTTTTTTTTTTCAAAAACTTATTTTTGTATCTGAAAGAGTTGATCAAATACTATATTACAAGCGGAAAAAGTTTTTTAAAAATCTCTGCTTCTGAAGGTCCCCAGTAACTTTAATCAGGTCACTCGCATATGATTATCAAAGGCATAGTTTTTGCATTGTACGTAAGCCCAAGTGTGGTGCACGGTCGTAGTGCGACAGAACACTTTTAATAGGCGGATCCGTAAGGATGCTCCCTTGAACATTATAAAAATCTAGTTCCTCCTGAGTTGTATTTCCTGCATTTTGTGGCGAAAGTTAAAGGAAATAGACAAGTAAAAACAATCTTACGAATTGTTATAACCTCTTGCTTATTGGCTCCAAGGTAGCCATGTCGCTGATTACAAATGTTTCACTACTCAACTATAGGAAGTAAACCATTCAGGCGACAACCATTTATTTCATTCTATCGAACTTTCATTACATTAAAAGTAACAACTGTACCTACATGCATCTGCCTGGTGTAGCCTGCGAACAGACTCACGGGGGAAGGAGAGAAAGGGGAAGGATAAGAGGAGAGCCTACATGGTAGCTGAACATTGAGCTATGCCTAGTATTACTGTTCCTAAATGTACCTTCATCTTCATCACACCCTAGTACCTTGATCACGTGCAGACTATCCCTCCACTCCTCTCGCTCTACCATAAGCTATGTATGGTGTTACTGTACCTATCTCCATCTTCACCACACCCCCTAGCACCTTGATCACGTACGAGCTCCCTCTCATCCTCCTCCTCCCCCTCCTCCCCCCTCTTCCCCTCCTCCTCCCTCCCTTCTCCCCTCCTCCTTCCACTCCTCCCCCTCCTCCCGCTCTACCATGCACGAGCTATGCCTGTAGTGTTACTATACCTACCTTCATCTTCACCACACCGTAGTACATTGATCACGTGCAGGCTCTCCCTCTCCCTCCTCCCGCTCTACCATGCATGAGCTATGCCTAGTGTTACTGTACCTACCTTCATCTTCACCACATCCTAGTAGCTTGATGACGTGCGGGTGAGGCTTCAGTGTCTTCAGGAGCTCAAACTCCTTCATGAGGTCTTTAACCTCATCGTTTGTCGCATCAGCTGTAATAATTAAATTTACTATTCAGTATTACTTTTTTGCCATTGTTGCCGTCGAGATAAAATAACGCAACTTTGGTTAATCAAATGTTGAGTTACTTTCAAGCAGTTATCTAATGATTCAAAAACTAATGAATTATTTCTATTAAAAAAAAAAATTATCAGTATGACTCTTTTGCCATTATCGAAATTAACAAAATGGTATTTTACCTTTTTTCCAGTTAAAAGAACGTAGCTTTGATTAATCAAATGTTGAGTTACTTTCAAGCAGTTATCTAATTTAATTACTATAATATAATTATGAATATTTCTTTTAAATGGCCTCAAAATACACAGGACAGCACCTGCTCGAAAGGTCGGTACGTGATTGAACTTCAGCTTTGGATAGCTGCGCTCATCGACACAAAACAATGAGACGCCAAACTAGCTCGCTACAGTTTCACCATTTAAACCAGACAATTTAGTTCTCACCGTATGGACTTTTGATGGCAACCGTATTCCACACAGACTGATTAGTACCCAGGCCATGCACGCGTCCCTTGTACACCAAACCAAAGGCACCTTTTCCAATGACCTTCAAAATGCAGATTTTCTCCCGAGGAATCTTCCATTCAGGGTCCATTTGATAGCAAGGACTACCAACCATGGAGTGCTTACGGGTGAGGGACGATGTTCCCAAGCTGCTTAATAGTTTGCCGTTAGGTGATGACCCTTCAGAGAGGTCTCCCTCCATATGACCACGTCTTATACTAAAAGAATAATGATGACATCATTTAGCTATAATAATAGTGATGATAATAATATCATTATAATCATGATGACACGCCATATACAGTGTAGTGCTTTGTGCTAGCAGAGGGAAATTACTTTGTTGGGTTGCACGTTTGGATTCCATGTATTTTACTTGTAGAAGTAATTATGTATTACGTAAACAATTTATAGCAAATTTATCCAATGCCCTTTAAGACATAATGTATAGTTGCATGTTTCGGTTAGATTTGGGGGATAACTTAAAATAGAAGTTGTCTCATTTCGGATAGATACTTACCTCACTTGCTGATTTGTCCAATTATCTGTGTGATTAAAGATTATTGGATGTATTAAAATTTGTAACTAACGGATTTGAAAATAACCGATATATAATGGTAACGAAAAAGTGTACCGAAAATTAACCGTGAACTTAAGTTATTTAAAAAAAAAATGACTTTTGAAATTATCTGCAAATACAGGAGCGTTCCTATGTCATGGGCTGGTCTCCCAGCGCAGGAGTAGATGTGGCTATATTTAGAATTCGAATTCCCACGTTGAAAGTGAGAAGAATGATTATGAATATTAATGAAAAGTGACGTATAGCTATGTGACTGGCTAAGACAACATGGCCTTTGTTTATTTCGCGCGAAATGCAATTCTAAATATAGCCACATCTACTCCTGTGCTGGGAACAGAACCAATGGGAAGATGGATGCTCCTGGTAATGGGCTTCTGGCAAATATTGTAATTACGATTTGTTCTTTGTTCTATTGAAGTGTGCATAATTGCTAATCGTGTTAATGAATTATTCATGACTTTCAGACAGAGAATCCGGCATCACTTCTATATAACATTAGGAAAATAAAGATTATGAAATTAATATTTCCGAAATCATAATTGCTAATGTGAATCCAGTTTTAATGCAGTTTTCATAACCGATATTGTGTAGTCATAGAAACGAACCTTTTTATTTTAGATACTCTTTTCAATTGCTCGACGATGCTGTCACTTAGTACTCTCCCTTACCTTTACTCTGCTTTCTCTTGACATTGCATCGGTGTAGAACCACGGCGATGATAATAAGCACCACACAAAGGCCACAGAGACCAGCGTACAGAGCTATCTTGTCAACAGAAATGCTATCTCGCTTGTCTTGTCTTATTGCTGTAAATTATGTTATTTTCTAACAATATAAGTATTTTTTTAGCTTTCTCTTATCTCCTGAATTTAAAATACACTAAAAAAAATGGGTGATGTTTCGAGGGCTAAGTGAGTTCCATGTCTTATTTCAGCTCTCACATGAACATCATGGTCAGTTTCAAGGACTTGAAATAATATTGAAACCATATTAATAAATAAGCAGCAACATACTATAGTCATCACCGACTGTGAAACTAAAATTTGTTTTGTATATTGGACAATGAATTTATTTCCCTTTTTCTGCTAAAAATGCTAAAAGATAAACGCTCAGAGTTTTCAACACTAAACGCTATATATCGTAATGTACAGAACACTCACCTCCTACAACGGGAGGCATTGTCCCCATTCCTTTAGTATTGGGCAAAGCTGGGCCTTCAATAAAACAAGTATCTATTACATTATCGCATAATGTTGTTATAGAAGGGACCATGAATGTGCAACAACGATCAACTTATTCATTTGTCCATTAATGTTTGAGTGATTTGTAAATATGACGCGTTCGGAAATTAAGTCGCTCTGCCGGGGTATTCGTTTATTCGATGTTTTTAAAGGAGTCAGAAACAAGATGGGAAAACGTGATCTTTTGGACGGTATTCTAAGCTAGTCATTGTTCATTCATTGATTGGATCGCCGGATTAAAAACGTGATAATTGTCTTAGTGGAGTCCTTAATTTACAATACAACAATACAGGGTTGTTAGTTGCTCAGTTATACCTGTCAATAGTGTTTTAGGACCGTAAACAAACTCTTTAGTGTTATTTTACACATGAAACATTCAAGTGTTTGAATGGAATTTCGCGCGATATCAAAAGTCAAAGATCACTCCAGCGGTGTGAACGTGCCTGATAGAGGCCCTTTGTCGCCAACGCATTCTCCCCGTTGAATTAACAATTATCCTTAAACGGCGAACAAGCTTGAAATGATGATAATCGTTAATTCTACGACAAATCCTAACCCGAACCACAAACCAAACCCTGACCATCGGACGAGTTCACGGGTAAACGACGGATTCTCACTCACCTAGAGCTAGGGTTCACAGGTAAACAAGAAGAGAAGGGAAAGAGAGAGAAAGAATTTTTTGAGCGCTCCTGCTCGGACTCGAACTCGTAACCCTGTAATGAAGTGCAGACGTAATCACTATTACACTAAGCCGGCCTACCGCCGTTCGGAATGTGACAAATGTTGATCTTTATCCTTGACTAGTTTTAAGAATGTCATTAGAATTAACGATTATCATTATTTCGAGCGTGTTTTCCATTTAAGGATAGTTGTTAATTCAACGGGGAGGATGTGTTGTTATAGCGCAGGTCCTTGTTTAAAGGCGCTGTGTCATGGTTGTGCGCATGTCTGGATTAAATGTTCGATTGGTGGCTGTTAATTGGCGTCAAACGGTTAAAGTCTCTTCCCTTAATGCTCGATTGAAAGGATATGCAATATTTCCCTTGAAGACTAGATCAATGCACAGTTGGTTTATCATTTTTGCACATTTACTTTGATTTCATCCATCCCACACGTGTGCTAAGGTCGTCAGTTTATATGAAAATCACTGAAAATATTCGTTCCGGCCCGGAAAATAAAGGTGTGTCCATAACCGTGACACAGCTCCTTTAATATAAATGGCAAACAACAGGGGACCAAGGATATAACCTTGACGTAAACTTTGCGATTAACTGATGAAACTTGACCGACTACTGTTTGTTGACGGCGGGAGGTTAGATAAGCCTGAACCCACGCCGAACTAGTTCGGGAGACCCCCTAACGCAATTCCAGAGACCCCAACACATATATTGTAGTTTTTTGCTTAGTTAACTTTATTTCAACACGGAATCTCAACACGAATGCGAATGCTCTTCCAGAGAGCCGTGTACAATATAAATATAAAACATTACCGATTAATCAAAAATAGCAATATGTGATAAAGCACTAGCTTACATATATATTGTTTAAATAAAGATTATTGATTGATTGATTGAATATAATCTAACCAGATTTAACTAGACAAGTTATTCTGTGTTTTGTTTAAAGAAATACTAAGAGTTTCTGATTCCTTTATTACCAAAGGAAGAGAATTCCTCCAGGCAACTACGTCACTGTAGGGAAGGCTACGTTTTAGGAAGTTTGTCGTTGGCTGGGGTATTGATGGGTTTATATGGCAGCTTCTTGTATTGTACTCATGTAGGCTCCAATTCTCTTTTTGCAAAACAACTGATTAAATTAGGTGGCGCCAAATTGTTTGTGATTGTGTACATTGTTGTTGCCATCCCAGTTTATAGAGCAAATTAATATATATTTAATGGATAAACGCCAATAATATCACCAGATTCAGAACACTCACCTCCGACATCTGGAGTTGCAGTTGTCGCTGTTACCGTCGCATATGTTTCTTTAGTTTTGGACAACCTTGGATCTGAATAAAACCAGTGGCGATTTTAATAGTATTGCATCTTAAAAATAAATGACTAGGACATAACTTTTATGGCTATTGATCGTTTGGACGGAGATAATACAATTGTATTTTAAAATATGAATATAACAACTTTTATGGGAAGTTATGCATAAATTTAAATATATGACCCAAAATAGTAGTATTCTCTCACATTGTTGATATATTTCCTATTTTGCTTCATAGAATCCATTGTTTCATGATTATTTTATTGTCTATAGTAGTTATAACTATCATTCCTATTCGTGTGCTTTTGTCATATGTACCTTCTTCAACAGTGATGATACAGGTGTTGTCCAAGCCAGCAGCGCTTTCCCCGTACATGTTCCATGCGGTGACACTCAACTCAAATACTTTCCCCCACTCAAGTTGGAATTGATGCCAAGTACTTGATTTGCTGACGTTTTTTAGGGTCCAGTTTCCTCTCCCCTTGTGGCTTGTCACTGTACGATATTTGACAGAATAGTATAATAGGGGTGCACCTCCATTATCAGAAGGAGCGATCCAGTGGAATTTCCGAAAACGAGATACGCTAGTGTCTTCTGCTTTTCTGCAGTGTACTTTGGGGCAACTTGGAGGACCTGCATGGTTATATAAGCAATAAAAATTCCATTGAATCCATTCTTCAAGATTGAAAATTACTGGGCACAAACTCATGTGATTGCTAGAGTTTGGCAATATTTCAACAAATTTCATCGTGTATGTTTTCGTGGACATTTCATGACAAGATATAGAGAACATAACAACGCCCTGCTTAATTCGGTCGTTTCTATTTAAAGCATTTAAGAAAACGTTTATCAAATGCTCTCTTTTCTTAATCAGCATAATTCTGTTACTGTGTTATTTTGGCAATATAAATCAATACAGATGTGATAAAGATCAAGTTACGTTTTACATTAAGTATATCATTCGAATTAAAACGTGATATATAAATTCCCTTTAAGAATCTTTTATAGCAAGACACTTTGTGATACTAAGATCAGACTAACATGTTACCGGAAATAGTTCACCTACCGACTTTTATCAAGACAAACGTAGCGTTGTCTTCTCCAATCTGATTGGTTGCCTTGCACGTATATTTCACGTAATCCGCCTCCTTTGTAACAGTTACCCGGATGTGATGGCCATTTTCTATATAAGGACTGCCGTCACGATGCCAGTGATAGGTAGCTTTCGGGTTGGCTACTGCTGGGCATTTCAGTGATTTAGTTTCTTCAATTTGCATCTTTACTTTAACGACTTTGTTTGTTAGATTGATGGCTGGTGCATCTGAAACAAAACAAGAAAAGCCAACGTTCTCTTAGTAATTAAAGTTGGTGTGGGGGGTACGATTATTGGAATTCGGTGAAAATTTCCGTGATATAAAAAAAAAAAATGATTGCAGTTGCATACGTTTACTTATTGGGAGTTATGGACTGAATATCGATAGTGGTCCCTGGTCTGTTTTGCCAAGGGAGCAGTGAATATACTGTCTGTTTGCTGTGGAAACTGAAACTGTTGCCCATTTTTTCTGTATTGCCCCAAATCCTCGTCCTTCAAAGAGTCATTCTAGAGTAGGTTGAAGTACATGTATTTAGTCACTGTAAATGATGTAGTTGATACCTTTTTCATTCATAACTTTCTTGAAGGTTAAGATGAGCGTTGTAAGGTTAGATTTCTGCAAGGTGTCTGTTTATGTTGCCTTTTGATGGCCACCTGAATTTAATTATTGATCGTTTTGTAACTATAGCGATATTTAAATTATTTATGTAAGTTTAGGGTCAAGTTGTTAGAAACCAAAGGCGTGACAGACACAAATTAATATGTAAAAGTTTACTTACCACTATTTATATATTGCATTGTATTTAATTAATTAAGATTGTTAAAGTAGGAGTCATTAGATATATATATGTTTTAGTTTGTATATATTAATATTTTGTAATTTTGTTCTACTACCAATGTAACGAGATGTTATAATTAAGATGAGTATTCTGTCCTTGTAATTCCACCCGTTTTAACGTAATAGCATTTTATAGATATTCCATGAAATCAATATTTACTGGTTATTTCATGCTTTTCTATGGAATACTGGCGAATAATTTCTGTTATTTGGTATACAACGAGCCTCTAAAGACGATCCTTTAAGCGAGTTGTATACCAAAACAAGATCAATTTCGAGTGACATTTTCGCCAGTATTCCATAGAAAACCATGAAATAACCATATTATCCTATAAATAACAAATTAACGTAAAGATTTATCACGAACACAAAGTAACTTACCGGGCGATAGACTGCGAATTTTCTCGCCGGAAAACAAAAATTTCGAGTGGTGGACGCGTCTGCAGACTAATTATGTATTCAACATATTGCATTCTTATTGGCTGATAAAGAAATTAAAGGGCACGAAATTTCCTGCAGTTTGATTTGCCTTGATTTAGCCATGAAATACCGATCTGTATTTCATAGAAAAAACATGAAATACCGCCCTGTATTTCATAGTAAAGCTGAGCTCTGATTGGCTGAAATATAAGATTTATAGGATAATGAACGATACTAACAGCACAATGCTCGCTAGAGACAAAAACGCCAGGCAATACTGCAAAATACTAAATCACAGAAAGTGCTCATTTGTCATACTTTCATTTCAAGGGTTACCGGTTTTAAGATGACTACACCGTTTCATAACACGTCAATATAAGTCTCTCCTCTCCTTCAATAATTATTGAATTGCTTACTTAATTGATTACTCGAACCGCCTCCGGGTTAGCTCAGTGGTCAAGCTCCTGTCTATCGAGCGGGAGGTCACGGGTTCAAACCCGGCCGGACTAACACTCAGGGTCTTAAAATAACTGAGTAGAAGGTGCTGCCTTTACATAATACAGTAAACGGTTAGACCTTCACGACTTCTAGGATAAGAACGTAAAATCGTAGCTGTAAAGCCAAATACGTTGACACTTAAATAAAGTCACTTACTTACTTGAACGATCAACGAATCTCATGCAAGCGTGTGTTTAATTTATTTTAGCCAATATCTATGACTTTCCGTCCCTTGCGGTTATATAGCTAATTAGTTGATACAGAAAAAAGAATGCATTTTCACTTACAGTAAACTACAACGTTTACTTCATTGGATTTCATGCTGCTGACGTTGTTTACTGCCTCGCATTCATATTTCCCAGCATCAGTTCTACTTGCTCGCTCTATCTTGAAGGAACCGTTAGAGTTTTTCATGATGACTTGACCATCTTTTAGCCATGAAAACGTGGGAGCCGGTCTTCCATTAGCTGCACATGAGATGTTTAACTCTTGCCCTTCTGTAATGGTTTGAGGTTCTGGTTGAGTGGTAATCCTTGGAGGATCTACAAGATGGAAAGTGCACCTTAGCATGATATGAGACAAAGTCGAGGGAGACATCGATCGAGATTGCAAAAAAGTCGTCGCTTGTTTACCAAGGGTTCAGTCATTAAGTGATTTGTAATATTGCCAAGCCTAAAGCCGTGAAAAGAGCGAGTCATGATGGTAGATTCACACTGGCCTCATCAACTATTAACCTGGTTTCTATAAGGAGCGTGTTAATACATAGAAATATACATGAACAAATATAATTACAATATAGCATCGATAATGATAAAAATGCACACTAGTCTATACACATAAACGATTATGAAGAAACTGCAGTATCTACTTTACCCACTTAGTCTGTGTATAGAAACGTAATTTATGTACAGTATATAAAAGATTTACATACTTTATCTACATTATTATATATAAAGCATAAAATATAAAGAATAAATTTTATTTAAAGTAAAGCCAGAGGAATAAAGTTTCTTACAAAACGTCTCAAGCGAATTTGAATTTCTTATATCATCTGGTATTTGATTCCATAATTTCGCTGCACTGTAACTTATGCTGATTCTTTAGGTCCTAGATCGTGGTATAAAAAGCTTCGTAGAGGACCCTCTTAAATTGTAACTATACTGACTACTGATTTTTGAAAGATATTTGACAAATGTTTCGCATATTGGCAAGGCAAATGTTGAACCGTGTATCATCGGCGGCTAAATAATGATATTCCATATTTTCGATCCAGAAAAAGGAAACAAATCGTTTTGAAAGACTCGTGTAACCGAAACGCACAACATCATTCCCTGATAGCTTCGGACTTTATAGGTTATAGATTATCTACTTGAGCGGGTAATTTCCTTGTTACCTGTTACCCGTGACCCTAAATCAACCAATTATATTAGGTGGTGCGTTATATCTGGAAAAATCACAGCTACATGTACATAACAATTGTTACTTTTGTCTTTTGATATTTTTGTTAACATTAGGAGAAATAAAATAAAATAATGTTTCACATGCAAAATTTATGATTTTTATGATTTAATATGTTTTCTTGTGGCAGAAGAAATGTATGGGTAGTTCTTACCTGTTACAAACAATATTGTTCTGCTTACTAATGGTGATCTTGTTCCACCAAGTCGTATCCCATATTCACCTTCATCTTCAACACGAATTTCGCACAGAACAAACGAAGCTATTGATGTTGTCTTCAATACTCCGTCAATATGGGCACGGTTTCCTTCCCCAAGGAGACAGTTTTGCTGAACTATCGTAGTACTTCTTACCTAAGTAAAATGGATCAATTAAAGTTTCTGGGAAATCCCCACCCCTCTCCACACTTCACCCTAACATTTATTGGTTAATCATTAATAGAAAATGCATATCCAAGGGAAAGGTGGGTGGGTACTTTCCCAGATACCGGGATTGAGTTAGTGAAATATGGATGGCTAGTGTGCTGCTCATTTCAAATTGAACGTAATTATCTTCCTCGAGTACTTTTAATTATTTCTTAAAATTATTAAATACAATTTTGCAAGGAAGTACTGCAAAGGAATACATTTAAATTTAATTATATAAGCTCATTTTATCATGTTTAATTACGTTTGTAAAATAATTGAAATACTTTATTTTCCATCATTTCTATAATGGCAAAGTTAAATGAAGTCGGGGAAATAATTTACCATGAGATGCAGTCAGTTATCACGAATGTGAGCTTCTGTAATAATACATTTAGTTGGACACACATACCTTGATATGACACAAGGACTTGAATACACCATTCTTATAAACACCCCATTCTATTGAAGATAATGTTCGGCGGTCATCATCATTTAATCTGTAGCTCCATGAAAATTTCGCCTTCTCATCAAGTCTGGAGGACACTGAACTTTGGCTTGACAGAAACACGGAAGGAGGCTGAAAAAGAAAAGGCAACTGAACTGAAGTACACGTATACTAATTAAAGTACAAGTAGCACCATAAAACAACATTAACTCCTTTTGCCCCAAATTCTATTTGTGATATAATTCAGTTGCCTAACTTAGTTTTCTTCGAGAGACTGGAGCAGAAATTAAACTAGAATAAACACGACCTCAATTGCGGGATTGATTCATCTTGTGATGTCACAATGAAAACCTACAGGATTCTATTGTAGTAGTTTTCTCTAGGGAGAGAGTTGATTCATCTTATGACGTCACAGAATCCATGAAAACTAACCACAATTAGGGATTAAATGCCAGAAATGTTACAGATTAATACCTTTTTGTGAGAAACAAACACAATAGTACAATATATATTTTTATATTTTTGACATGATACTTAATTGCACTTTATGAAAGCTTTTCATCTGTTAAAAAAACTGAATGTCGCTATGATTACAGCGTTCGTCATTAGACTGAAACCTTACACGAATGAAGTTATCTAAATATCGCAGATATTATTGTACAATATACTGTAGAGTAAAATAGATACTAGACTATAAATATTATATTTCAGCCAATCAGAGCTCAGATTTACTATGGAATACAGGGCGGTATTTCATGGTTTTACTACGAAATACAGAGCGGTATTTCATGGCTAGATCAGGCCAATCAAAATGCACGAAATATCGCGCCCTTTCTTTATCAGCCAATACGAATTCAAGATTTTGAATACATAATTACCCTACAGACGCGTCCGCTACTTGAAACTTTTTTTTTCGGCGAAAAAAATCGCAGTCTATCGTCCGGTAAGTTACTTCGTTTTCGTGATAAATCTTCCCGTAAATTTGTTATTTATAGGATAATATGGTTATTTCATGGTTTTCTATGGAATACTGGCGAAAATTTCACTCGAAATTCATATTATTTTCTCGTTGTATACCAAATAATACAAATTTCTCGTGAAATACCATGAAATAACCAGTAATTGTTAGATAGTAATTTTCATGTTTACTTTTGATTATAACTATGTTTACTAGATATCAGTTGACTCTTAGATTTTTTTTCACGGGTTAAGTAAAAATACTCTAAACTAGAAACATCTATATTGGTATAAAACACAAACGTCAGCTTATTTACTGCACGTAAACTTATCTTATTGTACACAACTTTTCAGTACCTTGACAATAAGTTTAGTGATGTCGCAAATCACAGTCCAATCCTTGTCTAAGAACTCAACCTGCAATACAATTATTTCGGGTTATATTTTATCCATTAAACGATAAGTATTAGTTGAAGCTTATCTCAGCAAATTATTTGTGTTGCATTCATGAATTTGCTCCAGTTGCATTGCCTCTTCCAAGTCAGACTGAAGCTTCATTAACTTGACGATGTGTCTGTTTAGTCAAGTCCGCCTGATTGTGTGTTATAAGGATCCAGTTCAATTACAATATGAGGAATTCACTATTTCTCGGCACCTTTTTGCATTTTCTGGACCAGGTCTTTGAATCAGTGCGCAATGTAACTTGCACCAGGCAAGAGACAACCCTTTGTTGTCTGATGTACGTGGTTGCCCTAGTAATATATATATATTCTAACGCGGATTTGGAACGGACACTTGCAAGTCTTAATTAATTATCAGTACGTGTTTTAGTGTTATGTAATACCCTAAGAGGTTTGAATAAGCTATATACATAAGTAATTGCAATTGTAGTTCAGCATAAAGTTACTCGAAGGTATCTCTACACTGAATCTGTAACATTTTAGGTAATAGGTTCGATATATGGAACTAAGTTTGGAAATGATATGTACTCGATCAGCGATAGAGTACAATAGTAACCTTTTTGTTTTTTTTAAAACAAAACATTGTTTTATGAATTTTAACTTTCATGCTTTTTTTTCAAAAGGCAGTTACAAAAGGCAGTTAATCACAGAGTAAACAAAATAGAATTAACCACATATATTTTTACACGTATACACTCTCAGAAACACCAATATTTTGGATCTTACATACTAAAACACACATTACATATACATGCATACATTAGTATTAACCTGTAACAAATACTGTGATTTAGATATTTTTCGTGGGTTAAATCCTCTAAATCTAACCTTAACACATACCTTACAAAACTAAAAAATCATAATCCTAAAACATAAGATAAAATGCAGGGAAATTAAGACCTGTGATGAAATTTGAATGACAACCCATACAAACAACCTATATATGTTTCAGCTACCTCAATACGATAATCATCAGCATCTTGATCAGTTATCCCAGAGAGCTCAAATGTTGCTCTTGCCTTGGTCAGATCTCCGTACCATCTAACCCTGTCCGCGTAGGCTTGTGCTCTAATCTCTTTATTAGGAGTGATTATCCAAGAATTGTTACGGTCGTATTTGTCAAGCATCATCAAGTTTGGATCGATAAAGCCCAAGGCGTTGTTCCAGATACCGAACATTATCTTGTTTAGCGTTGATATGTTTAACTGGGGCGAGTTAAATTCCCATGTAAAGTTCACTGATATTCCTTTAATGCCAGTCATTTGTCTTCCAGGTGTTCTTGTGAATGTCGGTTCACAGCTGCTCACCAGGTTAACAACTAAACAATGAAAAAGAACCAACAAAAAAACAATACGGATAAAGTTTTTTTTACTGATTCCTGTTCATATAATATTCCATGATCATGGATAAAAAGATAAGTTCAATGTGTTTAGTAAATTAACACTGACCATATGCACATCCGAATACATTAGGTCACGAGCACAAAGGACCGACATCATTTCGGTCTTGGCTTGAAATGCCTGATGCTTTGCTCTAACAACCACTTTTGAAACTTTCATTCCTATCTTAGATACTTATTTAAGAAAGATAGTTCAATCTCAATTTGTCCAATACTATTTTGTATTGGATTAATATATGTATTTCAACTCACAGCTTTTCACCCTGCATAACAGTTCATAAATCTATGTCATCTTTATTAACATAACTTAGCCGTGCGTTCGATAGACAGACCACATAACAAATCGCTTATATCGATAGCTATTAGCCACTGGAATATTAAATGTATCCTGAATATCACGTCAGCAAGTGTTTGTAGCTTAGGGACCGGTCATTAATTACAGGGGGAGGGGGCTGGTGAAAAAAGGGGTACATGGGTCCCCAATTTTCGTGCAGCAAATTAGGGGACCATAGTAAGCTAGAGGGGGATTGGGGAGAGGGGTCATCAAAAATTGAGCATGGCGTTTTTCATTTGCACCAACCCCCCATTAATTAATGACCAGTCCCTTACCATGCAGAATGCTCCTGAATCAGAGTAATTTCTAGAGCCTACCATTGATATTCTGGAATACGGTCAATCAAACGCACCCTTATGTTAGCTAACTGGGAAGCATATGTATGATGTATATGTATATTCGAGATTATAAGAAGCCTACTTATATATAATAATTATTAATATTACCATTAATACTGTAGTTATATATCATATCCCTGTACATGTTTTCTAAAATGGATACTATTAAGTGTCCGAATTTCTGACCCCTTTCGAAGCTCAGTAAAAAGCCTGCCCTAACTGATATAGCACATGTATATATATATGTTTGCTTAATCCCGGTGAAGAAATATATTTTTGATTTGTCGACGATCCCTTAGCAGATCAATATGAAATACTATTCCAATTGCCAAATCTGGTGGGTCAAATGGCCATCAAGTCCTTCGTGCGCTTTCTATAATAAATAAATTGAACACTTCTTCATCGCGACATATCCGCTATTTTGATTAAAATTGTCAATCAAATGTCATTGAACACCGCTTAATCTTTAGCCAACTTAATTTTGCGTCCAAAAATGAACGTTAAAAGGGAAAAAAACGGGGGGTTCGTTGCAAGCGCTCCCTTACTTTTCCTCTCCCCATTTCTCTTCCCCTCCTCTTTCTCTCTCCTCATTCCCCCTCCGCTCTCTTGCCACACAGGCTTGCTGTTTCTCGGCTCTTCTTTCGGCTCTTCTTTTCCGCCAAAAACAGAACTTTGTTGAAGTCCAGGCTCTTCAAGTTTTGTTCATATTTTCTCAAATTTTCACAATTTGTAGACAACAGCCGTTTCTCAAATACAGAGTCGGGGAATTTTGAAATTACTTTTCGTTCAGGTTTTGTGATCTGATTTGTATCACAATGGGATGAAAAACTACTGTTTCAACTTTGAAAAGGGATACCATCTGTAATACACACCATATAAAAAATCCCCGTCATCTTATTTTAGACAATTCATTTGAGTTTCGAAAGGGATAATTAAGAAAATTAGTTTTCAAACCTGAAGGGCTGAACTCCTGCTGGGGAACGGAGTCATTTCGCGTTGAAAAATATACAACATCTGCGCTTTTGCCTTTTGTTCAAAACGGTTAAATATGTACTATCGTTAATTCAAGACCTTTAAAACGGTACATAATACGTCTATATATGTGGCTTTAATTGCGACGCTGCAAGAGCGTTTTTTCCCCGAAATGACACATCGAACCTTTATCGAGACCTAACAATAACGATTGAAATAGCAATCCCTATAGGTAGAAGTAACAATAGAAGTAATATAATAATAATAAATTAATTTGTATAGCTCCATTTCCACTGAATGTCCAATGGCGCTTCACAATAGTATAGGAAAATCTAAAATTAAATCTAAATTCAAATGGTATAAAATTTACAATAAAGTGATGTAAAATGTGCAATAACTGTAGTATAGCATTGATTGTTAAAAAATACTATTTAACAGTCATAATTAAAATGAACATTTAAAAATAAATGTTTTAACTGTATTCTTAAAGTAACTTAAGGATTTCGTGCTTCTAATGTCCAGAGGAAGAGTGTTCCATAACGGAAAATGCCCTCAAACTATTTGAATTGAGATAATTATATTTCGGTACATTATGAGCGAGCTGGTATGTATGGTATATGTTGTGCCTGTTTTATAGATTCCGCCATAAATTAAACCGATTTGACATTAAGAAACAATCCGTGTAAAAACTAGGCAATTCTATTGTTCAGATGCAATTTACTTTCCCCAAGGTAGAAGTTTTTTGTTTTTCATACTCTTAAATGATAAATTTCTGAAATATAATGCACTTTCCTTTTGTGTGAAAACATTTCGTCCAATCAGAAGTCCAAAGAAATAACAAAGAAAGCTTTCAATTTTTAAATGTTCCCCACGTTGAATTTTCGGCACATTTTAAGTTATGAGCTTTTCTCTAGATGCAATTCAAATATAAAAAAAAAATGAGGATATAAAATTATTCAAGTTTTGATAGATTTTTATGTTTAAGCCAATGAGGTGGACGACTGAAATAATACCCCAATTAGCACCTTTCTTCTTCCTTGCCTCAATGGACCATGGCTGGACTGCCTAGTTCTTAGCCGGAGTATATTTACTTAATAAAATGAAAATTGACTGTCAATAGCAAAATAATCAAATATTTTCCAGGTCAATTTAAAGGCTACGAGTTGTTTATGCCGAGAGATGATCGTAAAAGTAACTGACCTTGCATTAAAACACATCCATAGGCCATGCGCTTGAAATTGCGAGAAAATGTAACCACCGCCATGCTTGAGTGATTTCTGGAAAATCTGTTGTCAACTTGGAGGTTCCCTAATATAATATTTTAGGTACATATGAATACGAAACTTGCCTTTTCCGTTTCTTTCAGAATTGCACTTTCAAATTGCACTTTTTTTGCACTGATTTTGCTTTCGAGTATTATAAATATATATAATATAAATATTTAGGAAAGACTAAAAGCGGAGCTCACAGTTATCTGAACGACCCAACAAATTACAGAAGATCAGGGAAGCAGGCTAAGGCATATGGAATGGTTAGGAAGCAGGCTAAGGCATATGGAATGGTTAGGAAGCAGGCTAAGGCATATGGAATGGTTAGGAAGCAGGCTAAGGCATATGGAATGGTTAGGAAGCAGGCTAAGGCATATGGAATGGTTAGGAAGCAGGCTAAGGCATATGGAATGGTTAGGAAGCAGGCTAAGGCATATGGAATGGTCATAGGAAGCAGGCTAAGGCATATGGAATGGTTAGGAAGCAGGCTAAGGCATAGTTCATAGAGTGGAATGGTTAGGAAACTTGACAAAACCTGACTAAGTTTTTATAAATTAGGGCCTAAAAATTGTGGCCCTCTCCCTTATCTGCGCTCAAAAAAATGTGGCCCTCTCCAAACCGGCACCCAAACAAATGTGACCCTCCCTCCAAAATAGTAGCCCTCCCCCCAACCAATAATTACTGACCGCTCCCTTAGATTGTGGTCAATTTGTTCGCAACGACGTGCAAAATTAAGACATTCTTTACAAAATGTTGCGCCCACCTCACTAAATACTCATTTCCATTTCAGGAGCCGCAAAAACTCTAGGATCTGTGAAGTTTCCAAGTAATATTTGAAAGTACAGTCAACGAAAATATACACCGATATGAAAGTGTCAAATAATTTAATTGAGCGTAGTTTTGTCTTGAATAGCGTCTGATGCATGCTAGCTTTGAGATGAAGTTCAAACCTGGAAGTCAAAATGGTGTTGTGCATAAATTTATAAATAAAAACACATTTTGACTGCCACTGAATTAATGCATGTTTTACAGAAAGTCCTTTATCTCTAGTTATCTCTCTCGTAGCCGGTGAATTCTTCAAGCTGGGAATTTTTTCAGGAATGGCTCTAGCTCACGGACAAAAACTTAACTCGAAAAGGAAGACTGATGAATACCTTTTTTGTTGGATGAAGTTGCTTCAATTCTAATTTACTGCTAGGTGTTTCCGTTTGCGTTTAAAATAAGTTAACTGCAAATAAACACATTACACTCGATTCGAATCGTGCTATTGCATTACAATGTAATACATGTAACACTGATGTAAAACACCACTCCCTGACAAAAAGTCAATAAACTGTTGAATGCATTCAGAAGTCTTACATTAATTAATATCGCAACTTCAACTTGATTTGAAACGAACAAGCACATGACTCGATCTCTATAAAGTCTGAAAACATTGTCCGCACTTTTCTTTGCCATCGACAGAAACTCTTCAATAAAACTTAAATAGACAGCTCTACAACAGAGTTCAGGCAGACATAAAGGAAGGCAGACATAAAGAAAATTTATCTGATGAAATACGGGTCATATAAATACGGGTCATATAAATCAGGTCACACGTCTCCTTAAAACAGTTTATCTTTGCCCTATTCTCAGCGGTCTTACCCAAGTACGAATAAGAGGGCACAACCTACAGAATCACCTCACCATTTGAGCGAGGTCGCCAAACCTTCGACATCTGGTAGTCCTCTCGTCTGTGGTATTATGGCCAAGCAAGTTTTCCACCCACCATAACATCCATTTATGAATGTCTTGGCTCCCCAAGTACAAACCGAAGACACTCCACCGGCTCAAGCTAACCCAGGTGTTAAACTATTTCCATTCGTGTTTCTTTATTTTGTCGCCGTTCTCGCGTTTATCGGCTTCTTGTGTGCATGTGTTATGTGAGCGGTCTCGGCAAAAAATGTTTCTAAGCCGCTCTTCTCGTATAAGTCATGGGATGTGTTTGGCTATTTGTTCCCTCATGGCTGTTATTGGCATGCTTATTGTAATGCATGTGTTATGTGAGCGGTCTCGGCGAAAAATGTTTCTAAGCCGCTCTTCTCGTATAAGTCATGGGATGTGTTTGGCTATTTGTTCCCTCATGGCTGTTATTGGCATGCTTATTGTAATGCATGTGTTATGTGAGCGGTCTCGGCGAAAAATGTTTCTAAGCCGCTCTTCTCGTATAAGTCATGGGATGTGTTTGGCTATTTGTTCCCTCATGGCTGTTATTGGCATGCTTATTGTAATGCATGTGTTATGTATGTGAGCGGTCTCGGCGAAAGTTTTCTACGCCGCTCTTGTATAAGTCATGGGATGTGTTTGGCTATTTGTTCCCTCATGGCTGTTATTGGCATGCTTATTGTAATGCATGTGTTATGTGAGCGGTCTCGGCGAAAATATTTCTAACCCGCTCTTCTCGTATAAGTCATGGGATGTGTTTGGCTATTTGTTCCCTCATGGCTGTTATTAGCATGCTTATTGTAATGCATGTGTTATGTGAGCGGTCTCGGCGAAAAATGTTTCTTAGCCGCTCTTCTCGTATAAATCATTAGATGTGTTGGGCTATTTGTTCCCTCATTACTGTTATTGGCATACTTATTGTATTGCATGTGTTATGTGAGCGGTCTCGGCGAAAGTTTTCTACGCCGTTCTTCTCGTATAAATCATTATATGCGTTGAGCTATTTGTTCCCTCATTACTATTTTTAGGCATGCTGTATTTTAGTGCATGTGTTATATGAGCGGTCTCGGTAGTTTTTCTACGCCGCACTTTTTGTTTTAGTCATGGGGTGTGTTGGGCTATTTGTTCCCTCATTACTATTATGGGCATATTGTATTTTAGTGCATGTATTATGTGAGCGCTTTTTGCGAAATATGTTTCCACTGCGCTCTTTCCGTGCAGATCGTATATCGATTTGACTCATTGTTCCTTCATTTGGCAGTTCGTTGCCCCTTTCCGCGTACGTCGTGGTACGCTCTTGGTTTATTTGGCTTGTTCATAACAACAGTTTCAATTATTGTGCATTGGTCAAGTACCTCTCGCTAATTGGGTATTATCTTGCTTTCCATTGCAATTATCCTCACTGGTTGTCCCGCTCAGTGTTCCTGTTGTGCCCTGGCCTGGCATTCATTTGTTTATTACCGTTTATTACCATTGTTTTAGCTGTGTTTCAGCTTATATTGTTTCTCCTGCCTTTTTTGGTAATACTACTCCGCATTCCTCAATTTTTGGGTTACCTCATTTGCTTTCGCCACGCCTTTTCATTTTCTCGCTCGAGAGTGACAGCTTTAAAAGGGGAGTCTAATTCCCTCTCGGATTACCGTGGTTTAAGGCTGTCATCCTCTGGGCTGCGCTATTTCTTACTCGCTTGTTTCTTTTCCCAGCGATCATCTAAGCGTTTCAAGCCAAGCTCGCTCTTTCATCACTGGGAACTAACTCAGGGGTTCGACCCTACTCGCGTTACCGACCGTTTTCTCGCCTGGATTCGCCATTACGGCAACGCCTTTACGCACGCGCCGCCCAGGGGTTGGCAGCTGGTAACACCCACATCCCTAGATTTCCTCAGTTCTATGCTTAGGGGCCACGATGTGTCTATGCTGGCCTTCAGGGACCCCAATAGTTTTGTCACCGGAGGTTCTCAACCTTTTCAGCCGTTTTTAGTTCTGGGCCTCTGTGGGTCTCGGAGGTTTGAGGTTTGAGTGTTGGGTTGTCCGGCTTTGCGGGGTTTAGGTTATATAACCATGTTATGATCGTTGGCATTCTAAGATTACTGTGGCCGCCGGATATCCGTAACTCAATGAGTACGGGTGAGACCGATGAGAATAGGATACTATTCTCAGCGGTCTTACCCAAGTACGAATAAGAGGGCACAACCTACAGAATCACCTCACCATTTGAGCGAGGTGGCCGTATTCGGCACGGAGTTCGCCAGCCTCTATATCCTTTTCTCATCTCCCCTCATCCTACTCCATATGGCGGCTGCTTCCGGTCCTTTCCCTTCCCACCCACCCTATTGGGTGACTCCTTCTCCTGCATTCAAGGACTGGGAGCGGCCGCCGGATATCCGTAACTCAATGAGTACGGGTGAGACCGATGAGAATAGGATACTATTCTCGTCCTGACTGCTGAAGCGTCCTCCATGACGCCTGACGGATCGATACGCGATGTGCACAGGATGCAAGGCGAAAGCACATACATAACTTTATTTCTACACGAACATTCCATCAATTACAACTGAATTGCTTTTCGTGAAAGCCGTGTTAAAAACTATGTTTACAATAATAAGGTTAAGGATAGTCACAATAATGAATAACAATATATAAAATTAAGAGGAACAAATTAAGTACTATATAAACAAATTTTAAATACTAAAGATACATGTAAAGACTAAAACAATTGAGTAGCGGGTGGAAAGCCTGACGCTTGAATCGAGCTAGAGTCTTTAAAGATCTTATGGCGTTGGGTAATTTTCCATCGTGAGCCAGCCCTGAACCTGAAGCTTTTTCTCATCAATTCAGATTTTGCAGAGGCAATCCTACTTTGGTTTCACAGCCTTTAAGGTAATAATGATTGCTTTCGGCTATTGTATTAAATTGTGAAGGTGACTGGTGAGTCCATTCACGATTTTATACATATGAATTATATCGTGTTTCAAACGTCTGTTGGTCAAATTTCAGGGACTTTAAGATCTCCTGTGATGGAATTTCATAATTTGATTGAGTAATAACCCTTGCTGCATGGTTTTGCAGCCTTTGCAGACGATCTAAGTCATCTTTATTTGCATTACCCCAGACAAGACTATGACTATGTATATTGACTATCTATGTATGTTGTTATAAGTGTGTTTAATTTAGGTTCTAATAGGCATATGAATTCGTTTGTGCCAAGGGCGTATGCCGCCTTTCTGTAGGGAAGTGATGATTCTTGAAGATTTTAACCGATATTTTTATAGATTTGTAATATACTCTTGTAATTTTAAACATAGATCATTAAATATATTATTATTATTTATTTATTATTATTGTTATTATTATTGACGTATTGATTAGGAAGGACTTGGAACTTGATTTGAAATTGTCATAGCAACATTCTTCTTATAATTTCACATTATTTCTCATCCCCTGTTCGTGCACATTTACATTTAATTGCTCTTCTACTGCATAATCATCGATATTATATAGGATACATCCCCTATCCAGTGGATAAGTATTAACCAAACTAGGTTATTTTATATTAGACACATCCCCTATCCAGTGGATAAATATTAACCAAACTAGGCTATTATATATTGGATACATCCCTGTACAGTGGATAAGTATTAACCAAACAAAGTTATTTTATATTGGATACATCCCCTATCCAGTAGATAAGTTAATTAACCAAACTAGGTTATGCGTTGTACGTACACCTCGAGCTCAGTCGGGAAAACGTGCAGATAAATACATAAATACAATATATATATAAATATTTTATTTGTTATATACCATGGTTTCGACATCGAATTAGTACAGGTAATCATACGGTTTCGAGTTCAATTTGGGATTAATTCGCACGAGTACGTTTTTCAAATATCTCAAAATTGCGTGAGTCCGCAGGGCAAACTGATACCGACGTTAAATGAAGAAACATTACTTTACTGACAAATGTTAAACGTCGCAAACTCTTGCGCTTTCTTACAAAAGACATCAGAATTAAGTCATTTAGTCATTTACCGAACTATGTTGTCCTAAGACGTAATAATAATAATAAGTGTTGTTTGTATAAATAGCAGACCCTTCAAGGAAACTGTGATCGATATACTGTAACAGAAAACATCCTCAACCCTCCAGTAAGCGCGAGATACATACAGTTCACTCCACTGAAATGGTATGTTGGAAAAGATCCTAATAGACATGACATATGTATGCGAGTTGCTGTCTATAAGTGCAGAGGTTAGTAATCCTGATAAATTGTACAACTAAAAACATTATTTGAAATACTTTATTCACTGTCAGAAATCTATTAATACCAAAATCTCATGGAATACTTCCCTCCTCAGTGACCACAAAAACCTTCCCGAAATAATAAATAGGAGCTACGCCTTCAGTTACAAAGTAACTTAGAAGACATTTAAATTACTAGGTACTTATTGACTGAGTAAGGTCGGGCCTGACGGGAAAATAGTTGACTCGTGGTCATACATTACGTACTGACCGAGAACAAAATACAAATTGACGGCTTACTCAAATTTCTTTCTCTCTACTTTTTTTCTCTTTCTTATTTAAGTGTACCTATAATTCACGAGGGTCTTGTGTTTTAATCACCATCATTCCTTTCGTCAGCTTGAACGAGTTGTATGCGGAAAATACGTTTTAGAGTATTACGAAAAAAATCTCTTAAATTCCTTGTTTGATTTGTTTTGCTAAAGAGAGTACTTTTCAAGCTGTGCAATCATTCATTGTCCAGTCTGACCGCTTTAACTAATCACACTGCACGTCTTGTATTTTTTTTTTATGTTTTAAGTATGTGTTCTTATTTATTATAGTTCCTATAATTGTATTCTTTCCTTCCCTTTTTACGGACCTATTAAATACAGTTATTTTACGTAAGCCGCCTAGATGAGGTACGCGCTCTTGGGGTGATCATGTAAAGCGAAAATACCGTTTAAAATAACATGTAAACAGTCTTGGAAATGCTGCCTGCTTTAAAGTGATTTCAATTCAACTTGACGTATTTATTTTCAAGTAATGTACTAGACTAACAGCAGAAATAGGTTTCGACACAATGCGCCCAATGCACAATAAGTAATATATTTGATGCCTTTTCTTGACTGTTAACGATTTGTAGCCATGTTTAACAATGTTTAAAAATGCACGATGTAGGGGAAACCGAAAGGCTCGTGCAATTATCTCTCAGAGCCCATAAATCACGTATAGCACGAGCAGTTCATGTGATTTTTCGTTTTTAATATACCGCTGAGAGCAATGGCGACTGTACATTATATATCCTTTTTTATGTACCCATTGATTATTGACCAGTCAGAATCCAGATATTTTGTTGAGTATATTATAAAGAGTTCTATCACAAGCGAAACTAATAAAAGTTCAATTGTTTTGGTATTAATTCGTTTTTCTGTATTTTATGAGGCACGTAATGTCTAAGATAATTAAGATAACTATTACAATTACTTCGGATAGAGCGGCTTTTGATTATTAAAGTGCCACTATGATCAAATTTCGACATATCAATGTTTTTGCATATTCATAAAGTAGAGTTGATATATTATTACCAGTTCAAATTGTTTTTCAATACAACGACAGGAAGTCTTATTTTTTGGGCTGCGAATATTGAATCTAAACGTCCGCCATTACTGGAGGCCGTTCCCTTTGTTCGGCTTCAAACAAAGGTTTATTCAGCGGAAGTGATGTCATACACTTAACGCTCGCCTGCAGAACACAACGCCTAGAGGCATATTTCTACTAAAAACGTCTTCACGTACATAAGAAGAAAGTTATATTTATCTTTTCGAGGTTGGCTACTTTTTTATGCACACTATTTCGCGCCACGAGGTTGCCCGCTGAATACTGAGAACAGCTTCCAGTAATGGCGGACAGGATTTTACCGGTAAACTCTCCTAAAATTTTGTGGTTTAACATGCCCATTTGGGAATATTATTTACTATTTCGGATATTTCTAATACTGATTGACCTATTGACACTGAAAAAGTGGCAAATCGAAATGGTAAATTTTCGTCATAGTGGCACTTTAACGGTCGAAAGTAATTCGGTGATTGCTTTGGTTTTGCGTTTGCTTAGCTTTTCAATTGGCTGTGAGAAATGTTTTGTAAGCTAATCAAGTTCTAAACTAAGGGCGCGTTCGGTTGACCGTATTCCGGAGTAAGAGTAGATTGGAACAGTCTAACTCTGAAAATTACTGGTTCAAGTACAGTTTGAACTGTAAACTACACATGCCTGCTGACATCAGATATTCGGGATACATTTAGTATTCCAGCTACTAAAATATCCCAATATCAGCGAGTTGTAGTGATAATTCGGTGTATTCTTAGACTTCCGGAATACGATCAATCGAACGCACTCTAAAACCAAAAGCAATCAATTTTTGATTGTGTGATTATTGACGATTGCGTTTACTTTTTCTCGTGATTGGTTCAAGTAAAACCAATCGTGAACTACTCCAGTTCGTGATTGGCTCATTTTGTGTTCACCTACTCCCGTGATTTGCTCTGTAATTACTATGGTTTTGGCTTTACGACACTCTAAGGTACTAAACAGTTACTTAGTGATTACATCAGTTATAGAAAAGGTACACAGTGTAAAGTAGTATAAAAACGAATATTAGAGCAAAGTTGAAGTGTTTCACTTGTTTAAATTTTGTTTGTAATTCTTCGTTGAGAGCCGTGACTTCTTCTGTTGATCGATGAGTTTTATCGACTTTTGCTTGTATCGCATTCAGAGCATTTTCGTATTTTTCTTCCATCTTTCTGTTTTCTTTTTCAAGGTATTGAATCCATCGTTCATTTTCTGAGACTTTCTGTTGCCAAGCTTCTTTTGCAGTGGCAACGTCTTTTGTCGGTCTATGAGTTTGATAGCCTTTTGCTTGTATCGCATTCAGAACATTTTCGTATTTTTGTTTCATTTCTCTATTTTCCTTCTCAAGCCAATGAATCCATTGTTCATGTTGTGCGATTCTCTTGTGGCACGGTTCTTTTGTCGCGAGATCTTCTTCTCTTGATTGATCAGTTTGATCAACTTTTTCTTGTATCTTTTTCATGGAATTTTCGTATTCGCGTTCTATTTCTTTGATTTCTCTAAAAAGAAATTGAATCCATTTTTCATGTTCTGTGACTTTCATTTCCCAGGTTTCTTTTGCCGCGAGACCTTCTTCTCTGTATCGATCACTTTGATCGAGTTTTACTTCGATTACCTTCAGGGCATTCTCGTGTTTTTGTTTCATTTCTCTGTTTTCTCCCTCAAGATATTGAATCAATGTTTCATGTTCTGTGACTTTGTTTTCCCATTTGTCATTGAGTGATAAGACGTACTGAAAATCTGGAAAGTTTGTTAAATTTGTTTCTGACTGTTCTATTTTATCATGTGCTTCTCGAAGCTTCTTCTCAAGGTGATGGACTGTACTACAAATATTATCCAACACGCACTGCATTTGGGCATATGAATATACTCCTGTCGTTGAAATGGTTGTTTTTGATTGACCCAAACTAACAGCACACCCTTCGTGAAGCGTAGGTAACAGCGAATTCACCTTGGATGTCAGTTCAGCATTCTTCTCTATCAGACTATCCACATTACGTTTCAGGATTTCGTTATGATCTGACATCTGTTTAGAGTGACCATCCATACCACTAATCGATTCTTTCAACAAGTGCATAGTTTCAAAAACTTCTTTTAAGCCCGATAGAACGTGTTTAAGATGGGTTCCAGCCGTTTGATCTGCATGATCTTTGAGTTCAATTCTTCTTACCTATGTAATATAATGTAAGTATAAATGTTAGTTTACGTAAAACAGCTTGTTACAAGTACATGATTGTTTCAAAATGACTCTACAAGTGTATTGCAAAAGGCTCATAAAACATTTTAAAGTATTGTTTTTCAGATGAAAAGTGACGAAATCCAATACGCCGACGTCATATCATATTCCGTACATCTTTCTCGCAATATCCTGTGTTTTAAACATATCAGGCCTGACGTTAAATTTTCTATGAAGGCGCGAAATGGCGAACAACCAAAAAGATTCGGTCGCTGGATGGTAGGTTTTGGCCGCTAATTTTTTTTCCCCAGAACGTTTGTTCGACAGTGAAAAACACAGTTGAGGATCTTTCTTTGCGTGTAACAAACACTGCCAATAAACAGCAGAGAAGTAAGTTAAATGGGTTGCAAAAGCTGTTAATAATATCAGAACGCCCGGCGAAGGAAACGACATAGCTATAGACAACAACAACAAACAGCAAATCTTTCTTGATTTCATACTCTCTCTTGAATAGTTTAGAAGTTAATTAAATATATTTAGCATTGTTCGAGTATTGGAATACCGAATTAGCTTAAAAAACAATCGATCAAAGGATCAAATGTTTGACGCCTGAAAAACAACTGAATAAATAAAAGTACGCGTGTCCAATGTGATGACTCAATTCATGTTCATCTCACTATCATAATGTGACTTAAATGGCGTCATTTCAAGGATTGGTAATGTTAATCAAAAAATTTCGAAAAAGATTTAAACTCTACTGCACCCAAATCAACGCTTTCTGGCTAGAACTTATATTGACCGAGTGGCAGCAAGGACAACCTAGCAACCGAGCCGTTAAAGATTGTTATATTACACATTTTTGTGATTTTTTCGATGTCTCACATTCTGAATGAATGATCTTGTAAGTTGTAAGGAGAATTTTAAAGTCTATACGTGCATCAATCGGTCAATAGCCAGTGTAATGATAAGACGTGCAGCTGTGTTTCGGACGCGTTGCAGTTTATCTTTTTCATATTTTGGCAGACCGTATAGAAGGCTGTTACAATAGTCCAAGCGTGAAATAATAAAGGCATTTATTATACGACTTGGCGTTTTCGAGTGCAAATACGGGCTAAAACGAGTGCAATTATGAGACGGTATTACACGGGTCACAAACCGGTTTGCACAGGTTTATTCAACACTTAAAAGGTTTTGTAAGCGCGCGAGCCAATCGAAATGGGGCTGTTTGAGTAACAGCCAATCAGCTTTTAGCGCGCGAAAAAACTTTTCAGTGCGCGCCCGCCCCCGACATTGGGCTGAGAGATTTCTTCTCTCGAGATTTCTTCTCTCAAGATTTTCTTCAAACAGGGCAGTAAGGTAAGCGAAAACAAACATGTTTTGTTCGTGTTAGCTGTCGTATAATAAACAATTTATTACACGAAGAGTTGTGTAATACGGCTGGGAATTTTTACGAGTCAATTTTATTTTTTATCGCCTTTCAGGCTCGAAAAAATAAAACTGACTCGTAAAAATACCCAGCCGTATTACACAACTTTCCGTGTAATAAGCTCTTTTTACTAGTACGTTGAGGTTATCTTGGGAAATATATTTCCATATGCGCCCAATAGCCCTTCTAGATAAAATAGCGTTAGTTACAGGTTTCACTAACATGCTGCGTAAAGTTTAAGTTATTGTCTAACGTAACTCCAAGATTGCGTACTTTATCAGTTGGCACGATGGTGGTGGTGTTGTTGAATCGGAAAATCTGAACAGTAGGATTTTTCATAAAGCGAGATGTAAAATGAATAACTTCTATTTTCCCTGCGTTACATAGTAGCATGTTTTGAGTGTTCCATGACATAACATCTTCTACGCAGCTGCGAAGAGTGTCAAGTGCAGTAGATTGATTATTTGGATTTATAGCAATGTATAGTTGTGTTTCATCGTCATAAAACATGCAGTTTAAGTTATGATGACAAATTACGCCTTGGAGTGGAGCCATATAGAGTGTAAACAGGAGAGGTCCAAGTATTGATCTGTGGTACACCATATTCCAGAATACGAGGCGAAGATACAGTGAAGATACAGTGTTGCCAATAATTACTGATCGAGAACGTCCATAAAGATACGATTCAAACCATTTTAGTACAGTTCCCGAGAAAGCAAAATAGGTTCTAAGTCTTTCTATCAGAATCCCATGGTCGATAGTATCAAAAGCGGCTGACAAATCGAATAGTACCAAAATAACGTCTTGATGGAGATCGACGAATCTTAATATATCGTTTGTTCGGTTTTCTTCAGTCGCGGACGGACGTGAGACTTCTTCATGAATGAAGTAAGAAATACACCATTGAAAGGGATTTGTTAACTACATGTATATCTGTTATAATAGACACCAAAGTATCAGAATGTTCCTTAATTATGTATTTTGGCATTGGGTCGAGGGAGCAAGTTTTCATTGAAAGAGATGTAATGATGTCTTTTATTAATTAAGGAACAGCTTGGAAATTCAAAGTCTTGAAAGTCTTTAAATTATGTAGAATTGATATTAAATGGGATTAGAGCGGATTTCCTATGAGTGGACAAGTTACAGCACGGTTACAGTACGACATGCTGTGACATTGAAATGGCTTATTCCCTCATTGTTTTTGTCCTTCTGATCCAATCAAATTACAGAATTACGGTACAGCACGGTTACAGTAAGGCTATGGATATGTTGTATTTTTCTCCCACTCATGCGCAATTCGCTCTTACTATAAGCACTAACTATTTAAGCAGTGAACCTTAGTGTGATGATCTCTTACTATAAGCACTAACTATTAAAGCAGTGAACCTTAGTGTGATGATCTCTTACTATAAGCAGTAACTATTTAAGCAGTGAACCTTAGTGTGATGATCTCTTACTATAAGCACTAACTATTAAAGCAGTGAACCTTAGTGTGATGATCACTTACTATAAGCACTAACTATTTAAGGTATGGGTATACGTTAGAGGGGTCTCCTGGGAAAAAAATTCGCGTCGCGCCACGATTTACCGTACGGGGCACAGTTATATATCATTTTAAAGCTCTAAGATTGATTTATCTGATGAATGGTCCGTTTTGATTAAATTTTAGTTTGACTTACGGTTTTTAGACCTCAAAGTGAAAACTACTGTGTTTACTATTTCAGCTCCTGTCCCTTTACGTGATTGTGCACACGTCTAGCCTTTATCGTATTTCAGTTATGAATAGATGATCTAGCAAAATGTGTCAGCGATTTTTGATATATTGAATATTCTTAGAAATATCAATTGACAAAGTTGAAACTCGCATTTCTTACAAAACTAGGACACGAAATTTATTATAAAATCAGTTTGCGGAGGAAAATCGAAATTCGCTGACACTGTTTAGTAGATGACACAGTTTTCTATTATCACCGAAAATGTGAGGTTATTTGAACAAAACTAGTCGGGGCTAGAGCTTCGGGAAGCTCGATATTATTCCTGAAAATAAAGTCCTAAAAAAGCCGCTGTAAAGATTATGTGTGCACTTCACGGTTGGGTGACAAACTCCGCCTCCTACTTGAAAGCCAATTACGTTCAGCCAATCAGAAGCTACCGGAAGCTGAAAGCTGATAGCTTTTAAACCCTTCGCGGAAAGCCTGAACTTAGTTATTATTATCGTCACAACACTTCGACTTCACAGCATTTTTATTGCCTTGTTTTTGGTGCCGCGGAAATGGGTAAAGCTCGCAAATCTCGGAAGAAATCAACGTGTTCGACAGAACAACAACCGCCTGTTTCGCTGGGAGAGGCGAAAACTGCCATAATAAATGAAATGCGACAGGAAGGGTAAGTTGTTTTACGAATATTGTTTCAGAATGCTAGAACGTGACGCTTGGTAAATATGAGCTACTGCATGTAGCAAGTACAAATCAATTCTGGCAAAAAGCTGTTTCAGGAACTGCGATTATTCCAGTTAAATTTCATTTATTATCCTTCTTTGCTCGAGTAAAAGGGCATTTGTAACAGCATACAGTTTTCATTCGAACACACAACTTTTTACCCAAGCCGTAGCGACTGCCATCTACTTCTTCACATGTTACTGGACAATGGCAGTCCTTGCAAACCATCGACTTATCAATCGCCCGATTCAAGAGTTCTCTGTCCACTACTATGTTATTCATTCTTTCCTCGGAAACCTCTTCCACGGACTCGGTGTCCCAAAGTTTTCTTGCGGAGACACTCGGTTCGGTTGTTCGTACCAAGAACCTTTGTCGCTTTCCGCCAAATCTTTTTTTTTTCCTGGCGAAATTCTTTCCCTTTAGTCTTTCGACGTTTAGTGATTCGTGTGTTCGACCAAGGGCAGTTTCGTTTTCCTTTCCCTGGATGTTTTTTACTGTTTTTAGGCATTGTAGCGTGTAGCGATCGCGCAGTGTTGTTGTGGTTTGTAACTATGCCGAGTTGGCGGCAACGCGGCGCGCCGACTACGTAATTATTCAGGAGATGTCAATCACTTTTCGCGCGCTATTAATGGCGGGAAATCAAAACGAGCGTTTAGCGGTATTAAAAAGCAGTGATCCTGTAATTTTAGTTTGTAAAAATAAAGTTCATGACCATATAATACTGATTTTTCGAAAAACACGAATTCCATGATGTTGAGCCATCTAACGTATACCCATACCTTAAGCAGAGAACCTTAGTGTGATGATCACTTACTATAAGCACTAACTATTAAAGCAGTGAACCTTAGTGTGATGATCACTTACTATAAGCACTAACTATTAAAGCAGTGAACCTCAGTGTGATGATCACTTACTATAAGCACTAACTATTAAAGCAGTGAACCTTAGTGTGATGTTCACTTACTATAAGCACTAACTATTAAAGCAGTGAACCTTAGTGTGATGATCACTTACTATAAGCACTAACTATTAAAGCAGTGAACCTTAGTGTGATGATCACTTACTATAAGCACTAACTATTAAAGCAGTGAACCTTAGTGTGATGATCACTTACTATAAGCACTAACTATTAAAGCAGTGAACCTTAGTGTGATGATCACTTACTATAAGCACTAACTATTTAAGCAGTGAACCTTAGTGTGATGATCACTTACTATGAGCACTAACTATTAAAGCAGTGAACCTTAGTGTGATGATCACTTACTATAAGCACTAACTATTAAAGCAGTGAACCTTAGTGTGATGATCACTTACTATAAGCACTAACTATTTAAGCAGTGAACCTTAGTGTGATGATCACTTACTATAAGCACTAACTATTTAAGCAGTGAACCTTAGTGTGATGATCACTTACTATAAGCACTAACTATTTAAGCAGTGAACCTTAGTGTGATGATCACTTACTATAAGCACTAACTATTAAAGCAGTGAACCTTAGTGTGATGATCACTTACTATAAGCACTAACTATTTAAGCAGAGAACCTTAGTGTGATGATCACTTACTATAAGCACTAACTATTAAAGCAGTGAACCTTAGTGTGATGATCACTTACTATAAGCACTAACTATTAAAGCAGCGAACCTCAGTGTGATGATCACTTACTATAAGCACTAACTATTAAAGCAGCGAACCTCAGTGTGATGTTCACTTACTATAAGCACTAACTATTAAAGCAGTGAACCTTAGTGTGATGATCACTTACTATAAGCACTAACTATTAAAGCAGTGAACCTTAGTGTGATGATCACTTACTATAAGCACTAACTATTTAAGCAGTGAACCTTAGTGTGATGATCACTTACTATAAGCACTAACTATTAAAGCAGTGAACCTTAGTGTGATGATCACTTACTATAAGCACTAACTATTTAAGCAGTGAACCTTAGTGTGATGATCACTTACTATAAGCACTAACTATTTAAGCAGTGAACCTTAGTGTGATGATCACTTACTATAAGCACTAACTATTTAAGCAGGGAACCTTAGTGTGATGATCACTTACTATAAGCACTAACTATTAAAGCAGCGAACCTTAGTGTGATGATCACTTACTATAAGCACTAACTATTAAAGCAGCGAACCTTAGTGTGATGATCACTTACTATAAGCACTAACTATTTAAGCAGTGAACCTTAGTGTGATGATCACTTACTATAAGCACTAACTATTTAAGCAGAGAACCTTAGTGTGATGATCACTTACTATAAGCACTAACTATTAAAGCAGTGAACCTTAGTGTGATGATCTCTTACTATAAGCACTAACTATTTAAGCAGTGAACCTTAGTGTGATGATCACTTACTATAAGCACTAACTATTTAAGCAGTGAACCTTAGTGTGATGATCACTTACTATAAGCACTAACTATTAAAGCAGTGAACCTTAGTGTGATGATCACTTACTATAAGCACTAACTATTAAAGCAGTGAACCTTAGTGTGATGATCACTTACTATAAGCACTAACTATTTAAGCAGTGAACCTTAGTGTGATGATCACTTACTATAAGCACTAACTATTTAAGCAGTGAACCTTAGTGTGATGATCACTTACTATAAGCACTAACTATTAAAGCAGTGAACCTTAGTGTGATGATCACTTACTATAAGCACTAACTATTAAAGCAGTGAACCTTAGTGTGATGATCACTTACTATAAGCACTAACTATTTAAGCAGTGAACCTTAGTGTGATGATCACTTACTATAAGCACTAACTATTTAAGCAGTGAACCTCAGTGTGATCACTTACCGGTGCAGTGCAGCCAAAAGAAAAGAACTCGCAAGCAACCATCTCATTCGGACAGACAGTTTGTACATGTTCAGCGTGCTGTTTGAAAACAAATAATTAAACGTATTTTTAAAAAGATGTACCCTCGAACATTTTGTTGTATGCGCAATCGTATACGATTACATGTGCGCCTCCCGGTTAGCTTAGTAGTTAAGCTCCAGTCCCTCCCGGTTAGCTCAGTTGTTAAGCTCCGGTCTGTTGTACCGGAGGTCGCGGGTTCAAACCCCGGCCGGACCAACACTCAGGGTCGTAAAATAACTGAGTAGAAGGTGCTGCCTTTGTGTAACAATTTCCTTCTCGAGCTGCAAATGGTTACATGCACCTTCACGTCTTCTCGGATAAGGACGTTAAAACGTAGGCCCATCAGTGGATGAAGAGCTACATCGTGGATATGCTACTGATTAATCCCCTTATTATTATTATTATTATTATTATTATTATTATTATTATTATTATTATTATTATTATTATCATCATCATTATTATTCTTACATGTTCACGTTGGCTCGGATGACCACGTAAAATGGTGGTTCTGTTTCCAATTGGGAACGTAATAGAACCACCGAGGACGTAAAGAAATCTCCGGCGGTGACCATCCTCTGTGTTAGCAAATGAGGTCGACTTTGCGTGATATTCTAGGGCTGACTAGTGAATGAGATCCCAACTCCTTAACTATAGCCACAATACCAGCCACAGCTAGTTAGTGACCAATTGTCGAAACAACGGGTTCGTGTGCTTGTGCGAGCGAGTGTACGTGTGCAGTGCGTGTCGTTTCGTGTGCATTTACGTGTTCGTTTGCGTGTACACTTACGTGTTGTGTGCGGTGAAATTACGTACGTGTTCGTGTTCGTGTTCACTTACGTGTTCGTGTGGATTTAGTGTTCGTGTGACTGCGCATGTCTGTGTTCAGGTGCATTTGTGTATAATATAATAACGTATTTTTTCTATATGCACAATATTTTCACACTGGAAAAAAGATTTAAATATTACCTCATTTCTAGGCATCGTCATTCCACAGTTGTTACGGCAACTTGTTGGATATCTTGTGCAACTATGAAAATGTTCCTAAGAGACGGCAACGAGAAAAACATAGATACGTGAGCCAGACCGATCAGTTGGAATGAAACTTTATTTACCATCTGAATTTTATAAATATAATAATTTTAATAATCAATACAATAGTAGCAGCAAAGTACTATTGAGTAAAACAACATATACACTTTACCGCCTCCCGGTTAGCTAGTGGTTAAGCGCCGGTCTGTTGTGCGGGAGGTCGACGGTTCAAACAGTCCATTGGGACCACCGCTATGAGTCTTAAAATATCCGAGTAGAAGGAGCTGCCTTTGTGAAACAATTTCGTTCACGAGCTGCAAATGACAAAATGACCTGCCCATCTCACGGCTCACTGTCTTTTCGGTTAAGGTCGTTAAATCGTAGGCCCATCAGTGGATGAAGAGCCACCTCGTGGATATGCCACTGATTAATCCCATTATTAATCCCATTATTAATCCCATTATATTATTTTATTAGTATTATTTGGAATGATCGATATATCGATAAATAAATAAAATAATGAATAGATATACAAATAGCTGAATTGACAAGGGAAATGAAATGAGATGGATACCTTGATAGATAAATAAATAGAAATATGGGACTGTGGATGGCAGCTGAAAGGAGTTAGCAAACAGCGGTACTGATCATGTTTGACTTTCATAATACCAATCTTCCAATCGTCTTTAATGATTTCTTTACTCTACTTACAAATATTCATAATTACGACAGAAGATTAGCTTCTAAAGGCGCTCTCTACATTGCGAAGATCCGTACAAATTACGGCAAATTCAGCCTAAGATTTTGTGGTCCTAAATTATGGAATTCTATTCCTATTGAGCTCAAAGCATACAAATATAAAAATAGTTTCAAATTTTCTCTCAAACAGCATATCATAAATTGCTACTAGCCTCTTCATCCTTATATATGTTTTTTTCTCGTTTTTTTTTCTACATAGCTGTCATTTGTGTTATAAATATTCATTTATTATTACAATTTAAATACTATAATTATTAGTTATCTCTTGCACATTATTTCCATATAGTCTTAGCTCTGAATTTCTAACGAGACCTGAAACAACCATAGGGGTTGATCAAAGTCAAGACCCGGTTAATCCACAGATACTGACTAAGCTGGCAATACGTGGAGGCCATGTTAGTTTATCTAACAAGAAAAGCTAACGAAGCATCTTTTGTTAATGTCATCTTTTGTTAATCAGCTCTCGTCACGTGAAAATCAGCAATACTAGGTGCAATCAAGATATGTTCTTGACTTACCTGGTATTTGCAAAATACCACTGGCCCTTTGCAATATTTGCAGGGAACTGTCCGCCACTTGCATTTAGATGAGCTGTGCTCTTCAATATCCTTTTTAGGTAGGACCTCTTTACACGATGTATTGCAACACTTGACGGGCTCGTACTCACATTTTACGAGGTGATCCTAATTCAGATAGAAATACAAGGAAATAAAGAGAAACATACATGGGAATATATGGTGTATCAATATATAGAATGATACACTATCTAATGCCATGTAGGACCATGTAAGTTACGATAGAATGTAAACGGTACGATCTAATACCATGTAGTACGATCTAATACCATGTAGGTTACGATACAATTTTAAAATTACGATACAATTTTAAAATTACGATCTAATGCCATGTAGTACGATCTATAGGGACGTTACGATAGAATGCAGAAATTACGATATAACGCCATCTAGTACGATCTAATGCCATGTAGGTTACAATAGAATCGAATGTACAAGTTACGATCTAATGCCATGTATAGTACGGTCTAATGTCATATAGGTTACGGTCTAATGCCATGTAGTGCGATCTAATGTCATATAGGTTACGATCTAATGCCATGTAGTGTGATCTAATGCATATAGGTTACGGTCTAATGTCATGTAGTGTGATCTAATGTCATATAGGTTACGATCTAATGCCATGAGGTTACGATAGAATCGAATGTAAAAGTTACGATCTAATGCCATGTATAATACGATCTAATGTCATATAGGTTACGATCTAATGCCATGTAGTGCGATCTAATGCCATATAGGTTACGGTCTAATGCCATGCAGTGTGATCTAATGCCATTTAGGTTACGGTCTAATGCCATGTAGTGCGATCTAATGCCATTTTTAACCATTTTTAAACTAAATTATGGAATTATATTCCTATTGAGCTCAAAGCATACAAATATAGAAATAGTTTCAAATTTTCTCTCAAACAACATATCATAAATTGCCTCTTCATCCTTATATATGTTTTTTTCTCGTTTTTTTTTCTACATAGCTGTCATTTGTGTTATAAATATTCATTTATTATTACAATTTAAATACTATAATTATTAGTTATCTCTTGCACATTATTTCCATATAGTCTTAGCTCTGAATTTCTAACGAGACCTGAAACAACCATAGGGGTTGATCAAAGTCAAGACCCGGTTAATCCACAGATACTGACTAAGCTGGCAATACGTGGAGGCCATGTTAGTTTATCTAACAAGAAAAGCTAACGAAGCATCTTTTGTTAATGTCATCTTTTGTTAATCGGCTCTCGTCACGTGAAAATCAGCAATACTAGGTGCAATCAAGATATGTTCTTGACTTACCTGGTATTTGCAAAATACCACTGGCCCTTTGCAATATTTGCAGGGAACTGTCCGCCACTTGCATTTAGATGAGCTGTGCTCTTCAATATCCTTTTTAGGTAGGACCTCTTTACACGATGTATTGCAACACTTGACGGGCTCGTACTCACATTTTACGAGGTGATCCTAATTCAGATAGAAATACAAGGAAATAAAGAGAAACATACATGGGAATATATGGTGTATCAATATATAGAATGATACACTATCTAATGCCATGTAGGACCATGTAAGTTACGATAGAATGTAAACGGTACGATCTAATACCATGTAGTACGATCTAATACCATGTAGGTTACGATACAATTTTAAAATTACGATACAATTTTAAAATTACGATCTAATGCCATGTAGTACGATCTATAGGGACGTTACGATAGAATGCAGAAATTACGATATAACGCCATCTAGTACGATCTAATGCCATGTAGGTTACAATAGAATCGAATGTACAAGTTACGATCTAATGCCATGTATAGTACGGTCTAATGTCATATAGGTTACGGTCTAATGCCATGTAGTGCGATCTAATGTCATATAGGTTACGATCTAATGCCATGTAGTGTGATCTAATGCATATAGGTTACGGTCTAATGCCATGTAGTGTGATCTAATGTCATATAGGTTACGATCTAATGCCATGAGGTTACGATAGAATCGAATGTAAAAGTTACGATCTAATGCCATGTATAATACGATCTAATGTCATATAGGTTACGATCTAATGCCATGTAGTGCGATCTAATGCCATATAGGTTACGGTCTAATGCCATGCAGTGTGATCTAATGCCATTTAGGTTACGGTCTAATGCCATGTAGTGCGATCTAATGCCATTTTTAACCATTTTTAAACTAAATTATGGAATTATATTCCTATTGAGCTCAAAGCATACAAATATAGAAATAGTTTCAAATTTTCTCTCAAACAACATATCATAAATTGCCTCTTCATCCTTATATATGTTTTTTTCTCGTTTTTGTTTCTACATAGCTGTCATTTGTGTTATAAATATTGTTATTATTACAATTTAAATACTATAATTATTAGTTATTTCTTGCACATTATTTCTATATAGTATTAGCTCTGTCTGTGTTTTTTTTCTCTTTCGCATGTGTGATTAATTATTACCTTATATTTAACTTAATAAATTATCCAGGGTACCTGACTCGATTAGTTTTGTACAAAGCTATTTAAGATATCCTGATACCCTCCCTAATTTAATTAGATGTTTATCTTAGTTCATTGTAAATTACGGGTGTGAAATAAAGTATAGTTGTTGTTGTTTACACGAGTGGTTTAACCTAATAATAAAGAACGGAATAAAGATGAGTATCAGTTTAACATGATATATCAGCATTCAATTCGCTCTAATAACAATGGCAGCGAAATGTCGTGCAGTTAGGACGAGAAAGAGCCTGGAGCGAGGGCTGGCCATTGAAAAATTGTATGCGTTTTCATTGGTCAGGAAAAAAAAACCTATGAATTTCTAACGAGACCTGAAACAACCATAGGGGCTGATCAAAGTCAGGACCCGGCTAATCCACAGATACTGACTAAGCTGGAAAGACGTGGAGGCCATGTTAGTTTATCTAACAAGAAAAGCTAACGAAGCATCTTTTGTTAATGTAATCAAGATGGCGGTAATGGCGTCACGTGAAAATCAGTAATACTTGGTGCAATAAAGATATGTTCTTGACATACCTGGTATTTGCAAAATACCACTGGCCCTTTGCAACATTTGCAGGGAACTGTCCGCCACTTGCATTTAGATGAGCTGTGCTCTTCAATATCCTTTTTAGGTAGGACCTCTTTACACGATGTATTGCAACACTTGACGGGCTCGTACTCACATTTTACGAGGTGATCCTAATTCAGATAGAAATACAAGGAAATAAAGAGAAACATACATAGGAATATATGGTGTATCAATATATAGAATGATACACTATCTAATGCCATGTAGGATCATGTAAGTTACGATATAATGCCATGTAGTACGATCTAATACCATGTATAGGTTACGATACAATTTTAAAATTACGATCTAATGCCATGTAGTACGATCTATAGGGACGTTACGATAGAATGCAGAAATTACGATATAACGCCATCTAGTACGATCTAATGCCATGTAGGTTACGATAGAATCGAATGTAAAAGTTACGATCTAATGCCATGTAGTACGATCTATGCCATATAGGTTACGGTCTAATGCCATGTAGTGCGATCTAATGTCATATAGGTTACGATCTAATGCCATGTAGTGTGATCTAATGCCATATAGGTTACGGTCTAATGCCATGTAGTGTGATCTAATGTCATATACACTGTTATGTTCAGGGAGTTATTTTTACTCTAGTAAGTGTGTTAAAATAACTCCAGAGTGTGGAGTTCATTTAACTCCCATTTGGAAATTGAAATTTACTATACTCTTTATTGGAGTCAATTTAACTCCCTCAAAAGAGTTAGTGCAATGTTTGAACATTTAACTCTAAGTTAGGAGTTGTTTTTACTCTTGTCATTTCAGATATAGAGTTGAAATTATTCCCAGTTTGGAGTAAAATTTAAGGAGTTGAAATCACTCAACCAAAGTAGTTGAATTAACTCTACCTTGGAGTTAACTAAAAGCTCTTTGAAACCACATAAGCATGAAGTCAAGTGTTCTGAGCTGATTCCTATGCGGTAGACCACAACGAGCGGGTAAAACATAAAGCAGAGTCCGGAAATTTTCTCAGATACAGAGAACTATTTAAATAGTCTCTACTTACATTAATAAATGAAAAATATACTATAGTACAAAATAATTGCGTTCGACGAAGGAGAACGCCATCCTAATCTGGTGTCCGTTGGGTTCCCTGTGTCTCACAGGCAAGAGAAATCGAGAATTTTGTTGTGGTCGTGTATCTTTTTTTCGTCATTTTGAATAAATGAACCTCGTTCTGGCGCGTGAAAATGCGCACGCGGTTGTTTGGAGTCGTTGCGCTGTGGTTCACTCAGTAAGTAGAGCGGTTTTCAGTTGAGTGTTGTGAAACCAAACGCAAATTACCCACAGCCAGCCAATCATAGGAGCGAGTAATCACAAGTAACTCATAAATGGCTTCCCTGTGAGTCAATGACAAACTAAACCAAAGCCAAAACCAATTTGCGTTTGGTTTTACTTTGGATTCTGATTGGTTGGTTTACTTTCTCAGCCAATAGGACAGCTTAGTAAACGCAAAACCAAAACACTTCTGACACTCAATTGAAATCCGCTCTAATATAACATTTCTTCAATCAAAAGCAATGTTGCAAAAAAGTACGTAGGTACGATTTATCAAAGCCTTAGAAAAGTGTGTACTACTTCTGGGCCATTTCCAAAACCCCATTCTCGAGCTACAACAAGCAAACACAGTCCGTGTTTAATATTACAGCAATTGGCCGGTAACAAAACGAGCAGGGGACTGGGACCGAGTTTATCAGAATTACTCTAATTCTAAAATTAACATGTGTGCTAAGTTTGACATGATTAAAGTGAATATTGTCTGAATTATGAGCAATTGAAATTTCTTTGTCCCTCCAAAATTTTACAATGAATGTATGGTTTGGAGGGACAACGTTAAAAAATAAGAGAGTTTGTATGGGAAAATTGACATATTTGATGCCTTCTAGCATCGTCAATATTGAGCCAAAGTTCACGAAACGTTCCAGACTAGCTAAGTTTGATCTGTTCTTTTTGAAAATAAAGTTCACTTTAACTAGTTATTAATTGAATTAGTTTTACTGACTCAGTTCCAGTCCCCCGCTCGTTTTGTTACCGGCTAATTTGATAAGCTGTATTCCTTGTTATACAAGTTGTATAAATTATTAGTGAAAACATTTAAAACTTTACACCCACAATTAAAAATAACAGTCCGTCTCTTATTATCAACAGTGTAGTCCAGAACACTGAAGCAATCTTTCAGTCTCCAAAGGGTTTTTTACTACAGGTAGCCAAAAACATTATGTCGAACGCACTTTCATAATCTATGATTACTTCTAGTATTATGAAAATAGTCCGGTCTATTCCGCACTCCTGATACACGAGTAGAGACTGGTAACTATAGTACAGTTAATCGGTCAGCGGCAACGCTATGACGCATGCTCTCGTGAGTTATATCAGGTTTCAACGGTCGAATGAACTTTACCGGTTCCACGACTAAACTAAGCTCTTTCTGAGCGGTATTTTCCTACAACTTGGATGGATTTACAGAAGGTTGGCTTGTTTACGAGTTTTGGAACCAAGCTATGAACTCATCAAGACGTCGTTTGGACCCTGAATGGCTATTTATGGGCTGTTATGGTTTGAGGAAAGCGAAAGACTAATAATACAGTTCGAGATGATAGACGCCAGATGGTAAGCCTAAAGTAATTCCTAATTTACTTACTAGTAGATATATTCAGCAGTAGGTGCCTTAATAATACTAATAAAAAGTAAATGAGTATTTCATGGACGAACTAACTATGCCAAAACGATGTATATGCATGTGGCCCAGGGTCCAACTGGCAACTGCTGGGTTTCCGTTTGCTTTCTGTCGCCTTTATAAATCTGCGACCGAGCAGAGTGAAAACATGAAGTGTCGTTACAACTTAAATACACATCGGCGACTCGAATTAACCATCTAGTTACAATGTTAGGACATTGCGTTGTGTTTGAGTATAGTACTAACTTAACAAGTACGTTTCTAAGCGAGTAAATAATGAAAAGAATAACACAAAAAGTCAAAACCATAGTGAACCTCGTGTCTCAGCGCGGCCATCAATATGCTAATTATATGATAACTTCCGGCGCTAGGTAAAATTGCACACTTCCTGTAAGCTACAAATAGACAAAATAATAATGGCTGAGGTCACACTTGAATGTTTACTTAAGTAAATTTGCCTTGACTGAGGTAAAACTCATGAGCTTTCTTTACTACAGTAAACCTACCCGACATGTCAAATGAAAAGATAAACAAAATCCAGATGAGTTTTGTGCTGTACTATTGACACACTGGTATCTATATAAACAGAGTGATGACAGTTAACTGTCCTATGCTAATTTTAGCCTTCAAGTTTAGGCATTCGCAAAAGGCTGAGCAATGGAACCTGAACGTGTAGTTTCGCTCATTTCTCTTCTTTTACTCATTTATATATATGCTCACTAGGAGAGCTAGCACGGGAAACCAGCCGACTCTTATCGCTCCCGACTCGCGAAAGAGATGTCTGGGAAGTGAGGCAGAAAATGCCATACTGATGACGTAGCAGATTTCACAATGCATAAATTAGTTGCAATTCTCAGAAGCCAAATGCGAACAACAGAGTATATAAACTACCGAGGCTGCTTGTTTGCTTGGCAGTGGTCACTGTCATGAACAACCATGAAATTCAAGCCTATATATTTAGCATGTGTTGGTAGCTCGCTTGCTTCGTTCTTTCAGCGGCTCAGCCCGGTCAAGAGAATTTGTCCTACGACTGTCAAAACATCATAGTTGTTTATAATTTCAAAACCTACACACAGCACAGCAGGCCACTTTTCAAGCCAGCTCTTTTGTCAGGTCAGTAGCCTAAGAGGTTAGCTACAGAATGCAGTGGTTATTTTCAGGTATACTACCGAGGCTGCCCGTTTTCTTGGGTGATTGATTCATATCACACTTGGTTCGTGATTCATAGCACACTTACATGTAATTATGTTTATTCATAGCCCAGATTCACTGTCTGAACGATTTATCCGCCGCAACAACAACTCATCCAGTGGTTTGTGATAGCTCAGTGTATGTAGGTTTACTGATATGAAATTATAAACAACTATGACAGTAGTCAGTACCTTTCTTGTAAATGTTTTGACAGTACGACATTTCGCTTTACTAGCCGCTGAAAGAACTCAGTCTGCAAAGGAGCCAACAACAGCACCGGCACACACTAAATAGGCTTGAATTTCATGAGTTGTTCGTGACGGTGATCAACTGCCAAGCAAACGAGCAGCCACGGTAGTTATATTCCTTGAAAAGAACTCTGTTGTTCGCATTCGGCTTCTGAGAATTGCAACTAATTTATGCATCGTGAAACTGCTATCTGCTACGTCATCAGTATGGCATTTTCTGCCTCACTTCCCAGACGTTTCTTTCGCGAGTCGGGAGCGATAAGAGTCGGCGGGTTTCCCAGGCTATTGGAGAGCTAACAGAATTCGCTTCATTTTAATGTTTGTTGATGTATATTCCTTCAAGGCAAACTTGCCAATTGCAGTTAACTCTATCTATTGTTTTGAGAAGATTTTAAGTTCAATTCGGAACTGACTTTATACAGGCTTTATATACACGCTAAGCATGGGCCGGCTCAAGGATGGTTTGAATGGAGACGTATCTATCGTAACCCGCTCTGGAAAAAAAAAGACTTCAGAGTTTCAAGTGTTACTTTTGACTATATTTGTGGACTTGTTGAATCAGACTGACTTTGTGTATGTACTGTAACTAATGCCGCATACATTGGCGTGCATGTATGTGTAATGTGCTTTTTAAGTTACTGATCCCTTCTTTGCGTTCCAATCTGCAGGCTTTGTGCCTCTGTAACCAAAGAAAGAGGTTGAAGAAAGTAAGATTGCAGTGAACAGAGTGAATTGCTGAGTGAATATCACAGTTTTTCAGTAACCAAAATTCATGATTAGTTTTCAATGCCAAGTACAGAAAAATATGTTAGATAAAAAAATAATACATGCAAATGTGCCTTGAATTTACTGCTACATCCCTGTCACTGTACAATGAAGAAACTAGCTCATGAGGCTGCCAATGCATGTTAAAATCCTCCTAACACTGATTGTGTGAACGCAAGGAATGAACAGGAATATTTCTACTTCTGCATGTGCAGAGTACGTGATTGCACTTTTCTGATAAAAGCTTAAAAAAAGTTCATGTCACCTTAATCAACAAGGTTTAGATTTACTCCGAGATATACCCACCCTTTTCAGGTAGGTTTACTGCAGTAAAGTTTCTTTTCATCCTCCTTTCTATCGTAACTAACCAGAGTTGAGTTTACTAGTAACGGTAAACTACGAAAAGGGGGTCATTCGAAAAAGGGTTTACTACAGTAAATAGCGCTTTACTGCAGTAAACTTTGGAGAGTGTGACCTCAGCCAATGTCATGGAAAATGGCCACATGCATATAAACATGTTTTTCCTTGCCAAGTAGGAAAAAATATTTCCAGGCCTGCTTCAGGGATATGGAACTTATTTTTTTCTAGCGCTCTGGCAAGTTTTCCAAAATAAGTTAGTTCTACATGTATATCCACAGTTGGTTCAACCTGGCAGCAGTTGTCTGCCTGAGCGATTCAGGGATGTAGAACTTTTTTTTGTAGAGCTCCAGTAAGTTTACCAAAATAGGATTGATTTCAAGTTAGTTCTATATCCCCACTGAGTTGGTTAATCCAGCGGGTAGTCCTAGCAGCTTAGTCTGCCTGAGCGCTTCAGGGATGTAGAACTTATTTTTTTCTTGCACTCCGGCAAGTTTTCCGAAATAAGTTAGTCAGTACTGAGAAAAGCCTGCTGAAAGCTGTCATAATTAAAGGGATTAGAGAGAGCAAGCTGCATCTAATTGATAGGAATGTACATGTAGATACTGGGCATCAGTTGGGGGTAATATGGTTACTCTAAGAGGGTCAGGCTCATTATGGTCAGACAGGTCTCAGTTAGATGTGTCAAATTCAGACTTGTTATTGGTACTGTTGTAGAGTGACGTATAGTTCTGTCAAGATCTTTGAGTTGGGTATATTTAGCAAAGTGACCATAACACATGAGATCTTAGAGTTGAATATTACCAAAGCAGAGTGACTGTATCAATTATATCATACTCTAAAAATAGTGCCATTATATAGTCAGCCCTCAAAATTAAAAACAACATATTAGTCACCATTTTAGCAATGTCCAGACTCCAACTTCTGTAAACACAAAACTAATTCAATGCTCTATTTTTTTTCTTTTAGGATGAGGAATATTAATCAATCAATTTATTGAAGATACCAATTCAAGCTCCTGGGTCACTTGGCTGTGGGGACTTGATGCCCTTTACATTGCAGTAGAGGGGTTGACACTTAACACATTAGGTCCCAGAAGCTGTTTTGTTAATTCAGTAGGTTTCCTTGTACATGTAGCATAATGGATCCCTCATATGGCTTGGTTATGCAAAAGTGATTGACCCTAGTGCTAGGATCTGCAGTATTGATATATGCGAAATAGTATGGAGGTAATCGGCTAATGCTGTTGACACCCAATTCAGATCATGTGATGTAAACATATGCTACTCTGGGGAATTATTCCTTTTTAATTCTAAGGGATGGACCATTTGAAAAGTTATGGGGGGGGGGGATTCTCAAGCTGCATGAATTTTTTTTTACTTCAGTTTGCTGTGCAGCAATTTATTTTGGCTAAGATCTCATGTGTCTTTTTTTGAAAATATTTTATGTACTAATCTTTTCAATTTGGAATATTAAGTTATTCCAAAATTAGCTACCTTTGTACTTAATCATTCTTGTCCTAAGTAAACTTTAAGAGCCATGCCCCTGTGAAAATATATTTTTTATCAGGGCTAGCGTGCCCATATTAAAAGTTATACTTTAATATTGATACCTATAAAAGTGTACAGTGGCATCACCTTGCACTGCAAATGACTGTTTATGATTTAAGCTCATAGCGAGACCAGTGAAAATCCCATTCAAACATCTTTTTGAGACGAAAAGTTATGTAAATTTCTTGTGTAAATTACTCCTGCCTTTAATAGTGGATAAATCAAAGGATACATATGTGTACCTTGCACAAAAGAGTTGCTTCAACAAAAACACTGATAGAAGGAAACCATTTGGAGTTGATGGCATTCCTGTACATTTGTGCAGTCCCTGGCCTCTTCCTTGACTCTCCCCCTCTCCATGTAGGATTTTTTCTGTGTTGCTGGCTGTGCATGATTTTTTTTGTTGATAATTTTCCCTTGTGTGGATATTTTGTGGAATTCCCCCACCCCCCATAACTTTTCTAATGGTCCGTCCCTAATCATAATGCAGTCATGCCTATCTGAATAAAATTAATTTTCAGAATCAATTCTCCAGAGTAATGTGTGTTTACATCACATATTCTGAATTGGGTGGCAACAGCATTAGCCGATTACCTCTATTACAATGAAGATACATGTACATAACTCTCTTTCTAGGGTCAACCTCCCTTAGTGTAAACAGGCTCTAATGTTGTACTAACATGATTACCCCAGTTTACTTTGTTTTTCATGCAGTGACATTAAACCTCTAAGTTTCCTCATCAGCAAGCTTCAACTAAATCTCCCTCATTAACATGATTAAGGTTACTTTATACCTTCAGGAACAGATCAAAAGTGTTTTTATACTGAATAGAATAAGGGCTGTAGATGGGCAACCTATATACCAAAATGATCACTGATCAATTGTCTGTACGAATTTGTTAGATGTTTCTATGGTAATGTGTGTAAGAAGGAATAATTTACATTCACATCGGTGAATTTGAATTGAATGCAATGAGGGAAAAAATATATACAGTACATCTGAAACTGCACAATAATGTAGAATAACATGGTCTTCTAATGTGTGTGTGAATTTTGCTTTAAGCAAATGCTATGGCATTTTTTATTCACTTTGCATTGCCTTCCACTGATATTCACCTTCAAAGTTCAAATGACCATGAAATTTGTTTAAAGCAAAATATCAAAATTTGTGCACACGCTTTTGAAGACTGTTACATGTACTTAATTGTAAACACCTAACAAATTAGTACAGTCAACACTAATTTATCAGTGATCAGGTTGCCCATGTACAGCCCTTATTCTATTCAGTATACAACCATTACTGTAGTCTGTACCCTGAAGGTATATGGTACATGCATAATAAGCATAAGAGAAAATTAGAGGGGCACTCTGATGAGGGAACATTGGAATGTCCCCTGGCACACCCAGGTTATGGTAGCCTGATTTTCAGACGGTCGAGGTCATCCACTCACTTCCTCCCACCTCCCCGTCTGATGGACTTTGGCAGAAACCGTGTTCCTGACGTCATGTAATTTCGACCAATCAGAGCGAAGGTTTTATTTTTAGAGAACTGAGGTATGCGTGGAATGTCCAGTGGAGCCTGCATGAAGGACAACCCAAATGGCGGACGATACAAACAGACTTGATATGGCTTTGGAGAAAGCGTGCGAAACTTTCGGCATTTCTGAATTATTTCCCGAACAGCAAAAGGCAGTATTACCCCTCGTTTCCCGAAAGGACCTTGGCCATCACAGCTGCATCTATAGGCGATGACCAGGTACAGAATCGAGAGAGAAGAAATTATTTAGCCTTCTAGTACAGCTCGCCAGAATCACGCACTTTCCTGCACTGCAGAATTCTTATGTTTTACAGCTTCAAACTTATGTCGATTTCTCAGAACTAACCCTATCCTGTGTGAGTTGCTCTGGTTTTTTGGGCAGCAGGAACTTTTTAAATAGGATTTTTCATACAGTATTTCAAGCTCATGGTCACAACACTGATCTAACTACCGGATTTGTTGTACTTTACAATTTGTCAAAATCAAGACTGTTCAAAATTCTGATAACATAAATATTTAGGCAAATGTAATCCAACTTAGATTTAGTCAACCAAGATTTAGTCTTCTTAAGGCGAAAAAGCTAAGATATTTCAGCTTTTAGGACAGCAAAATTGTCAAAATAAAGTGTTAAAAATTTTGCAAACATAAATAATTGCCCAAATGTCCTGAAACTATTACCATGACATACTCCGTTTGTGTGTTCACTGCTGTAAAAAAATCATTACATTTCATGAAATATTTGGTCTTCTAATTGCCAACATTCTAGGAGACATTACATTTTAATACGGCATTCAAAGTGGTCGAGGAAGATTAATGATTTTCAAAAGCCTGTAGCTAGTAGATTGATAAACATCGTGATATCTATAGCGCTTCCTATCAGATTTTCCCGGTACACGTCTGAGGACAACTTGTTTCTCCACGTTCTGTTTCTATAAGTTTGAAGCTGTAGAACATATTCTGCAGTGCATGAAAGATCCATGATTCTGACAATCTGTAGAAGTTGTAGAAGACTATATCATTTCTCTCTTCTCAGTTCTCGACCTGGTCGTCGCCTTATAGATGCAGTTGTGGTAGCAAAGGTCCTTCCAGGAAACGAAGTATAATAATGCCTTTCTCTGTTTGGGAAATAATTCAGAAATGTCGAAAGTTTCGCACGCTTTCTTCCAAAGCCATATCAAGTCCGTTTGCATCGTCCACCATTTGGCTTCACATTCATGCAGGCTGCACTCTAGAGACATTCCATGCATACCTCAGTTCTCTAAGAATGAAACCTTCACTCTGATTGGTCGAAATGAAACAATGACCAGAACACTGGTTTCTGTCAAAGTCCATCAGATGGGGAGGTGGGAGGAAGTGAGCGGACGTCCTCGACCGTCTGAAAATCAGGCTAAAGTTACGGCCCCTAGGATGGCACAATGCTCATTACCCTGTAGCCTGCGTTGTATCTGAACTGAACCCTGGTTAAGTCCATCTGCAAACCAGCAACAGAGAGCTTGTTCTAGACCCCCAGCAGCGTACCGTGATTTGAGTACACGTTCTGATTGGCTTTTAAAAATGCTTTTTCTTACATGTCTTCTAACTGGCTATTTTGAAATGACTAGATCGTTACGCCATGCGATAGCTCCAACAGCTGCTTACATCAGCACAACATTCCATTCCCCATTTGTCTAGACCAATTACAGTTTACATGTACAAATTAAATTAGCAATGACTCGCTTTTGTCGGCATTTTATACGAGCTCACTAGTTCAGCCTCAAAATAAATGAGTTCTTCCAAAATATTTCTTATTTCTTGATAAAAGCTAAGAACAGAATATATACGAAGCTGTTTGAACCGATTCTACATCCATATTTTTGAAGTTTAGCCTCTGTATTTCCACTAACGATTTCCTGCCAGACGAGTGTTCTGGTGCAAGTGGTTCTTGGATTCTGGGGAGACTAACTGGTGACAGTTGAACATGTAACAAAAATCATTTTTAAAAGCCAATCGGAACGCATACTCAAATTATGGTATGCTGCTGGGGGTCTAGTACAAGCTTTCCGTTGCTGGTTTGCAGACTTAACCTGGGTTTAGTTCGGATGCGACACAGGCTAGTTACCCTGTACCCTTCCCATTATATGGCTTCTTCATGTTGCTTCCATGTGGGATATGGTACTTAAAACCAAAATATGTAACTTAATTATAAAACTCCATGCATGCTCCTTAAATATTTAGTCAACCACATGTGCATTGTATTTTACTGTTATTCTTCTCATAAAGAATGTACTTTTCCCCAGGGTAATTCATTCAATGGCCCTCAATCAAGCACATAAAGTTTTCGAAAGTAACCCAACTGAAATGTTTTGTAGTTTATACAAGTACTTATCGGAGCTAGTTCGGTTCCTTGGTTATTCATGGTATTACAAACTAATCATAAAATTTTAGGAGATTAGTTATTAAATTTCCCCTTGGGCTTTGGGAGGATTTGTAACAGCCACAGGCAGAGAGACCTTTACAAACCTCCATTGGCTTGCGGGGAAATTTAATCACTGATCTCCTGAAATGTCATGCAATTACTTATAATAATGTCTATTTATTTTGTGAGGCAGCTGTTCTAAATGAAGCAAAGAATAGAGTATGCTGTGAGCAGAGCCTTCTTCAACTTCACGAAAAGAAAAGGCTGTGAGGCATTCATGTTTTTCTTTGCTTATGATGTTGGGCTTGACAAGCCTGTTAAAATCGGTTTATCACCGTGCGGCTAATTTTTGATTGAAGCTGATTCTGGACCAAACCTGGGCCCACTGCAACAATGACGGATGTAGGTGTCAGACACAATGGAGTGAGTCTGGCACAAGATAAAAACGTTGCTGCATGCTCAATAAGAAAACAACATATACTGCAGAGCCTTCCTTTCTTCTCGCTTTTCGTGGAGTCGAAGAAGACATTGCTTGTGGGGTAAGAATACAGTATTCATGTAGTTGTTAATAATATATTCTCTATCATTATTTCCTATCATCCTTATATAATATTTACCTTTGTAACCAAGAGTGTAGAAGCCGGAAAAGAAAATGATTGATAGGTTGTAAAACCTTGTTAATTGAAGTTATTTTGATGACACTCACTATGAGTAAGTGTTTTCTAACGAGAACAACTAATTATTATAGACTAGTGTGTACTGAAAATCTGTATCAGTAGTTTATTTTGAGTATAGTTTATATATATATATATATTGTTTGAGTTAAATATCATTCTGCATCAAAGTAATCCAAAGGGAAATGCATACATGTTGCTTTAAAGTAAATTTTCTATTTTATACACACATATATTCTTGTAAATTTGCCCATATCTATTATATTAAAATATGTACTTAGACATAATTGTGTTCAGACTTTGATTTTAATGTTAACTTTTATTTCATTTGGGGGTAAAAATGGTTGGGTTAGTTTTTCTCCAATCAGATTTGTTTACTCCTACGAGAGTAAACTTTACTCTTATTTGGGAGTGTTATTAAACTCCAAAACTGAAGTTAAAATACTGGAGTTAAAATAACTCTAGTAAGGGGATGGTCCTGAACCTTTTTCTAGTACTCCACTTTAAGAGTGATTTATACTCCCACATTAGAGTTAGTTCTACTCCTATTTTAGAGTTACATTAACTCCAAACTGGGGGTGTTTTTACTCCAAAATAAGAGTTAAAATACTAGAGTTAAAATAACTCTAGTAAGGGGATGGTCCTGAACCTTTTTATTTTACTCCAGATTTGGAGTCGCTACAACTCCCTGGAAATAACAGTGTAGGTTACGATCTAATGCCATATAGGTTACGGTCTAATGCCATGTAGTGTGATCTAATGTCATATAGGTTACGATCTAATGCCATGTAGTGCGATCTAATGCCATATAGGTTACGGTCTAATGCCATGTAGTGTGATCTAATGTCATATAGGTTACGATCTAATGCCATGTAGTGTGATCTAATGCCATATAGGTTACGGTTTAATGCCATGTAGTGTGATCTAATATAATGCCATATAGATTACGGTCTAATGCCATGTAGTGCGATCTAATGCCATTTTTAACCAGGATCCCCTCCATAACATACATTTGCACTTTTTTGCCTGAGGGGGGTTCTTCCTATATTTGGCTGGTAGGGCTGGTAGGGGTGAAATCGGCGATTTACTATTTTTTAGGGGTTGTCCAAGCGAAATCCATTTTTCAGGGTGATTTTTAGACAATGAGGTATTTTTCGAGGTTTTCCGACGGTCACCCATACACTTTTTACTTTGAAGAACCCACCCCCCCGGGCAGCCAACCATGTCCACCTCAGAGTGGCGTCGGTCTAGAGAGAGTTGATCGTACCGATGGCCGAGTGGTGATACAGTTTTTGTCCTCGAGTCTTTACGATAAATTCGCATCACCACAAGAAGACAAAACCGTCCTGAAAGCCGCCATGTAATATTCTGTTTATTTATATTCACCAATCATAAATTACCGAGTTTTAACGCGCGACATGAATGTGTGACATCACATCCGTGTGAAATATTAATTTTATGTGACGCGTGAAATCCGGTATTTTATGGCTCAGTGAATAATAAATAAACGATGTGATTAACAAAGTACGTACAAGTTTAGGGCGTTGGCATTTTTGCGTATTGTGCTGCTGTTCTGCGACAGCAAGTGATCAGTGAAAATATATTTTCCAACGTATTTGAGTTAGCAAGTAATTGGGCACTACTAAATAAAATAGACTGGGGCCGAGTTTGTAAAGTCAATCCAATTAACAAATAAACCCGTCACAAGAAAGGCACATCGGAATTAGTACGAATACCAAGTTTGAGCATGATTTGGTAAATAGAAACAGAATAGCAAGCTTTCAAAATTCGCAACAATAAGAGACGTAATACTTTGTATGAATTGGAGGAACGCTTGTCCTTGCAATCCATACAAATGTCTCTTTTTGCGATTTTTAAATGCTGACCACGTGGTTAATATCCGATGAAACGTCTCCAATCTTGGCAAGCTTACTAATGTCGATGTTCTCTTTCTTGTGATGTGCATTTTTTTTTAATTGGATTATATTTAGACTAACTTTACAAACTCGGCCCAGTCCTTTTCCAATTTGGTAGTGGCCAATACAACGCACACATGTTTACCTTTGTACCTTGTAGTTCTCCCTGCCATGTACATCCTTTGTACTGGCACTCAACTTTGAGAGCGAGAATACGCCTCTCGCACGCAGTGTCCTTGAATATCTTTCAGAAAATATGATTATATTTAAATATTTAAAATAAAAGGGAAATGTTGGGAAAGTAATGTTGCTCTCGTACCAAAATGGAATAAGGCAATAATGAAATACCTTCGTTTATGCTTTAATAATTATACTTGCCTTCTTTCGAGTAATTTTTCTCCTGTCCAGCGGACATAAAGACGATTTCCTCCTATTTATTTGCGAAAGAGCACAGATAGTTACCTAAGTATTAGAGACAACAGTTTGGAGCTCTGGCATCTAGTTAATATTTACCCCAACAAACTCAAATTTCCTATATGTCAAGATATTATATATTTTAACAATTGTATGAAGTTTAAAAGTAATTACTTTCCTACTATTCATATGAGAACGATTCAAAATATTCCCTGTTCCAATTATACAGCAATGGTATACAAAACTAATATTTGTTTTATATTTGTAAGAGTAAATCAATCCAGCTCAAATTTCACCCATTTATTGACACTCGTAATATCAATTTGATGCTCTTTCCGAATACGCACTAAATGCGAGAGTCCAAACTCTCTAAAATTTCCACATGTGTTCTTATAAATCGAACACTTTTGCACCTCATTCAAAAAGTCGGAAAAACCACGACCTGGTCTATGGCTCAATGAAGGACATGGACAACAGTTTTAACTTTACACGAGGGTCGAGATGGGATTATGCAATTGTTCGTTGTCAGAATACCATTTTAAAGGTCGGTACACACGAAGGAACAAGTCCCATGGATAGGTTCCCGGGACAAATCTCCTTCGGTGTGAACGACTCAATATTCATGAAAAATCTTGTCGCGGGGACAATATTTTCTCCCTGGAACTTGTCCAATCAATTCAAAGTGGTTTGAATTGGGGTTCAAGTTCCGGGGACAAAATTTGATTGTCCCCCCGTGTGAACTGTTCATGCAACATATCCCTGGGACAAAATTAAAAATAAACCATTCGCAAAGCGACATTTAACTTTCTCACAAGCCCTTACGAACTCTATTTCAAGAATCATAGTGTCCCTGCAACAAGTCCCATCGTCTGAACACAACAAGGGATTTGTCCACGCGACACGACCCTTCGTGTAAACACAACAAGGGATTTTTCCCCGTATCATGTCCCATAGCGGCAATCGGCTAACGCTGTTGCCACCCAATTCAGATCATGTGATGTACACAGATGCTACTCTGGGGAATTATTCCTTTTTCATTCTAATCACAATGCAGTCATGCCTATCTGAATAGAATTAATTTTCAAAGAGTCAATTCTCCAGAGTAATGTGTGTTTACATCACATGATCTGAATTGGGTGGCAACAGCGTTAGCCGATTACCTCTATCTTCGTGGAACCTCTCATGAAATTTCTTCATGGATGACTAAATCTATTGTTGTGTTACTACTAATTCACTAATGTCTGATTTTCCTGTCCATAAAACTCATTTCTATTTCCCGTGCCCCGCTATCTTGGTGTTATGATGTCACAAGGTTGCCTCTATTGTTCACAGCTTAGCTATCGTGTGACGTCATAAAATCCAAGATGGCGGTGCTCGGGAGATTCACGAGAATCGCTCACTGGCTAATTCATGAAATGAAAATATAAACTAACTAAAACCCTACCCTGAACCATAAAAAAACCTAACTTGTCAGTAAACAAGATCTTACCCACCTTGAGAAAAACTTCTCAAGAAAATGGTGAGGTAAATAAAACTGAAAGATTTTCTGGAACTATAACCCCGCTCCTCCTACTCGTAAGGCAAACGTCGCAACCACTACACTAAACAACCATCGTCACTCAAATGCTATCAAATTTTTCAAATTTTAAAACCACTGCTAATCTATGTATCTTTGAGCCAATCAGAATGAGTAAGCGATTCCTCTCCTTAGGAACTCTGGGGAAATTCAAAGGAGTTTCATTGCCAGGAAAATTGGTTTGTACAATTTACAAGAAACAAGCACAGTAATATATTTAGGTATCCACAAGGCGCATTGTTGAGCAAGTATTATTTTCCAGTTGAGATTCCCTTTAATGATAATCAGTTCGAGCGAATACTTTGTGGAATTTCAAAGCTGGATCTCCAATTTGTCAGCTGTCAGTAACTTCATATTTTGCAGTTGTCAGTTTAAATTTTCGGCTATTTTCTCTTATATTTTAAAGCGCCGGTTTGTAAGATTGTTAGTTAACCCCATCTTCACCCTCTTACACCTAACCATATTGAATAATTATTGTAACGCGGTAAAATTGTTTGGGTAATTTTATACTTGATGGTATTTCCGCACTGCGGGGTCATAGCCTGCGTGCAGACGTTCTTTTTCCCTGCAAAAATCGGGAAAGAGACATCTGCGAAACGCCGTTGATAATCGTGTTCTGGTCACGTGTTTCTTTCCAGTATTTGAGGACCGCGCGCTGATTGGCTGTTGACGGACGGTTGTCATAAAGTCATATATGATTGGATAATAACTTCCGAGATGACCCCAGGCCATGTTTACTTTTCGAAAGTGGTATTCATTTACATAAACGTCTAGTTGTGTTTTATGTTTTGCCAGGAGCCAATTTTTTCCTAGTTTTGCTGATATTGTGAAACATAATGGCAAGAATCTAGTATAAAATTAGAGCTTTCTACTCTTAGCTTCGAAGTTCACTGAAAGTCGCCATATCTTTTTGAAACACTGCGTCTTGAAGTTGAAGAAAAGACGAGATGTGAAATATAATCTTTACGAGAGTTATCAGCCACAAACGCAGGTCTGGTCGTAAAGAAAAGGGACAGTACATGTACTAGAGAATTGTTTGAGTCAGACTGACTCCAGCTCTGCCCCGAAACAAGCTGCCCTAGATGGAAATGCGATCGAGCCGACGTACTTCCCTCGTACTGAGAAGGTTGCCGACCACAAGAATGTAAACTCCTGCAGCGAGAAAATCAAATAAATGTACGTACCTACATGATATTCCACTTTCTCACATTTGTTCGTCCGTGTTACCAATTCTTGATGATTCAGTTGTTGTAGGTAAAAATATTGAACCAAACAAAACACAGAAGACAGTCGTCCAAGTCAAGCCGGTTGAATGGCCGAGCAAAACAAATGTTATATAACACGAATGCCTTGAAAGGTTGGGTAAGATGTTGTTTCGTGGAACTTATAGCCAAATTGCATCGGCTGTATGGAAGAATACAGTTTTGAGAGAAAATGTCCAGCAACTCTTTCTGAAAGAAGTAGACCGAGAATATTGTGTTCGCTAAAATCGCTTAGGAAAAATAATTACGAATTATAATTATGATAATTTATGACCAGAACACGATTATCAACGGCGTTTCGCAGACGTCTCTTTCCCGATTTTTGCAGGGAGAGAGAACGTTACCCTGGATACCAGAGGCTCGAAATCGTCGGGGCTCAACGGTCGTCTCGAAAAACTTCTTCGGGGAATCAAAACTCCTTCGATCGCGGCACATTATATTCGTACCTGAGCCCCTCTGGAACCAGGGTAAGAGAACGTCTGCACGCAGAGAGAACGTTTGCACGCAGGCTACGGGGTCACTGTGGTGTTCCATTCCAAACCTGAATCGTACATGTCATAACATGTAACTGCCTTGAGAAAGAAAGAGCCATTTTCTTCTTCTTCAAGTATTGAGGTATAAAATTTTACATGTCAAGATTGATTTTATAGAAGTAGGCAACAGTTTGAAAGTCTAGTCAGTCTAGTCCACATACTGCAATAAAACTGTTAATATATAGTACTTACAACGCTGCAAGACAATGTTAACAGTTACTTACAAATGGCGATCCAAGCACGACTCGCAAAATCTATGTCCACAGTCTGCTAGTTGCTTAGGTTTTCGAAGAGGTAATTTACATATAGCACATTCAATATCATCTGGGATCGGCTCGAGAAATTCGTAGTCATAACCACCGAAATTACAATTGGAAGCACTCGCCATTTCACGTTACTCGAAGCAACACGCTAGCTGAGCTTCGATGGTTGCTTTATTCGCAGGACTCGACAAGCTGTGACCGCACACAGAGAAAAGAATAAATTTAATTTAGCACGGAGCCTCGTATTGAAACCTTTGTGCGTGACAAGTAAAGCATATCGCGGAAGTGGGCTATTCGATATAACGAATATACAGAGAGGAGGTGTGAGACCACAACAATCGCATATCAAACTTAGATTTTCTTAGAAGTCGATATTCTAGCTCTTTTTTGCCTTACAGCACGACTTCTTTCACGCTTATTTGAGTGAAATCGAACAAGGACACGATAAAACGTATTATGCTTATTCGATTCACGTCACGCAACAGAATACAATTACAGATTTAGCGCTATCCTAAGGTTAACAATCTAACCCAAGGGTAAACTGTACAGAATACAATTACAGATTTAGCGCTATCCTAGGGATAAAGTTACCCTTGCTTAGAACAACCGGACCCTAAGGTAACAATATTTCCTCTTGTAGTGATTTGCTGGGGAGGGGAGGGAGAGAGGAGGTTGTTTGCTGTCGAGGTTATTCCGTTACAAAAGACAAAAATAATGTTTAATTTTTCTTTCAGTTCGTGAACGCAAGGGCCTTAGGACTAGCATGAGCTCAATCTATCTTCCCGAGCGTGCTCGGGTTCCCCTGTTTTGAATACATTATTTACGTAAACCTGACGTAAAGCAATCCGGCCGTGATTTTATACGAGACACCTCGTTTCGCTCGATGCTCGTATCAAAATCGGGCACTGCTTACGCAACGCCGAATGAGCCTCGCTTTGAGAGACCATATTACAAAACAAGCTAGGGTTGAATACGTAGATAATTTATTCAAAACAGAGGTGTAATACGATAGGACAGGTCTTTGATATCGACCTCCGACCCCACCCCCTCCTGCCCCGAAGGGACTCCTTTGGTACCACCTAGGGTGTTCAATTTTGAAACTGCCACAGTCGTAATTATCATATCGTGGTACCTTTTTGGGTATTCAAAGTAAGCCGGGAAAGTAAGATATAAATTACTTATCAGATCTCTTGACCGAGACTCCTTCGTTTTACGGGTAAAAATAAATTCGAGATTTTAGGGGTTCGCTTTTATATGGGAGTCCTCTCAACCTCGTACGTCGACTGCTGTCTTCAGTGATTTATTCAGCCGTTTTCTTTCGTGAATAATACAATGAGTTACCTTTTTTCTCAGTTTTAATCTTTATGTTGCGCCCAGAAAAGCTACTGTGTAATCACAGCCTCTATGTGTGAAATGTGCTTTATATGCCAGCGTCAAGCTCAGTTTGGTGAATGAAGACATCAATTAACTACGCGACATCACCCAGCTTGGGATTAATTTGCCACGAGCGTGGCCATTTATTCAAGTATCGCGATAATCACTAATCCGTTTATCTCAATGAGGTGTTGAGAGATAAATGTCATTCAACAAAGGTGGGAACAGACAAACATCATACAACCGAACAAACTTTGACATAAAGAGAAGGTCACTCTTAGGAGGTAAGACGGGTCTGGGGGAGGATTTTAACTTTAGAAATGCTGAGATGTTCACGCTATGACGGCTAGCACTTAGGAGAGGACTTCTACTGAGAGATCTGCCTATTTATAACCAAGATAGGAATCTGATACTCTGAAACAGTGTCCTATTGTCATTGAACCCGCCCAGTTTTATGAATGACCTTTATTCAAGTATCGCGATAATCACTAATCCGTTTATCTCAGAGAAAGTAAGATATAAATTACTTATCAGATCTCTTGACCTAGCCTCCTCCGCAGGCATCTCTGGAGCTGAGAAGCTCTAGCTATAAAACAGAATCTGTGAGGGAGGGGAGGGAGGGGAATTAAACAAATTAAGGTATTCAGGGTCTATTGATTACGGTACGTATTTCTTCAAATCATTCTCACTGGAGCTGAGAAGCTCGAGCTATAAAACAGAATCTGTGAGGAAGGGGAGGGAGGGGAATTAAAAAAATTAAGGTATTCAGGATCTATTAATTTCGGTACGTATTTCTTCAAATCATTCGCACGGGAGCTGAGAAGCTCGAGCTTTTTAAAATCGTGAATTGGGTTACCTGTGACTCCGGGAGAGAAGAGGACTGGCTCCAATCTCCCTCTCTTTTCTTCACCTGCCACAGGGAGCCCATAATCTGATTTCCTCAAAAATTAGAGATGCCTGCGGAGGAGGCTACTCTTGACCGAGACTCCTACGTTTTACGGGTAAAAATAAATTTGAGATTTTAGGGGTTCGCTTTTATATGGGAGTCCTCTCAACCTCGTACGTCAACTGCTGTCTTCAGTGATTTATTCAGCCGTTTTCTTTCGTGAATAATACAAACAATGCGTTACATTTTTTTCTCAGTTTTAATCTTTATTTCAAATAATACGATCTTACGAATATGATTTTCCAAATGCACACAATCAGCGACAGCATGAAATGCTGGTTTGCACGTGACGTCATAGCCGCCATGTTGGTGCCTTAAACTGAATCGATTCCTCGTTAGCTTCTTTTGTTGGGGCACCAACATGGCTGCCATGCCCTTTGTCATTTGAATATCTGGGGATTGAGTGAAAACCAGCAATAGTACTAGTTCTTTTTTCATTTCATTAATATTAATAAAAAGCCTGATTAATTAATCATATATCAGTTCAAATATCAGCTACATAGACGGGACAAATATATTTACATCTATACGGACCACAAGCTTTATGCGTTTCTCTGTAAAACTTGCTATTTCAAGCATATCATGCCAGGTGAAATTTAATATAAATTTATCAAAAATCGTCTTTTAAACAAAACATTCAGTTAGATTTCTTTAAAGTGCCACTACGATCCGAAATTTTCATAAAGCGATGTTTTTGTGTATTTGTAAACTGAGTAAGTTGTTATATTTTTTCCTGTGCTAACCGTTTAATTGTTCTATATGACAACGGAAAGTCTTATTTTTTGGAGTCCGAATCTTCAGTTTTTATGTCCGCCATTACGTGAACCCGTTCCTGTGACAGAGCTAATTTTCAGCGGAAGTGACGTCATTTACTCAACACAACAACATGCGGGACTACGTTTCACACCTTTTCAAACCTTCGCGCGAACTTGTAAGTAAAGTACAATGTTTTACTATTTTCCACAGAGGAAAGAAAAGAACGAAGTTTTGAGTAGAAATATGCCTTAAAAGAGCGACGTCTTGAGAATATGACGTCACGACAACAAACCGCTGGATGGAAATCGCGGCCGCGTCCTTGGGCATGGACGTGTACGGCCGTTGGCCTTGTCTCCTACCTATTCTAATCAGTATATGAGGGGACGTGAAATAACCTGTTGTGTTATTTCGAGAAAGAGTAGGAGATTGTCTCCCGATACAACAGCCTGGTATTCTGAGGTACTAACAATCACTCATGATTGTAAACTGCACGGCAGCACATTGCGCCACAATAGTAGTCCGTATCACAAAAATAACCTTGTGAAGCGCATTTGGATATATTCATATAGAATTTGCGCTATATAAATGAATACCTTTATCTAATTTTTTTAAATCGCGAACAATTTGGAACACACTTCAGTAATGGCGGACGTGATTTTGACGCCGGGTAAACTCTCCGCAAAATTCATATTGTCTAATTTGGTCCTTTGGCAAAAGGTTTCAACGATTTGGATATTTCCGCCACTATTTGTCCTTTTGGAAGCCAAAAAAGTGCCAAAAGAAATGGTCGAATTGTTTCGTTGTGGCACTTAATTCATACTCAAAATAACTGCATTGTCATGAAGCAGTTATGTTCTTTAGTTAATTTATATATTTTGTCTTTTCTTAAAGGGGCTATGTCATGGTATTGCTGATGTCTAAAGTCAATGGTCGATTGGTGGCTGTGAATTGCCGGCACAAACAGTTAAAGTCCCTTCACTTAATGCGTGATGGAAATGCTACGCAATATTTTCCTTGAAGACTAAGGGCCGATCCTACGGTGGCCCTGAAGTGCCATGTGGAAAGCGCGATACTTTTTTCCGATCTATACTTTCGCAGCGACTTTCGCAGCGACTTTTGCCCACTATTATCGCGGGCTCAAATTAATGTATTTGCTGTTTTTCAAAGGTAGTCTAGAAAACTAAGACCTAAGACCTACATTGTAAGACTAAGGTCTTTGGTTTCTTAACTGTTGGGGCTTACTGTACTTTGCGAAACTGTATTTTGTATATCTAGCTAATTAGGGGATTTAGAACTGAGCGAACTGGAGAACAGAAGAGAACTCAACCCGGAGTAGCGTATGGACTTGATTACGAATGAATCGAGAGAACTGAACCGAGGAAACCGAATCCAACAATCGCTGGATTTCAGAGGACTCTACCCTGAGTATTCGAATGACAACGTTGGAAAGGACACCGAATTGAGCCAAACTGAACTGAGATAAGTGACCGAGTACACATAATTAATATTCATTTCCTTTTTTTCCTGATCTTAATTACTTTCTTCTTGACCATTAAAGCTCTTTTCCGTTGTTTCCAGTTCATTTTATTGATTTTCCAACGAGAATCGCCTTTCCATTGAAAGTCACCCTTTGTTGATGTTTCCATAGGGGTCCGGTCAATTTTATAATTTACTATCAGAGTTCAGTTTCGCTCGTTTTTCTTGTTCTGTTATTCTTTTTGCGGTTCAATATAATTCTTCTTTGTCCTCCTGATTTGTTCATGTCATTTCCTGTTTTTCCAATCCGAAAAGCAGTTTTAAAACTAACTCAGTTCTGTATATTCGATTCATGTCCGTAAGCCATATTCTGTTCGGTTTCGGTTCTATTTACTCAGTTCAGTTTTCTCCGTTTCTTTGTGTCCATAAGCTACTCCACTACCTTTGAAAAACAGCAAATACATTAATTTCAGCCCACGATAATAGTGGGCAAACGCCGCTGCGAAAGTCGCTGCGAAAGTCGCTGCGAAAGTCGCTGCGCTGCGAAAGTCGCTGCAAAAGTCGCTGCGAAAGTATAGATCGGAAAAAGGTATCGCGCTTTCCACATGGCACTTCAGGGCCACCGTACGATCCGCACTGGCGGAGTCATTGCTTATTTTCCCGTAAATGTTGCAGCAAAACAATACAAAAGTACAACAAAATCATATCTGTGCCATTTCAGTCTTGCTTTGTCACAAATGGAGCGCTCTTGAGGCAGGCCGACGGAACCTTTGAAGTTTGCTCGACGCAGCACGTTTTTGTCGCGTTGCGAAATCGCGTCCGCATTTGAGATGATCGGATGGATATGTCAATCATTTTGGATTAATATCACAAAGATGTCGCAAGGACGGCAACGGCTGTGACGACGGGACGTAACAAAGTGTTTTCTCGCGAAATTAGGTGTTCATCATTTCCTTCATTCGCCTTTTATCGCTTTTCACATCCACATTTTCGAAAAATATGACAAACATAGAGTTCCATTCGTGCCGAACGAAAAAACGAAGTGTTTTACTTTCTTACGTTCGCGTTCTCTTACAACGTGAAAGTTGTGGTTTTCACGTCGTGTTTTTGCAGACAACGGTTGAAATGTAGGTAACTGCGTGTATGTGCAGTTATTGTATTTTGTAATTAAGGGTACTGTTTTATGCCGTCGTCTTAGACGTTGCCGTCCTGGTTGCGTAAGGTCCCTAATAACTGCACAGTAAATGTGAAAGGGCCATTTCGGCCCCCAAAATGGGGCCAAAATTTTGACCCGCATACGGCCCTCTTTTAATGGGGCCATTTTAGCACCATAAATTAGGGCCACTTTGGATGGAGCCGTTTTGGCCCCTAAAATGAGGCCAAAATTTTGACCCGCATACGGCCCTCTTTTAATGGGCCATTTTAGCACCATAAATTAGGGCCACTTTGGATGGAGCCGTTTTGGCTCGTAAAATGAGGCCAAAATTGTGACCCGCATACGGCCCTCTTTTAATGGGGCCATTTTAGCACCATAAATTAGGGCCACTTTGGATAGAGCTGTTTTGGCCCCTAAAATGAGGCCAAAATTTTGACCTGTATACGGCCTTCTTTTAATAGGGCCATTTTGGCGCTGGGCACTTTTGGCTCCCATTTTATGGCTGCTTCGACCGTTTATAAGGGGCAGTTTTCTACTAGGGAGGCGCCCGTTGTTTGAGTGCCAAACAGTTCTGATAAAACGGCTGTCCGTTGTCGAAAACAGCCCCTCATAAACGGCCGAAACAGCCATAAAAGGGGAGTAGCATATAAGATAGGACAAACTATTAGTAATGTTCAGACATCAACGACAAGTTTAAGCGTGTTCTTTGTTATTTGAACTTTAAGTTTATTATTATTACTATTTTATGGTTTTCTAAAGTACAATATATCCAATTACAAATCATAAAAGCTAGTCATTCTGATTTTCACTCACTACGTGGCAGTTGACATTTCCTTGTTTAGCTTCGGATGATTTGAAGGCTTAACAATCTTCGAACTCGCAACTTCAAGGCCTGCAAGAAATAATAACCAATACAACTTAGAATTTAGTTTTTTAAAACTTATAAGTGAATATATGCTGTGGCGTTAACAACCGGAAAACAACAGGAACTTATTGTGTTTCGAAATCTTTCACCTTCACCCCTAACAAGCTTTTATCTTGGTTTATATTTGAGCTATTCAAAGTAGGATTCGTTGATATAGTTGACTAATACATCGATTTGATGGTCGTGTTTGATAATTACGGTAGTTAATTGTAATTGGAGTTTGATCTTTCTCATGCCCGGCGAACGAACGAATTCAAATACGCCGCTCAGCACTTTCTAACCAAAGTGGTTGGAGACTCTGGCTAAATCTTCTCATTCCCCTTCAGTACATACACAAAATCAGCTTTGTATTCCGAACTAAGCTACACAGAAGTCATTACTGCGAGATAGTCAAGTTAAAGAACAGGCGAAGATTATTGAACATTTAGATGAGCGAATTCTTACGCGGCCGGGCTCCCGAGCGCCCGTCTGTGACGGATAAACAAAGATGCCATGAGGTGAGCTTTGATTGCACGATGGAAAAGCATTTTACCACATTTTATTAGCTTTAAACGACTAGTTTATTGAAATATATTCTAGAACATTACTTTAATGAACAGTATTAACAAATTAGGGAACTGAATTACTAGAAAAGACCTAACTAATTGTAGTTTCGTAACGTGAACTAAAATCACGACATCATTACTCATTAGCGGTATAAACTGAATACAATTTCTGCATGCTCACCTTCTGTACCGCAGATTTCCCAGCAATTCATCTCATCCAGTAATGTAATGCCTGTCAGTTGCAGCAGATATCATCATATTCAAATCTTGTTCTTGAAATATACTGTTGAATTCAGACCTTTTGAGCGAGCTTGTAAAAACTCCATCCACGCGGCACATAACCCGGGCACATAACCCGGGCACATAACCGACTGAATAATTTGTAGCGATTAAGTCCTTTGTCTAACTTTGGCGCCCAATTTGAATCTAGTCTTTAGCCAATCCCTGGAGGCCTGAAAATTCCTTCTACCCTAAACTAATTAAATATAGGCGGTACTCGTTTGATCACGGTCGGCTAAATGCAGTTTTACAACTGAGGAGACTTGAAACTTTCGTAGTCGCACTTCAATGAAAACGGTAATAATAACATGCATGGTTATTATAGTGTTTACTCTTGCTTACAACAAGTGGACCAAAGGGAATATCGAGGAAACATAACATTTCGGTTGAATCGTAATTTGGCCCCAATGTAGGTCAAAACAAGCGGGCCATAACAGTACTTTGGTTTGTTTTGGCCTACAGTGGCGGCCAAACCAGTATAGTTGTTCTAGAAATACCAAATAGTACTGACTTAATCCATCGCAATTGGATCCGGATCCATTTTGGCTTGATATCTGCTGAAAACTGTACTCGGAAAGTAGGCCAAAACAGCCCCTAAGGGGCCATAACAGTACTTCGGTTTGTTTTGGCCTACGTTGGAGCCAAACCAGTACTTATTTCAGAAAGTCCAAATATAACTTTATCAACCGAAATTGGATATATGTTTCATTTTGGCCTCGCATCTGTCCAGAACAGCACTCATGAAGGGGGCCAAAACAGCCCCTAAGGGGCCATAACAGTACTTCGGTTTGCTTTGGCCTACGTTGGGGCCAAACCAGTACTTGTTTCAGAAAGACCAAAATAGAACTATATCAACCGAAATTGGATCTCTGTTTCATTTTGGCCTCGCATCAGTCCAAAACACCACTCATAAAGGGGGCCAATACAGCCCCTAAGGGGTCATAACAGCACTTTGGTTTGTTTTGGCCTACGTTGGGGCCAAACCAGTACTTGTTTCAGAAAGACCAAAATAGAACTATATCAACCGAAATTGGATCTCTGTTTCATTTTGGCCTCGCATCAGTCCAAATCACCACTCTTAAAGGGGGCCAATACAGCCCCTAAGGGGTCATAACAGCACTTTGGTTTGTTTTGGCCTACGTTGGGGCCAAACCAGTACTTGTTTCAGAAAGACCAAATAGTACTTAATCAACCGAAATTGGATCTATGTTTCATTTTGGCCTCGCATCTGTCCAAAACAGCACTTATAAAGGAGGCCAAAACAGCCCCTAAGGGACCATAACAGTACTTTTGTTTTGTATTGGCCCATCTTCTAGCCAATATAGCCCCTATATTAAAAAGCCAAAACAGCTCCTAGGGGCTGAAATGGACCTCCTAAAATGACAGTGTGTGTACGTCCTGTACCGCGAAAATAAAGGACCCTCGCCGTGTCACAGTCCCTTTAATTTATAACTATGTTCTTTACTTTGTTTACCTTATAAGCGTTTCAATGTGATTAATGTAACGACCAAATTAATGTACTTGATCTATAACATCTGTCTTGCTGGATTAGCTCTTAGCCGCTTGTATCAACCTTGTGTTCTTATTGTTATCTTTTATTATATAGTTATTTCAAAAGCGTACGAAATATGCGGAAGACAGCACCCACTGATATCAGACCGTAATTCGGGATCGATGGCTCTAACCATATATGGTAAATCCATTTCTCGAGCGAGCACGCAAGATTTTTGGTTAAATATTATTTGACAGAAAATTTCGTTTCTTGGCAGAATCTATATAATAAATGATTTCCTTGTCGGCTAATCGTCTAATAATACGGTTGTAGACTCGCCAAATTACGAATGACTCGTCAAAATACACAGCCGTATTAGATGCTTAGCCTCCTAATAATCTCTATATATGTAATCTCTTCAATGCAGCGCTCTTGTCAATATAGTGGAGTGCGATCACTTGACCAGTCGAGCAGAGAGATTAGTGGGTGTCTTGTGTATATGAGTTACAGTCTATTAGATGTTCTAACAATACTGTCTTTCAAAATCGAGCATCATTAAGAAAGGGTTATTAACTCGCTCCGAAGATCTTAGTGATATAGATTCCGAGGGCGCAGCCTTAAACCTGATAGAAGCTTATTGAAGATATAAGTTATACTGTAACAGGTGCAGAGCTACAAATGTACCATCGGCCCGGATGCCTGGAAATCTATCGATACTCGAGCCACCTTAACCCTGATGGAAGCTTATTGATGATATAAGTTATGCTAGTACTGTAACAGGACTGGTGTTGCTACACTAGAGCTACAAATACACCATCGGATGTCTGGAAAGCTAGCGATACTCGATCGAGCCACCTTAAACCTGATAGAAGCTTATTGAGGATATAGGTTATGCTAGTATACTGTAACAGGTGTTGCTACAGAGCTACAAATGCACCATCGGCCCGGATGCCTGGAAATCTAGCGATACTCGAGCCCCCTTAACACTGATGGAAGCTTATTGGTGATATAAGTTATACTAGTGTTGCTACAGGTATCATCGGCCCAGTGTGGTAGTCGTTCCCTTTTCCGTTGATGTTCTGATACAGACACTCAGATAAGTTGATGTAATCCTGAAATAAATAAAATTGCAGAGTACACTGTAAGCGCTGGGAATTTGGAGAAGAAAAGTAAAGAAAACTCTCGATTGGTTCATAAATACAATGTATTCAACTCCAGCCAATTTCCAGAAATGAGAACTTCATTATGCTTTGTAGTGATCATGGCCTTTGTGTACCTGAGTATTGGGAGATCGCTTTTAATAATATATTGATCGTTTAACGGTCACGACTCTAGTGAGAACATTTCAAACCTATAACAAGTATTGCCGACAGCATTCGATCTACACACAATAATACTGATCCTACCTTCGATTGCACCAATTCAAGTGTCTTCAGCATTTTCTGTAGATGCGAGAACGTTGGCCGGTCCTCAGGTTCAGTCTTCCAGCAGCTTGCCATTACCTCATACCTAAAACGACATATGAATACAATTAAAACCTAGGCGACGAAGTATACCTAAGTGCAATTTAAACTACTACTCTCTCGTACTCTGTTATTTTAATTCATGACTATATATTCATCAAAAATAGTGTTACACTATTGAAATTGCGAGTTCGATAATCATTATATTCTAGCGTTGTAATGCTCTGAGGGAAATGATAGGCTTATATTTCAAAGTTGTCCAATTAGAAATCAATCAGAAACGTTGACTAATTTGAATAATTCCCAACAGACGAAAATGTGCCTGTTCCTGGACATTATTTCAATCCTCTGCCAAACGGTTTCAACATCAATTCAACATTCTAATTTTAAAACAGATATTGTTCTCGGAAATGTTTTCAGGCCATGTCAAACGGTGTAAACATCGGTTTCAACAAATGCTGTACAGACTTGAAGAGATGTTGAAACCGTTTTTAAGAATAATAAGAATAACAAGAATAATTTCAATGGCGGCAAAGGCATGTAGTGTTGCAGTTTTGGCCATTTAAGCGCTTCTTTGTCCCTTGGTTACAGTTTCAGCAGCAATAATGGAACAATAAGTTTGCCGCGCTTATCGTCCAATAGGCACCTTGTATGATTTAAAGAAAAGTCTTGCAACTGAATCTCCTCTACATATATTTTTCTTGTGAAAAGAGCCGGTTGTCGGTCGGGAAGGAGAAAGCGAAAAGCTGAGACCAAATAACGTAACTGAATCTGATAAGAGTCTCTGTTCAACTTGGCATCATATTGTATTGATTTGAATAAGGAACGAGAAGTGAAATCTGCCTTCTCCCTAGCTTTTCAAATTTTCTCCCTCTTCCCTAGTGAGTTTTAAATATAATTATCCCTAGAGCGTGTATGCTAACTTCTTCTGTCTGCCTAGTTTTCCCGCCTCCCTAGTTATTTTTAGCTGTCAGCGGCTACCTCCTCCCCAGACCGTCCCTTTCCGCTCAATAAGACTGTAATCATATTATGTGCCCTGTGTAGCCAGGCAGTATGATTCCAGTCCAGGTTTAGTCCATTTCAGACGCTGCTCCACTCAAGTACCCAAACTATTGATATCAAAATAAACTAATTATATTTTCTTTCAACTGCTTTCGACGTCTGAAACGGGTATACATGATAGATAGATGTGGGTATAAAGAAATGTACATTTAATATATGTAGTAATATAGTCATACTAACAGGGTTGCGTCCACGTGTCCAGGGCGTGGAATGCGGTACCCAGTCCCCAGGCGGTCTGGGATGTCCTTTCCAACTAATCCAGCATAGGGTTCGCCACCTGCACAAGAAAGTAAAAATTAAAATCCATGATGGTATAATTGATTATAATTAAAACATGGCGCTAAATATTGACGATAAATTAAGCTGATTCCCTCACTTATCTGAATTAACACAATCATTTGTTCAGAAGCGAAACCTACTGAACTCATTGTATTTCCTCCCTAGACAGGCAAAACTAGACTTTACTTTTAAAAAGTTATTCTTCCCTCTGTTACTTATGGATTACTCTGCTGGAGTTCTTGTAATGTAACCCTTTTAGTTACCATGCCAACCGCCTTCACTACCGTGCTGCTAGAGTGATTTATAGTCTCCACTGGCTCACACCTAGATTCCACTATTTGGAAACCATTTAGTTATCATTATAATTTAAGATTATAATGAATTATAATGCTTCTATAACTAGTCCCGCCTGTACTTTGTAATCTTTTTCCAGAGCGTGTTCTTAGATATTCCTTACGCAGTACTAATTGTATAAATCTTCTAAAGCCTAACACGAATTTTCTAAGGATGCCAACTAAGTTTCGAAGAACACAGCAGTGGAACAGCCTTGGAAATGACCTCAGGAGAAACTTCCTAACTTGTAAATATATATTAATTAGTAAAAGTCAAATACATTATTACGAAGATAGACATATTATACATTTATACATATTATACATTTAAGCCCAATTAGATTATTTAGATTTAGTATTAGTTTAAGCTAGTACCTAGTAATATATTCTTAGCACGACCACATCAGCTCCGCTGTAATACATATCGTAGGTAAGTAATAATAATAATAATTATTATAATATTATTATTGTTAGTATACCATAGAGGGCAAATACTTCCTAATTTGAACTTGACATTTCACGCGTAACGCCGACTACGCGTACGCGCGCTTAAAATAATTTTTATGCAACTTAATTTGCACTCCACAATATTAATGATCAAATAGTGACTCGTGAAATTAGGGATAAATGTTACTTGTGCTTGTCAAAATCTACGTAAAGCGGGTGGGGAAATTATTTTGACCAACACGCGTGAAATTTATACACAATACACAGTAAGCTTCAACGGACCGACAGAAAGGATGGAAAATGGACTCACCAATGGTGCAAATTTCGTACAATACAACTCCAAAGCTCCAACTGTAAAATAAAATACAACCATATTAGTTATCTTCAATGGCTCAGGGCATGCAATCGGAGTGCAAAAACGATCTGAATGGCTGAACTGTCTGTCTGTATGTATGTATGTGAGTTTGTGTCAGCAATTTGATTGGTCATTCAAATCAGCGATCTGATTGGTCGAGTAAGGTCACCGCCAATCAAACCTCGGAAAGTTTCAAACAAGTGCATGAAACTCGCCTGTTTTCGAAAACTTACGTCTAAGGCTAAAATCTGATTTAAAACGTAAATTATCCAACTTTTCTCTCCAATTTACTTATATAGGCACTAAGAAGACCTTAGCCTCCTTTGCAGGCGTTCTTACTGTCATGCTAAGAAGACCTGGGTGTTGCTAAAATATTTTATCTAACTGTTTTTGTATTGATATTTCGGAACAACGTCACAGATTATTCTGTGGTGTTTGATATTTTTGATTAGTATATACCACACCAGTGAATATGACTTTTCGCGCGCTCTGATTGGCTACTCAAACAGTGAATATCATTTCATATTCACCTCCGAGCGAAGCAGCGATCACTTCGCGCGAGTTTTTGTCCATTTCGGACAGAAAATATAATAACTATTTGGTGCTGGCTATTCACCTGCAGTATGGTATATACTAAAACAATTATTCACCTCAGTGCCGGTGAATAATTGTTAATTATTCATGTCGTACATTCTTGAGAAAGATCACTCAAAACTTTGTGTCAACCTTGATTATCTTATTTCATGCAATTTTAATTAAAGGGATACCCGAGTGAAAAACACATTTGGGCTCAAAAGCATCTTTCAGATGTACTTTGTTCAGAAAATGTATTAAAATTTGATAAAACGTTTTCAGAGTTGAGAACGAGCCCCTCAAAGTTGGCCCCGCGAAGACCTGGGCGCCGCCATTTTGTTCACATTAATTCCTGTGACGTTTTTTTACGTCACTTCGTCCCACCGGAGTCTTGCGGCTAACTTATAGCGACTTGTTTTCTTTGTAGAATTTTCACACGCTCGGAATTAGAGTAGATTTTCATCGATATGGCAGAGCAATTTCGTACTAGAACAAAAATATGATGAAGACGATATTGTGAGAGAAGTTCAGAAGACTGGGAGGACGAGGAAAAGCATGTGGAAGGCGAGAATATCACGAACAACAAAAGGCGACTAGCAAACTACATTGTAGTGCAAAACTGGTGTTGTGCTATGACGTAAAGATTCGCTGTGTCTTTGTATGGAACTTGTCAGCCTTAAACACAAGACTAAGGTAGATTATGACAATATTGATATTGGCATTGCTTTCGAAACTTATGTATTATTGGAGCTATATAATTTGCGAGTTATCCGGTTCGATCTGTACTGACTGCATGGCTTTGTGCAACTGCATGAAACGAAACACCTGAAAAGTTAAAACTTCCCTGTAAAAACCGATCATAACTAGCCCAACATAGCTGAATGTATGCAATGACACAAGAACGAGACACTCGGAGCAATTTTATTGCAAAAATAATTCCATTCCCTTATTAAATTGTGTGAAAGCATTGGCGCGATCAAGCCCGGCATGTTTGTGGTGGAACTTGGCGCGCGCGTTGTTTCACAACACATCAGTTTGGAACGAAATTAAAATTATGTGGCTTGCTACACCCTGATTATATCTCTGGGTCAGATTAAACGTTTCGATTGCTATGCCGATATGACGTAGCAACTGCACCATTTCACATCGCTTCTATTTTCGATGACTCAGATGACCACCTGTGGGCTTGGCAAAGGTTATTTACAGATATTTGTGACGAGCACGCCCCCATGAAAGAGGTAAAAGTAAGAAGCAGATCAGCCCCCTGGATAACCAACGAAATAAGATATAAAATGAACAGGAGGTACAAATTATTCAAAGCGGCAGTGACTGACAACTGCCAAGAACAGTGGCTAGAGTATAAGAAGATAAGAAATGAAGTTGTGTCGGACCTGAGACAATCTAAGACTTTATATGTTTCGAAAATGTTCAACGAAATTAAAACAACAAGCGCTTACTGGAATTTGATTAAGAAAGCCACCAGCCCAAAATTACGTAAGAATATTGGGCCTTTAAAGAGGGATGATGAAACCTTAGCGTTTTTAGATGCGGAGAAAGCAGATTTAATGAATTCATTCTTTGCTACTATCGGAGAAAAGCTGGCCAGCTCGTTACCAGAACAATGTATGTCTCGTAATCCTGCCTCTGAAAACAATCGAAAACTAGAAATACCTTCAGTCGTCACATTAAACATTTCCGAACAAAACATCCGAGAAAAAATTAAAGGATTGAAGACGAACAAATCAACAGGTCCAGACAAAATACCATCTAAACTCCTAAAGTTAGCGGGCGACGCGATAGTCCCCCCTTTAGCCAGCCCTGTATCGTTATAGCATGCAGCACGGAATTGTGTTCAACAGTTGGAAAACGGCTAGAATAACTCCAATATTCAAAAAGGAAGACGAAACAGAAAGGGAAAACTACAGACCAATCTCAAATCTTAGCGTTCCAAGCAAGATATTAGAATCAGAAGTCAATACCGTTCTGGTACATCACGCCTTCAAAGAACACCAACTACACTGTAAAAACATAAGAGTCGTTTTGACCCCTTAGGAAGAGTCGTTTTTTGACCCCAAAACGGCCCCTCGAAAAGAGTAGTTTTGACCCCTTTTGCGATTACTCTTTGGAAGGGTAATTACTACCCTTCATAAGGAGTAGTTTAGACTCTTCCTAGAGTAAGTCAAAACGACCCTTCAAGGGGTCGAATCACTTTCGACTCTCCAAAGAGTCGTTATTGCTCTTTCTAGAGTAATTTCGAAACAACTCCTCAAGAGTCCAAGGCACTAATCTACTCTTTGGTGGAGTAGTTTTGATTCTTCCAAGAGTCGTTTTTGAAGACTCCTCAAGGGTAGAATTTCCAAACTACTCTTTAAAGGGGTTGTTTTGACTTTATGTGAGAGTAACAATACTACTCCTATAAAGAGTTATTTTGACCCTATATTTTCCCAAAAAAAATTGAAATACTTTCCTCTCATAATGCCCCATGCTGAGAGACAAATCTGGAATTATACCTTCCCTAAATAGATCGCGAAGAGCTGATGAATTGACAAGGAACTCATTTGCATCTAGAAAGCGCTGCATTGATTTTGGCAATCTCATTAACATAAGCTGTCAATCCGTACTGTCCAACGACTCATCTAAACCATCTACCGTGCATCAAAGAAAACCCTTACGGTTATGCTTACTTAATTCACGCTCTCTCAAGAATAAATCTGCTGAACTGTTAGACTATATCTGTGACCGCAAACCGGATATTACTGCTATAACCGAGACCTGGTTCTCTGAAGACGACTCCGCCGCTCGGATTGACTGCACTCCAGAAGGCTACTGTTTACTCGACCACCCAAGATCTGATCGTAAAGGAGGTGGAACTGCTATTCTTTACAGGGATAGTATTTTGGTGAAAAAAGTCAGTGCTGCCGTACTGCGCTCTTTTGAATACTCAGAATGGGATGTTATTAACAAGTCATTTCACTCTAAATTAAGCATAATCTATAGACCACCTTACTCAAGCACCCATCCAACTGGATTTGGTTCGTTTATCGATGAGTTTACGGAATATCTAGAATCGATAATTTTCTGCCAGGAACCTATCATTATTGCTGGTGATTTTAATATTCATATGGATATCGCCGCTAATAATGATGCCTTGAAATTTACTGATCTCCTCGAATCGTTTGGGCTTGAACAACACGTAAAAGGAGCTACACACATCCATGGCCACACACTTGACTTAATTATAACCCGCTGCAGTGACTCTATCATCTGTGATCCTCCATATGCTGATCAGCTGTTTTCTGATCATTTCTCTATGATTTGTCACATTAAGGCGCCCAGACCATCGAACTCGCTACAATCTATTACATTTAGAAAGCTGAAGTCTGTTGACATTGAAGCCCTCTCTTCAGACCTGGCCTCATCTGACTTGTGCACTCCAACCGATGATCTAGATAAGCTTGCTGAATGCTACAATTCTACCCTCTCTGCTCTGCTGGACTTCCATGCACCGATCATAAAGAAGACGCTTGTTGTCCGCCCACGGGTCCCCTGGTACTCCGATGAGATCAAGTCATCAAAGAGACTTAGACGCAAAGCAGAGAAGAGATGGAGAAAAACTAATTTGTCAACTGACCTTAACTTGCTGAAGTCTGCTAAAAACCACACCAACTTTCTTATGATTGAAGCTAAACGTAAGTTCTACACTGACTTTGTTAACGAAAATTCTTCTGATGTCGGTAGAATGTTCCGTGCTACTAAGCGGCTCCTGTTTGCTGAGAAGAAACTATCATTTCCTGACTATAAGGACAATAATGTGCTTGCTAATGACTTAGGAGACTATTTTGTGCAGAAAATTATCAAAATTCGTGATGAACTGGACTGTTCCGAAAACACTAATACTGCCCAGGCCGCGGTTTGTGTACCTGCCACGTCGGTGGAATTCACGGGGTTCAACACTATTTCTGAGCAAGGAATACTTAATCTTATCACAACAGCAAGTAAGAAGTCATGTACACTTGACCCAATGCCGACCTTACTCTTACTCCAGTGTAAAGATGTCATTTTACCGGTGATTAGCTCCATGATAAATATGTCTCTTGAGTACGGACACTTCCCTGATTTATGGAAAGAAGCACTCGTTTATCCTCACCTGAAGAATACAGACTTAGACACTTGTTTTCCTAATCTGCGACCAGTTAGTAATCTATCATACGTCTCTAAACTCACAGAGAGAGCTGTATTTAATCAACTGCATGAGCACATGTCACTGAATGGCCTGTATCCACCTCTTCAATCAGCCTACCGTAAAAACCATAGTACTGAGACTGCGCTGCTGAAAGTCATGAACGACATTCTATTGAATATGAACAAGCAACACTTAACACTATTAGTTCTCTTAGATTTGAGTGCTGCTTTTGACACGATTGACCACTCCATCTTACTAAATCGACTTCAACTGAATCTTGGAGTCTCTGGTACTGCTCTCTCCTGGTTTACTGCCTACCTGTCTGGACGATCCCAACGTGTCTCCATTAACAATGCTTCATCTAGGAAATTTGACCTTAACTGTGGCCTCCCTCAAGGTTCCTGTCTTGGCCCTCTGCTCTTTATCATCTATGCGAGTGATTTATTTCGCATAATTGATAAACACTTACCCCACGCTCATGCATATGCAGATGATACACAACTATATCTATCATTTAAACCGAAACCGGATACTAACCAGTACCAGTCAGTGACAGCTATGGAAGAGTGTATCAACGATATCCAGGCTTGGATGCACGAGAACAAGCTCAAATTGAACCATGGAAAAACTGAGTTCATGATTATTGGCACACGTCAACAGCTTGACAAAAACTCAATTAGTCATCTCTCTGTTGCCAACTCTGTTGTTACACCCACCCTCTCTGTCAAGAATCTTGGAGTCTGGATGGACCCAAGGCTGTCTCTAGAGACATACATTAATAAAACGTGTAAATCATCATTTTATTATTTACATAACATTAGAAAGATTCGAAAATTTTTAACCATTGAGTCTTGCACTATCCTTGTCCATGCATTTATTTCATGTCGCCTTGACTACTGTAACAGTTTATGTTATGGTCTTCCTGCTTACCAAATAGCAAAACTTCAAAGAGTTCAAAATGCTGCCGCTAGAATCATATGTAAGGTTTCCCGTTTTGCACATATTACTCCGGTTCTCATTAGCTTACACTGGCTTCCAGTCAAAACTAGAATAATCTTTAAGATACTTACTATCACTTTCAAAGCTATCCATGGTATGTGCCCTTCGTATATTTCTCAATTAATTAAAGTCAGAGGGCGCTCTTTTTATAACACTAGATCTAATAATGAGCTACGGCTGATCGTACCATCCTTTACATCACTGTCTACTATTGGCGATAGGTCATTTACATCAGCCGCACCTTTTCTATGGAATAAATTACCTGCTAGTATTAGGCAAATCAAATCCTATGACTATTTCAAGAAGCAGCTCAAGACTTACTTATTCAGAGAAGTCTTTAGCCTTTAGCTACTATTTACAACTAGTTTTATTATGGTTATTATCGACTAAATTTTATCATTACTCATAGTAATAGCATTTTATTGGACTGTTATTCTTAATGAATTGGTTAGTTAATTATTAGTTTGTTAGTTTATTTTAAAAGTAGAGACTTTGTAAAAGCGCATCTGAACATTTTCCATATGCTAATTTGCGCTATATAAGTGCATTATTATTATTATTATTATTATTATTATGCATCATGTACAATGGGTGATTTTTAAAGAACATTCCTCCAAATGCATGCCATATTAAACAAACAACACCATGACATTTAATTGATAAAAGCTTTTAATTTCATAGCTGAAATCAGTATAACCAAAAAGTATTTGGTTATGCCTTGTTAACTTACATGTAGTATACAATATAATATATAATATATCATGCAACCTTTAAACAGTGTATGACAAACTTTCTTGAACTCCCAACCATATATATACACACAATTTGTGAACTATAATTAAATTTCCTTGATAAATATAAAAATAGACACTTGGAATAATATATAAAATAAGCTTAACTGTAACATTTTGATAGTTTCCATTCTTGCTTGCTTTCATAAAATAAATGTGCTGAACGGCTAAGCCAAATACTATTTTTATTTATATCAATGATTTTTTTAAATGGGAAAGATTAAACCTATGTGATCTACTTGTTCAGCAGAACATGCTTATTTTGTAAAGAACTTTTCACTTTGTCTGGAGAATACTTACTAACTGCATAACAGTCACAGGTAGTTTACCTGAATTAAGACCCAACATTATTGTCTGAAAGAACATTAACAAATTGCTCTGTACCGTGTAGTCAAAATTATATACAAAGTATGTAGATTAACAAGATGACAGTCCCCTGGATTGACTTGTCAATGTCATCCCCTTCCTAATATAAAACAAAAGAAAGGAAAACATCAACACTTTGTACAACCTATTTATACATTATTCAGCCCAATAGTTGTGACAATAACCTTCAAGTAGTTGTGGCTCAACTGCTTGAAGGTTATTGTCAGTAATGATTAAATTTAGTGCCCTCCTTCCAATAATATGCAACCCCTACCCACCCACCTCTTACTGTACATCCCAATAAGTGACCTCTAGGGTGTTTACCATTTTCAGGGGGAAAAAACGGTTGGGGGAGCATTGTATAATGGATCGGTTTTCTCCAAAAACCAGTCGACCAACTGGAAAAGGTGGTGTTTACCATCTTCAGTTTCTTCGCGAACAAAACAAGTGGGAGAAATGCTCAAATGATATGGGAAATCCCAGTGTTCCATTCCGAACAGGAAGAGAGGCATACATGTACATCTAGAGGTACTCCACAAATTCCGAAATATTGTTCTGTAAATTGACTGATTCATTTGATATTTCAACCAGAATTTCTGGTATTTTCATGTAAATGGTAAGCACCCCTGATCTAGTCTGCCCCTAGAGAAAGCTCTGCCAGCAAATGATAGGTTTTTGTGTTGAGCATGCGTAAGCATTTTGTTACGAGTTGCTACGATACGCTGACTTAAACCCATTATTTAATTAAATAAATGAGTTGTGATATACATGTATGACCCTACAAACTGTATTCACACACATTTTTTAAAATTATGAAACTGGGATTTATATAACCTGGAACTTTCTGAAACACTCTCACCTCAAAAACACCTGCATGTATAAATCATCATTTTTTAAGTAGTGATAGTCTGTTACATTTTATCACAGGCAGCCTAATCTATGGGTTTGTGGCTATTGAACTGTATATAAACTGCAGTAAGAGATAATGGGGATTTTAGAAAATCCTTAAAATTATTTTTCACATACAAATAAACATACCCTCCTTTTATATGTTGTTTCCTTTGTAACAATATTGTGCACCGTTTTAGGTGATTTTCCCTCGTTCCCAATCTTCACCACTCCCAATGAGTGGAAGGTTGGTTTGTCCACACTCGAATCACACTCAAATTGTCCAACTCACCTCGAATATATTCCTCAAAATTTCACTAATCTTTTTTGCAATACCACAAAACTCCGGACATCTCTAGTACGATAAACAAACTCAGTCCTGACAAAGTTTCAGAATCCAGCAATGCCTGTATGAGTTAAGGCTGCCACCAGCAAGCACTTAAATGCTTGCACGAACTGCATGATAAGTCAACCCTGAGGCACATCAGCTTAAAGTGCATATAAGCCCTGGCTAATTATATTTCTTACGAAGAGACTAGATGCCATAGACAAAGGATTCCGGAATAAAAAGTTGTTTTGATTTATTTGTCATGGTGTATTGGCCGTTCAAAGTTGCCCAAAAACGTGTCTTGGGTTGCCTGTGGACGAAAATCAAGCGCACGAGAGCGCTTTACAAAATTGGCACTGGATCTAGTTTTGACGTCATCAACAGAACACGCTCGATGCGCCATTGCATTAAAGGCTTGCCGAATATAGCTCTCCGAAACGTTTAGCGCGATATTATCATCTTTCTCGGTTATCTATTCAATTATTTTGCAAATAAGCCAACGTTTTAAACCCGCGAAGAGACGAGTTCTGTTGATGACGTCACGTTTGATTCTCGTCCCAGTCCCCGAAGGTGCGCGGAAATTATTCTACATTTGGAAGTTTAGTCGCTAAAAAAATTATGAAAACATTTTTATTTTAAAATTTCTAATTTTTTTTTTTACCTTTTAAGGTCTAAGCTTTGAAAAAAAAGCATAATTGGCCAGGGCTTATATGCACTTTAACCAGAACTACACGTACCAACAACTCCATTCATCCCACATTAAACACATTATAATACAGTAGAACCCACCTATCTCAAACTCTCAAGGGAAGCAAGAATTTGTTCAAGATACCCGGGAGTTTGAGATGACCAAGGAAGCAGTCAAGACATATAAAAAAAAAAGGATATTAATTACCCTATATCATTATGACGTCACGGCTTGTTTGTGAGGGGGACAGAATCGACTTGAACAATAGAATTTTGAACTAAATCTGCTCTGCTGAGGAAAATTTAACTTTGAATTGTCTGGTTTCCAGATAATCAGCTGTATCAATGTTTATCCCACAATATTTACCGTATTTGGTGGCTGTTACCGCTATTCTACGTTCCACAAAATGCATTTGATACCGATTTCCTTTGTGTTGTTGCTGTTTTGTCCCCCTCATGCGACCATGATCCTTAGCATTTAAACAATAGATTGTTTTGATTTGACATCACAATGATATAGGTCAATTCTAGTTCGAGATAACAGAGTTCAAGATAGTGGGATTCTACTGTAGATTATAAATTACAATTATATTAGATAATTTATAAGTTACGATTTAAAAGTAAACACTCGTATCAACCAACATCCATAGCGATAGTGAATAACAATACATAGATGTTATGTACATAAAGATGAAAGACCAGATTGTTCTTACATTGTTCATGTACATGGTTAAATTGTTTTAACTGTTAGGTCATTTTTCAAAATTACTAACCTTTGATTTGCAAACTGGTGTTCTCAGAGCTACAGGGGTTGATTCAATCTCTAAGATCTTGTCATATAATCTGCATTTGAACTCTGAAATAAAAATATATATATTATAATAATAAAAATACTATAAGGCTTCTAAAATGCTTACCATTTTGTATTCTAACTGTCACAATATACATTTATGTGCATACAGGGTTGTCAGCAGAAGCCATCAACTGACCTGTTCCCCAAAACGTAGCCGCCTGTTCTGTCATTTTAAACAAGATTATTTTACATTTGTAGTAAGTTCTGCTGCCAGCTGATAAAAATTGTACTGACAAACATGGCATAGCATGATTGCTCATGCAATCTTTAAAATTATACGCAGAAAAAAGTAAACAGAATAATATTACCTCTTATTAATATTGAATCATTGCTTGATGCAGAAGCCGGTGACTCTGGAACTACTACTGGTGAACTTTGCTCTGCTTTCTTAGGTACATTGTACAGGCACACTGTCAACATCAAAAACCTGCAATTTAAATATATTTAAGCTTACAATGTATTTATACATGTACTTGTCACCAGAAAACAACATCGCAACAATCAAAACAAAACTAAAAAAGCTATCACAATCTGAATCAGATTCCAGGGTCACTTGATGCTGAAATTCATTTTTTCAGTTTAGCTAGTAAATAAAGGGCTCTTTCTCAGTACATGTATATCAACTACAGAAACAGGGTGTCTCTCTATATCTCAGGGTTTTCAATAACATTTGAAGTGAGTGGCAAAACTTGAAGAGTAGGCGGCGAGCATCGAGCGCCATTGGCACAATTATCATGGTTTCCCTAATTTGTCAATCAAAGTAGGCGGCAATTTCATGTAAAATACCCAGCGAGATTCGCCGGCTGCCGGCTTCTATTGAAAACCCTGATATCTATGTATCACCCCCATTGACTTATTGAGTAGTGCTACTTTATGGTTAAATAAGACTTTTAAAAGCTCACTAGTCCCAGCAAAAATAAAATAAATCAACTTCAAACCCTATTCTGTGTTCTTCAGACCTCCATGAGAAATATTTCAAACTGTATAACCTTCAGAATGTCTTTAGATGTCAGAAATCCTAGCTGTCTCATAAAATGCTAGTTACGTATTTATTAAGAAAATGGTGTGAAAATATAAAGTCACAAGTTTAGGAGAGTCTGTGAATGAATGGTACCGAGAGATCAGCTTGTGAAAGACAAAATAACCTTTGAATACCAAGGTTACTCACAAAGAGGCAACTTCACAGTTATAATATGACTAGGTAACTTTGGTAAGGTATGGATATCTGCCTACATGTGTATATTCTGAAATAATAAGATCATTACATTCTAATCTTGATCGGACGGATAAATATGGTCAAAGTCCATACAGTGTACATACCATGCCTCAATAAATTGACTGATTAATGGTTCCTCATCCTACGGGGAAAAATAGAGCATCTAATTAGTTTTGTGCTTACAGAAGTTGCGGTCTGGACATTGCCAAGTGGCAACTAATATGTTGATTTTAATTTTGAGGCCTGACTATATAATGGCACTATTTTTAGAGTATGATATAATTGATACAGTCACTCTGCTTTGGTAATATCCAACTCTAAGATCTCACATGTTATGGTCACTCTGCTGAATATACCCAGCTCGAAGATCTTGACATAATTATATGTTACTCTACAACAGTACCAATACCAAGTCTGAATTTGATACATCTAACTGAGACCTGTCTGACCAAGACCCTCTTTATAGAGTAACCATATTACCCCCACCTGATGCTCAGTAAACTTTCTACATTCCTATCAATTAGATGTAGCTTGAGTTATCCCTAATCCCTTTAACTATGACAGCTTTCAGCAGGCTTTTCTCAGTACTGACTAACTTGAAGTCAATCATATTTTGGAAAACTTGCCGGAACACAAGAATAAAATTAGTTCTATATCCCAGAAGCACTCAGGGAGCCTATAAGCTGCCAGGACTTCCCACTGGATGAACCAACTGGGGATACAGAACTAACTTGAAATCCATCTTATTTTGGGAAACTTGCCAGAGCGCTAGAAAAAAGTAAGGTCTACATCTCTGAAGCAGGCCTGGAAATAATTTTTCCTAAGTATATTAGTAATTTATATGCATGTGGCCATTTTCTGTGACATTGTTGTTTTGTCTATTTATTTAGTAGCTTACAGGAAGTATGCACTTTTAACTAGCGCCGGAAGTTCTCACATAATTAGCATATTGGTGCCCGTAAAGACTTCTGAGTCGAGACACGAGGTTCAGTATGGTTTTGACGTTTGTGTTGTTCTTTTCATTATTTGCTCGCTTAGAAACGTCCTTGTTAAGTTAGAACTATACTCAACCACAGCGGAATGGCCTAAGATTGTAACTAGATGGCTAATTCGAATCGCCAATATGTGTATTTAAGGTGTAATGACACTTCATGTTTTCACTCTGCTCGGCCCGGTCGCAGATTTATAAAGGCAAGAGAAAGCAACCCTGTTAGTTCATCCATGAAATACTCATTTACTTTTTGTAAGTATCATTAAGGCACCTACTGATGAACATATCTACTTGTAGTTGTAAGTAAATTAGTAATTACTTTAAAACTGATGTATAAGGCTTACCGTCTGGCGTCGATCACAGTATCACTAACAGGCATATCATCTCGCACTGTTTTTCCTCCAAACATACCAGCCCAATATTCATTCAGGATCCAAACGACGTCTTGATGAGTTCTTAGCTTGGTTCCAAAACTCTTAAACTAGCTAACCTTCTGTAAATCCATCAAAGTTGTAGGAAAATACCACTCAGAATGCAGAAAGTGCTAAGCTTCGCCGCGAACCGTTGAAAACCTGATATAATTCATGAGCATGCGTCATAGCGTTGCCGCTGACCGATTTACAGTACTGTAGTTACCAGTCTCTACTCGTGTATCAGGAGACACGGTTGTACGCAGACCCCTGCGGAATAGACGGGATTGATCTTCCGGACTATTTTCATAATATTATTTTGTACTTTTGTATATTTTTCATTTATTAATGCATAAGAAATTTACATGCTAATTTCCTCTGAAAAAAACTCTGAATTTATAACGAGACCTGTGGGCAGTGGCTTCTTTTCTTCTAGATATTTACTTTTACTCAACAATGTTAACTGCTTCAAAAAATATGAAATGTAACAAAACAGGAAATTTATCAAGGAGTGGATTGCTTTCCTTTTTTCCCCCTCACTTTTATGAAGTGCTGTCTTCTAGTCAAATGACTCCTTCAAAGAGTCACATGACTCTTACAAAGGAACGCATGACTCCTTCAAAAGAGTCGCATGACTCTTACAAAGGGTCGCATGACTCTTACAAAGGGTCGCATGACTCTTACAAAGGGTCGCATGACTCTTACAAAGAGTCTGCTTACTCCACTAAGGGTCGCGTGACTCTTTGAAGAGTTAAAGAACTCCTATGAAAAGTGGTTTTGGCTCTTTATTGGAGTCAAAACTACCCTTGGGGTCAAAACGACTATTGAAGAGAGTCAAAAACTACTCTTTGGTTAAAGAGTAGAAATCACTCCTTGGGGTCAAAACGACTCTTATGTTTTTACAGTGTAGTTACAGAAAGGCAATGGGCTTACCGCTCTGGATATTCGACCGAACTGTTGCTTGTTCACCTAACAGAAATGTGGAGAAAATCAATTGACTCTGGACTAGTTGTAGCAGCGGCCTTTATAGATTTCAAAAAAGCTTTCGATAGCGTGTCTCACCCAATTCTAGAAACTAAACCTAAGGACAATTTTGGCATCAACGGTCTCCTGTTTGCGTGGCTGAAGAACTATTTGAAAGACAGGAACCAATACACAAACGTTAACGGAACAGAATCGGCGAAGCTTCCAGTTACATTTGGTATACCCCAGCGATCAGTATTAGGCCCAACACTATTTGTTCTCTATACAAATGACCTTCCAACATCAGTGAAATCGGGGTCTGTCTACATGTACGCTGACGACACTACAATATTTTGTTCCGGTAAATCAGCGGACGAGGTCATTGAAGAACTTAACCTCGCGTTAAAGGAACTCTATGAATGGTGTATCAAAAATAACCTTACACCACACCCTAAGAAATGTGAAGCCATGTTGTTAAGTAGAAGTAGCTGTATGGGCCCTATGGCTCCTGTGTACGTAGGAAGCTCGGTCATTAAGTGGGTTTCACAGACGCGCCTACTAGGGATGACTATAGATAACAAACTTAGCTGGACAGCTCACACGCTCCAACTCAAAAAGAACTTTGCAGGGAAGTTAGATATTTTGAAGCGATCAAGATTTTTATCAACAGACATTCTCCAATCGTTTTATTGTAAAGTTATTCTGCCATCCGTTACGTACGGGCTAGTAGCCTGGGGAGGGTGTAATTGTATAGATAATTTTAACTCTCTTGAAAGATTACACTGTAGGGCTGCACGAATAATATTCAACTTACCAAGGGATATGCCTTCTAAAGACGTACTAAACCACGCTAAATGGTCAACGCTATTCGATAACTATAAGTTAGCTATTGTTAAATTAATTCACAAAGCCTACCTAAATAGGTTACCTACAGTTATGTCAGGCATAATTGAAAAGCGCCAACCAAAATATTCTTTCCGTGCTACTGACCAACTTATTACGCCACGTTTCAATACACGTTACATGAAACACTCCATTGCCTATAGAGGCTCAACATTGTGGAACGCATTAATATCAAAGAACACTAGCATTGTTACTTCATGCACCAAGGCACTATCAAACAAAGTAGTAAAGATGGATACTTTTAAAGATTTTAACTTCTCCACTAATTCAGTGCAGACTACTAAATTTAGACTAGGGGAATATTTATATACATAATTCATATTTTAACTTTAAAGCATTATTTCTTTTAATTATTGTAAATAAATTTAGACAGTAGTTGTTTAATTGTCCGATAGATGTTTTTATATTATTATAATCTTATAATCATTGTATATATATTTAGTTATACACGACCCCACAAGCTGTAAGCTTTAATAATTATCGTGTTAAAATAAAGGTTATTGATTGATTGATTGATGAATATTGTAATAATCTACCTTTAGTCTTGTGTTTAAGGCTGACAAGTTCCATGCCGGAACACACATAGCGAATCTTTATAGCACTAGCTCGGTAGTCGCCTTTTGTTGTTCGTCTTATATTTTCGCCTTCCTTCCACATGCTTTTCCTCGTCCTCCCAGTCTTCTGAACTTCTCTCACAATATCGTCTTCATCATATTTTTGTTCTAGTACGAAATTGCTCTGCCATATCGATGAAAATCTACTCTAATTCCGAGCGTGTGAAAATTCTACAAAGAAAACAAGTCGCCACAAGTTAGCCGCAAGACTCCGGTGGGACGAAGTGACGTAAAAAACGTCACAGGAATTAATGTAAACAAAATGGCGGCGCCCAGGTCTTCGCGGGGCCAACTTTGATGGGCTCGTTCTCAACTCTGAAAAAGTTTAATCAAATTTTAATACATTTTCTGAACAAAGTACATCTGAAAGGTGCTTTTGAGCCCAAATGTGTTTTTCACTCGGGTATCCCTTTAAAAATAAATGTCTCTATCAATTTCAAATCTGCCCATCCCCCGGGCATACGTGGGGCATTTGACAACTCACTCTGTGCCAGGGGTGGGGCATTTGCCAGCAAAGAAAACTGAGTTGGGGTGGGGAATTGGCTAAAAAGAGTGCGTGAAAGATAGCGAACTTTTCATCAATGTTTGTAAGAGATTATTTTACGCTACGGTTCCAAAGCCCCACGGTGACGGTACTTGAATTCATGCTCGAGAGTGCAGCGGTGCATCTTTGCAAGTGCTCATAAAGCACGGACAAAGCACTGCTGGTTCTCGAGTATGATTTGCATTAATGTTATAGCTGACCGCAAGGTGGGGCATTTGCAACGCTCTGATTGAATTGAAAAATATCAAATGCCCGGGAACGGGACGGGATGTTTTGGAATTGAAAGAGACATAATTCACATAGAGACGAAAGTACTCACACATCACTTTGTGTAGTGTATTCTCCACTTCCGATCAGTGCCTCGATGGCTGTCCATTTAATAGGCAGCCGACCCTAAGTATGCAAATTTATAATTACCCAACTGATCGAGAAACTTGTTGTTGCGTTTACTCACCTGTGTACGTGTCCTGTTGCTACACGTACAGTTGCTACATGTAATGTATGGCAACTACTAACACTTGCTTGTGTTTTCTTTGCTTTGTTTCATAATGCTTTGTTTATCGATCTTTTAACTGGATACAATTAGGGTATAACATTTGTTTCAATACCTCAGTTGTTCGTATGTAGATGTCATCATTGCTCACGTCCTTTGCCATGCCGAAGTCAGTAACTTTGCACACCTCACCTTCTCCTACTAGAACATTGCGGGCCGCAAGGTCACGGTGAATAATCTGATAGATAATTAACAGGTCGACGATGATAATATTGCGACTTTTTTCTCATTTACAGATATTAATATTTATAAACAAATACATATAGTAAGAACATAGTTGTTCAATGTGTTCATTAATGATAAAACACTCGAAAAAATTAAAGTGTCAAACGTTATATAAGCAACTTTCGGGTTTTGCTTATAGACAAGTGTTTTTCTCTACAAAATGCATGAACAAAGGGAAATAAAAGTCTTAATTTGACAAGAGGTACCTTTTCTGAGGATAAGTATTCCATACCGTCAGCGACCTGCCAGGCAAACCGAAGCAATTGTTGGGAGGAGAGCGTAGTCTTTGGCTTGATCTCGGGATCAGAGTAATAGTCATCTTCTTCTCCACGACTCTTACGTAGGTACCCAAGAAGATCCCCATATGGCACGTATTCAATGATCACCAATGGACGGCCTATCGACAAGGGAACAGTGTGTCTGGAACTGATTTTTCAAATGTTTTCTAGCCAAGGCTACGATACCATAATTATTCTATAAGCTTTCTTTAATTACGTCAATTTCTTCTAACGATTTCTGAACATAATAATTAATAACGTCAGCAGCCCCACTGTTCTATTGTTCCATTATTTTGTGTGTGTTCTATGCCATACAGTTGCATCCTTTACGTACATTTGGCACGTCTTAAGGTTACTGGGGACCTTCAGGGTACGTTTCGGGAGAAAAAACATTGCGCGATACTATAAGGCGGACATACCTAAACCTGTACATCGTTGGAAAAGTTATATAACTGGCTTCAACGCTGAAGTATTTTTGTATCGGTTTGATTTTTTTATTTAAAGATAGAACTCCATAAACTTTGGCTTAGTGTTTTTGTTCTTAAAGTTTAAACTCCGCAGAAATACACAAAACTGCTGTCATTTGCACATTATTTGAACAAGAAGGTTTTTATCTCAAAAAGGGTGTCTGGGTTTGTCCATTGGGCGAATTGTTTTTAAGTTATATATTTTTTACTTTCATATCAAAACTAAAACTGATCATACTTAGAAAACACCATTCTATCTGAGGTTCAAATTTCAGGCAGTTTGGATAAATCCTCGTCGACTTGAAGCTTTTTAAAGTTCTTTCTGTAGCTCAAAAAAAGCCGAATGAAAGAAAACCACGTTTCACGCCCCAATATGTCGGCCCCGCCCCCTCGACACTTTCTTCAGTAGTTGGCCAATCAAATCAGATCAGATTTTAATTGTGTCACGTTCTTTCACTGTGGCTGTGAATTACCCTATATCATTATGACGTTACGGCTTGTTTATGAGGGGGACAGAATCGACTTGAACAATAGAATTTTGAACAAAATCTGCTCTGCTGAGGAAAATTTAACTTCGAATTGTCTGGTTTCCAGATATCAGCTGTATCAATGTTTATCCTACAATATTTACCGTATTTGGTGGCTGTTAGCGCTATTCTACGTTCTTCAAAATGCATTTGAAGTGTTGTTGCTGTTTTGTCCCCCTCCCACGACCGTGATCCTTAGCGTTTAAACAATAGATTGTTTTGATATGACGTCATAGTGATATAGGTCAATTGGAAGTGTTGTGTTGTGTTGCGTTGCGCTCTGGATCCGCCCGGAGTTCTGAGTGAGCCGATCATTGAGAGAAAGGAATTGTATATCAAAATCAGGAACAGTCGTTCAAAAGTCTAACCATTATAACAAAATTCCCAGCCGAGCAAGTTTAGAGAGGCAGGAGGAGAAACAATACCGGCCGACTACGAAGCGCGGCCATGTCAAAGAAAAGCCCGATGTAGCGAAAGCAAATATTCAACAGATTGGGTATTTTTTCTTATTTATTGAACGTTTAGCGAAACTGTTTACTTTCTTTCGCTTCTAGAATCAATGTGTTTAGAAGGACAAACTATTAGTATTCTGGATGAACAAACTATTAATACTATGGATGAGACTTTGCAAGTCGGCGGAAATCTGAAGTTTTGATTTCAATGGATTTTCTAATTATTCCACAGGCTTCCCAGACTCGACGTATATTTCCCGCTTATTAGTCTATTGGGTTACCTGTGGTTTATCGATTAGTTTCATAACGATCACAGAAGAGTTTATATAATTGCTCGGTGTGAATTCTTTTTTCCGATTCCTACGAAACAAATCTTCAATAATAAAATATTGGTACTTAATGAAGTTAGGCCTACTCTGGGATCTAAACTCGCCTTAACTCGCCTTAACTCGCGTTAACTCGCCCTAACTCGCCCTAACTCCCAAAGCCAAAAAATGGAAATTTCCTTAAATCGCCTTAACCCGCCCTAACTCGACTTAACTCGCCCTAACTCGCCTTAACCCGCCCTAACTCGCAAAGCCAGAAAATGGAATTTTTTCTTAAATAACCTTAACCCACCCTAAATCGCCTTAACCCGCCTTAACCCACCCTAACTCACAAAGCCAGAAAATGGACATTCTCCTTAAATCGCCTTAACCCACCCTAAATCGCCTTAACCCGCCCTAAGTCCCCCACCCCCCAAGTTTTCCTTAAATTGCCTTCATTGGCAAAGCTAAAAATGATAATCACTAAACATGACTTACAATTTGAGCCCCATTCACTGAAATACATGTCTACAAAGATGTTGATACATGTGATTTGTGTTCACACGTATCAAAAATACACTAGTACTGTAGTCTGTGGCTGAAGTCAATGTACACTTTGTCACAAATGTAGTAACACCTAATTGTTTTATGATGTCCAACTATTGGATTTATCTGAGTCCAGTATGGCAAAATGTTTAAGTATAGAGATGGCGGGACAGAAGGTTGAGCCTAATATTTATAAAAGTTTTTTTTATTTTTATGCACCAGTCAATGTAAATCCCCACCTTCCCCAGGCTACAGATTAGTGGGACTTGGATTTTGAACCTGGCAAAATATGTTTTAGCCCTTGCCCACCAGGGTGTTTATATGAAGAAAATCCCTACTTTTGCTGTAAAATGCCTTGAACACATACTATCATACAATTTTGAGCCCCAGTACTGAGGGGCAGAGATGATAAAACATAGATGATACTCAACACCCCAAGGTGTTACATTGGTCCTAAAGTAGAAACTTGTCCCTCGCAACCGGCAATGTCTTTGCTATGCCCCACTAATCCAAGGCCTGGGAGGTATATACTTCATGGTAGTGTTTCATTCCATATAGCTCCCTGCATAATTATTTTCTCTACTGTTTTACAGTATTATGCAGGGAGACTATATGGAACGAAACACTACCATGAAGTATATACCGCCTGGCATGGGGTGAGGAGGTATTTATATTATTGACTAATGCATAACGAACAAATATCATCCAATCAATAAACACAATAATATAAACAGCTTGGGGGAACTATATTGGGCTTGCACGTGGCCCTAATACACACATCTGATTGGATGATTATTTGCAAGGACTATAATAAAAATAAATAAATAAAACGAATTGGTTATCTTCTCGTGTCAAAATCAACATTTATTTTCGCACTGTTCAATTGTGGTCACGTCACTCGGGAAATAAGTTCAAGTTTAAGCTTATTGCTACTGACCAAAGATCAGCAATAACTTTTCGGTTTAAATGTTTAAGTTTTTATAAACATATCATATATCGTCGAGCCAAATCCATTGTTTGCTAAAATCCCCGAGTAAACTAATTGATGCTAATCAAAATAATGTTTCTTTAAATTGCTTACTTACCAGAAATGATGCAAATTTTCTGTTCCTTTTCGTATAAAACCAAAACCAAGCATGTACGTGCTACCAACACGCGCTTCACGTTCACCCGCCATCTTGAATACACGAAGCTGATCTAATTATCGATTTTATATTGATTGGAGTTTGATTGATTATTGATTGCCCGGATCCAAGATGGCTGCTATCGAAGTAGGAAGCGATAAAATTGTTTGTTCTCATATAAACGTTTCGGAAGAAAGGTTAGTCAATATACACGTAACAATATAACCTAGCTAATCTGCATAAAATAGTAGAGTGAAGACTGGCCTCTGGGCAACACCAGAACATGCAAAACTATGTTTTTGTATGGTCCACAAAATGTTAAGATTTTTTTTACAATTTTATACTTAACAAATAAAGAAGCCTTAGCCATGTTTTATACTATCATAAAACACGATGGGCATTTGAGAACATGAGAGAAATGTTAAAGCACAAGCCGAAGGCGCGTGCTTTCAACATTTCTCGAGTGTTCTCAAATGACCAGAGTGTTTTATGATAGTATAAAACATGGATTTAAGGCTTCTTTATCTGTTTTAAAATATAGATTTACGCGCGCGATGAAAGGAAACCGCCAGTTGAAAACTATATTACACGCTCAAGCGTGTTATATACTCTGGTAAAACATGCTTTTTTAGCCAATCAGAGCGTGCGTACTATCGTATCTATATTATAAATGGAATTAATGATTGTGAATGAAAGTTAGTTGAAGTTAATTGGTTAAAAAATGTGAATCACAAGCAGCTGTTATTTTATTTGTTATTTTGCTTTGAAATTACGTAATCTGTTTCATGATTCTTTTACAATATTACCTATGCTTGTTGAAACCAAACTGTCATGCAATGTCAAAGCTATAATTTTAATTAAAATAATTGTTGAGCTATTGATTTGTCATTTCCTTTAAAGCTAAAGGTGTGCTTCTTTATTATTAGCATGTGAGTGAGTTGAGTCACTGATAGTTCTTTAACTGAGCCATCATTTTGAATATAAATGTGTTAAGTTTATGCATGTGTGTATGTTAATGTTGTATATATGTATGGCTTGATTGGTGGAATTGGATGATTATGGATGGCTGCATGGATTGAATGATGAACACAGTTATGTATTCACTGAGTATGTGTTATATATTGTGTATTATGTATGCACATATATATTTACTAGTATATGTCATTAGAATGTATGTGCAGGTTAAGCCATGCAGTGTGCGCAAGTAGGATAGGTGTATGTCTATTAATCAATAATAAATATCGACTGACTATTTCAATATTAACCACTCAATTGTCTAACAGATAAATGACAAAGATATTTTTCTGACTTAATTACCCTTAATTTTATAATTCATATAATAGTTAATATATATATTCATAAATATGTAGATATATACATGGGATGAATACAGATGTATATGTTTGCAGATGTGTTTTGCAGATGTTTTTGTAGATGTTACAGAAAATTGTTGGCTAGGTCATATATCATTTCTGTATTCCCTAACACAAATGATTTGGAGACCAATATGGCAATGGTGTAAAACAATAGATTGTGTTGGGGAATGCAGAATTAACCAGACAGCTTTTCTAAATTGCTGCTGTATAGGGTATTTATTTATAACGACTATACTGACTTACCATATAAGTTTAATAATTATTTAATTGGATCTGTATTTCATGTATATATTAATTATAATTGCAATTTTTATATTATTATGGCAGTGGTGAATTTCCTAAACCTGCCTTAACTCACCTTAGCTCACCACATACACTAAATAGTGTAAGGAGTTTCCCTAAACACCCTTAACCCACCCTAACTCGCCACATACAAATTTAAGTATTTTTCCTTATACTGCCTTAAATCGCCTTAACTCGCCTTAACTCGCCACATACAAATTTAAGTATTTTTCCTTAAATCGCCTTAACTCGCACAACCTCGCCTTAACTCGCTGCGAGTTTAGATCCCAGAGTAGGCCTGAAGTTGTATGTTGTGTGAGTGGTTTTTTGGCGATTTGGGGCCTTCTAAAGCAGTTTATTAGGATTCGAAATGTTGACCGTTGGCCGTACCCTGGATACCAGAGGCTCGAAATCGTCTGGGCGAGCGAAGCGAGACCAGCTGAAATCAAGATTTCAGCACGAATCGCGAAGCGACGAGCCTCTGGCCGCCCGAGTAGAGATTTTCGTTTCTTCCGGTTCAGAATCTGTACCTCGTCCCTGATTGGTTGATTGAGTTGTGGCCATGGAAACTGAGGCATTCGGATCAGAGGAACATTTTGATTGGCTTTCATCTTGAGACCGTGTTACAACCCGGTTCACGAGTCTTGACAGATTATACACAAACATTAATGTTTCACAGTGCTGTACAATTTGAGTTAGCCTCGAAATAAACGAGTTGAAGTCTGTTCATGTTCTTGAAGCGGCGTGATGTCTTCTCAGTACGGCCTACTGGCCTGATTTTCCAACTCATACCTGATATTTGCTTCTTCCTTCACGTTCGATTATCCAAAACGAGCAATTGTACTGGTGGTTTGCCCTCTATATGCCCTGATTTACTCCCACATAACAGAGCTAGAACAACGAGGAATCAAAGCATGCTCATTGGGAGATCCAAACATCAAACCCGACGAAGTAAATCGAGGAGAAGTTTCCTTTATCTTCACAAATCCCGACAACGGCATGTTTTATGTTTTGAATCACACACGACTTCACCATGTGAAAGTGACATGCAAATTAACCGCTGAGTCGAAACCAGTTTGACTAGACTTGTAAACATAAAAGCGAGGCTATGGGCATGAGATTGAGGTTGGCTATTCGAGCGGCCAGAGGGGCTCAACGGTCGTCACGCAAAACAAAACTCCTTCGGGGAATCAAAACTCTTTCGATCGCGGCACATTACAGTATATTCGTACCTGAGCCCCTCTGGAACCAGGGTACGTTGGCCGCGGCTCTAAAAAAATATACAAGGTAGGCAACTCGACCTCGCCAAAGCACAGACTTACCTCAAAGATCACCCAAAAATCGGCACTTTTCTTCCTCGCTCGCTATTCAGCTTTCGGCACAGGAGGGAATAGTTATCAAGCAACATCTGACCAGAGATTTAGGAAAATCCATCAAATTTATCATCGCCAAACGGCCTCCTCGAGACCCCAAAAGCGCGACCTTCCAATGATCTGTAAGAACCAGAATGACCAAAGCGGTCCAAAATTTTCCCGACCCTACCCAAAACGATGCAAAAAGCCTTTCTTCATGGGGGGACCCCCAAGCGTGAAAACTCGCCAATCAGAGGTCCAAGACAGTGGGCTGGGGTCTTCACCGAGTGTTATGACAGTTCCACGTGATAAATTTTAGCGAGTTCCAAATTCAAAATTAGTCTGTAACCGCCAGTTTCGTTAAAAGCCTAGTAATGGTCTCTCTGATTGGCGATATATTTGTTTCCGTTCCTCGAGCGGAAGTATAATTTCACGCTTGGGGGTCCCCCCATGAAGAAAGGCTTTTTGCATCGTTTTGGGTAGGGTCGGGAAAATTTTGGACCGCTTTGGTCATTCTGGTTCTTACAGATCATTGGAAGGTCGCGCTTTTGGGGTCTCGAGGAGGCCGTTTGGCGATGATAAATTTGATGGATTTTCCTAAATCTCTGGTCAGATGTTGCTTGATAACTATTCCCTCCTGTGCCGAAAGCTGAATAGCGAGCGAGGAAGAAAAGTGCCGATTTTTGGGTGATCTTTGAGGTAAGTCTGTGCTTTGGCGAGGTCGAGTTGCCTACCTTGTATATTTTTTTAGAGCCGCGGCCAACGGTCAAAATTTCGAATTCTAATAAACTGCTTTAGAAGGCCCCAAATCGCCAAAAAAACACTCACACAACTTCATTAAGTATTAATCTTTTATTATTGAAGATTTGTTTCGTAGGAATCGGAAAAAAGAATTCACACCGAGCAATTATATAAACTCTTCTGAGATCGTTATGAAACTAATCGATAAACCACAGGTAACCCAATAGACGAATAAGCGGGAAATATACGTCGAGTCTGGGAAGCCTGTGATTATTCATGTCGCCGTTTCCTCATATATTTTCAAATGACATCCTCGAATGATAAAGTAAGCCACATGTTAAAAAGTTTAGGGGAAAAAAGCCCGTAAAATATCAATATTGGAGCTGATTTCAAAGGTTTTATTATTGTGCTAGTTCGTGGGCATCGGCTGAGTAATTCTACTCTTCGCATGACACTCGGCTGTCAATCAAACCTTGCAAATTTACAACCGGCAAAATAAGAAATCATTTTTCCCCCGATGAAATGTTTTTTTTTCAAAAACTACATTTTTGTATCTGAAAGATTTGATCAAATACTATATTACAAGCGGAAAAAGTTTTTTAAAAATCTCTGCTTCTGAAGGTCCCCAGTAACCTTAATCAGGTCACTCGCATATGATTATCAAAGGCATAGTTTTTGCATTGTACGTAAGCCCAAGTGTGGTGCACGGTCGTAGTGCGACAGAACACTTTTAATAGGCGGATCCGTAAGGATGCTCCCTTGAACATTATAAAAATCTAGTTCCTCCTGAGTTGTATTTCCTGCATTTTGTGGCGAAAGTTAAAGGAAATAGACAAGTAAAAACAATCTTACGAATTGTTATAACCTCTTGCTTATTGGCTTCAAGGTAGCCATGTCGCTGATTACAAATGTTTCACGACTCAACTATAGGAAGTAAATCATTCAGGCGACAACCATTTATTTCATTCTATCGAACTTTCATTACATTAAAAGTAACAACTGTACCTACATGCATCTGCCTGGTGTAGCCTGCGAACAGACTCACGGGGGATGGAGAGAAAGGGGAAGGATAAGAGGAGAGCCTGCATGGTAGCTGAACATTGAGCTATGCCTAGTATTACTGTTCCTAAATGCATGTACCTTCATCTTCATCACACCCTAGTACCTTGATCATGTGCAGACTCTCCCTCCACTTCTCTCACTCTACTATAAGCTATGTATGGTGTTACTGTACCTATCTCCAACTTCACCACACCCCTAGTACCTTGATCACGTACGAGCTCCCTCTCATCCTCCTCCTCCCCCTCCCCCCCCCCCCCCTCTTCCCCTCCTCCTCCCCTCCTCCTTCCACTCCTCCCCCTCCTCCCGCTCTACCATGCATGAGCTATGCCTGTAGTGTTACTATACCTACCTTCATCTTCACCACACCCTAGTACATTGATCACGTGCAGGCTCTCCCTCTCCCTCCTCCCGCTCTACCATGCATGAGCTATGCCTAGTGTTACTGTACCTACCTTCATCTTCACCACATCCTAATAGCTTGATGACGTGCGGGTGAGGCTTCAGTGTCTTCAGGAGCTCAAACTCCTTCATGAGGTCTTTAATCTCATCGTTTGTCGCATCAGCTGTAATAATTAAATTTACTATTCAGTATTACTTTTTTGCCATTGTTGCCGTCGAGATAAAATAACGCAACTTTGGTTAATCAAATGTTGAGTTACTTTCAATCAATTATCTAATGATTCAAAAACTAATGAATTATTTGCTATTTAAAAAAAATATAATTTAGTATCACTCTTTTGCCATTATCGAAATTAACAAAATGGTATTTTACCTTTTTTCCAGTTAAAAGAACGTAGCTTTGATTAATCAAATGTTGAGTTACTTTCAATCAGTTATCTAATTTAATTGCTATAATATAATTATGAATATTTCTTTAAAATGGCCTCAAAATACACAGGACAGCACCTGCTCGAAAGGTCAGTACGTGATTGAACTTCAGCTTTGGATAGCTGCTCATCGACACAAAACAATGAGACGCCAAACTAGCTCGCTACAGTTTCACCATTTAAACCAGAGAATTTAGTTCTCACCGTATGGACTTTTGATGGCAACCGTATTCCACACAGACTGATTAGTACCCAGGCCATGCGCGCGTCCCTTGTAAACCAAACCAAAGGCACCTTTTCCAATGACCTTCAAAATGCAGATTTTCTCCCGAGGAATCTTCCATTCAGGGTCCATTTGATAGCAAGGACTACCAACCATGGAGTGCTTACGGGTGAGGGACGATGTTCCCAAGCTGCTTAATAGTTTGCCGTTAGCTGATGACCCTTCAGAGAGGTCTCCCTCCATATGACCACGTCTAATACTAAAAGAATAATGATGACATCATTTAGCTATAATAATAGTGATGATAATAATATCATTATAATCATGATGACACGCCATATACAGTGTAGTGCTTTGTGCTAGCAGAGGGAAATTACTTTGTTGGGTTGCACGTTTGGATTCCATGTATTTTACTTGTAGAAGTAATTACGTATTACGTACACAATTTATAGCAAATTTATCCAATGCCCTTTAAGACATAATGTATAGTTCCATGTTTCGGTTAGATTTGGGGGATAACTTAAAATAGAAGTTGTCTCATTTCGGATAGATACTTACCTCACTTGCTGATTTGTCCAATTATCTGTGTGATTAAAGATTATTGGATGTATTAAAATTTGTAACTAACGGATTAGCCTGAATCTCAGCCGTCTCCTCTCTTCGTTCCTCGCGAGAGAGACGTCTGAATTCAATAGCCGCTAATGCCGTCCAGTGACGTCACTACCAGAAAACCTGGTAGTGATTTTTGATTGGTTCATATTCTATAATTTCGCATAATTATCATAATTATCAGCCGAGGAGACGGCAGTATTCACTTTGGACTCGCGATTGTTGATCGTTGAGTTTCAGTGGAGTAATTGTCTTTGGCAAAGACCTTGAATTAGTAAGGAAAACATCTGGAAATGGATTGAAAGTGTCCTGCACAATAACCGGCCGACTAACTGTAAACATGTACATTTTATCGCGTCGCGTCTGCGGGGTTGTTGACAATCGATTATTTGTTCACACTCGCAGTGGTAAAGAATGTCGCTACTCTATTCAAGGAACTGTTCTTTCCCGTAAATGAGTCTTCGTATTTCTTCGAAAATTCTCCATTATCCTTTCATGTTTTTCTACTTTTCTGTTGCATCATTTACATGGGTAATATCTCGTAGCTGTGTCGATTCGAACGGCAGATCGCGAGACATGTACAAAGATCAACGGAAAGACAAAGATCAACTGTACTTTGCCTCCAAATATAATATAACGATTTGTTGCTTCGGAAAGGCTTTAACAACATAAGAGGCACTTGAGAAGCAAATGGATGGAGATATATAATATACTGGGTAAGACTTTTATTTTGGTCGGCATAATCTCAAATAAATATTTCTCACGAACTTTTACTACCGCCGTGACAGTTTTATTTGCATAAGTTAAATTGTTAATCCGCCTTGACGTCACTGGACGGCATTAGCGGCTATTGGATTCAGATGTCTCTCTCGGGAGGAACGAACCAGAGGAGACGGCTGAGATTCAGGCTACTAACGGATTTGAAAATAACCGATATAATGGAAACGAAAAAGTGTACCGAAAATTAACCGTAAACTTAAGTTATACCATGGTAGCCTCGGATTCTTTTGTTCTCCGAGGCACATTTAAACCACTAATTTTCCCTGATGGCAGGGATATTTAGAAATATGCATTGTTTCCAAATTTCCCGCCGGGAAATTTTGAGACAATGCATATTTCTAAATTTCCCCTGCATACGTAATGAGGAAAAATTAGAAGAGAATGCAGGCTGGAAGTGAGAAGGTCAAAAGCATCAACTCCTGCTCCCCTCTGGCACAACTAGCCCCTGCGCTCACGGATGAAAAATACTGAATCCAAACTGACCTGTCTTCATCATAACCTTCAACGTAATCCATGTGGGATCACGTATTTCAATCTGCATATTCTTCTCTTAATTTCTCAAACCTGCTTCTTCCATGTGGGATACTTAAAACCATAAACGTGACGTAATTAAAATCCATTCATGCTCTTTGAATATTTAGTCAACCGCATAATTACATTGTATTTTAGTGTTATTCTTCTCAAAAACAACACGCTTTTCCCCAGGGGAAGCCAGGGTCGTTTAATCAATGGCGCTCAGTCAAGCATTAAACAAAACGTTTTCGAAAGCAACTCGACTGCGACGTCTTTAGTTTCGGCAGAGAAAACTAAACTTCTCAGAGATTTGTTCCGTTCCTCGGCGATCATGGTATAACAAACTTATACCATGGCATTTCGGGGTATTAGTGATTTAAATTGCCCCGAGAGCCGCGGGAAGATTTATAAAAGTCCCTCGGCCGAAGCGGCCTCGGGACTTTTACAAATCTTCCCTCGGCTCTCGGGGCAATTTAAATCACTAATACCCCTCATGCCATGGTATAACCTATAATTATACCATGGTAGCCTCGGATTCTTTTGTTCTCCGAGGCACATTTAAACGTCTAATTTTCCCTGATGGCAGGGATATTTAGAAATATGCATTGTTTCGAAATTTCCCGCCGGGAAATTTCGAGACAATGCATATTTCTAAATTTCCCCTGCATGCGTAATGAAAAATACGCTCCCGGATGAAAAATACTGAATCCAAACTGACCTGTCTTCATCATAACCTTCAACGTAATCCATGTGGGATCACGTATTTCAATCTGCATATTCTTCTCTTAATTTCTCAAACCCGCTTCTTCCATGTGGGATACTTAAAACCATAAACGTGACGTAATTAAAATCCATTCATGCTCTTTGAATATTTAGTCAACCGCATAATTACATTGTATTTTAGTGTTATTCTTTTCAAAAACAACACGCTTTTCCCCAGGGGAAGCCAGGGTCAGTTTAATCAATGGCGCTCAGTCAAGCATTAAACAAAACGTTTTCGAAAGCAACTCGACTGCGACGTCTTTAGTTTCGGCAGAGAAAACTAAACTTCTCAGAGATTTGTTCCGTTGAAGGTGAGAAGAATGATTATGAATATTAATGAAAAGTGACGTATAGCAGTAGTAGGAGAGGCATGGAATTAGCCCTTTTTTTGAGCCGCTATGCTAATTTTTGAGCCGTTATGCTAATTTTTAAGGCGCTATGGTAATTTTAGGGCGTATGCATTAATTAGGATGACGTCACAATCCTATTGTCCATTGAATTAATTAAGGAATTATTTTTTAAGGTGTTATGCTAATTTTTAGGGTGTTCTATTGTCTTTCCGCATGAATAAAGTGGTGAGCTCATGAATAAAGTGGTGAGCTCATGAATAAAGTATAATCTCATTAACTCAGAGGATTATCTATTGTTCCTGCCACCGAATTAGCCGGTTTTTTAAGGCGCTATGCTAATTTTTAAGGCGCGCTCATTAATTCAATGACGTCACAGTCCTATTGTCCATTGAATTAATTAAGGAATCATTTTTTTAGGGCGTATGCATTAATTAGGATGACGTCACAATCCTATTGTCTTAGACTCATGAATAAAGTGGTGAGCTATGCTAATTTTTTAAGGCGCTATGCTAATTTTTAAGGCGCGCTCATGAATAAAGTGGTGAGTGGTAAAGTGCGGCGCTCTCATGAATAAAGTGGAATCTCATTAACTCAGAGGATTATCTATTATTTCTGTGAATGAGGTCATCGATCTATTCGGGCATGTTTGGGCAAAGCTTGAGCGGCTATAAAACCAGAACATGTGTACAACCCAAAGTGTAACTCCGAGTCAGTACAACCCAAAGTATAAAACCAGAAAACTCCAACTACAAGATGGCAAGGAAACCTATATCAGAAGATACTATTTGCATCGATGAAGTTGAAGTTGTCGAAAGAAACAGAGCATTTCACAGGATATCAAGTACAATACATTTGGTGTATGCTGCACGTGCACTCTGTGAAAAACCAATCTATGCCGAGAAAGAAAGACAATGTGAAACAAATCACCCAAGCCAAAGACAGCACGATTGCTTGATGTTATCCGAAGAGGAAGCGTGGAATTTGTTCTACAACAATGCAAAAGACGAAGTCAAACCAGAGAGAGTGTGGGAGATTGTGAACGCTGTTTGCTACATGTTGAACATTGAAATTCATCGCTCATGGAAAGTTTATCTATCTGAACTTTACAAGTTACACTGGACCACAGTGTATCTCTTACATCTTCAGTTCAGTAACAACGGATCTTCTATCATTGATCAAGTGCTTGAAGTAGCGAGACGTGAAATACATCCATTGAATGACATCGGCCGAAGCGGCCTCGGGCTGGTCCCCCAGGGCTGGTCCCCCAGCACAGAAGTAGATGTGGCTATATTTAGAATTCGAATTCCCACGTTGAAGGTGAGAAGAATGATTATGAATATTAATGAAAAGTGACGTATAGCAGTAGTAGGAGAGGCATGGAATTAGCCCTTTTTTTGAGCCGCTATGCTAATTTTTGAGCCGTTATGCTAATTTTTAAGGCGCTATGGTAATTTTAGGGCGTATGCATTAATTAGGATGACGTCACAATCCTATTGTCCATTGAATTAATTAAGGAATTATTTTTTAAGGTGTTATGCTAATTTTTAGGGTGTTCTATTGTCTTTCCGCATGAATAAAGTGGTGAGCTCATGAATAAAGTGGTGAGCTCATGAATAAAGTATAATCTCATTAACTCAGAGGATTATCTATTGTTCCTGCCACCGAATTAGCCGGTTTTTTAAGGCGCTATGCTAATTTTTAAGGCGCGCTCATTAATTCAATGACGTCACAGTCCTATTGTCCATTGAATTAATTAAGGAATCATTTTTTTAGGGCGTATGCATTAATTAGGATGACGTCACAATCCTATTGTCTTAGACTCATGAATAAAGTGGTGAGCTATGCTAATTTTTTAAGGCGCTATGCTAATTTTTAAGGCGCGCTCATGAATAAAGTGGTGAGTGGTAAAGTGCGGCGCTCTCATGAATAAAGTGGAATCTCATTAACTCAGAGGATTATCTATTATTTCTGTGAATGAGGTCATCGATCTATTCGGGCATGTTTGGGCAAAGCTTGAGCGGCTATAAAACCAGAACATGTGTACAACCCAAAGTGTAACTCCGAGTCAGTACAACCCAAAGTATAAAACCAGAAAACTCCAACTACAAGATGGCAAGGAAACCTATATCAGAAGATACTATTTGCATCGATGAAGTTGAAGTTGTCGAAAGAAACAGAGCATTTCACAGGATATCAAGTACAATACATTTGGTGTATGCTGCACGTGCACTCTGTGAAAAACCAATCTATGCCGAGAAAGAAAGACAATGTGAAACAAATCACCCAAGCCAAAGACAGCACGATTGCTTGATGTTATCCGAAGAGGAAGCGTGGAATTTGTTCTACAACAATGCAAAAGACGAAGTCAAACCAGAGAGAGTGTGGGAGATTGTGAACGCTGTTTGCTACATGTTGAACATTGAAATTCATCGCTCATGGAAAGTTTATCTATCTGAACTTTACAAGTTACACTGGACCACAGTGTATCTCTTACATCTTCAGTTCAGTAACAACGGATCTTCTATCATTGATCAAGTGCTTGAAGTAGCGAGACGTGAAATACATCCATTGAATGACATCGGCCGAAGCGGCCTCGGGCTGGTCCCCCAGGGCTGGTCCCCCAGCACAGAAGTAGATGTGGCTATATTTAGAATTCGAATTCCCACGTTGAAGGTGAGAAGAATGATTATGAATATTAATGAAAAGTGACGTATAGCAGTAGTAGGAGAGGCATGGAATTAGCCCTTTTTTTGAGCCGCTATGCTAATTTTTGAGCCGTTATGCTAATTTTTAAGGCGCTATGGTAATTTTAGGGCGTATGCATTAATTAGGATGACGTCACAATCCTATTGTCCATTGAATTAATTAAGGAATTATTTTTTAAGGTGTTATGCTAATTTTTAGGGTGTTCTATTGTCTTTCCGCATGAATAAAGTGGTGAGCTCATGAATAAAGTGGTGAGCTCATGAATAAAGTATAATCTCATTAACTCAGAGGATTATCTATTGTTCCTGCCACCGAATTAGCCGGTTTTTTAAGGCGCTATGCTAATTTTTAAGGCGCGCTCATTAATTCAATGACGTCACAGTCCTATTGTCCATTGAATTAATTAAGGAATCATTTTTTTAGGGCGTATGCATTAATTAGGATGACGTCACAATCCTATTGTCTTAGACTCATGAATAAAGTGGTGAGCTATGCTAATTTTTTAAGGCGCTATGCTAATTTTTAAGGCGCGCTCATGAATAAAGTGGTGAGTGGTAAAGTGCGGCGCTCTCATGAATAAAGTGGAATCTCATTAACTCAGAGGATTATCTATTATTTCTGTGAATGAGGTCATCGATCTATTCGGGCATGTTTGGGCAAAGCTTGAGCGGCTATAAAACCAGAACATGTGTACAACCCAAAGTGTAACTCCGAGTCAGTACAACCCAAAGTATAAAACCAGAAAACTCCAACTACAAGATGGCAAGGAAACCTATATCAGAAGATACTATTTGCATCGATGAAGTTGAAGTTGTCGAAAGAAACAGAGCATTTCACAGGATATCAAGTACAATACATTTGGTGTATGCTGCACGTGCACTCTGTGAAAAACCAATCTATGCCGAGAAAGAAAGACAATGTGAAACAAATCACCCAAGCCAAAGACAGCACGATTGCTTGATGTTATCCGAAGAGGAAGCGTGGAATTTGTTCTACAACAATGCAAAAGACGAAGTCAAACCAGAGAGAGTGTGGGAGATTGTGAACGCTGTTTGCTACATGTTGAACATTGAAATTCATCGCTCATGGAAAGTTTATCTATCTGAACTTTACAAGTTACACTGGACCACAGTGTATCTCTTACATCTTCAGTTCAGTAACAACGGATCTTCTATCATTGATCAAGTGCTTGAAGTAGCGAGACGTGAAATACATCCATTGAATGACATCGGCCGAAGCGGCCTCGGGCTGGTCCCCCAGGGCTGGTCCCCCAGCACAGAAGTAGATGTGGCTATATTTAGAATTCGAATTCCCACGTTGAAGGTGAGAAGAATGATTATGAATATTAATGAAAAGTGACGTATAGCAGTAGTAGGAGAGGCATGGAATTAGCCCTTTTTTTGAGCCGCTATGCTAATTTTTGAGCCGTTATGCTAATTTTTAAGGCGCTATGGTAATTTTAGGGCGTATGCATTAATTAGGATGACGTCACAATCCTATTGTCCATTGAATTAATTAAGGAATTATTTTTTAAGGTGTTATGCTAATTTTTAGGGTGTTCTATTGTCTTTCCGCATGAATAAAGTGGTGAGCTCATGAATAAAGTGGTGAGCTCATGAATAAAGTATAATCTCATTAACTCAGAGGATTATCTATTGTTCCTGCCACCGAATTAGCCGGTTTTTTAAGGCGCTATGCTAATTTTTAAGGCGCGCTCATTAATTCAATGACGTCACAGTCCTATTGTCCATTGAATTAATTAAGGAATCATTTTTTTAGGGCGTATGCATTAATTAGGATGACGTCACAATCCTATTGTCTTAGACTCATGAATAAAGTGGTGAGCTATGCTAATTTTTTAAGGCGCTATGCTAATTTTTAAGGCGCGCTCATGAATAAAGTGGTGAGTGGTAAAGTGCGGCGCTCTCATGAATAAAGTGGAATCTCATTAACTCAGAGGATTATCTATTATTTCTGTGAATGAGGTCATCGATCTATTCGGGCATGTTTGGGCAAAGCTTGAGCGGCTATAAAACCAGAACATGTGTACAACCCAAAGTGTAACTCCGAGTCAGTACAACCCAAAGTATAAAACCAGAAAACTCCAACTACAAGATGGCAAGGAAACCTATATCAGAAGATACTATTTGCATCGATGAAGTTGAAGTTGTCGAAAGAAACAGAGCATTTCACAGGATATCAAGTACAATACATTTGGTGTATGCTGCACGTGCACTCTGTGAAAAACCAATCTATGCCGAGAAAGAAAGACAATGTGAAACAAATCACCCAAGCCAAAGACAGCACGATTGCTTGATGTTATCCGAAGAGGAAGCGTGGAATTTGTTCTACAACAATGCAAAAGACGAAGTCAAACCAGAGAGAGTGTGGGAGATTGTGAACGCTGTTTGCTACATGTTGAACATTGAAATTCATCGCTCATGGAAAGTTTATCTATCTGAACTTTACAAGTTACACTGGACCACAGTGTATCTCTTACATCTTCAGTTCAGTAACAACGGATCTTCTATCATTGATCAAGTGCTTGAAGTAGCGAGACGTGAAATACATCCATTGAATGACATCGGCCGAAGCGGCCTCGGGCTGGTCCCCCAGGGCTGGTCCCCCAGCACAGAAGTAGATGTGGCTATATTTAGAATTCGAATTCCCACGTTGAAGGTGAGAAGAATGATTATGAATATTAATGAAAAGTGACGTATAGCAGTAGTAGGAGAGGCATGGAATTAGCCCTTTTTTTGAGCCGCTATGCTAATTTTTGAGCCGTTATGCTAATTTTTAAGGCGCTATGGTAATTTTAGGGCGTATGCATTAATTAGGATGACGTCACAATCCTATTGTCCATTGAATTAATTAAGGAATTATTTTTTAAGGTGTTATGCTAATTTTTAGGGTGTTCTATTGTCTTTCCGCATGAATAAAGTGGTGAGCTCATGAATAAAGTGGTGAGCTCATGAATAAAGTATAATCTCATTAACTCAGAGGATTATCTATTGTTCCTGCCACCGAATTAGCCGGTTTTTTAAGGCGCTATGCTAATTTTTAAGGCGCGCTCATTAATTCAATGACGTCACAGTCCTATTGTCCATTGAATTAATTAAGGAATCATTTTTTTAGGGCGTATGCATTAATTAGGATGACGTCACAATCCTATTGTCTTAGACTCATGAATAAAGTGGTGAGCTATGCTAATTTTTTAAGGCGCTATGCTAATTTTTAAGGCGCGCTCATGAATAAAGTGGTGAGCTCATGAATAAAGTGGTGAGCTCATGAATAAAGTGGTGAGCTCATGAATAAAGTGCGGTAAAGTGCGGCGCTCTCATGAATAAAGTGGAATCTCATTAACTCAGAGGATTATCTATTATTTCTGTGAATGAGGTCATCGATCTATTCGGGCATGTTTGGGCAAAGCTTGAGCGGCTATAAAACCAGAACATGTGTACAACCCAAAGTGTAACTCCGAGTCAGTACAACCCAAAGTATAAAACCAGAAAACTCCAACTACAAGATGGCAAGGAAACCTATATCAGAAGATACTATTTGCATCGATGAAGTTGAAGTTGTCGAAAGAAACAGAGCATTTCACAGGATATCAAGTACAATACATTTGGTGTATGCTGCACGTGCACTCTGTGAAAAACCAATCTATGCCGAGAAAGAAAGACAATGTGAAACAAATCACCCAAGCCAAAGACAGCACGATTGCTTGATGTTATCCGAAGAGGAAGCGTGGAATTTGTTCTACAACAATGCAAAAGACGAAGTCAAACCAGAGAGAGTGTGGGAGATTGTGAACGCTGTTTGCTACATGTTGAACATTGAAATTCATCGCTCATGGAAAGTTTATCTATCTGAACTTTACAAGTTACACTGGACCACAGTGTATCTCTTACATCTTCAGTTCAGTAACAACGGATCTTCTATCATTGATCAAGTGCTTGAAGTAGCGAGACGTGAAATACATCCACTGAATGACATTGAACAACACGGCTTTGCCTCAAGATATTCTGTGTCTGTCCCAGAACATTTTTTTAGAAAAGATGAAGAGTTTATAGAGATTGATTGACTTTGTAATTACTTTAACTTTTAAATCAATAAAGTTCACTTGTTTAGTTGAATAGGTTTGGGCAAGTCTTTGTTATGAATAACAATACACTATTGTTTCGGTAATCTGCTCTGTAGTAACCCAACGATACTGATTTTTTATATCATTCACAACTCACTCGTAACGTAATTCTGAGATCAGATTATTCGTAAACCTTTACAGTAAATCCACTGTGACTCATTAGATCAACTCTGCTATTGTTCTTAGGGATTGGCGATAACTGAAGAGCCTATTGTTTTGAGGAAAACTCTTGTGATGCAAATTCTTCTCTAAAACTAAACTAGAATTACCATACGAATAAAAACAAACTACTCGGAACAGGATTTTATTGATCCAAAACACCAATTTACAGTTCGTGTTCCTTATCGTCGCGGAGTTGATAACTTTCTTATTTCTCAGTTCTTGGGTTGATATAATGTACCGTGTTACAAGATTACACTGATTTATGTTTCATTGATTTTTTTCTTGTTGACAAATACTGCTTAACTTGGATAAAACTTATTTCTAAAAGGTACATATGTATTGTTCATTACGGGAACACTCTGTTCCGGAATAGGTTGTTTTTGGAATTGTTTATTCAACAAGAATTTTCGGTGGTGAATTGCAGCCTCGGTTGCTTCTTGCCATCCATAATCTTCCGTGTTCATCAAGTTTTGCTTCGTTTCCAAGATTTTTCGAAAATCAGGATCTTTTCTTAAACTGTGAATCCATTTCATATCTTCGAACAACACTTCTCTTAGGTCTTTTCTATAGGTAGGAACCAAAGCGTTACTGGCTTTGATTTCAGCAACTTCATGACTATCCCCATCGTGTTCATACTTTTGAACCAACGCTTCCCATTCTTCCTGGTGCCGTTCTTTAGCTTCGTTTCGAATTCTTTCCCAAACATCCGCTTCTCCGTCATAACTATCATCAGTGGAGTCCGTGCTCTCCTGAGATTCAGAGCTTTGATAAGAATCTTCAGTCATTTCATCATCTGAGTTGGAACGATTAGCAGCCATCGTTTATATCTTTACTCTTCAAGGATCGGGAGTATAATGTCAGACCCTTAAAAGTTTCCAACTTTATAGAAAACAAATTGGTGTGGTCACTAAGTTTAACAATTGTCGATTAGCTGATTTAGCTACGGTCTCTCAGTTAGACCAACATTGTAAGCAGGATTCCTAACCAACATATTTCCCATTATCAACAACTGGATTTACAGTCCTCGACAAAAACTTTCTTTTTTGAAGTTTCGCTTCTTGTAAATATGGTTTACGTTCTTGAGTTGATAACCTATGGACTTGTGCCAAGTGGTTGGATAATTTAACAAGATACTTTGATCCACAATTAGGTACAGGGCAGTTTTTCAAAGACCGATTTTCCATGTTCACTCGTTGAAAGTTAGTATCAAATAGCACAAATCTACTTGATCGTCCCTTTTATCTCCTTTCATCCCTTTTGTCGCCTCTTGTCCCGTCTTTTTTCGTATTGAAATAAAAAAAGAGAGATTAAAAAAAAGAAAAAAGGAGGGACAAGAGGCGACAAAAGGGATGAAAAGGACGAACGGAGATAGCTATATCCGAATGTGGACACGTCTCTTGTCAGTAAACCCTTTCGTCCCTTTTGTCGCCTCTTGTCCCGCTTTTTTTTCGTTTTATCCCTCTTTTTTTTATTTCAAAACGAAAAAAGGCGGGACGAAAGGCGACAAAAGGGATGAAAGGGTTTACTGACAAGAGACGTGTCCACATTCGGATATAGCTATCTCCGTTCGTCCTTTTCATCCCTTTTGTCGCCTCTTGTCCCGCCTTTTTCCGTTTATTATCCCTCTTTTTTTATTTCAAAACGGAAAAAAGCGGGACAAGAGGCGACAAAAGGGATGAAAGGAGATAAAAGGGACGATCAAGTAGATTTGTGCTATTTGATACTAACTTTCAACGAGTGAACATGGAAAATCGGACTTTGAAAAACTGCCCTGTACCTAATTGTGGATCAAAGTATCTTGTTAAATTATCCAACCACTTGGCACAAGTCCATAGGTTATCAACTCAAGAACGTAAACCATATTTACAAGAAGCGAAACTTCAAAAAAGAAAGTTTTTGTCGAGGACTGTAAATCCAGTTGTTGATAATGGGAAATATGTTGGTTAGGAATCCTGCTTACAATGTTGGTCTAACTGAGAGACCGTAGCTAAATCAGCTAATCGACAATTGTTAAACTTAGTGACCACACCAATTTGTTTTCTATAAAGTTGGAAACTTTTAAGGGTCTGACATTATACTCCCGATCCTTGAAGAGTAAAGATATAAACGATGGCTGCTAATCGTTCCAACTCAGATGATGAAATGACTGAAGATTCTTATCAAAGCTCTGAATCTCAGGAGAGCACGGACTCCACTGATGATAGTTATGACGGAGAAGCGGATGTTTGGGAAAGAATTCGAAACGAAGCTAAAGAACGGCACCAGGAAGAATGGGAAGCGTTGGTTCAAAAGTATGAACACGATGGGGATAGTCATGAAGTTGCTGAAATCAAAGCCAGTAACGCTTTGGTTCCTACCTATAGAAAAGACCTAAGAGAAGTGTTGTTCGAAGATATGAAATGGATTCACAGCTTAAGAAAAGATCCTGATTTCCGAAAAATCTTGGAAACGAAGCAAAACTTGATGAACACGGAAGATTATGGATGGCAAGAAGCAACCGAGGCTGCAATTCACCACCGAAAATTCTTGTTGAATAAACAATTCCAAAAACAACCTATTCCGGAACAGAGTGTTCCCGTAATGAACAATACATATGTACCTTTTAGAAATAAGTTTTATCCAAGTTAAGCAGTATTTGTCAACAAGAAAAAAAATCAATGAAACATAAATCAGTGTAATCTTGTAACACGGTACATTATATCAACCCAAGAACTGAGAAATAAGAAAGTTATCAACTCCGCGACGATAAGGAACACGAACTGTAAATTGGTGTTTTGGATCAATAAAATCCTGTTCCGAGTAGTTTGTTTTTATTCGTATGGTAATTCTAGTTTAGTTTTAGAGAAGAATTTGCATCACAAGAGTTTTCCTCAAAACAATAGGCTCTTCAGTTATCGCCAATCCCTAAGAACAATAGCAGAGTTGATCTAATGAGTCACAGTGGATTTACTGTAAAGGTTTACGAATAATCTGATCTCAGAATTACGTTACGAGTGAGTTGTGAATGATATAAAAAATCAGTATCGTTGGGTTACTACAGAGCAGATTACCGAAACAATAGTGTATTGTTATTCATAACAAAGACTTGCCCAAACCTATTCAACTAAACAAGTGAACTTTATTGATTTAAAAGTTAAAGTAATTACAAAGTCAATCAATCTCTATAAACTCTTCATCTTTTCTAAAAAAATGTTCTGGGACAGACACAGAATATCTTGAGGCAAAGCCGTGTTGTTCAATGTCATTCAGTGGATGTATTTCACGTCTCGCTACTTCAAGCACTTGATCAATGATAGAAGATCCGTTGTTACTGAACTGAAGATGTAAGAGATACACTGTGGTCCAGTGTAACTTGTAAAGTTCAGATAGATAAACTTTCCATGAGCGATGAATTTCAATGTTCAACATGTAGCAAACAGCGTTCACAATCTCCCACACTCTCTCTGGTTTGACTTCGTCTTTTGCATTGTTGTAGAACAAATTCCACGCTTCCTCTTCGGATAACATCAAGCAATCGTGCTGTCTTTGGCTTGGGTGATTTGTTTCACATTGTCTTTCTTTCTCGGCATAGATTGGTTTTTCACAGAGTGCACGTGCAGCATACACCAAATGTATTGTACTTGATATCCTGTGAAATGCTCTGTTTCTTTCGACAACTTCAACTTCATCGATGCAAATAGTATCTTCTGATATAGGTTTCCTTGCCATCTTGTAGTTGGAGTTTTCTGGTTTTATACTTTGGGTTGTACTGACTCGGAGTTACACTTTGGGTTGTACACATGTTCTGGTTTTATAGCCGCTCAAGCTTTGCCCAAACATGCCCGAATAGATCGATGACCTCATTCACAGAAATAATAGATAATCCTCTGAGTTAATGAGATTCCACTTTATTCATGAGAGCGCCGCACTTTACCGCACTTTATTCATGAGCTCACCACTTTATTCATGAGCTCACCACTTTATTCATGAGCTCACCACTTTATTCATGAGCGCGCCTTAAAAATTAGCATAGCGCCTTAAAAAATTAGCATAGCTCACCACTTTATTCATGAGTCTAAGACAATAGGATTGTGACGTCATCCTAATTAATGCATACGCCCTAAAAAAATGATTCCTTAATTAATTCAATGGACAATAGGACTGTGACGTCATTGAATTAATGAGCGCGCCTTAAAAATTAGCATAGCGCCTTAAAAAACCGGCTAATTCGGTGGCAGGAACAATAGATAATCCTCTGAGTTAATGAGATTATACTTTATTCATGAGCTCACCACTTTATTCATGAGCTCACCACTTTATTCATGCGGAAAGACAATAGAACACCCTAAAAATTAGCATAACACCTTAAAAATTAATTCCTTAATTAATTCAATGGACAATAGGATTGTGACGTCATCCTAATTAATGCATACGCCCTAAAATTAGCATAGCGCCTTAAAAATTAGCATAACGGCTCAAAAATTAGCATAGCGGCTCAAAAAAAGGGCTAATTCCATGCCTCTCCTACTACTTATAGCTATGTGACTGGCTAAGACAACATGGCCTTTGTTTATTTCGCGCGAAATGCAATTCTAAATATAGCCACATCTACTCCTGTGCTGGGAACAGAACCAATGGGGAAGTTGGACGCTCCTGGTAATGGTGGGCTTCTGGCAAATTTTGTAATTATGATTTGTTCTTTGTTCTATTGAAGCGTGCATAATTGCTAATCGTGTTAATGAATTATTCATGAATTTCAGACAGAGAATCCGGCATCACTTCTATAAATCATTAGGAAAATAGAGATTATGAAATTAATATTTCCGAAATCATAATTGCTAATGTGAATCCAGTTTTAATGCACATACCTTTTCATAACCGATATTGTGTAGTCAAATAGAAACAAACATTTTTATTTTAGATACTCTTTTCAATTGCTCTTATAACGACGATGTTGTCACGTAGTACTCTCCCTTACCTTTACTCTGCTTTCTCTTGACATTGCATCGGTGTAGAACCACGGCGATGATAATAAGCACCACACAAAGGCCACAGAGACCAGCGTACAGAGCTATCTTGTCAACAGAAATGCTATCTCGCTTGTCTTGTCTTATTGCTGTAAATTAAAGGCTATTTTATAACAATATAAGTATTTTTTAGCTTTCTCTTATCTCGTGAATTTCAAATGCACTAAAAAACCCGGGTGATGTTTTGAGGGCTAAGTGAGTTCCATATCTTGTTTCAGCTCTCACATGATCATCATGGTTTTTCAGCAACATACTGATAGTCATCACCGACTGTGAAACTAAAATTTGTTTTGTATATTGGACAATGAATTTATTTCCCTTTTTCTGCTAAAAATGCTAAAAGATAAACGCTCAGAGTTTTCACCACTAAACGCTATATATTTTAATGTACAGAACTCACCTCCTACAACGGGAGGCATTGTCCACATTCCTCATCGCGCAGAATGCCTTTGTTCGAGGGACACTTTGAGATTTTGGACTACATTAAGGTCAACTAATTATAATATTAATGAGTTAGAGGATTGCCCTACGATTGGCTTAAATAAATGAGCTTTGGGAGTTGCTTGTCCCTAGCCGATCTCAAATGGAACGAGCTTTGGGAACTGCTAGTCCCAAGCCGATCTCTCAAGTGTGAAAGTCAATTCAATAGAAGTTCGTAAAACCAGGTAATGGAACGAAAGAGCCAAACAATAGTTTATCCACAAAACGGCAAAGCCCTTCGGCTTAAACCTCATGCTCTCATTTTTTTCACAGGATGTTCACAACGCATCGCAAATAAGTCTAAATACAGATTCTAGGAAGCTGTAGCTTTAAAATGTAATGTTATTCAAGCTTATCCGTGCCCTAGAAGTCAAACAAAATCACCAAATGAAACTGAACTGAGTATACTTTTGTTCAACTCGCGTCGAAGCGGTAAAAATAGCCGGTCCGCAATTCCAACTCATTCTCAATTTTCTCCCAATCGTGTTCAACTTGCATCGCAAATAAGTCTGAATACAGATTCTAGGAAGATGTAGCTTTAAAATGAGACATCATTCAAGCTTATTCTTGCCGGAAGAAATCAAACAAAATCGGATCCACAAAATCACCCACAAAGAAACTGAGCTAGTTGTGTTCATGCAACTCACGTAGAAGCGGGAAAAAAGCCGGTCGGCAAACAGTGTTCCAAGCCGTTCTCAATAATCTCCCAGTCGTGTTCAAATCGCATCGCAAATAAGTCTGAATACAGATTCTCGAAATATGTAGCTTTAAAATGAATGTTATTCAAGCGGTAACCGGTCGTTTTGATACCAGTCTCTTTCGATGCCAGCCATTTCGGTACCAACTCAAGACGTTTCAATACCAAGTCAGTTCGATACCAATTCCTATGATTTCATCTTCTGCCTTAACCTAACTACTCTAGTTCCGATGAAATCCTATCACGACAAGTAAACTTATGTTCTTACGTAGTTTGACGCCATTCGATTTCAATAGAGAAGAATCTACTTCAACTCATTAACTGGCGTCCTCAGTTGTTTTGACGCCGAAGCCGAACGCTTGATAAATTTTCTAAACAACAAAATACCCCGTTACTTATATCATTTAAAAACTTTTAATGAACACTTTCACTTTTAAAACATTTTAGCCAATGCGTTTTCAAGAGAGTATCTAAAACCAAAGAAAAATCTACTTCGGCAACTCGTAATGGCGTCCTCGGTTGTTCTGATGCCGACGCCACGAAGCAACAACACCTCCCACGGGACTCAATACGCTGATCATTGCACGACTTTGAAAATCCCGCTCGCTTCGCGCGCTCCGCTTGTTAAACATCCCCAAGGGACTCAACACTCTAATACTCAATTGAAGAGTTCAATTCATCTGGTAGACAGAAATACCGAATTATTTAACTTTTTCATTTTTTTAATCCAAGGTACAGGGTTTTTTGTGACCGTTTGGAGAGCTTGAGGTCTCATTTTAAAGTTAATTTTTAGGGCTACAAGAAGCCGCGTGTAAGCCATTTCTGCGTCTTATATTTCTAGTTGTAAATCGACCATGAATATTGTCCCGAGCAACTTTCCATACAAAATTCGCTCAAAACTCGCCAAGATTCAGAAGGCTAAGGTACAGGGGTTTTTTGAAAGATACAACTAAAGTAAATAGCCCAGCTGTTTTGTGTGACCATTAGCTATAATAAGCCGCGTGTAAGCCATTTTTCTGTCCAAAAACCATAATATTAGAGCGCTTCAAAGGTATGCTGGTGAAGCGGTTTTCGCCGTTTTCTCTGTATTCGAATCTCCCGCTGCCTCATTAACCAGCAATGGTTCAATGATTTTCGGGCCTCTAATGAGATTCAGGGATGAATATGTCCACTGATTCTGGGCGATGCTGTGAGTTTAGTATTGGGCAAAGCTGGGCCTTCAATAAAACAGGTATCTAGTATTACATTATCGCATAATGTTGTTATTGAAGAGGCCATGTGCAACAACGATCAACTTATTCATTTGTACATTAATGTTTGAGTGATTTGTAAATATGACGCGTTCGGAAATTAAGTCGCTCTGCCGGGGTGGGGTATTCGTGTATTCGAAGTTTTTAAAGGAGTCAGAAACAAGATGGGAAAACGTGATCTTTTGGACGGTATTCTAAGCTTTGTCATTGTTCATTCATTGATTGGATCGCCGGATTAAAAACGTGATAACTATATTGTCTTAGTGGAGTCCTTGATTTACAATACAACAATACAGGGTTCATTTAGTTGCTCAGTTATACCTGTCAATAGTGTAGTGCAGAAATAACCCCCTATTACACTAAGCCGGCCTACCGCCGTTCGGAATGTGACAAATGTTGATCTTTATCCTTGACTGGTTTTAAGAATGTCATTAGAATGAACGATTATCATTATTTCGAGCATGTTTTCCATTTAAGGATAGTTGTTAATTCAACGGGGAGGATGTGTTGTTATAGCGCAGGTCCTTGTTTAAAGGTGTTGTGTCATGGTTTTGCGCATGTCTGGAATCAATGTTCGATTGGTGGCTGTTAATTGGTGTCAAACGGTTAAAGTCTCTTCCCTTAATGCTTGATTGAAAGGATATGCAATATTTCCCTTGAAGACTAGATCTACACACAGTTTGTTTATCATTTTTGCACATTTACTTTGATTTCATCCATCCCACACGTATGCTAGGGTCGTCAGTTTATATGAAAATCACTGAAAACAATTTTGTTCCGGCCCGGAAAATAAAGGCGTGTCCATCACCATGACACAGCTCCTTTAATATAAATGGCAAACAACAGGAGACCAAGGATATAACCTTGAGGAAATCCAACGTAAACTTTGCGATTAACTGATGAAACTTGACCGACTACTGTTTGTTGACGGCGGGAGGTTAGATAAGCCTGAACCCACGCCGAACTAGTTCGGGAGACCCCCTAACGCAATTCCAGAGACCCCAACACATATATTGTTGTTTTTTACTTAGTTAACTTTATTTCAACACTGAATTTCAACACGAATGCGAATGCTCTTCCAGAGAGCCGTGTACAATTTAAATATAAAACATTACCCATTAATCGAAAATAGCAATATGTGATAAAGCACTAGCTTACATATATATTGTTTAAATAAAGATTATTGATTGATTGATTGATTGAATATAATCTAACCAGATTGAACTAGACAAGTTATTCTTTTTTTTTTTAAGAAATACTAAGAGTTTCTGATTCCTTTATTACCAAAGGAAGAGAATTCCTCCAGGCAACTACGTCACTGTAGGAAAGGCTACGTTTTAGGAAGTTTGTCGTTGGCTGGGGTATTGATAGGTTTATATGGCAGCCTCTTGTATTGTACTCATGTATGTTCCAATTCTTTTTTTGCAAAACGACTGATTAAATTAGGTGGCGCCAAATTGTTTGTGATTTTGTACATTGTTGTTGCCATCCCAGTTTATACAGCAAGTTAATATATCTTATTTAATGGATAAACGCCAATAAATGACAGGATTCAGAACACTCACCTCCGACATCTGGAGTTGCAGTTATCGCTGTTACCGTCGCATATGTTTCTTTAGTTTTGGACAACCTTGGATCTGAATAAAACCAGGGACGATTTTAATAGTATTGCATCTTAAAAATAAATGACTAGGACATAACTTTTATGGCTATTGATCGTCAATGTGGACGGAAATAATACAATTGTATTTTAAAATATATGAATAGAACAACTTTTATGGGAAGTTATGTATAAATTTAAATATATGACCCAAACTAGTAGTATTCTCTCACATTGTTGATATATTTCCTATTTTGCTTCATAGAATCCATTGTTTCATGAAAATTTTATAGTAGTTAACTATCATTCCTCTTCGTGTGCTTTTGTCATATGTACCTTCTTCAACAGTGACGATACAGGTGTTGTCCAAGCCAGCAGCGCTTTCCCCGTACATGTTCCATGCGGTGACACTCAACTCAAATACTTTCCCCCACTCAAGTTGGAATTGATGCCAAGTACTTGATTTGCTGATGTTTTTTAGGGTCCAGTTCCCTCTCCCCTTGTGGCTTGTTATTGTACGATATTTGACAGAATAGAATAATAGGGGTGCACCTCCATTATCGGAAGGAGCAATCCAGTGGAATTTCCGAAAACGAGATACGCTAGTGTCTTCTGCTTTTCTGCAGTGTACTTTGGGGCAACTTGGAGGACCTGCACGGTTATATAAGCAATACAAATTCCATTGAATCCATCCTTCAAGATTGTAAATTACTGGGCACAAACTCATTATGTGATTGCTAGAGTTTGGCAATATTTCAACAAATTTCATCGTGTATGTTTTCGTGGACATTTCATGACAAGATATAGAGAACACAACAACGCCCTGCTTAATTCGGTCGTTTCTATTTAAAGCATTTAAGAAAACGTTTATCAAATGCTCTGTTTTCTTAATCAGCATAATTATGTTTATGTGTTATTTTGGCAATATAAATCAATACAGATGTGATAAAGATCAAGTTATGTTTTACATTAGGTATCATTCGAATTAAAACGTGATATATAAATTCCCTTTAAGCATCTTTTATAGCAAGACACCTTGTGATACTAAGATCAAACAAACATGTTACCGTAAATAGTTCACCTACCGACTTTTATCAAGACAAACGTAGCGTTATCTTCTCCAATCTGATTGGTTGCCTTGCACGTATACTTCACGTAATCCGCCTCCTTTGTAACAGTTACCCGGATGTGATGGCCATTTTCTATATAAGGACTGCCGTCACGATGCCAGTGATAGGTAGCTTTCGGGTTGGCTACTGCTGGGCATTTCAGTGATTTAGTTTCTGCAATTTGCATCTTTACTTTAACGACTTTGTTTGTTAGATTGATGGCTGGTGCATCTGAAACAAAACAAGAAAAGCCAACGTTATCTTAGTAATTAAAGTTGGTGTGGGGGGTACGATTATTGGAATTCGGGGAAAATTTCCCTGATATTTGTAATAAATAACTGATTGCAGTTGCATACGTTTACTTATTGGGAGCTATGGCCTGAATATCGATACTGATGCCTGGTCTGTCCTGCCAAGGAAGCAGCGAATATGCTGTCTGTTTGCTGTGGAAACTGAAACTTTTGCCCATTTTTTCTGTATTGCCACAAATCCTCGTCCTTCAAAGAGTCATTCTAGAGTAGATTGAAGTACATGTATTTATTCACTGTAAATGATGTAGTTGATACCTTTTTCATTCATAACTTTCTTGAAGGTTAAGATGAGCGTTGTAAGGTTAGATTTCTTCAAGGTGTCTGTTTATGTTGCCTTTTGATGGCCACCTGAATTTAATTATTGATCGTTTTGTAACTATAGCGATATTTAAATTGTTTATGTAAGTTTAGGGACCAAAGGCGTGATAGACACAAATTAATATGTAAAAGTTTACTTACCACTATTTATATATTGTATTGTATTTAATTAATTAAGATTGTTCAAATAGGAGTCATTAGATAGATATATTTTTTAGTTTGTATATATTTTTAATTGTGTTCTACTATCAATGTAACGAGATGTTATAATTAAGATGAGTATTCTGTCCTAGTAATTCCACCCATTTTAACGTAATAGAAGTTTATAGATATTCCATGAAATCCATATTTACTGGTTATTTCATGCTTTTCTATGGAATACTGGCGAATAATTTGTTTTATTTGGTATACAACGAGCCTCTAAAGACGATCCTTTAGGCGAGTTGTATACCAAAACGAGATCAATTTCGAGTGAAATTTTCGCCGGTATTCCATAGAAAACCATGAAATAACCATATTTCCTATAAATAACAAATTTTCGGGAAGATTTATCACGAACACAAAGTAACTTACCGGACGATAGACTGCGAATTTTCTCGCCGGAAAACAAAAATTTCGAGCGGCTGACGCGTCTGCAGACTAATTATGTATTCAAAATGTTGAATTCTTATTGGCTGATAAAGAAATTAAAGGGCGCGAAATTTCCTGCATTTTGATTTGCCTTGATTTAGCCATGAAATACCGATCTTTATTTCATAGAAAAAACATGAAATACCGCCCTGTATTTCATAGTAAAGCTGAGCTCTGATTAGCTGAAATACGGCCGAGTAGGACACGGGCAAGTGTATATAGGAGGCGTATATCCCGGGCGTATACATACTGGTTAATGAAATCAATGATCGAGGTTTGTCACAGGTGCATGTCCAGGTTTACAATATTTAGTGTAAGTTGTGACTGTTTCCTCACGAAGAGCATTTACCGAGGCTAGCCTCCCGGTTAGCTCAGTGGTCAAGCTCCAGTCTATCGAGCGGGAGGTCACGGGTTCAAACCCGGCCGGACTAACACTCAGGGTCTTAAAATAACTGAGTAGAAGGTGCTGCCTTTACATAATACAGTAAACGGTTAGACCTTCACGTCTTCTCGGATAAGGACGTAAAATCGAAGGACTAATGTCCCCAATTAGCTGTAAAGCCAAATACGCTGACACTTAAATAAAGTCACTTACTTACTTGAACGATCAACGAATCTCATGCAAGCGTGTGTTTAATTTATTTTAGCCAATATCTATGACTTTCAGTCCCTTGCGGTTAGTTAGCTAATTAGTTGATACAGAAATTAAACAAAATACATTTTCACTTACAGTAAACTACAACGTTTACTTCATTGGATTTCATGCTGCTGACGTTGTTTACTGCCTCGCATTCATATTTCCCAGCATCAGTTCTACTTGCTCGCTCTATCTTGAAGGAACCGTTAGAGTTTTTCATGATGACTTGACCATCTTTTAGCCATGAAAACGTGGGAGCCGGTCTTCCATTAGCTTTACATGAGATGTTTAACTCTTGCCCTTCTGTAATGGTTTGAGGTTCTGGTTGAGTGGTAATCCTTGGAGGATCTACAAGATGGAAAGTGCACTTTAGCATGATATGAGACCCAAGGGTTCAGTCATTAAGTGATTTGTTATATTGCCAAGCCTAAAGCCGTGAAAGGAGCGAGTCATAGATGGTAGATCAACTTTATTTATCCACACTGGCCTCATCAACTATTAACCTGGTTTCTATAAGGAGCGTGTTAATACATAGAAATATACATGAACAAATATAATTACAATATAGCATCGATAATGATAAAAATGCACACTAGTCTATACACATAAACGATTATGAAGAAACTGCAGTATCTACTTTACACACTTAGTTTGTGTATAGAAACTTAATTTATGTATATAAAAGATTTGCATACTTTATCTACATTATTATATATAAAGCATAAAATATAAAGAATATATTTTATTTAAAGTAAAGCCAGAGGAATAAAGTTTCTTACAAAACGTCTCAAGCGAATTTGAATTTCTTATATCATCTGGTATTTGATTCCATAATTTCGCTCCACTGTAACGTATGCCGATTCTTTAGAAATTTGGTCCTAGATCGTGGTATAAAAAGCTTCGTAGAGGACCCTCTTAAATTGTAACTATACTAACTACTGATTTTTGAAAGATACTTGACAGTCTCAATTGTTGCCAACAAATGTTTCACATGTTGGCAAGGCAAATATTGAACCGTGTATCATCGGCGGCTAAATATTGATTCCATATTTTCAAGAAGAAAAACGAAACAAATCGACTCGTGTAACCGAAACGCACAACATCATTCCCTGATACCTTTATGGGTTATAGATTATCTACTTGAGCGGGTAATTTCCTTGTTACCTGACATGTGACCCTCAATCAACCAATTATATTACGTGGTGCGTTATATCTGGAAAAATCACAGCTACATGTACATAACAATTGTTACTTTTGCCTTTTGATATTTTTGTTAACATTAGGAGAAAGAAAAGAAAATAATGTTTCACATGCAAAATTTATGATTTTGATGATTGAATTTTTTTTTCTTGTGGCAGAAGAAATCTATGGGTAGTTCTTACCTGTTACAAACAATCTTGTCCTGCTTACTAATGGTGATCTTGTTCCACCAAGTCGTATCTCATATTCACCTTCATCTTCAACACGAATTTCGTACAGAACAAACGAAGCTATTGATGTTGTCTTCAAATCTCCGCCAATATAGACACGGATTCTTTCCCCAAGGAGATAGTTTTGCTGAACTATCGTAGTGTTTCTTACCTAAGTAACATGGATCAATTAAAGTTTCTGGGAAACCCCCACCCCTCTCCACACTTCACCCTAACATTTATTGGTTAATCATTAATAGAACAATGCATTTCCAAGGGAAAGGTGGGTGGGTACTTTCCCAGATACCGGGATTGAGTTAGTGAAATATGGATGGCTAGTGTGCTGCTCATTTCAAATTGAACGTAATTATCTTCCTCAAGTACTTTTAATTAGTTCTTAAAATTATTAAATACAATTTTGCAAGGAAGTACTGCAAAGGAATACATTTAAATTTAATTATATATATAAGCTCATTTTATCATGTTTAATTAAGTTTGTAAAATAATTGAAATACTTTATTTTCCATCATTTGTATAATGAGAGGTTTGACAAGGCAAAGTTAAATGAAGTCGGGAAATAATTTACCATGAGATGCAGTCAGTTATCACGAATGTGAGCTTCTGTAATAATACCTTTAGTTGGACACACATACCTTGATATGACACAAGGACTTGAATACACTATTCTTATAAACACCCCATTTTATTGAAGATAATGTTCGGCGGTCATCATCATTTAATCTGTAGCTCCATGAAAATTTGGCCTTCCCATCAAGTCTGGAGGACACTGGACTTTGGCTTGACAGAAACACGGAAGGAGGCTGAAAAAAAAAGGGCAACTGAACTGAAGTACACGTATACTAATTAAAGTGCAAGTAGCGCCATAAAACAACATGAACTCTTTTTGCCCCAAATTCTATTTCTGATATCTTAAGTTGTCTAACTTAGTTTTCTTTGAGAGGCAGGAGCAGAAATTAAACTAGAATAAACACTACCCGAATTGCGGGATTGATTCAACTTGTGATGTCACAATGAAAACCTACATGATTCTATTATAGTAGTTTTCTCTAGGGAGGGAGTTGATTCATCTTATGACGTCACAGGATCCATGAAAACTAACCACAATTAGGGATTAAATGCCAGAAATGTTACAGATTAATACCTTTTTGTGAGAAACAAACACAATAGTAAAAAAATAATTTTTTGACATGATACTTGCACTTTATAAAAGCTAATCATCTGTTAAAAAACTGAATGTCGCTATGATTACAGCGTTCCTCATTAGACTGAAACCTTACACGAATGAAGTTATCTAAATATTGCAGATATTATTGTACGATATACTGTAGAGTAAAATAGATACTAGACATTATCCTATACATATTATATTTCAGCCAATCACAGCTCAGCTTTACTATGGAATACAGGGCGGTATTTCATGGTTTTTCTATGAAATACAAAGCGGTATTTCATGGTTAGATCAGGCCAATACGTAACCTTATCTTATTGTACACAACTTTTCAGTACCTTGACAATAAGTTTAGTGATGCCGCAAAGCAAAGTCCAATCGTTGTCTAAGAACTGAACCTGTAATACAATTATTCCGGGTTATATTTTATTCCTTAAACTATTTCAACAAATTATTTCAACAAAATATTCAGTTGCAAGTGTTGCATTCATGAATTTGCTCCAGTTGCATTGCCAGTCAGACTGAAGCTTCATTAACTTGACGATGTGTCTGTTTAGTCAAGTCCGCCTGATTGTGTGTTATAAGGATCCAGTTCAATTACAATATAAGGAATTCACTATTTCTCGGCACCTTTTTGCATTTTCTGGACCAGGTCAGTTTGAATCAATGCGCAATGTAACTTGCACCAGGCAAGATACAACCCTTTGGGAAATACTGAGGTACGTGGTTGCCCTAGTAATATGTATATTTTCTAACGCGGATTTGGAACGTACACTAGCAAATCTTAATTAATTATTAGTACGTGTTTTAGTGTTATGTAATACCCTAAGAGGTTTGAATAAGCTAAATATATAAGTAATTGTAGTTCAGCATAAAGTTACTCGAAGGTATTTAATTTCTACATTGAATCTGTAACGTTTTAGGTAATCGATATATATAAAACAACTGTTGTGTATTCAGTAAATGAGAGGCCCCATCATGTAATACTGCAGTGTATTATTAGCGGTTATGGAAATAAGTTTGGAAATGATATGTACTCGATCAGCGATAGAGTACAATAGTAACCTTTTTTTCGAAACAAAACATTGTTTTATGAATTTTAACTTTCATGGTTTTTTTTCAAAAGGCAGTTAATCAGAGTAAACAAAAATAGAATTAACCACATATATTTTTACACGTACACTCTCAGAAACACCAATATTTTGGATCTTATTATATACTAAAACACACATTACATATACGGTATTACCTGTAACAAATACTGTTGTTTAGATATTTCTCGTGGGCTAAATGCTCTAAATCTAACCTTAACACATACCTTGCAAAACTATAATCCTATAACATAAGATAAAATGCAGGGAAATTAAGACCTGTGATGAAATTTTAATGACAACCCATACAAACAACCTATATATGTTTCAGCTACCTCAATACGATAATAATCAGCATCTTGATCAGTTATCCCAGAGAGCTCAAATGTTGCTCTTGCCTTGGTCAGATCTCCATACCATCTAACCCTGCCCGCGTAGGCTTGTATGCTACTATCTTTATAAAGAGTGATTATCCAAGAATTGTTTCCGTCGTATTTGTCAAGCATCATCAAGTTTGGATCGATAACGCCCGAGGCGTTGTTCCAGATACCGAATATTATCTTGCTTAGCGTTGATCTGTCTAACTGAGGCGAGTTAAATTCCCATGTAAAGTTCACTGATATTCCTTCAATGCCAGTCATTTGTCTTCCAGGTGTTCTTGTGAATGTCGGTTCACAGCTGCTCACCAGGTTAACAACTAAAAAATGAAAAAGAACCAACAAAAAAACAATACGGATAAAGTTTTTTTTACTGATTCCTGTTCATATAATATTCCATGATCATGGATAAAAAGATAAGTTCAATGTGTTTAGTAAAATTACACTGACCATATGCACATCCGAATACATAATAGGTCACGAGCACAAAGGACCGACATCATTTCGGTCTTGGCTTGAAATGCCTGATGCTTTGCTCTAACAACCACTTTTGAAACTTTCATTCCTATCTTAATTTAAGAAAGATAGTTCAATCTCAATTTGTCCAATACTATTTTGTATTGGATTAATATATGTATTTCAACTCACAGCTTTTCACCCTGCATAACAGTTCATAAATCTATGTCATCTTTATTAACATAACTTAGCCGTGCGTTCGATAGACAGACCACATAACTGAATCACTACAAATCGCTTATATCGATAGCTATTAGCCACTGGAATATTAAATGTGTCCTGAATATCACGTCAGCAAGTGTTTGTAGCTTAGGGACCGGTCATTAATTACAGGGGGAGGGGGCTGGTGAAAAAAAGGGGTACATGGGTCCCCAATTTTCGTGCAGCAAATTAGGGGGCCTTAGTAAGCTAGAGGGGGATTGGGGAGAGGGGTCATCAAAAATTGAGCATGGCGTTTTTCATTTGCACCAACTCCCCATTAATTAATGACCAGTCCCTTACCATGCAGAATGCTCCTGAATCAGACTGATTTCTAGAGCCTACCATCGATATTCTGGAATTCGGTCAATCAAACGCGCCCTTATTTTAGCTAACTGGGAAGCATATGTATTATACTATACATCGTATATTCGAGGTTATAAGAAACCTACTTCTATATAATAATTATTATCAATATTATCATTAATACTGTAGTTATATATCATATCCCTGTACATGTTTTCTCAAATCGATACTATTAAAGTTGTCAGCGATGGGATTGGTCGAGATGCGTAAGGTCCGCCGCTACCCACGCAGGCTTTTCTCGGCTCTTCTTTCGGCACTTCTTTTCGGCCAAAAATAGAACTTTATTGAAGTCCAGCCTCTTCATGTTTTGTTAATTTTTCTGAAATTTTCACAATTTGTAGACAACAGCCGTTTCTCAAATACTGTGTCGGGGAATTTTGAAATTACTTTTCGTTCAGGTTTTGTGACCTGATTTGTATGAAAATGGGATGAAAAACTACTGTTTCAACTTTCAAAAGGGATACCATCTGTAATACACAACATATAAAAAATCCCCGACATATTATTTTAGACAATTTAGTTGAGTTTCGAAAGGGAGAATTAAGAAAATTTGTTTTCAAAACCTGAAGGGCTGAACTCTGGGGAACGGGTCATTTCGCGTTGAAAAATATACAACATCTACGCTTTTGCCTTTTGTTCAAAACAGTTAAATATGATTGTACTGTCGTCAATTCAAAACCTTTAAAACGGTACATAGTTTGTCTATGTGGCTTTAGTTGCGACGCTGCAAAAAAATTTTTTTTCCGAAATGACACCTCGAACCTTTATCGAGACCTAACAATACGATTGAAATAGCAATCCCTATAGGTAGAAGTAACAATAGAAGTAATAATTTGCTTTCCCCACGGTAGAATTTTCTGTTTTTCATACTGACAACTCATCAACTCTTAAATGACAAATTTCTGAAATAAAATGCACTTTCCTTTTGTGTGAAAACATTTCGTCCAACCAGAAGAGTCCAAAGCAATAACCAAGAAAGCTTTCAATTTTAAAAATTTCCCACGTTTAATTTTCGTCACATTTTAAGTTATGAGCTTTTCTCTAGATTCAAACATGTTTAAAAAACTGCGAATATAAAATTATTCAAGTTTTGATAGATTTTTATGTTTAAGCCAATGAGGTGGATGACTGAAATAATACCACAATTAGCACCTATCTTCTTCCTTGCCTTAATGGACCATGGCTGTAGGGCCTAGTTCTATGTTACTTAATAAAATGAAAATTGATTGTTAAATAGCAAAATAATCAAATATTTTCCAGGCCAATTTAAGGGTTATGAGTTGTTTATGAGAGCTGATCGTAAAGGTAACTGACCTTGCATTAAAACACATCCATAGGTCAAGCGCTTGAAAATGCGAGAAAATGTAACCACCGCCATGCTTGAGTGATATTCTGGAAAATCTGTTGTCAACTTGGAGGTTCACTAATATAATATTTTTAAATACATACTGAATATGAAACTTTCCTTTTCTGTTTCTTTCAGAATTGCACTTTCAAACGATCAAGCGTTTTCTGATTTTGCTTTCGAGTATTATAAATATAATATAAATATAATATAAATATTTAGGCAAGACAAAAAGCGGAGCTCCCAGTTACCTGAACTGAGGTAACGACCCAACAAAGTACAGAAGAGCCGGGAATCAGGCTAAGGTAATGAACCAGAGGAGGATTCCATAGTATCCCAAACCTATTTGCGCGCCTAGTATTTCTAAGATGGCGGAAATACATCCGTGTTGTATTTGTTTATGACAGAACAGATCACTCCGTGACCACTCTATACGGTAAGATAAGCTTTAGTATTCTTTTCAAGTCAACTAAAAAAGCGTGTTATTGTGGAAGGTCATGGTTCGTTGCCTGTTGTAAAAATGTTTTTGGTGGCATATACGATTTAAGCTATTCAATAATCATTTACCTAAAAGTTCTTCAAAGTCTTTTCTATGGCCTAAGGGAGTGGTCAGTAATTATAGGGGGGGGGGGGGTGGGGGGTGGCTACTAAGTTTTTATAAATTCGGGCCTAAAAATTGTGACCCTCCCCAAACCAGGGCTTAAAATATATTGACCTCCCATAAACGTGCGCCCAGAATTTTGTGACCCTCCCCCTATATACTTAATCTAACCTACTACTAACCTACGTAGAATGAAGAATAACCAATACGACGTAGATTATACGGATTTAATGTAGCACAATATTTCGACTAGCCATACTAGTCTTCAGTACTGTTTGTTACATTTAGTACATTGAATCATGTAGATGACGTTTTTAGTGTTGCAGTCCATGTGTGTGGTAATGGTTCTGGTTTCACCCGTAGAAGTAAAAGTATATTGGGTGCAGTTATCAGAAATGTAAGGGCAAGTTAAACAGTTTTGTCCACAACGAAAAGAACCTGGATTGTTGTTGGAAGCAGTGTTGGAGTTATCTGAAGTTAGTTTGGATTTGACTAGCAAATCACGTAGATTGGACGAACGTCAGAAGGCTACAAAAGGGCGTTGGGGGGAAATAGTTTTGCAACGCACGGAGGAATGTAGAAGATCAAAATGTTTCTCAAAGATAGGAAAGATAGATGGAAGTGACGGATTATAGGTGACTATAAAGGGAATACGGTGAGAGGAATTATATTTCTGTTTAGGTTGTAGAGCAAGATTACGAGGGATATCGGCAGCGCGTTTAGTTTGTTTATAGTGAGAAAATCACGGCTGTAACCTCGTTTAAGGAGATAGGAGATGAGTTCAGAGGTACGGTTTTTAAAAGCTTCATTAGTGGAACAAATTCGTCTGAGACGGAGAGCTAAGCTGAAAGGAATGGCTTTTTTAGTATGACTAGGATGACAAGATGAAAAAAGCAGATGCTGATGTTTATCGGTGGGTTTACAATAAAGGTCAGTTTCAATGACTCCATTATTAAGGGATACGGCATTGACATCAGGAAACGGGACATTACTAGAAGAGTGAAAACTGGTAAATTTGATAGTGGGATGAATATTATTAAGTTAATCGATGAAAGTTTTGAGGTTATCCGGACCTTCCGTTCAGACCATAAAAATATCATCGATATCATCTAAGCCAAGAATAAGGAGTCAAAGGGGCTTTGTTCAAAGCATTGGCTTCAAAGTAACCAAGAAAGAGATTAGCAAAGGAAAGTGCCATTTTGGTTCCCATAGCAGTACCATGAATTTGTAGGTAGTTGTTATTATTAAAAGTGAAGTTATTCATGGTAAGAATCATACGGATAAGATCACATAAAGTACTAGTAGGGATAGTTTTATCAGAACGAGTGCTAAGATAATGATAACATGCATTGATACCGTCATTATGGGGAATGTTGGTATAAAGAGAGGACACATCTAAAGTGACAAGAAGAGCATTGTCCGGAAGGTCACGGAGGAGGGAGAGTTTATGAAGGAAATCATTAGTGTCTTTGACATAAGACGGAAGTTTGCTAACTAGAGGTTGAAGGTAGTAATCAACAAATTCCGAAATACGTTCAGTAGGATAGCTGTTGGAAGAAACAATGGGACGACCTGGATTACCTGGTTTGTGAATCTTAGGCAGAATTTAAAAGCGCCCTGGTTTAGTATCGCGTTAAATAAGATATTTACGGGTTTTATCGTCAATGTAATGGCTATGGAACATTCTGTCTATGTATTCGGTTACACGATAGTTCATGCGTCCAGAATATCTAGGCCATAGCTGTAATATTTCCATTAAGGTGGTGGTTAACCCTTCTATTTGGTCAAGAAATTATTTATGGCATATTTTTCGAAAATATATCAATCCTACGTGTTATTTATCGGTCTTTTTAGATATACGCAGGAAGTTGGGGCTTGTAAGTGCAAGTGACACTGGAGTTAGTGAAGCACGTGGTTTCAAGCTGCAAGATGCAACCCTGCTAACTAAAAGTATTAGTGAAGCTGCAATTTGTAGTTCCTGTCGAAAATCTGACAGCAGGTTGCAGCTATTACAGAATAATAGCATGCGAGATGGATTATCAGAGCAGCTCTTCCTACAGTGTGACAAATGTGGCAACAAGACCTCACTAAGCACAAGTAGGAGACTTGGGGGGCAAGGTGGAGGTGCCCATGAGGTGAACAGGAGGTCAGTTCTGGCTTCACACCAGTGGGGCCTTGCAGGTCTTACCAAGTTCTGTGCTGGAATGGACCTACCACCACCTGTTACAAAGAAAGCTTATAATCAGCACCAGATTCAAATTGAAAAGCTGGCAGTTGACAATGCTGAGAAATTAATGTGTGAAGCTGCAGAGAGATTGAAAGCTGTGACAGTAGCCAATAATGTAGAAAAGACACACACTACTTCTGATGGAACTGTCATTGCTGATGTTGCTGTTACAGTAGATGGAACATGGCAGAAGAGAGGACATTCGTCAAAGATAGGAGTCGTCTTTGTCATTTCTGTTGAAACAGGGGAGGTCTTAGACTACGTTGTAAAGTCTCTTGTGTGCCAGGAATGCACAATGCATGAAAGTTGGGACAAAGAGAGTGAACAATACCATTTGTGGAGAGATTCCCATAGTCCTGAATGCCATATAAATCATAAGGGTTCATCTGAAGCAATGGAGGCAACTGGGGCTGTGGAGATTTTCTCTCGAAGTATCAGTAAAAGAGAACTTCGGTATACATTATTTGTTGGCGATGGAGATAGTAGTTGCTATGGTTCTGTAAAGGATGCAATGAAGGATAAGTATCCAGTAGAAAAAGAAGAATGTGTTGGGCATGTGCAAAAGAGAATGGGTTCTGCTTTGAGGAAATTCAAGGCTGATAACAAAGGACAGAAGTTGGCTGATGGTAAACCAGTGGGGGGTAAGGGAAGACTGACAGAAAAAGTTATGGACAAAATGCAGAATTATTATGGGAAAGCCATTAGAAACAATACAGGAAGTCTAGAAAAAATGGAAAGTAGCATATGGGCAATCTATCACCATATGATACAATCTAGTGATATTACTTTGGATGAACAACACAAGTTATGTCCTAAGCACAAAGAGACCTGGTGCAAATTTTGGCAGGACAAAATGAACAAAACAAGCACATATGATGACCAGAAGCGCCTCCCAGAAATATTTAGAACTGAACTGAAAAAAACATTCACTAGACTTACAAATGTTGAGTTGTTAGGACGTTGTCTAAAGGGTCTAACACAAAATCAGAATGAGGCTATAAATGGCCAGCTGTGGCAAAAATGCCCTAAAAATCGCTTTTGCGGAAAGCGTAGGGTAGTAATTGCTGTTTGTGAAACTGTTGGGGTTTTCAACACTGGTGCAGCTAGCAAAGCAGTACTGATGAAATCTTGTGGAGTAGACCCTGGGAGGAATATGATGAAAGCTCTTCGCAAAGAGGACTCAACACGTTTATGCACTGCTGCGTACAAAGTCAGCAAAAAGTATCGTGAGCGCAGGCAAGCACTTAGGGCTAAACGAAAGGCCAAGTCTGACAAAGATTCCTATGGTTCAGGAGCTTTTGGTCTGAGTTCTAAACCTGAAATCAAGTCCAACAAGAAGCTGAAAAGGCCCAAAAAGAAAGTAACACCAACAGTGTCTACTTCAAAGAATATTGAAGTGAAATTTGTACTTCCAGTTGTTGAAGCAGTATATGTTCCACCAAAGAAGGCAAAGATAAATTGAGAACATTAAGTGACACTGCTAAAGTGCATTTTAAATGACTTGGAACTTATTTAGACTGTTGTGTAAGCTAATATAAGGTACATGTAAGTGAAAATACCTTAATTCTTCAAATCTGAATGGTTTTTGTACTAGTAGAACCATACTTGTGACCAATACTCACTTAATAACTGAAAATAATAAAACTTCAACTTTAACCTAAGATATTTCATTTTCATGTATTTTGGACATTAACAGTAATAACGCAATGCCAATTCAATATTTCTTAATGAAATTTTCAGCACATGTTCAGTTCATGAATACCTATGCAATGAGTTATCAGTTTTTGGGTATTGCGTATTTAGCTCACGTTGCCATGGAAACATTGAAGTCCTACCTTAAAATCAACAAAAAAAAGAACTTCATAAAACTAATAATTCATTGCACAGACCCCTTCATAGTTAGTAGTTTCACAAAGTAAGAAGTTGAAATTCAGTAATCATCCCAAGTTATTAGCATTTTCAGAAACACATAATTTATCACAAAGACATGGTTACCATGGCAACAAATCAATTTGTTGATATCAAAACAAGTTGAATCGATTTCTCTAAATAAAAGTTATGTCTCTACCAATTTGAGGACTGATCTGATTAATAACAATAGAATGACACCATTTAACATTTTTATGCTGAATAAGGGTTAACCATTCGGAGTGACATTGGTCAATTATGGAATCCAAAAATGTAAAATAATCCTTTACCTCATGACTTTACTGTCACTCCGAATCTGAAGTAATCTTAATGGAACTATTACAGCTATGGCCTAGATATTCTGGACGCATGAACTAGACATGCAACATACATTCTGATGAAATTTTCGTGAAGATTGTCGTTCCAGAAGCAAAGTAAGACTTCTTGGAAATTGATTTTAAGGCAAAAATGGCCCCCAAAACTGTGATGATCCATATAATGCCAGTTTGTTTATAATTTAAGCACACTCAATAATTGCTCATTTGTCTTGATATTGCACAGAAAGTGAACTCAGGTATTCCGCGTCGTTTCTGTGCATCGAAACCATCCATCAAAACAACAGGGAAGATATTGGCTTTTCAAATCTGTGAGGTACATACAGGATAATTATATACAGATTCAGACGGGAAAAGTGTGCATGCGTGTGCATGTGTGTGCTTGTGTTACGTTACCAAACTTTAAGACTTTAAGACAGGAATCATTTCACAGAATGTTCCATTTTTTTTACAGCAGAGAATTGTGTTATTAAACATGTAGAAATAAAAACATGGTGCCATTTGGAAAATTATTTAATGTCCAAAGGGCATAACTAAGAAATGCATATCTACGGCATGGAAACGAGGCTAAAATTATGTGAACCGAGTGCAAAGACTGTACGAAAAGTTAGTTAGATAAAACCTTTATTTTCTGGCAAAATAATCTCACGAACTCTAACACGATAGCCTTGTGACCAAATGACATACATAATATATGAAGCTATAGAAGTTATTATCGACTACATAAGAGTCAATACATCGAACTACTATGACGCACTTTGGTGACAAGACGTAGTGAACGTTTCTACTTTCGACACATCTTCGCTAAACTGTACGAACGGCTCCAAGAATAAATCCCTAATGTCGAAAATAACCGGGGGATCCGAAAGAGGATAGTCTTGTGACCAAGTGCCATTCATATGAAGCTCTAGAAGTAACTATCAAATGCAAAAGAGCACGTAGAGCGCGTAGAGCAAACTCATATGAGCGCGAAGAGCAAACTCATATGCCCGCGCTTAACTATACACCGTCAAACCTAGCCTGATTTTCAGACTGTCGAGGTCGTCCGTTCACTTCCTCCCACCTCCCAGTCTGATGGACTTCGGCATAAACCGTGTTCTGGCCATTGTTTCATTTCGACCAATCAGAGCGAAGGTTTTATTTTTAGAGAACTGAGGTATGCGTGGAATGTCTAGTGCAGCCTGCATGAGGGTGAAGCCAAATGGCGGACGATACAAACGGACTTGATATGGCTTTGGAGAAAGCGTGCGAAACTTTCGACATTTCTGAATTATTTCCCGAACAGAGAAAGGCATTATTATACTTCGTTTCCCGGAAGGAACTTTGCTACCACAGCTGCACCTATAAAGCGATGACCAGGTAGAGAATCGAGAAAGGAGAAATTATACCTTCGCTCTGATTGGACGAAATTAAATGACGTCAGGAACACGATTTATGCCGAAGTCCATCAGACTGGGAGGTGGGAGGAAGTGAGCGGACGACCTCGACAGTCTGAAAATCAGGCTACGTCAAACCAAGCTACACTACGGTGTCCAAACTGCATGAAATCTCCCGTTTGAAAATTTCTGTTGAACAATACACCATAGCAGGTTATCAATCCATATGTTTCAAGGTGTACACAATATTTTCCAGTACATGAGTCAATAGAATGTACGCACTCCTCGAGTTTACGGCTGTTCGATTCTCCTGGCTCTAACTGAATAGACTCTCTTTATCTCTTTTATATTTTATTTATGATTTCGCAATTTCGCAATTTCGCAACGTTTCGCAAAATACAGTAAGCCCAGGCGACTTCCCAAGCGATCACCCGTCCAGCTTTCAACTCGGTCGCCAGCGGCTCTATTTCCCCCTAAATCATCAACATCCGGCAATAAATTTAAACAGAAAGACACATTACTATGTTCTGAAGAATCTGATGCAGATTTTAGGTCGTTATTTACTAAACCACAGCAAAATTCGCAGTGTGAGTTTGTAGACAATATAAGAAGAAATGTATGGGTTCGAAACAACTTGAGAACGATGCGTTAATTGTATGACGTCACATACGCTAAAAAATGACTAGGCATTCCTCGCCCACGGGAACGGATTCGCGTAATGGCGGACGTGATTTTGACGGTAAATTCTCTTTAAAATGTGTGGTCTAATTGGCTCCTTTGCAAACTTTTTTCACTGATTTGGATATTTCTGCCACTGTTTGTTCTTATGGAATACAAAAAAGTGGTAAAAGAAATGGTCAAATTTCGTCGTAGTGGCACTTTAAGGCGTTGGGTAAATTGTTTCATCGATTCGTGAGGCAGCCCTGAACTTGAAGCTTTTTCTCATATGTTCAGATTTTGGCAGAAGCAATACTTCTTTGGTTTGACAGCCTCTAGTATAATGATTGCTTTCGGCAGCTGTATTAAATGTGAACTGAGATAATGAGGTGCATGACAGTCCATTCATGATTTTATACATTATGAATTATTTCGTGTTTCAAACGTCTTTTGGTCAAATTGTCCAATTTCAGGGACTTTAAGATCTTCTGTGATGGCGAATTTCATAATTTGATTGAGTAATAACCCTTGCTGCATTGTTTTGCAGCCTTTGCAGACGATCTAAGTCACCTTTATTTGCATTACCCCAGATCACATCACAGTAGCCGAATAAAGGCAAGATTAATGATTTGTGTATTGTTATATTTTAGGTTCTAATAGGCATATGAATTCATTTGTAGGGAAGTGATAATTCTTGAAGATTTTAACTGATATTTCAATAGATTTGTAATATACTTTTGTAATTTTACACTTTTGTACAGTTGTTAATCCATTGTGTGTTTAAAAAAAAGATGGATCATTAATTGTATTATCATTTATTATTATTATTATGATTATTGCCGTATTGATTAGGAAGGACGTGGAACTTGATTTGAAATTGCCAGCAGTCAATATCGCTTTTCGCGCGCTCTGATTGGCTACTAAAACAGTGAATATGATTTTATAATCACCTCCGAGCGAAGCAGCGATCACATCCCCTATCCAGTGAATAAGTATTAACCAAACTAGGTTATTTTATATTGGATACATCCCCTGTACAGTGGATAAGTATTATCCAAACAAGGTTATTTTATATTGGATACATCCCCTATCCAGTAGATAAGTTAATTAACCAAACTAGGTTATGCGTTGTACGTACACCTCGAGCTCAGTCGGGAAAACGTGCAGATAAATACATAAATACAATATATATATAAATATTCTATTTGTTATAGCAGGCTGATTATTACGTACAGCTGATGTGGACCTGCTTTTACTCCTCGCACGCTCCTCCCTAGTACATTACCTGTTTAGCATGTATAAAAATGCTTCCGCTTCAGTCTTTCATAGATTACAGATACTAGTTGGCAATGTATCGAACTGTCATTTATTGTCTATTGATTCGCAAGGCAGAAACAAGATGTACACGTTCACTATCCACAGTAACACAAATACAATATACAAGTTTTAAGCAGAGAGCGTATTACAGTACAAGTCATGACATTGTCTCTCGCAATTACAGGATATACGCTACTCTTTTTATAGACAAGTTCAACTTCCCTTCTTCCCTTTTCACTTCGCTTAAACTACTTTCGGAAGGGAAGTCAAGCTGATGTGTTTATTTATAATTCTACATTTCATTTTACCTTCCTTGATATGTATTTTCGGTTATATTACATTTCTTTGAAACAGAACGGAATAATAGAATATATCCCAACCGTGATGCTTAGAGGCCGTTTGCTTTGTTTTGTTTATTTCCACTTCTTGTAATTTTTATCCACACGCCCCTTGTGAAAATCAACAACAGTTGACGGGGCAAGCGTGTCTAAATAAAGTTGTACTACTACTACTTCGTAACATATCAAACTAAACAGGAAAACTACAAAATAAATGTTCTTAAAACAGATTCGAATTGAAACTGTCATACAAAACAACAGGATTACAGTGATTTTTTAAAATATCGGAAGACAACTCGATCGTACAAAACCAACTTTTCGACTCTGAGAAAATAGCGACCATAGTGCGCAAAGCATGATGGTTCGTTGGTCTGTATTCTTTAGCACTCATACTGTCTCTTTTGCTTAATTTGAAATTGGATTTTGTGCAAGCTTCCATGCATGTTCTTCATAAAATATTGTCTGTGAGTCTGTGTTCTTGATGATGAAAATTGAGTCACTCTCAAGTGAAAGTATCTCATATGAAAACGACTCAAATCTCATGAGATTTATCCTATGAAACTAAACTAGAGATATAATGCTTCATTGTCGCGTCGGTTTTATGAGCAACCCCATTTGTGTTCAGAAAAAGAAAAGATAATACAAATGATAATACAGTTCAAAACGTGTTATCATCTGATGGTGCGTTCGATTGACCATATTACAGAATAAGAATAGATGGAATAGTCTCTGGAAATCACTCTTTCAGGTACATTTTCTACCGTAAGGTACAAACGCTTACTAACATATGGTATTCAGTTGTATTTAGTATTCTAGTGACTAAAACATCCCGATATAAGCGTCGAGTTCTAGTGTTCGTTAGTGTGTAATCTTATTCCGGTCAATTCAAAAGATGCTTCAATCAGTATATGCAATGGGTAGTGGTATACATGTTCAGCAGCTAGAGTACTACCAATCATACATATATATATAAATATTATATTGTTTTATTTAAATGATTGAACCAGAGAGCCTGTATACCAACAATTACAAGTCATAACATAGGTTATCAATTTCACAAACAAGTTATTTACCGGCCGCAATAAATTTAGCTTCCTAGCTCTCTTCCTGTCTTTCAGTCTGTATTGTTTTATCGGTATTGGCGTAAACTAGTACTTTCAGAAGGAAAGTTAAAGTGAAGTTGTGTTTCGATCTATTTATAATTTTAAGATCATTTTGCTTTCCAAGGGCGGTCGGTCGGTAGGATTTGTTATACTGAGTTTGGTGGAAGCTAATCAGTGCTGGGTCTGCAAACGTTTTTGGGCGTGTGGTTTAAATAAATCTGGCTTAAGAAAGTGTGGAATCACTTTGATTTGTTAAAAATATGTTTTAATTACTCGCAGGTCAGGACGCACACAAACAGTCTGTTTGATAAGATTTCCTTTTTTGCAGCGTATAGTGAAGCACATGTATTTCTCGAAAAATCCCATTGGACCACGTTATCGGAGGCAGCCTCTGTAGGTAATCCCTGCCTAATTTATTTTCATTATTATTATCCTTCTTTTTATTATCCTTTTTATTATCCTTTTTCGTTCGTGTTATTTTAGGCGAAATCTGTAAATAATCTATCGAAATATTCATCCATTGGCAGAACATTTGTTTAAAAATATATATATATATATATATAACAAATTGAAACAGTTCCAGATTTGTTGTCATCTTACAAAAGATACTTAAATCTGTGTATGCTTCTTTATATTTCTCTTAAAATAAAATAATACTAAAAAGTAATACAATGTATTTACCTGGGTAAACCTGTCAGCAGAGATGCTATCAGTGGGTGGCCATATATTATCTCCAATTGGAGAGAATTATGTAACTATTAAGACAGAACTAGTGCAGTGAAAATATGGAATAGTTTAGACTTGATCTTAAGGATGCAACGCAATTCAATCAAGACTTTTAAAAAGGCAATCAAGCGAAAGCTTCTCGGTGATTTCTATGCAGATAGTTAATACTACATGTATCAACAGTTTCAAACTGCTGTTGAACATTTCATTCAATTATTATTATTATTGGTATTAAACGTATATTGATTTTTTTAGATTTTAAAATAGATTTTAGATGTATTGTCATATTATGATCAACGTAATTAGATGCTGAAAAGCCCTAGGAAAGTGGTTAACACTTTGACAATTTGGTTTCGTGGTCCTTCTGTAACAAACATTAATTATATGTTCTAATTTTTCTTGTCTCTCATGAACATTAGGACATCTCATACTAAGGTATTGGTTGATCTCTTATAATATGTGTAATGTAATATGTATTCATCATTCTCGTCCTTGAGTCATACAAGGCGTACCTTTTTTTCCAGTTTTAATCTTTATTTCAACAAATACGATCTTAAAGGGGCCGTCTCACCCACAGTGCTTCGCGTGCTTTGTTGTTGTTTATTTCCGGGACTTTGACCCCTTGTTCACGGCGGGAACCTCACGAACTGAGCGTATATTTCTGTATGTTGGTGACATGATAATTTTGCCTTGAACATGGATGACCTTGATGAAACTAATAGTACCTTACAAATCAAAGTGTTATACAGCAGTATTTGGCTGCACTATAATATTTACCGCTCACCCGTCGCTTCCCTTCAGTGCTATAACAGAGAACACTCTCTCCGGGTAATACTAATAATTATGAAAGCGAGAGCCGGGTTTCTCTCCTCCGTTTTATTTTTACTTGCAGGGATATATATATATATATATATATATCTGCTAGCAGGCAATCTCCAATCTCGTTGCTGGCAGTAGCAGAGAACCAGTTCAAGAGAGAACAGTGAACGAATTACAGCTCGCTTCAATAGAAAATTATTATCTCGGCGGCTCTGTTGTCAAATTTCGTGCGAGTATAAACTTTGATCCGAAAATCTCGGCGAAATCACTGCGTGAAAGCCCTTCGAAACCAGAGAGAGAGAGAGTTAAATGCCGAAGCCCGGCCTCAAAATGATTTTAGGAAATTGCTGTTCTTTTCGGGTCTCGTTGCCTATTATAGTTTGTTGACTATTACCGCTCACCCGTCGCTTTAGTGTGTCGCTTCCGTACTATCTCAGTGCTATAAACAGAGACACTCTTTCCAGGTAATACTAATAATTGATTAAAGCGAGAGGTTTCTCTCCTCAATTTTATTTTTCCCTGCAGAGAGAGAGAGAGAGAGATCGATCGAGAGAGAGAGAGATCTACTAGCAGGCAATCTCGTTGATGGCAGTAGCAGACTAACCAGTTCAAGAGCTCGCTTGAATGGTAAATTATTATCTCGGCGGCTTTGTTTGTCAAATTTCGTGCGAGTATAAACTTTGACACGGTGAATCCGAAAATCTCGGCGAAATCACTGTCTAAAAGTCCATCGAAACCAGAGAGAGACCTGTTTCCACAAGTTAAACGCCAAAGCCCTGAAAATTATTTTAGGAAACTGCTCAGTTCTTTTCGGGTCGACCAAGCAGAGTTTGTTGCCATATGGTCGCGTAAGCCAGCCACGGTGTCAGTTCAACAACCCATTAATCGGCTCAAAGATAGTAGATACTCCAACTAAGCGCTAATATATCTTTAAATATAAAGATTAATGGTCAGGATAGCTTCTCCATGTTGTAGGTGGAAATCCTGGACACAAACGGACAATTGTTTCCTTTTGTTGAGGACGAACGAGACTCGGGCATCCATCAGAGAACTACGGCCACCTGAAATAAAACTAAAATTTACAAGACCAAATAATTTAAAAGACTTAAATCAGAGGCTCAACAGGAAGAGCAATAAAAAAGGTTCAACCTAGTGTGATTTTTTTTATGATAGCTGGAAAGATGGCAGAGATGTAGAAAAGATTAAGACCACTGCCATAAAACTCTGGATTTCGATGGCATCGAAAATGGCCGCTATGCTATGTGAGCACGCTAAGCACTGTGGGTGAGACGGCCCCTTTAAGAAACATTTTTTTTTTTAAAGTACACGATAAGCGAGATTTTGAGTAGTTCTTTTCTTTCATTTTATTAACGATAATAATTCAGCCATACGTGGTTCAGATATCTGCTATTGCAATGCGTAGACGATTTTACATACAGGAAAAAAAACCTGTTTACATCTATACTAGCTTTTTTTATGTGTTTCTAAGCAAATTAAAAAACGGTAATTTCAACCATATCAAGTAAAAACGGCTTTAAAGTAATGTTACATTAAGTCGAACTGAATGTTGGAGAGCAAAATAAGAGTTGAATCTATTATATATTAGGCCATCCCAATTTAATTTCGTTTACCATCGCCCTATAGTCTCGTGATGGTGGGTCGGTCGGGCCAAAACAAAGAATGGACGGTAGGGGGTCTGGAACCAAGTAAAGCCTGGTTACTAAGCCAGCTTGAAGACTCGCGTAAAAAAATTCATGTATAATTTCTAGACTGATTTTTCTTCTACGTACTAGTTGTGGATTGACAATTTGCATGATAAAAGTAGGAAATTAGAACGTTGTAGTTATGAAAGTATCCTTCTAAACCAATCTTTCTTTCTTTTACTTTTTTCTGAAAAATTGGGTCGGTCGGGCGATGGTAAACGAAACATCTTATTGCAATGGCCTTAACTTCAAATGCTGATTGGAATATTTTTTTACATTCAGTAATTGCATTTTTTTGTGAAGTACTGATGATCTCGAAAGTATATACGTACATCATTCTGGCCTTAAGATATGAATAATAACGTCTGAAACAGTAATAAAGGAAAAGTTGAATAACAGTTTCTAGATAGATATATATGTATTTATAGAAAACTCTTTAAACATTCATTATTAGCCATTTAAGTTACCAACTTAAATTCCATTACATAAATAAATGTGTTGATTTCTCCATAGTGACAATATCATTGTTACGCCAGGATATGTGATATTTTTAGGATTGCCGTCAACATAGTGGAGATCGCTTGGTCAACGTCAGTCGAGACGAGAGATTACTGAGTGTCTGGGTACATAACCTTCATGGCGTTTTTCTGAATTGTTCACTTATTTTCCTGACATATAATAATCGATTTTCTCTAAGATGTTCTCATAATATTGCCCTTCGTGCATTATTAAGTTCGACCTTGGTTTAGTTACATTTCAAAGCCCGATAGTAGGGTTCGTGGGGTAAATTATCTAGTAACGACTTAACCCTGAAATAGAGTCATATTTCCGGCACCATGAGCAGCCTGGAAATCAAGCGATACTCGAGTCATCTTAATAAAACCTGATAGAAGCTTATTGATGATATAAGTTATACTGCAACAGGTGTTGCTACAGGTATCATAGGCCCAGTGTGGTAGTCGTTGCCTTTTCCTTTGATGTTCTGATACAGACACTCGGATAAGTTGATGTAATCCTGAAATAAAAAGATACAGAATGAGCACTGGTTTGATCAGAATATCTTAAAAAATCATAAAATCATAAAAAAACGTTTTGGTATTGGAGGACTCTAAAACTAGCTTTTCTATTGGAGCGTCGACTGGTGTCTAGCGGTGACGTTAACTTGCGGTGAGAGCACATGATTACGGTTCAGTGCTCTCGAAAGGTGTGTTAGCGAAGTTGAGGATTTTCCAAGGCAGCGTATTAACGCCTATTTTGTGGGTAAAAAAGGAAACACGTATCCTTTGGAATTGTTGCTCCCCTTGAAGTGGAGAAAAGACAAGGAACTCGCCTCTTGGAACGGCAAAGGTCACACTAACTTGTTGAAATGCTTAGTTATTTTACATTTATAATCTTGTTGCTGTTTATGCGAGTGAGACATTGAACTATCATCTCTGGCAAACAGAATTGAAAATGAAGCTGTGTGATTTATTTGATAAACCTGAAGGCAGCATGGGACCTGCGAGTTAACGCCTTTATCATGTTCGAGAAGACATGGATTAAGGTCTAACCATTTGCAGTGCAAGAATGAGATTTCTACACAAAGGCAGCACTTTGTACTCAGTTATTTTGTTACCCCGAGAGTGAGTTTTGGTTTTAACTCTCGACCTTCACGTCAGACATTTCAAAACTACAACATGTATTTACTGCAGAAACGTTCAAAATCACCTTCAAAAACTCATTAATAATTCATGAGAAAAAACAAACCATAAATGTTTAATGAGTATTTCTAAATCTGATATATATATTGTCTCATTTACATAAAATATATTTTCTCGTCCGAAATAGGTCGTGTCGCCAAAATAACTGAATTACATGACTCTATGCATCGTCGTTTGTGAAGCCGTTCCAAAAACTCGTAGCAGTGTTTTATCAGATCTACAAACACTCGGGTTGCGCCCTCGTGTTGGTAAATCTAATACAATACTGGTGCTCGTTTTTGAAACAGTACATCTCTTTCACAATAATAAATTTATCCTACCTTCGATTGCACTGATTCGAGTGTCTTCAGGATTTTCTGTAGATGCGAGAACGTTGGTCGATCCTCAGGTTCAGTCTTCCAACAGCTTGCCATCACTTCATACCTAGAAATAAAATGATTAAAACCTATGCGACGAAATATACCTAGAATAACATAACAACATAATCAAACTCGTCCATATATATGTATAGATGCACTTAGTGAAAGGCCCGAGTTTCGTTTCCCCGAGATCTTCGATGTTCCCCGCGCCACAAATTCAAGAGGCATATGCAAGTCCAAAAGTTAAGCTCCTGTTTCCCTAGCGAGTTATGTCGTTTTGTTTCCATAGGGAATTATGATGTTTTGAGGCCTGTGTTATAAGTATAAAACACTGTTGAAATAGGTAAAATACTCTTAATTAGATGCATGAACACGAGGAACGAAACCTAGGTTAAATTATGATAGAAAGATGTGGGTATCAAAGTAATATTTATTTAATGTATATGGTGATTTCGTGGTACTTACAGAGTTGCGTCCACGTGTCCAGGGCGTGGCATGCGATACCCAGTCCCCAGGTGGTCTGGAATGTCCTTTCCAGCAATTCCAGCATAGGGTTCGGTACCTGCACAAGAAAGTAACAAATAGAATCCACGATGATATAATTAAATAATGGTAATATGTTCAGTAATTTTCTTCACAGCTATTCCCCCAAAAAGATCTTTTTTACGTAACAGCCGAGTCATTTCAAACTGGGTCAGCTTCGTCAGTCCTTAACACAATTTATACACCATACACAGTAAGCTTCATCAGACCGACAGAAAGGATGGAAAATGGACTCACCGATGGTGCAAATTTCATACAACACAACTCCAAAGCTCCAACTGTAAAAGAAATAAGATAAAATAAAATACAACAATCGTTAATTATCCTCTTTCCTCAGAAGTGTGCACATACTTCAAAAGGACCCTCGGCGGGAACATCAGTGGTTCTATACAGTGTGCACCGTCGAAATATAGATTTGAATGACTGTATATGTTGTGAGAAGCCTGTATTTGATTGTATATGCCTTGGGTAGCATTCTTTAACGTTGAAATAATACTTTAGTTATGGTGTAGGATCTTCATATGGACCTTTCCACAAATTATATACACATTTAATACCATTAAGGTATATATATGTTTAATATTTGTGATCATTCATGGAAGAATAATTGAACAAAATAAAAACTTAAAACTATTGTGTTATCCTGAATTGTCTTATTTTATGCATTAATATCACATTGAAACGAAAGTACTCACACATCACTTTGTGTAGTGTATTCTCCACTTCCAATCAGTGCCTCGATGGCTGTCCATTTAACAGGCAGCCGACCCTAGTATGCAAATTTATAATTAGCTACTAATCGAGAGACGTCCTGTTACTACATGTAGTTGCACGTTACATTTGGATAGCTTGCCAGCTTGTTTTGTTTCAAGAATGCTTTGTTTATCGATTCTTTCAGACAGGGTACAAAATAGGTATAACATTAGTACCTCAGTTGTTCGTATGTAGATGTCATCATTGCTCACGTCCTTTGCCATGCCGAAGTCAGTAACTTTGCACACCTCGCCTTCTCCTACTAAAACATTACGGGCCGCGAGGTCACGGTGAATAATCTGATAGATAATTATTAAGAATTTAAAGTTAGAGGTATACTTAGACAGTTGCTTTTCTCTACAAAATGAACAAAGGGAAATATAAGTCTTAATTTGACAAGAGGATACCTTTTCTGAGGATAAGTATTCCATACCGTCAGCGACCTGCCAGGCAAACCGAAGCAATTGTTGGGAGGAGAGCGTAGTCTTTGGCTTGATCTCGGGATCAGAATAATAGTCATCTTCTTCTCCACGACTCTTACGTAGGTACCCAAGAAGATCCCCATATGGCACGTATTCAATGATCACCAATGGACGGCCTATGGACAAGGGAACAGTTTGTCTTGAAATGATTGATTAAAGGAAACCCTCTGGACCCACTAAAGTTAGCAAAAAGTTCCGAGTTCATAGGATTACACCAGTGTTACGTACAATACCATAATTGGGCAATTGGGCACTTATTCTCTGTGGAAACAACGCTATTATATAAATAACGATTATTATTTATTTATTTATTTATGACATTCGGACACAAGGTCACGGGAGATGTAACAATAGGACTCGAAATCCCTTACAAGGTTTGCCTCCACGCGAACACCGGTCAATGATGGCGGAAAACGTAGCAACGTATATGAACATATATGATATATATGAAGAGTAATATAGACAAAGAATGAACGGAAACGATAAGGGATAAAGAAGCTACAATACAATCTATTCAATCTATTAGAGCGTGAAACCTAGAAAAGCTATTAATATATAACTTCCAGTGATAAAAGAAAAAAAAGCAAGCACATATCAAAGCATTAGAGCAGCAGCTTAACATTTACAGACGGATGATGAGTTAGGACGACGACAAAGCGGACAGATAATGCACCAGGTTCGAATGTTGTCGACGTCAAAAGTGGATAAAAGTCTGTTGGAGAGTAAAGTTTTAAGACGAGTCTTAAAGGCAGCAGTACATTCTGAAGCACGGACAGTTAGAGGTAGGGACTGTCCTCCCACTCTACCATGTATCAGCTATGCCTAGTGTTACTGTGCCTACCTTCATCTTCACCACACCGTAGTACATTGATCACGTGCAGGCTCTCCCTCCCCTCCTCCCACTCTGCCATGCATGAGATATGCCTAGTGTTACTGTGCCTACCTTCATCTTCACCACACCGTAGTACATTGATGACGCACAGGCTCTCCCTCCCCCTCCTCCCGCTCTACCATGCATGAGCTATGCCTAGTGTTACGGTGCCTACCTTCATCTTCACCACACCGTAGTACATTGATGACACACAGGCTCTCCCTCCCTTCCTCCTGTTCCACCATGCATGAGCTATGCCTAGTGTTACTGTGCCTACCTTCATCTTCACCATGCCGTAGTACATTGATCACGTACAGGCTCTCCCTCCCCCTCCTCCCGCTCTACCATGCATGAGCTATATATATGCCTAGTATTACTGTGCCTACCTTCATCTTCACCACATCCTAGTAGCTTGATGACGTGCGGGTGAGGCTTCAGTGTCTTCAGGAGCTCGAACTCCTTCATGAGGTCTTTAATCTCATCGTCTGTCGCATCAGCTGTAATGATTAAATTTATTATTCAGTATTACTCTTTTGCCGTTATTGCTGTCGAGATAAAAGAACGCAACTTTGGTTAATCATCCCGGGGGGGGGGGGGGGGGGGGGGTATGTATGTGAGGCCAAGAGGCTCAAACCCTGACCCTGTTTGACCCAATCCGAGCTCCAAAACCCTGATTGCCCCCTTTTGGGAAAAAAAACCCTTGATTGCCCCTTCTTTAAATTGTCGGATATATATCCCGGCCGGTATACCGCGTACCGGGATTGCATGCAAAATACGGAACATTTCAAGTGGGGACGTGGCATTGGGTAAACAAATCAGCAGATGAAGTACATAGATAAGTACTGAAGTACGAATTAGCGGCGTCACGATGTGTGGGAACCTCAGTGCTTGCATGTGGGCAGGCGATCAAAATGCGGCAACAGAATGTCTTTTTTTAACATAGTAGCTAAACAAAACTGAACCCTAACTGCCTAAAAAATACTGAACCCCGACCCTGACTGCACCCAAATTATACTCAAATCCTGACCCTGATCTGCCCAAATCAGGTCAAAACCATAACCCTACCTGCCCAAACTGAGCTCAAAACCCTGACCCACCCGGGCGGTACATACATATAGGCGTGTAAACATTACACTAATGCGAAAGCGTTTGAATGCTTATGTTGAATTGTTCGAACGAGGGCAAGTGACGTTCTAACGTTTAGGGAAAGTTGTTCGAACGTTCAGGGCAATCCGTTCGAGTTTTAAATCAGACCGGCCGTTTGAACGCTTTCATCAAGCCGTTCGATGCTTTTGCTAGGAGAGAGAGGTACCTTTCGTTAAATAATTAAGGAACGTAATTTCCCGTGTGTGGTCACATTTGCTGATGAATATTGCTTCAAAATTAGCCATAGGAGTACCTGCTCGAATGGTCGATACCTGATTGAACTCCAGCTCTACTGACAGAGCAGTTCTTGTTGTCTTAGGGTGCGTTTGATTGACTGTATTCCGGAATAAGATCAGAATAGATGGAATAAGCTCTTGAAATCACTGGTTCAGGCACATTTTGTACCGTAAGCTACAAACACTTGCTGTCATATGATATTCACGACACATTTAGCATTCCAGTGGCTAAAATATCCCGGTATAAGCGATTTGTAGTGATCATTCTGCGTATTCTCATTCTGGAATACGGTCAATCGAACGCACCCTTAGGGTGATAAGAGTTGGGCCATTATATTGTTGGGGTATCCAATAACAATCTAGCTTTTGAGAGCTGCTGATCAACACAAAAAACGTTCACCATTTACACCAGAGGATTTAGTGCTGGCTCACCGTATGGACTTTTGATGGCAACCAGATTCCACCCAGGTCTATTAGTACCAAGGCCATGTACGCGTCCTTTGTAGACCAAACCAAAGACACCGTTTCCAATGACCTTCAGGATACAGATTTTCTCTCGAGGAATCTTCCATTGAGGGTCCATTTGATAGCAAGGACTACCAACCATGGATTGCTTACGGGTGAGGGACGATGTTCCCAAGCTGCTTAATAGTTTGCCGTTAGCTGATGGGCCTTCCCAGAAGTCACCCTCCATATGACCACTAATACTAATAATGATGAGATCAATAATAACTATAACAATAGTGATAATTATAATCATGATTGATGACGCCATATATATCGTGCTTTGTGCTAGGAGAGGGGGAGGTCTCCCTCTGAGAGGTCTCCCTCCATATAATACTAATACTGATGAGGTCAATAAGAACTATAACAATAGTGATGATAATAATTATAATCATGATTGATGACGCTATATATATCGTACTTTGTGCTAGGAGAGGGGGAGGTCTCCCTCTGAGAGGTCTCCCTCCATATAATACTAATACTGATGAGGTCAATAAGAACTATAACAATAGTGATGATAATAATCATGATGACACGCCATATATATATACAGCCGCATGCAAAAATTCTGACCCCCCTCCCCCCCCCATGAAAATTATGTACTTATATCGATTGCATCATGGGTAATCCCAAAATGTGCTTTTCAGACATTTTTTTAACAAAATATTTTTGGATCATATGGGTCCATCAGTTGAAGAAAACAAGTGTTATTTTCAGTTTTTGGTGTACTAATTTATTCCATGCGTTTGCCACTGGGTCCGGTCGACAGAAACGCTGCTATGACTTCAAGGAACTCACTATATTTGAATTTCTATTCTCTTTCGCTGCGCTCAGCCGAATAAAAAAAACATTTCTATTAGAAACAGCACAATGAGACAGCTGGAGGGAGTCGCCCATTTATTGGCTAAGGTAGCTAGAATAAGTAACCACAATTGATGTCATGAATACATTAAGGGTGCGTTCGATTGACCGTAATTCCGGAATACGAATACACAGAATTATAACTACAAATCGCTTATATCGGGAATTTTTAGTCACTGGAACACTAAATGTACCCTGAATATCACATTTCAGTAAACGTTAGAAGCTTATAGTGCAAAATGTACCTGAACCAGTGATTTCCAGAGATTATTACATCTATTCTTATTCCGGAATACGGTCAATCGAACGCGCCCAAATAAGCAATGTAAATTGAAATCTCAAAAAAAGGTCAAAACGAAGGCTGGTTGCAACGTCAAGTGGTGTGATTTGCTTCATCTGATTGGACAAAATGTCATTAATTATTCATGACTTTTTGAACTTAATTTAAAGTACTCTCCTCTTTTGATAGATACATACCTTACTTGCTTATTTGTCCAGTTTTCTGTGTGATTAAAGAGTATTTGATTTATAAATATTTGAAACAACGGTTTAAATATAATTAATATCAAGAGTCCATAACCAAGAGCGTCCATATCTACTATATAGATGCTACGGCGTTTTCACAAGTTGGGCTATTTTTAGATTATTTTTGCCACCAATTAGTGGGTTACACCATGGTTACACCAGTGGCGGAACGAAAGATGCCTTATTACCTTCTTTTGTTATACCAAAAACACGTCTGCTACGCTTTTGTGATTGTATTCCCTTAGGAATGATTGCAACCCAAGAATACCGGGAAACCGTTCTAAAATTAACCTAACTTGTGAAAATGCCGTAGCATCTATATAGTAGATATGGACGCTCTTGGTTATGGACTCTTGATATTAATTATATTTAAACCGTAGTATGGGAGATTCTCGCTCTTGGTTATGGGCTCTTATGATCTTGTTAATATACATATTAAATATATTAACGAAAAAGTGAACCGAAAAAGTAACTTAACAGTAAGATATTTTTTTTAGCTATCGGATATTGATTTATTGCTTGGGAAGCACAGCCTCGACAGATTTCTTGTTTTCCAATGTTTTGTCGCCGTGGTCTGAAGTACGCCGAAGGATGTTTGATATTACTTCTCAAATTATTGTAATTATTAAATTGTATTAAGGTTACCGGATACCTTCAGGGTGCGTTTCCAGTCTAAATTATGTAGCGCCTCGAGAAAACATTGTAGATAAATCATTCATGTATCATTTTAAAGCTTATAAAATTGGCTACAAGAAAATCTCGAATTTTCCGCCATCCCGTTTCTCCAATCTAGTGAGATGGCTTTCAGAAGTTCCGACTCCAAAAATATTTTAAAGTTTAAAAATCTGTTTGCTTTGTCGTATTTCAGAGGAATCGTATTACAAAACAGTGTCGGGGAATTTCAAAATTCGATTTAGTTCAAAAGTTATCATGCTTTCCGTGAAAAGGCGAAAAATAATCAGAGTAGATATGCGGGATACATCGCCAAGAGCTCTCATTTTAGAATTTCCCAATTCCCCGATATGGTTTTGCAGCTGAGATATCAATTGACATTTTGTGAAAATTTTGCACAAATGGAATAAATTCCTCTTGAGTGGGAGCTTTTTTAAAACTCTATTTTGATTGAAAATCGAAAGCGAGAAAATAGCACTTCAAAAAATCTAGCCGTCTGTCGTTGGTGAATCTGAAGCCCCGCCTCTCCAACAATTCGCAAGCTCTTGGCCAATCATTTCTCATCACAGTTCAACTATCTGTCAAGATTTCCCGCCAATGTTGATTTCCGATCAAAGCAACGCGCCGCATCGAGAACATTTTTATTTTATTTTGTGTGACTTGAAAAATGGTAGCGGTAAGAGTCAGCTGGTTTCCCAGGCTAGAAAAATGGGAAAGACAAAAAGACCTCGAGGGGCAAAGCCAAGGTGAACACCTATAGAGATCACGCCTTGAATGCCAGCATAGTTAGTAGAGGAGACAGCGATTTGCAGGCGTCTGAAACAGCACGGCAATAGCGAGATCGTGGTCCATCTAAGCTTTCTTGGAAACAAATATTCTCTCGGCTGGCTCTTATCAATTCTACTTTATGTTCAGATGTGGACCACTCGGCACTCTGTCTGAAAGTGAAAATACGAACGCTTGTCGGGTTTTGCGAGGACTCCTATTTCGCTTTGTAATTGTATTGTTTGGCCTCGTTTTGCTTTTCTTTTTTCTTTGTTTTTCAAGCTTAGGGTTAAGGCATCCTGCTTGCTTTTTGTAAGATATAAGGCCAACATCCGATGGAATTGTAGAATCGTGTGTGGAAAAACGTTTCTCAATAAACGTAAACTGAATTTAATATGTGCCGATTTCCCACACCGTCGTTACGGGCGAGTGAGCACTTGTCATGTGTTTATTGATCTGCTGTCAATCAAAAATAACCTTTTACTTCCGGTTAAAAACTTCCTTTTGGTATTTCTCCGTCAATATTAACTTTTTTGAACGGAGTTTTTGGTATATGAGACACTACTACTAAAACCACATTTCTGTGTGAAAAAATGTTTTCTTCATCTTTTTCGTTTTGAAGGTATCCGGTAACCTTAAGAACCGTTGTAGTTTAGACACATTTTTCAATTGTTCTTTTAACAATAACGCTCTCACTTTACTCAGTCCCTTACCTTTACTCTGCTTTCTCTTGACATTGCATCGGTGCAGAACCACGGCGATGATAATAAGCACCACACAAAGGCCACAGAGGCCAGCGTACAGAGCTATCTTGTCAACAGAAATGCTATCTCGCTTGTCTTGGCTTTTTGCTGTAAATAAAAGGTTAACAAAAAGCCTAGATGTTTTGAGGACTAAGAGGTTTCCACTTCAAGGGTTGTTAATATGAAATAATATTGAAACCGTATCAACAAACAAGTAGTAACATATGCATAATAGACCAGTTCGCGGTAAATTCCGACATTTTGAAAAGGGTGCAAACATGGCGCAAAATACAGTGTTTGTATGGGAATCGATGGGAATCCGATGCCAAATAAAATCTGTAGCTGTGCTGGGAAGCGTGCAATAGTGTTTTCAGTTTCCATACATTATCTGTAAAATTTCACGCGGAATTTGACTCGTTTTTACAGACAATGTATGGAAAACTGAAAACACTATTGCACGCTTCCCAGCACAGCTACATCCCTCAAATTTCGATATGTTAATCTTTTACCTGGTATCTTAAGTTCGTATCTGAAGAATATTTCAGAAATTCTATTTTACGGATTTTTTTGGCATCGGATTCCCATACAAACACTGTATTTCGCGCCATGTTTGCACCCCTTTCAAAATGTCGGAATTTACCGCGAACTGGTTTATTATCAGCCGGATACTTGCAACATATCGGTGAGTTTATGTAAGTGTGTGTGTGTCAGTGGGACATCCTGGCTAAGGGTGAGGTAAATGAATAATGTGCATGACTAAGAGAAGTGTTCAATGTATAATGTCGTCGTACCTCACTCGCAGCCACACTACGCTACGTACTAGCCCCTCTCAAAAAGAGGAATCGACTGATGTTCACTAGTAGGATGTGACAGGGACACCATGTTGGAGATTAAGCAAATGTCAAGTCGAAAAACCCAATCGAAATTGAATTCAATAATTTGCATTGATTATACAAAAACAGCTGAGCTAAACAGGCCAATTATGACACAACGTGGAACATATGACACTGAAAACAACTCGACCTCTTCCATGCATGGATGGAAATTTCTTGGAAATTAGAGTTTCCAACAAATTGTCCAAGGTATTTCCAACATATTTCCATCCGTTGGAAGTGTGCAAAACCATGTAAATTCAAACTTCCAACTATTTTCCAACAAACTTCCATCCCATGGAAGAGGTCCATTTTTTTCAGCGTCAGCGCAATAATAGATGCTTAATATCATCATCGCCTCCCTGTTAGCTCAGTGGTTAAGCTCCGGTCTGTTGAGCGGGAGGTCGTGGGTTCAAACCCCGCGGGCCGGACCAACACTCAGGGTCTTAAAATAACTGAGTAGAAGGTGCTTCCTTTACATAATCGAACAGTAAACGGTTAGACCGCCTTCTCGTATTCTCGGATAAGGACGTAAAACAGTAAAGGGAGGGCCACGTGTTAGATAACTGGACGGTTAACGTGTTTAAACCCTCTATAAATAAAGGTGACTTTACTTTTACTGTCACATTGAAATATTATGCTACTGAGTACATGTAAATCCTTAATTCTACATAATATAAACTGTGGCATCGTAATATGCTACAGGGTAATTATCCCATAGACATATCTTTGCGGGAAAAGTGAGATGCCTAGGAATCAAATGGTTTGAGTATTTTTGTTGCAATACCGTGTGCCTCCAGAACGTCTTCAGTTTTAAATTTGACGGTTTTAAAGCAAGTAACGTTGCCGGTGCAGGAGCTCATTCACCAGGAGGGTCCATACTGAGGTATTGGGATTAGGAGATCGCGAAATTTGACATGATCAGTATTTTAGCATGATAAATGAAGATGAAGAATCAAAACGCTCCTCTCGCTTTCTTTGTCCGTCGACCGCCACGCTACTTGAAATTTTATTTCGGAACTTTATTTACCTCGTTTGTTAACACCTCATAACATATCACTGGCTGTCCTATGTGTTTCTGAATCATTTTTCCGATCGAATATCTAGCCTGGAGCCTGTCAAAGTTTATCAAAATGATCACTAAATATACTAATGGCTTTATATAACATGGACGGCGGAGCGTAATATCAAGTTGGGGGGCGGGGGGGGGCGTCCCTGATAATGAAAACACCTAGGCCAGTTTCCATGATTTATCCAGTGGACACCTTAGATTTGTTGTTGTTCGTCGCAGAAAACGCTAAATGATAAATGCTCAGCGTAAACACTAAATAATAAAAAAATTGACCAACTTAGAAACATTTTATATTTAACAGAATATTAGAATAAGTGTCCTAATTTTGAGAAATAGCTTTTTCCCCAGAGTTTTCCTTTTTCAAAGCAGCGTAACGGTGGGTTAAAAATCGCTGGTTTAACCGGAACCGGATATAACTGGCTACATTACGTTTCCAAGGAAGTCTGAAATTTGAGAACCATGCTATCTTCACGTCTGTATGGTATATGGCGTATAACCAACATGACATGTATATAAAAATGACAAATATACGGCCATCTACAAAGTCAAAACGTTATGAACCAAGCCGGGTTACAATTTAAAATTATAGTGTCTTTTGGTTTAGATTGAGAATTTAACATAAGCACAATTCCTAAGAAGTAACATGCTGTGAAACAGGAAACAGTGTGTATTAAACAACACGAATACTGGCCGTTTAGAATTATCATAATAATTATGAATGAAACATCTAACTTCAGAATCAACCATTACAATCCGGCATAGAGCACTTAGAAGTGGCATTTATTTGCTGAATGAAGTCGACCAGTTGTGAGACTCGCACAGAAACATCTTATCACCCTAATCGGCTTATGCTCAATTTCCAGGTTTCCTTTGTTTATCGACTTCATCGACTGTACATGTACTTTCTAGTCAGCGACTTTACTTCACAATCAGACTAATAAGTTAGACTAAAATTAGGATCTTCATCCGTGTTGTCTTCTGCTGAACTAGCCGATTGATCAGGAAAGCAGTCTCTGAGGTTCTTTGACACAAGAACGGCTTCCACACTTTTCTTTGCACGGTAAACTCAAACTGTCTTCCCTTGGGGTTACGAATCTCTCTTTGGTCTGGGCTCTTCTGTCTGGCGTGCAGGAAGGACGAATCTCTTTCTTCTACCAACTACTATGCCAATCTAGACTTCGAACTTCTCTCTTTTGCTTTAGCTAGTTTTTTCTCTCTTCAACATCCAGTTTCTCTTCAATCGGCGGCATATTTAGGAACTATAAGTCTATATTCTATAAATAAACGGAAGCAAAGTCGGTGCATGCGCATGGCTATTGTCAACTGCGTCACAAGGTCACACCTAGCAACTGGTAAACAGAATGAACCTGGCCGGGGTAGGGAGCGTACAAATATGTATTTTCTTGTCTACTGTCGTTTCGTACAGCGGCAAACAAAACAAAATGGCGGATATCGATGTAAATTTCACCTCGGGAGTCGATTTTGGACATTTTGACTCAATTTGAGTCAATCTTGAGATGTTTTTACAGTAAATAGCACTTTACCATATCGACAAGGTGTAATAAATCTACTTTTCCTAGAAAAGTAGGCATTGCTTCTCTATGAAACTTGGCACAAGGTACGATTAGATGATAACGAGGAAATCTGTGTTTAAGTAACGAGAACTAATCAGTAACTAATCTGTGACGTTTAAGCAATGTAAACAAATATTTCAACTGCTGTAACTTGGAAAGTATTTAAAATCCAGCGTTACTTAAACACAGATTTATTTATTAAGTCTATAAAAAACAGATTCAGTTTTATTTTTTGGCATAACTTGAACAGTTTAGCTGTAAAAATGAAATAACTCTCAAAATGTTATGTCAATAATTTAATTCAATTAACACCTTATATTGGGAAAATGGGAAAATTGGGTGTGTCATATTATTTCTTGAACATGGTAGATTAAACCTGGAAAGTGTAAATGGACTGACTTGGTCTATGGAGGTCACAATTTTTTTTCAAAAACAACCAATTTTTGCCAGTGCAGATACCTTAAAGTAGAGAAAACGCACCTTCTAAAACGGGAGGAATTGTTTCCGTTCCTTTAGTATTGGGCAACGTTTGGTCTTAAACAAAACCAGTATCTATTAGATTATCGCATAATGTTGATATAGAAGGGGCCATGTGCACTTGATAAAAATAGGATTATAGATTATATTATCTCCCACGACATAATATGATTTACCTTAAGTTTTTCGTTGTTGTTTCACGAAACGCTTAAAATGCTACTGATCAACGCTAATAAACACCAATAATACCACCAGATACAGAACACTCACCTCCGACATCTGAAGTTGCAGTTGTCGCTGTTACTGTCGCATCTGGTTCTTTAGTACTGGGCAACCTTGGTTCTAATAAAATCATTGGAGATTTTAAGGTACGCGTAGTACTGCATCTTAAGAATAAATAACTAGGCTGTTGGACATCAATGTCAACAAAGTTAATGAAATTGTATTCAAAAAGATCGATTATCTAACAATTATTCGCTGAAGTCGAAGTGACTATTGGTGAATATTTACCGAGACGAAGTCGACGTAAAACTTCACCAATAGTCACTGAGACTGAAGTGAATAATTGTTTTAGTATAATTTCATGAGTGAATATCAGAGAAATTAAAACTATACAAGTCTGACTGCCAACTTAGTCTTTCTATAGCTTTTACAAGCTCGCGTGACATGATAGTTTTGTGACAAACGTTTGCATAATAACGTGCCGCTATGGTTCATTGCACAAACTGATTCACCTAGCGACTTGCAGAGACTACAAGAATGGATTTTTTAAACTGAAAAATGAGAAATACCGAAAATCACTACAAATGCATACTAGAATTCAAGTTGAAGTAGAAGTCTTCACTTTTGAGACGTCGTACGGTGTGACAAAGAGAAGAAATGCATCGAAAATGAGTACTAGTGGAAATGGGCAAAACTGAATGTTCCGCCATGGCAGTGAAATCGAAAGGAACCGCTTTCATGCTGATCAGTCAAAGTACGAATTTGCTGGAAACTACGAAATAGATTTGTGGATCATTAGCCATCGCTCAATATATAACAATGGTAAATTAAGAAACAAATGAATCAGTTTAGTCTGGCTTGATATCAGTCGATGTAAATTACACACGTCAGCGGAGTGCGGCGAAGAAAAGCAACCTCAGTAGTTTCATTCAGAGGAGCCGGTTGCTGTCACTTGTTGTCTTTCTATCAAGAAACACGAAGGAAATAGCTCAAGTAAGTACACTCTTTTTTAGTCGAATGGTTGCCAAATTAGTAAGGCAAGGTCTCTTTGTGTTATTTATTGCTCTGCCCCACTAGACGTTCTTTCCTTGTGAAAGTATGTAATTCATGAGAACCGAATAAACCGTCAAACTCAACCCGAAACTCATATCACGGTGGGCACAAACGACCATAAAAACGGCATGAGTTATATATTTTAAAAAGTGTTCAACGCAGGCGATTGAATTTTGGTAGGTTGGTGTAGAATCGTAAAAGGAATATAACCTGATAATTTAAGCTATGTTAGTACTATTATGACGTCACAATGACGTCATTTACCCATTTGTAATACGTTTCTTATAACTGTTGATTACCTCTAAAAATGGAATGTCGTATATTGTTAAAATCTCCTCGTGATGAGAATGAAGGAAATGAAAACCCGATCTCGATTGGTTAAGGAAATCAAAAGTTATGAAAGTTTGAATTTTGCTAATTTTCCCGCCAAATTATGGCGGGAAATACACAACACGAAAGCATTTATGAAAATATCGCTTCATTCATCTTTCAGAGTTTTAAATACTGTTGCATGACATTTTGTCCAGCCATAAAATACGTTGGTGGCTAAAATCGTATGTTTTTAGAATTTTGATTTTTTGTCCATAACCGGCTTATAATGGCAAGAAAGGAAAGGCTGATTCAACGGTAGAGAGTTTTTCTTCCAATATTTCGATCGGCACGGCCGATCTTCTTCGGGGAAAGAGGCTTACAATGTATCTAATAAACTAGAACCTTTACGAAATAATACATGAATTATAAATTGCACAATCTTATGATGAAACACATATAGACCAATGAAAAGAACGTTTATTAAGGAAGTGGCGACAGGCATCAATTCCTTCATTATGTGGAATGTTAGTATAAACGAGGATATAACCGTAACTTTCTTAACAAAGAAATAGATCGTGTCAATGACATAACCCGCGCCGAAGCACTAGAGCCCAAACAAACTAACAACCAATCTAACCGAGTACCGCTCGTTATAACTTATAACCCTGCTTTACCTTCTTGTTCTCCTATCATGCACAAACATTTTAACATATTGTTGTCTTCTAATCGATGCAAAAATATATTTACATCTGTACCTCTAGTCGCTTATCGACGTAATAATAACCTTCGTGATATTTTAGTCAGAGCTCAACTAACAACTAACAAACCTAATAACGATCCTCCCGGTTCTTTTCGTTGTGGCACTAATTGTTTAACCTGTAAATACATTGACAATGGTCTAAATAATTACACTTTCCACTCTACTGGCGAATTAAGAGCTATTAAACACCACATTAACTGTAATTCCAAAAACCTTATTTACATGGTCCAATGTAAACGCTGTAACGTTCAATATATCGGAGAAACCAAACGCCGCCTTAAAGACCGCTTTAACGAACACCGCCGTACAGTAGATAATCCTTCTAACACATCCAAGCCTACTGCCGTTTCAGAACATTTTCTAACTAACAATCATTCACCTACTGATATGCAGCTAATTCCACTAGAACTTGTTTTTTCTCAGCGAGACAGTATACGCAAAGCGCGAGAAGCGTATCTTATCGATAGAGGTCAAACTCTTGAACCTCTAGGTATGAATAAACGTGATGAAACTTAACTCGTATTTCACAATCATCATCACGTCACTTATTTTTTGTTTCATATTATATGTCACTCTCCACCTTCTTTTCATTGGTCTATATGTGTTTCATCATAAGATTGTGCAATTTATAATTCATGTATTATTTCGTAAAGGTTCTAGTTTATTAGATACATTGTAAGCCTCTTTCCCCGAAGAAGATCGGCCGTGCCGATCGAAATATTGGAAGAAAAACTCTCTACCGTTGAATCAGCCTTTCCTTTCTTGTCTATTTATATATATATTGCTGATCAGATCCCTACACCCGAGGAGATCCGGTTTTTTATCATTTCGTCTGTGGTCCCTCCAATTTTCTTACTATTATAATGGCAGTCATATTTTCGAAAAGTTATTATGACGTCATATTATTTTATACATGCCCTTAGAAAAAAGCCTTTGAGTGATTTTCGAGTTTTAATGATGAAATGTACTAGTCTGGCAAACAAAAGTCACATTGTTTTCTTTTCTTGATTTTTTAACAATATGCAGCCTTATTTAGGTACGACTCCTGACGTCACTAAATGTGACGTCATAGCAACAGTCATTCCTCTATAACTTTGGCTGTAATCGTCGTAGAATGTTCAATTTGTCACCAAATGAACGTGTGTAATGAAGGCCTTTTGATGGCGTAGTCAGTTTGTAACGTTTATTAAAGGGGAAATTTCACCAAAAAAACAGGCATCGCTTATGACGTCACAACGACGTCATCATACAAACATAAAACACCTAAAATATGTAGTTTCATTTTGTTGCGAAGTCACCAACATTTCTTCAAATTTAAACTATAAGTAAAGAAATGGTGCTAATTTAAATTATTTGGTCACGTTTATTGATGCCGTTTTTGACGTTCTTTGTGCCCGCCGTGTATAAAGTAAGCGTTTTTTTAAATATCTTTTTTAAGGCTTATGGATTTTTTTAAATCGTCAATATACGCCATTCTTATTTAGGTGCTTCTTTGGTGGATTTTAGAAATCATAGTATTCATTTCTTTGTTAGAAACATCGGTAAATATGGGAGCGGCCATTTTGGTAACTGCATTGTATGTTATATTCACCTCCAGGCGCTCTTCAGCTGAATATTATAAACTAATGCGCGACTCCGCCCAATACGGAATATATTTTCTCCCAACTGGCCGGCAATATAATTCGGTATCGGCGTCTCAAAATCGCAATTAGTTTTGTATCACGATTCAACAATTAAGTCGTGAATTGTTAAATGAAAGAAGAGAATGAAGCACCAAACTTATGCTGATCGTAATTTCAATTCTCAAAAGCGCCTTAGTATATCTATGGCAACGGTTTCACGGCTTGAGTGGCCAAAACTTTCGCGACGTGTTTTGAAATCTCTTCAAAAATTGTGAAAATTGTACTTTTAGCGGATAAGAGTGTTAGATTTCCGACGGAAACTACAATGCCAACCTTACCTTTAGGATTGAATAATTCGTATCTTGTAATTTACAGTGTTTTGAAGGTGAAATTGTAGAAATCTTGCTGTTGAACAAACGACTTTTGAACTTGACCTGGAACCCATGTAACTGCAAGGGCTCGCGCAAGAGCCAATCAGAGGCTGGTATTCTGAGACGCCAATACCATGTTATATTGGCGTCTCAAAAGTAAACAAAATGATCAGTGAATCCTGATACAGCGACATATGACGTAATTGTCGACCAATCAGAGCATTCACTGATGAAATTATACTAAAAGAACGTATGGCAAGTAAATTAAATTTAGATTTATATATAATCTTAAAATGATAGAGTAAAGCATTTTCTCGCATTCTTGAAATTTTTCCTATTTCGCTTCTTATATCCATTATTTCACGTTTATTTCATTGTCTCATGTTCCATCATAGTCCATACAGTATATTATTTGACTATCATTTCTCTTCGTGTGTTTGTTTTATGAATAAATGTACCTTCTTCAACAGTGATGATACAGGTGTTGTCAGCATCGCTTTCCCCGTACATGTTCCATGCGGTGACACTCAACTCAAATACTTTCCCCCACTCAAGTTGGAATTGATGCCAAGTACTTGATTTGCTGACGTTTTTTAGGGCCCAGTTTCCTCTCCCCTTGTGGCTTGTCACTGTACGATATTTGACAGAATAGACTAATAGGGGTGCACCGCCATCATCAGAAGGAGTAATCCAGTGGAATTTACGGAAGTGGGATACGCTAGTGTCTTCTGCTTTTCTGCAGTGTACTTTGGGGCTGCTTGGAGGACCTGCATGGTTATATAAGCAATATCGACTTCGTATGGGATTTTAGCACAGTGAGTCAACCTTGGGACATCTTCAGTTGAGAAATGTTTGGATATTTTTCAGGATATCAGATCCTGTAATTTAAAATGTTTTAAGCTATTGTCATTTCTTGTTTCATTGGCACTTTATTCACTTCTTCAAGTTTGTTAAATGCTGTACACACTTTCAAATTAGATTAGCTTATAATACAAGCTACGGAAATTTATGTCATTTGATTGGTTGGGAGCAGTGGTATTTCAGCCTAATTTGTAATACCTACGTGTAGGTATTACAAACCTATCCATATATAGTAGCTTGTGCCATATTTGGAAAACACGCAACCAGTTGTCTTGAAAAGAAAAATGGCGGACACGTTTACCAGAGAGTGCGAAGGAAAAATCTTGGAAAAAAACAGGTGAAAACAAGCAAATATGCAGAACTGACAATTTACAAAAGGGTAGAATCATGTTGTTGAGATACCTGTTGCAAAATAAGGAATCACTCGATAATTCAAATCTCCCTCGTGGTATTTATGCCAAATACAAACCATGCTATTACTATTACTAATAGACCGTATGCGCTATGACGTCAGTTGACTACTACCAGAATCCTTTGCGCTGCTTCTTTTGTTCTTCTAAATTAGACCATTGTTTTGGTATTCTTAAGAGAGTTTCAAAATCTGAATAAGAATATGAATTCCAAAACGATTCTGGGTGGTAGAAGTCAACTGACGTCATGGCGCATACGGTCTATACTCATTATGCTAGACTCGTGAGTTTGACAATATTTGAACACATTTTATCGTCTGATGTAGAAAAGATGTAGAGAACGTAAAAAAAAGATTTTAAGGCTGGAAATCTTTATCAAATTATCGTGACTTCAGAATTACCGATTTTTTACCAATAAAATAAATACATAATTTATATTAATAGGCACAGGTTTTTTAAAGTCTTGAATTAGGTATCTCTCACATTAAAACCTTATATATAAATTCCCTTTAAGAATATTTTACAGCAAAGCATTTTCATACCAAGATCAGACCAAAATTTTCGTTACAGGAATGATTCACCCACCAACTTTTATCAAGACAAACGTAGCGTTGTCTTCTCCAATCTGATTGGTTGCCTTGCACGTATACTTCACGTAACCCGCCTCCTTTGTAACAGTTACCCAGATGTGATGGCCATTTTCTATATAAGGTCTGCCGTCACGATGCCAGTGATAGGTAGCTTTCGGGTTGGCTACTGCTGGACATTTCAGTGATTTAGTTTCTCCAATTTGCATCTTCACTTGAACGACTTTGTTTGTTAGATTAATGGCTGGTGCATCTGAAACAAAACAAGAAAATCCAACGTTCTCTTAGTAATTAAAGTTGTCCTGGTGTTGTTCTGTTATGGCGAATTAGGAACGCGCAATCTGTTGCTAAGTTTAAATCTTTACTGAAGACTTATCTTTTTAATTGTATAACGTAGGATTCGTATTTTATATCTATGTTTAGGCTGTTGGCTTTTTTCCCATATATTTTTTATATATATTTCCTTTATTGTAATCATTATTTGTGAACGCATTGCGGCATGCAAAATGCGTTCCAAGAACCGTAATTATTATTATTACAAACTATTATCAGCAAGAAAACAGCAGGTTTGAATTATGTGTCTTGTGTCATATCAAACAATTGTTGTCGTTCAGAGTAATATTTGGACCTGACTAGATGCTAGTGAGGCATACGCTCATCATGATCATTCAGTTCAAATTCCGCTATCGAATCTGTAGCCTACGTTGTATCCGCCTCTCTTCTGCCGGCTCGCTACACTTCCTGAACGTGTTCTAGTATTCGACGATCCGTCCTGCTTTCCAAATATGGAATATATTGACCATATATGGATATCACAGGGAGCTCTCAGGAACGATACTTTTCTCAATTTATTGTTTGATATGGCAGAAAATATATTTTGAGATGGAAATTTGTATATTCGCTTATCGAAAATGGCTCATTTACAACTGCAATTACAACAACTCAAGTGAACAAGCATGGGCGGGCTTTAAGAACTTCTGTTTACACTTCAGATATCCTTATTGAAGAAGTCTCTTTATTTATGAGACATTAATAGACTGTCAAAAAAGTGAAGAAAACGCAGAGAGAGTTTAGTAGAATTTGTTTTGCAATTTAGGAAATGTTTTCGACCGATTGAATAGTTGATTGCAACATAAAGCAAAATACAATTTCACTTACAGTAAACTACAACGTTTACTTCATTGGATTTCTTGCTGCTGATGTTGTTTACTGCCTCGCATTGATATTTCCCAGCATCGATTCTATTAGCTCGCTCTATCTTGAAGGATCCGTTAGAGTTTTTCATAATGACTTGACCATCTTTTATCCATGAAAACGTGGGGGCCGGTCTTCCGTAAGCTGCGCATGAGATGCTTAACTGTTGTCCTTCTGTGAGGGTTTGAGATTCTGGTTGAGTGGTAATCCTTGGAGAATCTACAAGTTGGAAAGTGCGCCTTAGCATATGAGATGATGAGATTACAGTATAATGAAACCAAATAATTAATGACTGTGAAAAAAAAGTGTTTTTCTGATGTTGTTGTTTTACTATCATCAACATCATGGCTTTAGTTATTATCATTAATAAAGACTTAACGGTCTAGTCCCGAGAGCGCGCCATCTCTGGCGGTTAAGTTGTGTTTTGAATTTTCGTGATCTAGCCCCTTCAAGGAACATGAGAGCGCTGCTTTCCAGGCCAGTCTTAGATGAGTGGGCTCCATGTGCCAAAATACACAACATCACGCCACCTTCTGTCATGCTCTGATCACGTGCGCTAGCGGGCAACAATGCATTGTTACCCCATGACGTCATAGTTAAAAAATCCAGTCGTTTATCTACTTCTGCAAGTAATAGTTTATTTGTTACATGTCAAGTGAATTACAGCTTTATAACAAGTGTTAGTTTTCCCTCCTGATATGTTTTATGGGAAAATACCTCAATAGGAGAAATAACATAATAAACTACATCAATTATATTTCACAATGTTAGTATTTGCTATTTTCATAATTTAATCAATCTTTTCTTGACTGGCAGAAGAAATCTATGTGTAGTTCCTTACCTGTTATAAATAATCTTGTTCTGCTTACTAAGGGTGATCTTGTTCCACCAAGTCGTATCTCGTATTCACCTTCATCTTCAACACGAATTTCGTACAAAACAAACGAAGCTATTGATGTCGTATTCAATACTCCGTCAATATGGGCACGGTTTCCTTTCCCCAGGAGACATTTTTGCTCAACTATCGCAGTATTTCTTACCTAAGTAAAATATGGGTGGTTAGCTTGCTGATGCAGCTTATTTCAAATTTAAATTGAACGTACTACCTTCCTCGGTTACAGAAGAAACAATGCCCATCTGCTCGAGAACTTTGTTTCTTTAAATAATTAAATACAATTTTGCGAAGAAGTACTGTAATAGAATATATTGAAATTTTATTATAAGCATATTTTTCATGTTGCATTTGTAAACATTCAGTACGCACGGTTCCTAACTTTTTCAGTATTAAAGCCATAATTATCGCAATAATTTGTTTTGCATGATTTGTGTAATGATAGATTTGATAACGCAAAAGTAAAATGAAGAGGGGAAATAAATTTCTATCATATCAGATGCAGTCAGGGATCACAAATGGGAACTTAATAATAATAATAATAATTATTATTATTATAAGACAGCCGTATAACGTTGATACTCTACGTTAGTTTGGACACACATACCTTGATATAACAAAATGACTTGAATACACCATTCTTATAAACACCCCATTCTATTGAAGATAATGTTCGGCGGTCATCATCATTTAATTTGTAGCTCCATGAAAATTTTGCCTTCTCATCAAGTCTGGAGGATACTGAACTTTGGCTTGACAGAAACACGGAAGGAGGCTGAAAAAGAAAGGGTAAAATTGATAACTAACCCAGCTAGTCATCTGTAAAATCAATTAATGTCGCTATGAACGATATTCGTTATTAAAAAACCTTACCCGAATGAAGATATTATTGTATGATATGAACTAGAAACATCTATATTGGGATGAACCTCGGGCGTCAGCTTAGGGACTGGTCAAACATTAGCAGGGGGGAGGGTTCAGAAATGGGCAGGGTCATAAGTTTTTGAACCCCCAACAATGGAGGGTCATAAAAAAGGGGCAACTGAAAAAGGGTTGGTCATAGAGAGAAAGGGGCAAAAGGGGGCAGGGACAAAATATTTTATACTTATTGTCCGAAGAGGGTTATATATATTTTAGACTTTTTGATGTCATTCTCCACCCCACCCACCCACCCCTCCCCCCTCCCGCAGCTAATTTCTGACCAGTCCCTTATTTACAATAAGATAAGTTTACGTGCAGTAAAGGAACAGAATTTTGCATTACCTTGACAATAAGTTTGGTGCTGTCGATCATCACATCCCCAAATTCGTTTGATAACTCAACCTGTAGTATAAAGATTGCGGGTCCTATTTTACACATATCTGTACAACACGCAATACTATTTTTAAACTGTTGTTTTTTTCTTAATGAAATTATTGACATCGGTTATTTCTGTCACTCCTCCTTCCTCAGACCGCGTCCAACAAATACAAGAAAAGAAATGTTGATAAATATATTACAGTGATCTCATATTGTTATTGAACTGAATACTTACAAAACAAACGCGGAATTGGCTTAACAGATACCAAACTCGTTGCATGGCACTACACAACACACGCTATGACGTAGCTAGCGTCTAATACGCATTCTCACATCTTATTACCGGTAGAGTGGCAACCATAAAACACGCGTCTATATACAGAGCGTTAGTCAAGTTTTCACATTTGATTTCATCTTCACCATCCAACATGTGTGCGAGGTTCGTTATAGTTCATATGAAAATCGTTCAAAATGTCTGTGACCGGCCTGGACGGTTTGACACAGCACGAACCCGAAACCTAGCCAAAAAAGCAAAATGCAGAAATATAATTCAAGCCAGTGTATATTTTTACCTCAATACCATAATCACCAGCATCTTGATCAGTTATTCCCGAGAGCTCAAAGGTTGCTCTTGCCTCGGTCAGGTCTCCGTACCATCTAACCCTGCCCGCGTAGGCTTGTACGCTGCTATCTTTATTAGGAATGATTATCCAAGAATTGTTTCTGTTGTTTTTGTTAAGCGTCATCAGGTTTTTCTCTATCCAAGCTTCATAGGTGTTCCATATACCGAATGTTATCATGCTTACCGTTGATATGTTTAACTGAGGCGAGTTAAATTCCCATGTAAAGTTCATTGATCTCCCTAGAATTCCTGTTATTTGTCTTCTAGGTTTTCTTGAGAATGTCGGTTCACTGTTGCTTAAGTTAATACCTAAAAAGTCAATAGAACCAACAATTAAAGCAATCCAGATAACTTGTTACCGATTATTGTTCGGAAGCACGTTGCATAATTATTATTATTATTATAATTATTGTTATTACGTTATATTAAAAGGCTACACGTGTACATCTAATTAATTACGAGTACAAAGTACCACATACCGGAGGGGGGGGGGGGGGGGTCTTCAAGGTGAAAAGGGTAGGGGTGACCGGAAAACCTCGAAAAATACCCTAAAAAAATACCAAACCGTGAAAATTTTCCCACCCAAAAATGAACCTCATGTTCTAAAAATCACCCTGAGAAATGGATTTCGCTAAGACAATCCCTAAAAAATACGACGATCACCCCTACCAGCCGAATATAGGAACGGAACCCCCACCCCCGGTACCATATCCTTTTCGGTCTTTACTTGTTGCTGTTGATCGCATAACCATTATGAAACACATACGCATTGACCTTATTCATAAAGGCATCAAAGCGAGGCTAATTGTCCCAGCTTGTCACAAGAAGAGAACAATCTACAGTCGATGGTGGAAAATAACGTTAATTTCCGTACGTCACAAAAGAACAAAACAGTGCGGTACGACAGAAACTAAGGCCCATTCAAACGGATGCAACATCGTGCAACATGTTGCATCCGTTTGAACACCCTGTTGCATGATGTTGCATGAAGTTTGAAACTAGGCAAACTTCATGCACCATCGTGCCACATATGTTGGATCCAACAATGTTGCATGCAACATGTTGCACGATGTTGCATCCGTTTGAACGGGCCTTAAACACGAAGTTCCGGTATAAAACGGTGAGCCCAGGGGTTTGTCACCCTTTGTGGAGTGAACATCTGCGTGATGCTCCGCTTGAGTGCTCCCTACTGACTGCTTGTCGCGCGAAATTCAAATGAAACACAAAAATGTTTAACTTCAGAGTAAGGGCTACAAAATTCGCAAACAGTCATAAAATACCATTGGTAGTCATAAATGGACAACTATCTTCCCTCTGGTCACTTTTTATGGCTTGTTTAATTTTAAACCTTCAAAATATAGCATTTCAAAGGAGAGGCTGATATGCTCGCTTGCTTTCTTCACTGCTCAGCGATTTGAATTTTAAATTTCGAGCTCGCCATTGGCCTGAATTTCAGCCGTCTCCTCCGGTTCGTTCCTCCCGAGAGAGATGTCTGAATCCAATAGCCGATAATGCCGTCCAGTGACGTCACTACCAGAAAACCTGGTAGTGATATTTTGATTGGTTCATATTCTATAATTTCGCATATTTACCATAATTAACTCATCCGAGAAGACGGCAGGATTCACTTTGGACTCGCAATTGTTGATCGTTGAGTTTCAGTGGAGTGATTGTCTTTGGCAAAGACCTTGAATTCGTAAGGAAAACATCTGGAAATGGATTGAAAGTGTCCTGCACAATAACCGGCCGACTGTCCTGTAAACATGTACATTTTATCCCGTCGCGTCCGCGGGGTTGTTGATAATCGATTATTTGTTCACACTCGCAGTGGTAAAGACTTTCCCGTAAAAGAGTCTTCGTATTTCTTCGAAAATTCTCCATTATCCTTTCATGTTTTTCTACTTTTCTGTCGCACATTTACATAGGTAATATCTCGTAGCTGTGTCGATTCGAAAGGCATATCGCGAGACAAAGGTCAACAGAAAGACAAAGATCAACTGTACTTTGCCTCCAAATATAAAATAACGATTTGTTGCTTCGAAAAGGTTTTCACAACATAAGAGGCACTTGAGAAGCGAATAGGATGGAGATATATATATAGGTAAGGCTTTTAATTTGACCAGCATGATCTCAAATAATTTCTCAAGGCGAGTGATGGCTTTGTTTTTGACCCACGAACTCTCGCGGCGGGGTGAGTGACTACCGCCGTGACAGTTTTATTTGCATAAATTAAATTGTTAATCCGCCTGGACGTCACTGGACAGCATTCTCGGGAGGAACGAACCAGAGGAGACGGCTGAAATTCAGGCCAGCTCGCCATGCGTGAAAAGAGGAGGAGCTAACCTATTTATGCCGGAATTTCGTGTTTAAGACATTTCTAGCCGGCTCGAATGTTGTGATCTCTGCGACAACTGGTCTCGCTCTGGTGCCATTCAGTTACCAGACTTCTTTCCGCACGAATATGAGATATGAATAAGATGCATGATAGGTGCATATTAGGAAATACATAGTTCAATCTCTGTCATTTTGTACTGGATTAAAATACGCATTTCAACTTACAACTTTTTAACGCCAAAATAATTCATAGACCGAATGCTCAAAATATCTGTTATTTTTTTACAAGTTTAATAGTGATTGAGAAAATACATGGCACTGCAACTATAACCACGAAATTGGAATCCGGGGATGGATGGCACTAAAAGAGCTTTTCAATATTTACCGTTTTTTTCGATATGTTAGCAATGCGAAACAAGAAAGTGCAATGCTTTAACAGAAAATTCCCCCGTGACCGGATAATCTAAAACTTTTCGAAAGCTTTAAATGTTTGCATTTTTAACATGTCAAGGCATGTAATACAATATGTATTGACTATACGAAGATGTATTATACGACTCATTTGGCGTTTTCGAGTGAAATACTAAAACGTGGTTATCACGAGCGACACAAGCACAAGCATAACCGCAAACACATTAAGAGTCCTTATTTCACAGTGAAAATCGGCTCCGACGCAAGCACACGGATCAATTTGTTTCCTTTTTCTTGTGCTTGCGCTTATGCTTGCGTTTGCGTTGTGCTCGTGAAAACGGAAGACAGCACCAGCGCAAGGGAGTCTTTGACAGCTAATTATGTTTGGCCAATCAAAATACTCGCTCTAGGCTCCCTATCGCGTAAACCGCGCGCTGTCGTATTGGCCGTTTCACAAAACGAGGACGAGAAACTAGTGAACTTGTGCTAATTTCACTTGACACATATATTTTGTGCTTGCGCCGCTCTAGAAATCTAGGCTTAAAGGCTCGTGCAATTATCAGAACTTTCAAAATATCACACATTGCCCATAGATGACGTATAGCACGCACGAGGATTTCATGCGATTTCCTCTACGTATTACGGGGTCACGAACAGGTTTGCACAACTAATTCATAAAATTCACAACTAATTAATAAAGGTTTTGTAAGCGCGCGAGCCCCGACATTTGGCTTCAAAAAAGGCTGAAAGTTTCTTCAAACAGAGCCGTAATGTAAGCGAAAATATTTGTTTTCGTGTTTGTAGCAGTCGTATAATAAAGAATTTATTACACGAAGAGGTGTGTTATTCGGCTGGAAATTTTTAATCGCCTTTAGGGATCGAGAAAATGAAACTGACTCGTAAAAATACCAGGTCGTATTACACAACTTTCCGTGTAATAACCTCTTTGTGTCCAAAAGAAATAAGTTCTGATATTGTATTTATATGTGTTGTGTGTCTATGAAGTAGAAATAAGATAAGTATTCAAGTTCGAAAATAACCGGTTCTCCGCTGATGAATCTAGTTTGTGTGACGGCTCGGTTCAGTGCAAATTTTCCCATATCGTACGTCACAGTCGGGGAGAACGAGGCAAAACTAAAACTTACCTGACGTCACAGATTACAAGACTTGAGCCGTCTTAAATAGCGGAGGTTGTGACGAAGATTTTCCGGTTTTCTTTTCTCCGACGCCGCAGAACACAATAAATTGAATGATAATCCAATACTACATATTAACATACGTTGATTCGTGAGAGCTAACGTTGATTCAGTTTTCCTTTAATGGAGAACTGAATCCTAAAATCAACCCAACGACTATACAAAGATGTATTCGAGAGATATAAGTTCTGCTATTTTATTTTTCTGTGTTGTGTGTTTATGAAGAGAAAATTAGTCTCCAAGTTCGATTTTCCGCTGAACAATTTATATTGTGTGGCGGCTCAATTCAGTGCAAATTTCCCCATATCGTACGTCACACATATCAAGGAAAAACAATCACACCTCCAGCACAAAGAAAACACAATGGTCCGCAATTAGAAGCCGTTAGTCCCGCTATTCAATGTCAGGGATAGCATGCAAAACTAATTGATTCCTTGTACCTGACGTCACAAATTACAAGACTTGAGCCGTCTGTACATTGCGGAGGTTGTAAGGAAGGTTTTCGGATTTTCTCTGCCTAGATGTGCACCACCTATTTATCTCGAATACATGTTTGTATAGACGTTGGGTTGATTTTAGGGTTCAGTTCCCCTTTAACGTCCTTATATTAAAATAACTGAATGTTTATAACTATATGTAATTCGTGAACGAGGTTGTTTCACAAAGATTAAGTACCATCTACTCAGTTATTTTATGCCTCTGAGATCCGGCCGGTTTGTGGCATTGATCACCCACAAGTCAGTCGACGAGCCCTTAACCACTGAAGCAACCGGGAGGCAGTATGTAGTTTATTTGAGATTTGGGATTCATGCCTTTGAAAACTCATATTTGAGAGCAATGTGGTAGGTAAATTGTTTTGAATTAATAAAATTTTGCCCTGTATAAGTGAAGGTTTTTTTATGATAAAAAAATAATAATAATAAGTACATTATCATTACTATTATTATTATACTAGTATACCTAACAGGTAGTGAATGCTGCTCCGCTCAGTCAAGAAAGTACATTAATAGAAGAGAACCTACAGTAGCACTTTGGTAGGAAAAATATATTACTGTGTGATAACAATGCGAATGTGTTATATGAATATATTTTATAGTTTTGGGGCTATCGTGCGACTAATCATGCATGAATCCTGTTTGAGCTGTGGTGTGTATCTCAAAAGTTGTCCCGATTTATTTTCATTTTGTCTCGAGATATCAACGATCTGGATAAATTCCCTGAGCCTGCCAATTCCCGACAGTTTCTTAAGATTCTCGGCACAAAAAAACTGCTGTTCTCCCCGGTGAAGTTTAAACACCGGAAATCAACTGTAATTGAGAATGTAATTGTAAATGCTAATTACTTGGGCTGCCTGTGGCAGGCACGAGTCTAAATCTGCAGGCAGTTTTTGTTTCATGCAGCAAAATTTCTGCGCAAGCATTAAATTATGCATTAATTGCATGCGTGCACCTCGTGGCGCTAATATATTTTTCTCCAGTGCAGTCGCCATCTTGAAATTCTGCGGACGCTATTCTTGTTTGTGGTACGTTTCGTAGGTTTTATGCCACATTTCATCACATTTCATTTTACTCTCGATCATAATACATACCAGCGCAAACACCGTGATCGGTAGGCCAACACTAAAATAATTTTGACCGTGTTTTTGGCTGGTTTACCGATCTCGTATCGAGACCTGTGTACGTTATACTATACAGGTATACTAAATAGCTGATTTATAGCGAAATATAGCGATTTACTAGCAAACATATATACTGTGGTTGAGCAGTTATGGGTCACTCGCCAACAGGAAGCCAGAATACACACTCAGCACAGAATTATGATGAGCCAAGAAATATTCAACTCTCAAGGTAAACTTAAACAAGAATCCTCTCACGGCCAAGGTTTTGGTTCGAGAAATTAAAGGCTTCCAACAGTTCCGTTTATAGTTCTGTAATATAATGAGCAGACTGAAGATTTGGGAATGAGGGTAAAGCTTTTAATTAGAGATAACCAGCAGGCATTTCAGTTAATAATCTTTAGTCCAACAAATACCAATATGGACTCGTAATGGACTCATCATATATAGCAAGAACAGCAGATAAAGTTACATAGAGGCACATAAATTGACCACGAATACAATTAACATGACTTCCAGAGGTTTTCTAGAGAGAACAGCCGCGGGGAAAGAGCCGCCAGACGGCGATCAGCGAACTTGATAAATAGCCACAGGGTAGAAAGAACAGTAGAGAAATATAGTGATAGCTCCATCACAGGATGGACAGGATACAACTTATAATATGGGACAAATATAAACGTACATTTGAGATAATCATCTATTAGTACTCGGATCCTGCAGTATAACAGAACAGCAAACTAAATTGTAAACGTGTGTTACATGGATAAGTAGTGTTTACAGCAAAAGGTCAACTTCTTTAATTTACATACGAGAAAAACTAAAATATTAAATTACATATATATACTAGGCCAAGGGGAGCAGAGAATGAAAGTCACCGCGCTACCGACCACTCCTAAAGACTGCTAAATTCAGCAAATAATTCTTCGCTTTGGTTATTACTAAGAGTATTTCATCTTCAATCTCATTAGGAACACACCATCAGAAATCTGAAGAAGGGTCACGGTCCAAAATAAAAAAAAATATATACTGGAACGCAAAATATCAAAGAAAAAAACCTGCCTTACACAACCAAGGGGCCAAAAAATGTGCATCTTGAGGAAGTCCTACCTCCCCCATCCACATTTCTAATGTTGCTTCCCTTCGACACTGAAAACAATTTCTTTATGGGAGTACCCCTTCCTCCATAAAGGTGGGACATACTAGGGGACAAAACGTCTCCTGGTGTGTGCTCACCTTAAAGAGTGTCTGGCTGCATTGATGTATATATAGTGGCCCGAGTGAAAGCCCAGATGGGCTCTTGTTGTGTTTTGAACCAGCTGCTTGACTTTATCGAAGGTAAATAGAAGCGGGAAATTAGTTGTTGCTCACCATCTTGATAACAAGTGAGATATTGCTCTTTGGAAACTGATAGTTCACACAGAGTTCGCCTACACATCAACAAATTCATGATTATACAAGGATCGCGTACACAGAAATGCATTAAAGAACGGTTGAACGTAGTTAGCTTCAACCTCGTGTAATGTCACGTGACGATCAGATCCGTGCAAAGCATTGTGGTAAAAAAAAGAAATCAAGATTTGGACCCGCTTTCAGATTAGAACTGCTACCTTGCTCGCTCGCTTCAGGCTCGCTCGCTGCGGCAGCAATCACTGTGCAGGCCTTTGATATATGATATAAATTATATTGTGAATCAAAAAATATATATATAATCATTTCCTTCTTTTTTCTCTCATGCCGTCGGCATGTACAAAATATGTACATACTAATGCAGACCGGAAACCATACATTAAAATACTTGACATCAGTTCGCCAAGGAAGTTGTATTTCAGCTTCTATTTCACTTTCAAACGGATGAGGTTTTCAGGTTGTTGAAGGCAAACAATAGCTTACTCGGTATATCACCGCTACAAAGTATTATCAACGTTACTTCGAATTATACGCATTTATGCAATCACATACATATTTGGTACGTATTTGAAAGTGATTAACTTTATCTGAAAGGCGTCATTGTATAAACGTCCATTCTAATGTTGCATCATTGCATTGTAGGACAGAAATGAGCTGAGAAGTTCTTGTATTTTATTGCAGTAAACTTTCCTTTCTACATGTATATAGAAATAAAATTAATTGAAGAACCCTTAATCAAAAATAAAAAGCTAGAACTTGTTTTAATAACAACTATTTTATAAACGCACAGTATTGCTATCACGAAACCTTGTATCGAAACATACAAGTTCGGTTTGTTTTTGCAATGCTGATAGAGTTCAGCCGAGCTGTACACTGCACTAGAAATTCTCCTTTATGACCAGTAATTCCTTCCTACTTCTAAAAAAGTATATTTCTCTAAATTGACATGTTTGTTAATTGGTAGTGGGATATGGAGTTTAATATATATATATATATGCCGTATAGAATGATGAATAAATATTAACAGGTATTTTTTTAATTATCCAATGCTATGTGCTTTTTAAGTTATGTTATGCTTGAAAACCATGCCGATATTGTGCATCTATTCTGGTCTATTTATATGTGTATCGCTGTTTTACGGATCATTTTAACATTAATCAAATTAAAATTGACTTGAAATACCACAGTAGTAAAATATTTCCCAGGTCAATTTAAAGGTTACGAGCTGTTTACAAGAGGTAATTACTGAGAGTTACTGACCTTGCATTAAAACAAATCCGCAGAACAGGCACATGAAAGTGCGAGAAAATGCAACCACCGTCATGCTTGAGGGAGTTTTGTAAAATCTGGTGTCAACTTGGGTACACATTAAAATCTTATACTCCAATGAAATTGTCTGTGATTGGTCAATTTCCTAAACAAAAAACTATTTCCGTAGGAGATCAATTGTTCACGTGACGGATGACTGACTTTGAATTGATAATATAACCACGCCTTGCTCTTTCTTGCAGAATAGCACTTTCAAAAGATCTATTATTTTCTGTTTTTACTTTCCGGTATGTTGTATATATTTTATACGTACCTTTATTTGAAGTGATATACGAAAAAAAAAATGAGTGGCTAACTTTCATCTCTACTGAAGAACGTCAATCCTTATCAGTATTTATATAGGGTTGTCGACTGTCTTGTAATAAGTCACAAGCTTTCTATGTACTAGATAAAGAAAGATCGGACGCGAATTCTTTATCCGACTTATCAAACGTCTAGATGTAGCGAGTCATGTTTTCAGTTATTTTGGCGTTACGACTTATTTTGGCAGAGAAAATGGTAATAAGTTCATGTCCTAGATACACCAATATGTTACTGACGTTCTATGACCGAAACATAATAGAACGTAATTAACCTATTGTTGTATCTAGGACATGAACTTATTACCGAGAAAATCGAAGCAAAAGTTTATGTAAATCAGGACGAAATCTCTAGTAGAATTAAGTACACTGATGTTTTATTAATTACCTTTGTGTTTGCCTCATGAATTATTAATGAGTTCGATGAGCCTAATTAAACCTTAATTCTAGCACCCTAAAGAACAGATTTATGTTCCGTTAAATAACAAACACTGTTTTTTTTATTATTTATTTATGTTAAGTATTTCTAAACCGTAGCTACTTTGGCAAGAATTTTCGAAGTGTCGACTAAGTTTTAAGCTTGAGAGGAATTACTCGATAGCTGAAACGTTGCCCTTTTAAAATAAAGGCACAACGAAGCTTATCATGCTGCCTTTGTTTGAATAAATTTTCCTAGGCATTGTACTCGACCTGTAATCCGATCATTTCTTTGAATGAGCTAAAACGCAGTGATCATATAAACCGCCATCGATTCTACCAGGCGACAGCTCTGTGGTACGAATATATATATAGTATATATATATTAATATTAAGCTGAAGCCCCATTAAAACCTGAGGTAAAAGGTAACGTAACTCAAAATATTACTGTTGCCAGAGCTAGACTTGGAGGGTCACTACGTGGGTTGGTTCTGCCCGTGACGACTACTGTTCACGGTTACCGATGTACGGTTTGGTTCCGTATCCATACATAGACAACTTGGTCGCACTGGGCGCTATAACGAATTTTTGACTGTTAAGTATCAATAAGTGTGTTCTATATATCAAGTAAGCCCTATACTTATATTAATGTTGTGCCATATGCTGACGTCCCTATAATTCAGTGTGACTCCAAAAGGGTTCAAATAAACTGATATTATTATCATTATTATTATTATTATTCACATCGATAACACATGGGCTACATTTGTAACTCCATCCCTAAAATGTGCTGTAGTATTAACGCCGAATTTAACATCTGAGGGGTGTGATAATCGTTCAAACGATTTCGGTTCAAGAGAGAGCATGTATCGCAAGGGAAGAATAATGTCTTCAATGTGGTAGCAAGTGCTGCTGGGATTCGATCAAAAGCCGGCGCCGGATGCTGACTCCAAGCCGACGCCAGGCTACCACTGATAGTTAGACTGCGAACAGTCCCTCCTTTTCCCTCCATTATACTGATAGTAAGCCTTAGAATGTATTAAAGACTGATGTTCAACTGGACAAACATATTGGCAGATTATCTCTCATCCACTGTTCGGCCGCATTGACATTTTTTTTTTTTATTATTTGCATAATCGCCCGAATATTTGTAAACCAGAAAGAAAACAATTGGTGTGCGTGTCCATGCACAAAGCTAAGTCATGATACTATGACCTTGCACGTACACCTCGAGTTCAGTCGAGAAAATGTGCCTTAGTGCAGATATCTGTATCATGTGAAGAAGCTTCCGCTTTAGTCTTTCCTTATATTTATACAGATACTAGTTGGCAATGTGTCAAATTGTCACTCGCAAGATAGAAACAACAGGAGATGTGCACGTTCACTAACCACAGTAACACACTGACCTATTTAAGACGGAGGTTGTTTCGCGCATATTACACTGTGCAAGACTTAATGACGTGTCTGTTTAGTCAAGTACGCATGCGCGTTATATTAAAGTATTCAGTTCAATAACAGTAGACCATTTTGACGATGTTGCGCTCGCATTAGTAGAACGACAGACGCGAGCTGCTGGTTGCGAAGGTTAGTTTACCAGCCTTTTCTTATTAAAACAGATAGAGCAGATTTCGTATGAGAGGGACAAACTACGGCTTGTCCGTATGTAGCCTTGTCGTAACCGTGCTGTAACCGTGCTGTGCCGTATTTCTGTAATTTGATTGGATCAGCAGGACAAAAACAAAGGTAAACTATTTCAATGGCACGGCATGCCGTACGGTAACCGTGCTATAGTCAGAGCTGTAGTTTGTCCACTCATACGAAATCTGCTCTAGCCATTGTTCTAGCTGCGCGCACAACATCATCAAAATGGCCTATATGAGGCATTCACTATTTCTCAACACTATTTTCTGCATTTGCTGGTGTTGGAATACAGGATGCACAATCAGTAACTAGCAACATGCAACATGAAACATGCATGGGAGTAGCCTGCGTGCATACACATGAAACATATATATATATATATATTTATTTTTCAAGTCATAAAGTTGTCTCTCATAATTACTTCCTTTCTTCCCTTTTCACTTCGCTTAAACTACTTTCAGAAGCCGGGAAATCAATGCGTTAAGTTATTTATAATTCTACATACGTATTAACTTCCTTAAAATGTTTTTTTTCTGTCGATGTTTTGTGAAGAAGATGTAGAGTTTACATGTATTTATTTAATCACTTTTAGACCGGAAGTGAAAAAGGACTAGAAGCCACTTCCGTTGAACGTTACAACAATATTAGAAAAATATATCGTACAACGTTGTTTTATTTAAAAGAAGGCAACATGTACTTAATGAAACACTCCGAATGCATTGTTTATTAAATTGGATTTAGTGCACTAGATGTCATGCTGGTTGGCTTCATAACTCAGGAGGCCTTCACCTCTCAAAACCTTGCATTTTACCCCATTTGGTTCGCCCTGACAAAGAATTATACTGTTTTAGAGTTAGGGTTTGTATTTGTATTGTTTCAGGGTTAGGCTATTGTTTTGGTAGTGCTCTTGAATATACTATTGAATATAATTCTAACCAATAAAAAATGATATACCCGCCTCGATTAGCTAAGCTATCTGCGGGTGTGTTAAGAAATATGTATTTATAGATACTTGTTAATAAACTTGAAACTTGAAACTTGAAACTTGATATCATGCTGACTTTGAAAGACTGTCCATTATCCTAGTGGCAGTTTAAAGAGCACACGTACAATCAGCATATTCCTTCTCCTCCAACGTCCGGGGATATAGCTGCACTTCACTGTGCGCAAATCTCATAAAAATCATATGAAAACATTGAAGATATCAGCTTCGTCATCGTCCGTTTTATCACTGAGCAATCCCATTTGTGTTCAAAACTTAGGGGTAAGATGTTAAGGAACACAAGAAGACACTGTATAGGTTTTTGTCGATTTTTATTCAAGATCAGTACGGTGTACATGGAAAACTAAAAAACCCATACAAATGCTATTAAATATTATACAGATCCCATGCTTGGGCTACCTGTGCCGTGACAAACTGGCTGATCCTTGTACTTATCCACTCCTGTTGATTGTAATTTCTAATTGAACCCCTCTCTCCTAGTAGTGAATAATAGCTGATCAAAGAACTCTATAAGGTATTTAAATATTCCTCCAATCAGGAGGTAGGGACAAATCTTGTCCCTAGTTCAGATCTATTGGCGCGGTAAGATCAGTCAACTGCTACCAGAGGTTTTCTACATTGCTATAATTTTCCTCGATAACTTTAACCTCCTTTCTTCCTCTTTCAATCTGCATTGTTCTATTTGCGTAAATTACTCAGAAGGTGAGACAAACTGGAGTTACGTTGTGTTCATTTATAATTCTATATTTCTTTTGCTTTCCCTTATTAAAATATTTTTTCGGTCGGACGTCTTGGAAACTAAACGGAAACCTGAGATAAATTTAACCTTCTGACATCCTCTTTCACTATGCACTGTTTGATTTCCCTACTTTCAAGATCAGAAGGGAAGTCAAGCTTAATTGTGTTTACTTACAATTCTATGTTCGTTTCACTTATCCTGAAGTATAATTTCAGAAGAACTTCTTGGAAACTGAGCGGAAACGTGAGATAAATTTAACCTTCTGACATCCTCTTTCACCCTACATTGATTGATTTCCCTACTTTCAAGATCAGAAGGGAAGTCAAGCTTAATATATAGGCCTTTTGCATCAATTGATCACGTGACAATGCCTGTGTGGAGGGCAAGCCATTCTAACATTCCTTGACAATAGAGAGAGCGTGAGAGACGCGAGCGTGAAACCTCAATACTTGAAGTTCTGCCGATCCTTTGTTATTCGTTTTCAGACCAAATTTATCAGAACTATTTAGCTTTAAATGGGGGTTTCTTGGTGTTACCGATGACCACATGACGTAAAACAAAGAAAACTATTGTCTTCTAAAGCAAAACAATAACCTGAAATACAAAGAACCCTAACCCCAAAACAATTAATCAAACAATGAATCTGCTACACCAAGAAGCATCTTAAAGTTCAGTGTTAGAGGATTTTAAGAGCCGTAAGACGATCATAAATAGCTTTCTGAAGCCAAAACCGAACCGGTCTCTGCGAGTTACTCGCAACACGATGGCGGCCTCAACAGACAACAGGTAAGAAGCTGACTTCGGGAATGTACTTTTCTTCCACGCTTTAAATCGTCTTTATGTTCTAGAAAAAAATATGTGATGACAGGAGATGTATCTATTACTCTACCATAGGCGAGGAGACGCTGGTGTTGTATGAACTGGAACGCGCTACCACTGTTGTGTGCCACAAATATGCAGTGTTGATTCAAGCTACAACGATGGACTTTCCTTTCATCGCAAACATTCCCCAGTTAGAATGGCTTGCCCTCCACACGGTGTTGCTATGGGGAAATCGTCACGTGATCAATTGATGCAAAAGCCTATTGTGTTTATTTACAATAGTCCAGTTTCGTTTTCGAAAATTACCGCTGAATGCAATGACTACAGACGCATGTACGCAGGGTTAGCCTCATTCTGAAGTTAAACATTCATAAATACCAGCGAGAAGGTGGGCTATTCACAGCACTGTATATTGTTGTAGTTTCGCGTTTTGCACCTTCTCGCTGGTATTTATGAATGTTTAACTTCAGAATGAGGCTAACCCTGCGTACATGCGTCTGTAGTTATTTCATTCAGCGGTAATTTTCGAATACGAAACTGGACTATTCTATGTTCGTTTTACTTATCCTGAAATATAATTTCAGAAGAACTTCTTGAAAACTGAGCGGAAACGTGAGATAAATTTAACCTTTTGACATCCTCTTTCACCCAACACTGTTTGATTATCAAAAGGGAAGTCAAGCTTAAAGTGCCACTACGACGAAAATTTACCATTTCGATTTGCCACTTTTTCAGTGTCTATAGGTCAATCAGTATTAGAAATATCCGAAATAGTAAAAAATATTCCCAAATGGGCATCTTAAACCACAAATTTTAGGAGAGTTTACCGGTAAAATCCTGTCCGCCATTGCTGGAAGCCGTGCCCTTTGTTCAGCTTCAAACAAAGGTTTATTCACCGGAAGTGATGTCATACACTTAACACGACAACCTCGTGGCGCGAAATAGCGTGCATAAAAAAGTAGCCAACCTCGCAAAGATAAATATAACTTTCTTCTTATGTACGTGAAGACGTTTTTAGTAGAAATATGCCTCCAGGCGTTGTGTTCTGCAGGCGAGCGTTAAGTGTATGACATCATTTCCGGTGAATAAACCTTTGTTTAAAGCTGAACAAAGGGCACGGCTTCCAGTAATGGCGGACGTGTAGATTCAATATTCGGAGCTAAAAAAATAAGACTTCCTGTCATTGTATCGAAAAACAATTTGAACTGGTAATAATATATGAACTCTACTTTATGAATATGCAAAAACATTGATATGTCAAAATTTGATCGTAGGGGCACTTTAATTGTGTTTATTTACAATTCTACGTTCGTTTTACTTATCCTGAAATATAATTTCAGAAGAACTTCTTGAAAACTGAGCGGAAACGTGAGATAAATTTAACCTTTTGACATCCTCTTTCACCCAACACTGTTTGATTATCAAAAGGGAAGTCAAGCTTAATTGTGTTTATTTACAATTCTACGTTCGTTTTACTTATCCTGAAATATAATTTCAGAAGAACTTCTTGGAAACTGAGCGGAAACTGTAGAGTAAAAGTTAAAGAATACGACACTTTCACTTCAGTGCCGACATTTTTTCTTAACTAAATCGGGTTTGGTAGAAGCTTCCATACTAGTTTTGCATAAAGCTTTATTTGTGTGCGCTCTTAACACAAAAAAATATATGTTTTACTTACTCGCAGGTCAGAAATCTCACAATCAATCAGTTTATCCCTTTCCTCCAACGTCTAATCAAGCACCGTTTCTCATTCTACAAATTCCGTTAAATTTACTAATTACAATATGGCATCCGTTGGGAGCGCATTTGATTTTTTTTTAAAGAAGAACATATACAGAAATTAAAACAGTTCCAGATTTGTCGGCATCCGTAAAACGATTCATGCTTGAATCTGCTGCTCCTTTACATTTCTCATAAAAAACATAAACAAATTGGTAAGTAAATTTGTAATTCTACTTTTTATATAGTATTGAACGCATTGGTAGTCACTTCGGTACAGCACGTTATTACTTGAATATGATTCATACGCGATGAGGAGTGAAATATGATTGAAGCTTAAGTGCACGTGAAGGGGTATTTCGCTGTATTTGTGCTGTGCCCGTACTGAATGGAACTTTCTCATACTGTAAAAGCTGATTCGAAACTGTTTCCTGTAGGTCAAATGGTTTTAAGATAAATGTTTTACCGATGCTGACCCGGCGACTCAGGGGCATTAACTAGCCTGCAAAACAGGCGCTCGGTGTTATTTCAACGCAAAGAAAGTGATAACATAATTTTGGCCGCACGAAAATTGAAAAAGGAGACTTGGGACGATTCGCTTGCAAGACGTACATTTTTGGTCTCTCCTCAAAGCGTCTCAACTGCAGGCTAGGGCATTAACATGGACCTTATTCATACGGCGGCCATGTTTAATCCCAGGAGTATAAAAGCCTTTGTTTTGCACGCGTGAACTCGTTCTGAAACTGCTCAGTACGAGGCTACACGTGGGAAACCTATTGTTTCAAGCCAACATGGCCGCCGTGTGACAAAAACCCATGGGTCTCAAACTATTCCAATTTAGCATATACAACATAGGAACCTACAGAGATCATCTCGCAATAATGAGCATTAGTATATACAACATAGGAACCTACAGAGATCATCTCGCAATAATGAGCATTAGTATATACAACATAGGAACCTACAGAGATCATCTCGCAATAATGAGCATTAGTATATACAACATAGGAACCTACAGAGATCATCTCGCAATAATGAGCATTAGTATATACAACATAGGAACCTACAGAGATCATCTCGCAATAATGAGCATTAGTATATACAACATAGGAACCTACAGAGATCATCTCGCAATAATGAGCATTAGCATATACAACATAGGAACCTACAGAGATCATCTCGCAGTAATGAGCATTAGTATATACAACATAGGAACCTACAGAGATCATCTCGCAATAATGAGCATTAGCATATACAACATAGGAACCTACAGAGATCATCTCGCAATAATGAGCATTAGCATATACAACATAGGAACCTACAGAGATCATCTCGCAATAATGAGCAATAGCATATACAACATAGGAACCTACAGAGATCATCTCGCAATAATGAGCAATAGCCACCTACAAAACTCGGGATGATTTTAAAACAAATTGGCCGGCGTAAATTCACGTTTTGCGATTGTTTCCGATGCGGAAATTTTAGAAATTCAACATAATGCAGTGCCCAAAAGCAGGTTCCCGTGTTGTATATACTAAAACAATTATTCGCCTCAGGCTCAGTCGATATTGGTGAATATTCCACTTGATTTTGTCTCGAATATTCACCAATATCGACGAATTCGCCTTCAGCGAATAATTGTTAAATGGCCTGCGCAAATCAAGAGGGGGTGGTCTGTTAGATATAGTCTCGGCACTTATACAGATTCGATAAAGTTACAACCTTAATTAATACCTTTTTGTGGCAGTTTCCATGGAAACATGTAATGTGTCCTTTGAACTCTAATTTTAAGGAAAATTGGGAAGGCCTCCTGGAGAACGGTAAAATTTGTTAATATAATGGGTATTTTAATGCAAGTGAATCATGGTTAGTGCACACTTTGCTACTCCAGTTTGAAAAGTTGGTTATTTTAAAGGGAAGGCAATTTAAGGCAGATGTGAAATTTGATATCCTCACTCACGTTTCCACCGAATTAACAAACATTCCAATAATAACCAACTTTCCAAATTGGAGCACAGAAGTATGCACTAACCTTCAGTTGATTCATTTGCATGAAAATACCTACTATATCAATAACTTTAACCGTTCTCCAGGATGCTTTACCCCATTTTCCTTAGAATTTAAGTTCAAAGGTCACATTACACCTTTCCATGGAAACTGTCACACAAATGTGTTAAGGGTGCGACTTTATCAAATCTGTCAAAGTGTAAAGATTATATCTCACAAGCACAAAGAGATGGACCACCCCATCTTGATTTGCGGCGGCCATATTGGAGACAGATGCCTTAACGCCCCTGAGGATATTGAAACCGTTTGACTAGAACTCTATACTGACACAAACACAAGGCTTGATTAACTTATTTTGGCTATCTATGCTGGTTATTAATCAACGTGTCAACTGAAGAAAACCCCTAAATATAAACTTCTTTACAGATCTTCGTGACCTCATTTGTTATATTGATACACGTTTGCTGGAACTGGCGGCGCAATTAAAACATTAAATAAAAGTATAATTGCTTAAGAAGTGTAAGCATCGCGATTTAGTTACCTTCAAACAGCTTTTGTAGTTATTCGTTTTATTACTGAAATGTACAATCAATACAGGGTTTATATATACTTTCAAACTATACAAAGGAACCCAAAAACCATTTTGAAAGCAACGGAGCAGTCTACTACTCCTTTCAATGCCAACATGGTGTGACCATTAATTTTTACTAATTGATTTCGACGTCGCTCTGTCTGCGGCGCTGAAACTCCTAGTATTGCGCTTTGTTCCAGTTTCGCGACACCGTATTTCCTGTCGTACCCATTTTAGTGGTTTACTAGATGCTATTCATGATCGCCTTCGCCACTTAAGATAATTTCAGTTTATTAACCCAGAGTTGAAACGGTTCAAGTAAAATAAACTTTGTTTTTTGATTCTCAAATCAAAAAGGACCTTTTTAAAATCTAGTTACTGCAATATATACTTGAAAAGTACTGCGTTACGCTGTCCTCCTTGGTTAAGACCTACCCCTTACAAAGTAGTGTAGACATCTCTTTTCGTGAAGTCATTCTCAGTGTTTTGCCTTCGAATTGAAGGAATTGTGGCACATTATGAACATGACACTACATTCAATTTCAAATTTGTTGGCATGTGTTAAGGAATACATAGCCTATTATGCTTTTCTTCGTCGATATGCCTAGTAGTATGATATGATGTAAATTATTCAGCTGAGCTTTATTTTTACCTAGGCCTTAACATCTTCAATTGAGAAGCCATGAAATATTCAAAGCGGCAGAACAAATATGAAATATTTCACGCCCTAGGGTGAATTGCCAAATCCTAAGCGGCTCTTGATGACAACCTACGCATTTCCATGTCTCGTAAAAGCTGTGGTGAATATAATTAAAATAAATCAACTTTAAAATGGCATTTAGATGGTTCGATGTAAAGTTTGCAATAAAGTCATACCATGCATTCTTGTGGCATAATATAGAAGAGTGGGAGGGGGTTGATAAATATATATGTCTAGCTAGCTACGGACATTTTTAATATCTTAAGCAGCGATTCTACCTATCATTTCAGTGAAGTAACCGCCTCACTGGTGAGCTCAGTCGGTAGAGTACGGTCTAGAATGCGGGAGGTCGCGGGTTCACTGGTTAGCTCAGTCGGTAGAGTACGGTCTAGAATGCGGGAGGTCGAGGGTTCACTGGTTAGGTCAGTCGGTAGAGTACGGTCTAGAATGCGGGAGGTCGCGGGTTCACTGGTTAGGTCAGTCGGTAGAGTACGGTCTAGAATGCGAGAGGTCGCGGGTTCACTGGTTAGCTCAGTCGGTAGAGTACGGTCTAGAATGCGAGAGGTCGAGGGTTCACTGGTTAGCTCAGTCGGTAGAGTACGGTCTAGAATGCGAGAGGTCGAGGGTTCACTGGTTAGCTCAGTCGGTAGAGTACGGTCTAGAATGCGGGAGGTCGCGGGTTCACTGGTTAGCTCAGTCGGTAGAGTACGGTCTAGAATGCGGGAGGTCGCGGGTTCACTGGTTAGCTCAGTCGGTAGAGTACGGTCTAGAATGCGAGAGGTCGCGGGTTCACTGGTTAGCTCAGTCGGTAGAGTACGGTCTAGAATGCGGGAGGTCGCGGGTTCACTGGTTAGGTCAGTCGGTAGAGTACGGTCTAGAATGCGGGAGGTCGCGGGTTCACTGGTTAGCTCAGTCGGTAGAGTACGGTCTAGAATGCGGGAGGTCGCGGGTTCACTGGTTAGCTCAGTCGGTAGAGTACGGTCTAGAATGCGGGAGGTCGAGGGTTCACTGGTTAGCTCAGTCGGTAGAGTACGGTCTAGAATGCGAGAGGTCGCGGGTTCACTGGTTAGGTCAGTCGGTAGAGTACGGTCTAGAATGCGGGAGGTCGCGGGTTCACTGGTTAGCTCAGTCGGTAGAGTACGGTCTAGAATGCGGGAGGTCGAGGGTTCACTGGTTAGCTCAGTCGGTAGAGTCGGTACGGTCTAGAATGCGGGAGCTCGTGGGTTCAATATTTAGCTCAGTCGGTAGAGTACGGTCTAGAATGCGGGAGGTCGAGGGTTCACTGGTTAGCTCAGTCGGTAGAGTCGGTACGGTCTAGAATGCGGGAGATCGTGGGTTCAATATTTAGCTCAGTCGGTAGAGTACGGTCTAGAATGCGGGAGGTCGAGGGTTCACTGTTTAGCTCAGTCGGTAGAGTCGGTACGGTCTAGAATGCGGGAGGTCGTGGGTTCAATATTTAGCTCAGTCGGTAGAGTACGGTCTAGAATGCGGGGGTCGAGGGTTTGAAACCCTGCGCCGCGTCCTTTGGCAGGGACGTATAAGGTGTTGAGCTCCTTCCACTTCTAATCATTATGAGGGGGACGTGAAAGAAAGCTAAAATAACCTGTTGTGCTATTTCGTGAAAGAGTAGGGGATTTTCTCCCGACACAACAGCCAGGTATTCTGAAAAGAGGTAGGCAGCACATTGTAACACAATAGCAGTCCATATATCAACTGGTCCTCTCTTCTGAAGTGCATTTGAAAATATTGATATAGAATTTGCGCTATATAAATGAATACAATTACCTTTAATTACCAGCATTTATTTACAGGTAAAAATGCACATATAGGCGAATTTCGATTGATATATTTATAACCTAACACATGCAAACATAAACATAGAAATCCTCACCCACTCATAAAACATGAGATTACTCAAAGTTAATAAAGTCAGGTGATCTGAAATGGGACAACGATGAGGCAAGCTGATGGGTCTGATTCATCAAACTTTCAGCTATACCACAATTATTTTCGGTTTGGGAATGTCCTTTGTCGTTTGCCGTTTGTTGTTTGACCATGGCAATTGTTTTCGAAATAGGTGTATACATGCAGTGGCGGATCCAGGATTTGAAAAAGGGGGGTGACTATTTTGACCGGTACAGTTTCTGGTGCGAAATTTCTTACAAAATTTGAACGAATGTATTTTATTTTTACGAATTCTTATACAGAATTTGTTTTTGGCCCAAAAGGGGGGGAGTGACATGTCACCCCCGTAACCACCCCTGGATCCGCCACTGACATGGTGAACTAAATCCTGATATAATCAAATTCTTTGCCTTTTTCACAAATTACTATGCAATATAATTAATAATATTTATTTACAAAGCAAAAGTTACGTTAGTCTCTCCTGTCCATCGGCCCATTGCATAAATGGCGTCCAATTCGAACAACCATTGTATAGGAATTTTTAGTCTCGTAAAAACGCTTTTGTGTGGCAACGTGAATACGAGGCTACAGTCTCCAGGACAATACCTATTTCAATTGGACGCCATTTATGCCATGGTCTATTATAAGTATCCAATTTAAAGTTGAGATTCCTCAGATCGCTGACTGGAGTCCACAAGGACATTTGGAGGTGTAGAGTTATAGCTCGCGAAATTGATCTGAGAGTAAGGTTGAAAGCTTTCATAAAGCGCGTTATTCAGTGGGACTGAACTTGCTTGCGGTGTCTGTTCACCAGTGAAGGTGTCATTCAATCTGAAGGTAAAAAAAAAGACATTTCGTTAGGCCATCCCAAGAAAATGTTTCGTTTACAATCGCCCTCTGATTCATGATGGTGGGTCGGTCGATTTGGGAAAAAGTGACGTTAGCGGTCTGGAACCAAGTAAAGCTTTGTTAACACGTCAGATTGAAGACTCGCGTAAATATTTCCATGTATTCCTCGATTATTCTTCCTCTACTAGTTGTGGATTGCCAATTCGTACGAGAAAAGCAAGAAACTAAAACATTTTTTTTTTTTTTTTTTTTTTACTTTTCCCAAAAATTGAGTCAGTCTTCAATGTTTTTCTTTTTTTACTTTTCCAAAAAATTGGTCGGTCGGACAATGGTAAAACTGAGAAATATTTTATTGGGATGGCATTTTCTTTTTTGCGCGTATAGTAAAAATATTACAATATTGAATTGTTAACGGGACTTGGAAAAACCATAAGCGCAGATCAAATTTAGGACCCGGCTAAGCCACAGATCGAATTGGAATTTAGCGTGTTGGTTTTGTGGAAGGAGAAAACCCCGAGAAAAATCCTCGGAGCAAGGGTGAGATACCAACACCTGAACTCACGTTACCGGAATTCGAACACTAGTCACACTGGTCAGCGGCAAAGCGCTTACCACTTGCGCATCCCCGGCTTCCTATTCTGCAGCCTTAGCGCAGCGGTTAAATATAAATCGCGAGAAATAAAATACATGTAATATCAAACCAACTTACCTTCCATTTTTCATCAAATCTGGAGAGAAATATAAAACAAAATAAAATAAATATTTTGACGGATTCCGTAGTTTAAAACAAATCAGCTACTTAAAGAGTTTTTTATAGTTTATAAAAATCTAAAATATTATTCTGATAGAAAAAGACAAATTCAGAACAAATAAACCATTTTAATATGTAGTAAATAGAAAAATGAAAAAGTAAAAGAAGAACGTGAATACTGACGTTAGATGGCCTGATATATTTTGACGCACAACTACATTTCCAAATTTTTAACCAACTCTTTGTTTTCTGACTTATCAACTTGAAACTCACCATTTCGTGCACGTATCCGGTAGATATATATCAGTAGTAGAATGATAACCAATGCTAAAACCGCTATAATGGCGATAAACACAGCCATATGCGTCTCGCTACATGAACCTGTCGGAAGAAATATAAGTGTTGTATTTAGAATAATCTGTTTTGTTTTAGCTCATAAGGAGGTCTCACCATGTACAATCGTGACTTAGCTGATCTAGTAAGATATGTACGATAGATTTCGGCTTGCCACCGATACGTACATTGACATTTCCCTTGTGCTTGTTGCTTAGTCTTCTTCGGATCTGAAGGCGTAGAAAACAAAGATCACCATTTTTTTTTACGATGAGCACATTCAATATTTATATCTCTTGGGCTAATAGAGTATATATTTTTATATGGCGAAATTAAAGGTAATGTACACATAGCTGATTTTGTCTTGTGGCTAAACAAAGAATCCAGTTGCAAGATAGAAGAAAAACTCTCCTCTCTAGTATATCATAGTCTTTTTGTAATAGAATCTAGTCTGGTAATTTACGCAACGGCGAAAGAAGTAAATTAAAGGCAAGTGCCTGCATCGCAGCGATTAATAGCAATATTTACATATACAATAAATCAAACAGGGCGAAGCGCGTGCTCTGATTGATCGATAGCTATGACCTATCAGATAGCTTTGCATCTAGTAAGGGGACAGACGCGCGGCAGAATGACATATATTTGTTACATAATAGATGTAATAAGGGTGGAACCGTTTTTTTCATTTTGTGTCGCATTCGAAGAATTAAATCCCTGAACACATTGTACTACTTTTAACAATTTTATCAGTAAATGAATTAATAATATTGCATTTTCTTCATATTTTTGTATTGGCTTTTCAATACGTTGTACCTTCTGACAACTTTACAGACTTAGCTCCTGTTCCCATCTTAGCACTCTCTCCGTATGCATTCCACGCAGTAACCAAGAACTTGTACGTCCTCCCCCACTCCAAGTCTGTAACGTAGTATTGAAGTGTACCAGATGACGCAATGTTGGCGATCCATTTCCAGGAGGAGTTCGTATCACATGAGTCACACACCTTTCTGTAGACAGTGTATTGGGATATCATGCTGCCATGGCTAACAGGCTTTTCCCATTGAATTCTAACTTTCTTATCTTTAGATTCTTTCGAGACTGAACCAAGTCGTGGAATTGACGGTGTTCCTTAAAAAATATTTGTTAGAAATTAAAGTTTTGACCAGGAGTCCATAACTAGCAGTTTCGATCAGCCATCATCAGTACACGGTGTAGTCTAAACTCCCTAGGGGATGATCTATTCTTAGAACGGCACTCAAACTATACTTTCGTGGGTGAAAACAATGGCAGCCATGTTTGTTTTATAAACGCAAAATTAGTTCTCTCAGAACAAAGGCTGTCGTGTTTTGGACCAATCAGAGTTGCTGGTGCAATGGGAATCGTTTTCTAAAAATAGATTATACGGTAAACTGATGGGCCAAGACCCCGGGGAGGGGGGGGGGGCAAGACCATGTATGACAGATCGAGACTTCTGCTTATGGACTTTTGTTTTGACTTGTTAAATACCGATTTGCTTGGCTCATTATTGTTGAAGGATTGTAACTCTATACGTCCTTTTCTTAACAACAATGCTGCTTTTCCTAGTTTCCACACGAAGTAACCGTATGTAATACTGCATCAGCTGCAGTTCGGGATAGAAACTGAGTTACATTTTATCGCCAAACCTATTTATTGAGTAATGCTCCGGCTAAGAACGATACCATGAACGTAAAGGAATTCTTCTTTCTCGTAATTTAATTTGTTGATAGTCATAAATTCAATACAAAACCAACAAAAATATTTTAAATATAAACCAAGCAAATGCGTGGCACTACGTACACACGTGGTAGCTAGCGTCTAACACGCATGCGCACATCGCATTACCCGTGAAGTCGTCGTAGCGTGTTTTGGGTGGTGCCATGCATTTACTTGGTTTATATTTTAATTGGACAAGTTTTGAAATTTTAAAATTATTTTTAATCAAACGAACTATGGTTTGATTTCAAGGATCGAAAATGGACTCAAAGATTCAAAGATTTTTTTTTGTTTTGCATAAACAACATCATTTATCATTCGTTCTGTACCCATATAATTTTGGCAGCGAAATAATTATTTTTACAGATTATTTCAAATTATTATTCTAAACATTTGAAAAAATTAGACTAATTATATGATCTGTGGAAGAAAAACAGATATCAATTATTTCTTTGAACAATTGATGATAATCCCAATTGCCTTACCTTTGCGCGTTTTAATCTGTCTTGACACAGGCTCTCCGTATCCAACAATGTTTCTGGGGTATAAATAAACTGTGTAAAGGGTTTCCTCCTTCAATCCAGTTATTCGTATAGAAGTACCCGTGATTCCCTCTCGTGTTTGTTGTGTGTTGACCTCCACCTTGTAGTCAATAACAGGACTTCCACCATTATCAACAGGACGGGTCCACCTTATATTCATTGATGTGACTTGTACATCATTCTCTGTCATGGTGAAGCTTGGTTTACTCGGTTGGACTGTTAAAAATATAAACAAGAAAATGAAGTTTCATTTGAAAGGAAATATTTTAACTCATACTTTTAAAGTTTTTATCAGAGGCAATGATTATTGAATATGTATTACAACATGACCACGATAAATCAAGCTCTCTGATTGGCTAACAGCCATTGACCAATTTGCCCATGGCTCACGTCAAATGTTGTTCATGATCGCAACTAATTTTTCGATTTCCACTATTCTTTTCTCGCGATAATTATTTTACAAAACAACTGGAGGAAGCTCTTATCCAAGTGAACAGGAAAGGCGGTTTGTTCAGCGAAAGTTTGAGCAAATTTACTTTTTGAGCCACCAACAAAGAAAAGAGTTGAGACGGGTTGGCAAATCGTACTAGTACAAGGTGGACTCGTGCTGCACCTTTACAATTTCTTTAGTAAACTTTGCAAAGGATTAAAAGGGTGGTTATCGCGTAACGGTAGATAGTCAGGTAACAGGTAACCGACAGGCTAAAGAACATACGAAAGCTTTATTCGTTTCGATATGAAAACAAATCACTTATAAGTTAAAATTATGATCAAAACCATTTACATGGAAGTAGGAGTTATGCTTCGTCTTTTGGTATTACTTCTAGAAAACAAACGGTTTTAATTTCCGAATTCATGTTAGCGTTGTCAAATTATCAACTAGGTCTACCTGTTTTTAATGCACTGATGAGCTGTAAATGAGTGAGCGTCGTACATTATTAAATAACACAAAATTAAATAACACACTACCTACAGGCTAAGATCACTGAGATATATGGGACATAAAATTTGGAACAGTCTCACAGATGAAATGAGATCGGCTTGCCAACATAAAACGTTTTAAAAATTTGATTCGGAAACACAAATTCTAATCGTTTTAAAAAAATCATTTTATATTATTTTTAAACACATATATGTATATATAGATATTTGTATTTTATAGTTTTAGTATAGCTTTTTCCTTTTCTCTCTAATTATGTGGCTTTCTTAGTTATTTTATTATCATTAATTATAGGCTCGTACAAACCAGTGTGCTATATATAATTACCGAGGGTAAATAAAGGTCATTATTACTATTTTAAGGTACATGTATGGTATAGGTATATCGTACTTACACCACCGGTCTACTGTTATGTTGTGTTCTTCGTATCCTATAGTGTTATGTGCGCGACACTTGTACCGGCCGTAATCACCCGCTGTTTGAGTTGTTGTCACCTTTAAGGCAGAGCCACCGCTTGGAGTGCTGGTTACGTGGCAAAACGTTTGATTTCCAGTAGGATCGTACCATACATAATGTGGAGTAGGCTTACCGATGGCGCTACACTGTATATAGATTGTTTGTCCTTGCCAGGAATGTGTTTTAATGGTCGAGAAAGTAAGGTTAATTATTGGTTTATCTGATAAGGAAAAAAAATATTCACATTAATTAAGGGGAGCATGATAAAATGTAAAGTAAACAGAAGTAACTCTGTTTCTAATAATGAGTTGGGCGATAAGATGGAGTGACACACAGCTGCAGTTTAATTTACAATTTCTTTTCAACATCATTAAGCGCAAGCGGGAACAAAATCTGACCGGTGAGCGTATAACACATGTATGATTAGTACAATTCGTAGTTCTTGAAAGGTAACCAAGCCTTAGTCTCGCATGGAGGCTGGAGTCAGGACCCTGCACTGATACAAACCCTCTCCCATGAATATGTATAGATTGTGATTATCATGCTAACTAGATTCAAGCCATGGAGGATGGAGTTGACCCTGCACTGATACAAACCCTCTTCTATGAATATGGATAGATTTTGATTATCATGCTAACTAGATACAAGCTTATTATTATTGTTATTATTATTATTATACTGAAACCTTTGTGTGCGACAAGTGAAGCATGTACATGTATCGAAAGTGGGATATTGTTATGGTTATATCTTAATTCTTACATCTTACTTCTATCTCTTTAATACATCGCCTGTTACAAACTAAAATCTAAAATAAACATTGTGTAGATGCGGTTAGGTACTTACACTGTACAGTAACTAAAACCGAAGCAGAAGCTGATCGTCCAATTCCATTAGAAGCAGTACACGTATATATGCCTTCCTCTGCCCTATGGATGGAGGTGATTCTAAGCTCTGTTCCTACGCTAGGAATGTTTAGACTTCTTGGGGACCTGGACCATGTGATAACGGGTCGAGGGAGTCCGTCTGCTGTGCACGATAACAACAATAGCGTTCCTTCGGTAACTCTTCGGTTTGAGGACTTTGACGTGATCGATGGTTCATCTAAACATAGAAAGGCCATTACCATCTGTTTTCAAATGTAAATGTTTGATTTCCCATTTCCATTTATCGAGTCACATGTCTCCACAGCGGTAATCATATAGTGAAATATAAATATGCCCATGCCCCACTTTTCTTGGGACGAAGGAGTCCACAGTCACATTAATTTGTCAACTCAACGCCTACGATGCTCAAGAGATGGTTAACTGAGTGAATTCAAAACCGCCTCACAGCGCGCCAATGTCATTCCAAAAGGACATTGTCAAACACAGTGCATACAGTACCTCGCATTTTTGTGTAGATATTTTCGCTATAAAAATAATGCATAGAATAGTGCGCATTGCATTGCTCTAACAGTGTAGTTTGTACAATAAACAGGGTGAAACGCGCGCTCTGATTGGTCGATAGCCATTATCTATTAGAGTACAGATGCACAGATGACGTCAAAAGGTCAAATTATTGTATCAAACAAATATATTTCATTTTGTCGTGGGTACAATGTATGTCCTCTTGTAGATGCACAGATGATCTCAAAACGTGAAGAGAATATCGGTTACGTCACTCAGCTGCGTGTCGTGTCGTACGTCTGTGTTCCCTTAACGTTATGACGTCATCTGTGCATCTATAAGAGAACAGACGAACAGTAGAGTAGCATCAATTTGTTAAATAAAATTCGATGTAAACTAAAATTCGAGTGCAGTAACAGGAAGCAGAATACTAACATGCGTGCATCAGCGCCGAGCGTTCCTTTTAAGTTCCCGCCATCTTGTTTTGTTGTGGTGATTACCGCTGTGTTGTAATATGAACGTCCTCTTGTTTGTTTGAACGCCGTTTTGTTTGTTGACCCGCGAGTTTGTTGGTATCTCGCCTTTGCTCCGAGAGTTTTCTCCGGGTTCTCCGGTTTTCCTCCCTCTACAAGATGCAACACGCTAAATTCCAATCCCATTTGTTGTTTAGCCGGATCCTGAGTGACTTTAATCAGCCCCTATAGTTATTTCAGGTCTCGTTAGGAATTCAGAGATCTACAAAGCCAGCTCGAGGCCGTACGTTGCACTTCGTACCTCGCGCGCGCTGTCGGCACTACGTGCAGGCTTTGTAGAGCGGTAATCACCACAGAAAAATAAGATGGCGGGGACTTAAGAGGAACCACCCGATGTTGATGTAAGCATTTTACTATTCTGCTCCCTCTGTACAGACTGTAAATGGTTTTGCATACATACATCTTACAAGAACATAAGCTGACTCGCTGACGGTCCAATTCTTTCCTCCAAAGCTATTCACTGCAGTACAGATATATCTGCCAGCATCATACTTGGTAACATTAAATACTGTAAGTGAGTTTGGACCAAATATTGATCCCGGTTTTATTGCACCACCAAACTTTGACCAGGAAATAACCGGTGCTGGTTCACCACTTGCTGTGCACGATAGTTGCATGCCTTCCTCCTGTGTCAAGGTTATATTTCGAAGATTGGTGACTATCGACGGAGGAACTAGAGGACGAAAAAAGATGACAAACTCTTTATTAAAATATTGAATGATATTTCATTATTTATTACTGGTAAATAGTTCATGATGTATAGCAGTCTGCGTAGCAAGCGTTTCTGTGTTTTTTTCAGGTTCGGCCAAAAAAACGAAAAGCCAGAAGAAGAAAAAGAAACGGTTGCTACGCAGGCTAATGATGTAATAGCAGCGGAAAATACTGTGACGCTTAAAGGAACTATATCACGGTGTTACGCAGTTAAAGTTACGCAGTTAAAGTTCCCTCACTCAGTGCTTGATTGAAATCATACGCGTTATTTTCCTTGAAGAATGTACACAGTTTGTTAGTCATGTCTGCATATTTGCTTTGATTTTAACCATTCCACATGTGCACGAGGTTCATCAGTTCATATGAAAATCGCTGTAAATAAATGTGTCCGGACTGGACTGTGAATACAAAGACCTGTCACGTGACACAGACCCTTTAACCATTCCACATGTGCACGAGGTTCATCAGTTCATATGAAAATCACTGATAATAACTGTGTCCAGCCTGGACTGTGAATATAACGAACTCTCACCGTGACACAGACCCTTTAACCATCCCACATGTGCACGAGGTTCATCAGTTCATATGAAAATAACTGATAATAACTGTGTCCAGCCTGGACTGTGAATATAACGAACTCTCACCGTGACACAGACCCTTTAACCATCCCACATGTGCACGAGGTTCATCAGTTCATATGAAAATAACTGATAATAACTGTGTCCAGCCTGGACTGTGAATATAACGAACTCTCACCGTGACACAGACCCTTTAACCATCCCACATGTGCACGAGGTTCATCAGTTCATATGAAAATCACTGATAATAACTGTGTCCAGCCTGGACTGTGAATATAACGAACTCTCACCGTGACACAGACCCTTTAACCATCCCACATGTGCACGAGGTTCATCAGTTCATATGAAAATAACTGATAATAACTGTGTCCAGCCTGGACTGTGAATATAACGAACTCTCACCGTGACACAGACCCTTTAACCATCCCACATGTGCACGAGGTTCATCAGTTCATATGAAAATCACTGATAATAACTGTGTCCAGCCTGGACTGTGAATATAACGAACTCTCACCGTGACACAGACCCTTTAACCATTCCACATGTGCACGAGGTTCATCAGTTCATATGAAAATAACTGATAATAACTGTGTCCAGCCTGGACTGTGAATATAACGAACTCTCACCGTGACACAGACCCTTTAACCATCCCACATGTGCACGAGGTTCATCAGTTCATATGAAAATAACTGATAATAACTGTGTCCAGCCTGGACTGTGAATATAACGAACTCTCACCGTGACACAGACCCTTTAACCATCCCACATGTGCACGAGGTTCATCAGTTCATATGAAAATCACTGATAATAACTGTGTCCAGCCTGGACTGTGAATATAACGAACTCTCACCGTGACAGAGACCCTTTAACCATCCCACATGTGCACGAGGTTCATCAGTTCATATGAAAATCACTGATAATAACTGTGTCCAGCCTGGACTGTGAATATAACGAACTCTCACCGTGACACAGACCCTTTAACCATTCCACATGTGCACGAGGTTCATCAGTTCATATGAAAATCGCTGTAAATAAATGTGTCCGGACTGGACTGTGAATACAAAGACCTGTCACGTGACACAGACCCTTTAACCATCCCACATGTGCACGAGGTTCATCAGTTCATATGAAAATCACTGATAATAACTGTGTCCAGCCTGGACTGTGAATATAACGAACTCTCACCGTGACACAGACCCTTTAACCATCCCACATGTGCACGAGGTTCATCAGTTCATATGAAAATCACTGATAATAACTGTGTCCAGCCTGGACTGTGAATATAACGAACTCTCACCGTGACACAGACCCTTTAACCATCCCACATGTGCACGAGGTTCATCAGTTCATATGAAAATCACTGATAATAACTGTGTCCAGCCTGGACTGTGAATATAACGAACTCTCACCGTGACACAGACCCTTTAACCATCCCACATGTGCACGAGGTTCATCAGTTCATATGAAAATCACTGATAATAACTGTGTCCAGCCTGGACTGTGAATATAACGAACTCTCACCGTGACACAGACCCTTTAACCATCCCACATGTGCACGAGGTTCATCAGTTCATATGAAAATAACTGATAATAACTGTGTCCAGCCTGGACTGTGAATATAACGAACTCTCACCGTGACACAGACCCTTTAACCATCCCACATGTGCACGAGGTTCATCAGTTCATATGAAAATAACTGATAATAACTGTGTCCAGCCTGGACTGTGAATATAACGAACTCTCACCGTGACACAGACCCTTTAACCATCCCACATGTGCACGAGGTTCATCAGTTCATATGAAAATAACTGATAATAACTGTGTCCAGCCTGGACTGTGAATATAACGAACTCTCACCGTGACACAGACCCTTTAACCATTCCACATGTGCACGAGGTTCATCAGTTCATATGAAAATCGCTGTAAATAAATGTGTCCGGACTGGACTGCGAATACAAAGACCTGTCACGTGACACAGACTCTTTAAAGTGCCCCTAACCCTTTTGCAATATTTATACATACGAACCTTTGAAAGGTTTTTATTAATTATGCGAATAAATGTTTGGTTTACAGAGAATACTCTATGTTCTTCGATTGTTTGAAATGGTGAAAAATTAACCTTTCATTTCCTGACCCATAACCGTATAAGAAGAAGACTGTGTCTATTCCCTGGTATTTACTTCACCGTTACCATGTCAACGTTTGCAATACTTACAGTTCACGGTAACCTGTACTGTGCGTGATACACTGTCACCTATCCCATTAAATGCCGTGCACGTGTAATTTCCTGCATCAGATCTGTTGATTGACAAAATGTTTAACACGTTCCCCGATCTATGCATCGTTGGTCCTCGTAATCCTGTCCACGTAATGTTTGGTGTCGGATGGCCATCTGCTGTGCACCTTATTCGTAAAGGGGCCCCCTCGTCAACGGTTTGGTCAAGTGACGAATTGATGATAAATGATGTGTCTGTTAAATGAATGTAATGGCTTAAGTTATACATGTATGTTGTCGAAATTGTTCAGGTAATTAAACTAAGATATTCAAGGAATATGAATGCGCACTGAAATAAAGTTAAATTAATAAGGGATAACCTGACTTTTGGAGGACAAATTGTTTTTCAGACCGCGTAGTACCACAGGGTTCCCACTTAGTACCATTCACGGCCCGAGCGTAACAAAGGACGCAAATGGTACTACAAGGGCTGAACAAATAAATGACCCGAAACAAGTCATTTTATTGGTATTATTATCATAATTCAAGGCCAAATGAATTCTGGCTATTTTTTCCCTCATCAAAGTTTGCCAGATATATTTTCGTTTTTGCGTATTGCTTTGGGTGAGGTTCCGCGAGCGTTCAATTTTTTAAAAATTATTCGCTGGCGATTTGCTGGCGAGATATGCACCTGAATGGCTTCCCGCGTCAGCGCCAAAATCTGATTGGCCTAAATGGATAGGATGATGAAGCAAGAGCCATTGAGATACAGAACTGCAAATGCATTTGCAGTGCGCTTTTCGATGAGGGCGGTTTTATATTTGGCCGAGTATTTTGATAATAATTTATATTAAATTGCGTAGTTACATACATCTTATAAGCACAGCAGCTGACTCGCTGACGGTCCAATTCCTCCTTCCAAAGCTATTCACTGCAATACAGACATACCTGCCAGCATCGGGCTTGGTGACATTAAATACTGTAAGTGACGTTGAACTAGATATAGATCCGGGTTTTATTACGCCATCAAACTTTGACCAGGAAATAACTGGTACTGGGTGTCCATTTGCTGCGCAGGTGAGAATCACGTCCCCTCCTTGCGTCAGGATTGTATTTTGAGGCTTTACGACAATTGACGCAGGAACTAGGAACAAATGTTAGCGATAACATCAGCTAGTGGTTATAGGAGCCGAATTGCAAATGATTAGACCTTGATATCCTTTAAGATTGACATTAATTCATGTCTTTCGAGCCTTTCATTCCCACGAGTTAAACACTGGTATAATCAACTGAAAGTCGAGTAAGGTATGTTAACCGTTGTGGGAAGCGAGTACCAGCTGACGGGTCGATCGTTTCGTTTAATTCGACTTAATCGACTTTGAGTTGATTATACCAGTGTTTATCTTCCTCACCGACGCAGACCAACACTAGTTTGTTACAGGATCAAGAGCCAATTCAATAAAACCTTTACACGTATATTTCACGTGAATTATGGCCATTCAATTTCTTCATCGCAAAACAATGGCCAGGCCGTCTTGTACAATACACGTGTAAAAACGTGTTATTGAATTGGACTCAGGTTGCTTTAATTATTAAAATGTACTTAACTATTGCGTCTCGCTTCAAATGCCAAAGACCAAACAGCAGCTACTTGTGAAAATTCAACTTATTGCTTTCCTTAAACATATTTCATCCAATTAAACACTTACAGTTTACAATAACCTGCATGGTGCGCGATACGTTACTGCTTATGCCATTAAAGGCTGTACACGTGTAATTTCCTGCATCCGATCTGTTGGTTGATAAAATCACAAGAATATTCCCCGTGCTCGGGAGTGTGATGGCTCCTGGGTATTTGGTCCAAGTGATGTTTGGCAGTGGGTTCCCATCCGTCATGCACTGCAGTCGTAACGGACTCCGCTCATCAACCGTTTGGTCACGTGATGAGTTGATAATAACCGGTTTGTCTAGTAAAGCAATAATGATTATTATAATTATATAGTTCATGAATTGCGCATGCTTAATAGCTTGTGGGGAATTCCGAAATACGCTGTAAAAACGACATCGAAGATATTACAAGGTGATGCGAAGAATTGAAGTTGATTCTCGAGAGTCAAAACATTTCACGAATAAGCGCAGCGAACGAGCGACATATTTTGGACTCGAGAGGATAAACGTGACATCTTCAACGTACGTGTTCCACCAGCAGTTTATTTCTCAGTAAAACACTTCCATCCGTATAATAAAAGATATGTATATTATTTATCTATTATGCACTGGAGAGTTATTCAACGATTGTTTAGATTTGCTTTTATTCGGGGGGAGGGGAGGGGGTAGACTGTCTTATATACTCACATTTTACATCAACAAATGCAGCATTCGAAATTGACGTCGAGTTGTCTCCTTTGAAGACATTAGTCGCAGTGCACGTGTATATACCAGCAGCTCTCTTGTCTGCATTTTCAATCAAGAGATTGTACATTGAGTTGTTATTTGTGGCTCGTTCCTGTCTCAGTATGACGCTCCCATCTTTGATCCACTTTACTACTGGTACCGGATTGCCAAATACAACACAAGTGAGGGAAATATTACTTCCTTCAATCACTGATATGTTCTGCGGCGAGGCTGTGATGTTTACTGGAACTATAACAAAACGTAAAATAATGCTTTACTTTCAGCCAGACATAAATTCTGACCCACAGGAGAAGTAAAACGCTACTTCTAAAATACTTGTTTTTACCCTTGTTCATCGTAAGGGAACTTAACTTCATCTTTGGTGTTGTACAGCTATACATAAATTTACATTTCAGTAGCTAATCTTCATTGCTTTCAATGGCATGTATGACAATGATTCAAATTCCCCTTTCCGAAATATCATAAAACAAAACAAAAAACGACAAAATAAAATAAATGTAGTCAGTATCAGATTACGACCAGATATACTTACACAGAACAATGACTCTCATGGAAGCGGAGACACTGCCGAGTGCGTTCTCAGCGGTACAAGTGTATACACCATCCTCAGTTCTATCAAGTGACGAGTCATTCAGTCCGTTCCCAGAAACGTTAGAGAGAAGAGGTTTTGGCTTCCTGTTCCACGTGATGTTCGGTAAAGGAAGTCCTTCGACTGTGCATTCGAGCGTCATCGAGTCTCCTTCATTATACACTCTGTTTCCAGAGACGTTGGTTATGATTGGCTTGTCTGAAAGGAAGAAGTGTTGTTTTAAAGTGCAACTAACCCCTTTTGCAATTTTTATACATATGAATCTTTGAAAGGTTTTGGGTACTTCTGCAAAGAAATTTTTGGCTTACATAGAATACTCTATGTTCTATGCTTGTTTGAAATGGTGAAAATTTGACCTTTCCTGACCCATGAATGGGTCGATTCTTGATCTTACGTCACCTCATTAATGCATTATTCTCCATGTCGCCTTTCTATCAGAACAACATCGATATATAGATATATCGTGAGTTGTTAGTAAAGAAAACAGTTATTTTAGACAAAATGCTAAATATTTATTCAAATTATTGCAAAGTGGAATGAATTAGATGACGTAAGATCAAGAATCGACCCAGTCTTTTTCTTACGCGGTCATGGGTCAGGAAAGGTCAAATTTTCACCATTTCAAACAAGCATAGAACATAGAGTATTCTATGTAAGCCAAAAATTTATTCGCAGAAGTACCCAAAACCTTTCAAAGATTCATATGTATAAAAATTGCAAAAGAGGTTAGTTGCACTTTAAGTTATGGCTCATGATCGATATGTCACGTGATATATTTGTTAATTTTCTGATTTTTGTACTTTCCTTCTGCTTGCTTGATTCAATCTTAATTCAATCGATCAGAAATTGCTTTTGGAACCACCGGTTGTTTAATTATTTTTATAATATTTTGTGCAAGGTTAGAATTGTTTTTCACTTAAAATTGAAAAATCTAGAAAAAACGGTTGTTTTCATTTTGCAACCATAAAAAGTACTGCTTGACTTTAATTCCTCTCGATAATGATAATGCTTACAATTCAGTGCCCATTTTCTCGCTCTCTGATTGGCTAATTCTTATCGTCAATAAGAAGACAGACAACAAGACTGACGCGAGGCGCTCGCGCAACCGCATAAAGTTTGTTATAAAAAGCATTTGCATTGGCCATGTTATGACGAAACTCATCGCCAATATCAGGACGGACACATACAAACTAACTTCAATGTGTTCAATTACAGTGTCATTATTCAATAAACAGAATATGGTTCTTCATGTTTATAAAAAGGTATTGCACCTCGAGGTCTTGAAAAGTTGCGGATCATGAGAGGAACGTGACTGAATGCATTTAGCAGCTTTTCAAGACCTCAAAAGTGCATTGCTTTGTATAGAACATGGCGGTATATACTTCATGGTAGTGTTCCGTTCCATATAGTCTCTCTGCATAATACTGTAAAACAGAAATGATTATCCAGGGAGACTATATAGAACGGAACACTAACATGAAGTATATACCGACATGGCGAACCATCTTCTATTTCATTTAAGGTATAAACAGGTTCTCCTCCTCGAGCTTGCATTATAAGAACTTGATATTCCAACTTCATGCACAGTACAAAATCTAACCAGGTAATTGGCTAATGACAGCGCACAGTACAAAATCCAAGCAGGTGATTGGCTAATGACAGTGCACAGTACAAAATCCAAGCAGGTGATTGGCTAATGACAGCGCACAGTACAAAATCCAAGCAGGTGATTGGCTAATGACAGCGCACAGTACAAAATCCAAGCAGGTGATTGGCTAATGACAGTGCACAGTACAAAATCCAAGCAGGTGATTGGCTAATGACAGCGCACAGTACAAAATCCAAGCAGGTGATTGGCTAATGACAGCGCACAGTACAAAATCCAAGCAGGTGATTGGCTAATGACAGTGCTTTATTGGTTACCACGTCACGCAGTGCGCTCAGTTGGAATATTAAAAAGTTAGAGACTTATGTTTGTGTATTATTGAGAAATTACAGTTAGTTGCTGACTGTACGGTGAACTCAACATGGCTTCAGTCAGCGCATACCTGTATTTGTCAGTATTCATTACTTCCTGTTCATCGTCCAGTCAGCGCATGCTTGTATTTTTCAGTATTCATTACTTCCTGTTCATCGTCCAGTCAGCGCATACCTGTATTTGTCAGTATTCATTACTTCCTGTTCATCGTCCAGTCAGCGCATGCCTGTATTTGTCAGTATTCATTACTTCCTGTTCATCGTCCAGCCAGCGCATGCCTGTATTTGTCAGTATTCAGCCTGTATTTGTCAGTATTCATTACTTCCTGTTCATCGTCCAGTCAGCGCGTGCCTGTATTTGTCAGTATTCATTACTTCCTGTTCATCGTCCAGTCTGCGCATGTCTGTATTTGTCAATAAAACACGCACTCCAGTCTCGTAACTCATACACGCTGAGTTCAAGCATATTCGCCAATGAAGAACGGCGTTCTTAGTATGCTCCCGTAATTGAAATGGTTTTTACACACGCGAAAGTGAAAAAACATAAAACAATGAGGTGGCAAGATTCATTTTACAACAACTGCCAAACAACTGTTTTCTGATACGCGAGCGAACACGTAATCTACCATGGTAGGATTGATTTCATAATAGCGCGTACCGCTCGCCTCGCTATTTTTAGTTTGTTGTTGTATAAAAACAAATTTACGATATTTTTAATTACCGTGGTATGTCCTCTTATTTACCACGTTTTGCGCCATCACGTGGTCAACATTGTTGTGGATTCACTCGCCTAGCGCCACAACAATGTTAACGACCATGCGATGACCAAAACGTGGCAAATAAGCGGACCGTGCCACGGTAATTAAAAATATCGTAAATTTGTTAATTTCACAACAGAATCAGTTTTGGCAACAGTTTTGACCATGTTCTTATCCGTATGATATGAACTTTTTTCGTCTTCAAAGAAAAACATTGATAATTGTTATAGTGATATGTACATATATTGACTGAAGAAACTAAAACTCACAATGAACGGTGACAAAATAGCTTGCTGATACTGTCCAGTTGAACGATCCATAATAATTCTTCGAAGTGCAGAAGTAAGTCCCAGAATCCTTCTTTTTCGCATTTGAAATTACCAGAGTACTGCCAGTTGATGATACTTCTGAGCCAGCTTCTTTCCTCCAAGAGAATGTGGGAGTCGGATGACCATTGACTGCGCATGTCAGGTTAAGGGAAGCTCCTTGAATTAGGGTTATGTTTTGGAACAGCGGACTAACCAAGGTTACAGGGACTGATGGAAATACAACGTTCATGTTTTAAATCATTTGTAATAATGAGGGAAGCAATGAGACAGTCAAGTGAATGAGCTAAAGAAGATGATGACGGACTGAATGTTCAACTTGCACAGGTGAAAAATCTTAGAATACAATTACATGGCTACGTCTTAGGTTAGCTCTGTGGTTAAGCTCTGGTCTGTTGTGCGGGAGGTCGCGGGTTAAATCCGGGACGGACTAACACTCAGGGTCTTAAAATAACCGAGTAGAAGGTGCTGCCTTTGTGAAACAACTGCAAATGGTTAGACCTTCACGTCTTCTCGGATAAGGACGTGACATCGTAGGTCTTTCGTCGGCCTCAAATTTATCAGTCACACCCATTACCAGAAATCTAGGTAATTTTTGAACCTGCGTATAAATATACTGCAGCTTTCGCCAGTCACTAGTGCGCATGCTCAGTATGGTATTTCCAAGATGGCGGACCGAGTAGAAAGAAGGGGAGAAAGAGTTGGTTACCGTTATTACATGCTTTGAGCAGTGTGGACTTCAAAAATGTGCTGCTTGCTAATATATGATAGGGGAGGTTCAGTAACTTTTATCTTCAAGTCAGATATTATATTTCTCGTATCTAAATAAATGGTCAGACAACTTCTCCCTTGGTTTTAAATTTATAAATTCCGAATTTTCCCTTTCAGTAGCATTTACATGAGATTGCCAGGGTACTATGGTTTGCAAGATGGCAGATAGATGTACAAAAAACCGCCCTTGGTCTGAAAAGTCACATACACTAACAACAACCCTAACCCGAACCATAAAAATATACCCCAACCGGTCAGTAAGTATAAGTTCTCAGGTAAACGACGAAGTTTTATGGCTAATTTGTGGTTAGAGTTGACAGGTAAATAAGAAAAGAAGATAAACAAGAGAAAGCATGTTCAGTCCTACTGGGACTCGAACCCTTCACCAATCGCGTAGAAAGCGCCGAATATCTAATCACTGCGCCAACTTTACTTTACATATAGGTTTACAAAAACACAAAGAGTAACCTGACTTACAGTTCACGGTAATTGTAACTGATCCAGAGGTACTTCCCATACCGTTATTGGCTCTACAAATGTATGTGCCCGTATCATTTCTGTTGGTCGCTGTTATGTTGTACATGCTACCAGTGGACACTGGTGTTGACGTTGATGCTCTGTACCAAGTGATGTTAGGTTGTGGGTAACCGTCGACTTCACATATCAAAGTCGCAGATTCGCCTTCATTGATTACTTGGTTAGAAGACTTCTTTGTTATGGACGGCTGATCTAAAATGTGCACCACAACCTTGATTAATGATCTATATGTCGATGTTATTATCTTAAAGATTGGTGAAGACATTGATGAGGTAATAATAATAAGGAAAAAAATACTAATTTAACTATTACCAAAAAGTCGGTATTAAAAGTGTATGTTTTTTGGCCCTCGAAAAATCTTATGAAATACACTATCACCATTAATTACTTACATCTTACTACGAGTAAGGCATCAGCCATATCTGTCCAATTCTTTCCGTTAATCGCCGTACAAACGTAAGTTCCAGCGTCTGTCTCCGTGACATCAGCGATCCAAAGAGTACTACCATTTGTTGCTATTCCTGATCTGATGGCACCTCCACGTTTTTTCCAGGAAATAAAAGGAACAGGTCGACCATTTGCAGCACATGTAAGGTTTACTCTTCCTCCTTTATTTACGGACGTGTTTTGCGGAGGAAAAGTTATAGCAGTGGCATCTGTTTTTTTAGAGAGAAAGGTTAGACGTATTTTAACACAGTTAATATTCTTTATGAAAATAGTTCCTAATTAATTCCTATTAGGACCAGACCTGTAAAACTATTAAAACCAGACGTTTTGCTATTCTACTTCAATATATTCTAAATAGAAACACATATATGTAATTCATTAACAACCTGTTCCATGACAGGCAAGGCTACGATGACAAAGTTTAAGGTGAGGTTCTGGGGGGCCCCTAGCGGGGTCCAGGGGCAGTGCCCCAGAGGAGGTCCCAGGGGCGTAGCCCCAGGAAACGCCGCGTACATCAGCGTTTTGGAGTATAAATAATTAAGAGGGCATCCATGTGAAAACCATGCACCCTGAAAAAATGAGTCTACATGGTACATCTCAGATTTTGTTCATATTTTGCACATATGTTACTATTGGCCTGGCATTAGACTTGGTAGAATATTTTGGAAAAATTCCAAAAACTGTAAGAGATATGGGGGTCAGTACGAACTGTCTCGGTTTGAGGGGTATTTCCACTATGTATTTTTAGTCATGTTTACAGAATATTTTTGAACAAACCATATAAGCTATATACACAAAACGTTTCTACAGCATAAACACGACCAATTGCAATTTAATTATGATATAAGTGCCAACAAATATTCAGTATTCAAGGAGTAAGGCTTTCATGTACAAGTGACTTCCGAAATTATTTTTCAAAAAGTCAAATTTTAGGGTAAAATGACATTCGAATACTATCGATGCGGCGAAATTGTAGAAGATGAGAGAGTTATTATTTTGTAGATCAGTCATTTGGAAATACAACTGGGGACTAAAAAGTTTGTAAAGTTTATTCAGCTTAGGAGCAGTGAGGCCAAAGTAACATACTCCCAACGCCCGGGTCCAACGTAAATAAACAATCAACGCCAGATGCAATCTGTATCGTGTGCAGAATAACGGGACAAATAACGGACAGGAATGAGAAACATAGCCCTAAAATAACTGGGTGATAAATTGATTTGTCACTTATGCCTATGGTTTTGCAATAAACAACAACTAATTAACAATCAACTTCAAAATAAGAGAAATTAGTAATACGAAGGATGAATCAGCGATAAATGCATACCTGATTCTAGCCTTATTTGTGCTCTCCTCCCCAGCTCTGTCATTGTCTCGAAGCCACAACTTACGATAACTATCTTCTTGTCGATTTTACACCGAAAGAACATTTACCCATTCCGGTTATAGTTTATACAGATGGCTTTGTAGCATCCGCCATTTTATTTAGGACTAGAACCCAGTCTGCTGTTGTGCACCACAGGTAGCCCGAACACATATGTGTACATTCCATGTGGAATATTGGAAGAAAAAACTCTCTACCGTTGAATCAGCCTTTCCTTTCTTGTCTATTTATATATATATATATTGCTGATCAGATCCCTACACGCTAGGAGATCCGGTGTTTTATCATTTCGTCTGTGGTGCCCAACATATACCAGAGTGGGTAATTTATATTGAAATATTTATGAATCTCATGAAACAGAACTGTAAATAATCATGATGCACTACTTAATACATCTACATAATTTCGTTTGCAAAACTTTAATTTTTTTCAAGCTGATTATAGGTTAAAATTACCCATGATGCACCTGATATATGTAACTGTTATGGGGTCAAATGTTTGCATACATTCATACACAAGGTCACAACAATGAATTATAAATGATTTCTAACATCCCGTGCATATATCCTGTATATTCACACGACCCACATACGGCCATCCCAATAAAATGTTCCGTTTCCAATCGCCAGACCGACCCAATTTTTTTTGGAAAAGTTAACAAAAATACAAAGCTTGACATCGACCCAATTTTTGGGAAAAGTTTAAAAAAAATATTTGAAAAACATACTTTCAACTACACCTCTTTTCCTAGCTCTCTACGTATTTGCATTTTATTGGGATGGCCTAATCAGCTGTGTCGGTGCCGAACTAGAGCGCAGTGCCATCCTGGAAAGCGAAGTTCAGAAATGTCTGACGTATGTTGCTATTGTTACAAACTATCTTAGAAAAGGGTTCAGAAAACATCTGGGTGAAGGATGAAACATATTGTGTGGATCGTGACAGACTTTATCCAGACCTGAATTACGCTGGATTTACATATACATGTATGTGCGGGGCGCTTGTTCAGACACACGGTAAGCCACGCAGTTTACAAGCATGAGTAGGTATGTTAGTTATCTTCCCATTAATGCGGCTGACCAACAAGCACTGAGGGTGGTCACTGCCAGATATTTGTTTAACGTCCAAAGTGGTTCCTTAGCGTCCTGTGATACACAGCTGCTGATGAATACGAGCGTCGTGAGATGCAATCTCGTTCCCAGAGCCCGCGATCATTTGACCAGCGCCAAGATACTGGCCAAAAGATCGCGGGTTATGAGAACGAGATTGCGTGAGACGGGACCGCCATTTTACGCGATCATCCGATCGAGGCACGAGGGATCGAAAAGGCGTAGGCGCGAACACTGCGCTTCTCTGTTTCTCTTAATGTTGCCTGGGTGGCTAATTGAACGAGCAGGAAGCATACAAATGTTTTGCTGCACGGGTGGATATACGAGGAAACGTTGTTGCCGAAAAAAAACTAACGAATGCGCACTGTGTCAAATTGTCTTGCCGGTGGGGTCTGGGTTTGTGTTGCTAAGAAACACATATGCTGTGTGTCACTGGAGCCTAGTAAACATTGTTTTCCTCCATAGCCAATTTTCCCGCGGACTTTGACTCGTTTTTACAGACAAATGTATGGAAAACTAAATCCACGATTGCATGCTTCCCAGCACAGCTACATCCCTCAAATTTCGATCAATTAATCTTTTACCTGGTATCTTAAGTTTGTATCTGAAGAATATTTCAGAAATTCGATTTTACGGATTTTATTTGTCATCGGATTCCCATACAAACACTGTATTTCGCGCCATGTGTACAACCCTTTCAAAATGTCGGAATTATAATAAACCGCGAACTGGTCTATTACCTTAAAACTGTAAAGAAATACGTTATTCTTTGTGTACGAGGTTTGTAGTTTCTCAGCTGTAGGATGTCCGGTGTCCGCGGGGAACAGGATATCAGGACACGCGACTTGTCCCTTTACGTCTGCGAGCGGGCGAGGCGCGCGGCGTGATTTTTTTTTCACTTGTGTGGGTTGTTCTTTTATCTTTTGTTTTCCATATTGTTTTTTTTTTATGCAACGAGCTCCGCTATAAAGAGATACGAGGACGACAGTAACAAATCGCATACAAGTGTATCACAGGCAGCTTTAAGCAGAGAGTGAGCCATTATGCACTAGTCTAAATCAACCCCCCCCCCTCCCCCTCCCACCCTGTCCCGGGTTGGGGGAGGAGGAGGGGGGGGGGGGGGGGGTGTTACTTTGACTAGTGCATTACCTAAAATCAAAAATGAATAAAATACCCTAGACAGTACAGTACAGGTGAAATTTTTATAGATTTTATGATAATTTACTTGACACGCGCCATCAACAACATCCGCGCCAAGTGCCAAGGCATTTCAAACAATTCTTGGTAAGGGGGTCGGGACATGCCTTCAACGGTAATATAGTTGTTTTTCCCTGGTAACGCCGAGAAGATATGCCACATTCCCTCGTTGAATATACACAAAATGAGCACTTGATCAAGTCCAAATCCATCTCGTGGATAGGGCGGGAAATACACGTGCAGACGTTACACGCAGTTCCTGTCACGCAATTCTTGAGATATCATTATATCACTGAAGTGATTTCATCTATTTCGGTGATACCACATTTGATTTCATGGATTATACACACATTTTGGTATTTCAACGGAACGAACAGAATATTATGCACAAGATTGAAACAAATTGAGTCCGTAACAAGGTAGTAACGACATCAGAATGGCTTCCCGTTGCTGAATCTACGTAAACGGTTCTAAGTTGGCCAACTATTCGATGAGCATATAATAAAGGGCTTCCAAGAAAACGAAACCATTAGTTTTTTTTTTATTATGAAAAGAAAACATCGTTTCTTTACAGAATAAAAACTAAAAACTTGAATAGAGAATCGGCTGAAGAACCTAAATACGACTGTACGTGCATTTCTACTTGTCACTCATTCACCCCGCTACAGAGGCTCGCAAAATTCAGAGTGACTCGCCGGATTAGAAGCTGTATTTAAAGCGTAGCGTAGTTTGAAATCCTCTATATATCATATTCAAAGAAAATTCATTGTCTTTGATCCAATCAAACAATTTTAAACGAAGATACTGCCATAAACTATGAGTACCTATTTTTCAGCTTTGACTCCGTCAAACTCGACAATAATTCAGTCACTTTAGACATCTGCATATCGGGTGATGGACTTGGTCACCCTTCAAAACTAAAATAATATTGAAAATGAATGTGCATTCGAATTCTTAAAGCAATTATTGGCAGAAAATCTGTGAAGTTCACCGTATTTTCGATTTTAATCGGAAAAAAATCGCCGTGTCGCCATATCGTCGTTTGTTTAATAACTGAACATTGCGGATTTTGAGAGTGCGTAATCTCTAACCCAGCATTAACTTTACAGAGATTTTTTTTACCAGATGCAAAGATCTATTGTAAGTCAATCTAGGAATATTTCTAAATTCAAAGAAAAGAAGGCCGCAACTCTGCAAACGGCCATTGCCAGACAGCATTTATCGGGTTTTAAAAAGACCTATTAAAGTAGCGTTAAATAAAAATTCGACAGAAGCGACAAAATATAAATAAAATTAGTTGATTTTGGTTTTAATATGCTGACGGGACTTAGTACTAAAGCAGGTAAAAAATATTATCTTTCTACTTAAAATCATTTGCGATTGCGACATGTTACAACATAAGGTATATTTTGCTCTGATTTTGAGCATTTCAGGGGGTCAAACAGTTTGATTGTCATATCTCAAAGGCCTTTTACATTTCAGCCAAACTATTTCACATGGGACATTAGCTAGTTAAGATATAAATGTGTGCCAAGTTTAAAGGAAATCGGAGAGGTGCACTGTAGACTCGTCTGCATGGTTTTCACATGGACCCTCTCTTAATGTAGCTCTCTGCTTGAGATTTAATAATTATTTTTAAGATTTACATTTTTTTTGGTAAAACATTTAGACGAGGCGAGTGCCTTGTATTGCCTCATGGAAGCCACAGCCATGGACCTTGGTCGGCTATTGGGTCCGGATTCTGAGTGCTTGTTCGGAACTTATTTCTTGCTTTCTTGTTAAGTTATGAACGTTCGTCCTTCCACTTTGTGAGCAAGGGCTAACGTTCGAAACGTCGGCTACTACTCGCTTTCAACGGCGGTTAGTATACCTTAATCGACTTTTAGTTCATTACACCAGTGTTTATCTTCCCTGCTGACACAGACCTACACTACTTCTACAGCAACTAGTCATCCCGCCATTAGTTGTATCTACACGTACTTACAATTTACGGTGACTGAGATGAACGCAGCAGTATTTCCCACTGTATTATTCCCTCGGCATTCGTATGTCCCCATGTCGGATCTCGAGACTGATGATATGTTGTACATATTTCCGGAAATGAGAATAGGTGAAGATGAAGGCGATTTAAACCACGATATGGCTGGCGGAGGATATCCATTTATTGTGCACATCAAGCTTAGGGAGTCACCTTCGTTGATAATTTGATCTGAGGTTTTGTTGGTTACTGATGGCGGATCTACAACAACAGAATTTTCATTTTATAAGCTAAGAAATCTAAACATATGTAATTATATTCATATTCGTAACCTGAGCTCCTACCTAAGCGGACGCTCCACTTTCAAATCCTTTAAATATCTAGGTATGCCTTAAAGTGATTTATAATATCAATTGCGGGAGCATCCTAAGAACGTGCGATTTCATTGGCTGCTCAACGTGCTTGATTTTCTTATAATGCACGCTGGAGAACCTCTTTCCGCGTCGATTGAGTTTATATTATAAAACAAATAAAATATGATTCTCCGTCTTCTATTATATGCTGTATGGTCTTCCCAAGCAACTGATGTAGCACTTACAGTATGTATTTAACTGCGCTGCGTTACTCGTCACATATCACACCTGTCCTTATTGAATTGCATTGGCTTCCAGTACAGCAGCGCATAATATTTAAGATTTTATTATACACTTTTAAGGTAGTTAAAGGTCTGGGCCTAGCGTACTTGAGTGACCTAATTGCTCCATATGTACCAACAAGAAATTTAAGATCTGCTGATAAATTTCTACTTAGGCCTACCACTTATCGACTGAAAACGTATGGATCGAGGGCGTTTAGTGTCTGTGCGCCGACTTTATGGAATCTACCCATGGAGCTAAGGGCCAGTACTTCGGTCGTAATTTTTAAATGTAAATTGGCACATCAATGTTAAAAGACACATCTTTTTAAATTAGCTTTTAATTATTATACAAATAGAGAGTGTCCGTCGAAGAACTATCGGCTGATAGTTGCCAGCGGAAATTTGAAGATCTTAAAACAAATATCAGCCCGAGAACATGCTAGTTTTAAGAACATCAAATTTCCAAGGGAAACTATCAGCCAATAGATGGTTTGCACTCAATCTCCAGAGGTTCAAATGACAATGGGCGGATTGTACCTTTACCCACAATCCTTTACGCGCGAAACATTTTAAATTGATTTCGTTATAAATTGGGGTAGCGAGGTTTTAAATCTTAAAAACAAGCCAGTACAAGTTAACTGCTGCCAATAGACTGTTACTGAAGAGAACAGGGAATTTGTACGTGTTATTTTGGCTGTGTTAGGTTCGCAAGGGATTGTGGTCCAATGTACAGCCGCCATCTTGTTCTGTATGGTGAACGCACATTTTACAAAGACAAGGGCTGAAGCAGTTGCTGTAAAGTTTCCTCCTCTTGCAGTACACATGTACCTCCCAGTATCTGATTGTTCAGCATTGTATACAACCAATGTACTGTTGTTGGTTTGTGTCCCAGGTTTGACGACACCGCCAATTTTTGTCCAGCTGTAGCTCGGTGTCGGATTACCATCAGCCAAGCAGGTCAAGGTCAGATTATCTGCTATAGACACCGTTCTTCCCTGTGGAGCTATTACTATTGCTGGTGGATCTAGATTCGTAACCAAAAGGATTAGATATCGCACTAAGATTACTACTACTACTACTTAAGGGTGGATTACAGTTGAATTTGTAGGAAAAGGGTTGAAAATGGAGGATGAAATAAAAAGAGGAAAAAAGAAATTAGTACACACCTAATTACTTGACTAACCACTCGAGAGTACATCGGGTTGATAGCAGACAATGTTGGTGCCCATCTATTAATTATTAACCAAAACTCTCAATTTTAATTCTTCATAAAACCTTCTTTTTTTCCTATTTACTCAAAACCCAATGTTTCCTTATGAAAGCCATGAAAAAATCCAGAAAAATTAAAATAAACTAAGCGACCCTTCAACTGCAGCTTATGTGAAGCGAATTTAAAATAACATACAATCCCAATGAGAAATAGCGTAAAAACTACGCAAACGTGGCAAAAAAGCGTATTCAACTGTAATCCCCCCTTAACTACTATGTACTACTACTACTACTACTACACCAACTACTACTACTACTTAACTACTAATACTATACTATTTAACTACTACTACCGTACTACTGCTACTGCTACTATAACAACTACTGCTACTTAACTACTACTAATAATGATAATAGACTTTATTTGAGTATGAAATGTATGTAGCATGGTATTGCTAATTGGGGCTATATCCACTGAAGGTGGTAACTGCCAGAGATTTGTTTTCGATCTCAGTGGGGGCCTACGATTTATTGTCAAGATTAAAACACTTTGCAGAAGTCCAAGCAAAGGCAGCATCTTCTCCCAGTTATGTCAAGACTCCGAGTGTTGCTCCGGCCGGGGTTGTACCTCGCGACCTCCCGCACAACAAACTTTAACCACTGAGGCGGTAGATATTTATATTTAGGCATGGCAATTAACCTGCACGCATTTGATTAGCAGTCACTTTATTACTGTGTAGAAAAATGTTTTGCAATCTTTTGTTTGTTTTCTTCTAATTTATCAAACTATAGTAAAGGAACTGAAGAAAATATATTTTAGGTGAGGAAGTTTGGGGACTTCCATGAAACACATGTTCTTTAAATATCTATATTATATCTTATTATTAATGGTTGCCAAACTTTGTGCATTAATGAAACTCTCAAATAAGCAGCTGACTTCTTATCCTGGAAGATTTCCCATTGATGCCATGCAGTACGTTTTCCACCGAAATGAAATCTGAATTATACTTTTTAATTTCTTCACTGATTGAGACCAAAAGCGGTATCGGAAACTCCTACCTATTATTGTACATACTGTACTTACAATATACGTTGACCTTTATTGATGCTGATGAATTTCCCATTTCATTGATTGCAGCACACGAGTATGTTCCCGTGTCTGTCCTATTGACAGGTTTAATGTGAAGAACTGGACCTTTATAAACAGTAGGTTGGTTGCCTGGCGACCTTTTCCATGTAATATTAGGTATTGGGTAACCATCAGAGGAGCACTGTAGACTAAGAAATCTCCCCTCGTACACTATCTGGTCACTCGATGAACTTGTGATGGAAGGAGGATCTGAAAAAAGCCATGAAATATTCAAGGTATTGGTGTGGTATTTCTATACCGCCTCCCAGTAGGTAGATCCCATTCGGAATGCCGGTATTGTGTGCAGGCAGCGTGCACAGCCGTTTGCATTGTCTCCTCTTCTAATCTTTATGAGGGGTGTGTAATTTCGATATTGAGTAGGAAAATGTCTCCCGGCACAACAGCCTGTATTCTGGAGGTAATAACAAACACTCATGATTGAAAACTGCACAGCAGCACATCGCGCCGAAATAGCAGTCACAAATTCCTCCTTTAAATATGAAACGCATTTGAATATAATGCTACAGAAATGAATACCTTTACCTTTCTTTACGAGTTATTACAAATTGCCTTACATTTAACAAAAACGAAGCTTGATGCGTCTTTTGTGTGCAACCCTCCTGTGAATATATTCGTAGCAGTAACGATGTATTTTCCAGCGTCTGTCCTTTTAGCGTAAGGGATATACAGTGTGCTGGTGTTGGTGAGTATTCCAGCTCGTATGCTGTCATTCATCTTTCTCCAGGTAAAGCTTGATTCAGGATTACTGGAAACTGTTGCTACTAGGCTGATATCATCACCCTGTTTCACAGTAATGTTTAGAGGGTGAACTGTGAAGACGGGAGCAACTAAAAGGAGACAGAAAGTAAAAATAAACGTAATCAAAAAGGTAATATATGAAACGAAGTCGAGGCTATGACGTATCTCATTATATATCCTTAGAGCAGTACCTGTTATTAACGAGCAACTTTACGGTACGAGTAACTTAGTTTCGTGCTTTAATTCTAAGACAGTTTGGCCACGATACAAATTGTTTTTTTCATGTACAAATTCTATAATCATATCTCCTGATAAAAAAAAATTACATCCTTCTTTTACTGTACTTGGTAAGGTGCATATTCATTTGTTAATTTGTAACTGTTGAACATAATATTATATATATGTCAATGAATCACAGAATGTTAACGAAATGTATCAATAATCAATCACAAAGAAACACAATAGAACAAAAACTAAAAATAATAACATAAGACACAAAATACATGCTAGATTGACTCTTATACACTTACAGTTAACCGTAATTTCCATAGTAGACGACGTATTTCCCATAAGATTCGTAACAATACACGTATAGTTGCCTGCATCCGCACTGCTTACTAACGAGACAGTATAAACAGGTCCTGTATTAGGGCTCCCTATACTGCCGGGTGTTTTAATCCACACGATGTCAGGTAGCGGGTAGCCCTCTGCTTCGCATATTAGCCTCAGGGTCCCCCCCTCGTTTACAGTTTGATGCCTAGTTGCGTTGACAATGGTTGGTTCATCTGAAAAAAAAATTCGCTTGTCTTAAACGATATAATACTTCACGTGATCTCATATCCCGGCGATATCCGATTTCCGTATCCCGACTTCATCATCATAGATGTCTATACTGGTTCTGGTGAGACTTACTGGGGGTAGGTGGGGATAGGGAACCTGTCAGTGTCTCTTTCAATAAGAACAGATCTACAAAAAATAATATTTTCTGAAAATGAGCAAGTGATCATGCTATCATTAGGAAGTATATAGTCATATAATTTGAATGACTGCTCAATACTTCCCGCTAGTCGTACCGTAGACCGGATTTCGTACGAGTGGGACAAACTACGGCTTGTTCATAGCCTTACCGTAACCGTACTGTAACTTACTGTATCGTAACTCTGTAATTTAATTGGATGAGCAGGACAAACTGGCAATAGGAAAACCATTTCAATGCACGGCATGCCGTACGTTAACCGTGCCGTACTCGTTGCCGTAGTTTGTCGAAATCAGCTCTAAAGGCGCCCTAACATACATCGGATTAATTTATCTAGGGTAGCCAAAAAAAGTAATCAATTAATATGTAATCAGTAGATTGCTTCCAGTAGCGTAACCATGCATGTTGAAATACGGTAAATTCCCCCTCGTGTGAATTTCAGTTTCTATGTGACGCGGTAACTGAACCGATAGATGATATAGACATGTAAAGAATACTTACACCTAACGGCAACATTCACAGTGGACGAAAAACTACCAATAGCATTTGTTGCAGTACAAATATAATTTCCGGCGTCTGTCTTGGTCGCATTGGAAATAGTCAGGGTACTCCTGTTTGTTGTTGCGCCTGCATTGATGGAACCTCCCTCTTTTGTCCATTTGATGTTAGCCACAGGGTCTCCATCAGCTGTACATGTTAGTTGTATCTGTTCACCCTGAGTCACAGTTGTGTTTTGTGATTTATACGTAATAGCTGGTGGATCTGTTAGAGGAATCGCCAAGATAAATATGACTTGTAAAAATACATAAACCATATATTATTAGACAGTTTAGTCGGTGTAGCATGGTCGGGTATTTTAAAGTGTCATGCGTGCAGTATTTTGACGAGTCTGAATTAAGGGCGAGTCAAAATATCCGGGATATTACACACTAAACTGTCTATTCGAACTTTTTCTCTCTAAAAATAGGCGAGTTTTCCAGAGTATAAATAGCTATGCGTAATATCGCAGGATGTACTCGTTTCAGGCTCTCTCGGGCGTTATTTGTACTCCACCGAGTGCAGTTGCATAACAAACAACCTTATAACATACTCAACAAAATATCTGGATTCTGATTAGTCAATGACGAGTGCATCTAAAGGTTATTGAGTGCACAGTCGCATGCCCTCAAGAAATGCGTGCTCAGTATATTATAAACAAGAAATCGCATAAACTGCTCGACGTGCTATACTTGATTTATAGGCACTGAGTGATATTTTTTAAGTTCTCGAATTAAAGGCGAGTGCAATTACTAGAACTTTCAAAATATCACTCAGGAGTAAGAGAGGGAATCTCGTAGTGTGTGGCGTGCTATGATAATGTCGAATAAAATCTATTTTTAGTAACTCTCTTGGTAATAGCCAATCAACTTTTAGCGCACGAAAACAGATTTTTCAGCGTGCACCCGCTTATTTGGAACTCGTCAATAGATAGACGACGTCTAAGATTATCTATTATACAGAGGTATTCTATACAATAGATAGACGACGTCTAAGATTATCTATTACAGCTGAGGTGTTCAATACAATAGATAGACAACGTCTAAGATTATCTATTATACAGAGGTGTTCTATACAATAGATAGACGACGTCTAAGATTATCTATTATACATAGGTGTTCTATACAATAGATAAACGATGTTAAGAATTAAGCCCGTTTTACATGACACGTGTTTTGGGCACGGCACTCCTAACTTGGGACGGCACTCCAAACAGGCAGGGCACAAGGTCTCAGAACCCTAGAGTTTTCGGACACGCGTACCCGAAACACTTCCATTTACACGACGGAGAGAAAGGGTGTCGTGCCGAAAACATTTGGCAAGCGTGCCAAAATGATTTTCGTGTAATCCGTGTAATCTCAAGTAACTCAGTTAAGGCCTGGATTTGTGTCCTTAAAAGACCCCCAGCAGAGATTTTAAAGATCTTCAATTCTCAGTCGATATATTTTCATGTAAGTTGTCGAAACTATAAAAATACCATTTTTTTAAGTCTCCTTTGGTGTCACGTGACATTCCTCGGTTGATAACGTCATAAAACGCGTTTCTTGAAATGTGGGAAGTTTACACAGAAACATTTAGATTTGTTTTGCTATCACACTGCTTAAAATGACATTTGCATTGTAGTTCCGCCTTCTAATGTGGTATCCGTCATTTATATTATAAGATATTTTACCATTTACTATGTTACGTGACCTGTTTTCCTTAATTAATTGCTTCCGTTATGATCTGGACATGATTAAAAGGCAAAGTGTTCAAGACCTTATTATGAGTCGTACAACGATGAAGAAAGAAGATTCATTTAAGTTTACTTTCCGTACCCCGTTTTTGTCTAAAGGCTTCAACCGTTAACGGTCGTTTTCAAGTCACGTGACACAACTTTGAAAAATACAGGAAGTTCATATTGTAACAAATACCGATAACAAACAGCCTACCGAGTTTCATAAAGATTGGATGGAAGCTTCCTCTTTAAATAAAAATATGCCAAATTAACAGGCGGTCAGGCCTTAATATGCATACTAGGCTTTGTTTAAAATATTGGACTGATTAGAATATATGCCTGCAATGGACACTCACACTCCACTTTAATGGTTGTTTGCGTAATGACTGGAGTCTCATTGGGGTTGTTTGTGGCTTCACATTGGTACGTTCCGTTCTGATATCTTCTAATATTGGGAATACTCAAGAAGGCACGGCCAGATCCTTGATTCTTTACTACTTTGGTTCCACCATCAATAAACATCAATTTAACTGTCGGTACTGGAGGACCAATGGCTGCACAGGAAATGTTGAGAATTTCACCTTCGGATATGGTTATGTTGGATGCTGGACGAGTCGCAAACTTTGGACGAACTGAGGAAGGGAAAAGCTATATGTTAAGAACTTTGACGGCATGTGTTTTGGTAAAAGGGGGACTGAACCCTAAAATCAATCCGACGACTAAACAAAGATGCATTATTCGAAGTATCCCTTTATTATAACGAATCTAAACTGCTCTTCCAGAGAGCCGTGTATATCATAACTTAATTAAGAAACTAGTGGAATATAATGAATATTTACTATTTAGTATTACAATATGTAATAAAGGAATAAGCTATATTAAAACTATAATCAGCATAACTGATAGATCGCCAACAATCACGGACATTGCGCCCGCGGTACATAAGCGGTTTCTACTATAAATGACTCTAAAATGCCCTTAGATTTTCAAAGACTGTATGGAACGACTTCACAATTTTGCAAATACAAGCGAATATAATAAATATTCCCACCTTGCCGGACCATCGGTCCAGTATACAAGCCAAAACCATCCGATTGTTGCAAAAATTTAGATCAATTCTTGTGTTATGCTTTTTCTTTCCACTAGGCTCTACTACGAAGAAAGTCGCCACTCAATTCTTGTTATGGACAAGCAAAAACACGTTAAACCCAAAGTTGACAAGTTCATATCTCTATACGGAAAAACCGCTGACGTACCGCAGACTCGTCATGACCGGAATAGTTGGCGATATATATGGCGAAATAGTCCAGTTTCGTATTCGAAAACTACCACTGAATGCGAATGTTTAACTTCAGAATGAGGCTGACCCTACGTACATGCGTCTGTAGTCTTCGCATTCAGCGGTAATTTTCGAATTGAATTTAGGGTCGTTTTTGACTTGATCTTGCCAGGTAGGCTATTCCAAAGGACTGCCCCCCGATAGCTAAAACTATGTTTCGCTGCTTCGGTTAATGGTCTGGGAATGGATAAATTGTGTGAATGACTTGATCTTAGATTATGCGAATGTATAAACGAATATATTTATCATGTCCCCAATCTAAGACATACTAACATCAGTGTGTACAAGTAGTTTTAGTTCAACATGTGTTGCTTTAATTAGAATAACTTTATACCATTGTTATGAAGTGCAGTTATGCATCGACTTATCTAATTATATTTACAAGCCTACTTTCAGGACACCCGGGGGGTTACTTACATAAAAAATGGTATGTATGTGAGGCCAAGAGGCTCAAACCCTGACCCTGTTTGACCCCAAATCCGAGCTCCAAAACCCTTTTTTGGAGGAAAAATCCTGATGCCTAAAAAATTCTGAACCCCGACCCTGACTGCACCTAAATTAAACTCAAATCATGACCCTGATCTGCCCAAATCGGGTCAAAATCCTGACCCCAACCCTGACCTAAACCCTGACCCTACCTGCCCGACCTGAGCTCAAAACCCTGACCCACCCCCGCGACACATACATAATACATAATACATAATACATAATACATAATACATAATACATAATACATAATACATAATACATAATACATAATACATAATACATAATACATAATACATAATACATAATACATAATACATAATACATAATACATAGACATAGACATTTTTAATTTGGAGTCTTACACAGAGAGTATATAGACTAACGTCCAAATAACCTTAAATTAATTGAATAATAATTACAATAATTACATCTGAGTTTAAAGGGTTGTTTTTGTATTCGCACACATGGTGTGGTGCTATCTTATCTCGGCCTTTTCTATATAGCATACATTCAAATATGTATTTTGCTATTTCTTTCTGTATAGCTGGTTGTTTGATTGGAGGGTTAATAAGAAACAAAAATATATCATTGTCAGCCATTCGGTTCGTCTTACTTTTAGTTTGCTTTTCTATACTGGAGAAAAGAATATACCTTTTTTCACGGTATAGCTATAGAGGACATTTTATCAAGAAATGTATCTCATCCTCTATGCCTTTTTGCATATTTGGCATATTCTTTCTTCGAGTTTTTTATATAGTTTTGTGTACCGCCCAGTTTCTATTTCTAATTTGTGGTTACTTATTCTTAATTTTGTAAGTGCTATTCTATGGTTAGTGTTGGTGACCTGACTCAAGTAATCTTCATAGTTGTAGCTAGTTTTAAATTTTCGGTATGTCCTTGATTTGTTCTTTTGTTGGGGATCTTTTCTTGAATCGTTATGTATGTCACTTGACCATGTTTGTAGTTCAATGTCTCTTAGCCTCTGTCGGATAATGTTTTCGGTGGTTGTGTTATTGTAATATACATTGTTCTGCCTAATAATGCACAGTTCTCCTAAATAAATCCTATCCGATGTAGCAAGGTTTTGATTTTGTGGCTCCAGCATTCTTTGTTGTACTTATTTTTTTATATCTTTGTATGCATTGCAGGATAGTTTATCTGTATCAGAGTCACTTAATTTAAGCCAGAATTTAATGCTCCTACATTTCGCTTGCGTTCGTAACGGATATCTCCCTAATTCTGCCCTGCATGCATTATTATTACTTGAAGTTTTGTTGACCCCTAGGAGCCATTTACAGAATTTAATATGCACAGCTTCAATCGGGTCTTTTTATATCCACTCCCCATAATTCGCTACCATAGAGTAGAATTGGACTTATTAGGGCGTCAAATAGTTTGATGGTTAATTTAAGGTATTTTCGGAAGTATTAATTCGCCCATTTCTTTCCTTAATTTGTAAAGTGCTTTTAGGGCAACCTTTTTCAATTCTTGTTTAGCAAGTGTAAAGTTCCCGAAGGCGCTTAGTTGTAGACCTAAGTATTTATATGACTTAACATTTTGGAGTTTAATACTATCATAATAAAATATGTAATTGTTCATAGTTTTGCCATTGTTGTTAAAGATAACTATCTTTGTTTTGTCTAAGTTGACCTTTACTCTGATTCTTCGCAAAATGATCTTAGCTTATTTAGGTATGTTTGTAGACCTTTTGCTGTTTTAGAGAAAATTACTAAATCGTCCGCGTATAGGAGGCAGCTTAGGGGTTTATCATTTAGCTGTATGTCATTTGTGCTAACCAAATTCAGTTCATCAGGCAGATCGTTTAGATAAAAAATTAAACAGAGTAGGTGATAACATACATCCCTGTTTTACTCCAGTGTGACAAGTAAAGGTTGGTGTTATTTACTAGTCTATTTATCATTTGAGTACAATGATATCAGTAATGCGAGAAATTTTCCATTTTTTTACTCCTGTATTCTTAAGTTTTTCAAATAGTTTTTGTCTTGGTATTCGATCAAAGGTTTTCTTGAAGTCTATGAAACAAGAAAAAAGTAAGTTTTTCTTCATTGGTTTGGTGTTTTACATATTTATCAATGAGAGTTTTGAGGATGAAGCATGACAAGACATTAATAACCAACTGTAAGATGAGACAGATAAAGGGAAAATTTATTTAAATACGTAAATTATAATAACGTTTAAGATGTATTAGTTTCCATACCTGTAACTATAAGATTTACTTTTGAAATGATAGGACTTTTCCCATACAGATGAACTGTGCACCCGTAGGTTCCAGTATCTGCTGCCGTTGAATTTGCAATAACGAAAGTAGCTCGACCCTCCTTAGAAATTCGGCTTTTAAGTCGTGCAGGACAAGTACTAGCAATTGTAAACACTCTTCCCTTTCTCTCATCCTCAACAGCCAATGTGATGCTTCCACCGCTGCTTGGATACAAATCCCAGGTAGGGGAGATGATGTCAAGTTCTAAGATGTTGCCATATGTATAATTCCATGGGAATCTTGCAGTTTGTGCTCGAGACACATAGAACGTTGATGGAGGATATCCAGTGAAGACCACAACTGCGTCACTTTGGACTGAACAGCATATGATTATGATTACATAATAATAATAATAATAATAGAAGAAGAAACCAACTTTAATGTCGTATATTGCATATGATGATCAAGTTTATTGCTTTTATTTATACTGTTAATCAGTTGCTTTAAACTTTCGGTTTCGGTTAAAGTGCCACTACGACGAAAATTTACCATTTCGATTTGCCACTTTAAATTTTAGTGCCAATAGGTCAATCAATGTTAGAAATATCCAACTGAATTTGTAAAAAATATTCCCAAATGAGCAAGTTAAACCACAAACTTTTCGGAGAGTTTACCGGTAAAATCCTGTCCGCCATTACGGATGTGCGTTCCTTTATTCACATGTCATACGCGCACCGCTCGCCTGCACAACACAACGCCTTGGAGGCATATGTCTACTAATAACTTCTTCTCGAATGCAAGAAAAAAATATATTTATCCTTGCGCGAAATAGTGTGCATAGAAAGGTAGCTACGCTTGTTGTCGTGTTGCGCGTATGACGTCACTGCTGACTGAATAAAGGAAAGGCCTCCAGTAATGGCGGACGTTAAGATTCAATACTCGGAGTTTAAAAAAATAAAACTTCCCTTCGCCACATCAGAAAAGGATTTGGACTGGTATTAATATAGTAACTCTACTTTATGAATATGCAAAAACATTGATACGTAAACATTTTATCGTAGTGGCACTTTTACACTGTGTTGCCATTAGTTCCACAGAATGTTCCAGTTTCGATCTTCCATGGCCACTTTTAAGAAAGATGAACCAACTTACATGTATGATGATGATTGCTTGTTAAGTGTAAAATAGTTAAAGTATGCGATGGTCTTTGATTGCGTTAAAATATTATCTAAATGTGAGCTTTACAAAGGCCATGTCGCATTTCAGCGGTTTGTGTAAAATATATGTTCTCCATCACATTATCGAACTTTGGAACTTTAACGGGAAGCTTTTAATACATTGACAAACCCAACATTTACATTTTAATGAATCTATAGTGTTGCGTGTTGAGATATTGCTTGCATGGGTTAATACTGAATAAAAGATTTAAAAGATTAAAAATATTAACTAATTTTCTACTGTTATATGTACACATACATACTGTCTTTATTTAAACAATCATGGATAATCACAGTTACATAAATATTAGAATATAATCAAATAATTATAAGTATGCAAATGCTTTACATGAAAGCCATGTTGCAGGGCACTAAACGTTAAGTTAATATATAATAATAATAATAATAATAATGATGGCCACATTTATATAGCGCCATATCAACCACAGTTTCATGGCGCTTTACATATGACTGACATATCCCGTCAGTGATATATTTCGGACTGCTTCACGGCGCTAATAGCTGCCACGCAGTTTACAATGTTGAGTGTGGTTAGTGCAATGACCAGGCTGCTGTACCGGGTGACAATCCCCTGCTCTTTTTCGAGTAGTACAACAGGTTCTTTCACGTCCCCTTCAAATACTGATTAGAAGTAGAAGGAGACAAGGCTTATAAACGGCTTATAAACGTCCCTGCCCAAGGACGCGGCCGGGATTCGAACCCCCGACCTCCCGCACTCTAGACCGTGCTCTACCAACTGAGCTAACCAGTGAGGCGGTTATATATATATATTTTCTATTTTATTAAAATGGAAGCAATCCTGAAGCTTATTTAAAGTGCAAGTATCATGTCGAAAAAAAAAAAAAAAAAATTGTACTATTGTGTTTGTTTCTCACAAAAATGTATTAATCTTGCAAATTTGCAAAATTTCTGGCATTTAATCCTTGATTTTGGTTACTTTTCATGGATCCTGTGACGTGATAAGATGAATCAACTCCCTAGCTCCCTAAAGAAAACTACTACAATAAAATTCCGTAGGTTTTCATTGTGACATCACAAGATGAATCAATCCCGCAATTCGGGTAGCGTTGATTCTAGTTTAATTTTTGCTTCTGCCTATCAAAGAAAACTAAGTTAGACAACTGAAGTATATCAGAAATAGCATTTGGGGTAAAATTTCTATGTCTTACGGCGCTACTTGCACTTTAAGAATTTATTTAAAGTTGCCACTTGATGGTCTTACGTCCTCAGGTAAACCATTCCATAACTTTGCCGCACTGTAATGAAATGCTTTTTTTTAACAAAGTTGGTTCTAGGGCTAATGTTGTTAATGAGCACCTCAGGATTTAGCTTGTTGTAGTCGTACGTGGTATAAATTAATCTTGATGATGGATATTCTGGAGTCAGATTATTCAAAGCTTTGAAAACCTTTGTAGCTTTTTGTTCGGTTCGTCGAACGTGTAATCTGTCTCAGTTTAAAGTAGTAGGAGCTCATCAATCTTCGTGTCAAAGTTAAACTCTTAAAATTCTTGCAGCTCGATTTTGCAGTTATTGTAGCTTCTCTCAGTGCAAGCCCTTTATCTTTAAATAATATCTCAAGATAGTCCGTCGCTCCATTTTCTAGAACTGGTAATACAAATGTTCTGGTGCATTACACATCAGGTACCGATAAAACTCGTAAAAACGAACATACCAGGGTTCTCATTATTATAAAATATGCTTGAACTCCCCTAGTGACTTACTAATTATTGAATATGTTAACATATGTTAACATTACAACAAAAAAACTTTAAAACTTTATAAATACATCATTAGGTTGTGAAGTCACTGCTTTAAGTTTTAAAAGCTCAAGACACTCCAAGAAAGTTTTGCAGAAACCAACGCAACAACAATATATACATTTCTAAAAAACACTTGCTGTTAATCACTTGCGTCGATATTTTTTTTCACATACAAGCGAAATACTTACAATTCAGAGAAAACGAGATCACCATCGCACATAAACTCCAGTACGCCATTTTCAACGATAGCAGGGGCAGTAGTCAAAAGTGAAAATCATCTGCTATAGGCTAGTTTATGTCCAACGCGTGTTTCGTATCATTGGATTCATGAGTTATATGCTGATGCATACTTGGTTAGATTATTAATAGAAAGTGTTTTCGTATAAGGAATGAAGGATTCGCCTGACTTATTTAACACGTTAATATTGTTTGAGTTTAGGATAAATAAAGCGCGGCCGCAAATCAGGTTAAACATTTATTTAGTAAATGGTTATGGCGAATGTTTAAAGAAAAAGGCATACTAACAAGCACTGATAGATTTAGATGGGATATATTTACAGTTGTAATTGAGAAATTATTAAATTCCATTCGCTATCATTATTAATGCAATATGTCGTGATCAGGATTAGTACAGTAAAGCCTCGGTCACTGAACGCTTTCAACATTGATTCAACATTGATTCAACATTGATTCAAGTACTATTTCAAACACGAATTGTAGCGTTTCATCAGGGAATCCAAATATTGAGAAAACAATTCAAACCCGAGAGCCGTAATAGATGGCTTATTATTCTTTTTTGCTAGCAGTCATTTCAACTAGCGTACTAGTTAGGTAGTGTAGTGATGAAGAGTTAGTACAAGAAGCTGGATGGAAGGGTCGAGGTTCGAACTCCAGTGGAGGCACTCTTTTTCTTTCTATGTCGTTCTTTACTTCTTCACTCTTTACTTCAGTGTAGTTTATCAGTATATAAGTAGTTAGTGGTTCATGAATATGATGATTAAGAGCAGTTTAATCACTGGGGATGAAAATCAGTTGAAACAGTTGTGATTTTCAACTGGTGTTTCATTGGGTAATTGTTTTTCATTGGGTATCCAAACTCATCCACCTGACCAAATACAGTCCTCTGATTGACTAAAACATTCTAATTACCTGCTATTGTTCTTGGAAATATTTTCAGGCCATGTTAAACGGTTTTAACATCGGTTTCAACCAAAGTTGTAGCGATGTTAATAATAACAAGAACCCATCTGGGCTTTCACTCGGGCCACATGAGATTGAAGATGAGATTGAAGATGAAATACACTTTCATTTGAAATCCTCTTAGTATCAAGTCGTGCTTTAATTCGCCAGTGAGAACGTCAAAAAAACAGACTGGTCTATTAATCGCTTTTATGGCATGACTATGATAACGCAGGATTCGAACAACAGAATACTGGCAATTCAAGTGTATAAATGCAATACAATGACATATTCAGACTTTGAATTTGATTGAAAATAGATCAAAAACTCGGGGAAATGTCCGGCTAAAACTGTATGAATAAATGTGAAATGAAACATAAATTTCATAGCAAGAAAAACAATTGTAATTCCTATAAATGAGAAAGCTCTTCTATTAAGCCGCTTCTCATATACACAGACTGTTTCACAAAAAAACATTTGCGCTTAACGACACAAGAATTCAGTTGACCTTTCAAATAATTTATTCTGAGGTACGCATACTCTAAATCACAGATGTTAAATAAAGCGATAATTAGAAGGAAAAGTACATTAACAGACAAACTGAGAGGAAATTTATTCAAATCAAAAAGAGTTTACTTACAGTACTTACGTAACTGAACTTTCGTTTTGGATCTTTTGGTAGTGTTGTTGACAGCACCCACCTTCGTGCACATATGCACTGAATCGGAATGAAAGTCGAAGCCTACCTCGAACTTAACTTTCAGCTAACCTGTTTCCTTTCATTCCACAATGAATAATAATCTCATAAAGTAAGCCCGTAGCTTTCAATAAATTTGCCAGTGTCTGAATGAAACAGCTAGATCTTTTCCAATTTCTCTCACGAGTAACGGCAGAAGACAGTCTCAAGCTACAAAACTTGAATTTTGATCCTCTTCACAGTAACGTAATTTAACGTCTCAGATATTATATATATGCCCTATTTCAGCTAGCGCTGTGCATTTCAAATACTTTTTCCTCTCTCGTTGCTGGCAGTTCATGCTTCTTGTTCGTGTAGTTGCCGCATTTCAGTTGGCATACACTGAAAACATCTGCTTAACTAAGATTTGTAACAATCTTAGCGGATCATGTAAATATTCCTCTTGGCTCAATTGAGGGTTTCTGCCGTCAAAGTTCATTTTTTGTTTCAGTTTTCCCCATATTAGCCGACATGTATAATGTCTCGAGCTCTCAATCCAGTAGAAAGACTCTTATTCTGTCGTAAAACATGCCTTAGCTGTACAAGACCGCCCACGATGGAATAGATTTCTGACAATGACTCATTGAAAGTGATATCTCCTTGTCTCGCCTTGTCTGAGAGCTTTGAACTTTCTTATCTGAGCGCGCCTGACGAGATCTAACCTTTGATTATAATTCGATACCCGTTGATATCCAAACGTGTTTGGATATTGTATTTCGCTTACGTTTCTAAATGTACATTGGATCTGTCCAAACAGCGCCGATCGAATGTATTACGGCTCCTGGTTGTTCATGTATTTTTATGGTCAACAAGAGCGCCAGTTGAAATATCCTGAGCCTGTTGGAAGGCTTTCGCCCTCGCGGGTCGACCATTTTGATTTACTGTATTCACTTATGTAAATACATTAACCTGGCGATTGTTGCGTGACCAGCACAGTGCAATCTGATTGGTTTGAATTTGACCTTTAACGCATGCGCAGAAGCCGTCTGACATAAAAAAAAAAAAAAAAAAACGACTTGCATTTTAAGACTCGGTGCTGCCACAGGCAGCCCGAGTAATAATAATAATAGTTCATTATTATTATTATTATTATTATATAGTAATCCAGGTTACCCAGCACAACATCATCGTAGGAAGTAAAGACCGTGAAGGCGCTAGTTGGTGACAGAAGCGAGGAGATCCTAAGACGGATCCAGAAAGCAGTACTATCTAGTAGCTTGAACATTGCACGTTCCTTTAAGGTCATAGTACGAATCTTTAGCGATAGACACGTGTTTTTGTTTTGATAGCCAGACGGTTTTAAATACTTTTTTTAAACGTCGACTCTTTTTCTTGTGTTCATATTTTATTATAACACACTAATCTTTAGATCACTTGAGATTAGTTTTAACTACAAACAACAATTGGCTACGTTTGCGCCCAACTGGTGTATTTTAATTTAGCTGGGCTACTGCCATAAAAATATAATAATAACAATATCAGCACGTATTATACACGTTGCGCTTAGCTGCAGCATAAGCTAGCGCTGATGTGCCGTGTTTAAACTAAACAGAATAAGAAACCCATTCGACGAAGAGGCAAATCGACTGGTTATTTACAAACGTGGTCGAGCGCACTGGAAAGCGAACTCACGGTCTCTGGATTACGAGCCCGCCGTGTTAACCGCTCGGCCATGCTGCCGAGATGATGTACCAATGTTGTACCGATGTTGTAACGATTTTGTACCGATGTTGTACCGATGTTGAAGAGATGCTGAAACCGTGAGCTTCGAGGGTCAGATAATGTCCAAGGACAAATATCAGGGCATATTTCGACGCCACAATGTAGGTTATTGTCGTTATCATCCTTCAAATATTTTCTTTGACGCGCGTTTATACGCTCACAGAGGGTGTATTCGATCAACATATTCTCAGCTCGCGGAGAGAAAATATCGAGTCACGTGACGCATTCAGCCAATCACGCGCGAGAGAAAATATTTGACAGGTTATAATCATGATAGATATTAATGGTTAGAACACTTCACATAACTTACAATTTGCACAATAAAGAAGTGGCCCATTAATCTTTATATGACAGAAAGAATTGAATATTATCGGACGTCATTTCGAATATTGTTCTTTGACTACTGTAAAATAAATACGACTTGTGTTATAAGCAAGCAGTACGCCAACGCCTTCCACGACTTAGCGAACAAGTGTTTGTTACCCAGAACTCGTGGCCTCAATAGTTGATATATTTTACCAATACAGAGATCACCCTATTGATAAAGATGTTTCACAAATATCCATCCTTTCTCATTTCAGGATTCTGTACCCTTTTCTTTACCGGTGAGTTTAGGTGTATCAGTAATAACACATTATTGTAAGGCAAATATTGGTGTTTTTCGACATGCCGAGAATACATGTAACTTCAACTATAAAGTATTAAGCATAATACAATTGTGTTGAAAATATTTGTAATCCTTATTTTGATAATACGTTATTTTGAATATACTTTAAACGTTTTCGTGTGCATCCACATGAGGCAAGAAATGCTTCGCCATTGTTTGTATTGATTAAGTCTGCCAGTTTACTTTATTTACTGAAATATTGCTTCGATTTTGCAATTTCATCTTGGGTAATTTCTCCAATTATTTCCTTTAGTTTATGCCACAACGTACATTCATGACCTTCCAGACAAGAATGTAGTCGTCGGTGGAAGTGTTACATTTAACTTTACCACCGCAAACAACACGGGGATCGATTCATTGCAGTTCGGCGTATTTAACACCAGTATCCCAGAAGTCACCCCTGTCTATAAGACACGATCAAAATCCCGAGCACCATTAGATGGAAATGACTTGCCACCGAGCCTGAAGCCGCGTTTGAGCTTTGTGGGAAACATTACAGCAGGGAAAGCCTGGTACAAGATCATGAACACCACTAAAGGCGACAGTGGTGTTTATGGCGTGAAGCTCCTCCTGGACGGACAAAGTACACATGTTCGAGCAAAAGTCACCCTGAAAGTTACAGACGGTAATATTTCTGATGTTACAAAATTCCTACCTCGTAGCCAAGAGCTTTTCATGGGTTTTGCATTTAGTGTTCTTTGCTCTTTAATATCTCTTTTCCGGAAAAGCGTATATACGTGAACGAGGGAGATTCTTTTACGTTCATATCTTTAAGCTACTTGCAAATCAGCAAGTGGAATCGGATATTTAGAAATCGGGATTTGCAGTGTAGTCTATTTGTTGGTTTTCAATCTCTTTTGATTGCCTTCATTTGCATTCAATAAAGCATATACGAGTTAACCCCTTGATGAATGGAAGACATGTTCTTTAAATATGAAGAATTCAGGGTACTATCTCTACTGTACCCACTCAGCCCTAGTTTGTAAACCCAAAGTATAACCCTTGTGAAATATAAACCGCTTAGCCATATAGGAGGGCCTCGTGTTCTCATAGAATATGCCATTCGGGTGGGTACTTATATACATTGCTTGCTTCCTTTTGCGAAGCTTGCTTCTTTTTTAGGGTTTTGAATGAAAACAGCTCTAATTTTGATCAATTTGTCAACTGGAAGAGAGCCATAGGACAACCTGAAGTATGATGAAGGCTGAAAACTACTTTGCTTGCTGTAGTAAGCTTTGTGAGGGGGTTTCATATTGTGTTTGTGCATTTGACACACACCAAAAATAAAAATCCTAGCTCTCTTACAGTTAATCTTGTTACCTGCGATATGGGGCCAAAAGTGCTTCCTTTGGTTGAATGTATGTTAAAATTGCATTTGGGAATTACAATTGGTGTGCATAATCGGGTGAAAAGGAATACAATGCGAAAAAGGGCTTGGTTCACGTTCGCTTTCAGATGTCGTTAATGAGCAAACAAACTTGGTGGTTGGATAGATCAAATAAGGTACTATATAACGCGTGACTGCAGATTTCGTGTTTGCTTTTGGATTTAGGTGCGAACGAGAAGGTTTTTGTCTACATTTTGTACCATGTACATCCATGTACATCGTAAGAAAATAAACATTATTACAAGGGCCGCGTCGTCTTAGAAATCTTTACTCCATATCAGTCAGTATAGATACATCAGTGTAGTTTAGAAGCATGACTGAGCGTAAGTAAAGTTGTAGCAATCTTGATAGAGAATTATTTGGTGATCGTTGCTTGATATGACAACACCTGTATACTAATATTGATAAGTCGCTGAAATCGAAGTAAATACGTATACAGGCTTGGATGTTCTTGAGATATAATTATGCATGAGTGGTGGATGAGTGATTTTTCCGCTTTCGTTAATGTATTTCGTAAAATAAACTTGACGCTCTCCAAAAAAAGCTCGAAAAAGAAAATTGAAGTATTATCGAAGCGTTATGTGTACTAAACTCTTTTTGAACTTTCTTTGAATCGAAAATCCATTCGTGCATCACAAAATATAGACTTCGCATTTTGACAAGCACGCATTCGTGACACTTCCATCGTCACGAAAAACCTTTCACTTTTAGACGCGCGATGCATACGTTCCTTATTAATAAAATATTCCGAGCGGACATGTATGCCATTTAGCACGTAAAGTTTTCGTACAAAAAGAAAAGCAAATAGGGTATAACGCGTTTGTTCGTTTACATCATCCAGTATTTCTTTATTTCAGCAATTTAAATGTAAATCAGGAACGACATGCAATATACATTTTTTTAAATTTTTTCCAAATCTGAAATTCAAACTTTAAAGAAAAGTCCGCCGGTTAGTCTAGCTTATTTTGATTCACTGTCCTTTTCATGAGCATTATAAAATACTTATACCTGCTGCTGGAACTCCTGCGGCCTTTTCGAAAGTTATTTCAATCGCAGTAAATAGTGGCGTGTCCTCCATGATATTGTAATGTGCCTTACATAAAGCGTGCGTTGTTTTTCCTCGTAATAGTTTTGAAGTGCTGTCATTCAAGTATTTTCAAAAACGAAATATAGATTATATTTGAACCATCAATCCATTCCAAATGAGTTTACCAACAAAGGTTCTTTGTTGGTATTTAATGTGTCTTACAAATAAAGACACGTTCTATAATATATCCAAGAGAAGCTGTTCAGTGGCATGCATGTCTTTGAATGAATAGCAATATTAGATTATGTAAGATTCTATGAAAAACAACAACCTATTAATGGTATTATGCATTCGTATGAAGGTGCTTTCAGGGAAGCTTTATCATGAAGAATTAGTGGATTATTATGAAAAATTTTTAAAGCGCAATTTGTTTTTAATTTTTGGGTAAAATAAAAATTCATTTAACGTTTTAGGTAAATTTTACCTTCAAATCAAGACGATAAAGAGTTTCTTGAATTAAGCATAAAATAACTCTGTTGCTTTTGTAAATCATTGCATATACTTTATTGCTTTCAATTCATGTTCATCAACACAATCAAACTTTACTTTCATTAACTTCAAATTACCAACTCATATATCAGCTGTGTTTGTTTATATTTCAGCTCCTACAACGATTCCCGATACCACCAAACAGTCAAGTAAGCATTATAATATAGCAACTACGCGTTTTAAAGTCTCTTCAACATTCTTAAATTTAATTTATTATTGTTTTATTTGATATACAAATGTTGATTTTATGTTTGCATCTAGTTACTGGTTATTTCATGGTTGTCTATGGAATACGGGCGAATATTTCACGAGAAATTTGTATTATTTGGTATACAACGAGCCTTTACCAAAATAATATTAATTTTGAGTGAAATTTTCGCCGTATTACATTAGAAAACCATGAAATATCCATATTATCCTACTGATAAATAACCAAATTACAGGAAGATTTATTACGAAAACAAAGAAACTTACTGGACGATAAACTGCGAAATTTCTAGATCTTAGAAAGCAAAAGTTTGGAGTGGCGCACGCGTCGTCTGCAGACTAATTATGTATTCAACTTTCTTGAATTGTGATTGGCTTATAAAAAATGGCGCAAAATTTCCTCAATTTCGTGACCTGATTTAGCCATGAAACACCGCTCTGTATTTCATAGAAAAACCATGAAATACCGGCCTGTATTTCATAGTAAAGCTGAACTCTGATTGGCTTTAATATAATTTTTGTAGGATAATAAGGCTTAGTATATACCACACCAGTGAATATCACTTTTCGCGCGCTCTGATTGGCTACTCAAACAGTGAATATGATTTCATATTCACCTCCGAGCAAAGCAGCGATCATCTCGCGTGAGTTTTTGTCCATTAATTTGATAGAAAATAAAATAACTATTCACCTCCATTTCGGTGAATAATTGTTAAATATTTCTCATCAGAAATATGAAATATTCATACAAATAGTTTTATATAATTTCCACTGAAAATATAATGGTTTGATGGTTAATATATAAATGAATGTTTCACTCGTTTGGTTTTAATTTACACGTAAAGGAAACGAAGGCTTCACCCCCTCTACCAAAAAGAATACAACTTACCGATATTGATTTGCTTTCTTACTCTCCAGCTACAACAATGAAAGCAACCGGGGTCACTACCCGAGCTGGTAATTGCAATCTTATGACGATGTTTTGTAAAATTCATTTTTAATGTTTTGGACGATCGATACCATTTTTTGTTGTTGCCTTATTGCAACAAAGCATACTATTAATAAAATAATATTGCTCTTATTTTTATTCAAGGTGGTTTGGCTTTTGCTATGTCCTTCCTGATGGTTATGATGATGTGGGTATGTCATGTTTTTCTGGTTTTATAACCATTGCAGCTATATATACCCTGGGTACAGAGGCTAGAAGAAATAAAAGGCGAAGAGAGAGAGAGAGAGGGAAATAGAGAGAGGAAGAAAATAGCCTCTCGTGTTATCCGTTGAGAATCAAATAAGACTTCTTTCAAAATAGGCCTATTCTGGAAACAGTCACGTGCTGATATATCACTTCAATAACCAATGAATTGCGCTCGTGATCCTATGGGAGAAGCTTTACTGGATTGCAAACGCATTTCAAAACGCTGTTTTAGAACGATCGACAATCGATTGGAGGTGGAAAATAGCATTGACAAACATGCTAATAACACTACTGATCTCGTACACTGAGTAGTATAGTCGGCGTCAGTTAAATACCACTTTTTCTTGTACAACAAAACTCAAAAGGTTGTGAATGTTATGGACGCCTTGTTTTCTTGCACAAGGGGCGTCATAAAGTGAATTCAGAAATCCACTTCATAACGCCCCTTGTGCAAGAAAAAAGGCGTCCATAACATTCACAACCTTTTGAGTTTTGTTGCACAAGAAAAAGTTGTATTTAACTGACGCCGACTATACTACTATGGGGTAACTAAGGGTCATTCAAAGTGTCACTAGATATTCGCGCACCTAAGAAATCCAAACTTGAAGTATATGTTAAAGGAATGATTATTATACTGTATATTACCACTAAATGGTATTAGTATATATTCTTTATTCCACGATATTATCATTCGTTGTAATCTTAGTACGCATTAACACCATACAGATCAAACATGTCGAAGAAGGACTCAAATGTAGACGCCGCAATAACTTGTGATTGGTTGATGAGAGGGAAGGACTCAAAATGTCCAAAGAAGATTTCGAAGACAACGAAGTTCTGTTCCCAGCATAACTACCAAATCTCAAAAGGCTGTGCCCCATACGTACCATGCTCGAAGTGCGGTAAAGGATGTCGTACTGATTACGAGCTTTGCTCAGGATGTGACCGTCTCACCATCAAGGTGAAGTCTTCCGGTGTCTATATAAGACGCGCTAAGAAGTCCAGCAAGAAGCTAGAGGATCCAAGAAAGGAGGAGCCAAACATGGTGGAACCGGAGGTAGCATTGCCCGCTGAATCAAGAGTGCTGGAACCAGTGGAAGGTCTTGGAGAGTCTCTCAACCATGCGCTCAACGAGGTGTTGGCTGCCTTGAGGAACGAGAAGGACGCTTAGGAATAGCCACGAAAAAAGAAAAAAGGAAGAATGAAGAAGGTCGTTGCGTGGCCCTCTTCATTCCTCTTCTTTTTTTTTTTCTATTGAACGTACGACATCTATAGTTGTATCATGGACGAGCTAGTCAGATTGTTTGGTCCTGGAATTTGTAGAAGCCTGAATATCAAACCACAAGTGGAACATATTAACGCCAGTGAAACATGTCCTGATTGTCTCTGTCCCTTGGAAGTACAAGGAACGGAATTCGTGTGTCCCACATGTGGTCTTGTTTCCGAGGTTGAACCATGTACAGAAACTAAGATCGACATTATTACTACTCGACTGCATATAGTAGGTCCGGACGGGTTTCAGTATCAAAGTGATCTAGACCGCGCAAAACCAAAGCAAAGCGATGATGACATAGAACTGAAACGACGAACGCTACTACAAGAACTACGAGCATACGACACTATTTACAAACAAAGTTATGATTTATCGTTCCCTATGAACGCGTTAGAAATCGTAGCCGACGCATTCACCCAAGTAATGAAAGTTTGTCTCAAGCGTAGCGATGCTAAGAAAAATATTTTAGCTGCTCTACTCTACCATGCATGCATACAATGTGGATTCGTCCGATCTAAAAGTGAGGTTGCTCGCTTCATGCAACTAAGAAACGAAGGCATCCATAGTGGAGAGGTCTTCATACGTTCTCTGTGTGACGACAATAAGATTGATGTAGACTTGGATGCTGAGCGCATAGTTCCTCACATTGCAACGATTTTCCTACAACTAGATCTTGTAGGAGTACCTAGGGACGTTCAACAAATAGTCCACGAGGTCGTTACTACAGCAATGGAAAACAATATAGGCCCCAAATCAATGCTTAAGACGAAAGTCGTTGGAGCAAGTTACGAGGTGCTACGTCGCTCCGGATCGTCTATGTCTTTTAAGGATGTCGTTAAGCGATGTGACATATTTGGAAATGCGGTCAAGCGTTTTGTCAAGGAGTTGTCTTCTTACCATTCCCACTTCGAACCAATCTACGCTAGACATGGGCTAACTAGCAGTAGGACTTGGCAAAGTGAAAGTGAGAGCCATGTTCGTTTCTTTCATAGGAAACGTTGATTCTTACATTCCAAGTTTTTCTCGCATTTCCTTTTGCACTTCTTGCTTGAGTTCGGCTCGAACCCGATCCGTGCTTTTTTCACCTATGGAAGCCTTGCGACGAATTTCAGATCTCATGATCTCATACTTATTCGCTTCGTTCAGGATGAGACTGTATTCGGAGTCGGATATGTTTTCATCGCGTAAGGCCTTCGATACTAGATCGCGAATCGTATTGATTTTCGCCTTTGCCAACATAGTTGTCCTTTCATGCTTAGAAACCTTCATTCCTAACTTCTTAGCTCCAACGGTCGTAGATGCTGAAATTAATCCACATAGACCACCAATAACTCCAAGTGGTAGACCAATCACTATTCCAACCCCAGTCAACGCTGCACCCAATCCAGATCCAGATAAGATCACAGATAGACCTCCAGTTACCACTGCGATGCCATGAACTATTCCTTGAGAACGTGCATATTTCTTGCGCACACCTTCGTAGTGCCTTTCTTGAACTTCTATATCCGAAAGCGTGTCTCGGATCGTTTGCAGTCTAAAGTTCTTTCCAGTGTCACTAGCAATTTGTGGATAGATACTTGGTGCTGAGGGAAACGGTTGAATCGAGTCGCCTTCCATTGTACATTATACATATGACTTACTCAAGCTTCAACACGTATCGTATAGGGCGACCCAGAAAGTCTACGACGTTACCTCCTTCATCGCGGGCTGTCAGGCGAAGGCTGTTTCTCATCGTCCCTAGAGCTCGAACTGGAAGTAGGAGAGTCATAGAATAGGTCATTTCTAAGAACCAGGCCCCTCGTACTTTTAAGTTAGCTAGTACAGTCGAGCGTTTTCCCTCAAGGAGTGAGAACTTGGGATCCACCGCATCACAGTGGATACGTATTGATTGGATGTCTTTTAACACCAGGTCGTACTTCCCCACTTTTAGTGTTACGTTTCCGTCCTCCTCTTCGTTTCCTTCGATACTAAATAGTTTGCAGAGATTCTTACTGAACTTGATTGGTTTCATTACATCTAGGATCCAATACTTTCTACCGGGTATGTCCGTAAATTTAACGATAAAAGCAGTGACTGCAGGGTTAAAGAGAGGCATGATGGTAGGTACGTTGTAAGACCCTGGTTCGATTTCGTGTGGGAACCCAATACCCTTGACTTCCCACTGAAACGTGGCCTTCTCTTTTAGATTCAACCAACTGTTCTCAATGGTGGTTTCGAGTAGCGAAATATTATTGATAATAATTGGGTCGTCGAAGTAGACCGTATGGTCGGATGATGTGGTGGTGACATTAAGGATCGTCATTATATGTTGAAGGTATAACTGTATATACGTATAGCTTCAACATGAGGAGGTCTGGAGGTCTTTTCAGTTACCATTACGGAGGGAAAGACGAAGAGGAAGAGGTCCCAACACCGAATGCTAACATAAGGTCAAAGGCTGAGAATCAAGCTAGGAGAGAGAATCAAGCTCGGATAGATAGAAAAGATGTGGAAAGTAGAGAGGTTGCAACCTTGAATGCCAATCTGTTGGTGAAGTTCAAGAAAAGATATCCACATGCAGATCTTCACAAGTTCTATGTCTCTACGGAAGTGAACGGTCCAGGCAAATATTCGACGAGTATTTGGTTTCGAGATGGAGATTCTAGCTATGTCATTTACGGCAATGATGTCTCAAAGTTACCTGCAGTCACTCAAAGACGCATCGATGACGCATTGTGGGATGTGCATAAAGGTTTCCCATCTACGTTGACCCTAGATAGAAGTGCGAAATATCCTATTACAGCAGTTCCTCCTACTGGACCGGCACAAGATATCGATCTCACTAATCTATGGATATATGCCACCTCAAAGAATAGGTTCAAAGCAGGCGTTCGAAACATATTCAAGGAGACCGTCGTAAAGCATATGACAGCAAATGAGTCCTACCATTGGTTACATGGTCCGGATTTCAAATATTGGCCTCAACAATTGAATTTCGCAACGTGGTGTGCGACTTCTGGATGTGGAGTGTCATTGTTTGATCCTATTTTCAAAACGTATCCACCAGTCGTTCAGGGGTTCCTACGATTTCACGTTTATTTCACAATACGAAGAATTCTGCATGAACTTGCACTGTCATTTTAGGAGGTCCATTTCAGCCCCTAGGAGCTGTTTTGGCTTTTTAATATAGGGGCCATTTTGGCTAGAAGATGGGCCAATACAAAACAAAAGTACTGTTATGGTTCCTTAGGGGCTGTTTTGGCCTCCTTTATAAGTGCTGTTTTGGACAGATGCGAGGCCAAAATGAAACATAGATCCAATTTCGGTTGATTAAGTACTATTTGGTCTTTCTGAAACAAGTACTGGTTTGGCCCCAACGTAGGCCAAAACAAACCAAAGTGCTGTTATGACCCCTCAGGGGCTGTATTGGCCCCCTTTATGAGTGGTGTTTTGGACTGATGGGAGGCCAAAATGAAACAGAGATCCAATTTCGGTTGATATAGTTCTATTTTGGTCTTTCTGAAACAAGTACTGGTTTGGCCCCAACGTAGGCCAAAGCAAACCAAAGTACTGTTATGGCCCCTTAGGGGCTGTTTTGGCCTACTTTCCGAGTATAGTTTTTAGCAGATGTCAAGCCAAAATGGAACAGAGCCGGATCCAATTGCGATGGATTAAGTCAGTACTATTTGGTCTTTCTAGAACAACTACTGGTTTGGCCGCCACTGTAGGCCAAAACAAACCAAAGTACTGTTATGGCCCGCTTAGGGACTGTTTTGGCCTCCTTTGTTAGTGCTTTATTGGGAAGACGTCAGACAAAAAAAAAATGTCAGGTACATGAACCAGCACTTTTTATAGAAAGACACAACAGACGGATAATCCATCGAAGTATTGCATCTGTCCAGAACAGTACTAGTACATGAGGCCGAAACAACCCTTAAGAGGCCTAACTTAACGACCTCCCTGCCTAAACTGAGTACTATTGTTTTGTTTTGACCTACATTGGGGCCAAATTACGATTCAACCGAAATGTTATGTTTCCTAGATATTCACTTTGGTCCACTTGTTGTAAGCAAGAGTAAACACTATAATAACCCGTGCATGTTATTATTACCGTTTTCATTGATGTGCGACTATGAAAGTTTCAAGTCTCCTCAGTTGTAAAACTGCATTTAGCCGACCGTGATCAAACGAGTACCGCCTATAATTAATTAGTTTAGGGTAGAAGGAATTTTCAGGCCTCCAGGGATTGGTTAAAGACTAGATTCAAATTAGGCGCCAAAGTTAGACAAAGGACTTGATCGCTACAAATTATTCAGTCGGTTATGTGCCCGGGTTATGTGCCGCGTGGATGGAGTTTTTACAAGCTCGCTCAAAAGGTCTGAATTCAACAGTATATTTCAAGAACAAGATTTGAATATGATGATATCTGCTGCAACTGACAGGCATTACATTACTGGATGAGATGAATTGCTGGAAAATCTGCGGTACAGAAGGTGAGCATGCAGAAATTGTATTCAGTTACCGCTAATGAGTAATGATGTCGTGATTTTAGTTCACGTTACGAAACTACAATTAGTTTTGTCTTTTCTAGTAATTCAGTTCCCTAATTTGTTAATACTGTTCATTAAAGTAATGTTCTAGAATATATTTCAATAAACTAGTCGTTTAAAGCTAATAAAATGTGGTAAAATGCTTTTCCATCGTGCAATCAAAGCCAAAGCTCACCTCATGGCATCTTTGTTTACCCGTCACAGAGTCGGGCGCTCGGGAGCCCGGCCGCGTGAGAATTCGCTCATCTAAATGTTCAATAATCTTCGCCTGTTCTTTAACTTGACTATCTCGCAGTAATGACTTCTGTGTAGCTTAGTTCGGAATACAAAGCTGATTTTGTTTATGTACTGAAGGGGAATGCGAAGATTTAGCCAGAGTCTCCAACCACTTTGGTTAGAAAGTGCTGAGCGGCGTATTTGAATTCGTTCGTTCGCCGGGCATGAGAAAGATCAAACTCCAATTACAATTAACTACCGTAATTATCAAACACGACCATCAAATCGATGTATTAGTCAACTATATCAACGAATCCTACTTTGAATAGCTCAAATATAAACCAAGATAAAAGCTTGTTAGGGGTGAAGGTGAAAGATTTCGAAACACAAGAAGTTCCTGTTTTTTCCGGTTGTTACGCCACAGCATATATTCACTTATAAGTTTAAAAAAACTAAATTCTAAGTTGTATTGGTTATTATTTCTTGCAGGCCTTGAAGTTGCGAGTTCCAAGATTGTTAAGCCTTCAAATCATCCGAAGCTAAACAAGGAAATGTCAACTGCCACGTAGTGAGTGAAAATCAGAATGACTATAGCTTTTATGATTTGTAACTGGATATATTGTACTTTAGAAAACCATAAAATAGTAATAATAATAAACTTAAAGTTCAAATAACAAAGAACACGCTTAAACTTGTCGTTGATGTCTGAACATTACTAATAGTTTGTCCTATATTATATGCTACTCCCCTTTTATGGCTGTTTCGGCCGTTTATGAGGGGCTGTTTTCGACAACGGACAGAGCCATTTTATCAGAACTGTTTGGCACTCAAAAAACGGCGCCTCCCTAGTAGAAAACTGCCCCTTATAAACGGTCGAAGCAGCCATAAAATGGGAACCAAAAGTGTCCTTGAGTGTCAAAATGGCCTATGAATGCCAAAATCAAAATGGCCCTATTAAAAGAAGGCCGTATACAGGTCAACATTTTGGCCTCATTTTAGGGGCCGAAACAGCTCTATCCAAAGTGGCCCTAATTTATGGTGCTAAAATGGCCCCATTAAAAGAGGGCCGTATGCGGGTCACAATTTTGGCCTCATTTCACGAGCCAAAACGGCTCCATCCAAAGTGGCCCTAATTTATGGTGCTAAAATGGCCCATTAAAAGAGGGCCGTATGCGGGTCAAAATTTTGGCCTCATTTTAGGGGCCAAAACGGCTCCATCCAAAGTGGCCCTAATTTATGGTGCTAAAATGGCCCCATTAAAAGAGGGCCGTATGCGGGTCAAAATTTTGGCCCCATTTTGGGGGCCGAAATGGCCCTTTCACATTTACTGTGTGGTGGTGCCAATGGAGTTCCTTTACCTGGTAACTCTCATTTCAAGCAAATGGATAACCTCTATAACAAAGCAGCTCTTGAGAAATTGTGCATTGAATTTGGTATATCTCGAACACCAGATTTCCCACCAGACTTCCGATGGCACGGAGGTAGGAATCACGGATTAGGAGACGTATTCCTTTTGTATGGTGATGGCTATAAGAACGTCCACGTAATCCGAAGCTACGACAAGGAAGCAGACACATGGCCCAACCACAATAACTTATTTGCAGACGAGAAAGGCAGTGTGGACAAGGGCGATCTAGTATCCTTTATTCGGAACGACGAACACGAAGGAAAGCAATACAATTGGTTTACGCCACCAATCGGAAAGGGTTTGACAGATGCTGGATTGGGTAGGTTGAATAGATCTGTCGAGGCTTTTGGACATTGCATGCTTGGTGCTCAAGCCGACTTGAACGGATCCATCATAGATAGCCATAACGTCAAAGAAAAGTTTAAGAGCTTAGTCGAAGACGCTATTCTCGAAAACGACTTAGTGGTGAGCTACAAAAACTATCTTACCGCTATAAAATCAACGCATAAGAGGCTCGATCTAGCAATAGCTGTAGGCGTGCGATTATTGCCAAGCGATCTAGTGTACTATCTTGGTAAGAAAGATGGCTATAAGAATCCAATCCCGAAAGCTACGAAAGATATGGTGCTAGGCACTAACGACATCAATGCAGAAGGCAAAGGACATTCACCTCTTCCTATGAAAGGCCCACCAGATAAGAAATTGGTGCAGCCTCTCGAGACGCACAAGAAACAAGTTCCTGTACCAAAGGCAAAGGCAAAGGCAAAGGCAAAGGCTGGCTCACAACATGAGATTAATCTCGCAGTGACATCCATTGCCGCAGCTGGAATTGCATGGATGTTGTTTCGTTAACGTCGTTTGTATTGCTCTATCGTGATCACCACTATTGCTACGATGAATAACCAAACGTTCTGTGCTAGTACTCCCAGAGCTTTACCAGCCATAGTAAATATGAAACTCGCAATCGATCCAATCATTCCAGGTAGGATCTGTCCAAGTTTCTTTCCCATTTCTTTCAACAACCCCCCAGTCGTTTGCAATCCCTTCTTTACTGCATCTGCTGCTTTATCAATACCAGTCTTTATTGGTTTCGGTACGGATTTCGACAACAGGGAAACTATCGTACTAACGATAGCGCCAATAGAAGTTACTACTGCAAGAACGGTCATTCCATGCTTTCTGAAAATGTATTTGATCCTTTCACGTAGCGACATACGTTTTAGTATGGCTTCTTCTTGACGTTCGAGTAATTCTATTTCGTTATGGATGTGTATTTTCTCTTCCTTAGCCGCTTCCTTCTGGTCCTCAGTTGACGTTAGATCTTGAAGTATACTATCTTCCATTTCGAGATGTTCAATGGCCTTTTCTTGACCTTGGAGGACTTGTTCTGCTCTTTCTGCATCCGTAGGGCCTAGGGCAAATTTGAGATCCTTACCCATACTTTGGTATCTTTCACCCTTCACTGTGGTCAAAGGTATGGGCTTCTCTTTACTTCCAAGTGCGTGAAGGTAGATTCTACCCCGTTCCTTATCGGCATCCCATACTTTAGTTATCTCAAGGTCTCCACGAATCCCTACATCCGCATAGTGTTCCCATACAGCATCGAATAACATTTGTTTCGTTCTATCCGATATGCCTGTTTCGAAGAATACGTGGCGATCGCTAAATTTAGGCCGTTCGATTCTATCCTCATCCAGCAATTCACTAAGCTCTCCATCTGTCAATGACGTTTCCTGATACTTCGGTCGAGCACCTTCTTCATTATAATTGCGTCTAGTTTTCAGGTTGAGTGATTCACTAGGATCCACATTCGTAGAGTCTGACGCCAATTTCCGTGTTTCTTCATTGACAGTATCATCGTTGTCGTAGTCTCTTCCTCTTTCAGCTTCATCAGTTCTTTCATCATACCTACCCTCAGAGGCCATGTTAAACATAATTATATATATAGTTATATTCAACATGATCTCATCGAAGTTGGATCCCACACAAGTACGAAGAGAGCCTCATGCACTCAAGGCTCCACGAGACTTGTATAGGAAAACTTTCACTCGATCATCTGCCAATCCAGGTGAGACTCTATACGTAGAAGTTCCAAAGCTAGCAGAAGATGTAGTACTAGTACCGGGCAGCTTAGCGCTATTGGGCGACATCGTACTATCTGGTGGACATGCGAATAACAGAGTCGTTTCGAACGTTGGACGCTGTTTGGTCATGCGTAGAATCTGTAGGATGGGAGCTGAAACAGTAGAAGACCTTGTCAGGCCAGACCTCCTACAAACATACTCCGATATATACCTATCTACGCAGGAGAGAGAGTCTAGAATACAACAAGGCATTCAATCAGAGAACTTGAATAAGCTACGCTCGAAAGCTGGTGACGCAAGTACTTCATCTGCTGCAGACAACGCACTCCTAACTGCATGTGGTTCAAAGTATAGGATTCCATTAGATGTTGACATTCTGACACAACATGGAGTTCTATATCCACATGCCTTAGAAAGTACCATTACGTTCGAGTTAACTCTAGCGTCTGCCAACGAGGTTGTAATTGGATCGGATACGACGAAGATAGGTACGTACCAACTTACCAACATCCAACTAGAATACGAAGCAATCAGGAACGAAACGCTGGCTAGTAATGCCCTTCACAAATATGAAATAGGTGCTGCATTCCTATACAACTACGCTGTTCACTTCAAGACAGTAGATATCGCTAAAACCTCTGATACTTTGATATCTCAAAACGTTAATGTTCCACGACGATCCTTTGCTGGACTACTTCTACTATTCATAGATCCACCTACCATTGGCACGCGAGATAGTGAAGCATTCTCGAATCCAGATATCTTGAAGGTAGAAGTAGATGTCAATGGGATTCCCAACAGACTCTTTCCAAGCGGCATGCTTCCCCTAGATTTCTGGGAGGCTGCAAGAAGCTGGTTTGGTACACCCAATACTTCTATGACTCCAAAGAAGTTCTTTGAAAATAGATTCTCTATTCTAATCGATTGTCGCACAGCAAAAGATTCCACCGTTCATGGTGATGGCTTGGCACAAACCGGCAGTGGAAAGGACATCGACATTCGCATACATAGAACTGCAAAGGGAAGTGGAAATGTGAAAATGCACATCTATGTCCTTGCGGATGCTCAGGTCACGATATTGAACAGATCTCTGCAAAGTATATTATACTGATGGATTCTCTCGTAGAGCACGTGCCGTTCAACGCACTCATAGTCGGTCCAACGAATTGTGGGAAGACTGCGTTTCTCATAGAACAACTTCGTGGAGCATTTCGTGGTAAGTTCGATTACATAGTACTGATTTGTCCTACGTATGCCCACAACAAAACTTATCGTGGATTCGCAAATCGAGATCCTCATTTCTTCGTCATATCGCCACCACAAGATGCCATCGATGCTACTTTGAGTATTTGCGCAACATTTTGGTCAGGTACCAATACTCTATTGATTCTTGACGATTGCGCCGCATCGAAGGACGTAAAGAAACGAACTGACAAGCTAGTGGACTTAGCCTTTTCTGCACGACATATAGGGATTTCCGTTTGGGTGCTGTCCCAACAATTAACGAGCATATGTAAGCCCTTCCGTGAGAACGTAGCTATCGTAGTAGCATTCCATACAGCATCGGCCGTAGATGGTAAAAAGATATTTGAGGATTATGGAGGCTCACAAGAATGTAAAGAGTTACGAACGATACTTGGATCCCATAAGTTCGCTCGCATGTGCTTCTGTCTACGCCATCCTTTCGAGGTAGTGTTAGAGCTCCCAGCACCTACAACATATTATCATGGATAAAGAAATACTCGAGATATTCGGTGAGGATGTAACAGGCCCACCAACCAACCTAGACGTCACATCAGACAATCGTGAATCACTTTCGATCTTAGCCGCAACAGGCGTAACGAAAGAATACTTAGGTAAGAACTTTTCTCTAGGAGACATCTCTAGACTTCCTGAGAAAGAAGTAGACAAGTTGCATAGGAGGTATCAGGCCGTTCTAGCTAAGCAAGTAACGAAAGGCTTAGTCGACGGTGTGACACGTCTAGCTACCCGCCTAGTTGCCTACCTAGTACCAATAGATTCTCAAGAAGCCCTGATCAAGGACCTACAAGAAGACCCTCTAGTCCGCAACGAAATCAGTGCTGCGACTGGCCTACTATCGCTCAAAGCCGGTCGCCTTGTAGCTCTAGCTAGCGTCCTATTCCACATATCTGGTCACGTAGTCATTCCTGGTACAACTGTTGAACCTTCACATATACCTACTATATCGAAGCAAGATGGAAGGACAGACGGATCAGATAACTGCGAATCCTCCGACGACTGCACCAACTAAGATAAAAAACCCAAAGCGCGTCGCAGCTGGAAAAGCACTAGCGTTAAGCAACAAACTCGCTAAAGAAGCTCAAAAGAGAGAGTTGATGCGCGAAAGCGAATCATGTAAAGAAGTCGACGTAGAGAAAGGTCGGTTCGAAAGCCTGACTATCCTCGCAGTCATTGGTACTGGCGCTACATTGTTTGGCACGTACTTTGCGTACAAGAAGTATGTAGATGGTAATAAGCGTGTTGCCACCGTTAGCACGACACAACCTGCAGCTCCGGCAAAGCCAACGGCACTAGACATGGAGTAACACTTAAAGACTCGAGATCATAGTAGTATATATCTAGATGGAGAAGGAATTGACGAAGACGGCAACCGATGCAGTCAAAATCGTTGGACTCGCTGCTGGTATTGGGTGGATCGTAAAAAAGACTACCAAGGAATCTATGCTTAGCGATCCTTCTTCTTCCCTAGCGAATTACGCAAAGTGGACTGCCGTGATACTTGGTAGCTTATACGCAAAGGAATATCTTGAGAAACAACTTGAGAAAGAAAGAAAAGCCCAAACCTAAATCTTGAGAAACAAAAGATCATACCATAATGGCGGCAGCAATTGGAATGGCCCTCCTCGGGGCTATATTGAATGCAACGGCATTTACTGGTGGTGGCATACTAGCTAGAATGCTTGGAAAAGATGGTGATGTAGATGCAGAACGAGAGAGACACGATAGGGCCACCGAAAAACTAGAACGTGAAATGAAAGCGTATAGAATCAAACGTCAAAGCTTATATGACTATGCACAAGAGCAGGAAGGTCTTGAACGCAAAGCACACAACGATCAAAGAGATACCAACGAAGCCTTAGTGCGATCCGATAAGTTACGTAAGGCGCTTAAACATCTCAAAGAGATGAAAGAACCCCGCTTATCTGACTACTACAAACCCTCAAACAATCAGAAGACTGGTGAGTTGCTCTACGTTGGGGGTGGAATGCTAGGCGTTGGATACACTATTAGTAAATGGATATAGATACTACTAAGCTACTAGTAAGTTACCTAAGCTACTAGTAAGTTACCCTAAGCTACTGGTGAGTTGCCCTAAGCTACTAGTAAGCTACTAGTAAGTTACCCTAAGCTACTGGTGAGTTGCCCTAAGCTACTAGTAAGCTACTAGTAAGTTACCTAAGCTACTAGTAAGCTACTTAAGCTACTACTAAGCTACTACTAAAAAAAAAAAGGAAGAATGAAGAGGGTCACGCAACGACTTTCTTTATTCTTCCTTTTTTTTTCATCTGTTGAAGGTTAGAATGTATAGATGTATGATGGATTCTAAACTTGCGAATATCTTCTATGGGCCTATGGGCTATTGGAAAGGTCACACTGCAATTGGCAAGCTATCGGTAGCAGCGAAAGCATCAGAAGACGTGGCTAGGAGTTGGTTGGAAAAGCAATCTATGTGGCAAATATATCTACCACCACCAAAACACATTCCACGACCACATTGGACTGTATCGAAACCAAATGAAGTCCACCAAGCTGATTTGATATTTCTACCACACGATCGACCTGGGCGTGGACGGAAGCTATACAAGTACGCATTGGTAGTAATCGACGTAGCTTCTCGATACAAAGAAGCCGAACCTTTGGCATCTAAAGATAGTGGTGAAGTTGCTGCGGCATTCGAACGAATCTATAAACGTAGTCCACTAGAATGGCCAAAGACTTTGCAAGTAGATCCTGGTAGAGAATTCATGGGACGTATGTCTGAAACGCTAGAACTACATGGTACGAAAGTTCAACGAGGTGAGGCTGGTAATCATAGAGCGCAAAGTTTTGTTGAAAGAGCAAATAGGACTCTAGCTGAGAGATTGTTTGGATATCAATATGCACAAGAGATGGTGCTTACTTCGGAAGGATCAGATGAGCGTAGTAGAGAATGGGTAATTCGTTTACCAATGGTTATCAAAGCCATGAACAGTGAGGTGACTCGTTTGACTGGTAAAGAGCCTTCTAATTCTGTAATGGCGCAACAAGTAGATCTGAAGACTCCTACGTATTCGCGCACCGTTGGATTGAGAGAAGAGCGTCTACCATTCGACGTTCTAGTTCGATATCTTTATGCACCAGGAGAATTGGAAGGAGGTGAAAAACGTAGAGCTACTGATCCTGTGTGGAGTTTGCAGATATACACCATTTCGCAAAGTGTAGTATCTTCGGGACAGCCTGTGCTTTACTACCTTGCGAAGGAGAAGGACGCACCCAAACGTGGATTCGTTCGTGAAGAGCTACAAGTCGTTCCTAGGGATACAGAACTACCACCAAAAGGAATTCTGTTTGTACCTAGACGCTAAACAGCGTACTCTATTGGCTCGGTGTGGATTCCATCGGGAAGAACGCGTCTTTTGTCGTAGTAAGCCGATAGCCCAAGCTTCCGTTGTTTGTAGGTTGCTATGCCTTCTGGCGATAGTCGGAAGCCTCGGTTATTTGCCATGTCGATACTACCCTGGAGGGCTGCTTTGAATCGTTCCCACGAAATGTCGTTGTGCCGTCTAGACATACCTTTAGCGGAATACTTCTTGCTGCCACCTGTATCGACGTAGTAGGCTTTCGAGCATAGGGCAATGGCGCGCTGTCCTTCGAATTCGAGTTTGAAGAGTCCTGGTGTACGACTGCTCCATTCGTCCCAAGCTAGCCATTCATTCCTTTCGGCTTCGAAATCTTCTCGCAGTTCCGGTCTTACAACCTCATCGAGGCTATTTCCCGAGATGGCAATGTAGGCACTGTCTGTGTCCATCTGTATATATTCGAAATCATTGCGATCAATGTACTTGTCGATGAAGTCATAGTAGAACTCAAGCATACGCAGCTTTGCGAGCTGGTACACAGCGATACCTACTTGGAAAGGGCGTTTGATTTGGATCTGGTCCTTTCGGCTCTCGAGTTCATATGCATCACCAATCTCTTCCAGGTCTTCGAACCAAACACTTCGCAATGCTTTGTCCACAACCTTCTCATCTTTTGTATAGGTGACCTTTGTTTGGCGTCCCAAGTCTTCGAGCAACTTTCCATAGGCGCTGTTTCCTAGCAGCTTGAACACATCTGCCAGCAAAGCCTCACCTTTATCTTCATCTCCCATACGACGTGCCTCAGTGACTTGGTCCACGAACCATCCGAAGATTTCTTTGGGTTCGTAGTCTATCGTGCGGTAGACAGCAGTGATCACTGCGCCATGATCTACATACCAAAGTAGAAGAGGAGCATAGAGTAGCAACTTCTTTCCAGAGAGACTCCCAACTAGCTTCTTTTCCTCGCTGAGCTTTCTACCTGTCTTTGTGAGGTAGGCCAACATTTCTGGAGGGATTGCTTCTTTGGGGATTTTCTTGTTGTAGAAGAAGGGTGGCATCTCCTCAAATTCCTTCCACAATTTCTTTGGTATCTCGATGTCTACTTCTGCATATCCAAACCACGTTCCACCAAGTAGACATTCAACGAATCCTTTGGTGGCTGGACCTGGATCGTCATAGTGCACAACCTTTTCTTTTCCACAAGGCATTTCGAATTCCATGGTAGAAAGATATAGGGCGTTGGCATCGTATCCAAGAATCTTACGACAAGTCTTAGTTCCTCCCTGATGACTACGAATCTTAGTCACTCCTGATTCGTGGAGTCTGGTGAACACTATGCTTGGACCTCCCACGACAGCGTCTTTCAGCATGCGGTAGGCTTCCTTACTTGGAGCGTACATCTCAGCTCCCCTTTCTACACTACCTCGAAGTAGGAACTGTAGTGAGACTCCTGGAATGGACACTGCGTCTTTCAGCATGTCTACTCCTTTCTCGTGATAGAAATCTCGCATCTTTTCGAGTGCCTCTAGGAATGGAACTACATCTAGGTCGTTGTAGTATCGTAGCCAGTCTGCAAAGGTTTCCATTCCTTTGTCGAGAAAGGTGCACTCACAGTCTTCGAACTCTGACATAGATAGTAGATGTTCTCTTTTCAACTTCGAACCCCACTCTGGATAGTCTGGTAATCCAATGTGATCCAACTTGTCTGGAGAATCGAACCACTCATATGGGAAGAAACTCTTTTGCGATTCGCATCCATATGCCTTGATCCAACGTTCATAAGAAGTTCCAGGTCCAAGGTAGTTGATCACATCAAGGAAACGGAAATCTGGGGTCAATAGGAACATAGTGGAATTGGCTTTCTTTGCTACCAGGATCTTTGAACAGGTGTCGGCAATGATTCCTACGAAGTGCTCCCTGATCAGATTAAGATCGTACCTGCCAGAGTTGAATCCCACTACTGGAACTTGGCGGATCCATTCGTCGATCTTCGCTTGTTGTTTCTTTGGTAGGGTGTCAAAAGAGAATTCAGGTGTCTTGGGGCAGAACTGTTCTGCAATGACTTCTTGGATCGCTTTCGCTCTTCGCTGGAGTTCTTCGACGAAGGCTTCGATGAGTTCTTTTGGATTGCGTCGACAGATGTGGGTTGACTTTCGATTGTATGTGTCGGCAATTGATACTGATATTGGGACATGGACGTTTTCGATGGTCAGGTGGTCTGTTGGTTGTCTTCCTTTCGTTGTATCGAGATAGGCTTCGAAATCGTAAACTATGAAGTGTGGGTAGACAGTTTGTGTTGGTGTGGGGACCGGTTTGTTTTTCTTCTTTGTAGAGCAACCCCAAGCTTCCACTACTGTATAACCAGCTCCTTGTAGCTTTGCCGTTCTTTCACAGGTCTTGAGATAGAGCCTCCTTTCCCTAGGGAAGCATTTCGGGCAGCCATGGAAATAGCATCCATGAAATTGAAAGATGGTTTTCGAAATAGGTTCGTAGCCGTCGACCGGCGCTCCTTCGATCCAATGCTCTCCACCATGCCCACAAGCTGCATGATGAATGTGTTGTCCAATCCTTTTGGTTTCGCGTTCCAACCAGCATAAAGCGACTTTGCTGGCTGTGCTCTCTGGCCAGAAGGCTTTTTCGTATGCCGACTGGGGTACTGTGATTACTTTTCCGGGGCAAACGATCTTTGTTTCGCCACGCCTGCAACGATCTGCATGACGGTGAAGGTCTGAGGCTTTCGTGAACCGTTGCTTACAATCGTTACATACGTAGATGTGCCCTAGCTTGTTGATGTTCTTGATGTAGAAGGCATGTCCGTCGTATATCCCAATCGTCATCGTATGCTTGTAGTGAGCTGCATGTCGCGTCAGATGCCAAGCGCCGTCCTCCGTGGGTTCATACACCCGAATACCGATTCCAAAGTGTAACTCGACTTCCTCCAGCTGGTCTAAGGAAGTTCTGGGAACGGCTTGTGTGGGTGCTGTCAGGCGATAGAAGTTCTGGGCAAGTTTTCGAGCTTTGACGCAACACCTATCTACTCTTGCTCCTTCATGCATGGCAAGGCAGCGCCAAAGACATAGGTTGTCGCCATATCGATCAAGGGCAAGCATTCCTTTCTTAAGGCGAAGCCATTGGGGCAGTGGACCTGTTCCCAACAAAAGCTGACGATCGATCACGACTTTGACATCTACGTAGATCCAACGAACGAAGGCCCATTGGGTATTTGGTCGAGTGATGTTGTCGGGATTCAATCGAGCTGTCTCCTTGCTATTGATCCACTCTTCTGCATCTTCTAGGATGTTCACCCATGGAGAGCCTGGGACAGTCTTGGAGAATAGAATCACGCGTCCGTCATTGACATTGCGAATGCGATAGGTGTAGCTATAGCGTAGGTAGAAGCTGGTGGTTACCTTTGCAACTAACTTTTCCATGATCCTAGGAGTCAAGTCTCCTGCCACACCTTGGAAGAAGCGCCATCGGATAGTACGGCGACCTATCTCCATCCCCTCGAGCATTCCATCTCTCTCCTCTAGAATGGCACCTGCCTCTCGAGCTAGACTCCGTGGAAGTGGTTCACTACGTGGTCTCACCATTCTCCCTTCGATATAACTATGTGTTAGGATAGCTTTAACAGGTACTCGAATTTGGATTTTATGTGTAAGGACGTTGCAGCGATATAATTATATGTAATTATATCTCTAATAGGATTATCAAGTTGGATTTTATGTACAAGCAATCGATGTCGATATAACTATATGTAATTATATCTCTAATAGGATTATCAAGTTGGATTTTACGTACAAGAATGTCTAGTGACACTTTGAATGACCCTTAGTTACCCCATAGTAGTATAGTCGGCGTCAGTTAAATACAACTTTTTCTTGTGCAACAAAACTCAAAAGGTTGTGAATGTTATGGACGCCTTTTTTCTTGCACAAGGGGCGTTATGAAGTGGATTTCTGAATTCACTTTATGACGCCCCTTGTGCAAGAAAACAAGGCGTCCATAACATTCACAACCTTTTGAGTTTTGTTGTACAAGAAAAAGTGGTATTTAACTGACGCCGACTATACTACTCACTGACGTACCTTTAAATATATTTAATGTAGATTTGTTTTGCCACCCAGTACAGCCACGGGATTGTATTCCTGCAAAAGGCCCATTGCTCTAATGTAAGTATATGAAACTGAATTGTCTTTTTTTCGGTTTTAGAGATCAACATGATACAACAAAGCCGTATCAACCATGAGCAGCTGAGGGCAGAAAGAAAACAAGGGGCTTGACAGTGTACATGCATCATCTATATACTCACTTTTTTAATACATGTACTAAAGTTTCCAATTTTAGTTTTTGGCTAAGAGGAGCTGCAACGGTTTTAAGGCAAATAAGATTGATCAGTTAAAGCGACATACATTTGAGGCTTACGCTATAAGTTGTATTGTTTTGTATCTATTTACTTCTCATTTCTATAAGTTTTGGGGAGGGGGAAGGTTAAAAGAGCTGGACAGGTTTTAGGACGGTTAAAGAATCTCCTACCACAGTGCCTTGTGCGCCCACGCACTGCTTGTGCGCCCACGCACTGCTTGTGCGCCCACGCACTGCTTGTGCGCCCACGTACTGCTTGTCCGCCAACTTCGTTCCCAGGGTCTTTCGAGAGAGGAGAGGGAGACATCTCTTCTCTCGAAAGACCCTGGGAACGAGGTTGCTTGTCCACCACTTTTGGTATACTCGTTATTCTGTAGTTTTCGAGTTTGCAATCCATCGAGATCTTTCTCATCATAGCGCGATTTTTTTTTGAGAAAAACGTATGTAAACAATATCTGTAAATTTGTACATTCACATATATTTTGCAAACATTTTACAAAGTATGTAGAATGGGTGGAGGGCGGGCAAGGGGTGGGGATTTGACATTTTTTCCCAAAAAGAATGTTAAATTCCCCACCCTCGGGACAACACGTTTAGTCAAGAATATCAAATATCTGCCCTGTCTTCCCTATGTTTCCTATAAATAACCCTACCCTGGGCAGGCAGCGTATATGTCCCCACCCTCGGGGTAACCCTGCCTGTCAAATCTCCCCCACCCCCCCCCCCCTCGGGCTTAACATTGATAAGTACATTACAGACACTTTACATAGTTCTTCAAAGTCTGTAAATGGTTCGAGTTAAATTTGCCCCCACCCCCACCCTCCTCGATCCTTCCACGCACCCGCCTGATGTAACTTTAAAAGGCGAGTCATAATAATATTTCTCAATGTAAATATGTATTTATTTGTCATGCAACATTTAGAAAAGGAAATGATTCCACTCTACGTTGCAACTTGATATATCGCTAGCGTTTATTGCATCTTGAGTTATTGCTGTATTCTGCTGGCAGATGCAAGCAAAAAGCTTCATTACGTCTAACCTATAATTATCCTCGAAAAGAGTGCAAGTTAACAAAGAACAAATACAAAAATTCAATCAATTCTCAGAAACTTTGGCCTGAAGAGGAAATATTATGAGCAACCATCTGAAACCTACATTCAGAAAGTTGACCCAGATCCCAACGGCCAACAATATGACATAAAATGCTCTAAGAAGCCGTGTTAATAGCCGGCACTTTTTAGTAGTATTAATAGCTAGAACACTGCTAATATAGCTTGAATCTTTTAAAGCAACAAAGAAGTTCTTCGTTTTCTACGAGTTTAGTTTAAAGGCATCTCTAAAGCATTTTTGTTCTTGTTTTATCTTTGTTAGTAATGTCTAATGTCATCAACGATGATGTAATAGCGAAAATTATTATCATATGCTTGAAAACGATACTTTGACATCTAGTTAACGAAGATCGGAGATGTAAGTAAACATTTTTAAACAGCTTTATTTCCATTTATTCGGGAGCCAATTTTGGTCCCTGCAAAACCAAAAACGACATGCTATCCCGTGGGGGGGGGGGGGGGGGAGTGACGGGGATGATCGTCGTACCTTTTAGGGGTCAAAATGCGTGGTTTGGTACCGCTTAGGGTATTTAAATCTAAAATGACCACTTTTAGATTATCTCGGTACCTTTTAGGGTATTAAGTCGGAAAAATATGACAGGAACTGCTTGTCAGAAAATAAATTGGTACCTCTTAGGGGTGACCATGAATTGGTACCTCTTAGGGGTGAACATGAATTGGTACCTCTTAGGGGTGAACATGAATTGGTACCTCTTAGGGGTGAACATGAATTGGTACCTCTTAGGGGTGAACATGAATTCAAGCCACGCCCACAAAACGAGATTCTGGTACCTTATAGGGGTTCCTTTCAAAATTTCCGACGATCATCCCCATCACTTTTATATGGGAGTCTCCCTCTCCCCCCTGGGGATGCTATACGTGTCAAATTGAAAGGTGTGCCCATGGATACTTTTGTACGGATCGTTGTTAGTAGCTGAGCCTTCTGATTGCTTTTTTTGAATGTCCCTTGAATCAGACCTGCGAGGAGCCTTGTAGATATCCTCTTGTGGTTCGATTTGTTGAGGTATTCTCGTTGATTTATTCAATGCCTTGTAATAGATTCCTGATGTAGAATTGATGGAAAGAGCAGGTGATGACCCGGCATCGGTATTGTCAGTCGGATGTTCCTGCTCATTTTCCTTTAGAGGTGCATTTATAATGGGATCAATGTAATCATACTCTGGATCGTTGACTGAGGATTCTTTTGATGAAGATAGGGGAGTGCGAAACTCTCCTGCAGTATTTGTGTTTCCCATTTCAATAGTGTCCTGTAACAGTATAAAAAGCATTATCCTATAAATATCAATGATATTTATATGTACCTAATTAAATGTTAAATTAAATAAGTGTTTCATAAATACATTTACCCTTCGAAGCAAGTTACCTTGTTTCAAACAACCGGGCCCCGTGATTAAATCCGCGCTAGATTATAATTACAGATTTAGCGCTGTCCTATCGGTTAGAGTTACCCTTGCTTCGAATAACGGGCCCTGGGGTTTTCATCCCATCCACAACACTCTCACTGCACTGTCTTCTCTTTTCAACAGACTAATGCCACTTCTGCGATAAGGATTACTAGAGTGTATCAGAAGTTCTTTATAAAAGTCTATCACGCTTGTTCACTTGGGAGTTGAGTTGTAAGTCAGTCATTTTCTACGAGCGAATATGCCCATCTTCGTCTTAAAAGTGTGATTATTGTTTAGCCACACAAGAGAAATAATTCAATACTGCTGCCGGTTTTTCTGCTGGAATCTGTTATGCGGTGCTGCTACAATCACAAACATAACTGTTGAGACACTCGACAAAAATAGTTATTGTATGAGAAGAAAATATACTGGACACAACGTTAAGACAGCTGAAGCTTCCCAAACCACCTCATTCTCCCCTTTCTATGTGGTAAATGAATTTCAGATTGAATTCCAAGAAATTGAAAGGGGGAGGTGGTTTATTTGAAAAATGCGAGCAGTGAGCAGTGTCCCAAGTCATTTTGTCTGCCATGGGCTATTATCACAGTTCGGCCATCTTGGATAAAACAGTGGTTTTGGCCCCGGTAGCCTCGCACTGGTGGGATTCAGAACGAGTTTACCGGACGAAAATACAGGTTTTTATTCTCCTGGGACTCAACATGGCCGCCACGTGATAAAAGCCCATGATGCAGCTTGAGCTGCGTGGTGAAAGCCAGGCCAGTATTGAAGTCACTTTTGGTCTCAAATAAAGGGCTGTCACGTGATTACTATTAGCCAATGACCTGCTTGGACTTTTACTGAGCGCGAAGTTTGAATAATAATTTGGTATATAAATTAATCAATTTCTCGTGAAATATTCGTCCGTATATTCCATAGAAACCCATGAAATAACTAGTAAGTATTTTGATAGTGTAATTAACGCGATTTGATCTTTAAGCTATGCCGAATGTTAAATAAAAAAATAATGAATACATTTAAAGCAAACCTATTCCCCCGAAAGTTTCATTTTTATCCACCTAACATTTAACATTTAAACATCATGACTAATACTACTTGTACTTACCATCTCAACATCTGTACTTACTGTATCATGGTTTCCTGCTTGTGATGAAGTCCTGAAGACGGAAGAAAATAAATTTAAATTGTGCAAGCAGAAAAAAAAAACATTTTCTGGAGCATTGATGTAGCATTGATGTTTAATCCTCTGCATTATACAAGAAGAAATTGTGATGATTATGTTACAATGTTAGTGGTGATTCTGTGGCTGTATGCAAATCAACTATTCAATTTAGTACAGCATACCTTATAACCTCTTTTTCTTTATTCGCTATGGAAAAGAAGAAGTACTTTTGCGTAAGGAAGTAACATTATGTCTTAAACATTTATAATTTCTCAAGAATAGAAATCAAGAAGACAATTAGCGATTATAAAAAAAATATTTTATTTCGTTTTAACGAATGACTCTGCTGTTTAGCTCAACAAAAGGTTAAAAGAGTATAGATCTTATGAATAACCCTTTCGCGTCCCCTTAAAATAAAAATTCCCACTTATGTTGAATGTAGCTAGAGAAATTCACGTATGCCCTTATTTAGTTGCTCGTATCATTTATACATCTATTCTGTGCATACCTCTTATTAACCGAGGTCCGTATTGTTAGTTATGGATCAAGTTTGTCTCCCTTATTTATGGCCCAGGCGCGAAGTGCATCGCCCATAAAAAGGGAAAAACGAGGATCGATAACTTAGTACGTACAGAGCAAACGAGATTAATAAGATGTTTATTAGATAGCTTCTTTAATTTCTGTGAGACATAAACTGGGCGAAAGGTCCGTATGGGAAGTTAACCAATCATAGCTCGCTAAATTACTATGCAGTAACTACCTGTATTTGATCGTGTCCTCCAAATGTATGCCAGCAGAATTAGAACAAAAAGAACAAGAAACGCGAAGATGGTCGAACATACAGCGATGATCAATGTGCCTTAGGCATGAGGAGAAATGGAAATAATACATATCAGAATGATTTTTCATGTATTCTAGCTCTGTTTAATATATAATCGCATATTAAAGATATTAAGGCTGGTTATCAGTTTGAACTCTCAATGTGGAACTCATATGAATTCGTATAATGTGATTCTCTTTTCTCGATGTAATGATCCCGAATATGTTGGAATACACTTCAGCCCTAACATTGAGAAATACGCACAAGTACGCTACCCTCAACTATATAAAACATATTTAGCTCCAATCTTTTTTCTCCGATCAGCATACTAACAATGCACAATATTGTTTCATTACTATATATTATATTATTATGATACTGTTGAAAATGATTTTCATTTCAAATGTATATTCGGGTTTCTTACGCCTGCCGAGAAAGAACTGGAATTCTGTGGAGCAATTAAAATAATTATTTGAAATATTAAACTGATCACAATCTCTGCACTCACAAGAGCAGGCCTGAACTTGTTCTGTGCTCTTTCTTGTAGAAGCTGAAATTTAAGAAACAACAAAAACTAGGGAAGTAAGAAAAACAAAATAACAACAAGGAAGCAGAAATAAGTTAAATATGAAACAGAAATGAGAAAAATGCACGGTGGGGCCAACCACACCCCCCCTAATGTTTCATCAAAACGTGGAAAAATATGCTGTTAAGGCAACATTTACCCCCGGAATACACGAATCAAATATAATAAAACAGTATGTTCATGTTTCCTGCCAATTAATCTCCTCTTGGCAATATCTCTCAAATCTGCTCTACAAATTACGGACTCGTTGAACTTCGTAACACGGTTATGTGATGACGTCACCGATTTTGACGTCATCAAACATATCCCCCTCCCCCCCCCCCCCAAAAAAAAAAATTGCAATAAAAATGTTATGCTGGTTGGTCCCACTCTACATACGAAGTTTCGTGAATAATAGTGAAACGATTTTACCAAATAATATTTTCGTAGTTCTAATGATACATTAGGGGGGTGGTTGGCCCCACCGTGATGTAAGAACATCACAATTTCGCTCCTTTGAAATCATGAAAGTGTTTACGTGGATACACGGATAACAGCCAATCAGAGCGCGTGTACTATTGAATATAAGGTAACACCTAATCAGTGCGTGCGTACTATTGAATTATCGAATATAGGGTAACAGCCAATCATAGCGCGCGTACGATTGAAACTAGGGTAACAGCCAGTGAGAGCGCGAGTACTGTTGAATATATTTCATGCATTACATTTGCAAAAATATTAGGTTTTGAGCGTTATCACAATAATAGTACTGCAGTTCAGTATTTAAAATAGCTGTTTACATACACTCTGTTTCAGGAGGAACCACATCGACAGTCCTCGCCCTAGACTCATCTTTGACACTTTCTCCAAACTCATTTGATGCTGTGACCAGGAACTTGTAGGTGTTCCCGGGCTGTAGATACCTTACTGTGTACTGTAGTGTACGGGGGTCTGTTATGATGTGGATACTAATCCAACTGCTCTTCGATGACTCTTCACCCTTGTAAATGACCTTGATGTATATTGTATATTTCTGTATGGCACCTCCATTATTGTCAGGCCTGTTCCATTCTAGCTTTACTGATAATGTCTTTGCTTCACTGGATATTGATTTAAGTTTTGGTAACGCGGGAGGTCCTAAAGGTAAAATAAACACTTTTTTTCTGAATTGGTCATTAAAGCTCGTATTGTTCTTTGAAATATTATAGCTAAAGCAATATCTGAAAGGCGTGGCATAGAACTGTGGCATCATTTTTAAATACACGATTTTATTATATGAACGAGGGTGTTTTACCAGGAACTAAACATTCGTAGAATCCATATCTCACTCGCTGGAGCCGTAAGATATGAAAAAACACCACTCACTCTCCAGGATGTATGACGTCACGCTCTACAAAGATGGCGGCAGGTTTGTGAAAATCACAGAGGAAGATATAAACCGCTTAAATGAGCAGCAAGAAAATGGACATTCCGGTAAGAAAAAAAATAAAATAAGGTCTAAAACTCTCTAAGGATTTTCTCGTCTGCAATTAAGAGGCCGCAAGAGAACCCGACGAAATTCTCCTAGAAGACTCTTCGATAGTCAACGAAGGAAGTTTGACTTGTACTGACAGTAAAGTCTATCAATTCCAATCCTGCTCAAGAAACATTGGGGGTGGAGAATTGGTCAAAGGGAGTCAAAATAGCGAATTTCACATCAATATTTATGAGAGATTTGCACTCGTTCCAAGGCCCTACGGTGGGGCATTTCTATCGCTTAGCTGACCCCACATTTGCAAATGCCCCACAAATGCCCGTGTTTTTTTTGGGGGGGGGGGAATGGCCGGGCAGGTTTGAAATTTACATTAGTAAAACGAAATCAATATAGATAACAGTTCTAAGAGCAGTTTAATTGTCCATATATTAAAAAGAACATATTACACGGTGGTTTGAAGATATGAAGTTAACCTGTCGAGTGCAAAATATTATGCTTGTTCGCTGTGCTCATTCATGCATTGACTCTCGAGGATAAACTTCATATATTCGCACCATCATATTATCACCTCTATCTATTTGACTATTATTACATTCTATATTCGATTATTACCAAAGCAAATTAACCAAAGCAAATTAAATTTAATGTTGTATACATGGGTTGAATCCATACCGAATTATTATCTGAGAAATCTCAAAAATGTGTTCAGTCTCATAACAGTGAGAACACGGTGTTTAGTCCTGAAATCTCGTCGTGAATTACCTGAGAACTTGTTTACTAACCTCACTGCATACATAATTAGCTTGGCACACTGAGTCTGCGCAGTACAGGCCATCATGCCCATATATAGAGCGTTGCTTTCGTCCTTCAATCACATCGCCAGAAGCAGCCGAGGAGGAAGAATCTACGTTATTTAATTTCAATTTTGGCCCACTTATATATCGCCACAAGCATCATGGCCGCAAGACGCAATCCCGTTATCCCTCCAGCCCCTGCTCCCGTAGCCATTGCGCCACTACCGACCGATATCGTGGCTCCAATTCAAGCACCAGATCCTGTACAAGCACCAGTTCCTGTACAAGCACCAGATCCTGTACAAGCGCCAGAACCTGCGTCGCCACTAGTGCAACAAGATCAGGTATATATGTCGAGTTATTTGGGATTTTGAACTCGTTAATCCTGGGGCCCTGTTAGTGGGTCTTGGTCTTGCCCTTCCTGTGGTTTCCCTTGTATGGTTTCAAGTTTTCTGTTGTTCTAGAGTATAGCGCCGGTCAACTCTGTTAGTTACATAGAATGCTCCGTTTTGACCGTTAACACATACATTTTATTCGGCATGGTTCTCTTTCATTGTTTTACACTTCTAGGTTTCATTACCGTTTTGATACAATCTATTTTCAATCTACTATTCCCCAGTTTAGTTTCAGTTGACTTGTTAAATTTTAGCGCTATTTGCTTGTCTTCTTTAACCATGGTTTTGTTTGGCGTGGTTTCCTTCACTGCTTAGACTTTTGGGTTTCCGCTTCAGTTTCGGTGCAACCTATTTTCAATGTTCTTCCATATTAGTTTAGTTTGGCGTGGTTTTCTTGCAATCCTTTGCGTTTGTTGTGTTCCATTTTAGCTTTGTACAATCTATTTGCATCAGTTCGATTTGGATGGCGCAATTTGTATTCTCTTCACACCTCGTTACTTTCCCGCCTTCTATTTTAGGTATATGCTTTCAGCCGTATCATTGGTCATTACAAATTAGTAAGTTCGTTCGTTAGCTTTTCTTACGCTATTTTGTTCATCTTCCACGCTATACCACGTTTAGTCACGCATTGTATTTCTGTCAGTATCCGCTTTCGGCCACATCGTTGGGTTATAGGGTATTACTTATCTTTCTTGTTCATAGACTCATGCCTTCGGCTTTCGTTATTACGCTATTTTGTTTGTTGTCTCGTGTTTAATTCATCACTGGGTAATACGGTATACTGCACATGCCACATTCCAGGTTATAAAGGGGCCCCGACCCTAGGGAAATTAAGTGGGATCCAGGGACGTGTGTTTGGCACGAAGGCGGCCCAAAGACGCGGGTGGAAAAGTGCATACCAGCTATACCGTGCTAGGCGGCCAGGGGTTGCGGGAAAAAGAGTGTAGACGAGAGTTGTTATTACTAGAGGTTGTTATTACTAGAGATACCGTGTTTCGGCACGAAGGCGACCCAGAGACGCGGGAGGAAAAGTGTATACGAGAGATACCGTGTTTCGGCACGAAGGCGGCCCAGAGACGCGGGGGGGGAAAGTGTATAACGAGAAATACCGTGTTTCGGCACGAAGGCGACCCAGAGACGCGGGGGGAAAAGTGTATACGAGAGATACCGTGTTTCGACACGAAGGCGGCCCAGAGGCGCGGGGGGAAAAGTATATACGAGAGATACCGTGTTCCCGCACGAAGGCGGCCCAGAGACGCGGGAGAAAAAGTGTATACGAGAGATACCGTGTTTTACCACGAAAGCGGCCCAGAGACGCGGGAGGAACAGTGTATACGAAAAAAAAAAAAAAAAAAAAACACAGATAATCTCGTATTCAAACGTTGTGTGCGGTTGACTTAACTAGGCACATGTGTTTTTATTTTCTATATCGTAGCCTGGGCGCATTGAAGTATTGGAGGGCAAGATACAGGCAATGGAGCAAGAGAGGGCTCTAGAAAGTTGCACTGCAGCGTTGGCTAGTTTGAGGAGACATCTTAATAGGTCTCCAAACATGTTTGACCGGGAGGAAGCCCTGGAGCTGTTGCACACGTTGGTGCGTTTAGCGAGGTCACAAGCTCATGCCAAATCAGAGGAGTATTCTGCCGTGTTAGACGAGGTGAACGCTAGGGTCTCAAGCCTGGACGACCACCAACTACAGCAACTGATGGTCGGCCTGATAGGGGACCCAATAAGAGCAAAAATGGGCAAGGAAGCCTCGTCAATCTTGAAGGGCTCGAGCCACCAAGCCCGGTTTGCCGATCGTGGTCGTGCTCGTAGAGGGAATAGTAGCCCTTATCAACGGTCTACACAGTGTTATAAGTGTAATGGGTGGGGGCATATTGCTAGATACTGCTACCGGTCTCACGGAAGGGGCGGTATGGGCTACCAATCTCACGGAAGAGGCGGCATGGGCCGTGGTAGCGGCGGAATGTAATCCTTGTGCGTTTTCAATTAATGTGGCCACATCCTCGGGAATAGACGTCTTGTTAATGTAATTTTTCTCTTCATAACACTTGTACGCTATCATGGCCAATAAATCATATATACAATCACGATCCGTCATCATTCAACGGCATTAAGCCGTAGACGAGGCGTTCTCACTTTGTGCGACTCTATCTTCCTGGAATAGACGGGTTCTTGTTTATGCAACTTTCCCTCCATAACATGTATACGCTATAGTCAGTAAATAAATGTGTATAATTACTTTTGTTGTTATTCTCGTTGGAGGGTCCTTTACCCCTCCCTTCGGTGATCGGGGAGGCTTTCTTTACGTCTCTACGGACATAGTCCGGATCCTGGATCACCGAAGGGTTGGGTTCCCTGTGTTTGGCTTATTCTTGATTTAGGGGTTTACAATTGTTTGTTTTCATTTGTCTATAGGCAAATTCCCCCTCATTCGCAGTTAAAGTCTATATGGCTGTTACAGATACCAATATAGGTGACATACCTATCAGACACATCACACAGGGAGCTCAGCCCTTCGTTGGTCCTTTGGTATCCCCAGAATTAGTAGTATTGCAGCCAAGCCTGGCTAGCCTCGCGCAGCTTCGGTTTCTCGACCCTACGTTCTTCAAGGCAGGCAATATTCACCTTCACATGGCAATGTGGGAACAGCTCTTGGCCGATTACTTTTGCAAAGAAGTCGACCTATTGCGTATTGTTAGAGAAGGAGTAAAAATCCATGATTTTTTCAAGCCGTTTAAAGGCAGGTTTAAGGGGATGGTCTTTGACTCTGCGTCCCCCCCCCTATAATCATTAAGAACGCACATACCTGCAAACAATTCAGTGGTTTCATAGCGGATACAATACTCGAGTGGGTATCTACGGGGGTACTTTCTGTCTGGGGTGTGGTCGGCGAAGTTGACCCCCCGCATTTGGTCCTCCCACTTACTGTCGAGCCTAGCAAACCTCGTTTGTGCCACGATGAGCGCTACCTCAACCTCTGGATCCGGGATCTACCCTTCAAGTTAGATCATTTGTGTGATCTGCCGCGCTATGTGTTGCCAGGACATCAAACAACATTTGACGATAAAAACGGTTACCAGCATGTGTTACTACATGAATCTTCTCAAACTTTCTTTGGTATTGAGTTTGATGGCGTATATTTCGTCTTCCGTACATTGCCGTTCGGTTGGAAAGCGAGCGCGTTCGTTTATCATAAACTTGGCCTAGCGGTGTCCGGGGCAGCTCGATCGTATGGAGTCCCGGTCTCCCAATACATCGACGATCGGCATGTCGGGCAACTGTTCACTCCTCCAGTTCCTCGTAGTTTACCTCCTTGTGTCGTACGTGCGGAAGCAGCGGCGTACATCATGTGCTACCTCCTCATTCAGGCGGGCTATTTTATTGGAATACAAAAGTCGCACTGCCATCCGTCTACCACAGTTCGTTTCCTGGGATTTGTTTGTGATTCAAATCGTCAGGCCTTCCTAGTCCCCCAGGACAAGAAGAGCAAGTTTGTAACTCTTAGAGAGGACATCCTCCGTACGCCATCCGTAACCATCAAGACTCTACAACGGTTTGCGGGGAAGGCTATTTCGTTTAGTCTTGCAATTACAGGGTGCAAGTTATACGTCCGTGAGGTTTTCAGGTCAATCTCGTGTACTTCAGGCATAAGTAAGCCAACCATCAAGATTGTAGGAAGTCTGCGTGCTGAGATCGAGCATTGGCGTTTCTTAGACCAGTGGACGGATGTCCTTCCATGGAGAGCTGAGCGCCATGTCATAGTCACATTGTTTTGTGATGCCTCTACAAGGGCCTGGGGAGGGAAGTTGCTGAAGGACGGTAGGAGCTCGGAATGCCGGGATTATTGGCAACCTGCGGATATGTCCGACGACATTAACACTCTTGAAGCGCGTACACTTCTGCGCTCTCTCATGGCATTTCGACGCGAGATCGGCTCGGCTCGAGTAGACGTTCATACGGACAGCACGGTTTTGAAGTCTGCCCTGGAGAATGAGGGATGTAAGAGCCCTAAGGTTAACAGCGTTATGAAGGAAATCCTCAACTGCTGCAGGAGATTTAATTTCAGCATCAGTGTTCAGTATATCCCCTCCGGTGACAATCCAGCGGACGAACCATCCAGAAGGCTCTCAGAACTTGATTGTAAGTTAGCAAAAGATGCCTGGGATAGAATTGAACAACAATTCGGGCCTCACACTTTCGATCTCATGGCACTCGACAGCAATTGCCAGACGGATCGCTTCGGACAGTGTTTACCCCACTTTACCCCGTGTTCCACGCCCGGTTCGTACGGCGTGAATGTGTTCGCACATAACATCCCTTCGGGTCACAACATCTACGTTTTCCCGCCTTTTGTGTTGATAGCGCCGCTTCTCAGATACATTTTTGACCAAGAATATCATGGCGCGTTTACAATGGTGGTGCCCGACCTCACCCCCAGGCGTTTCTGGTGGGCACTAGTCAAGTCCCTTACGGTGGACAAGATGCTGTTAGGACGCAAGGGCGAGCACTCCCTCCTGTGGTTTCCCACAAAGGACTCTCACGGTAGTTGGTGACTTAGAACATTACAATGGGATTTGTACGCATTCCGCTGCATCTGTTAATAGAAAGCTGTAATGTGTTCCTACTTTCCAGATTGCTCGCGTTTGGAAACCGGCAAAACGTTGTCCATCCTGCCTATATACCAATGACGCAGACGCTTGCTATTGCCAGGCATGTGGGACGCAGTCAGGAATGGTGAACAATAGCACACCTGTTTCTGATGTCGATGGGGACGCAATTCAGAGAAGGATGCAAGAATTTGAAGCCTGCGTTAGTACTAGGTCATATCAACGACAAAAAGACGCGCTAGAGCAACAGCTGTCTTGTTTTTTGGCATCCACTTCAAAGTTTAAGACACTTATGTCCTGTACAGCGGACGACGTAATTAGGTTTCTTGTTTACAAAGACAATTCAGGTAGAACAGTTGTGCATCTACCGTTGTGCTCTCTATCCGTTTGTGAATGTCCTAAACGCCTAGCAGCAGGCTCAGTTGATTCATTTTTAGGTCGCCTTAGAGCTATTTTTAATAACCTAGGGCGTCTTAATGATTCTAACCCGGTCGCGCACCCTCGGGTTAAGAGTTATCTCAAGTTTATAAAGGAGGAACAGGCGGGCCAAGCGGTCGTGCCTACCCAGGCGGTACCCATGCTCTTCCAGAAATTCAAGCAACTTATCAGTTTCATCAGAGGCCGTCTCGATGCTAGTTCATCACTCTCTAGAATCGATAAGTATATATTAGTCCGGGATGCAACATTCTTCGTTGTAGATTTCTTTACCGGCGGTAGAGCCTCTGACCTTGGTTGCCTTTTGTCAGGGAAAGTTTCCAAGTTTAAAGATCGAGAGGGCTATTTGTTAACTTTTACGTTCACCAAGACTTTACGGTCAGGGGCAACTCGTTCTTTCCCTTTGATAAAGTTCACTGAGCAGGATGTATGCCCTGTAGCATGGATAAGGTATTATCTTTTAGTTTGCTCTCTTTTGGACATCCCTTTAGCAGGAGGATATTTCTTTAGAGCAACAAACTGTAGAAGAGACGTAAGTGATAGGCCTTTTTTGGGCACGGCTGTGAATAATAGATTGCGCAAATACCTTAAGGAGGCAGGAATAAATACAGGAGAGACACCTCACAGCTTCAGAGTGGGTTTGTCTAACACCCTAAAGTTATTAGGCTGTTCACAGCCAGAAGTTACCCAATACTTGGGCTGGAAAAGCGGGGATGTCGCCAGACGGTATACCCAACTGTCAGATGCGTCAGGAAATCTGGCAGTTTTGGAGAACGTGCTCCCAGGGGCCGTATATCTGGCGCCAACCCCAGTTTCCCACCCAGATAATCTGTCGCCAGTGGTGTGATTTACGTCCTTGCACAAGATATCGACTGTATGTCCCCCGGAAAGGATAATAAAATTCTGAGTAATGGGAGACTAGGGTGTGATTTCTCTGCGTTCTCTTATGTGCGTTAGCCATTACGACATAGGTAGCTGCGTAATGCAGGTGGAGGAGCGGTCACCTCCCATAACTTAATTCCCGTGACGAGGTAATAGGTATGCAGTGAGGATATGTAACTAACCTCACTGCATACATAATTAGCTTGGCACACTGAGTCTGCGCAGTACAGGCCATCATGCCCATATATAGAGCGTTGCTTTCGTCCTTCAATCACATCGCCAGAAGCAGCCGAGGAGGAAGAATCTACGTTATTTAATTTCCCCACCCACCTCCCCTGGTGGCGATATATTAGTAGCTTAGCATGCGCACGCATGCCTATTGCCTCGCAGTCGCGGTCACCTCCCATAACTTAATTCCCGTGACGAGGTAATAGGTATGCAGTGAGGATATGTAACTGATTGGATAGGATTTTGTTTTTAAAGTGACAGTCGTTCCATCGCTAGTTTGTGTGGCTCATTGTAATGGTTTGGTTACTCCGCACCAAAGGTCCCGGGTTAGAACTCCGCAGCGGGAAATTGAAAGGTAATAAACAAGTAAGTTATATTAATTAGGGGAATTTCGGAGGCGTAACGGTAAGAGGGGTTAGGGAGGGATGAGGAGATTATGAAAGAAATATATATTTTTATTACCATTTTCATATGCGAGATTGCTCAGATTAAAATTTCGGTTTGGGTTCAGCCCACAACATTCAATTTAATGTTCAACGCATTTTGCGAGTCGGCTGAGATAAAACTGAGATTTTCTCAACCTTTACATTTTACCGGCTCCATACAGTATGAACTAATATGTGTGAACACACCTCGTTTTCTAGTGATAATCGTCAATAGAATCTACCTATTTATTTCTAGAGTTTAGGTTTTCAAATGTCAGTAAAAATTATCATAATTGTTTTACATAGGAAAGCATTCCAAGGTACGGTACTAGTGTGGGAATCGTGAATTTTAACGACCAATTGTGTCCTGTCTTCTACCACTTCCGGGGGGGGGGGGGGAGAGGGCGTACTCAAGAAATATTTATACGGGGAGGCTCCGCCCCGAGATCCAAACCCTTACCCTTAATTTATATACCATTTTTGACAGAAAAGGTAAGCCCTTTCATATATCTTCCATACAAAATGGTACCCCTTTCACATATCCACAGTAGAAACACTGCATCCCTTTTCTATACGTTTTGGAATGAACTTAACGAACAATTTTCCCCAAAAAACATCAAGCGTTACCAGTAGAGATGTTAACCAAACTATATTATTTATTCAGTTCATGTTGTGGCGGGAGTCAAGATACTCCGAACATCAGCTGGTACACAAACAGCTAGTGCTTTTCTTTGCAGCCTTCATAATACCATCCAGTGACTTTAATATTTTGTTTAACGAACGGTAACACAAACAAAACAAAATGTAAAAATGCAGAAGTTCAATAAACAGTTTTTTTTTCACCAAAAGACAGTTTTCTCTACCGTTTTCTATACTTCAACTCGTCAAATCGCTACCCTTTTATATACCTCCTGCCTGAAAAGGTACCCCTTTCGTGCGGAGCCTCCCCGTATAGTCCATTATAGGGAATACCCTTCCCCCCCTCCCGGGCTACCACTGCAGCTATGAAATGCATTTGCGCATCACCTTGCTTTTTAGTAGCAACAACCTTTGTAGCAGGGTTCCCATAGCCAACAACATTCCTGGCGTACACCTTCACCACGTACTCAGTGTTTTTGTTCAGTCCTGAGATGACAACTGAAGTACCCGTGATTCCCTCTCGTGTTGGTTGTGCGCTGACCTCCACCTTGTAGTCAATAACAGGACTTCCACCGTTATCAACAGGACTGTTCCACCTGACCTTTAGCAGCGTTGGCTTAATGTCATTGTTTGTTATACTGATAACTGGAGGACCTGGAGGGACTGATTATAAATCGCTTAGTCATTATACGGCTATTTCAAAATAGATGGGATCATGTTTTGCGCACAGTACATAATTGTGCATATTGGACTGTGTATTCATAGACAGCGAGTCGTCTAACACACGTAAACTAACCTAGATGAAAGTTAAATCCGTTAGTAAAGCGCATATCAGCCGAAAAATGTTATCATTAAAATCGATTCTACATGAACTGTATGGTAAAATATTCCATGATTTGAGTGTTGCGGCTACGAGTTATGAAGGTTTATATGGATGTTTATAAAAGATCATTTATCTCTACCAGCCGGCAAGATTTTGGAAAATTAATTTTGTCCCTGTTTGACGTCACGTCGTTAATATATTCGTAATATAAACTTTTTTTAATAACTCAGAGACGCAACACTCAAGTCAAGAAATATTTTACTATTCACATATTTAATTGATGTAAAATCGATTTTAATGATAAAATATTGGCTTATTGGCACTTTACCTTTTGATAGACAGGCGGACTTCAGTGACTAAACATACAGACCCGCTGATTATAAAATTCACTAATACCTTTCCGTGCTGGAATGCACATGAATACCAATATACACAACGCAACATGCATGATTGACATTACAAGTGACAATGATTTTCGAATAAACTGAGCTTACAACTGACTACAGTGTTTCGTGCATAGGCCGTATTCAAGTATTTGAGACAATCATTCGAAATCCTAATTGGACACAATAATTCCGCGCAAATTTCCGCCACTTCTGATTGCCAACGCCGGCATGTTCCCGAAGTCTGTTTACTACTATCAATATGAAAAAGCACTACATTATTTGATTTAAAACCTCAAAATCATGATAACCAATGAGCTTGATTACAAAGCACGCCGAATGATTGTGTTGAATGAGTGCCCTAGGCACATGACACTGAAATCGGTTGTAATGAATTCGCAAAATGAGAAAATCTAGAACTTACGCAACCGAATGACATTAATAACATGTTCATCACTCCCAACGGAGTTTGCTGCACGACATTTGTACCGGCCATAATCTCCACCATCTTGTGTTGTTCGTACGGTGACTACACTTCCTCCGGAGATAGCAGTTACACCTGAAGTAATTCGTTGTCCACCCGGTTTGTACCACGTGATCTGAGGTGTTGGGTTACCGTCAGCCACACACTGCAGTCTGATCTCGAGACCAATCCAGGAGTAAGCGGTGATATTGGTCAAACTTGTATTAATCTTTGATGTGTCTGCGATTAAAGGGTAAGTGATCTTGGGCGGTTTCATGCTTACATGAAATTTTCAAAACTTGGCATTCAAGTACTTTCTTTAACCCCGAAATCAGACTTGTTTTGAGTACGGCCTCGAAAAACTCATGCATTTCGAGCGTTTTTCAATAGCCCTTTCCCAAGATAGGGTTAATTGCTCACTGGATCTGGCCGTACTTATCAAAGCCTCGGTTTGACTACATATTTTCAAGTGCTGATAATGGTGATTAACTTCACTTCCCACGGGATTTATCTTATTTGACGATTAAACAATAAAGTACGGTACGACTGCATGTTAATTATACACAATAGAGTGAAAGTAAATCACGATTCTCGCACGTGAAAATATGTAGTCAAACCGAGACTTTGGTAAGTACATCCAGATTCAGTGAGCAATCAACTTTATATTGGGGAAGGCCTATTGATGGTTTGCACGTTACGTCATAGCCGCCATGTTGGTGTACAGTTAACAATAGATTCTTCGTTAGCTTCTTTTGTTCTGTACACCAATATGGCCGCCATGCCCTTTGTCGTTTGAAACTCTGGGGATTGAGTGCAAACCACCAATTGAGTGTTAACAGTAATTAGGTGCATGATTGCTTTCGAAATTGATTGGTTAGTTATCCACGATTTACTTGTCCTCGTGATTGGTTGAAGTAAGACCAATCACGAATTACTTCAGTTCGTGATTGGTTCATTGGGTTTTTCCTTAGCTTGATCCTGTGATTGGCTCAGGTCCGCTCTATGGAATAAAAGCAACCGAATACAATGCTCCTTATTTTGTATTCTGTAGGCTGCCTGTTCTGCTTGTACCTAAATGCTTAAGCAAAACGTTAACCATTAAAACGAGTCTTATCCATTTAGCCGAGTCCTGGCTTTGATCAGCCCCAATGGTTGTTCCAGGTCCCGTTAGAAATTCAAAGTTTGTTAAAGTCTTCTGAGATAATTACTATCTAGAGTGAAGAGCTGTTCATAACTCAGTATCAAGTAAACTTTAGTTTGCTGAAAAAAAAAACGCGCGCTGTAACCCCTCTCCTATATGTATACCTACATTGCACGTTAACAAATGCAGCATTCGATGTTGAAGTCCAGTTGTCTCCTTTAAAAACGTTAGTTGCAGTGCACGTGTATATTCCAGCATCTCCCCTATCTGCGTTGGCTATCACCAGTTTACTGTAGTGTGGTGTACTGGTATTCATGGCTATTTCCTGCCTTCGTTTGATACTTCTATCTTTTATCCAGGTTACCAAAGGTGCTGGATTACCAACAATTGCACATGTGAGGGTAATAACACTTCCCTTTGTAACTGATGTGTTCTGTGGTGAGGCCGCGATGTTAACTGGGACTACGATAAAGTGAAATGGATGGTTTAAAAGAACGATGAGCTGCAGTTTTAAGAGGATGAGACGGCTGTCCGTGGCAGCTACTTGCTCAGACATTTTTGACAGATGCAGGGTTCAGTAACATCCTATACTTTCAACGCGGCCTTCGTGCCCCAGTAACAGCTTTAGCATTCCAGTATTACATATTGTTTACGACATACATTGATATATTGTAAGTGTTAAGCCTATAAGAGAATTAAGATTACGATCGTAGGTCATAATCATGATTATGGCAAAGCTATTTCTATTATTCTACTTAATAACAGTAAGTACAAGCTAATAAGAAAGTAATACAAATATGACTTACACAGAAGAATGACTCTCATGGAAGCGGAGGCACTGCCGAGAGCGTTCTCAGCAGTACAAGTGTATATACCATCCTCAGTTCTATCAAGTGACGAGTCATTCAGTACATTCCCAGTAACGTAAGAGAGAAGAGGTTTTGGCTTCCTGGTCCATGTGACGATCGCGGAAGGAAGTCCGTCGGCGGTGCATTCGAACCTCGTGGAGTCTCCTTCATTATATACTCTGTTTCCAGATGTGTTGGTTATAATTGGCATGTCTGAAATGGATATGTCTTGTCGTTAGTTTTGGATCCCTTTTTTCCTTATTCTATTGTACTAGGATGACGCGAAGTTGAACATGTTCTTCCTTGTGTGACTTGATCATCTAAGAATGTATCTTTTATTAAACAGCTCTGTAGCTGAGTGATAAGAGCGGGCGCCGTCCAATCCAGTGCCAACTAAGACTCAGGGGTAAGGGAAGCCACACCGCGGCAAAACGTCATGCGCATGCGTATTTGCTATATCTTGTCGGCGCGCGGCCGCCCCCAGTTTCCCGCGAAAACTGAAATGAAACAACAGGCAAATGCTGTGATTTTAAAATTTCTGCTTAAAAGTATCCATTTGTGAACTGTTTTGTCAAAAACTAAGAAAACTACTTAAAAGCTAAGCCTAAGACTTTCACAGGTTGAAGTGTTCTTAATTTGTGATTCACTGTGAGTTTACTAAGTTATAAAATTATTTACTAAAAAAGTTGAAACCCTCGGTAATTTGTATTTGATAGCAGAGCCTTCGTTATTTTGGCCAGCGGAGCATACCGTTTTGCCGCGGTGTGAGGGGAAGCAAGGGTGGCGCAGTGGTGAGAACGCTCGCCTTTCACCGCTGTGGTCTGGGTTCGAATCCCGAACTCAGAGTCACTTGTGAATTGAGTTTGTTGCTGGTTCTCTCCCTTGCTTCGAGGGTTTTTCCGGCGGTTCTCCGGTTTTCCTCCCTCCGTAAAAAACAGAATTTCTAAATTCCAATTCGATCTACACGTGCACGTTTGAACGAGCTACCTGAAGCTTCTAACTAGCACGTGGGTAAATAAACCAGTGACACTACATTTTTACATGGAAATATTAAAGCATCAAACATATTTATGTCATATCTCATACTCACAACGAACGGTGACAATGTAGTTGGCTGTAACGGTCCAATTGAATGATCCATAAGAATTTGTGGCAGTGCACATGTACACCCCAGAATAATGCCTCAGCGCACTGGATATAAACAAACTACTCCCATTTGTTGATAAGGCAGAACTGACGGTACCACCTTCTTTACTCCAGGACATCACGGGCGCTGGGTGACCAGAGACTGCGCATGTGAGATTAAAGGTATCTCCTTGATTTATGGTTACGTTCTGGAACATCGGACTGACTAAGGTCACTCGAACTGATGGGTGAATGATAAATAGACATATTTTTAGGAACTAAGCATAGATAAATCAAACGGTATATGATGTTATAGGGTTGAAACAGAACTAAAGGAGAACATATTTGATCAGAAGTACTCACGGTTCTTTTCTTTCTATACTTACAGTTAACAGTGACAGAGATTGCAGCCGAAGTATATCCCACCGTATTGTTACCTCTACATGTGTAGGTTCCAGTCTCCGATCTTGAAACCGATGATATGTTGTACACATTTCCAGAAATGGGAAGGGGTGAAGATGAAGGCGATTTAAACCATGATATTACTGGTGGAGGATATCCAGTTATAGTACACATCAAGATTAAGGGGTCACCTTCGTTGATAACTTGATCTGGCGTCGTGTTAGTTACTGCAGGTGGGTCTACATAAGGCAAACACGAAGCTGCATGAGTAAATTAAATAAATACATACCTTTTCAGACCAAAAATGAATATATTAATACGTTTTTTTTCTACAAAGACAACCGAAAAACGACATTCTATCATTTTGTTCGAATAGCGCTGAAGAAAATAATACTCCAGCAATGAATTTGAACTTGACTAGCATCAAGGCAGCTGCTATTCGTTAGGTTCTGCAACTGCCAAGCTTATCAACAACGGTACGTATGTAACTTGACAGTTGCTTTGATTGAAGGAACGCACTACTGAACTGTTGATTTAACTCTTTCTTTCATCAGTCGCATACATATAAAGGAACGCAGTGGTAACTATTAACAGTTTAAAGCAGTTCAGAATTCTGACTATTTAATTAAATGAAAGCCATTTTCATCATCAAACGTACATTTTACGAGGACAAGCGCTGAAGCATTTGCTGTTCTGTTTTCTGATCTTGCCGTACAAATGTACCTCCCAGCATCCGATTTGTCTACACTGTAAATAACCAAAGCACTGCTGTGCGTTACTGTTCCAGGTTTAATGACACTATTTGTCTTTGTCCAGGTATATGTTGGTTTAGGGTTGGCATCAGCTGAACAGGTTAAGGTGAGGTTGTCCCCTTTGGTTACTGTTGCTCCTTGTGGTACCACCACCATAGACAGCACATCTACATGTATGTAGATTAAGTAGTAAGTTGTACAATGGATAACTAGTTTTTGTAAAACCTCGTGCAGGACTGCAAAGGCGGAGAAGATACATGTATACACTGGGTTATATTATCTAACTCGTTTGTATAACATTTAACCAGCTATTTAGAAAAGCTAGTAGGCTACCTACCCTTCAGTACTTACAATATACGTTGACCTTTATTGATGCTGACGAACTTCCAATTTCATTGATGGCAAAACAGGTGTATGTTCCAGTGTCTGATCTGTTAGCAGACGTAATGTTCAGTATCGGACCAGTGAATGGAATAAGGCTTCCTGATGGCCTTATCCACGTAATGTTAGGTGAAGGATAACCGTCCGATGAACACTTCAAGGTTACAGGGCTCCCTTCGTACACTGTTTGGTCTCTCGATGAACTTTTGATGGATGGTGGATCTAAACATATATAGAAAATATTACATAACTACGCGTAGAGTTATGGAATTGATCTTCCAGTGTTCAACTCGATATCTCACGAGTGAGTGCAGCGAACACCTTTTATGTGTTTTCTTGATTCGTGACTAGCGGGAAAGAATGCCTTAGAGGAAAGTTTGATCTAGATCACTGCTAAACTCTTGAATGTTTATGGACGTCCTTTAAAGTGCAAGTAGCGCCATAAAACAACATTAACTTTTTTAGCCCCAAATTATATTTCTAATATACTTCAGTTGTCTAAAATAGTTTTCTTCGAGAGACTGGAGCAGCAATTCAACTAGAATAAAAGTTACCCGAATTGCGGGATTGATTGATCTTGTGATGTCACAATTGAAAGCTACGGGATTTTATTGTAGTAGTTTTCTCTTGGGAGGGAGCTGATTCATCTTGTGACGTCACAGGATCCACGATAAGTAACCAAAATGAGGGATTAAATGTCAGAAATTTAACAAAATCTGCAACATTAATACTTTTTTTTGAGAAACGAACACAATAGTACAATATTTATTTTTATTTTTTGACGAACTTCATGAGCATCTGAATCCACGGCACCCTGCCGATGAACTACGATTCATTCGTAGTTCATCAGCAGGGGAGCTGAGGTAGCTCCAACAGTTTAATTTAGTCGGGCGTCAGTTCTAAAGCTTTAAATTATCACCTTGTGGTTTGTTGAGGCGTTAGAGTTGACAAGCCCTTAACGAATCTGTCAAAGAGAAAGCTTAGAAAAGAAGCAGGAATCAATCAAAAGTGCAATTCCAGACTGAACCGGTTGACAGGACCTTCGACGTCTGTAATTAAACTTACACTTCTGTATATTCTCTTTTGTTTGAAAAGAAATCGCGATGTAACCTTCAGCGTGTGAGTAAGAAAAACTAATGTGTGTGATCTTCAATAAAGCCATGTTTTCTTAAGTTAATTATTTCCATAATTCAAAGCATTAATCTGATAACGTTTGTGATCGATGAAAACGTGAAAGAGTAACTACATTCACTGAATACTAATTATTTGTTCCTTGATCATGAAGATTGGAATGAACTGAAAATGCCGACGACTAAACAGAATATCTAAAAACTGCAAACACGCCTGTTACCTTAATAACTCTATGACCGATAAGCATTGCTCGCGGCTGACGATAATTAAATAATTAAATGGGAACAAGGAGTGTAGTGATCGATAAAACGGGAACAGTTCTCTTCACAAAACTCTTCAAAACGCCTATACATTGAAATGATTAACACTGAACTCTACCGGAATAAGGCGATTGAGCAGTAAATCTGAGAATACTCAATTAACCTGAAGCGATAGCTCACCTAGATATGGACAACTGACTGATATTCATGTCACTGCCAAAAAGAAAATTTCATTTAATCACAGGAAAATAATAATAATAATAATAATAATAATAATAATAATACAAATATTTAGACAGGGTAGTGCCGGCCTTCAGTAATAAATACTGATATCAATGGCAGTCCTGTATAACTTAAATACAAAAAAGCTAAAAAGTTAGTAACAATACATAAACAAATCTTAATTAAAAATCTTAAAAATCGCTAACAAGAATTAAAATGATTGCAGATTGCGTTATATCTTTCCTTAGGGGTCAAAATTGACTTAAGATGTACAGGCAGCGCATTGTATATGTGTGCCCCTTGATAATAAAAAGCTCTCCTTGCTACTTCCAGCCTCACTTTAGGCAGTTCAAGATCAGTGTTTGAGCGGTACTTTTTGCACCTTTTGCATCAAATAAAGAGCGCAAGGGTTAATTCTGTCAGAGTTGTAAGACATCTAAAGCTCCCCGTCTGGAAGGAAAAGGTTTTGAAAGTGTCTTTGAAGACACAGTCACAGATAGATGTTTACGAGGGCTTTGGAAGATTAGACTTTTGTACCACCCTGCGGAAGTCTTTCTCTGCCGGTTCGCAGGAAATTCGCGATGTTCCGAATCTATGTGATAAGGAAGCCATCGAGGCAGCCAAAAGTAAAGCCGGAAAAGGAAGGGCAACAATGAGCTCGGAAGTAAATTTTGGAGCTGGGGAAGGCATGGGAAAATGCAAACTAATTTGGTGGCCACTGTACAACAGCTCTTTAAATGACATTTTAACTTTCCGGATTTATGTCGGAAAAGTTTCATTTGAATAAACTGACTTCTGAATCTTTGTTACAAACTAGACAGATTGATGTATAATTCATCGATTAAAAGCTGTATATTAAGTTATCTATTAACAGTTAGCTCGACTATTATCCTAAGTCTTTCTCGTATGTAACTTTTGTTTGCCGTTATATTACATGATTAAACAGCTGTCTAATAAACATTATGATAGCCCTGGTAGATCAAGTCTTATACTTTCCTCAGCTGGCACCTGATTAAGCTTTATCAGGGCCCGGTTGTACAAAACCCCGATTAAAGTGAACTTATAGTTAGGCGGCTAATGCGTTAATACTGGTATATAATCACCTAAAAGTCGACTAAGGTCGATTTTAGTTCCGGTAATTGTACGTGGGATCCAGAGCCCCATTTAAACCAGCTTGCTGAACCCGGCTGGGCTTCGTAAAATCTGATACCACAGGTAGAAGTGTCACAGCCTTTCAGCCTGGTCAGTTCTCTACTGTCTCCAGGTTTCCAGTGAACTTCAATTCAATATTTACAACAAAAAGCCGATACGAAAAAGAATAATAAAAAGGGTAATTGTGAAAATACTGAGGAAACATCAAGTAAAATACTACAGGTAGAAGTATTTTACACAGAGTCACAGCCTTTCAGCCAAGTTTCTCTGCTGTCTCCAGGTTTCCAGTGAACTTGAATTTAATATTTACTACAAAAAGCCGATACGAAAAAGAATAATAAAAAGGGTAATTGTGAAAAAAGTTACTGAATTCCTGAGGAAACATCAAGTAAAATACTACAGGTAGAAGTATTTTACACAGAGTCACAGCCTTTCAGCCAAGTTTCTCTGCTGTCTCCAGGTTTCCAGTGAACTTGAATTTAATATTTATAATATACAACAAAAAGCCGATACGAAAATGAATAATAAAAAGGGTAATTGTGAAAAAAGTTACTCAATTCCTGAGGAAACATCAAGTAAAATACTACAGCTAGAAGTATTTTACACAGAGTCACAGCCTTTCAGCCAAGTTTCTCTGCTGTCTCCGGGTTTCCAGTGAACTTGAATTTAATATTTACAACAAAAAGCCGATACGAATAATAATAATAAAAAGCCGTAATTGTAAAAAAAAGTTACTGAATTCCTGAGGAAACATCAAGTAAAATACTACAGGTAGAAGTATTTTACACAGAGTCACAGCCTTTCAGCCAAGTTTCTCTGCTGTCTCCAGGTTTCCAGTGAACTTGAATTAAATATTTACAACAAAAAGCCGATACGAAAAAGAATAATAAAAAGGGTAATTGTGAAAAAAGTTACTGAATTCCTGAGGAAACATCAAGTAAAATACTACAGGTAGAAGTATTTTACACAGAGTCACAGCCTTTCAGCCAAGTTTCTCTGCTGTCTCCGGGTTTCCTGTGAACTTGAATTTAATATTTATAATATACAACAAAAAGCCGATACGAATAATAATAATAAAAAGGGTAATTGTGAAAAAAAGTTACTCAATTCCTGAGGAAACATCAAGTAAAATACTACACGTAGAAGTATTTTACACAGAGTCACAGCCTTTCAGCCAAGTTTCTCTGCTGTCTCCAGGTTTCCAGTGAACTTGAATTTAATATTTACAACAAAAAGCCGATACGAAAAAGAATAATAAAAAGGGTAATTGTGAAAAAAGTTACTGAATTCCTGAGGAAACATCAAGTAAAATACTACAGGTAGAAGTATTTTACACAGAGTCACAGCCTTTCAGCCAAGTTTCTCTGCTGTCTGCTGGTTTCCTGTGAACTTGAATTAAATATTTATAATATACAACAAAAAGCCGATACGAAAAAGAATAATAAAAAGGGTAATTGTGAAAAAAAGTTACTCAATTCCTGAGGAAACATCAAGTAAAATACTACAGGTAGAAGTATTTTACACAGAGTCACAGCCTTTCAGCCAAGTTTCTCTGCTGTCTCCGGGTTTCCTGTGAACTTGAATTTAATATTTATAATATACAACAAAAAGCCGATACGAAAAAGAATAATAAAAAGGGTAATTGTGAAAAAAGTTACTGAATTCCTGAGGAAACATCAAGTAAAATACTACAGGTAGAAGTATTTTACACAGAGTCACAGCCTTTCAGCCAAGTTTCTCTGCTGTCTCCAGGTTTCCAGTGAACTTGAATTTAATATTTACAACAAAAAGCCGATACGAAAAAGAATAATAAAAAGGGTAATTGTGAAAAAAGTTACTGAATTCCTGAGGAAACATCAAGTAAAATACTACAGGTAGAAGTATTTTACACAGAGTCACAGCCTTTCAGCCAAGTTTCTCTGCTGTCTCCGGGTTTCCTGTGAACTTGAATTAAATATTTATAATATACAACAAAAAGCCGATACGAAGAAGAAGAATAAAAAGGGTAATTGTGAAAAAAAGTTACTCAATTCCTGAGGAAACATCAAGTAAAATACTACAGGTAGAAGTATTTTACACAGAGTCACAGCCTTTCAGCCAAGTTTCTCTGCTGTCTCCAGGTTTCCAGTGAACTTGAATTTAATATTTATAATATACAACAAAAAGCCGATACGAAAAAGAATAATAAAAAGGGTAATTGTGAAAAAAAGTTACTCAATTCCTGAGGAAACATCAAGTAAAATACTACAGGTAGAAGTATTTTACACAGAGTCACAGCCTTTCAGCCAAGTTTCTCTGCTGTGTCCGGGTTTCCAGTGAACTTGAATTTAATATTTACAACAAAAAGCCGATACGAATAATAATAATAAAAAGCCGTAATTGTAAAAAAAAGTTACTGAATTCCTGAGGAAACATCAAGTAAAATACTACAGGTAGAAGTATTTTACACAGAGTCACAGCCTTTCAGCCAAGTTTCTCTGCTGTCTCCAGGTTTCCAGTGAACTTGAATTAAATATTTACAACAAAAAGCCGATACGAAAAAGAATAATAAAAAGGGTAATTGTGAAAAAAGTTACTCAATTCCTGAGGAAACATCAAGTAAAATACTACAGGTAGAAGTATTTTACACAGAGTCACAGCCTTTCAGCCAAGTTTCTCTGCTGTCTCCGGGTTTCCTGTGAACTTGAATTTAATATTTATAATATACAACAAAAAGCCGATACGAATAATAATAATAAAAAGGGTAATTGTGAAAAAAAGTTACTCAATTCCTGAGGAAACATCAAGTAAAATACTACACGTAGAAGTATTTTACACAGAGTCACAGCCTTTCAGCCAAGTTTCTCTGCTGTCTCCAGGTTTCCAGTGAACTTGAATTTAATATTTACAACAAAAAGCCGATACGAAAAAGAATAATAAAAAGGGTAATTGTGAAAAAAGTTACTGAATTCCTGAGGAAACATCAAGTAAAATACTACAGGTAGAAGTATTTTACACAGAGTCACAGCCTTTCAGCCAAGTTTCTCTGCTGTCTGCTGGTTTCCTGTGAACTTGAATTAAATATTTATAATATACAACAAAAAGCCGATACGAAAAAGAATAATAAAAAGGGTAATTGTGAAAAAAAGTTACTCAATTCCTGAGGAAACATCAAGTAAAATACTACAGGTAGAAGTATTTTACACAGAGTCACAGCCTTTCAGCCAAGTTTCTCTGCTGTCTCCGGGTTTCCTGTGAACTTGAATTTAATATTTATAATATACAACAAAAAGCCGATACGAAAAAGAATAATAAAAAGGGTAATTGTGAAAAAAGTTACTGAATTCCTGAGGAAACATCAAGTAAAATACTACAGGTAGAAGTATTTTACACAGAGTCACAGCCTTTCAGCCAAGTTTCTCTGCTGTCTCCAGGTTTCCAGTGAACTTGAATTTAATATTTACAACAAAAAGCCGATACGAAAAAGAATAATAAAAAGGGTAATTGTGAAAAAAGTTACTGAATTCCTGAGGAAACATCAAGTAAAATACTACAGGTAGAAGTATTTTACACAGAGTCACAGCCTTTCAGCCAAGTTTCTCTGCTGTCTCCGGGTTTCCTGTGAACTTGAATTAAATATTTATAATATACAACAAAAAGCCGATACGAAGAAGAAGAATAAAAAGGGTAATTGTGAAAAAAAGTTACTCAATTCCTGAGGAAACATCAAGTAAAATACTACAGGTAGAAGTATTTTACACAGAGTCACAGCCTTTCAGCCAAGTTTCTCTGCTGTCTCCAGGTTTCCAGTGAACTTGAATTTAATATTTACAGCAAAAAGCCGATACGAAAAAGAATAATAGAAAGGGTAATTGTGAAAAAAAGTTACTGAATTCCTGAGGAAACATCAAGTAAAATACTACATGTAGAAGTATTTTACACAGAGTCACAGCCTTTCAGCCAGGTTTCTCTGCTGTTAAATTGAAAACTTTTAGGAGAAACCCTAAAATGGGAAAAGAAAACATTTGTAAAAGATACGCGAGAGGAAAATCGCTGAAACATCTATCAATGCACTAGCCCTAGTCCTAGTGGGTAGCAGCTCCTAAACCAATTGATTACTATCCCAACAGACTTGCTCACCTCCTGTAAAACGTACATAACATATATATAGTTTAGCTTTCCCTGAACATTTAAGTGATATTTATAACATTGTGGCTGTGTTATATCGAAAGGCAAGAAACTAAAATGGAGCTCGGAAAAGCGGTGTAGTTTAAAAAATATTCTTCAATCTTTATCTCCCCAAAAATGAGTCGGTCGGGCAATGATAAGCGAAACATTTTATTGGGATGGCCTTATCTATATTAAAGAAATATTTAATATAAACTTTAATGACTGGCATACTTTCATTTTAAGATTAATTAGCCCGAACCTATACTACGTTTTTCTTTTCCTATAATAAAATATAATATTGCATGTAATTCATATTGCTTACCCTGGTTCGGCCAATGTTAAAAATATTCAGGACCGTTTGGGAACTTCGTGCTGAGCGTGACTAAAAGCTGGACTGACCCAGTTCTAGGCACTGTCATCAAGTTAACATACGAAGCCAGCAGCGTAATCGCTTTCTTTATACCGCTGTGACACACGACAATTCCTCGAAGCTGATGAAATCGTCTCTCTTACGAACGCATCGTCTATTTTCCCAGTATGGAGGAAACTACTCGAACATGGTTCGGCCCGGGCCTAATTCCTGTCCATATGAAGCGACCCGATCGAGTCCTTAGTTGTTCCATCAAACTTCTTGACACAATGCCGGCACGTTTAGCCTTTATGCGTGGCCCTATAAATCCCTTGCTTAATTCCTCTAGTACCTTGAATATACATGAAAGATTATTCGTACTCTTAGCCGGCGTTTCAACGTGAGAGACGGGAGTCGACGGAGGCGTTTAAAAAATGGCGGGAACTTCGTTGGTTCTGCCCATGATCTTGATTTCGGAAGACGTAATAATTTCCCAGAGCGCTTCAAACTCGCTAGAACATAAATACGTTTCCTTGTCAAGGTTCTTGCGGCGTAATGCTCGGCAAAGAATACTAGCACTGAACAAAGTCGATACAACAACGTCTTTCCTCCTTCCTGTACAGAACCGTTCAGCGGCAGCTTTGCCGCCATGTTGGCCTTCAACTCAGTCGAGTGGAACCTCGAAAACTTCCCCTTGAAATAGTTTAAACGCATCGCTAGCGATATACTCCTTCAGTCTCGCTCGAAAAATCGTACAACGTTTTTGAAGGATCAAGGCCATATACGAAAACGCGAAAGAGGCAAATGGTCGCGGAACCGATGCGAATTCGCCTTCGGCCATCAGACTAGCTGAAGAGAATTGAATATTCGAATTTCGGACGAAATGTAATCTTATGTACCGTTGTCTCATATTAACTATTAAGACTGTATCTTAAAGCATCTCTGCTTTATAAAACAAACTTTGTACGTGATGACAAGCTGCAAAGTAGACAACACTGCGTGTTGATGGAAACTTACATTGGATTATTACGTTACCATAACAACTAATCATTTGGCCTCAGTCGCCTGCTGTGAGATTCAGATGCTCATGAAGTTCGTCATATTTGCACTTTAAAGTGTCTATGACACGAATTTATTGTTTTGTTTGCATTTATTTGTTTCTTTCATTGATATGTATAGGAAAGGGATACCTAATTAAGAAAAACGTACGGATCGTTATCAACGCCCGAAATACACTCCATTTTAGCTTTAGAATTGGCCAGGAGACAGGGCCGAGAATTCGCGTCATGACGTCACGTTGTTTGCATTGGGCTACAGCTGATCACTGATTTATTATTGCTGTTGTCAGACATTCCAAACAACGTGATGTCACAGACAAAGGTAACCATAACGAGCCAGACACTCTTAGCAACCAAACTACCCCCTGGTGATAGGGGACCATTGGTCCCCTATCACCAGGGGGTGCTCTAGGAAGCAGGAGCATTCCATTTAATTAAGTCTAGCCTCATGTCACCTTAAAGTGACTACTTTAGCGCCTAGATGTCATAATCCGTAGGTGTCAATGTGTGATAAAGAACTACTTTTGCATTTTACCTTTCATCAGTCGACTACCCGTAGTAGTACACGAAATCTAGTCATTGGTAGCCCGATCTTCAGTACGTTTCGATCGAGGTCGACGATTTATCTGGTTTGCCGTATGTACCCATCCGACTTTCAGCTAATTTCTCAAAATCAACAATGCATAATCTTTTTATTATTTCATAAGTCGGGAACGATGTGGATTTTACTTTAATGAGACGAAAATGCGTTTGGCATATCTCTTTTGAGCTTATGTTCAATATCCCGAAGTGCTCAGGCATACTGTAGTGCCATGGACTTCAACCTGGGTAAACCAGCTGGGATACCGAACAACTCAAAAAAAATATTGTTTGGCATATCTCTTTTGGGCTTGTGTTCAATACCCCGAAGTGCTCAGGCATATTGTGGTGCCATGGACTTCAACCTGGATAAACCAGCTGGGATACCGAACAACTCAAAAAATAGATTTTGTTTGGCATATCTCTTTTGAGCTTATGTTCAATATCCCGAAGTGCTCAGGCATACTGTAGTGCCATGGACTTCAACCTGGGTAAACCAGCTGGGATACCGAACAACTCAAAAAAGATATTGTTTGGCATATCTCTTTTGGGCTTGTGTTCAATACCCCGAAGTGCTCAGGCATATTGTGGTGCCATGGACTTCAACCTGGATAAACCAGCTGGGATACCGAACAACTCATAAAATAAATTTTGTTTCGGATATCTCTTTTGAGCTTATGTTCAATATCCCGAAGTGCTCAGGCATACTGTAGTGCCATGGACTTCAACCTGGGTAAACCAGCTGGGATACCGAACAACTCAAAAAATAGATTTTGTTTGGCATATCTCTTTTGAGCTTATGTTCAATATCCCGAAGTGCTCAGGCATACTGTAGTGCCGTGGACTTCAACCTGGGTAAACCAGCTGCGATACCGAACAACTCAAAAAATAAATTTTGTTTCGCATATCTCTTTTGGGCTTGTGTTCAATATCCCGAAGTGCTCAGGCATATTGTGGTGCCATGGGCTTCAACCTGGGTAAACCAGCTGGGATACCGAACAACTAAAAAAAAACATTTTGGCGTACATCTGTTTTATGCTTGTGTTCAATTAGCCGGTAACAAAACGAGTGGGAGACTGGAACCGAGTCAGTAAAACTAATTCAATTAATAACTAGTCAAAGTGAGCATTATTTTCCAAAAGCACAGATCAAACTTAGCTAGTCTGGAAAGTTTGGTGAACTTTGGCTCAATATTGACGATGCTAGAAGGCATCAAATATGTCAATTTTCCCATACAAACTCTCTTATTATTTAACGTTGTCCCTCCAAACCATACATTCATTGTAAAATTTTGGAGGGACAAAGAAATTTAAATTGCTTATAATTCAGACACGATTCACTTGAATTACATCAAACTTGGCACAAATGCTAATTTCAACATGCTCTATGATGTGATGAACTTAATTTTAGAATTAGAGTAATTCTGATAAACTAGGTCCCAGTCCCCTGCTCGTTTTGTTACCGGCCAATATCCCGAAGTGCTCAGACTTCAACTTGGGACTGTATATATTTTGGGGCACTTTCCCCAAGCATCACGTCAGATGCTTTACTTTCCCCTTTATTCTTGGTCACTTCTTCGGCGATTTGGTTTAGCATTGACTGCAAATCAGAAATCTGGACACCAGAAATATCGCTGATCATGCTCCAAATGTGTGCCTTTGAAGCTCTTCTGGACCTTGAACTTTGGGGGACTTCCCGCCATTTTCGCACCCATATAATTTCCTTCTACTTTATATATACATACGTGTTCGTTACTCGATTTCCTTCGTTCTGTTTTCAGGGATGTAATTTCTTCGTTTGTTTTGGCCAGAGACACTTTTAAGCTTTGGATCTCCTCGTAAGAGGCTGGCGGGGTCGGTGGCGGGGTTGGTGTTTCGTCCTGACCGAGAAGCGATTGCGAGTGGTTTGTTCTTTTCAATTGTTTATTAGCCACTGGTAATTCTCTAAGATGAAATTCTTCTGATTTTGGCGCATAATTGCCGCCAAAACGCCGAATGTCGTAGCGAGACACTCACCTTTCCATCGACAATCCTGCAATCATTCATCCAAATCCCAAAGCCCGCTATTTTCTATTTGGACACTGTTGGCTAGTGGCGAAGAAAACTACGAAGGGATTGTGCAACCAGGCTGTATGACAGGAAGTTACACATTTCACGCCGCAAATTTCCGAATTCAGAAGATGCCAGTGCTGTGGAGAATTTGCCGCTCGATTCAGCGAGAAAAACACGGCGCAAAGCGGATACGTCTATAAGTCGAAGCACGAGTCCAGTATGCGAAGCAATCCTTTACCTTAATTTCAAAATACTGTATTTCCCGCTCATGTCAAAATGCCACTGGCACTGAAGTACAGCCCCTGAAATAACGCAGGATCCGCAAGATCGAAGATCCTTAAACGTGTTTTGTGTACAATCCTTTGCTGACATAAAGTAATTACGAAGGCGATCAAGCGAAAACCGCAAATCACAATAATGATTGATATTTGCCACGACTATGACGTCACTCCATAGCAACCGGCCCGCACGCATTTCCGAACTTCCGATGATCTCTGGCTCGTTATGTAACATTTTGGCCGGCGGGCGTTCCTTGAGACAATTTTGAAGGACAGAGTACCGCGCATTTGAACGAAAAACATACTTCCAAAAGCTTTTCATCAGGTTTTATCGTTAAAACCGTTCTTTAAAGTGCCCCTACGATCAAATTTTGACATATCAATGTTTTTGCATATTCATAAAGTAGAGTTAATATATTATTACCAGTTCAAATTGTTTTTCGATACAACGACATGAAGTCTTATTTTTTTAGCTCCGAATATTGAATATACACGTCCGCCATTACTGGAAGCCGTGCCCTTTGCTTTGTTCAGCTTTAAACAAAGGTTTATTCACCGGAAATGATGTCATACACTTAACGCTCGCCTCTCAAGCATATTGAGGCCTGACTCGCCTGTTAATTTGACATATTTTTATTTAAAGGGAGGCTTCCATCTAATCTTTGTGAAACTCGGTATGCTGTTTGTTATCGGTATTTGTAACAATATGAACTACTTGTATCTTTCAAAGTTGTGTCACGTGACTCGAAAACGACCGTTAACGGTTGAAGCCTTGGGACAAAAACGGGGTACGGAAAGTGAACTTAAATGAATCTTTTTTCTTCATTCTTCTATGACTCATAATAAGGGCTTGAACGATGCGCTTTTTAATCATGTCCAGATCATAACGGAAGTAATTGATTAAAGGAAACAGGTCACGTGACATAGTAAAAAGTAAAATATCTTATAATATAAGTGACCGATACCACCTTAAAAGGCGCAAATGCAATGCAATTGTCATTTTAAGCAGTGTGATAGCAAAAAAAAGCCAAATTTTCCTGTGTAAACTTCCCCCATTTCAAAGTACTCGTTGTATGACGTCACCAACTGGGGAATGTCACGTGACACTAAAGGAGACTTCCATCTGATTAAGAAAGTCAAATATTAGGTGTTTTCATATTTTGGACAACTACATATAAATATATCGACAGAGAATTGAAGATCTTTCAAATCTCTGCTGGGGGTCGGTTAAGGACGACAATCCAGGCCTTAAGTTACTTGAGCTGCAGAACACAACGCCTGGAGGCATATTTCTACTAAAAACGTCTTCACGTACATAAGAAGAAAGTTATATTTATCTTTGCGAGGTTGGCTACTTTTTTATGCACGCTATTTCGCGCCACGAGGTTGTCGTGTTAAGTGTATGACATCACTTCCGGTGAATAAACCTTTGTTTAAAGCTGAACAAAGGGCACGGCTTCCAGCAATGGCGGACAGGATTTTACCGGTAAACTCTCCTAAAATTTGTGGTTTAACATGCCCATTTGGGAATATTTTTTACTATTTCGGATATTTCTAATACTGATTGACCTATAGACACTGAAAAAGTGGCAAATCGAAATGGTAAATTTTCGTCGTAGTGGCACTTTAAACATATCGAACTAACAAAATGAGAAGAAAAACAATGTGTGTCAAAAAACCTCAATAAATAACATAAACGTCAAGGCATTTAATTACTTTTGAATACTCATTCACCAGACATACATTTTACGAGGACAAGCGCTGAAGCATTTGCTGTTCTGTTTTTCGATCTTGCCGTACAAATGTAATTCCCAGCATCCGACTTGTCAACATTGTAAATAACCAAAGTACTGCTGTGCGTTACTGCTCCAGGTTTAATAGCACCATTTGTCTTTGTCCAGGTATATGTAGGTTTAGGGTTGGCATCAGCTAAACAGGTTAAGGTGACGTTGTCCCCTTTGGTTACTGTTGCCCCTTGTGGTACCGCCACCATAGACAGCACATCTACATGTATGTAGATTAAGTAGTCAACAAGTAAGTTACAATGGATAACTAGCTTTAGTAAAATCTCGTGCAGAACTGGAAAGGCGGAAACTTTATGCACTGGGTTCTATTAGCCTGCGTTGCGGCTCTGGAGTATCGGAGCGCAGCGAGCGAGATTAGGGGAATTGGGGCGAGAGAAAAAAGAGAGGGGGAGGAGGTGGGGAGAAGAGGACGAGAGAGCCTGCCGGCTAGCCTCAGAAGGCCGCGTATTGCTATTGGCTAAAATGCGTGATTGACAGAAATCATTAAATTTTATTCATGCATGGCCGACAAACATACCGAGAATTCACTCAACGATGAATTTAAAGAAAGAACAGGAGCAAGGCTTTTTGTGTTAAAGACGTCGAAAATGATGGCCGGGTTGTCGTGTTGGTTATCGCTCCTTTGGCTAGTATTGTGAAAGATCAATTGAACCAGTTAAGTTCGTTAGGTTATCCTGCTGCCGAGGAACTACAAAAGTGCAATTTAAAATTGCTGTGTAGTTCTGCAGAAGAAGTAATGAGAGCGAATTTCGCGATGAGCTGAAGAACCCTGCATTGGAACTCCACAATTGTCGGCGACGAATCGCACACGGTTGAAACATGGATCGGTGTATTCGAGGAACAGGCTTGTGCTTCCAAAAATACGAGCTGCTTTGATGATTACGTAACGCTATGTGGTAGTTTTTAGCGTTTATTTTGGCAGAACTTCGTTCCGGTGTTATTGTGGTCGGCAGTGTTCTTTTCTGATTTGGTGGCGACTTTATATTTGATCAGCGGCAATGAGTTTTCTTTATCTTAGTTATCTTTATCCTGCAAACTTTCTCGAACAAAGGTGTAGTTCTCTACTGTATTTCGAATCTTCCTTCCACAGGAACGACGGACTCGCTCTGATAGAGCAGCAGATTTCGGAATATGATGACCGCTCTGATAGAGCAGCAGATTTCGGAATATGAAGATCAATACTTTTGCAGGCACCAGCTAGAATAATTTAATCCTCGGCTCTCTTTTCTTTCTGAAGGCCTTGAACAGATTCTCGCCGTGGAAATATTTGAATTCCCAAACGCTACCTGAAAACGTACATTACATATCCTACAAAAGTCGTTGACAGTTACAGGTTTGGGCTTAGGCCCTGTCTTCACATGTTTTTTTCGCAGTTTCAGCTGACATTCTCCTATATTTTTTATTTGAATTTTACGCTCGGGTTGAGATTCCTTGAGATTTGACAGATATTAAACATGGTTTTCACTTCCGCCGCATGATGATTGGATGAATCGGTCGAATAACTTACTAATTTTATGCATTTTAATTAGTGGGTGGCTCTCGCTTCCTCTTCTCCCCACCCCTCCCCTTCTCTTTTTTTCTCGCCCCAATTCCCCTAATCTCCGCTCGCTGCGCTCCGATACTCAAGAGCCGCAACGCAGGCTAGGGTTCTATCGTCTAACTTTGTATAGCAATGATACACTGAGCTAACGGAGTACCCGCCTTTAAGCCAATACGCACGTACACGGAATTACAAGTCGTTCTCATTACTAGTCTCACTCGGTTAACTTTTGCCTCGGGGCAGAGATAAATGTACTACTGTTATACTTATACATTGCAACAATGCCAAGGAACTCCACTGTTAGCTACGTACAAAGGTTACCTTTCAGTGTAGGTACTTATAAAATCAATTAATAATTCATAAAGATGCTAACCCATCTAACTGTAGCATTCAAGTCACATGCATAGATACCCCCCGGCGTGAAAACCCAATAGAAAATTGTAGTTAGCTTTATTAGCATTCCGTATTAAATTATACAGAACACTAACTACCCTAATTATAATTATGTACCAGTTACAGAATACTAACTACGCTTGCGTTAGTATAAGGGAGGTCTCAAAACCAATCACTGGCTCCCGAATCTCGAGTAAAAAATGACAAGGTAGAACTTCTGTATTGATACATGCAGACCGTCTCTCCAATATGGGACCTGGTTTCGTGCACACTGCGCATGTCCGTGACGCAAACTATAGCACCGAACTCCTATTTTACGCTGTTCATCAAAATGGCTAGCGGGTAACGGCTCGCCAATGTATATTCGATACAATTCGGTCGATGATATTCTAAATAGTACTTACAATATACGTTGACCTTTACTGATGCTGAAGCATTTCCAATTTCATTGATGGCTAAACAGGTGTATGTTCCAGTGTCTGATCTGTTAGCAGACGTAATGTTCAGTATTGGACCAGTGAATGGAATAAGGCTTCCTGATGGTCTTATCCATGTAATGTTAGGTGAAGGATAACCGTCCGATGAACACTTCAAGGTTACAGGGTTCCCTTCGTACACTGTCTGGTCTCTTGATGAACTTATGATGGATGGTGGATCTGAAAAATATAATAAGCGTATCTAATAAGATATATATTAATGTAATATAGCTTATATGATGATTAAATACTTTCTGTCCAATGTTACGCTTTGCGCGACTCAAACGACAGTGATACAATGCAAAGCGCGTTCTTTTAGAACCGCATATTGCGAAATCAGAATACCTCAAAATACTGCAGATATTCATCTTTCGAAATGGTAGTACTGCCATTTTTAGTACATCATTTGAACAAATTACCCGAGCACGTGATCAATGCTCCATCGTTACCATTTAATATTGCTATTAGATCTGCGATCAAGACAATGAAGACGCCTCCATATCTTAGGCGCTTATAACTAAAGCTGACTTTACTTCAGCAATCATTATTTCTCTGATTATTTATATATTTATCACTCCCATTATTGCACTTGCACGTTGTTGTTACTATAAGGCTGTATGTTTTTCACTGTTTTATCCTTGTATGCATATTCCAGTATTAGTTTAAACTAAATAGGAAGTATATATCTAAGATCTAAGATATGGTTTGTTTGATAACGTAAACAACATTGCTGCTTTGGTGAGATTCCTTTTTTTGGCGTTGGCGCCGCCATCTTGGATCTGATGACGTTTCACGGCGGTCCCAATTATCAAAAAGCAATATATATTTGTCGTGTAACCATAGGGGCCGCCAAAAAAAGCCATCACATCCAAGATGGTAACGCCCGCGCTCAAAATGGCCCATACTCATATACAATTTTGTTAAAAAAGTAAAGTATATTTTCCAATTTTTTCAACATATTTTCAACTTAGACCATATTGTCAACAATGTTAACGGCAACCTGTTCCAACAGCCAGGGTTTCCTTTTAGGCATTCAATTTGCTTCTTGTACTTCTTTTTTACTTTTCCCGTTACAAAACTCGGTTTACGTGAAAATAAACTAATTTCGTTGAAAAGTGCGAGGGATATTCAGTATTAATAAACTAACATTTAACAAAAACGAAACTCGATGCTTCTTTTGAGTGGAACCCTCCTGCGAACGTATTTATTGCAGTAACGATGTATTTTCCAGCGTCCGTCCTTATAGCGTCAGGGATATACAGAGTGCTGGTGTTGGCGAGTATTCCAGCTCGTATGCTGTTATTGTCCTTTCTCCAGGTAAAGCTTGACTCAGGATTACTTGAAACTTCTGCTGTCATTGTGATAACATCACCCTGTTTCACAGTAATGTTTTGAGGGTGAACTGTGAAGACGGGAGCAACTAAAAGAGAAATAATTTAGATTAACCATTATATTAAGTATTACCATTGTTTTAATTATTATTGATTGTGCTTCTTTCAAAATTTACAAGATGAATACTGCATTGATTGTTGTCATATTTGAATAAAATACTATGTATTAATTAAATAACTAATATTTTCATATTTGTGAAATATATTTATGTATATTTCATGAGCATTTCTTTGCTCTACCCTTAACTGCCAAACATTTAGTGATAAATACACCAATAGCCAAACACAATTAAAATATGAATAGCTACAGTGTACGTACTTACAGTAGACGCTGACTTGTGTGGTAGACAATGTACTTCCAATTGGATTGGTTGCTGTACATGTATAGTTACCTGCATCTGCTCTGCTGACTGACGAAATATTATATACGGATCCTGTACTAACATTACCAATATTGCCAGGTTGTTTACTCCATATGATGGTGGGTTGCGGGTTGCCGTCAACGTCGCATATTAGGCTCAAAGGCTCTCCTTCGTTCACAGTGAGATGCTGTGATGCGTTGGCGATAGAGGGTTCATCTGTGTTAAAACGTATGTTCCATGCATATTAAGTTTGGACTATTTCCATTGGACCAAACAGTAAACAATCAAAGGGAAATCATCTCAATAACATGTCCTGACCATGCCAAGTTATGATATGGCGCTGAGAGACCTTTGCGATTTAATTATGAAATCAAATCGTCATTCTTTTTAAAGTCCTTTTCTCGTGACGATAAAGACGCCGAGAACTACGAGGATCTCTTGAACGTATTCCAACGTGTGAAGTAAATACTATTATCAAAGAAAAACTCTCAAAGAAAACATTTGTTATACTTACACCTAACTGCAACATTTACCATCGAGGAGACATTACCAATACTATTTGATGCAGTACAAATATATCGTCCAATGTCCTCTTTTCTCGCATTGGAAATAGTCAGCGTACTCCTATTTGTTGTAGCATCTGCTTTGATGGAACCTTCCTCTTTTGTCCATTTGATGTTGGCCACAGGGTCTCCATCAGCTGTACATGTTAGTTGTATCTGTTCACCCTGAGTCACAGTTGTGTTCTGCGATTTATACGTAATAGCTGGTGGATCTGTTAATGACATGTATTAATTTATAATAGGTTCTAAAATGTCAATGTCAATATAACATCGCATTGTGCAAACATTATATATACATCTTTCATTCGTCCTATTATGGACTACTGTGATACTGTTTGGAACTGCTGTAGAGAGTGAAACAGCTCCTCTCTAGAGAAACTACAAAGGCGCGCGGCAAGAATAGTAACAAAAATGGACGATAGTGACAGAGCCTTAGACAATGTAAGGTGGACTACTCTTCAATGTAGGCGCGATAATCATGTATTTAAACTCGTTAAGAAATGTATTTACAATCGCTGCCCGCAGTCTTTTAATAATTATTTTAACTTTAATGGAAACGTCACCGGCCGTACGACTAGACAAAGTAATCTACTACATTTATCTAAGGTGCGCACTGAAGTTGCTAAACGCTCCGCTTTCATTATAACGAATGCGTCATTTTTAATAGATTGAAATCAATAGTTTTACAATAGGGCCATTTATACAAGAGAAATAAGACGCGGCTTACATAAGACGCGGCTTACGTAAGACGCGAACTGCTCGTATAAAAGGTACAAAACTTCTGTTCGCGACTAACACAAGCCGCGTCTAACATAGGACGCGGCTTATTCTGGACTAGGGTTTTGAGCTGTTCTTAGCTAGGCCGCGTCTAAGATAAGACGCGAAAACTCCCGTATAAACGGGGTCAACAGTTGTTCACGTCTTGTTGAAGACGGGAACAGTTACCGCGCATGCGTACGTTTTGTTGTTATCTTGGCACTGGCCAAAATATCGCAGGCTCTGGGAACGAGATTGTGTTGTTACGTCTTCCCGGCCGGAAATGAAGGACACGATGGCGGCTACTTTTGTTTCTGTTGAGTCGGCAGACGAAGCTGGTAGCACTGAAAAGAAAAGAGCCAAGAGGCCTGCTAAGAGGAACACTTGGACCTTATTGGGAGGGAAGCAATTATTGCAGGCGTGCAAGGAATTTGAAATAGAACAGACACTGATATTTACGTCATTTTTTCTTTGACAACGCCAAACGTTTTGCCTTCTTGCAACTCGCGCCATTTTGATACGACATACTGAATCATGACAACCATACCCGAAAACGAGGCATATACATGTACCTTACTGGGCGCGAACCATTTATACGAGAACGTTGCGTCTTATGCAAGCCTAGCTCGTATAAATGGGTCAGTTCGCGTCTTACGTAAGCCGCGTCTTATGTAAGCCGCGTCTTATTTCTCTCGTATAAATGGCCCTAATCCATTGATAGTTTTAATCGTTGTTAGTTTTCTATATCGATCAATTATATCTGTAAATAGTTTTAACTTTTTAAAAGAATATATATAGTTACGATAGTTATTAATAGTTTAATTGTTCTAATGTAATTGTCAGGGCTCCTATTTATAGTAGGCACAGTTTGTAACTGAAGGGACTACCCTGCTTAAATAAAGGTTTATTATTTCATTATTCATGTCATCACTCATTTATTTTAGCATGTTTCACATTTTTGCAGTCCTGGTCGTTTATAACAAACGTTTGCTTTTCTTACATCAAAAGCACCATATATCTAGTTACAATACAAACTACAGTGGATCATCCTAAGATCGCGCGACTGATTTCGTTGCCTGAAAATGTACGTCGTGCATGTTCTAGCTATTCACAAGGGATCGTGAAACGCGTAGATCGAATTATAAAACAAATAGATGATGAGTTTCCAATGTCCTATTCAAATAATGCACTTTGGAGGACTTGAAGTGAGCTGCTAAATGCACTTGTATCCCGCTTATTCATCTACAGCTTTCCAAGATCTCGAGCATGCAATATATTTGGTAATTAATATTTATTATCTGTTATATAAATTAATAGATTCAATTCAGTAGTAGACGCACTGTGATTCGTTGTTATCCGTGTGTACACGACGCTTAATGTACACACGGGCATGATTTCAATAAAGCGAAATTGAGATTTTCCTAAACTTTTCTCATTTGCTCGTTTTTCCACAACGCTTTCGTGTTTACATAATTCTTAAACATAATAATAATGTCAGTTTATTTTAACCCTTTTACAGTCTTACACTGAATTATAGGGACGTCAGCATATGGCACAACATTAACATAAGTATTATAGGGCTTACTTGACATATAAAACACACTTATTGATACTTAACAGCAGTCTTACACTGAATTATAGGGACGTCAGCATATGGCACAACGTTAATATAAGTATTATAGGACTTACTTGACATATAAAACACGTATTGATACTTAACAGCAGTCTTACACTGAATTATAGGGACGTCAGCATATGGCACAACATTAACATAAGTATTATAGGGCTTACTTGACATATAAAACACACTTATTGATACTTAACAGCAGTCTTACACTGAATTATAGGGACGTCAGCATATGGCACAACATTAACATAAGTATTATAGGGCTTACTTGACATATAAAACACACTTATTGATACTTAACAGCAGTCTTACACTGAATTATAGGGACGTCAGCATATGGCACAACGTTAATATAAGTATAGGGCTTACTTGATAGATTAAACATTTTTATTGATACTTAACAGTCGCAAATTCGTTATAGCGACCAGTGCGACCCAGTTGCCTTTGAACGAACAAGGAACCAAACCGTGAACAGTAGTCACGGACAGAGGAAGCAACCCACGTAGTGGCCCTCCAAACTTAGCTCTGGAAATACCCTTCTGACAGGCATTTTTCATACGAGTACTAATAGTGGCTCTTAACCAGTTTGTACAAGCACGTGTAGATAGGCGAGGCTGGGACGAATTATATGTAAGACTTTCTTTTAAGCCGACTCTACAATATCACTAAGATAATCTGGTAGTGCTGCCCATACTGGCGACGCATACGCAAGTACAGACTGGACAAGACTGCAATAACCAAGTACTAGACCAGTGGTACAAAAACCACCTTTTTTCGAAACGCGCAGTGCATACAACCGCTTAATAGCCTTCTTATATATAGTGTTTCAGTGGACGTTCCATGTGAGATCACTCGTTACGTGTACGCCAAGAAGCTTATAGCTGGATAACCCTTTCGATTAGGGTGGCACCAATCTGTAGAGGGCTTAAAACAGTAGATTTGTATTGCAAACAAATTCAATTATCATTACTTTGCATTTCTTTGCATTGAGGCGCATATTACGTTGTGCAGCATAGCTACCTATGTCTGCAGCAATGAAGGGCAATTAGCTAGGTGAGTTTCATATATCAAATTTTAAATAAAACAAAATGCTTACACTCCACTTTAATGGTTGTTTGCGTAGTGACTGACGTCTCATTGGGGTTGTTTGTGGCTTCACATTGGTACGTTCCGTTCTGATCTCTTCTAATATTGGGAATACTCAAGAAGGCACTGCCAGATCCTTGACTCCTGACCACTTTTGTCTGACCATCAATAAACATCAGTTTAACTGTTGGCACTGGAGGACCAATGGCTGCACAGGAGATATTTAGAACTTGACCTTCGGTTATGGTTATGTTGGATGTTGGACGAGTTGTGAACTTTGGGCGAACTAGAGAAATGAAATATGTATTATTATAAGTAATACAATGGCACCGATGGAAATTAGTGATTTCCCGCGAGCCGAGGGAGGATTTGTGGAAGTCCCGACGCCATCTTTTACAAATCCTCCCGAGGCTCGTGGGCAAATTTAATCACTAATTTCTTCTAATAACTTTGTAATACTATGATCGCCGAGGAAATGGACTGTTTTGCGAGTGCTTCTGTTTAATTGAGACACATTTTCTCAAAACAAGACATTATAAAAACAGTTCACATGTTTTATGCATACAGTCATTAATATAAATTCGTTTCTGGCAACAACAAACTGTGACGCAATTTATGTGCTTCGGGTTGCGCATGCGCAAACTGCAAAAGCGTCCCACGTGGATAAAACCGTGGATTTATGACTAGTACTCATGAGATTGAAGTATAATTATATCCAGTGTGCAGGGGGTTATTGCACTCCAACCTATCCAGTGCTAAAGGGGGGAAAACGTACCGCTGTCCAGTCTGCACTTGTCTTCTAATTTTCCTTCATGAATGTGACATGAGGGAAAATAAAAAAACAATTCTAAATTTCCCTCCTGTAATGATAGAAACATGAGGGGGAAATAGAAGCATTCATCCCTAATGAGGGAATTTCGAGGATAAACTTCACTCGGAAAACAAAGGAATCCGAGGCGATCATGGTATTATAATGCTAAATGGCTGCAGAGCGCATGTTGTCAAATGCTGATGTGGTTGTCCCGTTTTCTTCTTTTTTTAATTTCATTTTATTATTAGTTTTTTCTGTGCAATCATTTATATTAATATTTCTATTTTTCAAGCTACTGGTAATGTGTTCCATACCTGTGACTATAAGATTTACTTTTGAAATGATAGGGCTTTTCCCATACAGATGAACTGTACACCCGTAGGTTCCAGTATCTGCTGCCGTTGAATTTGAAATAACCAAAGTAGCCCGACCCTCCTTAGAAATTCGGCTTTTAAGTCGTGCAGGACAAGTACTAGCAATTGTAAACACTCTTCCCTTTCTCTCATCCTCAACAGCCAGTGTGATGCTTGCACCGCTGCTTGGGTACAAATCCCAGGTGGGCGAAATGGTATCAAGTTCTGTTATCAGGTCAAATGTATAATTCCATGGGAATTTCGCAGCTTGTCCACTGGACACAAGAAACGTTGATCGGGGGTGTTGGATAAAGGCCACTACTGCGTCACTTGGATCTAAATCACACAGAACAATCAAAATAATATCATCTCTCTGTTCGAAAATGAATCACTTATGAAGGCTATTCACGGATTCTCGTTCGTTCGCAATAATAAGGTTTTGCATACTTATTTTTAACTGAAATTACATGAATTCCATTCAATCCAAGACCACAAATTCCACGAAACCTTCACGAAATTCAAGAGCATGAATTCCACGAAATCTAAACTGACAAAATGATATATTTACGGAATGCAAGCTATTGTATTCGGGCAAATGAGAGTACACTAATGTTGTGGAATACTAGTTGCTGAGTTTGAAAGGTTCTTCAGAAATAGTGAGATAACTATCATTTAGATCATACAAGTACCGAGCAAAACCACGAGAAAGAGAACGCCTAATAAACATCGTCACAATTCCACGAAATAAACAGCATGACGCCGCAATGCAAATTCAAACGGTAGTTCAAGTATACAAAATATGTTTATCTTCTTTTTAATCGCTGTCCTGTTCCAAGAAGTATACGAACTGAAAATGAAGACTTATAGGCATTGAAGATTTAACACGATAGTTAGTGGCAGCCTCAAACTTTAAATTTCGATTTGGTAAAATTTTCAGCATCACAAATATTTTGAAAGCGGAAAAGTGTCTTCATTGTGGTTTCGGACAGTCGTACTCCTATAAACTACTGAGCATGGAAGGATGTCACAGCATAATTATTCTAACGACTACTCTTAAACAAAAGATGGCTATACTTCAGAGTTTCGATCTGGGAAATGGATCGAATGGCGTAGCAGTCGAACAAAACAAAACAACAAAACATTTATATTTACAGAGACCGAAAAAGCTCCCGCTGTCAAAGATGCAGACAGAGGAAGTAAAAACAAACGCATTTGTTTTGGAAGCTTATACAACATATTTATAGTGGTTTTGTAACCCCCAATTGGCAGGTCACTTCAAAAATTTTGCTTAATAAACTTCGGGAAATATAGCTATAATAACTGGACGTTATGGACTTATGTAATAACTATAAGAGTCGTTCTTTGTGGCTCGATAACATAGAAAAAAGAGATTATAAAGATAATTATTCTATGTTCTGAAACTTACAGCCTTAGGTTATTTTCAGTTAAAAATATATGTATTGCTTTATTATGCAGTGGGTTCAAGTTTCATTTTATTTTACACTGATTCAAGAATACAGGGATAAGAGACAATACAAGACCAGTTATAGAAGATAGATAGGTAATAGTAAGTAACAAAAGAAAAAAGTAATTAGTGTGCAGTGGCCAAAGTAGCCGTGAAGCTTTCGAGTTGGTCACTGTAGAATTTATAACTTTATTAAGAACATATTAATTATCAGAGTAATACTTAAGGAAGTTATAAAACCATCTTTGGGTTGCTCGTTTGCTCTGATGAAGTTATCGCAATCCAAACTTGAGCTAAACCTATATAGCTAACGATATTAAGATTATGCTAACCGCCATGGTTTGGTCCATATGAAAGTTTACGTAGACATACTCATTTTTTTACTAAGATGAGTTATCCATTTGAACAAGGTTGCTTTGTGGCAGCAAGTCTTCGACTCTTACAAAAGCATAAATAATTGAAACAAAACCAGAGTAGCAATTTCTTCTTTAACACTTTCGGTATTAAATTATTTAAGGAATACTTACCACAGAAAAAGGCCAGAGCCACGATGGCAGAAAAAATACCGCGAGTCATTATATTTAAAACTAGCACTCAAAAATATGCCGAACTGGTTAGGTTTCATTCCATGATGAGTGCGATGATATCTTGGTTTCAAGATCAGCAATCAGGCGTTCAATGATCATAATATGGTAAACAGTGTTTTAAATAGAGGGTTTGCATAATCACGTGATTACTTAATATGTTATGGCAGGCAGAACCAAAACATCGTACAGCAAAAGCTTACCTATTATGTTGTTAAATATTACAACTAGTACTGGGTCCGGTTGTTCAAAGGGTGGATAACGTTATATCCACCGGATACATCCCAATGCAGTGGATAAAATAGACTAGTTTGGTTAATAAGGATTTATCCAGTGGATTGGTGGTTCATTTTTATCAACTCATGCAGTTAATACTATTCTTGGGTTGCAATCATGCTTACGGGAATAAAATCAAAAGCGTGTAGAAGCCATGTTAGATGGCATGTATTGCAGTGGTAGTTAATGCGTTATCTTTTCTTCAATTGCAATACAACGTTTTCCAATTCCTTTGTTTGTGCCGATATGTAGCTTCCAGATTTTTGCTCTATTCTGACATACACGAAACGACGGATTTTATCGCCAGGAAGGCGTTGAAAATGTTACTGTCATGGCTACAACTTTTGAGTAACATTCCACAAGGCATACAGCACTGATACATTCCCTAAAAGACGTCTACACCATGATAGGAATATCCGTTTCGAACTGTCTATCATGTTGTCATCGAGGGGTTTTGTTTTCACGATGCGAACAAGAAATAGATGCCTGCGCGTGATCGGTAAATTTGTTGCAAGTTGCCTAGGTATATAATGAAGATCAGAGGGTTATATAATCTCGCCACTGTTAGTGTTGATATGAGTATGATCATAAGCGGTAACTAAGCGAGGTATTTCGAGCGCTACTTTGCATCAGAGCGACTAAATGAATGATGGCTGATATTGCATTTCATTAATTTACTGATTAGTAACACCTATAGGTAGATACAAATAAACAAAAGCACTGAACCCTCAACCCGTACCAGCAACAAACAGTTTGACTTTAAGACAGAAAATTGCATTCTGCAGATATGCACAAACACGTAATTATTGGATAAAGTCACTCCCTTCAATTTCGTGGAAGCCGTCATCTTTTCTTAGAATTCATAAGTTATATTGTTATTTTGTATTATAATTTTTGTTCTTTTCGTACAACTATATTTATAGTGTATAGCAGGTGATGAATTCATTATCTCGTATTTCGTGGAAATTGGCTCAACTTGATACAGTGTCTTTGTTATCAAGTAATTGCTTTCTTGCTTATTCCACAAGGAATAAAACAGATACCTCCGTAATATTCATATAACACCAAGTAACAGTTTCTATTTGACTAGAATCCTTGTAAAAAGCTAAAATTATGAAGCGTACTTCCGACTGATTGCCGCAGCTGAGAACTAAGCATTTTTTATCGAATGTCCTACCTTCCTTTGTCTTGTGAACCAATCAAAAGCATGTTCGTGTCGATGCAACATCACACTGCTGAAGTAGTCTCATGCGGAGGCAGCAGTTCGCCAGTCTATAGTGTGGACTAGCTCACAATTATAAACTAAATTGATTTCCTATTCCTGGAAGCTTCTTCAAGATGTTTTACAAACATTATCCTTTCATCGTGCTTGGGTTTACTTCAGTTCTAGTCACAAAAACCGGTACGTTTACGAACAGATGTGTGGTAATATAATTGCATGCATGTATGATATGAAACTTCTAGATGTTTAGAAAAATCGAAGGTGTGTTGGCGACTGTAATTATCAGACTTGCAGCATGGAAGATTTAGCACCGCTAAAGAGTATGGAAACTTACTGTGCTGTCCTTTCCGTATTCATTTCAACCATCTCATTCGAACAACTTCCACATCTTGTTGTTACGTCTAGCCATTGGTATTTCGTTTTCAAATATTGCTAGTTCTCTGTGCAGAACTTATCTATACGAAAACAGTTAGTTTACCACTGAACTGTCTAGTACTTTTACATGTACATGTATGTATTTACTGCTTCACACATCATCCTTGCATGAAGCTAAGTGAAGGTCATCTTACATTGTTATTACCATCAGGATTAACAGTAATATTTTTTGCCCAGAAGGAAAAAGTTACGCGCGCCCTCATCAAATTGAAGTATACTTCAAATGTACTTAAAGTATACTTTTCAACACTTTTTTGTAGACTAAGTACATTTTAAGTATACTTGTAACATACTTTCTACACAAAGTATATTCTGAGTATACTTGTTAAAATGTACTTCATATGTACTTGTCACAAGCAAGTACAATTCAAGTATACTTCAAATGTACTTAGGTTTCTAAGTATATTCTGAGTACACTTTTAAAATGTACTTCATATGTACTTATCACAAGCAAGTACAATTCAAGTATACTTCAAATGTACTCAGGTTTCAAAGTATATTCTGAGTACACTTTTAAAATATACTTTGTATGTATTTATCACAAGCAAATACAATTCAATAGTCTCTCTGCATGCCAATTAACCATGCAAGAAGCACAGGAACGTCTATTTATTATGCCACAGGATGAACGCGAACGCGGAACTCCGAACTGTTTGTTGATCTCCCACTTCAATTCAAAGAATTCGATCAAGCTCCTAACAATCGCGTTCCTCCGACTCTGGGAAGTTTAATTTGTTTGAGGATTTCTTGTTTTGTCGCCATTTAACTTCATCCATGTTTTTATTCAAAAGCAGCGCACATGGATGTCACTTTGACATTGGCGAACGGACAACTTTGTTTATAACTTATTACAGATTAACCTTTGGCAGCATCCAGGTATTAATATACGTTCGTTACAAAACACGACGCGGAGAATGCCAGGTATCATGTTCGGTAACCAATCCGAACACGGATGCACGCTTTCAATTAATTTGGCGCTCAAATCTTGAAGTATAATATTTCTCTTCAACCGTACGTACGATCACGTGAAGTCTGTTTGCTGCAAACTCTCTGTCTTTTGCTATGGTTTTAGCGTTATCAAACTCTATTTCTTTAATAACAATCTCCAGGATTCCTCGATAATCGAAGGTAAGTTTTCGCTCAGAAAAGCACGTTGATTACAACTTTACAACCGCGATTTCAGTGTTACGTGCATCCGCGTAAAACAATATGTTATCGATTCAGTACTCGAAGTCTATTCAGTAATATGAAAGAGCACTAAATTATTTGATTCAGTACCTCAAAACCAGGATAAACAAGTGAGCCTGTTTACAAAGCATGTCTGTCGAATAGTTTCCTATTGAAATCGGTTGTACTAATAGCTACTAGTTATAAGTATATACTGTTCGCACCTCCGCGCGCCGCTATCTGTGGTTATGCAAGTTTTAATATTTTCAAGTCGTTCATGTATCTCGATCGCCCTTGCCCTTTTCTCTTTGCCTTTACTGGCTCACATGTAAACGACTAATAATACTCTGTAGTTAAATATAACATAGCTCGGTTGTTGAAACTACAATGTTCGTGTAGCAGATTCACAAATAAACATCCAGGAAATTAACGTGCATCCTTCTGTTTTCCTCTTCCTCACTAAATTTGGCCCTTAACTTCGGCTTATTAAAGAGAGACCAGACTACATATGTAGGAGTATATATATTAGAGAGTGGGGCTTATAATTTATATGGCATGTGTGTATTAATTAGAGCATATTTCGTATGAGTGGGACAAACTACGGCATGTCTGTAACCGCGTGCTGTGCTGTACGTGCTGAGCTCTGTGATCTGATTGGATCAGCAAGACAAAAACAATTGGAAACCATTTCAACGTACGCTAACCGTGCTGTACGTAGTTTGTCCCACTCATACGAAATCTGCTCTAATAGCCCTTTGTTAGGTACATGTATATAAACCAGAAAATAATATAGGTACTTGTCAGTATTATGCTTGAGTCACTATATTAGCATATATATAGTAATATATTACATGCAGTATTTTAATTTCATGATCATGGATGTGTGGATTTTCATATATATGGCTTGTCACAAGATGTGACTCGTGGCGTTGTTATTCGTCCCACCTTTGATGAATGACAAACACTTGTCTCAGTAAATGGATTAGTGATTTGAGACATTTAAATAAAAGCCACAATCGTGGCAAATTAATCCAATCAGGGTTGTCGCGTGTTTCTTCATTCACCAAACAGAGCTTGCCTCTGGCACTTACAGCACAATCACGCTTAGCATGTTAGTTTAGAAGGACCGCTCGGGTCATGGCATAAATATAGTAATATATTACATGCAGTATTTTAATTTCATGATCATGGATGTGTGGATTTTCATATATATATTTCATGTTTCTACACCTCAATCTTCTATGTCTGCACTATATATAGCTAGCTATATAGCTAGTACATGTAACTCCAGCTTTAATATTTTTTTATGTCGGCCAGTTTAAGGAAACATTTCACATATGTTTTCACACCCCCAATATCTGACATTAGTATATACCACACCAGTGAATATCACTTTTCGCGCGCTCTGATTGGCTACTCAAACAGTTAATATGATTTCATATTCACCTCCGAGCAAAGCAAGTTTTTGTCCATTTCACAGGAAATAAAATAACTATTTGGTGCTGGCTATATTCACCTGCAGTGTGGTATATACTAAAACAATTACTCACCTTAGTGTTGGTGAATAGTGGTGGATATTCGGCTCGGTAAATATCCACCACTATTCACCTCCACTTCGGTGAATAATTGTTAATTATTTTTTCACACCATTTTTCACATCTTCAAAACATGTCACAGCTAGGTGTTTCACACAAATTTCACATGATATATCTGATTTAGGAGAATGCAGCTCATGGCTTTATTGATGTTAACTATCTTTCTATATCCCATTCGACTGCAAAGCTAGAGTTATCATACAATTCAATTATGAAATCCGATCACATGAGATGTTAAAATTCTTTAAATGGGAAATTTGGCCAACAGATGCTTTAAGCACGAAATGAAGTATATGCATAAACATTATGAATGGACCAATTTAACTTATTACCTCGGTTTACTAGTCTGCCTGACAGCAATCTTATATTAATTCTTAGTTAGCTAGAGTAGTTCAATTATAGTTCTTCTGTGTAAATATAACTATTACCCCATTGTCGATTCATACTTGAGTCTATGCTTTTTATGGCATAGTAATAAATTACCACTTCAATAGTCCTCTAATGTTTATAAAGTATATAATCTCGTGGTATTGTAAATGTCATTCAGTAGAGAAAATTTCGTATGAGTGGGACAAACTACGGCATGTCCGTAACCGCGCTGTAACCGTGCTGTACCGTAACTCTGTGATTTGATTGGATCAGCAGGACAAAAACAATAGGAAAACCATTTCAACGTCACGGCATGCCGTACGGTAACCCGTGCTGTAGTCAGTGCTGTAGTTTGGTCCATTCATACGAAATCTGCTCTATTATAGTAATCTTAGTATAATACGGTATCAACTTTAAGCAACTGAAAATTTTAGAATTTTTGTAATTTAGAACCGTATATAAATAAAGTTATGTATCTATGTATGCATGTAGTCATATAAATAGCGGTATAAACACAGTTAGATTTAACTTTAAAGACATTTCTGCTCTGCAAATCATCTGTTAGAAGTAAGACCTTCAGGAATTTCATTGCAGACCAGACATACTAAGTAAAAGGAGTACCAAATCCCCATGTTTCTGCCTGTGGGCCCATCTACTTTTGAATCATGATAAGTCATAAATCTAGTTACACGTACGTTATTTTTGAATGACATATCGATTACTACGAACTGCTCGCCTATCATAAGTAATTGCAAGAACCTCTGCATGGGTAAATAATACGCACATTGCTCAAAAAGCGTATTCGTTTCCAACATGCTAAATTGAACTTTGCAAGGTATAATTGAACTTGGCAGTGTAATTGATTTCTTTAATTGCTTTGAACATATAGAATCTTAGATTATTCGCTTCTGCCAGCTGCAAGTAAAAACATATATTATACTTTTCGTTATAGTTTCTACTGCAACGTATATTCATGACCTCCAAGAAAAGAATGTAGTCGTCGGTCAAAATGTGACGTTCAATTTTACCACGGTAAACAACACCGGAATTTCTTCATTGAACTTTGGAATCTATAGTGGTGGAGAAGTAAGTAAAGTGTACAAAACGCGTTCTTCAACTCGTGCACCGAAAGACGGGAACGACTTGCCTTCAAATCTTGTACCTCGTTTGAGCTTTGTTGGAAACTTAACAAGGGGAGAGGCATGGTACAAGATTGTGAATGCCAGGAAGAACGACAGTGGAACTTATGGCGTGAAGATCGTGCCAGTAGGAGCGCAGTTATATTCTCGAGCAAAAGTCAACTTCGAAGTACTGGATGATACTGGTAAGATTTTGTACCCTTTCGTTGGTCAGCTGAATGTACGAACTGTAAGCAGTTAAGGGCTGAACAAAATATCAGGATTTGTTCCTGGTGATTTGTTAGTTGTTTGCCGATGATAACTGATAGCGAGACACGGACAGAACATGATCTTTTGCGATAGCCGGGTTTAATAATTGTTTTCTCATTCGACAAAATACAACATTATTACCTCCAGAGTTTCAAAACTAGAAATTGGAGCCACCAAAAGCTCTGCCAAACAAGCTGCCGTGTTTACAAAACGGATAAGTCAATAGTGCGCATGCTCAGAACATCATTTGCAGATGAATGAACCAATCAGAATTCGTTATGGGAGTAAGTCGAATGATAATATAATACATTTGTATACTTGTACTTTCATGTCAAACTATGTCCTATTCAAATGCCCAGCTCATTCTAATGACATTTTTACAATTGTTTTTAACATGCCTCATACATTTCCTAAAAGGTCCGTCCTCATATGTGTACCAAGTTATTTGTTCCTGTTTAGTTTAAATCTCCATTTGAATTTAACAGAATATTTAATGGTTAAAATTAATTACTTAAAAAAAATCTTTTTTTCCTCTTAGGGCCAACTAAGTTTTCAACAACAGCACAGCCTAACCGGCAGACCAGTAAGTATAAAGCTATTGTCAATCTAGCAGTAAATTGTTTATAGAAAACCAAAAATTTGTAGATCTCGAGGTTTTTACCGTTTTATATTTCGACTAGCTGTAAGACTTTCTCGAAAGAAATATTCAGAACGTTTTCTGTTTTCGCACTGAAGAGTTCTATTTGGCACCAATATTTACTATACCGTTAGGAACACTTTTTATCAGTCTGGGTCCTTAAGGGACTTCTATTGTTGGAAGGCTACAAACAATAACACCACTAACAATAACACCAGCACCAACACTCAGCTGAACACCGACACCACCACCAGCACTAGCACCAACACCAAGACGAACACCTTCAAGGAATACCGACGCCACCACCAGCACTAATACCAACACCAACACCAAGACGAACACCTTCAAGGAACACCGACGCCACCACTAGCACTACTAATACCAACACCAACACCAAGACGAACACCTTCAAGGAACACCGACACCACCACCAGCACTAATACCAACACAATCACCATAACTAACACCGACAATAACACTAACACTAATACCAATACCAATACCAACACCAACACCGACACTAGCACCAACACCATCATCGACACTAACACCATCACCGATACTAACACCATCACCGACACCATCACCATCACCATCACCTACACCAACACCAACACCGATACCACTACCAGCACTAACACCAACACCAGCATCGACACCAACACGTACGCCATCATTGATACCAGCACCAACTCTAGCTAACACCAACACGATCACCGACACTAACACCATCACAATCACCAACACCAATACCGATACTAACACTAACACCTTCACCGACACTAACATGCATGCAGTAATACCGATACCAACACCAACACCATCGCCAACACCAGCACCATCGCCAACATCAATACCATCACCGACAATATGGCTAAGTGTTTTCCTTCATTTCCTAGTGTTCCTTCATTTAGCTGATTTTGCCAGCTGAAAATCTAAGCTAAAGCATTTATTTTTGTTTTTGTTATAGCTTCGACTGGAACGTATGTTCATGACCTCCAAGAAAAGAATGTAGTCGTCGGTGGAAGCGTTACATTTAATTTTACCACCGTGAACAACATGGGAATTCATTCATTAAACTTTGGAATTTACAGTCATGGGGAAGTACGTACAGTGTACAAAACTCGGTCCTTAACTCGTCCACCAGTAGACGGGAACGACCTTCCCACAGACCTTAAGACACGTTTGAGATTTGTTGGGAACTTGACAGCAGGGAAAGCATGGTACAAGATTGCGAATGTCAGAAAGAGTGATAGTGGTACTTATGGCGTTAAGATCCTTCTAGCTGACGGAACGGACGTGTATTCTCGAGCAAAAGTCACCCTCAACGTTGTGGATGGCGGTAAGGTTTTTTCCAGCTACAGTGTGTCATGAATGCATGGCTTGTATGAAATATTTTCAAAATAGTCAGTTTCCGACTTAATGCAACAAAGGGTATTCAAAAATAAAAAAAGGAAGAAAACTTTGTTTCCGTAATTAATTTATTCAGATGTGCATGGGATTTACCAAAATGGAAGCCTGGAAATGTTAATTATCTTATGGAATCTTATGAACTTATGTTTGCGTCTATGATCGGAAAATATTAATTCGAAAATATTTGTTAACCAGAGAGGGCCTTTCAGCCAATGGCAAGTATAAACTAATAGCTATATAGTTTACCTAGCCCCTATCTTGAATGTGTTTAATTACAAAAGGCTACTACTACGACCGAAACAGGTTGTTTAGGTGCTTCTTGGTGTAGCAGATTCATTGTTTGATTCATTGTTTCTGGGGTTAGGGTTCTTTCTATTTCAGGGTATTGTTTTGCTTTAGAAGACAATAGTTTTCTTTGTTTTACGTCATGTGGTGTTTAGTTACAAAAGGTCAGTTTGAAACACAAAGTTAGAGCTTATGCGGTAGCTAGTAATACGAGAGATAGGTCCGATAAAATATTATTTTACACTTGTATAATTAAACAGCTTTTTAACATATTTCAGCTTTGGTGTGAATGCAGAAGCCCATTGCCAGGAGCGTCCATCTGTTGTGCATTCGAAAGCCAACGTGTTCTCAGATCAGGCTAGATCAGGTTGCCGCGAAGAAAACCTTACGCACCAGGGACGGCAACGGATGTGACGACGGGAAGTAAAAATGTTTTTCTCGCGAAATTAGGTGTTTAACGTTTCCTTTATTCGCCTTTTATCGCTTTTATCATCCACATTTTCGAAAAATATTATAAACAGAGAGTTCCGTTCATGCCGAACGTAACACGGAGTGTTTTACCTTCTTACGTTCGCGTTCTCTTTCGATCGTGAAATTTGGGCTTTTCACGTTGTGTTTTTGCAGAGAACGGTCTAAATGTGGGCGGCTGCGTGCATTTCACGTGCAGTTATTGTATTTTGTAAATAAGACTATAATGATTGTTTTATGCCGTCGTCCTAGACGTCGCCGCCCTGGTTGCGTAAGACCCTAATTAATTAATGAGCAGCAATGAATAGTAAATTTAAGCAACAATGTACTAGAGAAACAATGCTTCCTAATGACTTATGACAAGAGATATTGTTATTGCGTACAATGAGAAAACCTCGCCATTGTGAAAAAAAAATCAACATTTTATCGGCCTACCGCTCGTGGTATGAGATTTATTCACTTCGGGTGTTCTAAAAATAACCTGATCTGAGAATGTGCTGACTCATAGACCAAGTATGGGAGATGGTAATGTGCTTCTGATGAGTGTATAACGTAGATATAAAATCATATATTGTTTTGGTCGTTTTCCTTCTGATTTGTTGCTCTTTATGCAAGTAACCCAAGCTTACTTCAGCTCGTGATTGGATCATTACATTTTTTACTTGACCCGTGATTCGCTGTGTGATAACTTTGGCCTTCGTTTTACGACACGCCAGCGAAAATTTATATATATGTGAGTTTGTGTTGTTTGAAAACAGATCAAATTAAGTACTGTACCCCTTCTGGTATTTATCCGATATGTACTCTTCGCATTTTTTCCACAGGACCCACGTGCTCTTCAGTTCCACTTGAAGGTAACTTGCTAACGGTGCTCACTTTGCTGTCTCTACATGTGTTGTAGGTAGCACAGGTTTCATGTAAAACACGTCTTACACAAAGTGACAAACTGGTTTATTAAAGAGTGTTACTGTGCGACTACTGTAACATGGGCCACTTAGACAACGACAACCAATCAGAGTACCGAACAAAGCATTCCAACTTACGATTTTTTTAGCCAATCAGTGTCGAGTACAAGAGAATGACTAAATGCGCGCAGTACACTAATGAACGAAACCGTCTCATATAGCCATTTTGGACTTATTTTTAAAACATTTCAATCATTTGATAATTAAAGACCCAGGACGGACCATTATGCTTTGCGCGCTTTGACACTGGCCAGCCGCCAATATTTTATGCGAGACAAAAGATGCACAATTAATCTATTTCAATCAACCGATAGGCACCGAGGGAATCGCGTTCGAGGCGAACACAATAGAAGCCTCGGTTTCATGAAAATCAAAACAGCAGAGGCGCGCAAAGCATACTGGTTAAATACCTAAAAATACATCTTATGCATTGATTTTTTAAATTTCAAATGTTACAAAGCAGTTTTAATGGCTTCACGAAGATTTCCGAGGGACGCCTGGTAACTAATTTAACCCAACAGATCTCTAAAAATAATCGATCCTTCTCCCTTTTGAATTGTACCAGGGAGAAAGAGAAAGGCTATCGCCTCGATTTGTACACCAGCTGACTGCGTCAAGTAAATAGCATTTCAAGTTGCTCGACTCTGAATTTCTAACGGGTCCTGAAACAACCACTGGGGATGATCAAAGCCAGGACCCGGCTAATCCTCAGATCGAATTGGAATTTAGCCTGTTGATTTTTGCAGAGGGAGGAAACCCGGAGAACCCGGAGAAAAACCCTCGGAGCAAGGGCGAGGTACCAACAAACTCGACTCGCATATGGCGCCGCGTCCGGGAATCAGTCCAACCTGGGCCACATGTACAGAGGTGAAGTTTGATCCGGTAAAAGGCAATTCAGTGGACTAGGGTTAGGTTAGGGATTAGAGTGGACTAGGGTTAGGTTAGGGATTAGAGTGGACTAGGGTTAGGTTAGGGATTAGAGTGGACTAGGGTTAGGTTAGGGATTTGAGTGGACTAGGGTTAGGTTATAGGTTAGGGATTTGAGTGGACGAGGTTTTGAGTCATTTAACTGGAGAAAATCGCATGGGGAAAGTTAAGATTTGAAGGTTGGATCCTCTATTTTCATTCAAGAATGTCATTTTTCTCGTTGACTAAGTGGCTCCGGTTACAGTAGTCGCACAATAAGGATTTTGCTTACTGACACATCACTGAAGATCGAGCGACACGTACAAACCATTGCATCAAGAGAGGAGAATTGTAAAACAATGAGAGTAACACTGGCCACTTTCATTCACCTTGTGTCTTAATCCTAAGCAAGCTTAAAATCGTTTAAATGGAAACTTCTCTTGTTAATAGTAAAATAAGTACACTAATTGCTGTTGTTTTTTTAAAGGTGGTTTGGCTGCCATTTTCTGCTTCAGTTTGGTTGTGATTCTGCTGCAGGTATGCAAACGGCTTCGTTTCGTGTTTTTAAAACTGATAAAGTACTACTGCTCGTTTATTGAACAGTGTATAGCTTGCTTGATTAGTGAACGGTTTATTGTTTTAATTCATCCGTTACCAGAAAAAGGGACTTCTAAGGATATGAAATGCGTTATGACAGCGCGAAACAGTTGTCCTTTGTTTGCAGTGTTAAAAATAGGTGCATATATTTTTAATTAATATTTTCATTTTTTCAGATGTAGTCAACAACGTGGTACAAGGAAGTGAATAAGTCAGAACAAGAGCCTTCAATGTTCAATAGTCTAGTTTCTTATTCGAAAATTACCGCTGAATACCATTACTGCAGACGCATTTATACAGGGTTAGTCTCATTTTGAAGTTGAATATTCATAAATACCAGCAAGGAGGTGTAAAACTTGAAATTATAACAATACACAGAGTCGTAAATAGCCCACCTTCTTGCTGGTATATTTGAATGTTTAACTTCAGAATGAGGCTAACCCTGTACTGAAATGCGTCTGTCATAATCGAATTCAACGGTAATTTTTGTATACGAAACTGGACTATTAGCTCCTCCCCACCTACCCTCCTCCTCTTAGTTACTGTTGCTATGTCCCACAATCCGTAAACATAACTTTAACCCAAAACAAACATGGCGAAAAACGCTGAGTTCGTCGAGTCTTCGTAACATTGTGAATGATTTATCGATTTCCTATCTTTTGCTGAATTTCTTAAATCTTTGCAAATAACTCAAGTGTTTTCATCTCCTTCTGAACGAGCTTGTGGGACAAGATGGTGATGGTATGTGGAATGATTTATTGGTACACTGCACTGTCAGCAGTTCTTCACTATTTACCACGTTTTAGGTTGGATTCAGCAGTTGTCAGTTATACCTTTTAAAAAGTCATTTAACAAATTATTACACAATTTATTTAGATTAGCGCTGAACAATTTAGGTTTTCTTTTCAGTATTGACACCAATTGAATACAAAATAAAATGTATTGACATACCGTAAAAAGTCGAATTAGCGCCCTCTTCCTCCTACTATTCTAGTAGTTTATTGTGTTTTATTTCCCACACCAAACAGAAACTGGTCTCATTACTTTGTGGGGGAATGTGGCAGCAATATAGAGGTTAAAGCGTTTCTGCAATCCCTTTTTTTGACGTATCAATGTTGTTGCATAATATTCATAAAGTAGAGTTGCTATATTATTACCATTCCAAACCGTTTTTCGATACGACTACGTCATATTTTTGAACTCCGAGTATTGAATCCGCCATTATTGGAGCCCATTCCCTTTGTTCATCTTTATTCAGCGGAAGTGATGTCATACGCGCAACGCTCGCCTGCACAACACAACGCCTTGGAGGCATATTTATACTAAAATCATCTTCTCGTGCGAAATAGTGTGCATAAGAAAGTAGCCACGCTCGTTGTCGTGTTGCGCGTATATGCCATCCCTTCCGCTCAATAAAGAAATGGCCTCCAGTAATGGCGGACAAGATTTTACCGGTAATATCTCCTAAATTTTGTGGTTTAATTTACTCATTTGGTAATATGTTTTACTAATTTGGATATTTCCAACAGTGATTGACCTATTGACGCTAATTTTCGTTGTAGTGGCACTTTAATGCAGTATCACCTATTATTTAAAAACAAAACAAATAGCGCCTGTCTCAAACAAGAGGCTGGCACTGCCAACCGAACTCGGGCCAATAGATATCATTAGAAGGCAGCTTTGCCAAAATGTTGGACAAAATAATGAAACAGCAAACTTGACTAGCCCTGGCAGACCTAGTTGGTTCCCTGTGGCCTCCGGCGGTTGAGCTCAGACGGTGAAGCCACATTCCTGTCCAATCACCCATGTTAAGCTAACCTCCTGGGAATAGCCTCGTTCTGTAGACATTTCTTTTTAGTTCTTTTCTCTTTTTTCGCCGTTGTTTTTTTCGGATAGCGTTGCCAACATGCTAGCACCTTTAAAGATGGAATTGGAAGCCCTAAACTACTTAGTTTAAATGAGAGCAGCTGTGGGTAAATGACCCGGCAAATGGAAAGGAAACAAGCAACACAGGTTAAATTAATTAGAATACACAAAACTTCAAAGTGCTGCTGAAATAATACATGTATATAAGCTAACATATTTTCACTCCTGTCATATCGGCTTTGTATACAGTATCGAAGCTCTCTTCAACCATGGAAACTAAAACCATTTCAAATTAATCTTGGCACTTTATATACACCCGCCAAGGCACTTGAAGACTGGAGTGCAGAGCGATATCAGTCGCTGTGCCGTATAGTCAGAACATTTTGAAAAAACAAAACAATCGAGAAGTAAAGAAACAAAATAAGAGCTTATCAATTATCCCTAAAGGAGGATAGGAGTAAAAGAGGACATGCACAGAAGCTAGCTTGTGTACAGTACTTGTGTTCTCAGACCTCACACCAGTACGGGCTTTCAGTGTTGTTCGATCCTTTTCCAAGCCATGTGTTGTGTAGTCATTTCAGGGAACACCAAAGGAAGATTTCTGTAAAAAGGTGATTTGAAGAGTAGTTGATATTCTTCTTGTTCTCTGGTGGCGATTTAAAGTGAATTCGACGAATTTTAAAGGGGCTGTGTCACGGCAAGACTTTACATTCGTTTTTCCGGGCCGGAAAGAGCTCTTTCCGCCGATTTTGATATGAACTAACGAACCTCTCGGCCATGTGGGATGCTTAAAATGAAAGCAAATATGCAAAAATGACTAACAAACAGTGTATGTAAACAGTCTCCAGGGAACATATTGAAAATCCTTTCAATCAAGCATTGAGGGAGGGAAGTGTAACTGTTTGTATCCAATTAATAGCCACTAAACGAGCGATTACTCGATACATGCGCAGTACCATGACATAGCCCCTTTAAGCTTATTTTACCATATAAGTCTACATTTACCATATACCTTATTATAGGAAATTAACAATGCACTTTATTAACGCGATTTTACAAAATTCGCGTTAATTTAATGTATCTTAATTAATGTCGATGTAAATTTAATGCACGCTATTTTACAACATTGTTATTTTAAAGCACCTTTATTTCATTTCAAAACCTTATTAGTTCATGACTCCTCTATTGGCTCTTCAGAGTCACTATTGCGGTTTGGTTTCCGTCAATCAAACGAGTGAGCAGCTCTTGGTGATTTCACCGTGAGGCTTTGAAAGATCTTTTGAATTGATAGGGTCTAGTTAGGCTTCAAACCCAAATTTTCGGCTTTAAAAAAAACTTAGAAACATCCGTGCACTTGTCTTGGAAGGTTTTATTGACGGAAGCCAAAACGCAGTTTGGCGTTCAGAAATGTAAAGTGCGAGTTTGCAGAATTATGAAAATCGCAGTAAATAAAGCAAGATGCTTATCGAAAAATTCGCGTTAATTTAATGCATGTAAACCTAACTTTTGAAAAATTCGCGTTAATTTAGTGTAACGTTAATTTTTTTCGCGTTGTCAACGTGCATTGTTAATTTCCTATAATAAGGTAAGCTTATTTTTCCATATAAGTATTTTAGACTGCGTTAAATGAATAATAACAATAATAATAATAAGTACTATTTACAATATGAGTGGCGATGTTGTATCGGATATACAATGGCGAGCCGCTTCGACGCCCACCTTGCTATCGATGTGGGATGAATTAGTTTCTCACAAAAACATGTCCTACATCGAAGAGACAGTGTGTATGCAATATGAGAACAAAGCGTAGCATGCAAAACAACAGGTCCCACATGGAAGAGAGGGTGTGTACGCAATAAGAGAGCAGATGAACTTTGTCATTTCACCCGACCCGGGATAGGGCAAGTCAGTGATCGGACGTGAGTCTTCCTCGTACTAACGCTATCATGTTGATACAGAATACTAATAGGCTTATTAGAATTCTTTATCATTTGATACAGAATACTAATAGCTAACTAGGCATTTGTATGGAGTTTACAGTGTATTCACGTGACCCGAATGCTGGGTCTGGATTGGCTAGTACCCTTGCATGAATTATTAATGAGTTATACACTTTCAAATGAATACGATCAATGAGTATATGACAAATAACAATAATGATAATAATAGAATTGCTATAGTTAGTCTATGTAAACTATGGAAATAGCCTCTTTGAACTAAGCCAACGAGCTGCACATTGCAGTGTGGTGTGGAAGATGGTTCCACGCTGTGATTGTTCTAGGATAGAAAGAGTACTTAAAATAATCACATTTCAAAAGAGGTACTTCGTATCTATGCTTAGAAAACCTGGTTACATTATGAGTTACTAATTGGAGCTTGTCACAGTCTACGTAAGATAAACTATTTCGTTGTTTGTATAGCATTGTGATTCTTTGTCCCCTGAGAAGCCATATAATTCTTTGCATACAATGTAAGAATGTTTTAAAAGTCTTGTAAAAACTGAGAATCCAAAAGAATCTTATTTCAGAGTGGATGGAATGCTAACTGCCATGGAAAGCAAATACGCAGTAGCTAAGGCCTTCATCAGAGTGAAGTAATGTATCAGACTGGAATTTAAAGTGCATATAAGCCCTGGCCAATTATGCTTTTTTTTTTAAAGCTTAGACCTTAAAAGGTAGGGGAAAAAATCCGAAATTTCTAAATAACAATGTTTTCATAATTTTTTTAGCGACTAAACTTCCAAATGTAGAATCATTTCCGCGCACCTTCGGGGACTGGGACGAGAATAAAACGTGACGTCATCAACATAACTCGTCTCTTCGCGGCTTTAAAACGTTGGCTTATTTGCAAAATAATTGAATAGATAACCGAGAAAGATGATAATATCGCGCTAAACGTTTCGGAGAGCTTTATTCGGCAAGGCCTTTCATGCAATAGCGCATCGAGCGTGTTCTGTTGATGACATCAAACTAGACCCAGTACCAATTTTGTAGAGCGCTCTAGCGCGCTTGATTTTCGTCCACAGGCAACCCAAGACACGTTTTTGGGCAACTTTGAACGGCCAATACACCATGACAAATAAATCAAATCAACCTTTTATTCCGGAATCCTTTGTCTATGGCCTCTAGTCCCTTCGTAAGAAATATAATTAGCCAGGGCTTATATGCACTTTAAGATTAAGAATAGCTGAAAAGACCGATTGGAAACATTTAATAAAGCAATACCATGATTGCCTCGGTTATCTATGTTCCAATCAGGACAATTAACGTCTAAATTCCCTCATCGGTATGCATACCTGCTCTAAATCTCCATCAAATGACGTCAAACGAGGTAAATTTCTAATTTTCCCTCAAACGACGTCAAACGCGGGAAAATTTGAAATATCCATGTTTACAAGGAGAGGTACAGCAGGCGTGCTGATGATAGGACGTTGGGTTGTCCCCTGACGCATTGGGGTAGAGTAGGTATTTAACCTTTTCGCGTACCCCTGCGCACACACTCTTAATTTTGGTTGCGCAAGCTATCCAAATAACTTCTGATGCATCCTTCTTTCAAGTGGGATATGCAACAATAGGTACGCATGCTCCACAGACACGAATAATGATTATCATGACGTTACGACTAAGCTCTTTTCATAATTACATTGTGTTTTACTGCTATTCTTCTCAAAAACAACACACTTGTCCACAGGGGAAGCCAAGGTCATTCAATCAAGCATTAAAACGTTTTCGAATGCAACTCAACTGCGACGTCTTTAGTTTAGGCAGAGAAAACTAAACTTCTCAGAGATTTGTTCCGTTCCTCGGCGATCAGAGTATTACAAACTTATACCATGACAATTCGGGAAATTAGTGATTAAATTTCCCCTCAAGCCTAGGGAGAGTTTGACTTGCGGGGGAATTTAATCACTAATTTCCCTCCTGTCATGGTATTACTTATAAATATGTATGTACGTAATGTAATAATAATAGACTAAAAAAGATGTATTTGTAGAGGAAATCGCATGAACGCGACTGCGATACGTGATGCAAGGGCACCGGAGTGATACTTTGAAAGTTCTAATAATTACACGAGCAATTGTAGGTCAAACTTAGTTCAAATAAAGTTAATCCTAGGGTTAGGTTTGGAATTAATAGGATTATCAATAATAACTTTGAAATTTAAAGTTAGTTGTCAAAAAAATAATAAACTGCCTGAGCCCAAATGATGTCTCTTTGATTTGGGGCTTCACAAAGAAACATGCGATTTCCACTTGGTTTTTGGATCATTGGTGTCATTTATTTTAGCTTGAAAAGATCCTCACATCTACGAAAAATTATGTTGAACATACAAGCAAAGATGTTTACAAATATTCATATTTTCCTAGAACAGTCAGAGAATGGAATAGTCTTCCATCTGATATCGTCACTGCCAAATCTTTACACAGTTTTAAAATCAAGTTAAATGATCATTATAGAGAAAATTAGTAAGACAATAGTTATTGATTTTTTATTATTATTATTTATTATTATTATATATATTTTTTTATATATAATTTTTTTATTTTTTATTTACTGGACATTATTTAAATTAATATTATTATAGAAACCCTCATTTTGTATTATTTTATATTTTTAATTTAATGTTAGCGTGTTTTTGCTGACAAAATAAATGTAGATGTAGATGTCAACATCAGATATACAGAAGGACGCCGCTGTAAGCAACATCCAGGCATGCATTAGTGATATTAACAGGTGGATGTTGATAACCAAACTAAAGCTTAATAATGATAAGACAGAGGTTCTAGTTATTAATGCGAAACACCGTCCACGCCCAGACTTAGATTTCCTATTAGTTGGAAATGAGCGTGTCACACCATCAGCTCACGTTCGCAATCTGGGCATTATATTTGATAACTCTATGTCATTAGAACATCAGGTTGCTGCTATTTGATAGAAATATTGCTAGAAATAGGACTGAAGTACTTATCGGAAGGTAGTATAAAAATCCTAGTTCATGCTTTTGTCACTTGTAAGCTAGATACTGGAAACTCGCTCCGAAGTGGAATTCCGGGTTACTTAATTAAGAAACTGCAGTCAGTTCAAAATTGCGCCGCTCGCCTTATTGTTGGTGGTGGAAAGTATGTTCATATTTCACCTGTTCTTCAGCGTCTCCACTGGCTACCCGTAGAAAAATGAATAACTTATCAGATATTACTTCTTACATATAAAGCTCTAAATAATCTGGCTCCTATCTACATTCGTAATATGGTAGAGTACTATACTTTAGTTCCTTCTGAAGGTTCCTACAATCAATTTAAAGAGCTATATGGAGAAAGGTCTTTTCTTGTTATTGCGCCAAAGCTGTGGAATTTGTTGCCACTTACTATTAAGTTTTATAATATAAACACTGAAAACATCCTAAGAACGCGCGATTTCATTGGATGCTAGGCGTGCGCCATTTTTTTATGCGGGTGCACGCCTATCTACCAATAAAATTGCATTTTTTTTTATGGTGCACGGCTGGAAAAATCAAAACAAACCCACAGCCTTTTCCTTTTTCCGATTTTTGTGCCGCTGTAACATGCACAAAAGTCATGGAAACCTGGGCCGGGTTGTTCGAAGCAAGGATAACTTTAACCCTAGGTTAGCGCTAAATCTGTAATTGTAATCTGTACAAGTTAACCCTGGGTTAGCGATTTAACCCCGGGTTAACGCTTAACCTTGCTTCGAACAACCGGCCCCTGAAGTTTTCGAAGAAACCCCCGAAGTTTTCGAAAACAACTCCGACTGTCCTGTTGTCGAACCCGCAAAATTTAGACGAACGTATCAAATTCGTACGCGAAGTCGACGAAATCAAACACTAAATGGGTTGTAAAGACGTTTGAAGGTAAGAAAGCCAACGCTTTAACCGGGAAAAAGGTATTTTCTTTCATGAATTATTAGAAAAATAAATAAAACCAAAAGTATTTGTTTTCTTATGTCATTTTGCATCAAAATGGCTCCCTGAATTACTCGGCTGAAGTCATTTGTTTACTTTTTACCCCATGAATTTGCCTCATATTCAAGGCCCGGCCCGCTTGGCCATATAAAGTTTTCGACTTTTTATATTATAAAATAAATAGAAGTTGGCTTTCTATGTTCTATACAAAAAAAATATGCACTTCTGAGCTCTTGAAATGCAGCTGAATGCACTCGCTATCGCTCGTGCATCCACTTGCTAGTATTTCAAGATCTCAGGCGTGCATCATTTTTGTATAGAACATAGAAAGCCAACTTCTATTTGTTACAAAAAATGTTCGTCAGTGGGAGTCTTCAAAGCTAAGTTAAAAGCATATTTATTTAAGGAAAGTTTTTATTAGTTTAGTTATTGCTTAGATCGTAAGATGTTTATAGTGCTTGTAAATTAACTTCCCTGTTTTCCAGCTATGTAAAGCGCCTTTGGACGTTTAGGATTAAGGCGGTATATAAATGTATCATTATTATTATTATTACTAAGTGTCTTTGTTTACGAGGCACTGACCTTCAGAAAGAAAACAAGTGGCCTCAGTAATAAACTAATAACACCAAGCAATTGGTTGTTTTTTGACCGGTTGCTGCAGCTGAAAACGAAGTACTTTTTAAATTATTGTCGAACCTATTTTATTTTATTTCTTTGTCTTGAGAACCAATCAAGCTAGGTATATTTTCATGCCAGCAGCTGTTATCAAGTCAAGCTCACATATAAGCTAAATCGAATATGTCCTATTCCTGGAAGCTTCTTTAAGATGTTTTACAAACATACTCCTTTCATCATGCTTGGGTTTACTTTTCTAGTCATAAAAACCGGTAGGTTTACGAACAGATATATGCTAGTATTACATACATACATACATATAACTTTATTTCCGTACGCTAGCCACTACAACAGTAAGCTGGTTTCCACGTGGGGCGTAACAATAAATATATGTACAGATTAAAAAACATATATTAATAAAAATCAGTAAAAATCTGCTATCAGCATAACTCAGTAACAGGAACAGACACTCCTCTTGAATTGCCGTAAAGATTTGGCTCTTTTAGCCTCATCTGGCAGGTTATTCCAAAGCATAGCACCACTGTATTTGAAGCTTCACTTGAGGAAATTTCTACGCGGTCTTGGAAGTGCTAGATCAGTTTCAGAGTTTCTTAGCTGATAGCGTTTATCGCAGTCACTTGTTTTAATAAAAGAGTTTCTCAAGTATGGTGCGGATTGTTCATTTAAGATTTTATAGATTAAAATAGATTTCATTTGATTACGTCTGGCTTGGAGCGTTTTCCATTCTAATTTAGCAAGTATATCAACGGATCTTGTGTCGTAATTCGTGCCTGTAATTACCCTAGCGGCTCGAGATTGAACTCTTTGCAATTTGTCTTTTAGCGTCTTGCCGCAAGTATCCCATAGTGGGCAACAATAGTCGAAGTAAGGTTGTACAAGTGATTTGTAAATTACTTCGAGTGAATCGGTGGGGACAAGTATTGCGGTATCAGTATATATATATAATCAAACTTCTAGATGTTTACATGAGAAACATTGACTATATTCTTAGACATAGCTAAAAAGTAGGGAAAACTTACCTGTCAGTATTTGCCGCATTCTTTTCTATCAACCAACACGTTCAACCAACAATACAAACCACTTTTAGGTATGTAACCTAACCCTAACCAACAGACCCACTCTTAAGTATGGCCACGTATAACTTTCAAGTAGTTCTTAACGTCCACATATTCATGTTTCGTCTAGTCATATAAATTTCATTTTCGTATAGTCAGTAATATATTCAACACTACGGTATGCATAGTTACTTCTTCAAAACCTCATCCTTGAAGCTGAAGTCACTTTTTGTAAGATTCACGATAAGTAACAACTTTTTTAAGCGAATATTACATAGCTGACAAGTGTAAACAGCTCTGTTGAGTCTTGAACATTTTTAATTCCCATGTCACATGATTTGGCTGATTAGCTCATGGGTGTATCGATGTAGTCTAGGTAAATACTGTGATAATGATAGTTCACACGTTAGAATTACATAGTACATAACTGTTTGGATTACGGCTGCTCACATTGAATTGTAATCCTATTGTATTTATTTGAGGAACGGTAATTTCTTTTATTCAACATTTTTTTAAACACTACCGTATTAGTTTTCTGTATATATAGCACTAAACATGAATGTAAATTTATTTACTTTTCACGTTTTAACTGATGAAGGCTGAAAGCCGAAACGTTTTTTAATATATGGAACTGTGAGAAGTTGCCAGTTGTATTCTCGTAAATTCTTTATATATCCATATATATATAGCTACTGACATACGTTCTATTTCATTTGGTGGCTTTATAGATATATGTTTACTCATTTACACTACGACTACACCAATCAAGGCCAACAAGGCAAACTTTAAAACAAATTAGCCAATCAAATTTAAATAAATATTCAAACAATGGACAGCAAAATATAAAATTTCATTGCCGGTTACGTTGGAAATTGTACATATTATCATGCCACTGTAGAAACTTGCGTATGAATGGCTAATTTGTTCTTGCTTGGGTGGCTTTGGTTGGTGAGGTCACTCTGTTAACAAGTCTTCAAAACTCATGAATAATTCATGAGCATTTTGTCCAATCAGATGAAGCGAATCACTCACGTGCATGCTCCTTTATACTCGATAAAACGCAAGGGTCTTTATACAACTTTTCACTGTACATTCGTACAGTGAAAATCGTATAAAGACCCTCCTAGTCAATCCTCATGAAACCAAGGGCTTAACCGTGAATCTTTATGAATACCCTCACACTCGTACAGTGAAAGTCCTTAAAAGGACCCTTACGGGAAATCTCAGTTCATAAGATGAGACTCAGGGTTGCTCAACCAACGGTCTAAGTGCAATGACTTGAGGAGCTCGGAGACAAAGGCCTCTTGGCTCACAGTTATTCATACGCAACCGGCCTAATATTATGAGACCCAAATTTTCGCTCCATATTCCAACTGTGCATGTCAGTGACGCACAACGTAGCAATAAACATATAATTATTCGCTTTTCATCTAAATTTCTGAAAATTATTATCTTTTAGAAGTAATGTTTTTGAAGCCGTTTAATAAACTATACTCAACAGATACAGTCCAACCGTCGTGCTTTGCGCGCTATGGCATCCTTTTTGTCACAGTTGAAATGTCGGTTCAGTTGCACGAGTTTTCTTCCATTTTTTGGAAAATCGTTGCAATCCTGTTGTTTTGTGTTATAGTTTCAATTTAAATCTGTTTTTGGAAAGTTTCTTTTGTAGTTTTCCTGTTTAGTTTGATAGTTTCACGAAGCGGAAATAAACAAAAGGCCGCTAAGCATCATGGTTGGGCCATATTCTCAAATGATTGTATAAATAGCTTGATCTTTCGCTCGAATGTTAAAGGTTCAATTTTTCTGTTTCGTTATAGTTGCAACTGGAACATATGTTCATGACCTCCACGACAAGAATGTAGTCGTCGGTGGAAGTGTTACATTTAATTTTACCACCGTGAACAACATGGGAATTCATTCATTAAACTTTGGAATTTACAGTGATGAGGAAGTACGTACAGTGTACAAAAGCCGTTCTTTAACTCGTCCACCAGTAGACGGGAACGACCTTCCCACAGACCTTAAGACACGTTTGAGATTTGTTGGGAACTTGACAGCAGGGAAAGCATGGTACAAGATTGCGAATGTCAGAAAGAGTGATAGTGGTACTTATGGCGTTAAGATCACTCTAGCTGACGTAACGGGCGTGAATTCTCGAGCAAAAGTCACCCTCAACGTTGTGGATGATGACGGTAAGGTTTTGCAATATAAAGGTTAAGGCTTCTCTGTAATGTTCTCCTTAATGCTATCTTACACCTTAGTGCAAATGAAATAAGCTCCCTATCCAAATAAGCGCCCTGTTTCCATAGATTAAGGGCCAACTATTAAATTAGCACCCCATGTGCTACTTTGAATTTTTACGGTTTCCTTAATGTTGTTGTCAGAAAGGACTCCTGAACGTTATGTTATCCATAGCAAGAATCATAATTATAACACATTTATGCAATCAAGGTTACTGAGTTTTGAGGAACTTTACATTGTATGAGTTATAAAAATTACTAAGTAATAACCATTGCAAGTGAGTAGGTCATAATTAAGATGAATTCACTCGATTGATTAGCTGTCTAACTGTTTTATTTAAGGAGACCTGCATATCTATTGTCTTACCGCAGCAATTAAAATGCCTATTTTTATCCTGTTTTAGTCGCCAGTCAAAAGCATGAAAGCCCGGTAATGATTAGCCTTCAATGTAGACATATTTTTTCACTTTCATGAGAGTTAAAATACGTCTGTATAGCAGGCTAGGTAGCGATAAGATAGCATGATGTTAAACTTGAGTTTCCATACCAATGCAACCGGCCCTGAGGTAACTATCGATTCGAAGCGCCTCATAAACAGACCAAGCACATTGTAGTTCACACTTTTTTAACGCGCAATGCTCGACCCAGAATTGTTTGGCTCTCGGGACTCAAATGTGGTAACCGGTGTCACAGGAAGTTTGCATCCTCAGGAAAATTTCATTCCCCGCAGTGCAAATTTCCATTAAATTTTCACCCCCTTAGTAAATTTCCACTCCCCTGCCTGTAGCTTACTCAGGCATCAGTCATAGCAGAACCGATGAGTACAAATTGACGGGGATGCAAATTTCCTACATGGGCACCGGAACTTGAACTGGTCATTTACACAGAAAAAGGCAATACATTTCAAGATGTCCGCCATTTTGTCATGCAAACAAGTCTTAATTACAAATGGTTGCGTTCACCTGATCGAATGAACTTTGTTGATAGTTGCCAAATGAATAGTACCGGACTCGATACTTCTTTATACAAAGAGGGTATCTTGACACCCTCCCTAATTAAAGATGACTTATCTTAACCATCTGTAAAATACGCGTGTGAAATAAAGTATGTGTTTTGTTGTTTTCTAATTCCATTTTAAAGTGATATGAAAGAATACGATTTGTTTTATATTCTTGTTGAAAGAGGATATATATTATTGAGAATCCCATACCACGACTCAAACTCGCGCGCTGATTGGATAACGAAACGTTTAATTAATATTTTGTGGAATTCAATGGTTTAAAAGCTGTATTTAACGGTTTGAAAAGCTGTATTCAACGATGTACAGGAAGCCCGCGCGTAAATATTTTGTTTATTTTTATTATCGCGAACCATTCTCGTTCCCAGTGCCTCCTCAACTAACTGAATGATCGGAGGCTCTGGTAAGACACGAAACCGGATGTCCTAGATTCTAGGACATTGACATTGCGCATACTCGTAGCATTCTCAGTAATGGCGGACTTCATTGAAACTATTCAGTTCGCCCTTTATTTAATACAAAGCTGAAAATACAGTTTTCTTTAAAAAGTAAGCAGTTGTAAGCTATTCGTGTAATTAGTTTAGATAAAGACTGATTATGTGTCCTTCAGACCGGTTATGGGTAGTCGTTTATTTACCAACGTTTACCGTTTGTGTTTGATGCACTTCAACTTCAAGTTCAAGGATCATCCAACTCAATCGTGGTCGTTGTATCTCCGCTGAACGCAATTACCGAGGGCACATTTCTAAACTTAGAGCGAAAGGACTTCAGTGTGCTGTGTTGAGGATTGCTGAGGACTTTAATTGTAAGTCGAATGTTTATGTTGGCTAGCACTTACGTGTTAGCAATTCAACTCCTAGTTCCCTTTGCTTTTGCAATGATCGTTTGCAAAGTGATTTGCTGTCTCGGGAGAGTTCTTGATCAGCAAACGTTCGGTTGGCCATATGCATCAAAGGCGACGTACCTTGGCTCCACGAGTGTGTGTTATCAGTTTCGTTCGGCTAGTAGGCAAAGAACTGAATCTTTATCTCTTGACTTTTGAATAAAATCGTTCTTCTGTTCAGTCATATTTTTAAACACATAACTTCTATATTTACTACAAAATACTCGTTCTCATGCCGGAGAATCGGTTTATGCTGGAAGGAATTATTTTCGTAAAACCGGAAGAAAGCGCTATGCGCAGCAACCGTTTTATTTTTCTTCATCGCGCTGCCGATTTGGCTAGCCAATCAAATTAGAGCCTGGTTTGTGTCTTACCAGAGCCTCCGATCATTCAGTTAGTTGAGGAGGCACTGGGAACGAGAATGATCACGAACAGAAACAAATCAGGATATTCACAAAGTTCACAATAGTCAAAGAACGTGAAAATTATATATATTTTATTCCGTTTTCACGAGAAATTGTATGTTTTGGCGCTCGACTGAACAAGAAGAAACCGACTCTAATCCACAGGGAGTCCCTAACCGATGCTTTGGAAATAAATTATCTGGCTGTAAACCAATTCGCTCATGCAGTGTGTAGTTTATTTATTATTCTGTAGTCTGTATTAGTTTCGAGACACCGGAGAATGATTTTGCCGAGATTTAAGCGTTTGAGTACACGGACACCTGTTCACCGTCAACCAAATATTGATCCAAAAATAGTCCAGTTTCGTATTCGAAAATTACCGCTGAATGCAATGACTACAGATGCATGTACGCAGGGTTAGCCTCATTCTGAAGCTAAATATTCTTAAATACCAACGAGAAGGTGGGCTATTCACAACTCTGTTTATTGTTGTAGTTTCGCGTTATGCACCTTCTCGTTGGTATTTATGAATATTTACCTTCAGAATGAGGCTAACCCTGCGTACATGCGTCTGTAGTCATTTCGTTCTGCGGTAATGTTCGAATACGAAACTGGACTATTGTACTTTCACATCCGAAAAATGGACAATAAAGTTTTATAGTTGTAAAACGAACTCCCTGAATGTGTAGTTTATTAATTATTCAGTGTATTAGTTTTGAGAAACCGGAGAACATTTTGAGCGAGATTTAAGTGTTTCAGTTCGCTGATACCTGTTTCCTCATTTTCACTACCAGTAATACTTTATATATATAGCAAGGCGATCAGTAGCGAAAATCAGCGAACAGGTATCGGTGAACTCAAACGCTTAAATCTCGCTCAAAACATTCTCCGGTGTCTTGCAACTTATACAGACTACAGAATAATAACTAAGCTACACATTTAGCTGGTTCGTTTTACAGCCAGATAAATTTATTGTCCGAATTTTAGGTTGCGAATGTACAATTTTGGGATTAAAAATAATGAACAGACTACGATAAAATCACAATCATGCTCGCACGGCAAAGGAACCACAGGTAACCCACACGCGTCAAAATTGAGCGACTTCCAATATTCTAGTATCGGTTAGGAACTGTGCTCTAATTCGAGGAATCGACAAAAACAACTGCAGCAAAAATGTGTACTGGGGCTGGTGCTGTGTGCTGGGGCTCGAAGCTGGGGCTCGAAGCTGGGGCTTCGTGGATTTGCTGATTTAATTCATGTAATATTCACACAGAGAAGCTAAATGACTGAAAACTGTAAAAACGAAAGGCACGGCTACAGAACGGTACTAAAATCGTGGTACAAGGAATTTATTGGAAACGAGTGGACTGAACAGTGACAGAGATGCCAACTCTCCCGCTTTTGGTAGGAGACTTACGCTTTTTAGCCTCATCTCCCGCTCTCCCGCTTTGAGTCCAAAAATCTCCCGCTTTTTCGCAAAGGAGACTTAAATAAATAAATAAAATACAGTTTAAAAACAGGCTTATTTATTGTGAGACAGAAATTGAGCATTAACATTTGGTAATTTCCTTATAAAGTAAGGAACACTTACAAGTTTGTGCGTATCAGTTGTGCAGCAGCTCTCAGAGCTTCGGCTTGTCAGGTTTTAGATTTTCACCTATCGACAACTGGTTTCAACAGGCCGCCGGTTTAATGTTTACTTTAACCCCTATTTTAATATTCAGTTCGCTATTTCAATACATTTGAGATCCGTATTTTTTCTTCTTTACCGGTTCTTTGGCAAAAGTCATCCTACTGGATTTAAATTCACAAATGATCATCTTCGTTATTATCTTACTTTTAATTTGATTATGTTGTCGTTCCTTGTAGAATTATTAGGTCAGCTTGCCGTAATTACAATTTTCTTCAGCGTGTCGAAAACTTCGAGGTGGTCTATTATGACCGACAAGACAAGTTAAATGTATGTTCGTAATTGTCAAGATCCTTTTAGCTATATAATACTATATTTTCCATTTCAAATCTTTAGAAAAATAATTATTTCTGCTTCAGTGGAGAATTCTGTTGGTCGGGTTCAGTTGAATTTCTGAATGAAGTTCCATAAAGCATTCTAATCAATTCATATCAGAACAGGAGTTCTGGCTTCTGAATTGTTTATGTCCAATTTGGGGATAAGACAGATAGATGATAATGAAACTGATAAACATTAGTTTCTCAGCTTAGTGTCAATAAGTGTTCAGTGTCACTAAAAGAACTACCCACGACTTAAACACGAAGGCAGTCCTGCTAGTTCTGTTCACTGGAATCTTTTGTGGGATGAGCGGTGCCGCAAGATGTAATAGCTATTACTTGAACGCTTGAACTGAATCACCGAGAGAACGAATATTCTATTAATCTTGAGTAAAGTTTAGCAGTCGGAAATAAAGATAGTAATGTTGAGTCGTTTGGTATGACAACAGAGTATTAAATACAATCATTCTAATAACGGTGATATTTACAAGCCACCATCATTTCTCGTTCATTGTTTACACTCACACGTTGTAGTTTCAGTGGTTAAGCATCTATTCTGTAGGTAAACAAACATTATATATTTATTTTAATTTCATTTTAAAGTAATATGTAAGCTATAGGAAAATAGCTTTTCCTGTTTTTGGGAAGAGGATATTCAAAACTATCATCTTCTTTTAATTCAAATGGTTTATGTATTTATGGAAATTAAGATAAATTAAACCTACATTGTAACTGATCATAAAGAATTTCCATGACAAAAGGTTCAGTTTTGAAGAGACCAACTCATATATCTCTTTCAAAGATATGATATTCCTTTCTTAATATATAGCTACTCATATGGTAGTGAGTAGCTATATAAGTAGTCTTCTTAATCCTAAATGAATTCATCAATCTTGATCTGACCTAACCCTTGCACAATTATAACTATCAAGCGTACCATCAATATTTTCCGTTTCGAATCTTTAGAGAGAGAACTATTTCTGCTTCAGTGGAGAATTCTGTTGGTCGGTTCAGTTGAATTTCTGAATGAAATGAAATAAATATTCTAATCAATTCACATCATGCTTCTGAATTGTTTATGCAAAATTTGGCGATGATGAAGACATTATTAAACATATATATGATAATGAGATATTGCGCTCTTGCAATAGTAACACTGGTTTATGTTGCGCCCAGAAAAGCTACTGTGTAATCACAGCCTCGATATGTGAAATGTGCTTTGTATGCCAGCGTCAAGCTCAGTTTGGTGAATGAAGACATCAACTACGCGACACCACCCAGCTTGGGATTAATTTGCCACGAGCGTGGCCATTTATTCAAGTATCGCGATAATCACTAATCCGTTTATCTCAATGATGTGTTGAGAGATAAATGTCATTCAACAAAGGTGGGAACAGACAACCGCCACAAGTCACACTTTGTGACAGCCCCACCCGAAGCCGCGGGCACGCAAAGCACTTGAAAACTTAGCCTGCTTACAGGCTCTCAGGTTTTTTCGGAAATATTAGTTTTCGGGTTGGGTGGAAATGTTGGGTTACCTGTGGGCCGAGCGAGGCCCGGACCCGAGCGAGGCGAAGGCTGTAGCGTGGCAGATTGGAGTCTGTGGCAGACGTGATCTATGCATCCTCGACCAATCATAAGCGCTGTACCTCCCCTCCAATAGAATTGCGTTGTGAGTGTGTTCTGGACAATCTTATTCCCGTGGGGGGCAGGAGAGAGCTCTGATGATCTATACAGGACACATCATATATCTGGTAATAAGTTCATGTCCTATATACACCAATAGGAAAAGCACACCTATAAGGTTTTGGTAATATAACGTAAGTGGCGTTCATTGGCCTTCATCGGCGTTCATTGGCCTTCATCAACGTTCATTCGCCTTCATCCTGGTTCATTGGCCTTCATCGGGGTTCATTGGCCTTCATCAACGTTCATTGGCCTTCATCGGCGTTCATTGGCCTTCATCGGCGTTCATTGGCCTTCATCCTGGTTCATTGGCCTTCATCGGGGTTCATTGGCCTTCATCAACGTTCATTCGCCTTCATCAACGTTCATTGGCCTTCATCGAGGTTCATTGGCCTTCATCCTGGTTCATTGGCCTTCATCAACGTTCATTCGCCTTCATCAACGTTCATTGGCCTTCATCGAGGTTCATTGGCCTTCATCCTGGTTCATTGGCCTTCATCGGGGTTCATTGGCCTTCATCAACGTTCATTGGCCTTCATCGGCGTTCATTGGCCTTCATCGGCGTTCATTGGCCTTCATCCTGGTTCATTGGCCTTCATCGGGGTTCATTCGCCTTCATCAACGTTCATTCGCCTTCATCAACGTTCATTGGCCTTCATCGAGGTTCATTGGCCTTCATCCTGGTTCATTGGCCTTCATCGGGGTTCATTGGCCTTCATCAACGTTCATTCGCCTTCATCAACATTCATTGGCCTTCATCGAGGTTCATTGGCCTTCATCCTGGTTCATTGGCCTTCATCGGGGTTCATTGGCCTTCATCAACGTTCATTGGCCTTCATCAACGTTCATTGGCCTTCATCGGCGTTCATTGGCCTTCATCCTGGTTCATTGGCCTTCATCGGGGTTCATTGGCCTTCATCAACGTTCATTGGCCTTCATCGGGGTTCATTGGCCTTCATCGAGGTTCATTGGCCTTCATCGAGGTTCATTGGCCTTCATCGAGGTTCATTGGCCTTCATCGAGGTTCATTGGCCTTCATCCTGGTTCATTGGCCTTCATCGGGGTTCATCGGGGTTCATTGGCCTTCATCGGCGTTCTTGGCCTTCACCGGGGTTCATTGGCCTTCATCAACGTTCATTGGCCTTCATCGGGGTTCATTGGCCTTCATCGAGGTTCATTGGCCTTCATCGAGGTTCATTGGCCTTCATCGAGGTTCATTGGCCTTCATTGGGGTTCATTGGCCTTCATCAACGTTCATTGGGGTTCATTGGCCTTCATCAACGTTCATTGGCCTTCATCGAGGTTCATTGGCCTTCATCGAGGTTCATTGGCCTTCATCGGCGTTCATTGGCCTTCATCAACGTTCATTGGCCTTCATCAACGTTCATTGGCCTTCATCCGGGTTCATTGGCCTTCATTGGGGTTCATTGGCCTTCATCCGGGTTCATTGGCCTTCATCAACGTTCATTGGCCTTCATCAACGTTCATTGGCCTTCATTGGCCTTCATCAACGTTCATTGGCCTTCATTGGGGTTCATTGGCCTTCATCCGGGTTCATTGGCCTTCATTGGGGTTCATTGGCCTTCATCAACGTTCATTGGCCTTCATCAACGTTCATTGGCCTTCATCGGGGTTCATTGGCCTTCATCGAGGTTCATTGGCCTTCATCGAGGTTCATTGGCCTTCATCGAGGTTCATTGGCCTTCATCGAGGTTCATTGGCCTTCATTGGGGTTCATTGGCCTTCATCCGGGTTCATTGGCCTTCATTGGGGTTCATTGGCCTTCATCCGGGTTCATTGGCCTTCATCAACGTTCATTGGCCTTCATTGGCCTTCATCAACATTCATTGGCCTTCATCGGGGTTCATTGGCCTTCATTGGGGTTCATTGGCCTTCATTGGGGTTCATTGGCCTTCATTGGGGTTCATTGGCCTTCATCAACGTTCATTGGCCTTCATTGGCCTTCATTGGCCTTCATTGGCCTTCATTGGCCTTCATCCGCATTCATTGGCCTTCATTGGGGTTCATCAGCGTTCATTGGCCTTCATCGGCCTTCATCCGCGTTCATTGGCCTTCATTGGGGTTCATTGGCCTTCATCGAGGTTCATTGGCCTTCATCAGCGTTCATTGGCTTTCATTGGCCTTCATTGGGGTTCATTATTGGCCTTCATCGACGTTCATTGGCCTTCATCGAGGTTCATTGGCCTTCATCGAGGTTCATTGGCCTTCATCCGTGTTCATTGGCCTACATTGGGGTTCATTGGCCTTCATCAACGTTCATTGGCCGTCATCCGGGTTCATTGGCCTTCATCCGTGTTCATTGGCCTTCATCGGCGTTCATTGGGGTTCATTGGCCTTCATCAACGTTCATTGGCCTTCATTGGGGTTCATTGGCCTTCATCAACGTTCATTGGCCTTCATCGGGGTTCATTGGCCTTCATCGGGGTTCATTGGCCTTCATCAGCGTTCATTGGCCTTCATTGGGGTTCATTGGCCTTCATCGGGGTTCATTGGCCTTCATCGGGGTTCATTGGCCTTCATCGGGGTTCATTGGCCTTCATTGGGCCTTCATCAGTGTTCATTTTAATTGCCTTCATCAGCATCCATTGCCAGGCCTTCATCAGGGTTCATTGGCCTTCATCAGCGTTCATTTATTGGCCTACATCAGGGTTCATTGGCCTTCATCCGGGTTCATTGGCCTTCATCCGGGTTCATTATTGAGTAAATAATTGCATGGCCTTCATCAGGATTCATTGGCCTTGCGCATGATCATCATATGCAGCGGATTCATTGGCATTCACCATTTTCAAAGGCATGAATAGAGGAGGAGCTAACCAAAAATTTGCATGTGAATATTGTGTATTTTAAGAAAATACCACACCAGTGAATATCACTTTTCGCATGCTCTGATTGGCTACTCAAACAGTGTATTAATGATTGAGTTTATAACTTTGACTGCATGTGCATGCATGGACATCTCGCAGAGCACTTATTAAGGCATATATATTCAAACAAAATCAATATTGGGAATTGCTCATTGCCACACCCTATTGTATTTTGCTCCTGTTCACGCCGCATTACTTAATCTGCTACTTAATTTATACAAATTAAATAAGCAGAATGTCAAATTGTGTATATAAGAAACATGGCTGATAAACTGCTGCAAAATGAACACAAAATCTTAAATGTTCAAGTGCATGTGCCCTGACAGTGGAGTGTTTTTGAAGAAAAATAAATAAAGCAATTAGAACACTGTTAATTGTTTAACTATAGCTCTTACACAGTGCCACAGGCAACTTTTCTTGTCCTACCCATTGGCCCCCAATATAAAGGTGACTTAATTTTGTTGATTTATGTTTAGCTGAGAATGAAACAATTAAATCAGTGTGCGAGCTAATATGGACAGTGGTCTAGTAACGGGTGCTGTTTTCCTGGACTTGTCAAAAGCGTTTGACACTGTTGACCATACTATTCTCTTCAATAAACTAGTAACAGCTGGCTTTTCTGACACAAGTGTGAACTGGTTCAAGTCCTATCTATCTAACAGAAGCCATTTCACCAACTTGGCAAATGTCTCTTCCTCTCCCAAGAAAGTTCCTGTCGGAGTTCCTCAAGGAAGCGTCTTAGGACCACTACTATTCCTTGTTTATGTAAATAACTTACCCTCATGTGTTAATTACTGCGAGGTGTCCCTCTACGCTGACGATACAGTAATTTACTGCTCTTCGACTAATGCCCAGGAACTTAAAGATAAATTGAACGCTGATCTTCTGTCCATATGTCAATGGTTTAACAGCAATCTCTTGACACTGAATACATCTAAATGCAAGTTCATAATTTATGGCAGCGCACGCAAGCTCAAGGATTTCAGAGAGGTTTCACTGACCATAAATGGCTCTGCTCTTGACCGAACTGACTCTTTTAAATATTTAGGAGTGACAGTCAGTCAGAACATGAGTTGGTCAGAACACGTGGATAGAGTCAGTAATAAAGTCAATCAACGTCTTGGCATCATCCGCCGGGTAAAGCATTTGCTGCCCTTGCATGCGCGGCTAACTCTCTATAAATCTCTTGTCTTTCCCTTACTTGACTATGCCGATATCGTCTGGGGAGATAAGAATAATACCGTCCTCATGGATCACCTTCAAGTTCTTCAGAATAATGCTGCTCGACTTATGCTCGACTTTCCCTCAAGCTCTTCTGCATCTCAAGTACTCGAACTATTAAACTGGAAACCACTGTACCTTCGACGGCGCTATCATCGCTGTATTACTATCTTCAAATGCTTAAATAGCATGGTGGACTTCAACTTTAAATTAAAGAAGAATCACGACTTTCATACATATAATACACGCCGTCAGCACAATCTACATTTGCCATTCGCACGTAGGAATTGGGGACAACAGAAGTTTACCTACCATGCACTATTAGACTGGAACTCTTTAGACTCTGAAGTTATACAATCAACTACATTATCAATTTTCAAATCTTACTGGCACATAACTTAATTTCATAATATTCCTTGTTCTATTTCTATTTTATTTCAACCATTTATCTTTTCTGTTTTCCATATATTAGTGAAATATATATTTTTAATACAGGACCTCCCTGAAAATCACAAATTGTGAGTGGAGCTTTCCTGTCAAAATATTATTATTATTATTATTATTATTAAGAGCTAAAGCAATTGCATGGTGGAAGAGTTAAACAAGTTGTATTATTATAAGCATTTTATAGTTTTAATTGTTACAGTTATACTGATCGCGAGTGTACATGTACATGCATGCAATACAAATTGGGTGCTGTCAATACTTGTAGTATATATTCTGAGTCTGTGATATGGTACATGCAGATTATGACCCCTTTTGACTAATATATCCCACATGGCAGCCATCTTGGAAATAACCTATTGTTAATACTTTAATACCAGCCTTGGTTAAACATGTTTGAGACCGAAGCTGGGTAGGCATTAACGATATAAATAAGGTTTATTCCAAGATGGCTGCATGCAGTGTGGGATAGGCTAATAAAGTTCTACTAATTAACAAATAACTCCATTTATGTCCTTCCCTGAATTGTGATTATATATGATGGACCTCATGCTGTCAATGTTGAGCTCGGTTTGCGGGAAACACAAAACTACTGAGAAACACAAAACTACTGAGTTGGATTAATCTGGCTATGTGCAAATGTTGAGCACATAGCCGCTTTAATAACTCATTAATATTTATATCATTACAGATCTTATCTATAAGCATGTACTTCCAGTTCAGCTGAATATCATAGATGACAATAGCTAGACAGACAGACAGCGATTGTTTATTTGCACTTTGTGAAAATAATAGGGGGTTATTTCTCTAAGACAAAGGGAGGGGGTCCATTTCTCTTTGTTCTAAATTGTTTATTTCAAGAGGGATCAACACATCCGATTCTATAGAGCCAGCCAACGGCAGAGCCTGTTTGGCGGCCCCCTTTGCTCTAAATTCGTTTTTGTTGATTTCTGTCGGCAAAAGTCCTTTGCTCTAAATCGCTCTAAATTGGTTGCGCTTTGATCTAAATTGTCTAAATTGGATAACGAGGTTACAAATGTCAAACGTACATTGAGCAGAAACATCACGGGATCGCGTTAATGTCACGTTCCGATTGTCGCTTATGCTTTCCACTTCGTTTACCATCAGTATACGGGTCCGATCCATAAAAAGCACGCGGCCACAAGAGATTTCTAGTTGAAATGCATCTTTAATAACCAAACTTTGAGTTTAAAACTTATATGCGTTTGTGCCATCGTGCTAACAGGCAAATTTTATCATCGCTATTCGGCCTTACTAAAACTGATAACACAATAATTATTAACTAGACTCCAAGATGGCTGAATGCGGTAGTTCACTGTCGGCACAAGAACATCGAAAACTCATACAAAGCACGCGGGCACAACAGAGATTTCTAGTTGAAATGCATCTTTAATAACCAAACTTTGAGTTTAAAACTTATATGCGTTTGTGCCATCGTGCTAACAGGTAAATTTTATCATCGCTATTCGGCCTTACTAAAACTGATAACACAATAATTATTAACTAGACTCCAAGATGGCTGAATGCGGTAGTTCACTGTCGGCACAAGAACATCGAAAACTCATACAAAGCACGCGGGCACAACAGAGATTTCTAGTTGAAATGCACCTTTAATAACCAAACTTTGAGTTTAAAACTTATATGCGTTTGTGCCATCGTGCTAACAGGCAAATTTTATCATCGCTATTCGGCCTTACTAAAACTGATAACACAATTAACTAGACTCAAGATGGCTGAATGCGGTAGTTCACTGTCGGCACAAGAACATCGAAAACTCATACAAAGCACGCGGGCACAACAGAGATTTCTAGTTGAAATGCATCTTTAATAACCAAACTTTGAGTTTAAAACTTATATGCGTTTGTGCCATCGTGCTAACAGGTAAATTTTATCATCGCTATTCGGCCTTACTAAAACTGATAACACAATTAACTAGACTCCAAGATGGCTGAATGCGGTAGTTCACTGTCGGCACAAGAACATCGAAAACTCATACAAAGCACGCGGGCACAACAGAGATTTCTAGTTGAAATGCATCTTTAATAACCAAACTTTGAGTTTAAAACTTATATGCGTTTGTGCCATCGTGCTAACAGGCAAATTTTATCATCGCTATTCGGCCTTACTAAAACTGATAACACAATTAACTAGACTCAAGATGGCTGAATGCGGTAGTTCACTGTCGGCACAAGAACATCGAAAACTCATACAAAGCACGATCCAACGTACACCAGCAGGATCGTCGTCCACGGTTGCTTGCATTCTATTCAAGATGTGATTTGATAAGGCTGACAGTCAAAAATCAAAACGCATTAACAAACTGCACCTGCTAGTTGCCAATGTAAGAACTGATTATCCAACTAAAACAGATTATAAGCGAATTCCAACCTGTACCGACTAACTGCACCTGCTAGTTGCCGATACTGGAAGGGATGAGTGCACCTTCCAGATAAACTTGTGAGCCAATATATACCAATTAAAGCCCGATCTGCACCTGGCAGTTGCCAATACAAAATTGGGTTAATAACCAAACATGTATCCTCTTAATAAAATTATAAGCAAATATATCCAAAGTCCCGATCTATTGTCTAAAATAAAATTGACAAACTGATTGTGTAACTTACTGAAATGAAAAACGTACGGATGAAGACATTACCCCTGCTACTGTCATGCTATAAATTAATGAAGGGCTGTGTGCAACAAAACCTATCAATCAAACGATTTTCGCTTCGGTCACGTGATCGATAACATCACGTGGTTAAATTCGTCTAGTTTAAAATTCTTACTTTTGAGCTTATTTAAAGATTATGAAACCGTACGAATTTCCGCCAAACATTATGGGTCGACAGTTCTCGGGCCAGCTTCTTACGAGAAGTCCAAACCAGCCTTCTTCGGGTACTAGATGCCAATGATGAACCCTGGTGAAGGCCAATGAACACGGATGAAGGCCAATGAACCCTTGTATGACCACGTATCACCATGTATAACAGTGTAGTGCCATGTATCACTACGTTCAGTTTTACATAATTAGCAGATATTAAGATATTAAGTATTACCCAGGTACAGTCAAACCTGTTTATAACGGCCCTGTATATAGCGGTCACCAAACAATTACATAACATTGAGTCATTCATTCCAAACTTGGCATATATTGGCATATAGCCAATCAACATTTAATTATGGTAGGCCCAAACCTGGCTAAATCAATTGAAACCACAATTGATTATATCCACAAGTTCAATTTATTCACATTGTTTTATATTAGTTACATAAATATATACAAATAAGTTAAAATAGGGGCTTCATATTTACAGAGCAATTAGAGATCATGCAGTCGCGTCACCTCGAGACTTCGTCGCTCGCTCCACTCGCGCTTCGCGCTCGTTCTAAGAGGCTGAGAGGAAATAGCAAGTTTATTTCAGCATGTCACTTTTCATAATACTAGATTTGCCGCTAAGCAAAACTAGTCGACCGAAAGCTCGAACTATAAACTATGGAACTTACACATTTATATTTATTTCGTCTGGAATCTGGGAAACAATTGATTGCAATATAAAATAGTCTAACTCAGCTTAATATGCATTCAAAACCAATACGAAGAAACTCTTTTATTTAGTCAAACATAACCATGAGCTTATTCTTAAAGTATTCAGTGGTCAATGCTCCTTTGACCTCTTTACACGATGTTTATCTTTCTATATTTATATGTACTTGTATTTTCTCCCTTTATACCACCGCTGTAACCTTAAAATAGAACATGTGCAAAAAACTGAACTTAGAGAATATTCTAATATTTCCTTGCTTCCATTTTTGTCCAGGTATTAGTCTATCCAGTTTAGGAGCAAAATTAGACCCATGTGCAATTTCGGGTATAATCTTAGTAACTTTCAGGAAATACTGTCATAACAGATCAGAAGGGAATACAAAACCACTTTACACCATCCTAACATTATTTTTTCCTACAATAACTTATTGCATTATTGGAAATTTTCACCAACATTGTATCGGGGGAGGGAGGAGAAGGGGTTGACGTAACTTTTTCTAATTATTGAAATCATTTTAAAAATCAGTTTATTTTAGTGGAAGAAGTGAGAGTAAGTGAAAATATTAAAACATATTGAAATTAGCCAATGAAATGACAAGAACGATTATTTTGACAGCAAATATGACTGATTAATGGTAAATTGCGCGCGTGAATGAAGGCCAATGAACCCGGATGAAGGCCAATGAACCCCAATGAAGGCCATTAATGAACCCCGATGAAGGCCAATGAACCCCAATGAAGCCCAATGAAGGCCAATGAACCCCGATGAAGGCCAATGAACGTTGATGAAGGCCAATGAACCCCAATGAAGGCCAATGAACGTTGATGAAGGCCAATGAACCCCGATGAACGTTGATGAAGGCCAATGAAGGCCAATGAACCCCGATGAAGGCCAATGAACCCCAATGAAGCCCAATGAAGGCCAATGAACCACGATGAAGGCCAATGAACGTTGATGAAGGCCAATGAACCCCAATGAAGGCCAATGAACGTTGATGAAGGCCAATGAACCCCAATGAAGGCCAATGAACGTTGATGAAGGCCAATGAACCTCGATGAAGGCCAATGAATCCCGATGAAGGCCAATGAATCATGATGAAAGCAAATGAACGCGGATGAAGGCCAATGAACGCGGATGAAGGCCAATGAACCCGGATGAAGGCCTATGAAGGCCAATGAACCCCAATGAAGGCCAATGAAGGCCAATGAATGCTGATGAAGGCCGATGAACGCTGATGAAGGCCAATGAACCCGGATGAAGGCCAATGAACCTCGATGAAGGCCAATGAACCCCGATGAAGGCCAATGAACCTCGATGAAGGCTAATGAACCTCGATGAAGGCCAATGAACCCGGATGAAGGCCAATGAACCCGGATGAAGGCCAATGAACCCCAATGAAGGCCAATGAACCCCGATGAAGGCCAATGAACGTTGATGAAGGCCAATGAAGGCCAATGAACGTTGATGAAGGCCAATGAACCCGGATGAAGGCCAATGAACCCGGATGAAGGCCAATGAACCTCGATGAAGGCCAATGAACCTCGATGAAGGCCAATGAACGTTGATGAAGGCCAATGAACCCCGATGAAGGCCAATGAACGTTGATGAAGGCCAATGAACGTTGATGAAGGCCAATGAACCCCGATGAAGGCCAATGAACGCCGATGAAGGCCAATGAACGTTGATGAAGGCCAATGAACGTTGATGAAGGCCAATGAACGTTTATGAAGGCCAATGAACCCCGATGAAGGCCAATGAACCCCAATGAAGGCCAATGAACCTCGATGAAGGCCAATGAACGCCGATGAAGGCCAATGAACCTCGATGAAGGCCAATGAACCTCGATGAAGGCCAATGAACCCCGATGAAGGCCAATGAACCCCGATGAAGGCCAATGAACGTTGATGAAGGCCAATAAACGTTGATGAAGGTCAATGAACCCGGATGAACGCCAATGAACGTCGATGAAGGCGAATGAACGTTGATGAAGGCCAATGAACGCCGATGAAGGCCAATGAACCAGGATGAAGGCCAATGAACGCCGATGAAGGCCAATGAACGTTGATGAAGGCCAATGAACGCCGATGAAGGCCACTGAACGCCACTTACGTTATATTACCAAAACCTTATAGGTGTGCTTTTCCTATAGGACATGAACTCACCACTTCGTGATCGGTTATTCATAAACTGTGTTCATGCAGTGTGAAACTCGAGCTGGCTCACTAAAACTGTAAAAGTAAAAGACTAAATGCCTCGAAAAGGTATTCGAAGCCGTAATTCGAAGCTTGCCAAAGACTGATTTCAGTCAACCAAGTCCTCGAAAGAAGCTGGCACATCGGATGCGTTCGTCGACGACGACGGTCGAGTAATGGCGGGGTTTCTGGAAAACCCGAATAGCGAATAGCGAATAGCGAATAGCGCGAATAGTGCGAATAGTCGCGAATAGTGGCGAATAGTAAATATAAATTAAAGATTAATACTTACAGAACGTAAGTCCTTCAACGAGTATGAACCTAGACGAACCTGATGGGAGAATCACAGTTAGTGTCAACATTCGCCATTTTGTTTTCCTCGTGTAACTCAGTTCCATGGATGGGTTACCTGTGGCACTCGAAAGCGAGGCTAATCACGGCGCATGAAGCGGAAATCGTTAGAAGGCAACTTTGCCGAAATGTTGGAGAACATAAAAAAACAGTAAACGTTTTCTACTTACGTCATCGTGCACCTGACAGACCTAGTTGGGTTCCCTGTGGCCTCCGGTTTAGGCCAGCGATCACCAAAGACCGCCTGGGAATGCTTCGAGTTTGTAGACATTTCTTTTTATATTTTTTTTCGGATAGCGTGTTTTCAGTTTTCCATACATTTCTCTGTAAATTTTCCAGCGGACTTTGACTCGTTGTTACAGACAAATGTATGGTAAACTGAAAACACAATTGCACGCTTTCCAGCGCAGCTACATCCATCAAATTTTAATAAGTTTTAAAATAATATTTTACCAGACAGTGAATATTTCAGAAATTCGATTTTACTGAAATTATTTGGCACAGGATTCACATACAAACACTGTATTTCGCGCCATGTTTGCACTCCTTTAAAAAATGAATTTCTATAACGGGACCTGAAACAACCATAGGGGCTGATGAAAGCCAGGTCCCGGCTAATCCATAGATGAAATTGGAATTTAGCGTGTTGGTTTTTGTGGAGGGAGGAAAACCGGAGGACCCGGAGAAAAATTCTCGAAGCAACTGGTCTATTAAATTGAGAAATTATAATAGACCCTTTCAGATTGCCTGTTTGTTGCCCAATTTCAGACAACGTGATATTTCTCCAGAGGATTCAGTACTTTGTTTTTCAATTATAGAAATTGGTACATTTCCTCTTGGGATACAGAACTGAAACAAAAAACGCATTTAATGCTTACTCAAGGGAAAGGTCACGTGGTCTGAAATGGGCAACAAACAAGCAAGCTGAAAGGATACGCTATCCGAAAAAAAATTCGGCGCAAAAAAGAAGAAAGAGCTAAAAAGAAATAGCTACAGCACGAGGAATTCCAAGGCGGTCTTTGGTGGAACCCAACTACGTCTGTCAGGTGCACGATGACATATGTAGAAAACGTTTGCTGTTTTATAATTTTCTCCAACATTTCGGCAAAGCTGCCTTCTAACGATATCGATTGGCCTCGCTTTCGAGTACCACAGGTAACCCATCCAAAGAACTGAGTTACATGAGGAAAACAAAATGGCGAGTGTTGACAGTGTGATTCTCTCGTCAGGTTCGTCTAGGTTCGTACTCGTTGAAGGACTTACGTTCTGTAAGTATTAATATTTAACTTATATTTACTATTCGCCTCTATTCGCCACTATTCGCACTATTCGCGCTATTCGGTATTCGCTATTCGCTATTCGGGTTTTCCAGAAACCCGTAATGGCGGGAGCTCGACTGGCCGTTCTTCTCTTTCCCAGATAGCTGAGACGCTGGTATGCATTTTTGCATGTATTCGTGTAGTACAAGGAACGATTGCAGAATACCCCACCACTTGGTTCATTAATAATGCATTTTCTCAAATTTTCATACAAACCTTCTAGTTCTAAAAACCTAACCAAATCTTACCCATTTTCAACCCCAAATCATTCATAGAACGAGTCTAAAATAAAATATACACCTGAGATAAATGAATAGTTTTGCACAATTTGTAAGGGCTTTTCAAGTGATCTTCGAAGTGGTGTGGTATTCTGCAATCTAGCCCGCTCATAATTAAACTTACAGGACTAAATATTTTTTTGAGTATAAATTTATAATTGCATGAAAGGCCATGAAAATAAGTTAAGGTGTCTGACAGAGCAGCTGGCAGCTGTTTAGGATGATCAGTTAGTAGTTTCAACCATGCAAATACAGATCTTGACCGGCGACTGACCGGCTGTTATTTTTAGCCCTCGGGTACTAGATCATGGCTAATTCGAACAATAGTTTAAAGTTTTCAGCCAATTGCAATCAGTTTAAAAAAAGGTACATACATGTATTTTATGCAGGTTAACCTAGAGGAAGGGAGTGAAAAAGCACTACTTCCATCCATGGGTTCCTTTCAATCCCTCATTCTCCACCCCAGACCCTTCTCTTATTTCTTACTGCGCATGTTCGATGAAATTGTGATGGGTTGTACCTGTGGATAGCAATGCCACAAACTTTGTTGTGTCCAAAGCAGTTTTTGGTACAACTTTTAGAATACCCGGCCACTAAAACGTGGGAGTTGTAGCTACTGGCTACATACATACCTGCAATTGTATGGTGTATAGAGGTGGCTACATTGGCTTGTAAAACACAAGCATGCCAGGTATGTGTTCCTTGCTCAATCCAAGTGTGAGTATGGCCAAATTACACAATGTCAATGGTCTAGGTAGTACACAAGCAAAGACTGACAAGCTGAAAGTATGTTGTAATGGTTTAGATTATGATTCAAGAATCTGGCAGTTTTACAGCAAGGTTCCGCCATGTGAGTCTTTATCATCTGTGCAGTGCTTCTAAAAATATCATCCTCTAAACTTCAAAGGCTTGGAAGCCAACATGAGAGTACATGATTGGATGGAGTTGGATCAAAGACTCATTTCCATGCCTTTCGATATTCAGAGTTATTTTGTCCTGCTCTTAGGGAATTCGTAAAGAACGCGGTGCATCAACAAGTTCCGAAGGCTACATCAGTCATCACAGCATTCGTGGTTGGAAACTGACAGGTATTTGAAAATCAGAATTTATTCAATATTTAGAATTATTGCAAGATCAACCATGATGTGTGATGTATTGATCATTTACAAAATGAAACTTCTTCATGGTACAATTACATGTAGAATACCTGCATGTCAAAAGATCACATACATTTGTATAAAAACTGTTCCAAAACTGTGCCAAATTCTCAATTATAGTGCAGGTGTATGTAGTGTCGTTCTATGAATGATTTTTGGTTGAAAATGGTTAGTTTATTTTTATTTTAGGGTTAGGTTTTAGAAGGTTTCTATGAAAAATTGAGAAAATGGGGATGCCAGATCAGTCATTCAATCAATGGTGCTCAGTCAAGCATTAAACAAAACGTTTTTGAAAGCAACTCAACTACGACTTCTTTAATTTGGCAGAGAAAACTAAACTTCTCAGAGATTTGTTTTGTTCCTTGGTGATCATAGTATAACAAACTTATACCATGGCATTTCAGGTATTTGTGATTTAAATTGCACCTCGAGCCTTGGGAAGATTTGTAAAAGTCCCTCAGCATGCAGCCTTCAGGTACTTCCACAAATCTTCCCTCGGCTCGCAGATAAATTTGTAATAGTAATAGCATGGTTATACCACGAGAAATTTCAAAATTATGAAATCTTATGAGTGGTATTTATGCCAAATATCATGTACAAACCATGCTATTTAGTGTTTATAATATGAGCTAAGAATTTTTTGAGGCAATCCCCTCACTGCTTGGTGTGCATGCATCTAAAACCAACAAAATCATATCATGGAGTCGATCATGCTCAGACAGAAAAGGCATGCATAACTGCAATAAAAAAGATCTGAAAGAATAGAAAACTTACACATTTTTTTTATTTGGTCCATTTCCTTGTATTTTTTTTAAGTTTTTCATCAAGTTAAAGTCTTATAATTGTGTGATTCCTTATTGGAGATCCTGCCATGCTGGGGATTTCTGGTCAAATTTCGTCTTGTTCAAGGACTCAAAAACTAAACTATGCTTGAGTCTTTCACAAAGATTTTGCAACAGGTATCTCAACAACATGATTCTACACTTTTGTAAATTGTCAGTTATGCATATTTGCTTGTTTTAAGCTTGCTTTTCCAAGATTTTCCCTTCGCACTTTTGGGTAAACGTGTCTGGCGGCATTTTTTAAGACAAGATCAAAAAGACACTGGTAGCATGATGTCCAAATATGGCAAGAGCTACCATATATGGGTTTGAAATACTAGTATTACGCTGAAATGGTACTGCTCTCAACTAAATGACAGAAATTTCTTAGCTTGTAATTGAAGGGTTGAGTATGGAAACGACCTATAGATGTGACTTTTTAGTGTGTTTTTTTCAAATCGTCAAATTCGCCTGAAAACTTCTAAACAACCAGTTTAACAACTGTTTATTACTGTTTTGGCATTTATATCATGATTACACCGGTAAAAACCTAAAATTATTCACATAGAAACAGTCTATGTTTGCTTGACAACAATGCTTTCGTCTCCCCATGGGACTCTAAAATTATGCATATCTAGTACTGGTTCGTATTCGGTTGAGCAGTTACACTGTTATTCTCCTGTTTATCGGGATTTTCACTTTCTCTTGATCGAAGACTTAACCCGATCTTAATGCGTCTGTGCTGTAGAGTTTTAGTTTATGGCTGGACTTTGTCACTTTGAAGTTAAGGCAGATTTCATGTTTAAAAACTATTCTACAGAAAAGCAAAAGATTGTTCACAGCTGTGATAATCATATTAGTAGAAGTGCTCAAATGCACACAAACTAGTACTAGATATGCATAATTCTATAGTCATTTCTATGTGAAGAATTTTAGGTTTTTACTGGTGTAATCGCGATATAAATGCCAAAACAGTAATAAACAGTTGTCACACTGGTTGTATAGAAGTTTTCAGGCGAATTTGACAATTTGAAAAAAATCACTAAAAAGTCACATACAATGTAGGTCGTTTTCATACTCAACCCTTCAATTATAAAAATCGCTAATACTCCTCATGCCATGGTATAACTTATAATTACATGTATATATATGTACGTATTGGTTCTGCCCATTTGAGATCCCTAATGGTTTATTTAGTCTTGTGACTGTACACATGATGTTCATTAATTGATGGTAAGTATATACATTGTACTTAATCAGTTCTTCCAACCTACATTTATATACATTTGTAGTTCCAATCCCCCAAGATACACAAAAAACTGTATAACATGTGGATACCACCTTTAAAAGAACACATGCAATATCCCAGCATAGATCCTCAGTTGGTCAAGTCATTAAAGGTCAGTCGGTCTAGCTTTCTTAATCTTCATGCAAATTTACAACATTCTGGCTTATCTATAAGGGACTGGTCATAAAGTATAGGGGGTGGGCTGGTAAAAAAGAGGGAGATGGGTCACTATTTTTCAACATGGAAAAAAGGGTGGGCCAAGAAAAATCATGCACTACATCAGGGTTAGGGTCATGCCTTAATTTGCTTCAAAGTTGTCCCAAAGTGCAGGAAATGTCATTTCAGAGGCCTTAGATTTGAGGGATAATTAGAGGTAAACAAGGGGTTTACAGCCTACATGTATGTTTGGCTTTGAAAGAAGTCGCAACATGTTTCTAATGCTTCCCTCTAGGATGATATAAATGGCGGTTGTGTGTGTGTGTGGGGGGGGGGGGGGGGGGGGGGGGGGGGGGGGGGGGGTCTAATCAATTCTGTGCAAGGCTTCATTAGGGTGGGGGCCATGAAAAACGATTTTTCCAGCCCACCCCCCCTATACATGTACTTTATGACCCTGAGTCCCTAAGTGCCCCCTTACAATATGTATTGTGTTTTAAGAAATCTTCCTAAACTTTAAAATGTTGGGATTAGCAATATTAAAACCTTTCAAATGCATGATTCACAAAAGTGAGACTGCATGAGCTCAGGTAGCTTATTTATAATAATTAAGGGCAATGGCTGACTGATTTCAAATAAAGTTCTGTTATTTCAGTGAAATTGAACTGAAACTGAACTCCTAGAGCAGAGTTTGTATGAGTGGACAAACTACGCCATGCCCATAACCGTGCTGTGCTGTAACTCTGTGATTTGATTGAATCAGCAAGACAAAAACAATAGGAAACCATTTCAACATCATGGCATGCAGTACGGTAACCATGCTGTAGTTTGTCCCACTCATATGATTTCAAATATGCTCTAATATAAAAGCTACTGTATGGTACTCAAATTTCAGACATTTGTACACTTGTATTTGTATGCTTTTTTATCTGACAATTAAGGTTGATTTTCTCATATTTGCTAACCAGTGAGTGCATGTACATGTATGCTCGATCATTAATTGCTGTCACCAGACAGTGTAAATTTATAAAACATGCAGTATTTCATGAATATTGCATATAAATATATATACTTATGGTCTATAGATTAGTTACATGACCATTGGCTGTCAATAAGGGCAGTAACCCATAAACCTGTTGCAGATGAGCTCACTCAATGTTACAGGTGATGGTCACTATGTTCAATTCAATTTGCTAACAAAGTAAGGCAAATATTATGGGTGCAGTATCATACATGAATGGAATGGGTGCTTAAAAAGTTATTGACAGCCCTGGCCATAGCTTAAAACTGATCGATATGGTTAATTTATATGGGCTGGTGGAGATTATTAAAGTATGTGGTTATACCTACATCATGTACATATTTCAGTTTCAGTTTATTTACACTTCAGAAGCAAGTTGCATTTACACGATAGTTTGACAATTAGAGAATTACAAGATTACATATATGAAGAATAGATTAGATAATAATAATAATAATAATGTCTTTAATAAATCACCGATAAAATACATATCGTGTGTTACAGCAGCTATAAATAATAAAGCATAAATATACAACTCTCATAATATAACAAAAAGTATGTGGGAACAAAGACTATTGAATAGCTAGGTTATACTTAAAGATTAATCTATTTACAAAATAATTTTTTAAATGAACAGTATTAATTTTCGGCCACTGAGAAGACTGAGAAGGTTCTAGATGAGGACTTGATTTTGGCAAAAGTAGCTTAAGAGGATGGTTGCTGTTGTTACATAGTTTGTAAAAAAAGTTTCTTATCATATAGTTCAAGTAGTTCTCTAATGAGGATATTCTTGGAAGTGTATCGTCTCTTATACATTGTAGCATCTGTCAAGGAAACATTGGACAGTGGACAAGTCAGCCTCAGAGTCCTGAGCCATATACGGATAGTCCATAAGTAATCTTAGGGATAATTATACTGCTAAAGAACAGGTCAATTTCCGACTGATTAAAACCTTCCTTTCTAAGAGATCTTAAGACAAAAAGGCATTTGTTTGCTTCACTAAGCTTATTTTTAACGTGACTAGAGAACTTGCAATCTTGTTGGAAAGTGATACCTAAGATATTTAACTCTTTTTGTCGAGGAATGCTTTCAATGCCGGTATAGTGTTCAGTGTTACCTTTTTTACGAAAAATAAGCTCATTGCATTTTGATGGGTTACATGACATTTGATTCGTATAAGACCAGTCTCTAAAATATCTAACGTAGTCTTCAGCTACAATGTACATCAGCCGTGTCCTTCCATGCTGGAACAATAATTGAGGAATCATCAGCATATTTGACTAATGCTGCATCGGTGTTAGGTTTAACATTAAGATCGTTTAGGAAAATATTAAAAAGATAGGGCCCGCTTACATTCCCTTGAACTGTGCCCTTGTTGACATGTATCCAATCACAAGAAATACTGTTAGAGACCACCCTCTGTTTTCTGTTACTAAGAAAGCTTATGTACCAATTAATTATATAAGAGTTCAGTGGGAGAAGTTTAAGTTTAGAGGAAAGTATACTATGGTTAACAAAATCAAAGGCCTTGCTAAAGTCCATGGCAAACAGTCTAACCGCATTACTTTTCGGATCATCTAAGTCTCCAAGCAATTTGTGTTGTATACACAACAAGGCATCAGTACAATTTCCACCGATTCTGTAAGCAAACTGTGATAGACAGGTTGTCTTCCAGGGTGTCACTCAGATAAGCTCTATAGACCACTCACTCAAAGGCTCTTGCAATCACCGAGGTTACATTTATCCCTCTATAATCAGAGTTTACAAGAGGTACTGTATGTCAATCTTAGGTACAGGGTTTATATTTGCTTCCTTCCAGAAAATAGGCCAGGTTTGTGACCACATGTGATAGAAGGTCTGCATGGTCCTTCCAAACCCAATAGGGGATGAGATCAGGGCCAGTTGCAGTTTTCTTTAATTTACTCAAAATGTCCAACGTCTGGAGTTCAGTAATCTCAGAGATATGGTTCTCATTGTCAGTACTAACAAGCTCAGGTTCAATATAGTTATTGTCGTTGCACAATCTGCCAAAGTATTCAATGCATCTTTATCAAATGACAGTACTTTATTAGCCTTCCTATTTGACAGTGAGTCTACCCTTTTCCACCAGGTCCGAGTGCCTAAATTACTAGGAGCTCCAAGGTTCCTACGATTGTCAGAGATAATTTCGGAAATTCTCTTATTAATAGTTTTTAGATGCTCAGTGTTCGAGATTGATAGCTTGGACCTGTCTCTAAGCAGGGATTTAACAAGTGGAGTGATCCACACAGGGTCTCGAGTAGACATGGAAACAGTTCTACGTGGCAGGCATGCATCCAGGTGTCCAAGTATTTTGGATTCAAGTTTTGAAACAGCATCATCAACATTACTGGCTGACAATACCTCATTCCAGTTTTCATTCTTGATATTAATCTGGAAAGCAGTTTTACGATGTTCTCTACAGTCTCTTAGTTGATATTTAATCTGTATGGGTTTGAGCTTAGTTGCGGCTGGTACCACAACTCCTTTGTGATCTGTGCGCATCGTCGCTTGTATAGGATAACATTTGCGGAAAAGATCAGGTCTATTCGTAAGACAATTATCCAGGATTGCCTCACCTCTAGTGGGGAAGTCAACAAGAGCAGTTAGTTCTGTAAGTGATTGTAAACGATCCAGATTAAGACGATTTAGATCTCCACCAAATATTACAACACTATCAGGATTATCATCTAAGTAGTGGTCAATAGTACATGTATCTATCAAATGGTCTATAAAGTTCTGCTCAGGATATTTGGCCGCTGGGGGGTGATAGGCTCCACACACAAGCATTCGATGGCCAGATGGGAGTAGGACTGTAAGGGTAATAAGTTCGTATAGCTTGGATCTGCAGACTTCGATAACTTTAATGTTATTCCTCACATAAACAGCAACACCTGTATAAGCTTTCGAGCTAATACCACTGCCACATGAAAAGTTGAAAAGATAAATGATATACATCGTACATACATGTATACGACTGTATCCTTAGTAGCTCTGACACCATATAATCATGCATAGAGGCCTGACTAATACATTTTCCCCAAATTCGTATTAATTAACCTAATATATATTTTTTTTTTAAAGATGAAAGTCATGCCTATATCTGTATGAGACATTTATGTTAACAAGAAATGGGTCTTCCTTCCTAAAACCCTAAAAGTTTATAATGTGTCTCAAATTGGGTAAACCTAAACTTCAAAGTGATAGCATTTCTCAAGGTTTTAATGGCTTTCAATGTGCTACACGGCGAAACAATGTACTCTCTCCTCCAGCCTAAGCTAAATTAAGTTTTGCATTGCAATGAACTACATTAAATTATGTACTTATTTTGATCAGAAATACTAGAAAATACCTTTCCTAATCTTAAGATCAACACACAAGCACATAATATGTGGTGGTTCTAATCAGCTAGCCCCATACACGGACAACCTACTTTATTTACTTTACATCCAGCTATCCTAATGCACCTATCAATGTTAAGCCTGAGGGGGTGCAAGGGGTGGGGATTTGACAGGCAGGGCTACCCTGATGGTGGGGATTTTGACATATGCTGCTTGCCCAGGGTATTTATATTTATAGGAAACAAGGAAGAAAGGGCAGATATTTCATATTTTTGACCAAACATATTGTCCCAAGGGTGAGAAATTTGAATTTTTGTTAGGACAAAATGTCAAATCCCCACCCCTTGCCCGCCCCCCTCCCTCCCTAAACATTGATAGGTGCATAAAATTAGACTATTTGAGTGAGATTTGCAGAACCACATTTATAACTGAATAATCCCAACACTTTTCCTTATAAACATACTATATATTCAGTATAAATATTACATATTCAACTAATCTAGCAAGATCTCTTTGGCTGGCACTTAATTAACAGCAAAAACAATATACAGTGTTTCCTATCGATTAGGAACTAATTTGTCTTTTCAGACTCGGACAGAGAAATTATGGGATACAAAGACCAGAAACGTCAGATACTGTCATTTTCTCTTTAAATGAAAAACAGGAAAGTGTGGTATACATGTATCTCTTAAAGTGAAAAATTAAGTACTCAATTATTTGCAAGTTAATTGAGGCATATATATATGTTAACACAAAAGGAGCCTTTGTTGCCAAACAAAGCCCTTTTCGTGTTTAAACGTGCTTCATATAGACCCATGGCATCCAATTTAAAAAGCTATTGCCCTGGTAACGTGAACATGTCAGGCTTAGTCAGTCAACACAAAAGCTTTTGAATGTGTAAGCAACGCTAGTCAGTCCTAAACAATAGTTAAATTGGATGCCATTTTTCGAATGGGTCTATAGACCTAGTATGAATTATTGGTGCATGCATGTAAGTACTTTACCCTTAATTTCAGTTTTTGTTTCCTTTTAAGGATTCAAAGTTGTTTGTGTACATCAAGAGGCGTTGCCATTTTGGAAGTGCAGGTATTGTTTCATGGCTGTTCCTGTGACAAGAATATTTTAAGGCCAAACTAGTTGACACGTTTGGAAAAACAATGGATATATCATTAGAAGGTATATTAATGAATATCTTCTAATATCTAAAATAATGTAAGTTGCTACAAGCTACAGTACATGTATCTGCTCTTAAATTATAACCGTATTATGTACATTATTTTTTCTGCCATAGATTCATTCAAAGTTTCATGCCTGAATATTTAATTAAGATCATATATAATTATCTCATATTCCACGAAATTTTAAAATACATGTAAGACAACTGTGGCTGGCTTCCTCCACAGGCATCTATTTATATGACAGAGGGGTCATTTCCTATCTGCTCTCATTATACCACAGGATGCCCGATTTTCTTAAGCCTCTTAAAAGGCTTCATCTAGAGATGCCTGCAGAGGAGGCTAAACTGTGGCAGCTATAAGGCAAGATGAAATGGACAAGGGAGCTGGAATTTCTTTTTTATAGGGGGGTCTTAAACGGTCCCTGGAATTACGATATATGTTGATTAAACCATGCCAATTGATGTCTTGTATTTTGTACATGTACATATAATAATATGTGTATGTAAATTCTAACTTCTGTTGTCAGTATTTTGTTACTATACTAGGGTTCTGCAATAGTGAAATATCTGAACAGATCGAGCAACTCCCGTTTAAAGCGAATCAAGGCCCACCTTAGTTACATGAACCCAGACCACTTTATGTTGCATACTAAACTGTTTCTATGGTTTCATAACCGAAACAAAAGGTCCAAACAGGATTGAATGCGTCATATCCTTTTATTGTTGCGTTACTACGATCTCATACTCGGTACATCTGATCTCAATCGTGTCTGCTTCAATTCATCGAGTTCATCTCAACACAGCCCGCCACACCGCACCATCCCAATGGTATGCCTTCCATAAGGTAGTTGGTTCGAATCCGACAGGGACATGTGGTACGCGACTGTTAGCACATCTTTCATACATTTCAGTGCCATGGCCCGGTTACATAAAACCTCCTCTTAAGTGTTCACTTTAAGAGGGACACTTAAGAATCCGTTACGGGTACACTTACAGGTGTTGCATGAAACATACAATGTACTTCGTGTTCTCGTACTGTTCGAGCTGCGTGTTGATTTACAGGTTCATTAAGGCCACACGTAGAGTGAATGGTTCTTATAAACAAATACAGTTAAGATATGCATAAAGAATTTAGTACACCTTTGAGTTTGTGTCATATTATATATAATAGAGGTTCGGTGGGTTTTGTGAAAAATATAAATATTGGAATACTAACAGTTATTAAATTTTATTTCCAGAAAACAGCATTGAAGAAATGATGAATTTTAAAGTATTTAGTTTACATGAATCAAGCTTAGTTATCGCGTGTAAAGTTTCTCTTTATACAGCCTAATCTTTAGGTCAAGTAACTGTACCTTCTTTGTAAGAATTCTCGTTAATTTCGTGTTCTTCAGGGCCCGGTTCCTGAAAGCCAGATTAGCGCTAATCCTGAGTTAATTACCATGACAACTAATATGTTTTGTTGCGAGTTAATCCAGGATTAGCGCTAATCGGGCTTTCAGGAACCGGGCCCAGATGCTTTTCGTACAAGGTAAATTAAATCATGTTTATGTCTTAAACCTAAAACGTTTTTGTAGATTATAAATACTAGTCAATAATAAACTAGAATCTATTACGGTTGGCGACAAATATCAACGTTTTATACTAAAGACGCATAATGCGTGTAGACGTATTTGGGCAAAGAAAACTTTGTTCGACCAGTCACATAATGCGTCTTGTGCCCATTTTTGTGTCTAAGACACTATGCTGTCGTGTTATGTCAGTTAAAACTTCCCATCGTGCTTTGCGACAAGTTCGAATGACCTCGTTTCCAGGACTGGCAAACGCGAAGAAGTTTACAAAAAAATTAATACAGCTTTCAAAATGTGTGTCAAACCGCTGGAATGAAAGGTTATGAAAGATGCTTTCAAGTTTTAGGTCCTTCGGTCGATATTCTCAACAGAAGGGCCGATCACAGGTTAGAATTTCACTTGCTCAATCTTCTGGCCCTGCATGATCGTTCTTAAAGATACCATGACCTTGCACAACATTTATTTCTGGACTTATCCAAAATCTTAAAACAAAATCGTTTTACTCATGATTACTACCAATAATTAAGCTTACATACTTGTTTTAACTCGTGTCCTTGAAAGCCATTTTAAGTTTTTCTTATAATTTTAATATGCTTTTAAAATTATAATAGACCCATTCAGCTTGACTTTTCCCTTGACTAAAATATTTTTGTTGTTTTATGTATACCAAAACGAAATGTATTGAAAAAAAGTACAATTCTCTAGAGAACTGTCACGTGGTCTGAAATGGGCATCAAACAGGCAAGCTGAAATATGATTCTGCCGCTGAAATAATATTCTATACCGTTCTTAGACTTAGGCTGCAAGCTCTGTCAACTGAGAAGTAGTGGATAACAGTGTACATACTGAGGCAAAAACATCCATGTTCTAAGGGTTAGGCTGTTTATTTATTTTGTCAAAACAGTGTGCTCAATATGTTTTGGAAGAATTTGCGTAATAAATCCCAGTCAACAAAGGTCCAACCTTGATGCATAACAATTTTTGTACATGATTCCTAATGTCAAGACCCTGTGTTACCAAAATAGTTATTTTATAAGAGCTTCCCGAACTTGGAATACACTTCCACACGAACTGCGTAAATCAGATATCTCTTTACCTAAGTTTAGATCATTACTATTTAAATATTACGTGTCTGCCATCACTTCTGTATTTGACATCGAGAACCCTAGGTCTTGGAAGTCTGTATGTCTGAAATGTCACCAGGCAAGACAGTTAACCGCACCTCTCAAATGCTGCTTTTAGGTTGAAATAGGTATTGTAATTAGATCATTTATTGTAATTTTATTTTTCATAGGAAACCAACGTAATTGGCTAACGCTGTGTTGGTTCTCCTGGCCTCTATGTTTTGTTTGTTGTATATTTTACTTTATTCTATTTTGTATCTCCTATTATGGCCGAAGTAAGTAAATAAATAAATAAAAATAAATAAATAAATTTTGCATTATTTCATCTATCTTCTCACTCTCAGCATCTCATTCCTAATAATAGCATGCAGTAAACACATGCAGCCATTGGGTGCCTATTTTTATACTAGACGAACTAAGAATATGCAATAAGTTTTCTTTTCGATCCCAAATACGTCTAGACGCATTCAATATTACTGAAAGAACTTCAAATATTAGGATACGACCAGTGAAGTCCAACTTAATATTTTATTAAAGACTATCACGTTATGTAAAAAATCGTAATTATTCCAACCCATATAATTACCCGAATATGTATTTATAGGTTAGTGTAATTTAATTATCCTTAAATGGAAACAAATTATTATAAGAACGAGTTTAGAATCACTTCAGAAGCAAGTCACAATACGAATTTGAAGTATCATATAAAACAAAAAGCAAACAAAATGAATGTTTTATATGACACCCCTAAATACACGGGACATCCAGAGGTCCCGTAAATTTACGTGCGATGTTCCACTTACGTTCAGGCCTTAAACGTTTTATGCAACACGCGTAAATTCTGTTGCATAAACGACACTTACACCTACGCAAATCTTAAGAATGGCTAAACACGGTTCCAGATGGCTGCACATGGTACACGTAGTTGGCTGGGTCTGTAAGTAAGGACTCCCGACTCTTTTTTAACTTTTGTACCGACCGTGCTAAGCCCCTATATTTTCCCACATGGAGCACGGTTTTTTCGACAAAGTCCCCAGTACTAGTGAGGCAACAGGAGTTAACCCATACAACGAATGTGTTGAACTGACTACAAAAGAAGTTATAATAAAAAAAATCATCGCGAGGATAATTAATATTAAAAGTTTGAAAAGTGTACGATTCAAATGGAAAGATGAAATCACCGGAATCCCATCAAGAAGAGGCTCTTCGCAGGCTATACTCAGCGTAGAAATGGAGAGCGGGGTGGGACTGCCATCAAGAAAAGGCCCTTCGCAGCCTATACTCAGCGTAGAAATGGAGAGCGGGGGGACTCCCATCTGAGCCATATACTAATGATCCGGTAAAAAAGTCAACTTGACCAAGCAAAACTGTTGTAGCCTTAAATTTAAGTAACAATCTGCTGACACGGTCGTATTGTCTGAGCCATGTATAAGGCTCAGACAACGACATATGCTTACTGCCCCGTTCAATGTCCACTGGACGTTTAAACAACATTTTATCCCTGTTCAGCTTAATTCTTAGTAGATATTCAATATTTGTTTGAATGCACTGCCAGCAACCCCAACCACCAGAGTTAACCCCAACCCGTACTAAAACACTATGTATTTCTTGCTTGCCAATAAACTTTGGTGGCGATCTTGACATAGGACGGAGCTACGACATACAAAATGATCACATGACTATAGTGCGCTGTTGCTTAGCAACCATTGGTTAACTTTAAACAACATTTTATCCCTGTTTAGCTTAATTCTTAGTAGATATTCATTGAATGCACTGACATCGTAGTGTTTGTTACTGCAAACAAAATTGAAATCGATCGAATATTAATTGAGATACACAAATTTGAAATGAACCTGGAAGCTATAATTGCACGAAAACCAGTAAATTAATGGCAACCCCAACCCCCAGAGTTAACCCCAACCCCTACTAAAACACTATGTATTTCTTGCTTGCCAATAAACTTTGGTGGTGATCTTGACATTGGACGGAGCTACAACATACAAAATGATCACGTGACCATGGTGCGCTGTTGCTTAGCAACCATTGGTTAACTTTAAACAACATTTTATTCCTGTTTAGCTTAATTCTTAGTAGATATTCAATATTCATTGAATGCACTGACATCGTAGCGTTTGTTACTGCTAACAAAATTGAAATCGATTGAATATTAATTGAGATACACAAATTTGAAATGAACCTGGAAGCTATAATTGCACGAAAACCAGTAAATTAATGGCAACCCCAACCACCAGAGTTAACCCCAACCCCTACTAAAACACTATGTATTTCTTGCTTGCCAATAAACGGTAGTAGCAACCGCCAAATCTCTTGGATTATTGATTGACGAAAATCTCACCTGGCGAAGCCATTTAGAAAAGTTATCAAAAAAGATTGCCTCTGGCATTGGAGCCATTAAGCGGATGAGACCATATGTCCCCCCAGCAACATTGCATTATATCTATAACGCTTTAGTACAGCCTCATTTCGATTATTGTAATGTTATTTGGGGGAAATGCGGCAAAACATTAGCAAACAAACTACAAAAGCTACAGAATCGCGCTGCTCGAGTGTTAACTTTTTCAACCTTTGATGCCGATGCCGACAGACTAATGCAGGATCTGGGTTGGAAAAGCCTACAAACACAGCGTCAAATGCAAGAAGCAATTATGGTTTTTAAATCATTACATGGTCTCACCCCGGAATACCTTAGCTCCAAGTTCACTAAACGCGATGATGTTGCCTCATACGCTTTGAGAGACTCCGCAAATAAACTTAAGATTCCCTTGCCGCGTACTGATTATCGCAAAAACAGCTTCAGCTATAGCGGTGCTGTTCTCTGGAACGGTTTACCAGGAAACTTAAGGCAAGCTGAATATCTGAGCAAATTTAAGAAATTACTAAATGAGCACTTTTCTCAGTAAAGTAAGAAACACGGCATTCATGGAAAGCAGGTTTTTTATTTATTTTTTATATTTAACATATAATCGTAGTTTTAAATAGCTAAGTACATTAGTACATATAGGTTAGTTAAATCATAATATTATCTTATTATTCTTATTACACATATTATTGTAAACAGCCTGATGAATTTTTTACCGTGTATAAATAAAGATCTATCTATCTATCTATCTATCTTTGGTGGCGATCTTGACATAGGACGGAGCTACAACATACAAAATGATCACGTGACCATAGTGCGTTGTTGCTTAGCAACCATTGGTTAACTTTAAACAACATTTTATCCCTGTTTAGCTTAATTCTTAGTAGATCTTCAATATTTATTGAATGCACTGCCATCGTAGCGTTTGTTACTGCAAACAAAATTGAAATCGATTGAATATTAATTGAGATACACAAATTTGAAATGAACCTGGAAGCTATAATTGCACGAAAACCAGTAAATTAATGTTAAGTAGCTAGCAACCCCAACCACCAGAGTTAACCCCAACCCGTACTAAAACACTATGTATTTCTTGCTTGCCAATAATCTTTGGTGGAGATCTTGGCATAGCACGGAGCTACAACGTACCAAATGATCACGTGATTAAAGTGCGCTGTTGCTTAGCAACCATTGGTCAACTTTAAACAACATTTTATCCCTGTTTAGCTTAATTCTTAGTAGATATTCAATATTCATTGAATGCACTGCCATCGTAGCGTTTGTTACTGCAAACAAAATTGAAATCGATTGAATATTAATTGAGATACACAAATTTGAAATGAACCTGGAAGCTATAATTGCACGAAAACCAGTAAATTAATGTTAAGTAGCTAGCAACCCCAACCACCAGAGTTAACCCCAACCACCAGAGTTAACCCCAACCCCTACTAAAACACTATGTATTTCTTGCTTGCCAATAAACTTTGGTGGCGATCTTGACATAGGACGGAGCTACCACATACCAAATTATCACGTGACTATAGTGCGCTGTTGCTTAGCAACCATTGGTTAACTTTAAACAATGAATGAGGTATAATTAAATTGGTTCACATGGTGCTTTGCAAATAGAAACAACAATGCCTCATTAACAACCAATTTTCTACGCCCAAAGAAATAATCTGTGGTGTCCCACATGGTCGATTCTTTGCCCTCTTCTCTTTTAATTATATATATACGACTTGACAAATTGCCTTCGATCTACAACTCCATGTCTTTATGCGGATGACACAATTTTTTGACCTTGACGAACTTGCTAATTGATCAAAACCTTACCTGGGGAAACCATATATATAGTTGAAAACATATGTAAAAAGCTAGTGCTGGCATTAATTGGTGCCATTCGGCGTTTGAAGCCATTTGTCCCCACGTACTAACTCTCTTGAAACTATATACAAGGCGTTGGTACAGCCCTATTTCGATTATTGCTCTCCCTTATGGGATACTTGTGACAAGGCCGCGAATAAGGATAAATTACAAAAACTTCAAGCACATGCCCCTCGGGTTATAACAGGAGCCAAATATGAAATACGCTCGGTAGACAGCCTTGACAAATTACAATGGCCAACTCTCCAGTCACGGCGATTACGATCAAAATCGATGTTTACGTACAAAATCTTAAAAAAATCAATGTGCGCCTTACCTGAGAAATCTATTTTTTAAGCTCAATGACTGCCAAAAGAAATATAATCTCAGGAATATAGATACAGATCTACGAATTTCCTCAAATGTAGTTTTGGGTATTGCGGTGCTATGCTTTGGAACAGTCTTAAAAATGAGGCTAACCTTGCTAAATCTCTTACTCGATTTCGAAAAGAGATGCCTGCCTATCTGATGCAAAATGTTTCCATGTAAATTTCTTAGAATCAAATATCTATTGTATTTTAAATAATTTCTCGATTATGTACTGTTTAAAACACGAACTGCAGTGATTTATCAAGTTTAAAAATTGGAGGGCGAAGCCCGAGAATTTTTCGACTTGATAAAACACGTGCTGTGAGTGTTTTAAACGGCTTCAAAAACGCTTTAAGAATGCAATGAAAGAAAGACGCACATCTCAAGGGAATAGTTACTTAATGAACCATTGAACCTTTGTATTCACAACGCAATGCAAAATATTCGAGTAATCACCGCCTGCAATTACGCGGAACATCTCAAGGGAATGACATGAAGAAATTACCATACCGTGTTGTTTGAAGCGGCGTTTCGCAATGCACTTGAAGGATTTGGTGTCGTGGCTTACCTCGATAAAGTTCAAGACTTGGAAAGCGATGTGACTGACATGATGGCAGACTCTAAATTTTTGACTCCGGCACAAAATATGTAAGTTTAATGCACGTTTTTATTATTTTACGGCTTTGAGTTTGGTTTCATAATTGGAACTAAACAGTGGCTCGGTAAACAAGTAATGGTAGTTGGATAACTTCATTTTAAAAATATTATCTGTGTATCTCGGTAGTCTGCTGATAATTTAGTGCAAAATTTATTATCTAGGTACCTTATGTTCCGTGTACTTTTTGCTATTTTTGGGTCTTTATCAGTGAATTCTTAATTAGGATGAAACTTTATATAAAATTTCATGTTCATTAGTATTCTTTATATAAAACGTTCATCCTAATTAGCAATTCAATGAGAAAGCTGAAACATCAATAGAAATTCCATTGTCTCAATCATTAACCCCGTTAACCCCTGGGACAAAATTCAAATCCCTCCGCGGGCCTTTTAGAATGATGAGATTTTATCAGGTATAAAGGAGCATGCACGTGACTGATTTGCTTCATCTGATTGGACAAAATGCTCATTAATTATTCATGAGTTTTTGAATACGATTTTTAACACTTTTGCTGTAACTATTTAAACGCCCCACCTGGAAATCAGCTTGTAAAGTTGTTGGTGGCTAGCGTCTCAAAATAAATTAAGTTGCATGTAAGTTGCATGTACACCTGACCTACTCTCCACTACACCTGGATACCTCACCACTACACCTGATCGGGACCCACTCTCCACTACACCTGGCCCTCTCACCACTACACCTGACCCCCTCACTACTACACCTGACCCTCTCACCACTACACCTGACCCCCTCACTACTACACCTGACCCCCTCACCACTACACCTGACCCTCACACCACTACACATGACCCTCTCACCACTACACGTTACGCTCTCACCACTACACCTGACCCCCTCACCACTACACCTGACCCTCTCATCACTACACCTAACGCTCTCACCACTACGCCTGGCCCCCTCACCACTACACCTGGCTCCCTCACCACTACACCTGACCCCTTCACCACTACACCTGACTACCTATCCACTACACCTCAACGGTTCAGAGGTAGTGGAGAGGTAGTCAGATGTAGTAGAGAGGTAGTCGGGTGTAGTGTTGAAGGGGTCAGGTACGATGCAGTGGTGAGGAGGTCAGGTGTTTGGTGAGGTAACCAGACTTCGGGGTCGGAGCGTTGCGTGACAGAGCATACAGCGGTTGCGTAGGAGAATACAGAATTATAGGCAGTTTTACGAGCTTTAGGGATATGTCCGCTACAATGGTCAATTTACGTGCGATAAATTCCAATACCACCCTTTTGACATTCCATGGTTGCGAACGTACCCACACTAGTAGTGGTCAGGTAGGCAGGAGTAGTGGAGAGGGGGTCAGGTGTAGTGGTCAGGTAGGCAGGAGTAGTGGAGAGGGGGTCAGGTGTAGTAGATGTAACTGCTGGGAATCTAGAGGTTGCTGCTTACTCAAATCTCAACAATTACAGGGGTAGCTTGGTACAAATGAATCCGAACTCCACAGATTGATTACAACAACTGTACTTTAATCAACAATAGTTCACTGTTCTCAATTCGACAAGGTTCTGGTAGCACTAGGTTTGTAGAATATGTATAATTGTGGGAGTTGTAGCTTTCGTAGCAAATGTAGTATAGAAGTTGTAGGGATGTAGGTTCGAACTGAAATACGATAATTAAAATAGACTCTAACTTATCCAAGCATAAAATACACGAGTTATAACATGATAGTTCTAACAATCTAACAACATTATAGCGTGTAACATATGACAATCGATACTTATATAACTAATTGTTTAAGATAGTATAATCATAGCATAAATAACATGATCAAACTGAGAACATAACAGTGTCGCGTGGAATTGAATAGCACTGACATAACTAAATCACAATTTCGATAAATCGTGTAAATCGTCTGGCTAAGAGATGAACAGCATAACAAATCATAAACGTCCTGTAATTGACTCGAGCATAATTAATTTTACTCTATAGCAAGCGTTTGATTTGCAACGATCAAGGCTATAACTTATATCAACTAGACAGTATAAAGAAAATATAAAGACTTACTTAATTTGGTTTACCCTTGTACCAAAGGTAGCAGATCGTAGATAAAGTTGTATATCCTATATGATCGTAGCGTGGTAGCGGAGTAACTAACTAACTGAATTTGCTTGATAGAACAGTCTACTCAGAAAACGTGCCTAAGGTAGTATGAGTCATGTAGTGTAGTGTAGTAGTGTAGGTGTAGTGGTCAGGTAGGCAGGAGTAGTGGAGAGGTAGGCAGGTGTAGTGGAGTGGGTCAGGTGTAGTGGAGAGGTAGGCAGGTGTAGTGGAGTGGGTCAGGTGTAGTGGAGAGGTAGGCAAGTGTAGTGGAGGGGGTCAGGTGTAGTGGAGGGGGTCAGGTGTAGTGGAGAGGTAGGCAGGTGTAGTGGAGGGGGTCAGGTGTAGTGGAGAGGTAGGCAGGTGTAGTTGAGGGGGTCAGGTGTAATGGTAAGGTAGCCAGGTCTAGTAGATAAGATCCACTTTATTTATACACGCTAACCTAATTCAACAAAACTGATTTCCAATTGGGGCGTGTTTTACCAATACAATAATATAATATAACTATAATATAACTCATTTTAAAAACAACTAGAACTAATACAAGAAATTAAAATAATAATTAATATAGCTACTATTAACTACTACTAGGAATGAAAATACTAATCAATAATCTACTTGTATGGCCCAAGGGATGGAATTAAACTGTTAAAAGAAGCCAGAGAATCACAATTGCGAACTTCAATGGGCAAATTGTTCCATAATTTAGCACATCTCCGATACTAACGTTAGGTTGTGCGGAGAGATTAGTCAATCTCTGTTTCGACCCAATTATAACAATATTTAAACTTCATTTGTTTGATGCAAGCCAGTTTCTAATATTGATTAAGTCCTTGTTTACCCCCATTTCCGTTTTTTCTATTGTTTTCCCTGAAGCCGTCAAGCTTGTGTCGTCAGTAGTGGATGAGGTCAGGTGTAGTGGTGAGGTAGGCAGGTGTAGTGGAGAGGTAACCAGGTGTAGTGGTGAGGTAGCCAGGTGTAGTGAAGGGGGTCAGGTGTAGTGGTGAGGTAGACAGGTGCAGTGGAGAGGTAGGCAGGTGTAGTGGTGAGGTAACCAGGTGCAGTTGAGGGGGTCAGGTATAGTGGTGAGGTAGGCAGGTGCAGTGGACGGGGTTAGGTGTAGTGGTGGGGGTTAGGTGTAGTGATGAGATAACCGGGTGCAGTGGAGGAGGTTAGGGGTAGTGGTGAGGTAACCAGATATAGTGGAGGGGGGTTAGGTGCAGTGATGAGGTAACCAGGTGTAGTGGAGGGGGGGGGGGGGGGTTAGGTGTAGTGGTGAGGTAACCAGGTGCAGTGGAGGAGGTTAGGTGTAGTGATGAGGTAACCAGGTATAGTGGAGAGGGTTAGGTGTAGTGGTGAGGTAACCAGGTGCAGTGGAGGAAGTTAGGTGTAGTGATGAGGTAACGAGGTATAGTGGAGGGGAGTTAGGTGTAGTGGTGAGGTAACAAGGTGTAGCAGAGGGGGTTAGGTGTAGTGGCGAGGTAACCAAGTGCAGTAGAGAGGTACGCATGTAGTGGAGAGTGGGTTAGGTGTAGTGGAGGGGTAGGCATGTGTAGTGGTCAGGTAACCAGGTGTAGTGAAGAGGGGTTCAGGTGTAGTGGAGAGGTATCTTACAGTATCTTACATAGACGAGAGCAATGACGTAATCTTTCACATTTGTTATTTTTGTGTTTACTGTAGGTTTGGATATACATGTATAATCTCATCAAAAGTTTACATTATAAATATGTAGTTTTCCAGCATTCCCCTAACGAAAATCAACAACATCAACAAAAAACTCATGGATATGCACAGGAAAGTGTGACTAGTTGCAAACTATGGAATACGCGAAAGTTTTCTTGCAAGCAAAGTTCTATTTGAAATGTAGTATTCAACTATAATTTTACATAATTTAGCATAACCAACTTATCGAGAGAACGGGAATTGGAAACCCAAGAAACCGGGTTCAACTCCCTACTGATATAGATCAGAATGTGTAGTGGTGCAATTGTATGGGTAGCGATACAGACTTTGCTATCCGGAATCGAACCGGAAACTCAGACCTCAAGTGCTTGTGACACTCAATGTCCTCGTTCTGCCATAATAGCAATTTTGTGTCTGTAAAGGCGCTGGCCCATATGCAATGCATATACGTGAAGGTCTTCCTCAGTAAATCCTTTGCTACTGGGTACTATTTTCATTAAAAAAATATAATACCACAATTTTTGGTTGCTTTACTCCGTTTACTTTGTATAAGCCAATGAAATAAAGAACAAGAGAAAATTAACACATTCTGCATCCACTGCATAGAAATGACATTGTATCCACCCATAACTATACAAAACCAGAAGCTTGGTAAAGGAAGATAGTAAAAGCCTGTGTCTATAAATTGGTTTGCTACATGCATATAGTCCAAGGAAATGAGGATGAGGCAGCCAGTGTAGTCTTTATCCACTCAAATATTGTTACAAATATTATTTTCCCCTATATCTATCAAAGAATGAATGCACTATCGAACTAAACTCAACTTCCAGATAAAAAGTTGGTGATTCTGTTCTGTCAAACATTATATGGATCGCAAATAAATAAATAATAAACAAACAAATAAATGAATGAATAAATAAAACCTAATGGAAAGGACGTCCATATTTGCTCTTATTTGAAATAAAATAACTGCTAACCAACACCGTTACATTGGTGGGTTGTTTATTTATTACATTGAGGCGGACTGATTGATGGGACAGAATCGCTGACTTCTAACCTGGAACTTTGACCAGTTTTGAGAAGTTGATCACTAGATCTAAATTGTAAATACACATTTGGGACAAATTACATATCAATGACATTCAATATGGCAAATAACTTGTGATTTTGCTCTGTGTTCTCATTGAACATCAAGATCCATGTAGAGAAAACAATAGGTTTGCATCGGGCATCAACCTTGATGCATGTGACCAAATATGTGCCCTCCATTGGATGACATTATGCTCATGCATAATGGATGAGTTTGAGAAGTTCAAGTGCACAAATGGGCCCAAAGCCTTAAATATTTCACAATATGATTCAAGTTGTTTCATTACTCCTTTATTACTATTCCTGGCATTTGCCGTTTTCTTCTAACATCTTCTAGCAGAAGGTTGCATTTGTAGTTATAAAGCTACTACTGAATTACAACATCAAATTGCAGCACAACAGGTGCAAAGTTGAAAATCCCTGGTGGGATGACCACTGGAAAAATTCCCTAAAAAATACCTAGGGCAAAAAAAAGTTATACCCCCAAAAAATTACAAATTCTTTAAAAGTTTCAGCCATATACAGTTTTCTCACTTGTACTTTATGTCCATAGCTCAGATTTGCCCCTAAAAAATACCAGATGCAATGAAAATGTGGCTTTTGCTCAAACAACCCCTAAAAAATACCAGATTGTCAATTTCAAACCCTAAAAAATATGACGGTGACCATCCCTACCAGCCAAATATAGGAAGGACTCCCCCTCTGGGTTGTAAATAGTTTTCCTCTAAAGTCCAGTCATTTGACTGACTATTTATTGAAATGTATGGGAAACATTTTAAGAAACGAGTCTGGTTCTATTTGACACTGTAACTTAATTTGTACTTGGAATCATTATAAGCTTCAATGCCTCCCTGCTTCAATCCACTATGCAGTGTGACAATAATTCAATAATTTTGTGTAGTCCACCAAATCTTGATCCACAGTGTTTGAAACAAAACACAGCTGAGTGAAACCAATAGTGTTTTTAATAGTGGTTTGAAGATTACACTTGTTTATAGTGGACAAACACAAAACACAGTTGAGTGAAACCAATAGTAAGATGATCAGGCCCGTAGCCAGTATTTTTGACTGGGAGGTGCATTGGAATGTCAAGTTTGTAGGGGTCTGGAAAAGTCCTACATGTAACTCAGGAAACATTAAAAAAATTAGGTTGTCTGAGACTGCATTTCATGTGTTTTGAAGGCAGTTTGATTTAAACACTTCACTTTCTTTCTTTCTCTTTTGAGCCATCGGTCCAAAAAAGCAGACCTCCACAGCCTGCAGGGGGTGCAAGCACACCCATAGCACCCCCTCCCTATGGGCCTGATGATTGTCTGAGCTGAGCTGTACTAGAATCCCCACCCTGGGTCAAGTCCTAGCTTGAGTCCTGGCATTTAGGAATCCTCATTTGTTGGTATATAATATAAGCCCCTTGCTTCGGCTTTCCTTGATTCATTTTCATGTAAAAGTTGTGCTTTTTTAACAAATACAATAAATTATTATTATTATACAAACATTTAAAAAACCTATGGTGAAATTTAAGAAAACCCTTACCATTTTCGACTCCAAATCATTCATAGAACGACCCTGCACTACAATGGATAATTTAGCACAGTTTTCAAGTGATCTTTTGAACTCAGGGTTTTCAATAGAAGCCGGCAGCCGGCGAAATCGCCGCCTACTTTGATTGAAAAATTCCCCAAAAATTAGATATTTGCGCCAATGGCAATGGCGCTCGATGCTCGCCGCCTACTCTTCAAGTTTTGCCACTTACTTCAAATGTTATTGAAAACCCTGGAACTGGCCGGGTATTCTATAGTTTAGCCGTAAGCTTACCTTTCGTCTCTACAATGTTGAATATAATTCTGAAAGCACAAAGAACCAGCTCGTCCCTTGGCTCGAGTCCTAGCTTGAATCCCGGCTCGAAAAAATGCCAACTCTTGAGAAAGGTTCTGTTCGCCTCCTTGTCGATTATTAAACCTTAAAATGTCTGCATAGCCCTACACGAGTCACGAGACAACAATAACAGAGATAAGTTAAGTCGCGCTGGAAGCGTAAACCGGGAGAACTACGAAGGCTTGCTGAGAAGGACATCCTTTATCAGTAATCTAAAATGGCGGTCATATACGCTTTCTCTCTCTCCCCTACAAAATAATCTTTGTCGCAAGTCACGATTGCCATGGGCTTTTCGTTCCCAATCTATTGACCGGGAGACGCATTTCTAATGAGCAATATGATTGGACCATCCATGTGCAATACGTCAGAGATCATGATTACCACAGAGGTCAGAACTGCCACGGTACAGAAGGCGAGTTACCTGTGGGCCGAGCGAGGCCCGGACCCGAGCGAGGCGAAGGCGAGTGACTAAAGAAATCCGTCTTTCGCTCACCCGCTATATAGCTAGTGAGAGCAGGACAAACGTCTTCATGATCTAAAACTAAATTGTACCCGGGACGAGAAATACGAGGAATCAGCCCCTGTCTGGAATGCTAGCAGTTAGGAGAGGACTTCTACTGAGAGATCTGCCTATTTATAACCCAGATAGGAATCTGATACTCTGAAACAGTATCCTATTGTCATCGAACCAGCCCAGTTTTATGAATGACCTTTTCTTGTCTCAACATAAATACTAATTATTCGTGCCTCATAATTGGTGGTTTTATCAGTTTAGTGTTCAATCAGTATTCGTTGTCAATACAATAAGAACTACCCACGACTTTAACATGAAGACAGTACTGCTAGTTCTGTTCATTGCAGTCTTATGTGGGATGACCGATACCGGTTTAGGTAAATATCGCATTATTTAGTAGCTATTATATGCCCGACGCTTAAACTGCATCGACGAGAGAATGCAAAATCTATCACTATTGAGAAAATGAAGATAGTGACGTGGACTTGTTTGGCATGAAAGAGCATTACAATCGTTTTAAGGCTGGTAAAATGTATTTGACTGAAATTTCATTTGTTAGAGACACTAATTAAAAAATGAAACGTACGAGAGTGAAGAATGACCGATAAATAGAGGTTTTTACATGGAAAGTTGTGTGATACGGCTGGGTATTTTACGAGTCCGTTTTATTTGTTCGAGCCTGAACGGCGAGGGCTTGAAAACGCGAAAACAGTTTGGTGTTCTTTTCGATCGAATTGGTAGCTGTACGATAACGTTTCCTTTTCTCCTAGTGTGTGTTCTATAACGAATTACTTATTGCACGGAAACCTTTGCAATTAATGACAGAGAATTTATGTGTATTTACCTCTAATTCTCGTTCGTTCTTTACACCATATATATTATTTAAAAGTACCACTTCTGTGAAATAAGGTTTACTTATTTATGGCAATAATGAAAAACCTGATCATAAAGGATTTCCATGACAAAAGGATATGATATCAAGTTCAAGTTCAATTTATTCACACTTGTTTATATGTTACAATTATTGGTTGAATATAACAAGCCATAAGAAAGAGACAAATAAATAGGAGATAATAATTACAATCTTTAGATGATAGTGTGTAGTGGTCAAAGGAGCGAAAGCTTTCGAGTTAACCACTACCATGTTGAAAGTTAATGAGGGGAGGAATAAATAAACGAATAGGCTTGATTGTATCTTTACAGGGTTTTAAAAAGTATGACTGTTGGTTATAATGAGAGAAGAGGAAGAAAATAAAGGCTGTTTACATGTACAAACTAGGTTTGGATATATGGTAATTTTACAATACAGAATAATGTAGACATTTACTGTAAGTATTTATAAATAATAATTGATATATACATATATTATAAATGCAGCTAACATTCTAACATATCGTTGTTCAGAGTTTTGAAGAGACCAACTGATGACGTGTCTATGTAGAGGCCCAACTATCTCTCTTTTATATACATTTATTCATATAGTATTGAATACATTGAGTTTTGTTTTTGATAGCTTGAACACCTCTAGGAAAGAATGTTTTGATAGATAGAGGACATGGGCCCCGTGCATGCATTACAATTGCGCACTTCGCTGTAGTATAATTTAAGGATTTACTTAAATATATATCCTTCAATCACATTCTACTTACACAGCACCGAATTATGATTGTCAAGACCAATATCCTTTTACCTTAGGCAGCTATTTCGCTACCCTTAGGGTTCCTTAGCCTACTTAGCTATATTTAGGCCCACTTAGGTATCCTTAATTAGGCCCACTTAGGGACACTTAGGTATCCTTAAGATCACTTTAGGTATCCTTAGGTCCACTTAGGTACCACTTAGATATCATTAGCTTAAGTCCACTTAGGTATCCTTAGGTCCACTTAGGTATCCTTAGGTCCACTTAGGTAACCTTAGGTCCACTATGGTATCATTAGGGACACTTAGCTTAGGTATCCTTATAGGCCCACTTAGGTATTCTTAGGTCCACTTAGGTATCATTATTAGGTCCACTTAGATACCCTTAGGTCCACTTATAGGTATCATTAAGTACACTTAGGTATCCTTTTAACTTGTTTTGTATATCTAAACGAAATAATTATGCATCTCCCTTGCCTGCTTGGAGAACTTGAACTTGAACTTAGGTATCCTTGGATCCACTTAGGTATCCTTAGGTCACTTAGGTATCCTTAGGTACCGTTAGGTATCCTTAGGTACGCTTAGGTATCCTTAGGTACACTTAGGTATCCCCATTGCGTCTCACTGGTGCATGGTGGTTAAATTGCGAGCCGCGAGCCTCCAATTTCCCGCCCAAAATACCAAATATAGACATTTATATGTCCTTTTATGGTCTCCATCTATTCCATCGCGCGCGCGCGCGCCGCTTTCTGCGCTTGTGTTTAAAATATATGTCAACCTACAATACAATCTTTATCGCTCTACTCCAGCACGGTAACCATAAATGTTTAGGCTACGTATACCATCATTGTTTCCTCATGTGCTGAAGATTCCACCTTCCGGGTATTCTTCGCACTGACGGATAATTTTCGCACGGGTTGTGAACAAAATCAATGAAAGCACAAATGAGAGTGATACAGGAACATTGCCATAAGTACATTTATCCATTGGAGACTGTCGTATCAAATGAAAAGAGATCATCTTTAATTTGACAAATTTCAAGATTTCTTCGAAGTTTTATTTTTCTCATCAGAAAATGCATGCATGCATGATATCGTACTGTGCCTTACGGAAATCGTACTTGTTGTTTTTCTTCTTTGATGTGCTGCATTTCAAGTGCATGTTTTCAAAAACGAAATTTAAATCATTTTGACGTATTGGTCCATTCAAAATTAGTTTAGCAAGATCCAATGGTTCTTTATTGGTATCGTCCTTTATCTTACACGTGAGATAACAATATGATTATTTTCAGAAGCACGATAAGCATAAAGACAGATTCTAAAATATATTCAAGTGAAACTGTTGTCGGCGTCCCTTTAGATGAAAAATACAATATTAGACGAGTATAAGAGGCTATGAAAAACAACAAACTAGCTTTATGCATTTCCTGGAAGGTGTTTTCAGGGAAGTTTTACATGAAAAATTGGATTATGATAAAAATCTTTATTTGTTTAAAACTTTTGGGTAATACAAACTGACTGATTTAGCGGTTATGTAAATTCATCTTTTACCTTCAAATCAAGACGACACTTGAGCCGTTGAGACTGTTTAAAGTGCAAGTCGCGCCATAAAACAACATGAACTCTTTTTGCCCCAAATTCTAATTCTGATATACTTCAGTTGTCCAACTTAGTTTTCTTTGAGAGACATGAGCAGAAATTAAACTAGAATAAACGCTACCCTAATTGCGGGATTCAGTCATCTTGTGATGTCACAATGAAAACCTACGGGATTTTATTGTAGTAGTTTTCTCTAGGGAGAGAGTTGATTCATCTTATGACGTCACAGGATCCAAGAAAAGTAACAAAAATTAGGATTTAAACACCAGAAATGTTACAAAATTTGCAAGATTAATACACCTTTTAGTGAGAAATAAACACAATAGTGCAATATATATTTTTTGGCATGATACTTGCACTTTAAGTACCAGTATATCGATAAGTTTTGTTTTATTACTATTTTAATTGATTTTATTGTCCCTGTCAAAGGAAGGAGGATGTTACGTGATTCACAAGTGCCGTAATCCGATACCAATCATGTGTATGCTAATTTGATATGGATTAAATGCTAATCAGTCAGTTGACGATTCTTACGAATAAAGACCAGCGTACGTTACAGGATTCGTGATTATTAAGCATAAAATGGTTGCTTTCGTTAGTCATTGCATACTGTACTGATTTCACCCTTATCAACACTTTGGTGACTTTCATTGCATCAAACTTCCACTTCATTAACTCATATATCAGCTATCTGTTTGCTTTATATTTCAGCTGCTGCAATTTCAACGAGGACGCCGGCGCCTTTCACAAAGTCACGTAAGCATTATATTACAGCTTTCTTGAGAAACCATATGCAACTCCACGTTTGAAAGTCTATTGAACATTATTAAGTTTATTCAAGAGACCATCACCTTCCCATGACATCCTCGGAGACCAGGGGCAGTTAGTGAACGACGGGCAGAAAACGGACGGAGGGGGAGGAGGAGGAGAGAAGAAAGGCGGAAGGGTTAGGCTAGTTTTACCACTATATCCGATTGGTTGTTGGTGTCACGTGTCCAAATGGATGGGTGCATTCAGTGTTCCGTATAGACCCTTTGCACGTGACGTCATAGTCGCCATGTTGGTGCACAGTTAACAATAGATTCTTCGTTAGCTTCTTTTGTTCTGTACACCAACATGGCCGCCATGCCCTTTGTCATTTGAATCTCTGGGGATTGAGTGCAAACCATCTATAAAACAAAACTACTTCAAACCTGGTTCACATAACGGTGTTGCAAAAACATGTCCAATAGACCAGTTCGCGGTTAATTCCGACATTTTGAAAGGGGTGCAAACATGGCGCGAAATATAGTGTTTGTATGGGAATCCGATGCCAAATAAAATCTGTAAAATCGAATTCCTGAACTATTCTTCAGATACAAACTTAAGATACCAGGTACAAGATTAACTGATTGAAATTTGAGGATGTAGCTGTGCTGGGAAGCGTGAAATCGTGCTTTCAGTTTTCTATACATTTGTCTGTAAAAACGAGTCAAAGTCCGCGGGAAAATTTACAGAAAATGTATGGAAAACTGAAAACACGATTGCACGCTTCCCAGCACAGCTACATTCCTCAAATTTCAATCAGTTAAACTTGTACCTGATATCTTGTTTGTATCTGGAGAATATTTGAGAGCTTCGATTTTATTTTATTTGGCATCGGATCGGCTCATACAAACACTGTATTTCGCGTCATGTTTGCACCCCTTTCAAAATGTCGGACATCGCCAGAAAAACGCGACACGGCCGATTGTGCAATATTAATTTCGGCAATCTCGTACCCAGATCCCATTTGTTTCTTATTGCGCATGCTCGACGAAAAAATAGGGCTCTGGAACAATCCGATTTTTGTGTATTCTGATTGGCTGTTCTGAACAATGCAATTTCACCGGAAGTCAAACATAAAGTAATTTATTTGGACAAATGCATTGAAAATTGGGGGTTATCTAAACGCTAAAAACCGTTGGATTTTACCTAAATGGTTGTCGATCTCTTCAGGGATTCTTAGATATTTGTTTGCATCCTATCGGGAGTTCAAATCACATTAGCGGCCAACTGAAATCGCATACAGTACATGAATTCGAAAATCGAACCCAACCGGCAGTTGATATGATAGCCGAGGGATTTACCGTAACAGATAGGTAATACTACGCATTCCCATATTAACAACACTGTTCGTAAGTGCTCTATAGGCAGAAATCTCTTAAACTTGTGAACTGGCACTGATCGCTTAAATATAAGCGTTTATACTGATGAGAATGCAACGAACTCCAGCCTTCAAGGAGCTAAATACGGGAGAATCGCAAGTAAAATACCTTGAATTGCTTCTATGGTGTATTCAGTTGCTGTTTGTGTGGTCATCGGACTCAGGTAAGGCAATTTCAGCGATCAGTTTTCGATCCCCATGAATCCTCTTCACGTGTACTGGAATCTGTGATGTCTGATGAACCACCGATACCGAAACACGAGCCTGATGCATGAAAATAAAGCCTTAAACTCCAAACTAAAAACGGCAGAAGATGAAAGAGACTCCCTAAGGCTTGCCCTGACACTAGCAAGCAAAATATCACTATCAAAATACCGGGCGAACTTCCAAATCTAAACCAAAACATAGGACTGAGGCGCTGAGCGAGGAAACGACTTCTCAGGTGAGGTAATGATAAGCATGCGCAGAGTTGCCGGAAGTCCGTGATTCGCGGACTTCCGGAATCGGATTATTTTTCGTCGAGCATGCGCAGTAAGAAACAAATGGGGTCTGGGTACGAGATTGCAATAGGCCTTTTGCAATAGACAGTCACGTGACTTGTTGGCCCATAGTAACGCCATACTGGGTTGCAAGCTAACCAGCTCTCCCTTGACAACCAACAGAGATTGACTGAGCCGTGGTATCATAGCTGGACTTCGAAGCGTTTTTTCGTCTTACTTACTAAATTCATCTCGAAATAAGTCTTATACAGAACAAAAGTAAAGGTTGTTCTTTACTTTTGATCCGGTATTTTGTCAAATATGCGGCGCAAAATAGAGTTTGGACGCTCAAACGAACTCACCTCGAATCTCAGGCATGGCAAACATGGCGGCCGCTAAACACAACTTAGTGAACTCTTTCGATTGCTTGTTTTAATGGTAGTGATTAATCGGTCAAACACAATAAGCTTTTGCTCAGGACTCAAAAGAATATTGGGGAGCAATTATAGAATACCCTGCAACTTGGATCATTAATAATTCATTTTCTCAAATTTTCATACAAACCTTCTAAAAACCCAACCCTGAAATAAAAAAAAAACCTAACCATTTTCGACTCCAAATCATTCATAGAACGACCCTACATACACCTGCACTATAATGGAGAATTTAGCATAGTTTAGCACAGTTTTCAAGTGATCTTTCGAAGTTGCGGGTATTCTATAATCTAACCAATATGGGATAAATACTGTTTACTCTAGGCGCTCGTTCATGTACTTAAATAAAATCCTGTGTTTAGCTTTAATTAAGGCTATATTTAATCTACGAAAATATTCATAAATGTTGTATTATTTAAAATTAAATGTTCGTTTCCTTTGCCTTAACTTAGAAAAGGACAGGCTATGGCTAGCTACATGTACTTGAGGAGATGCAGAAATTATCTTAGAATATTATTTTAGTTTGATACTGAATCTGTGGGTGTTACATGTCCAGTTTTGAAGCAAAGAAAAATATCAGGACTTTGATAAGTTTTATATATCCCTACTTAGTCATTGGAGAGAATGTTATATATTTTGTTTCTTATTTTGCTATTAGCCAGTAACAGGCATACATTATTAACCACTCGCTATAAAATTTTAATAATATTAAAGGGACACTGTCAATTAACCCAAAAATGATAAACATTCTCATGACTAAAAACAAAAATATTACCCTGCAAGCAGAGGTTTCTCATCTCTCTGCCAGGCATAAGAGTATGCAGTGTACTAGCCGAGAAAATTTGAGACAATTTTGATAAAGGATGGCAAAGATTTGAGTGGATGAAAAATACTGCTTTTAAGAGAAATTTAGAGCAACTTGAAATATGTTCACTGTAACCGAAATCAAGTTTATAGAGGCCCGGTTATTAGGGGGAGGTGGGGTGCTGTTATCCCTTATCCCTATATTTTTCAGGATAGTTAATCACTTATCCCTGAGATGCAGATGGCTGTTATCGATTATCCCGATGGACTTTGGTTATCCCTTATCCCTACTGTTTTCTGGTTTGTTATCCCTTATCCCCAATACCCCTAACCAGGCCTCTTCATAGAATTAGCTTTTGTAATCCACTTAGTCATCCTTTATTAAAAAAAATTGAAAACCATATCCGGGCATTCACATAGTATTACTCTTCGAATTCAGGGTGTTATCAGTTTGTAGTTTTGTTTTAAAGAAACTTGAAGATTCAATTCCAATGACAGTGCCCCTTTGACATCCATTAGACCATGTAAAAGTATATATTAGATTAATAAACACTATCAGATATATTCCTTATTTTTTTGGTTTTATATGCCTTGCTTCTTCCTGGGGGTACTCCCATATATGGACTATACGGGGATGATCCACTGGACAGGGTATGGTTTTTCGAGTTTCTGGTCTTAGCACAGGGTATCCATTTTCACATTGACAGATCTTGAACAGGGTATGGTATTTATCACTTTTGACATGACATTTATCTGATGTAAACATCATACTCATTACCAGATATCGATTTGTAATCAGTTTATCCCTGACCTCTAAATATAACAGTCGACTTTATAGACACTTCTTGTGGATTCTTGTTGTATTTTCGTCTTATAGAAGGGTATAAAATTTTAACACTTAATTTGTCTTGAACAAGGTATGGAAATTTGAGGTTTTTTGTCTTAAACGGGGTAAGGGTTTCAGAGCCCCAGCGGCACACCATTACCCAACTTTGGGTAGAGTACCCCCCCCCCCCCCCCCCCCTCCCCGGGTCCTGACTGTATGAAGTATAATGATTGATATCCAGATTTACGATGCCTAATTTGCACTTAAAGAAAAACACCAAGTCTAAGTATTCCAACCAGTTAAGCTTAATTAATTTAACAATTAGATTAAATAAAATAAATAAAATTCTTAAGTTCTTTATCATTTTCTAGCATGTCACTTTTTGAAACATTAGAGTTGATGTGTTTGCTGCAGGAAGCTTACAATATGTTTAATAAGTTCTCAATATTTCATGTCACCACACCAAACATAGGAAAAATATAGTTGATAAAAACTGACTCCCTCTTTATAAATATTAAAGAAAAAGAGCTAGCCAGAAAACATACCGATTTACAGGTGCCAGAGCACTAACTGATTGCTATATGGTTAATTATAGACACATGATAACACAAGACCAGTTCTTCAAAGTTAAATATTTTATTTATTTTTCATTTTTTCTTCTAGAACTTTCACAGTGCAAATACAGAGCTTGGCCTTCCTGTATGTGGTCATATCGACCATTGCATTTTAATACTGACACTGTCACCATTCGTCAATGTTTCGTGTACTCTCCAAAGTTATAAACCTGAGAAATTAACGCCGTAATTACTGGTTTATATAACATAGTATAAAAGAAAGAAGGAATCTGCTCAACTATTACAATACTATTCGTTTAATTATGACTACTTTACCTTGTTGTTTGCCATGCCTGAGATTCGAGGTGAGTTCGTTTGAGCGTCCAAACACTATTTTGCGCCGCATATTTGACAAAATACCGGATCAAAAGTAAAGAACAACCTTTACTTTTGTTCTGTATAAGACTTATTTCGAGATGAATTTAGTAAGTAAGACGAAAAAACGCTTCGAAGTCCAGCTATGATACCACGGCTCAGTCAATCTCTGTTGGTTGTCAAGGGAGAGCTGGTTAGCTTGCAACCCAGTATGGCGTTACTATGGGCCAACAAGTCACGTGACTGTCTATTGCAAAAGGCCTATTTCGGCTCAGAGGTCAGCAAGCGGAAAACGCTTAATCTCGAATTCTCACTTTCCTGAGTACGATTAAAAAAATGTCTAACCAGGATCTCAATCTACAATATCTGATGTATTAAATAGTTCTACCTACATTTATATAATCAGCTCGTGAATTTTAGGTTTCGTTTATTTTTCAAACATAAACGAGTGTTTTGACTCAAATTATTACAGAGCTAGAGTGAGAATTGGCGAGAAAAGAGCTTACTTACCGTTTATAACTTGGATTCTGAGGTGAAATATACTGTATTTTGCAAAATGTCTATACCAGGCCTTCTGAACGAAGGGTTAATCTTCGTCACTAAATGCCATTAGAGCAGCTGTGGATTCCTTTGAGGTTTCGTTTTTGCAGTTGAATATTTCGATCTTGGATAAACCGGCACAATACGCCATCTTGGTACGCTAAATCCTGTAAATTTGGCTGTCTTGAGACCATCATATCTCTGGCCACGAGCGTCTAAAACACCACGAACACATACCAATGGACAACTTGTTCTCTCCTTATGAAACTGCAGTGTATTTGTAACTGACCAGCAGTTATTCAAATGAATTGTCCCTTTTTTTAAATAGGCCCTAGCCGGACCTATAAAGAAGAGTCTGCGAAACTAATTGTGGTCAGCGATATCTCCCATTCGTGCCCGTTTTGAGGCTTGAGAGACAGTAAACAACAAATATTTTAGTATGGAAGGCGGAACTAATAGCTTAAAAATAGAGGAAAAGTTTAAATAAAACTGAGAAAGGAGAAAAAGAAGTAAAAATTGTTTTCGTGTCCAACGTAGGAGTCGAACTCCGGTCCCTGGATTTTAAGGCCCACGCTCTAACCACTTGACCATAGAGCCGACCACACAGCGGTCAAACGTCTGCGCGTGCGTATTACGGTCAGATTTCCCGCGCAAAATTACCTTAAAACGTATTACCGTGAACTTCTACCCCCAAAAGTTAAGAAAACTACGTGAAAGTTAAGCTTTTTATTTTCACAGTCGACGGGAAATTGAACAAACATCAAACTGTGAGTTTACCAAATTGTTTCGTAATTTAACAAAGAAGTTCTCAAGGTTTGAAAGCGGGTTTGTGAACAGTGACGGCCACCGGCTCGCTTTGAATTTGTTTTGGAATACGTTGTTGTTGCAAGACTTTTAACGCATGTGCAGACGTTTGACCGCTGTGTGAGAGCCGACCCACTTGTAGCGCCGCTGACAATTGCTAAATGTCACTTATTTCTGGCGATGATTAACCGCGAACTGGTCTATTGTTTACGATATTCTGGATTCTATTTCTATTTTTTTTAGGGAATTGTAAGCATCTGTTTACGATATTTCAAACTCAGTCAGTGAGTGTTTGATTTGTTCACACTAAAGCGGTTGATCATTTATTCTGCAATTCTGGAAGAATGCCCGCTTGCTACAAACCCTACAAGCTGAACGTTTAAAGCATTAAAAACATTAAAAACGAGCAAATTATCCGGCTAATTCTGAATCTATAATGTATTACTATAATATACGTGAATATAAGCGACATGGAATACGTAAGTACAGTATTTGGAAAGTGAACGGAACGGGTCGGCGGAATTTATATTTTCCCGAAGTTGTTAATAATGATAATTTATTTATATTATACGCAAATATCAATATAAAATGTTCAAATGCGCATTACAACGGTCCTAAAATTAAGATATAAAAATAATCCCTAAGCTAATGTAATTTACAAATAGTGCTACTAAATATATACAAATACACACATATTATATACCTAAGTTCAAATGACCAAACCTAAAATAGCATTTCAAGAGAAAGCTTTCCTAAATAAAAATGTATTCACTAATGTTTTAAAACTATTTGCAGATACGGCATGCCTCACTTCCCTAGGTAAACTATTCCATTGTTTAGGAGCCGCAGCACTAAATGACCTATCACCAAGAGTGACGAATGTTTAATTGACAGTTAGGAGGCTGAAAAAGTAGGTCAGAATTAGAGCGCAAGCTATATCTGAAGAGTGCTTAAGTACAATAAGGTCTTAAAGTGCCTATCACCCTTTTGCAATTTTGATAGCTTATGAACCTCCGAAACGTTTTGAGTACTTTTGTGAAGAAAGTTTTGGTTTAAAGTGAATACTTTATGTTCTACGCTTCTTTGAAATCGTGTAAATGTGACCTTTCCTGACCCATGACCGCGTAAGTAAAAGCCTGGGTCGAAACCTGGGTAGACGTCATCTTGACGTCATATAATTAATTCGGCTTTGCAATCATGTGAAGAAATACTCAACGTGTTGACTAAAATGACTTTTTTCTTTACTAACAACTCAAAAACTGTGTATATTTTCTATGCATCGATGTTGTTGTGATAAAAAGGCGCCATGGAGAATAATGCATTAATGAGATGACGTCTACCCAGGTTTCGACCCAGGCTTTTACTTACGCGGTCATGGGTCAGGAAAGGTCACATTTACACGATTTCAAACAAGCGTAGAACATAAAGTATTCACTTTAAACCAAAAATTTCTTCACAGACGTACTCAAAACGTTTCGGAGGTTCATAGGCTATCAAAATTGAAAAAGGGTGATAGGTACTTTAATATAAGATGGAGCTAAACCGTGTATGGCCTTAAAAGTAATTAATAAAATGACCAATGCGAAATTTAACGGGAAGCCAATGCAAATCTAATAGAATAGGGGTAATATGGCAGAACTTAGGTTCTTTACAAACAAGTCTAGCAGCCGCATTTTGAACCCTTTGGAGCTTGTTCAGCTGGTAAGGAGGCAGCCCATAGAGTAGGCTATTACAATAATATAAACGACTAGAAATAAAAGCGTGCACAAGTGTTTCGGTAGATTCCTTTGTAAGGTACTTTCCAATTAATGTGCCTTAAGTTGTATAAATGGTAAAAAGCAGCGGAACATGTCTTAGTAATATGAGTGTTCATAGACAAGTTTGAATCCAACCGTGGACACGCCTAAGTTCTTGACAGGAGAAAGTGGGGCAATGTCAGAATCACCAATAGTGAGGTGGTTAATGTTGACTTTGGACAATTGATTCTTGGTACCAATAATTAAAAACTCAGTTTTTCCATCGTTCAACACGAATTTGTCGTGTCCATCTTTTTTTTTTTTACATATATATTTACAGACAGGATTAGCAAAATAGTTTTTGAAGAAAAACTAATCGAGTGTTTCTCCTATACGGTAATTTTACATGTTTTTCGGACGGCACTAGCATTACAATATGAAAATAAAGCCGACAAACGAATATACAAACAAACAAACAAACGAAGAGACGGAACAAGACAAGACAGGGAATACAAGCAAAACGAAAATAAAAAAAACGAAAAAGCCGTGTAAGATGAGGAAGATGAGGAAGAAGTTGATGAGGAAGAAGTTGGCAAACATTTAATTAACAACAGCAGCAGATACGAAGCATTATTGACAAACGTCAAATCAAGAACGTCAGAACGTCACTAGAGAAAAGAAACCGTTTGGTGGACACAATAAAATTCGTACTGTCATTAACCCCTTTGGCGACGGACCCTGCAAATATCGGTCCTATGTGACCGATAACTGGAACAATTATTGCATCACATCTAGACATGCTGGAAAGACGATGTTGCGATATTATTTGAAGGGATGAATGACTTCAAAGTTAGAGCTATAACAGGGATCGCTTGGCTCTTCCACTTTGGAGAAAAGCTAAAAAAATTTGAGAATCGTACTTCGTTTCTTCGATTTTACGAATTTTGAGGAGCTTAAAATCGGCTCAAAAAATCCTTCCCATTCGCACTTGAAATCAAAAGCAAACACAAAATCAGCACTCAGTACCTTCTTTAATCGTTCCAACCAGCAGGTTTGTTTGCATAAAACGCATAAAACGACTGTGAACCACGCCGATGTTTACACTGCATTTCACTCGACCACATTTACCTGCTCCCACCTCCAATTGCATGCTGGGTAATCAACAAAAACATCACAAGGGGACCCCCCCTCTGGGACTCCGGTAGGATTTTTTTTAGAAGTCTTTTACCCCTACAACCAAGAGTGGTGATTTGGACTCAAGCCGTTGCTTTAAAGTGACAAAAACACAGTCATCCTAATAGGTTGAGCAGAGGGAAAAGACAACCAACTGCAGGATTTCAAGGATTTCAGTGAAGTATTATTTCATGTGTCTCAAAGCAGAAACACAACAGAAAAACCCTGTGAGATCCCCTCACAAGGCCTACTAAAAGCAAACCAAGTAATTTTCAGCCGTCATCAGACTTAATGATGTCCTCAAGCTCTCTGACAGTGGCATTTTTCTCCAAAAATAGAGCACATTTCGTTGGAAACCCTACAGAAGTTGCAATACCTACCGTCGACGAATGCGTAGAATTCTCCCGAATGGCATTGTGGGGAAAGTTTGAGCCCTTGGCTTAACAAGTCAGCAGTATTTAATTACCCCGGGCTAGCCAAACTGGAACTGAGGGGGGAGGGTTTAGTTAGCACTCAGGATTTCACCAATTGAGCTCAAATACGGTCCGTCGTCAAAGAGTTAAAATATTATTTTCGAAATTTAATAATTGTGAGCCACAGATAAAAAGCTCTACGAAACGTTTATCTGTTATGTTAATAAGATCGGTTTCGTTTTGGGAAACAACGCTGAAGGCAGCCATGAGCTGAGTACGTGGTTGGGCATGAAGTGGGCAGTGCAAGAAAAAATGAACAAGATTTTCACATGCAGTTCCACATACGCATCCTGGGCTCTCTACAATATTACGTTTGTACCAAAAATAATTGAGAGCACAAAACCTTAGTCTCATACGGGTGAGTAAAATAAGTGGGTACCGGGGACCAACTTTGTAGTACTTAGGTGGTATGAGCCGTACACGTTTGATTAACTTTGATTTTAAACTTTCTAAAGACGGCGACGATTGAATTAGCTCAGGGAGCTCGTTCCATAATTTGATTGTGGAAGGGAGAAAACTATTAGAATATCTATTTGTCCTACACTGTAAAGTTGACAGGTCGGTTGCATTACGAAGAGGATAATTAGTTCTTTGATTTACAGCTATAGGAAGTAATGAACATAAATAATTAGGTACGGAGTTGTGGACCATTTTGTAAAATAAGCATAATTTATGAATATTCCTCCTGCATTTAACATGTTCCCAACCAGTTTCGTAAAGTACTTTGTTACGAGAAGTACCCTTCATGGCTCCAGTCACAATTATTGCACTTTTATAATGGACGTTTTCAATTAGTTCAGATTCGCGTTCCGTACAATTCGACCATACTACATCTCCATATTATACACGTCAAATACACTTTTTCAAAGACTATTCTGCTGAGCCTAAATTTCAGACTATTTAACATGTTTACTCTCTTGTTAGCTTTGGTTACCATGGTGTTGATATGGTTAAACCAAGATAGGTTAGATGTAAGTGTGAGTCCAAGGTGGGTATGTGATTCAACTAATTTGATAACGTTATTAAAAAATACGACAGGTGGTTGGACGGGCTTGACCCTTTTTACGGAAAATGTCATTGTTTCTGTTTTGTTCGGATTAAAAGTTACTAGCCACTTTTTTTCCCATAATTCAATTGAAAGCAAATCAGCATTAATTTGTTGAGCAGTAGAGAAGGGGTTGTAAACAACTTCAAGTATTCAAGTATCGTCTGCGAATAAATAAACATCTGATTTGATAGAATCAACAATGTCATTTATATAAATCAAAAATAATATCGGGCCAAGAACGGAGCCAGCAGAAATATTACGCCATTGCGACACTTGACCAGCAACGACAACTCTCTGTTTACGATTTGAAAGATAGCTTTCAAACCGGCCAATTAAGAAGAGTCCCATCGATTCAATTTTGTTTCAATTTGAATAACAGACCTTTATGCCAGACTTTATCAAATGCTTTAGAAATGTCGAGAAAAACAGCACGGAGTTCTTGACCATTCTCGAAAGTTTTTAAAATCTTGTTGACAATAACCAGAAGCTGGTTTACAGTGGAGTCTGTAGGGACAAACCAGACTGCGAAACTGATAATAATCTATTCCCGATAAGATATGCAAAGAGCCTTTTGTCAACGATTTTTTCAAGAATTTTAGAAAGACAAGAGTGAAGTTTGCCTGTAATTCATTTTACTTTGTGTGTCGTCCTTTTTAAAAATAGGATGAATATTTGCCAATTTCCAAAGATCTGGAAAAATACCTTTAGAAAGCGATAGATTACAAAATGTTGCCAGAGGATGGCAAATACTGGGTGCCATCAGTTTTAGAACTCTGTTACTGACCCCGTGAAACCCAGAAGCTTTGGCTGTGTCGAGAGTTTCAAGTTCCTTCTTAATTTCTTGCGATGAAGTACGAATTTCAGTGAAACATTTGTTTGTACGATACTTGAATTCAGGTAGTGAGGTATTTGTATCGTCAATGGTACTTTGTAGAACAAAGTATTCATTAAAAATATCCGCCTTTTCTTTGGCATCGGTAAATGACCTTCCGTTTTCGATAAGAGGAGGAATGCGATTATTAATCTTGTTACCAAATAAGGATTTTGTAAGATGCCACCACTTTTTCGAACATAGATCTGGATCATCGAGGTTTTTAGAAATAGATTTAAAGTATTTTTCTTTGGAGCGTTTAATCTCGTTTACAATTTTATTGCGTAACTTCTTATAGTTATTCCATAACATATTACATGGACTTCTATTGTGTTTGCGGATTAAACTTCGAATGTGGCCAGTCATCCATGGTTTATCATTAGGTCTTATCAAAACACTTTTGTTTGGGACATATTTTGTACAAAGATCAGAAATAACTGAAACCAAATTGGTACTTGCTTGCATGGTCAACATCATTACAATCAAATAAGTCATCCCATGAACAATCGTCGAGTTCACGACAGAAGTTATGTAAATCAATTTGCTCACAGTTCCAAATTGTTCGTTTATATGCCTTAGCTCAGTTTTGGTGTTCGGAGTGCAAAAGTTCCAATAGTTGGACAATGGTCGCACTTAGAAAGCGGAGATAACGTAAAAGTTTTAATTATCTAGATCAGGGCAATCAGTAACAATAAGATCCAGCAAAGATGCCGATTTACTAGTAACACGGGTGGGTTCGTTCATTAGCTGAAAGAGGTTAAGAGATTCACTGCTTCAATGAGTTTCGTACCAAGTTCGGTTTCGATATCTAATGACCACCATTTATCATTACGTACATTAAAGTTACCAGTAACAATAACAGACGAACAATTAGTGGCACGAGCTTTGTCTGTACTATCGGAGAATGCGTTTAAGAAATATTCAAATTCAGTAGTGTTTTGATTAGGAGGACAATAATAAACTGAAAACAGAATCTTTTTGCGACCTGAGATAATTTCAACCCAAATCGATTCAACTCCAGGTTGTTCAAGGTCGGGTCGTCTTTTAAAAGCTATTGAGTCACTGATATGAATCAAAACGCTACCAGCACAAGTGGGACGGTCTTTACGAACCGGAGTTTGAAATTTCGGAATTAATAAATCGTTATTACTTATATCAGGCCGGCCTTAACCAAGTTTCAGAAATTGCTAATATATCAATATCGTGTTGGTTGGACAAATTAGAGAGTTCATCGAGCTTCGGATGGACTATAAGACTATTCACATTTACATGAGCAAAGTTTAGATTCTTACATAGCCTACCTGATAGTTCAGGGCCTGGATTTGGATGAATATCCCCGCATTTAAGCAACAAAAAAACAATAAAGCGTGTCCAGCCCAACCAACCACAAATACGCCGGACTACGAAAAATGAATCTAACTGAACTGGAGATGCAATGAAAACTACCAATAACTGCCCTGTATTGGTCTAGACTAATAAACTACCCAATGCCCAAGCTCAGACTACCTTCACAGCGATATTCCCTGTGTACGAATGCTGCCACTTCTTATTCAAACGATAATTGTAAAGACGGTCGTAAAGTAAGATAGAAGACGCGTAAACACAGTAGAGAAACATAAAAAGGACGAGCAAACGAAACCGCCACAGAATAGACTATGAAAAAAAGATCGTTGAGTGCGCCGGGGGTATAGCTCTGGCTGAGCACTTTACAGTTTTTTATATAGCGAGTTCGGGTCCTTTTCAAGGGAGTTCAGTAAAACTGAACAGTCTTTCTTTCTGGCTCTCGGTGGAAAGCTTCATAAAGATTTTTCCATCGCTGGACCATGCCGCGTGGATCGAATCATGCATGCATTCGCGCCGCCTTCAGTAATTCAAGGTTGTACTTAGTCAGGTCCTCCAGAATTACCAAATCTGTTCCCTTAAGTTTAGACTTGTTTGACCAAACTTGGTGTCGAGTGGAATACGAAGTGAACTTTATAATGACTCCACGTGGGCGCCGATTTTCTCCTACTTGGAGAAAATCTGCAGTACTTGGTCGGCCAATTCGACGAGCACAGTCAATGTCCTCTTCTTTTAGGTTTAGCGATAATTTCGTATTTATCAGGGCTACTAAACTTCGCCTGTTGACCTCTTCAAAGTCAGGGATTCCAAACATACGCAAACACATTCTTCTACTCACTAGTACTGCTCATTTTCGTTGGCGTGAAGAGCAATTTCACTCACTTTTTTTTGAAGAGAATTTGTGTGTTGCTCTTAATCTTTGATGGAGGTCTCCAACTGCTCAATTCTAGTTTTAAGGTGTGATAAGTTATCCACTACAGGCTTAAGTGAGTCAGTCAGTAAATCGTTAACTGCTTCTTGAACAATCGGTTTAGGACATCAATTATGGTAGGTTTCAATGCTTCAATAATTTGAGCTGCAAAGTTTGAGTTCGCTAGCTGGTTTCTTACTTCCGCAATCGGTTTCAATGGTATCGAGATGTTTCTTACTTAAACTCATTTTGCTGTTGATTGAAGAATGTTAGAGGGCTCACACAGTATCTTTGGTGTGCTGCTGAGAGATAGGAATTAGGCACGTCCGTCAGCCATCAGCTAATACAGGTCTCTCCATCTCAGCCATCTCAGCCATCTCCTTATGTCACTAATACAGCGTTCGATAGCAGCGACTGCGTCGACCTGGCTACCCTTATCATTAGGACTAAATGAAAGGTAAAGTTGGGTGTCATCAGCATTACAATGCACGTTCGGCAAGTGACCTTCAGTAACATAAAACAATTTACTGGCATATATTGTGAATAGTGGTAATTCAATTCAATTTTTGGTGGTAATTCAATTTATTTACAAATACTATAAGGGAGAACGTACAGAAGAAAGGCCAAAGCCAGAGGCTTAAATGGATTATGGTCAGTAGAGATAGTACAATATTACAAGTATTTTAGTAGTAAAGGTCCCAAGCACGACCCGTTAGGAACTCCGTAATCCATATTAAACTGCTTTGAGAGAGAACCATTCACAGTGATTCGTTGAGATATCTCAGTCAGATACGAACGGAACCAAGCAAGTACTGTACCATGAATTCCAAGCTTGGATGATAGTCGTCGTAGCAAAATGTTGTGATCAACCGTATCAAATGTATCAACCGTATCAAATGAAGTTGTGGTCAAAACTCGACTGCGTGCTTGCCACTGATAAACTGAACGTTCTAGTCTAAAATTAGAGCAAAAAATCAGTTACCTAGGTATGTTATCTAGCTATAATATTTATAAGGTAAGCGAAGTTTCAAGAACATTGGTAATTTATTCTAATTTCAGTACGAGATTTTCCATGCTCGTTCGCTACAAACTGAACATTACGTTACGGCTTCATTTCCTTGATAGTTTCACGAAATTCACTGTCACTTCCAGTTTCTTTTCACGGTTTCCATTCAAGTCATATCCGAAGTTCTTACCGGTCTGGCTTAATACAGCGTACACTGATTTTCCCAGTCAAATCCATACGGCAATGTTTTTAGCGGGTTTTCAAGTCACACTCCGTCCCAACTTAACTGTTCGTTCGGCATATAAAGGCAGTGTTCATTTCCACGAGTCAGATCGGCCCATATCCATCCAAGTATTAAGTAGAGTACAGTTTAGGGAGCAACGTTTAATTCAGAGCCAGTAAGTTGAAGCTCCATATTGTTTGTTTCGCATCAGTGAATTCAACCACAAGAAACCCAAGCGCTGTTTGTGTTTTAAATTATAAGGGTTTGTATGAGATTATTAACAAGTGTTTGGTTATATCCGTTAGGCCACAAATACTTAAATAAAATCAATGAAAACTTACCTGAAGTTTGTATCTGTGTTTCATTGTATTTGGGTCCTGTGCGCAATTTTAGCGAGCTCTGTTGAAATTTTACCCCTCGACCTCTCCACCTAAGAAAGAAGGAAAGGATGGACGCAGCCGCCATTGCTCGATCCCAATCAATCGAACATCACGCTCGATTTGTCATCCAAAACCGATACGGACCGCAACTAAACCTCAAATAATAGCACAACAGTATCTATTCCAAGAGCGGTATGCCAATTAAATCTAAATAAATCCCATTTTTGGAGCCTAAATCTAAATATAAAGTCAAACAAGCTTGCCCGTTGGAATTCGTAACCAGGACAAGTTGACAACGCTTGACAACGGCATACCTTGCTACGCGGTAAGGCCTGGGTACCAGTGCTCAAACTTTAACCGACTGGGGGGATATCGTTAGATATTGGGGGATTCCGTGTGCCATCTATTGTGTATATCGATCATATTGGCCATTGTAGATGTCTTCGATTTACTTTTTATTTGAATGTTGACAGTATCATGGGTTTTCCCGACGCTTCACTTGTTTCTAATTGGTCGGTATACACAATAGATGGCGCACGGAATCCCTTTTTTTTATACCCAGTCGGTTAAATTTTGAGCACTGGTACCCAGGTTTTACCGCGCAGCAAGGTAGGCCGTTGTCACGGCCATTGTTAAAGGGATACCCGAGTGAAAAACACATTGGGGCTCAAAAGAATCTTCAACATGTTCTTTGTTCAGAAAATGTATTAAAATTTGATCAAACGTTTTTAGTATTAAGAACGAGCACCTCAAAGTTGGCCCCACGAAGACATGGGCGCCGCCATCTTTGTTTGCATTTACGGAAGTGACGTCACTTCGTCCCACCAGCGTTCTCACTCTCTCACTTATTAGGTGTTTTTAGGATGATAAACGCCTTAACTGTACCTCACATACATTGTAGTTCTTATACTTATTCAGAAGTCACTCGAGTCTTTTAAGCCATGTTGTTTTGCTGTTATTAAATGGCAGTTACGAGACCTTGTTGTTCGTCTGATAATTTCTCGCCTTCCCAATGCTTTTCTTCCTCCTCCCAGTCTTCTGAACTTTTCTCATAATGTCGTCTTCATCATAATTCCGGTTTCTGAAAGAATTCCTCTGCAATCTCGATGAAAATATATCCACTTTAATTCCGAGCGTGTGAAAATCATACAAAGACAAGTAGCCGCGATACGCTGGTGGGACGAAGTGACGTCACTTCCGTAAATGCAAACAAAGATGGCGGCGCCCATGTCTTCGCGGGGCCAACTTTGAGGTGCTCGTTCTTAATACTAAAAACGTTTGATCAAATTTTAATACATTTTCTGAACAAAGAACATGTTGAAGATTATTTTGAGCCCCAATGTGTTTTTCACTCGGGTATCCCTTTAACTTGTGCTGGTCACGAATTCCAACGGGCGCGTGTGTTGGAATTTGTGTTTAGATTTAGGTTCCAAAAATGAGCTCTGTTTAGATTTAAATGGCACACAGCTCTTGGAATAGTTACTGTTGTGCTATTATTTGAGGTTTAGTTGCGGTCCGTATCGATTTTGGATGTAAACTCGAGCGTGATGTTCGAGTGATTGGGATCGAGCAATGGCGCGCGGCTGCGTCCATCCTTTCCTTCTTTCTTAGGTGGAGAGGTCGAGGGGTAAAATTTCAACAAAACTCGCTGAAATTGTACACAGGGCCCAATGAAGAACAGATAAAAACTTCAGGTAAGTTTTCATTAATTTATTTACATATTTCTGGCCTAACGGATATATAACCAAATACTCGTTAAAAATCTCATACAAAGCCTTATAATTTAAAACACAAACAGAGCTTGGGTTTCCTGTGATTCAACAAAGGAGATGGAGCGAGTAAAATCCGTGAGGAGCTGGAACCGAATCTTAAAATAGCATCGTGACGTCCACTGAGCCAAAAATAGATTGGCGCAGACTATCATAGGGTACGGAGATCAGTTTCTCTTAGGTGATGGTCTCTTGGTTTGTTTCATTTGATATACAAAACTTCGTTATTTTGTTTTTGCGTATGCTAATTTAACACTAAAGGTATATTTATCAGTAGAAATGTCAAATGTTCACACCAATGATTTTATATAATTTCCACTGAAAATATCATGGTTAATATAAATACAATGTTTGATTCGTGTGGGATTACCCAGCATAAGGGATATAAAGGATTCATCCTCTTTGTCAAATAGTAAGAATACAATTTAACGATATTGATTTGCTTTCTTTCTCTCCAGCTACATCAACCGGTGTCACTACCCGAGCTGGTAATTTTTTACTATTGCAATAACGCCAAATGAATTGTTAAAATTCAGTTTTTTTATGTTTTTGGACGATGGATACCATTTGTTGTTGTTAACTTACTACAACAAAGCGTACTGACTTGTATCGTTGTTGTCTTTATCCGAGGTGGTTTGGCTTTTGCTCTGTCCTTCCTGATGCCGGTTATGATGATGTGGGTATGTGATATATTTCTCAGTGGTTTTATGACCATTGCTGGGTGCCAGAGGCTAGAAGAGAATAATCTCACTTCCATGCCAACATCAGGTTCAGACTTTGAACCTCGTCCTTGATTGGATAATCTCAGTACTCGTAAACAGGCTCAACCGTGAGTGGTGGATGTAACGGTAACTTCGTGGCTCAGCAAAACTGGTTTGACATGTTTTCTTGATTTGAAACTCAGCGCATAGAAGTAATTTTCTCAACGGATTTATAACACCAGAAGCTCTTCTTTTTCTTTTGTCTTCGCCTTTTATTTCTTCGAGCGACCGGAACCCAGGGTATTGTGTCTGTGACTATGTATGTCTAATGTATAGTTCTATACAATCCCATGTTCTGCACTGATGAGCTCACAAAGAGAGAAACAGTACTGTCTGCAGATTGAGTATTATAGCTCCTTAACTTTGGTTTTGTTGAGCAATCTTTTTCAGATTGTACCATTGCTGTTTGCATTAATGCTGGCCCACTACTCTGTAGTTTGAGCACTTTGGCATGGTACAGTGAACCTTTTAAACTGCCTTGTTGCAAGCTTGCTTGCTTCATAGCTAAGGTTCAGTCTGAAATCTCTGTTCTGCACTGATGAGCTCACAAAGAGCGAAACAGTACTGTCTGCAGAACAGTGCAGAACAGAGATTTCAGACTGAACCTTAGCTATGAAGCAAGCAAGCTTGCAACAAGGCAGTTTAAAAGGTTCACTGTACCATGCCAAAGTGCTCAAACTACAGAGTAGTGGGCCAGCACTATATATATATAGACACTTGTTTTTTATACACGTGTATCTATCTATCGTTACGCCAATAATAAAATACAACGGTACATATATGAGATATTAGGTTATTGCAATAGAAAACTTTCTGCGTTCAAATACACAAAATTCATACTCTTGGAATTGTATTGTTTTGGAAGTGTTTGTTACAGCTCACCTCAGCTTATATTGTTTGGACAACAACATCAAATCAGACTCCTTTCAAAATTGTTCTAATCTAAGTATGTCAAACTTTATTTGAATGTTTTTCTTTCAGTTTTAGAGATCAACATGATACAACAAAGCCACATCAGCCCTGGGCAGCTGAGGGCAGAAAGAAAACAAGGGGCTTGACAGTGTGTGCATATGTATTCACTTTTTAAATAGTAATGGTTTTCATTTTCAGTTTTTAGTTAAGAGAGCTGTAACGGTTTTAAGGCCAATAAAATGGTATGCTAACGCTACAAGTTAGATTGTTTTGCACCTTACTTCATATTTTAATAAGTATATTTGGGGGGGGGGGGGGGGGGGGGGGGGCGAGAGGAGGTTAAGAGTACCTTGCGCACCACGTACTGCTTGTCCGCCATCGCGAGATGTGTTGCGAACAGCGCTTGATTCTCTCCATGATACTTGAAAGGGAAAGTGCAGCTCTTCCAAGGCCAGAACATGTTCCAAATGAGCAAGAACATTTACATGTACGTGTATATAAGTATGTATCTACTTTCAGAATGAAGTAAATAAACCTGAGAACTATTTAAACCAGCAGGAGTTTTAACCGTAGTGAAGTTAGCGGGTAACTCAGCGGGCAACTCAGTGAAGTTGGCGGGCAACTCGCTAAATCATGTTTACGGCCATAACTCATAAACTGTAAGGCCGATCACCACGAAACTTACACACAACATAAAATACATCAAAACAAACACACCTGTGCATTCAAAACAAATGACGTCATCGATCACGTGATCTCAGCGTCCCGAATATCCCAGCGTGCAACTCGCAAAGCTATGTTTTTGCCAAAAAAATATCAAAACTACTTCAACCGGCTTGGAACTTTCACAAAACATGGGTTGACACTTGGTAAACAATGTCTGAAGACATAAACAAATGACGTCATCAATCACGTGACCGTGGGAACATTGCCTATATCTTTATAACGGCTGGTTCAAACTCAACCAAACTCACGAGAAATAACGTCAGGCACACAACAAATGCCAACATGTCATTTAATCACGTGACGTCATCAATCACGTGACCATGGGAACATTGCCTATATCTTTATAACGGCTGGTTCAAACTCAACCAAACTCACGAGAAATAACGTCAGGCACACAACAAATGCCAACATGTCATTTAATCACGTGACGTCATCAATCACGTGACCGGGGAAAAATTGCTTACCGGCTGGTCCACTACGGCAATTCAGTGAAGGCAGCGTCCAACTTGTCAACTAAATCTGTCATTATTAATGACATTTTCCCTTTGTAGAATGGCAGTTTGAAGTCTTCGATCACCATACTAGTGGTAAAACATATAGCGAGTAACTCCGTAAAGCTGTATTTGAGGTCATGCATTACCATTTCGCTGTTCTTTAGTTTAGAATAGAGGTTTTCTAGTGCCGGCGGATAAAACATATAGCGGGCAACTCATATAAAGCTGAGCAGACAACCTGAACTCATTTTAATAATCGGCGCGTTTCCTGGTGTTTTCAATCTAATCGGCAATTGTTTGATATCGGCAGCTTGTTCTAACTAAATTTGTTATTTTAAGTAGCCTTTTCCTTTTGCACAATGTTGTTTAAACTCCTTGAATACTATTGATTGCGAGGTTGCAACTGATCTTCCAAATGAAAATTATCAACGTCATCAAGCCTTCTTGAACTTTGGAAGAGAAAAATTTGAAGACATCACCCTACCTACGACATTAGGGGTAAACTACTTCGACAGTGAAGACATAGACGATCTCCTTATTTCACTTCAAACAAAGATAGATCACTATTACACACAAGGACGCACAAAGCTGGACGAGTTACTGTATGATTGCAAGCCTCATTCTATCATTCAACCACAGCATGTAAAGGATCGACATTATATTCGTGGTGTTCTATTTCCAGAACTGTTGACGAAAATAGTGATTGACCGGGAAAATTGCACATATACGATCGTACGACAGGGCTACAGCAATTTTACACGGTAACTCGGGTGAACAGAAAACGGTTTACATAGAATGTTGGCATGAACCCACAAAAGAAAGGGCATACCAAGAAAACTGGCTGAGGTTTCACTCAGTACATAAACAACAACAACAACCACATCAAAAATCAGAAGCAAGACAACAGAAAATAACAAAATTAGTGAAACAGAGTGACTTATAACGTAATCAAGTACGCCCTATTATACCCTGGTTCCAGAGGGGCTTGCTGCTAAACGAGAATTCGAGTCGCGAAGCGACTAGAACGGAGTGGAGTGAACTTTCTCAACGATATACATTTAGAACGAAAAATTACTCTCTTAATCGTGAAACTTCTCAAAACCTCTGGCACCCAGGGTAGCCCTATTAGTATCCCAGGAAAGTGTCTTATAACGTCATCAAGTTCGTCCTCTTAGTAACACCGATCGGTGTCTTATAACGCCATCATATACAGCTTTAAAATAGGGCAAAGTGTTATTTAAAATTGCTGACTTATAGTTTAAATGAGTTCCCCGCTAGCCTTACTTTGAAATGCAATTATATGAGTTGTCCGCTGCTTTATAACTGAGTTGCCCGCTATATGTTTTATCACTAGTAAACCTTTATTTTAAACTAAAGAACGGCGAAATGGTGATAGTGGACCTCAAATACAGCTTTAAAATAGAGCAAAGTGTTATTTAAAATTGCTGACTTATAGTTTAAATGAGTTCCCCGCTAGCCTTACTTTGAAATGCAATTATATGAGTTGTCCGCTGCTTTATAACTGAGTTGCCCGCTATATGTTTTATCACTAGTAAACCTTTATTTTAAACTAAAGAACGGCGAAATGGTGATAGTGGACCTCAAATACAGCTTTAAAATATTTAAAATTGCTGACTTATAGTTTAAATGAGTTCCCGCTAGCCGTTACTTTGAAATGCAATCGTATGAGTTGTCCGCTGCTTTATAACTGAGTTGCCCGCTATATGTTTTATCACTAGTAAACCTTTATTTTAAACTAAATAATTGCAAAATGGTGATCAAGGACTTCAAATAAGTAAACATTCTACATAGGGAAAGGGCTATTTTCAATGACTGACACACTATGTTTAAGGTTACCGGATACCTTCAGGGTGCGTTTCCAGTCTAAATTATGTAGCGCCACGAGAAAACATCGTAGATAAATTATTCATGTATCATTTTAAAGCTTATAAAATTGGCTACAAGAATACATAAAAGGTTTTGAGTTATTTGAAAATCTCAAATTTTCCGCCATCCCGTTTCTCCGATCTAGTGAGATGGCTTTCAGAAGTTCCGACTCCGAAAATATTTTAAAGTTTAAAAATCTGTTTGCTTTGTCGTATTTCAGAGGAATCGTATTACAAAACCGTGTCGGGGAATTTCAAAATTCGATTTAGTTCAAAAGTTATCATGCTTTCCGTGAAAAGGCGAAAAATAATCCTAGTAGATATGCGGGAAACGTCGTCAAGAGCTCTTATTTTAGAATTTCCCAATTCCCCGACACAGTTTTGCAGCCGAGATATCAATTGACACTTTGTAAAACTTTCGCACAAATCGAATAAATTCCTCTTGAGTGGGAGCTTTTTTAAAACTCTATTTTGATTGAAAATCGAAAGCGAGAAAATAGCACTTCAAAAAATCTAGCCGTCTGTCGTGCGTGAATCTGAAGCCCCGCCTCTCCAACAATTAGCAAGCTCTTGGCCAATCATTTCTCATCACAGTTCAACTATCTGTCAAGATTTCCCGCCAATGTTGATTTCCGATCAAAGCAACGCGCCGCATCGAGAAAATGTTTTTTTCTTTTGTGTGACTTGAAAAATGGTAGCGGTAAGAGTCAGCTGGTTTCCCAGGCTAGCAAAATGGGAAAGACAAAAAGACCTCGAGGGGCAAAGCCAAGGTGAACACCTATAGATATCACGCCTTGAATGCCAGCATAGTTAGTAGAGGAGACAGCGATTTGCAGGCGTCTGAAACACCACGGCGAGATCGTGGTTCAACCGATTCAGGGTCACCGCCAGACTACGTTTCCATCTAAGCTTTCTTGGAAACAAATATTCTCTCGGCTGGCTCTTATCAATTCTACTTTATGTTCAGATGTGGACCACTCGGCACTCTGTCTGAAAGTGAAAATACGAACGCTTGTCGGGTTTTGCAAGGACTCCTATTTGGCTTTGTAATTGTAGTCGTATGCATTGTTTGGCCTCGTTTTGCTTTTCTTTTTTCTTTGTTTTTCAAGCTAAGGGTTTAGGGTTAGGGCATCCTGCTTGCTTTTTGTAAGATAAAAGGCCAACATCCGATGGAATTGTGGAATCGTGTGTGGAAAAACGTTTCTCAATAAACGTAAACATTGGTATATGAAATGAATTTAATATGTGCCGATTTCCCACACCGTCGTTACGGGCGAGTGAGCACTTGTCATGTGTTTATTGATCTGCTGTCAATCAAAAAGAACCTTTTACTTCCGGTTAAAAACTTCCTTTTGGTATTTCTCCGTCAATATTAATTTTTTTTGAACGGAGTTTTTGGTATATGAGACACTACTACTAAAACTACATTTCTGTGTGAAAAAAAAAAAATCCATCTTTTTCGTTTTGAAGGTATCCGGTAACCTTAACTTCATTAATTATGACTAATATATAGTTTAAAAGTTAGAGTAAATCCCCCATTAAAAGTCTACCTCTATTTTAACCTAAGTAATAGCAGATAAAGTTCCTTGCTTTTTACGAAATGACTGATCGATGTATCGGTTGAAATGAGTTCCCCGATATATTTACTGGGTATTTACTTACATTCAAGTACGTGACCTAAGATCAAAGCAATGAATGACCTCAAATACAGCTTTACTGGGTTACTCGCTATATGTTTTATCACTAGTATGGTGATCGAAGACTTCAAATACCATTCTACAAAGGGAAAATGTCATTAATAATGACAGATTTAGTTGACAAGTTGGACGCTGAGTTTCCCGCTAGCAGTTTACCGAGTTTCCCGCTATATGTTTTATCACTAGTATACCTCTATTTAAAGCTAAAGAACAGCGAATTGGTGATAGAGAACCTCAAAGACAGCTTTTAAACAGAGAGAAGAGCTATTAATGTATGCAGACTAACTTATAGTGTGACTGAGTTCCCCGCTATAGCTTTACGAGTTACCCGCTACATGTTTTATCACTAGTATGATCGAATACTTCAAATACCATCCCAGTAGCGTAGCTTCCTTTACGCATATACGCACGTGCGTACTTGTGAAATCCAAACTCCTTCCATCATAGATTGAATCTACATGTAGTAAGGGACGATTAGATTATTGATGGTGGGGTTGCGCAAATCCCCCAAAAAATATCGAGCAAGCTCTTCTATCGGAAAAAAAATATCGAGCAACGCAATAATCAAGAAAAAAAATATCGAGCAAGCACTAGCTGGTCTCATACGCATTTACAGATTAAATTAATAAAGGCAAAGAAATAAACCAGGGAAGAAGACTGGTTTGTTGTTATACAGATCTGAAGATCACACAGACTGGTTACCAGGAATCAGTCACTTATGTAAATTATCCAAGATGGCCGTCATCAGAACAGCAGATAAACTGATGGGACGATCGATCGCCAAAAGTCACATGCACTCATAAATCGAAACTTACCCTGTATTAACTGACTGTATATATTTCGGAAAGAAGTTATCTGGTAAACGATGAGTTCTCACTGGCCTAGTGGATATAGGGTTATAGGATCATGTGTACTGTACGCAATGTTGGCCAACGTATCGGTCGATGGTTGGTAGCGACTGCTGGTAGGGATGGCCGACACGTCGGTCGATTTCCCCCCTCCTGCTGTGTATGTGTCGGCCGATAGTGGATCGGTGGTATATCGGTAAGGTGTCGGTTATATGTCCGTGGGGTATCGGTGAGATGTTAAGTTATAATTAAACTATTCTGCATACTGTTTTCACTCAAATAAACAGTGACTCTTTTGGATTTTTTTTACCTGGAAGGTTGACTGTATTGAATATAATTCAGTCTAAGTGTAGTAATATTCCTTTCTGTTGCGGTATAAAATGTTCCTTTACACAATTAAATCTCTCATAGTGACTGATGAAACTACTTCAAATGCAACGTTTAATATCTTAATTTGTGTTTTGTTAGTGTCTTTTATACATCCGCTCGCGCAAGATCGATTGCGTATATAAATCGCTAAGTCCTGTATATTGGATCCTATACCTGCTATACTCCTTCGCTACTGTCTGGATGATATCCTACCCACCATTACTAGGATAATCAATCTGTCCTTTGAAAACTGCGATATGCCATCAACCCTGAAGCAAGCTGCTTTATCACCTAAATTAAAGAATCCCTCTCTTGACCATGAGACATTTGCTAATTTTCGTCCTGTTTCAAACCTGAAGTTCATCTCTAAGGCTGTAGAGAAAGTAGTTGCTGTACAACTGAACAACTACTTAAAAGAAAATAATCTCCATGAAGTCTTACAATCAGCATATAAACAACACCACAGCTGTGAAACCGCATTAGTACGAGTCCAAAATGATATTCTTAAGGCAATAGATGACCAAAACTGTGTAATTCTGCTCCTCCTCGACCTCTCCGCAGCATTCGATACCGTCGACCACAGTATCCTCCTACACAGGATGTCCACCAAGTTTGGCATCAAAGAGAAAGCATTAGCCTGGTTCCAGTCCTACCGTACCGACCGTAAACAGTTTGTAAACATCGATGGTATAGTCTCTTCCAATCATAATCTACATTATGGCGTGCCACAGCCTCTGTTCTAGGTCCCATCCTTTATCTCCTTTATACTGCACCGCTTGGAGATATAATACGCAAGCACAACATGTAATTCCACCTATATGCAGACGACACACAGATATACTCCACCTTCGTCTACAATAACTCTGAACAACTTGCCTCATCGAAGCGCTGTATAGAAACCTGTCTACTTGAAATTGAACAATGGATGACTTGTAATAAACTTAAACTTAACAATGATAAATCTGAACTTTTAATTTTACACTCCCGCCATCATCCGTATGCTCTCTTACCATCTCTTGCTGTCGGTAATGACACCATATACCCCTCTAGTTATGCCAGAAACATTGGAGTAATCTTCGATGACACTATGTCTATGTCTCGCCAGGTTAACTCTATTTGTAAGTCGGCGTTCTACCAACTTAGGAATATTTCTAGAGTAAGAAAATATTTGTCTGTTAGTACTACAGAAATTCTTCTACACGCATTCGTTATACTACTAAGTTAGATAACTGTAACTCCCTATTATATAGCCTACCAAAACAACTAATCCAGAAGCTACAATATGTCCAAAATGCTGCCGCTCGCATTACTCATGCACGCGTAAATACGATCATGTCACACCTACTTTAAAGGAACTGCACAGGCTACCTGTAAACGAGCGCATCACATTTAAGATTCTTCTACTTACTTATAAGTCCCTTAATAACCAAGCACCTGTCTCCTTAAGAAATTTATTACACATCTACAAACCTAACAGAATGCTCCGCTCGTCATCTGACACACTTCGCTTGACTCAACCGATGCCTAGACTTAAAACCTATGGTCAACGCGCGTTTTCTATATCAGCACCTCAAATCTGGAATAGCTGTAGAAATAAGATCCAGCCCGAATGTGAACATTTTAAATCTAAGCTCAAGTCTTATCTTTTTTGCTCTACTTATAATCGGAACTAGTTATGAATTATTATTACCCATATGTACTACATTGCTACATAGTTTACTTATTACTCGTTACGTTAGTAGATAAGAATTAATTAATTTGTTATTTATACATTATTGTAAAGCGCATAGAACAGATATGCTATATGCGCTATATAAATATATTATTATTATTATTATTATATCGCACCGTTTTGGTCTGGAACAGGGTACCGATCTTTTTTTATCTGAAGGGGAGATTTCGCCTTGAATCTGGAGTAGAGTAGCAACAATAGGGCCATTTATACGAGAGGAAGTTAGCCACACCGCTTAGCTAAGCAGCGAACGATTCGTATAAATGGGTCAATTTAAACTGAAGACTGACACATGTATAGGCCGAGCTATCCCAATGAATTCGTCGATACTTAAACCCCGCGCCGGCTCCCAGTATTCGACATAAAATAACATTTGAAAATATTGGGGTCGCTACGATTTATTAATAAGCATCACATTTTTACTGTAGGGCTCGGTTCTAATTCTAATATATACTCCGCGCACTCCAATCGGAGTATAATGCAGAGGCGCATGGCTGGAAAATAAATAAAGAGCTGCTAGTTTATGCTATCTTAAGTTTACAAAGGTAAGCATTAATAGTTGTGGCCTCTACAACCTTTGAAGTACATATACGTTAGCTGAAAATATCACAGTCACCGTTACCTCGGCCTACTGTCGGCAAACTATCGATAGCTATTGAGTGTCAGTGATCAATCGGACGACTGTCGGTGCATCATCAACCATGTCGGCCGACATACAGAATAGCCAAATCTCGGCCGAGTAGCGGTCGACTCTCGTCCGACCCTCGGCCGCCTATCGGCTGACCGTCGGTCGACATGTCGACCGATACGTCGGCCGACATTGCGTACAGCACACATGATCCGGGTTATAAATGTTCGCAGGTTTATACACAAGGCCCGGACACAAGGCTCTTCTGGTTTCACTTCTGCTGGTAATCTTAATGCAACAGTAACATTTTTGATAACAAAATAGATCAAGTTGAAATATTTATATGGAATATAAATCGTAATGATAGGTTTTGGGTACCAGTTTGTGTTTCATCACTTCTGCTGATAGAGGGTTGATCTCTATGTGATGATTTCTTGCTTTGACTGTCCTTTTCCCCGTTTTCTCTTAGCCCGTTTGTCAGCCACAGAATACCCATACTTTGTTTTGGCATTTGCCATTAATTATGTGGCTTTCTTTAACTTCCAAGGCCCAACCAGGAATGCTACTTGAGCGAGCGGGAGTGCGTGCGATGTAAAAAAAGCAGTCACGCTAAAAAATATAGGATTGTTGGTACAAAATATATTGCATTAATATAACTAAAAAAATATTTAGGTAAACTCAGAAAAAAATATCGTGCAAGGTCATGGCGCTTTAAAAAAATATCGTGGAGGGCTAGAATCAGAAAAAAAAATATCGAGCAACTAAAATTCTCGCAACCCCCCCATCAATAATCTAATGGTCCGTCCCTAAGGCAACTCGATCACTACAAAGGGAACATGCTATTAAAAACTGATGACAGATTTAGTTGACAAGTTGGACGCTGCCTTCACTGAATTGCCGTAGTGGACCAGCCGGTAAGCAATTTTTCCCCGGTCACGTGATTGATGAGGTCACGTGATTAAATGACATGTTGGCATTAGTTGTGTGACTGACGTTATTTCTCGTGAGTTTGGTTGAGTTTGAACCAGCCGTTATAAAGATATAGGCAATGTTCCCACGGTCACGTGATTGATGACGTCATTTGTTTATGTCTTCAGACATTGTTTACCAAGTGTCAACCCATGTTTTGTGAAAGTTCCAAGCCGGTTGAAGTAGTTTTGATATTTTTTGGCAAAAACATAGCTTTGCGAGTTGCACGCTGGGATATTCGGGACGCTGAGATCACGTGATCGATGACGTCATTTGTTTTGAATGCACAGGTGTGTTTGTTTTGATGTATTTTATGTTGTGTGTAAGTTTCGTGGTGATCGGCCTTACAGTTTATGAGTTATGGACGTAAACATGATTTAGCGAGTTGCCCGCCAACTTCACTGAGTTGCCCGCTGAGTTACCCGCTAACTTCACTACGGTGGAGTTTTACCATGTGTTATGTCTTTACTTGTAGGCAATAGCACCACACACATTTGGATTTAGAACTAATATTAACATATTTTAATATTAAATAATGACCACAGAACTCCTATAACGTGTCCATCCCTCAGTCAGACTCGGTGCTTCTTTCAAAGCCGCCATTTGACATTTCCGGTCAGCCGCCTTTCAATTTCCGTACGGCGCCTTCAGATTCTTCTTTACCCGAGTTATACAGCCACGAAACTCACCCTCGGAATCTTGTCTGTGCTCATTCCCGGGTTTTAAGCACAAAAGGAGCTGTCATTCCTTTTAATTTCCTCCGCCGCCTCCTCCTGTAGTACTAAAACCTGTAGTTACATGCGAAGGCAGATGTTTACAACGAAATGACTGAGCGCTGAGTAACCGGCCTTTTTTCTACCACGATCCGACGTCAACTAACCTATTGCGCAAAACAAGCGCGGACTTTAAAACAATTCCCACGGGTTCGCATTGCAAAATAAATAAATCTTATTGTGATTTCAGTGTTCAACACAGTTTAAAGATCATTTTGAGCCCATATAGGTTCTTTGTGGTTGCGTACATGTTCTCTTGACTCTGGTTTTCAAACTGCGTTTTAGCTGTCGGCGTATTTTGTTGGCTAGCCTGCGTTGCGGTTCTGGAGTATAGGAGCGCAGCTAGCGGATATTAGGGGGATTGGGGCGAGAATTTAAGAGAGGGGGGAGGGGGGAGGGGTGGGGAGGAGAGGAAGAGAGTGCCTGCCGGCAAGCTATGGTTATTTTGAAAACTCTCGGCCTCAGAAGGCCGAGTATTGCTATTGGCTAAAATGCGTGATTGACTGAAATCATTAAATTTTATTCATGCATGGCATGCGATAAGAGCAGAAACTTAATATGGCGACAAACATACCGAGAATTCCCTCAGCGATGAATTTAAAGAAAGAACAGGTTTTGGTTATTGCTCCTTTGGCTAATATTGTGAAAGATCAATTGAATCAGTTAAATCCGAGGTACTACAGAAGTGCAACTTCAAATTGCTGTTTAGTTCTGCAGAAGAAGTGTAAATGAGAGCGAATTTCGCGATCAGCTGAAGAACCCTGCATCGGAACTCCACAAGCGTCTTTGCTTGTATTGTCGTCGACGAATCGCACACGGTTGAAACATGGACCGGTGTGTTCGAGGAACAGGCTTGTGCTTCCGAAAATACGAGCTGCTTTGATGATTTCGTAACGCTGCACGTGGATGGTTTTTAGCGCTTCTTTTGGCAGAACTTCGTTCCGATGTTATTGTGTCGGCAGTGTTCTTTACTGATTTGGTGGCGACTTTATACAGCTCACTTTATATAGTGATTAGTGGCAACGAGTTCTCTTTATCTTAGTTATCTTTATCCTGCAAACTTTCTCGAACAAAGGTGTAGTTCTCTACTGCATTTCGAATCTTCCTTCCCGACATGAACGACAACTCTGATAGAGCAGCAGATTTCGGAATATGAAGATCAATACTTTTGCTGGCACTAGCTAGAATTAAGCCTCGGCTCTCTTTTCTTTCTGAAGGCTCTCGCCGTGGAAATATTTCAATTCCCAAACGCTACCTTAAAACATACATTACATATCCTGCAAAAGTCGTTGTCGCTTACAGGTTTAGGTTTAGGCCCTGTCTTCACATGTTTCTTCGAAGTTTCAGCTGACATTCTCCAAATTCTCAGAATTGACCAAGATGGCAGACGCGGACACGCAACTCCGAGCTCTGTGGATCTCGACTCCTCAGGGCCCGCTAATATAGTGAACACAGATGAAATTGAGACTACATCATCTCTAACAGTCATGGCTGTTGATGAACAGCAGGAATCCTTGGAAAATGATATATTGGAAGATGGGCAGCCCTCTAAATCTCAGACTGAGAAAGCGAGCGATGGACAACAGCAATCCTCCGATCTCGAGATACTAGATCCCTCATCAACCGAAACGCTCCTCGATGGCAGATTGCTCTCATCCCTCAAGACTGATGAGCTAAAAGCAGAGCTAGAGCAACGGGGTCTCGGAAAGAGTGGGACAAAACTCATTCTAAACTAGGAAAGACTAAGCGCGGCCATCATTCTTGAAGCGGAAAATAGCAAGCAACACCAAACAGATCCCGGTTCAGAGCCAGATGGAGACCAAACTAGTGAAAAATACAAATTGGAAAGCACAAATGCTCACTCTACTTGCTGTGGGTCGATGAAAAACAAAATGCAAGAGATGAGGCAGCACTTTAAAAGAGAAATTGACAAGCTGCGGCATGAGATCTTTGATCCTACTAATTTAAATTTCCCGCCAAACCAGTCAACAGTATCCGAAACCGCCAAGTTTCAAAGTGCAAATCGAGATCTTCAACGAAGGCTTCGTGAGGCTGAGTCTCGCTACGAAAGCCTGAAAATAGAGGCCAGAACAATCCAAGAAGATAACAAGAGTCTCGTAACTGCCTTAAGATTACTAAACAAAGAAATCTCCGAAGAAAACAGAATCACAAACCGGCAAAAAGGTGTCAACGAAAGAAATTTGCATCGTGTACAGGACGGGGGTGTGATTGAACCAAATACCCAAGACAAAGTAAACAAAAGCGACCAACCAGAGTCCTTAACTGGGACAAACAGCAAGCCAAAGAAATCAAAATCTAAGAAAAAGGCAAAGATATACCTTCTACTCCTCAAAAAATCCCGAAAGCCCGTCAAGAACCTCTGGCTGAATCGCTCACTCAAGCCCAACCGAGGCCAAGTAAGAACTTCACAAGAAAACCGGTAACCGTGATATGCGGGGATTCGATCATCCAACATATCCGCGGTTGGAGTCTCTCTCAAACCGACAAAGTAGTTGTCAGATCTTTTCCAGGTGCAACCTCTGAGGACATGGAACAGGAACACCCAACGAACTGTTCTGCAAAATAACTGTTCTTCTGGGCCACTCGGCTGGCAAATTCTGCACTTTGGAATTTCTTGGCTGGCAAATTCTGCAGTCTGATACTAAATAATAATATAACGGAGCGATATTTGTCAGCTGGTAAATTCTGCAGTCCGATATAATTACATAATAATAATATAACAGAGCGATATTTCTCAGCTGGCAAATTCTGCACGTACCTGTTGTTTCACAGGTTTTTAAAAATACCGAATTCTGCAGGTTAGCTCAGGTTTTTATTCTTAAAATAAAAATATAGCGTTCTATATTTCAGTTAAAGGGGCATGGTCATCGGTTAAGCGCATGCGCAGTAGGGGCGAGATAGTTGAGTATTCCGTGGGCCACGGGAAACTCAACTTATCCGCCATCAATGCGAGCGTGGTATAATCTGGTCCAATTTAACAGCTTGTGTGGGCCATCAGTCCTCGAAACTTCGTACAGTATTTTAGATGTATATATTTATTAGCTCTATAGCCTTTTTTTGTTTGATTTGCGAAAATGAGCTAGAAAATTTCGAAAAAACGGAAGTCATCATGGCGTGAACTAACGGTATGTTTGTACTAGTTCGATTTATCGGATGTCATGCACTTGAAAACAATTTTTATCACTTCAAATGAATGTCGATTGTTCACATGGCTATCCTGTGTGAGCTGCTGTAGTTATTTGGAATCATGGAATGTTTGAACGGTGCATTTCGTACACTTTTGCAAGCATAGTGTAGCGCGCTGTTTACTCGTAACGCAGTCTGCGAATTAATAACAAGCTTGTTTGTACTAGTTCGATCTATCGGTTTTCAACTCCAAAACAATTTCGATGCCTTCAAACGAATTTCGATTGCTCATAAGACTATCCTGTGTGAGCTACTATGATTATTTCGACATCAGGGAATTTTTAAACGGGAGTTTGCCTACAGTTTTGGAAGCATACTGTAGCGCGCTCGACCATAGAATGTTTATTTGCAACGGAAGTCTGTTTATAACCTAACTAGTTCGATCTATCGGTTTTTATGGACTCCAAAACAATTTTGATAGCTTCAAATGAATGTAGATTGCTCAGAAGACTATCCTGTGTGAGCTACTGTGATTATTTGGACATCAGAGAATTTTTAAACGGGAGTTTTCCTACAGTTTTGGAAGCATTGTGTAGTGCTTGACACTACAATGTTTACTTGTGAAGAAAATCCTTTGAGCTTACCTAGCGTGTTTGTACTAGTTCGAACTATCGGCTTTTATGGACTGGAACTTATTTTACAGCTTCATGAATATGTATGTTGGTTGATCAGAAGACTATGCTCTTTGTGTTTGTGGTTTGTTTGGCATCAGAAAGTATTTTTAATGTACTTTTTGTTCGATTTTCGTGCAGTGTTTGGACATAATTCGCCGATATCAGATTTTATGCAAAATTGTCCAAATCAAGCATGTTCAACATTCTAAGAACATAACTACTTGTCCAAATGTTATCATATCCAACTCAACTTCTTCCTCCATCGACTCTGTAGCCATTGTTACAACGTGGTTCCCTAATACAGGGCCGCCAGCCTTCAAAATGCTACTACAAATCCTCCCCTTTGCGACCTTTTCACGTACGCTCGCTCAACCGGGAAGATTTTGATATGCTAATTAGTACTTTCGGCACGCCTACTGCGCATGACTACCAGGTGACCATGCCCCTTTAAGCCCTGTACAAACCGTTTCAACATCGGAGGCTAACCGTTTCATATATTATAAAATATACTAAGTTATGCGAAAGTGGAAATTTTCACTTGTGAATCTCTCAGTTTCTTCCTCGATACTAAGTGTTTGGGAAACACCTAATAATAATAATAATAATAATGACATTTGTATAGCGCATATACATAAATGTTCTATGCGCTTGACAACTACATGTACTAAATAAGTGTAAATATAAATATCTGCGCATAAATTACATTCAGCTGAAAACAAGACTGATTACTCTGTACAGATTATAGGTATGTCAAAAAAGGTAGTGTTTTAGTTTAGCTTTGAATTCATTAACGGATGGACTTTGGCGTATATTTAACGGGAGAGAGTTCCATAATGTAGGTGCAGATATTTGGAAGGCCCGCTGACCATAGGACTTGAGTCTGGCAGTAGGACGGACAAGGCGTAATGTATCAGCTGAGGATCGAAGTGTTCGGGTAGGCTTGTATATAGTTAATAATTCTTGTAGATAGACAGGAGCTAGGTTATTAAGTGTCTTATACGTTAACAATAATAACTTAAATGTAATCCGCTTATCTACTGGTAGCCAGTGGAGTTCTCTTAGGACAGGTGTGATATGATCATTTTTCTTAGAATAAGTTAAGATACGGGCAGCAGCATTCTGAACAGATTGTAACTTCTGTATAAGATAGTTTGGGAGGCCGTGTAGTAGGGAATTACAATTATCGAGTTTAGACGTAACAAATGCATGAATAAGTGTTTCAGTGGTGGTCAGCGACAGTAATTTCCGTATTTTGGAGATGTTCCTTAGCTGAAAAAACGCAGATTTGCAGATTGAGTTAATATGTCTAGTCATATTCATAGTATCGTCAAAGATAAACGGTATGAAAGTACACATTAAACATTTCAAGCGGCTTTGAAGTTTTGTCTTGATTCACTTTTACTGCTGTATTGGTACTGTAAATTACTACAGTTTCCACTATTTTTGTTTTCAGAAAGAAAAAATCATGATTATCAGACAATATCTGGTTCTCGAAAGATTCTTTGGATATTTGAACTGCTAAAATGAAACTGATCTGCGTTGATGGGAGATAAATACTGATACAATCAGCTAAAAGTATAGTAGCAGCTGATATTTCGAGTGTTACGACCGGCTGGTTCACACTAGCGACATCAGCACAAGTAACATACGGAGACTCAGTGATCACATCAGTGAGTAGAACAAGCGCCGCTAATGATCAGTCACTGAGTCTGCGTATGTTGCTTGTGCTTAAACGCTTGAAACGTCAGCTGCTACTCGTGGCTCACGGCCGTTAGTATAGCTTAATTGACTTTTAATTGATCATACCAGTATTGGAATAGATATCGTGCATTTTTATTAGCTGGCATATTCTTCACTTGTATTTTTCAGCTGGGAATATATGTAAAAAAAAGTTTTGCTGCTGGCAAATTCTGCACTTAAATATTTCAGCTGGGAAATTTAGAAATTCTTCATGAACTTTAGGCTGGCTGGCGCTGCAGAACAGCTGTTCGTCTGCCAGCTGAAAAACAATTCCCTTAAATATGTTTAAATACATCTGATTTGTTATAAAAACATCAGAATGTTTGTTTTTATGAAGTTTTACCGTTGGGTGTTCCTGATGGAAGACTACTTAAAGCCTATCTTGAGAAAGGAACCAGAGAATATTATCTTACATGTTGGCACAAACGACTTGAAATCCATAGGAGCCAAAAGAACAGCGGAAAGCATCGTCAACCTTGCGCTACAAACAGAATACCAATGTATCTATATCTGGCTTACTCGCAAGAGCAGATGACGAAGACCGTAATATTGTCAACAAGCACCTGAAGCAGTCCTGCCGGCAACATCACTGGAACTTTATTGAAAACAACAATATAACCAAAGAACACCTAAATCGTGGTGGCTTACATCTGTCAAAAGCCGGCACTACTCTTCTAGCTGAAAATTATACCACACATATCAGGGGGGGATTAGGGTTTTGCCGCCTGGGAGTCCGACAGACACGTTAGGTCAAAACCTGATATTACCTATAAACCTACGCACGATGGTGAGTCAGTAAGTCCTGTAAATATTAATTTTGGCCGTGGATTTGTCATGGCATGCCTCAATTTCAACAGCTTACTTGCCCACATAGATGAACTTAGAGTCTTCATGAGTAATTCCAAAAGAATCGATATTTTAGCAATTAATGAAACAAAATTAGACCCAACCATCCGGGATGAGGAGGTTTATTTACCCGACTTGGAAATAATTCGGAAAGACCGGAATACCAATGGCAGAAATGGTGGTGGTGTTTGTTTTTACATACGAAATAATATCAATTTCCAAAATCGTGAAGACCTAAGCTCAGATAAGCTTGAACGCCTAACTGTAGAGGTCACAAAACCTCGCTCCAAGCCATTTCTAATTAGTACTTGGTATGGACTTCCGCAGTCCTCTCCGGATCTATTTAGCTCTTTTGAGCAACTTATTGACAAAATTGATGCGGAGACACTTAGAGCTATATTTATTGGGAGACCTAAATTGTAATTTGCTACCAGATGCTACTGATTGTAACTCCTCTCATCTTTTGAATATCATGGATATTTACGGATTGAGTCAGATGATCACTGAGTCAACAAGAATAACCGAAACCTCGAGAACTCTAATAGACCTATGTTTAACACTTCCCGGAAAAGGTATCAAATTCGGGTGTTCTCCAACTTGGTATCAGCGATCACTCCCTCATCTATCTAACTCGTAAAATCAGTTATGTAAGCTCTGGTGTTCATAAGACCATCCAGGCTAGGCAGCTTAAGCATTTTAACAACGATAATTTTCTACTCGATCTAAAGCAAAAAGAATGGAATATCGTTTCTACTTACAATAACCCAAATGAAATGTGGCGTGTATGGAAACACGCTCTAATGAGTGTCATTGATAAACATGCGCCACGTAGGACAAAAAGAATCCGAAACAAAAAATCCCCGTGGATTACAAATGAAGTAATAAGCAAAATGCACAAAAGAGACTTTTTAAAAAGAAAACTAGCGTCAACAAACGACCATACGATTTGGGAACAGTATAAAGTAGCTCGAAATGACGCCAACAACGCCATTAGGCAAGAAAAACGCAACTATTTCACTAACAATCTTGAAGCCAATAAAAATGACCCAAGAAAAACTTGGAAATTAATTAATGACCTGCAAAGTCGACAAAGCAAATCAACCAATGTCTTTGAAATCAAAATAGGAGACCAAACTCTCAGTTCCTCTGCTGACATTGCTGAGGTTTTTAACCGGCATTTCACCCACATTGGCGAGGACCTGATCCTCTTACCTATAATTGGTGTGTAAATATTGACAAAGGTTTCCTTAATGGTGTGATATTTATCGATTTAAAAAAGGCCTTTGACACTATTAATTACCAAATTATAATGCAAAAACTAGCGAAATATGGAATTGACCGAATTGCCCTGGCATGGTTTGACTCTCATCTATCAAATAGAAGTCAAAAATGTAATGTGAACGGCCACATGTCTACTGAAAGCCCGATGACTTGTGGAGTCCCGCAGATTCGATAATTGGACCATTACTCTTTTTGATTTATATTAATGACCTGCCAAACTGCCTAAACGAGGGATTACCAAGAATGTACGCCGATGATACTAATATTAGTTTTGCCGCCTCAAGCAAGAGAGATCTTGAAACAAAAATCAATGCGGAACTAAAAAATGTAAATATCTGGCTCAAAGCAAATAAGCTAAGTCTCAATATTGCTAAAACTGAGTTTATGGTTATTGGGTCTCGCCAAAAACTACAAACTCAAAGCGACTGTACCATCGACATTCGTATAGAGGGTAAAGTAATAAAAAAAGTGAACTACACCAAATCTCTGGGGGTTTATATAGATGATACATTGTCCTGGCGGAAGCATATAGACGAAATATAAAAAAAGATCTCCTCTGGCATTGGCGCACTTAAGCGCGCAAGGCCTTTCATATGCAGAGATACTGCAGTAAAAATATATAAAGCCCTGATTGAGCCGCATTTTGTTTACTGTGGCTCAGTTTGGGATGGCTTAAGTCAACGGTTAAATGATAAACTGCAAAAACTGCAAAACCGGGCAGCCAGAGTAATTACTCAATCAAGCTATGACACGAGTTCAAGTCTTACTGATTGATATGCTTGGCTGGGACAACGTATATACACATCGAAAAAACAAAAAGCAATGGCGATGTACAAAACCATGCATAAGCTCACCCCAGGTTACCTTCAGGATTCTCTTTACAACTCGTAATACTAACTATGATCTAAGAGATTCTGAAAGTAAATTATTTATACCTAAACCGAGGACTAACTACCTAGCTTCAGTTACAGTGGGGCATTCTTATGGAATAATCTCCCACATGACCTAAGAGTCTCTAAACACATAAAGCACTTCAAAAGGGCAATTGATACCCTGTATGCTAAATCGGACTCCCACACGGCAAACATGTAAAACAGTTTTAATGCATTATTACATTTAAAATTTTTAATGTACATATTTTACTATTGCAATGGTACACCTTTCGTGTACAACTGATGTTTTTAAACCGTGGATAAATAAAGATTGTCTGTCTGAGTTGAGATTCCTCGAGATTCCACGTGTGAGTTTTCACTTCCGCCGCATGATGATTGTATGAATCGATCGAATGACTTACTAATTTTATGCATTTTAATACTTAGTTTAGACAACAAAAATATATTTATTGGAAAGAGGTACTTAAGGTGTGTTTGTGCGCAGTGCTCGAGTGCATACGTGGGTGTCTGGTGCGCGTTCAATCTGGTGCGCGTTCAACCAGGACGGGGACGGCAGTCAATGCTCGCTCTCTATTTTAAACGTAACATTAATTTGGAGTCCTCACGTTGTATTTTTGACGAGAACGGCCAAACTGTAGGCGAGTGCGTGCATTTTCACATGCAGTTATTCTGTTTTGTAATTAAGGCACTTGTTTTTATGCCGTCGTCCTTGACGTTGTCGCCATCGAAAGGTCTCTAATAGTATTGGATATGGGAACATCACTCCATAGGAAGAGGAAGACCGACAAACAATTCAATTCAACTTTATTTAAACACGGATATTTCAACAATTTTACACTGATTTCCATGAAAACCGTGTATAATACTACTAAGTAAAAATACAAATAATTATCATAACAAGTGATTAAAGATATTAAGCTATACTATATTAAGCATCTACTAGGGTCATATATTAACAATCAATATACATTTATGTATACTACTGTATAATAATACTAAGAATCTAAGAATCATCTAAAAAAATAATCTAAAAATACTTTAAGGCATCATTAGTGACTCTAGTCAGTTGAGGAGAGTAATACCTTTCAATTTATTTTTAAAACTCACTAAGGAAGAACTTTGTTGAATTTCATTTGGTAGCTAGTTATTCCATGTCTTAGTTCAGTCATAACTTAAACTTTTTTTAAGTATTCAGTATTAGGGCGTGGTATGAAAAACTTCATATTGGAATTTCGAAGATTATAATGAGTTTGGGTTTCTTGTTCTTTTTGTCAACCTGTGCGTACATCTGTGAATTTGGTATCGAGTTGGCGCTGGCGAGGCTTTCAGTAGATGCATACAGCGTTTACTTGTTCTTCTGATCACCTACTTCGTATGTACTATGCTATTCATTTGTGAAGCCACCTTTCGTAGGGAGACACCTCTCGTCTTCATCAAGAAAATGAGGATTTTACTGACGAGCATTTCATTACTGGGAAGTCTAACTTTCTTGTGTGGTGCCATTTGTCAAAATTTGAGCTCTCTCGAGTCAAGCAAACATATTTACGACGAATTTGTGATTGACTTTGTTCATGGCTATTCGACCGATCGTAGAACTAGAACTGATAAATTATCTTGAATCAAAGAATAATCTTCCAGTTCGTGATTAAAATCTCTTGATCAGGACAGTTACATAACGCTTTTAAGTACAAACAAACAGTTTAGAGTATTTTATATATTTTTTGTAGAGTTTGGGCAAGCTTAAAAAGTCACGGTTTACGTTTTGGACTAGGAGGTAGTTTTTACACCTTATTTGAAGCTAAAAGACGACTCGTGCAGTCGCAGTTGTCAATAATAGGACAGACACAAAAAAACTAACTTCAATTTGTTAATTTGACCAATCTATGGAGGGGATTTAATTCACGAGTATATATTATATCGAGATAACATATAAATCATACATTCGAGACTGACATCAACATTAACTTAAATTTATATTTGACAATATAACTCGTAAGCTTTATTAGCCAATAGAAACCCACCAATAATCCCTACCCCGACTACCCCCGGGGCACTTTAGAGTACTATTTGGTCAGTCATTCAGCAGTAGCTTTAATTACCTACTTTTATACATAAGCATATAAACAATTGTGCAAAATGTAACCAAATAAACAAACTTTTCCTCATTCCAACTCAGACTACACTTCGACGTAGGAGCACAACGTTCCTTGTCCTCTGATAGAAGATACCGCTGCCCAATTCCTTGCAAATCTACGAGGGTATCTAGGTAATAAGTTCATGTCCTAGATACACCAATATGTTACTGACGTTCTATGACCGAAACATAATAGAACGTAATTAACCTATTGTTGTATCTAGGACATGAACTTATTACCGGTATCGAGGGTATCTCACTGAACAATGGCGGCGTAACGAGCAACCCACTAAACAATGGCGGCGTAACGAGCAGTATCACTGAACAATGGTCAACCTCTAGATCAACCTGCTAAAACTTTGTCTTCAATTTTGGAACTATTTCAGCTAGCTCAAATAATTAATGAACCGACACGCGTTACAGAGAGTACACGTTCGTTATTGGATGTGTGTATCACTAATACCCCAGGGAAAGTCACTCGTTCCGGTGTTCTACACGTCGGACATAGTGACCATAGTCTAATATATGTGATACGGAAAATCAATACAGTTAAAAAAGATAGAACCCATAAGCAAATTGAGATCAGGAACTTCAAACAATTCAACGATCAACGGTTTCTGGCTGATCTCAATTGTCAGCCGTGGCAACAAACATATACCAAGCAGAACGTTGACGAAATGTGGGTGTGTTGGAAGGCAATGTTCTTAGAAGTGCTTGATAGACATGCCCCGGTAAGATCAAAACGAGTTAGAAAGAAAATTAGCCTTCCGTGGATATCCAAAGATATCAGGGCTAAAATATTCGAAAGAGATCATTTCAAACGAAAAGCAATCTCAACTAACAACGAATCTGATTGGAAGTTTTACAGGTCAGCCAGAAATGATATCAACGTCAGAATGCGGAAAGCTAAAGCAGAATATTATCAGACCCAAATCGATAACCAGACAAATGACCCTAAACGAGCTTGGAGAACAGTTAATGATATTTTGGAAGAAATAGAACGGATACTTTCGTGAATGAAATTAACACCAACAATGACACTATCACCTCACCAGAGGAAATTGTAGATTGTTTCAATAACTACTTTACAAACATAGGCCCTAAACTTGCAGAAACCATAGATAATGATGGACCCGATTTCGAGAGTTATATCAAGAAAGCAAATACAAGTTTTAGTTTTAGGCCTATAAGTACATCAAAAGTCTACAAAATAATGAATTCATTGTCTACTCGAAAAGCAACAGGTGTCGATAAAATCTCTGCTAGAGTTTTTAAAGTGGCAGCACCAGTTATTGTAAGTTCCCTTACACAATTATTTAATATAGCCATTGTCACTGAATCTTTTCCTTCAGAATGGAAAATTGCCAGAGTTAATCCACTCTACAAAAAGGCCCCACGAAACATACTTGACAACTATAGACCTATCTCAATTCTTCCAATAATAAGTAAAGTATTTGAAAGAATATTATACGATCAGTTGTACGAATACCTGACGGAACATAACCTACTATCGAATCACCAGTTTGGTTTCAGAAAATTCCATTCGACCGCAGCTGCATTATTAGATAGCACAAACGAATGGTATGTTAATATGGATCGTGGCCTTTTTAACCTGGTTGTGTTTATTGACCTGAAAAAAGCATTCGATACCGTAAATCACAACATTTTGGTACATAAACTTGAGCTATTCGGTATAAAGGGAGCTGCTAAGAATCTCATCCGCTCATATCTTACAGACCGTACTCAAAAGTGCCAAATAAATAATGTAGTTTCGGGTCACAGGCAAATAACATGTGGAATTCCTCAAGGGTCAATACTTGGGCCACTTCTATTTCTAATGTATGTAAACGATCTGCCAAATTGCCTGAGCTCCACAACAGCACGGCTATTTGCGGATGATACAAATTTAACAGCAGCTGGTGAAACTCTAGAGGAAGTAGAACTGGCAATAAATCGTGATTTGGGGAACGTTAAAAAATGGCTTTCGGCAAGCAAACTGAGTCTTAACGTAGCAAAAACTGAATACACCCTGATTGGATCTAGATATAATATTAATCATCTTTCAAAGGCACCAGACATTGCCATTGGGAACCAACCAATCAGGAGGGTTAATAATTGTAAAGTACTTGGTGTCCAGATCGATGAGTTCCTTACGTGGGAAAGTCATATTGATTATATAGCTAAGAAAATCTCATCGGGTATTGGTGCTATAAAAAGGTTAAGACAGTTTGTAGATCACGAAACATTGATATTAGTATATAATGCATTGGTTAGGCCGCATTTCGACTACTGTAGTGTAGTGTGGGACTCGATAGGAAGTGTCCTTTCGGATCGTCTTCAAAAACTACAAAATAGAGCCGCCAGAGTTATAATGAAACGCAGTAACGAAGCCGGACAGTCTGAAGCGTCCCTAAATGCTCTTGGGTGGTTGACATTACAGGAGCATAGAGCTCAAATGAAGGCAAAACTTATGTTCAAGATACTCCATGGTTTAGCACCTTCGAGGCTGTGTCATTTATTTCAAAAATTCAATCAAACTAGCAGTTATAACTTGAGAGGATCTTCTAGTAAGCTAGTCATGCCTCGTCCAAGAACCGAATTCTTAAAGAAAAGCTGGAGTTACAATGGTGCAAAGTCATGGAATACCTTGCCAACTGAAGTAAGGGACTGCGAATCGTTTAATTCCTTCTGCAATCTCATTTCTTCCTCCATTAACCGTTAGCATGCATCATTCCTTTCCTTCCGTACTTTTAAACTTTTAAACAATTAGTAACGCTACCATTAAATCAGCAGTTGACATTATAGTACATTATAATGTCATATTATTGTAAATACGTATCATGTGTTTTTAACACATCTTAAATACCTTTATATATATTTATGCATTATATGTGTTTTTAGCACATTTAAGTAGTCATCGACTTTTGTATTATAGTTTTAATTAATTGTATTGTTCACGCCCTTCATGGAAATCAGCTACAAGTTGTAGAGGCTAGCGTGCCAAAATAAAGTTATTATTGATTGATTGGCGTAACGAGCAGTCTCACTGAACAATGGCGGCGTAACGAGCAACCCACTAAACAATGGCGGCGTAACGAGCAGTCTCACTGAACAATGGTGGCGTAACGAGCAGTCTCACTGAACAATGGTGGCGTAACGAGCATCCCACTGAACAATGGCGGCGTAACGAGCAGTCTCACTGAACAATAGCGGCGTAACGAGCAGTCTCACTGAACAATAGCGGCGTAACGAGCATCCCACTGAACAATGGCGGCGTAACGAGCAACCCACTGAACAATGGCGGCGTAACGAAATAGCAATGCATGTACACAATAACAAAGGCGCGCTAGGAATCACGGTCGAGTGGCTCTATAAACTGGCACAGATGACACTTATTGAACGTTTTACAGCTATCATCTCATCAATTTACCATAAATCTCCGGGAAAGCTGTGATACGGTTTGGATTAAAGCTTTAATCAGTATTACACATATGTTTAGTGCTATTTCCCAATTTTGTTTTTTTATTATTCAGTGTTGACATTTTCTGTACATACGAATTTGCACGGTCTCTTTTAAGCTTAAATACTTAATACTTTCTCTATAAAATTGTATAGATCCAATTAAGGTGGTCTATTAACTATAATTTGCAACTTTTACTTGATATAATTTCATCGTGGAGACCTCAACTTTATTAACGCAAGACACAGTTCCTAAGACAGTCTACTACTCGCATAATTATTTCTAATAACAAGACAGAAAAGCACTTTTACAAATTTGTATGTCGTATGTATGTCCTCTTACAGATAGAGATGGCGTCACAACGTGACGAGAACAAAGAAGTGCGCCACGAGACGCAGTCGAGTGACTGATCTGACGGCATATGTACAGACGCACGGAAATGTTTTATATTTTTGTTTTATACAATAATCAGCTAAATAGAGCACTCGCGTGACCTTTTGATGTCATCTGTATTGTACCAGAGCGCGTGCTTCGCCTTGCTTATTGTAGAAACCTGAATTCCACACCACTGTCAACAACCAAAAAGATATCGATAAAATCGTGGGCAATGGCAAACATGTACAAGATGTAAAGCGATAAACTAAATGATAACTCGGTAAGTTATAAGATTGGTAATACGAGCATTTTCATAGCCTACGAAAGCAGCTGCACCTTTGTGCTTGGATTACCGGCGTTTTTACTGAGCACAAAGCACGGCTGCCTTCGCAGGCTAATGCCTTATGACGACTTTGGACGGTAATAAAAGACTGCCTTTTCAAAGTGACGCATTTATTATATCATTATCGGCATAGAGGACGTTCCCTAGCAGACTGCTAAAGCTAAAAGCACGCACTTGAGCATGCTCACTTTGAAATATTGAAAAAAATAGGAAATCTCTTTAAAAACGTATTGCTTGATGGGGAATAAGTGGCCTATCCTGACGAACTTGTATTCCTAAATTTGTGAAAGCCACCGCTGAACAAGAGACCAAAAATCCACGGTTAAATTCGTTCTCGTATTAACACTGCTGAGTACTGGTAGAATCAACTAAAAGTCGATGAAGGTATGCTAACCGTCAGAGCGAAAGTGGAAGGGCTAAAGCTCGAAACGTCAGCTGCTACTCCATCCCCACCCGGCCCGGTTATCCGGCGACTTTCAGTTGATCATACCAGTGTTTATCTTCCCCGCCGACACAGGAATTAGTCATCCATTGTTAAAAGTGAAAACTGTCACTGTTATTTTCCGCTGCTCAAGGTATAGACGTACCGTGTAGACAATTCGTCCAAATTTGGCATTTTCGATATTACAACGTGTTTTATTGAAACGCAAGTGCCACACAGCTACACGAACTTTTTAAATATTCTTATCTTATTTGATAAAAGAGGATCCTGTGGTCTGCGCATTCAGTTTTTCAGGTCCCTCCTAGCTTGTCTTAGGAGCCAGGGATCTCACCAGAGCTCGGTTGTTCGAAACAAGGTTAACTTTATCCCTAGGATAGCGCTAAATCTGTAATTGTAATCTGTACAGTGTAACCTCGGGTTAGCGATTTAACCCCGGGATAGTGCTTATCCTTGCTTCGAACAACCGGGCACAGAGTTAGTGTTTGAAGATGCCAGTAACTAAGCATTGGCATACGTATCTTCCTGGTGTGGGTTCTTTATGGTTGCGTACATGTTCTCTTGACTCTCTATTTTAAGGGGAAGGTTTTCATACTGAACCTTTTCACCATCTGGGTTTTGGATGTCGGCGTATTTTGTTGGCGATGCAGGAGGTACGTGTTGTGGGGAAGTCTCGTCGGCAAGGTCCAGATCTGCATACTCTATTTCCCCAAGGAAACGCTGCAATTCAATAAAAGCCACTAGGTTACCTAAGGTGACAGAACCTTCCAGCCCAAAATAAGAGATATATCTGACGTCGTCTTAATTAATTTAGTCAAATTAAATATATTTAAAGGCAAGATGTACTTAAGGTATGTGAGTATGTGCGCGCATCCTCGCATACACCACATCACAAGTCCGCCATGTTGAATCGTGCGCGATGCACTCTGGGATGGATAGCTCAGTTATTGGGAAGTAATGGAACCGTGAACTTAATTGTGTTGTCTGGTGGGACGGGGACGACAGTCAATGTCCGCGTTCTATTTTAAACGTAAAGTTTGGAGTCCTCGCGTATTTTTTTTAGGAGAACGGCCAAACTGTAGGCGACGGCGTGCAGTTACTGTATATTGTAATTAAGGCTCTTGTTTGTTAATGCCGTAGTCCTAGACGTTGTCGTAATGGTTGTTAAAGGTCCCCAATAGTATTAGATATGGGGACAGCATTTTCTAGGAAGAGGAAGACCGACAAACCTTGGACTTCTTGTTCTTTTTGTCAACCTGTGCGTACATCTGTGAGTTTGGTATGGAGCTGGCGCTGACGAGGCTTTCAGCAGATGCATACAGCGTTTCCTTGTTCTTCTGGTCACGTATTTCGTATGTATGCTCTTCTCTTGTGTCATCGCAAACTAACGCTTGGCGCTCATCCTTGCTAAAATGGACTGGTACCTCGTTATGTGTATGACCGTGTCTACTGAAATTAAAGACAAATCAAATCAATACATCTCTTGTCAGCAGCCTCCTGCGCTGGAAAATTAAAAATAATCCTGTGTTAATGGCCAACAACGCAAAGTGATAGTAAGAACGAAGGAAATACATTGAATTACGGATTCTGCAATCGTATTGAATTCTTTATTCGGCTATTTCAAAACCATGTCTATTTTAAGGAGGTTAGAAGTTATAAAAACCTCTACATTTATAACGTAAGGCCGGGACGCCTCCCGTATGGGGACGGGAACCGAGTCCTTAGGGCTAATTATAACCTCACATAAGGGGACACCTCAGACAATAATGAAAATAAAAATGACCAGTAGTTTGAAAATATGTTGATACGATGCTCAAACACGACGATTGCCGCCCAACAAGCTGTCATCTAGGGTATCGCCGTAAAAGGCACAAACCAATATATTGTGGGTAAGTATTAATGTTTTACATTCAGTCTGTACGTAGATACTAACGTGTAACAGCGGCCCCAATCATGCTCCGGATTATTCAGTGAATAAAAAGTACCATATTTGGAAATACGGTCTAGTCTAGTCTAGACACAGAAGCCGGTTGCCATTTTATTCTATATATGGTCATTTTTATTCGACGAATATTCCAGAGCTTAGCACTAGAGCGAAGTATGGGCGTTACACGTTTCAACTCCCTGATATGTTTCTGATCTGACGTAACACAGGTTAATAAAACACTGATGTTTCATTAATCAGTGTGTTATCAGATATACAGCCACTGCTGTTTTATTAATAACATCTCACACCTCCCGTAAGGGGGACACCTCCCATTTGGTCTCGTAGGTGTCCCCTCAGGGAGGTTCGACTGAACTTGAAGTCGGCTGTAGAAGTTGAGCTGGAGCATACTTAATATACAAAGAGGTTATCACACGGAAAGTTGTGTAATGTCGGGGGCGAGCGCGCACTGAAAAAGTTTTTTCGCGCGCTAAAAACTGATTGGCTGTTACTCAAACATCCCAATTTCGATTGGCTCGCGCGCTTACAAAACCTTTTAAGTGTTGAATAAACCTGTGCAAACCTGTTTGCAACCCGTGTACTACGGTCTCATATTTGCACTCGTTTTAGCCCGTATTTGCACTCGAAAACGCCAAGTCGTATAATAAACACTGTTATTACTCACCTTTCCAAGTCTTTTGGAGAACGCCCTACAAAAATGTCAACCAGAGTATTAAATTGCTGAACATCACTATCACTAAACTACGCTGGATTACGGGAGGCTCGACGAAATAAGAGGCGGGAGAGAGGAGAGAAAGAAGAGTGTCTGGCATTATCCGTTAAGAATATCACTCCCATGCGAACATCAGGTTCAGAATTTGAACCTCGTCCCTGATTGGATAATCTACTCATTACCAGGCGCAACCGTGGGTGCTGGATGTAACGGTACTCTTTCACTGCCCTTGCCCAATGGCCCAGCAAAACTGGTTTTCTTGATTTGAAGGTGAGATTCTCAACACCAGAGGCTCTTCTTTGTGTTTTCTCTGTCGCCTCATCGTTTTCTATTTCTTCTAGCCTCACCCAGGGTAGTGTCGAACGTGTTTTTCGACAATATGCGCAGCACTAAAGAACATGTTACTAGTGCATTATAATCACAACTATACCACCCCCAAAAAAAACACTAAGCGCATCTATAACAAACAAAAATATAAATTCAATTCAAACTCACACTAGCTATAACAATCAATACAAGGACAAAATTAACACAAACTTTAGCTCAACTACAACAATCAATATTTATAAAGACAATTTTAAGCTCAACACGAACTCAAGCTCAGCCAGTCGCCAGTCCACGAACAATTAATATAAGCACAAGCAGGCTTCGTCACGGTAATACGCCTGTACAAAAAACTCGTCCAGAACTTTGCAGAACGCATAATCGCAGGGTTGTGCAAGTTTGACCACATTTCTGCGGCTCTTGAAGAACTCTGGTAGCTTAACGTTCGAGATCAGTTTTATCTAAGGGACGCTATTCTAGTTTATAAGTACTATTTACAGAATGACCGGTCGTATTGTATTAGTATTTACAGATCCGAGCCGCAGACGTTTATCTGTTAAACTAACGTTTGCTGCTGTCCACCAATCAATCGGCACAGTCACACCTCATTAGTTTGTGGCGTAGCAGAGAATAGGAACGAACCAGTGTTTCGCCGAGTATAAAGGTATATGCACCTGACCAAAATGGCATGATCCAATTGGCTATTGACCTCATTAATTATTCACGAGTTTGAGAATTATTGCTGAAAAGCCCTGCGTAGGGAGCAATAATAAAGTATACCTTAATCGACTTTTAGTTTATTATACCAGTGTTTTACTTGTGAGCGACTCGACTATCTTCTAGCCCGTGTACACCCGCTGCTCGTGAACCCTCTAAACATTTGGCTCAATCCCGGTTCCTGGGAAACTATCCACCCACCCCTCCAATGGATATGCATCATTCTATTAATGATTAACCATTGAAGGTTAGAGTGAAGTGTGGGGGAAGGGTAGGGGTTATCCAGAAAACGTGATTGATCCAAACATTTTGAGGGTGAGCGGCAGCGGCTATATACATGCTACAATGTTCATGTGAACTGAGTATTTTAAAACATTACCTTTTTTCTTCCTGAGGAACAAGAAGATTGCAATAGCGACTGCAAGCAACAAAATCCCACCAATAGCAGCTCCTACTATGACCCCCAGGGGGGTAGAGTTTTCTTTGTTTGTATAACTCGTATTTCCCTCGTGATCTGTTGTTGGCGTTGAACTAGACGTTGAAGTTTGTCTAGGGTGTGCTGTAGGTGTTTGTACTGAAATGAAGAAAGTAAATTAAGTTAATTCGCGGATTCATAGATACCATAGGAATACATTAATTTGATAACTATAAAGATTGATACCGTATTTATCCGTTTGTAATATGCATGTGAAATATGCATGTGAAATTTAAGCCTGTGTAACATGTATGATATTATTTTGTGATATTATTTTTTTTATCTAAAAAAATTACTTAAGTTAAGGGTGCAGCTTATAGCCGAGTACTTTCCAGAAAAAGATATGCTTAAAGTATTAATAATTTTTCCCAACTACGAAAATAATATGTAGAAGTCAAGTGCCATCGGCTAACGCAACTTCGAATTATGGTTACAACTTTCCTTGCCATTTCCTTTGTATTTTTCGACTTGCCATCTTTAAATTACTTGATAAATCTAATATATGATTATTAAAGGGGCTATGTCGTGGTGTTGCGCATGTGTAGAGTCAATGTTTTCTTGACTGCTATTCAGTTCTAGTCTCCTCTATCGATACTTGCTTGAAACGATACGCAATACTTTCCTAAGACTGTCTATACACAGTTTGTTAACTCACCAATTTTGCATATTTGCTTTGATTTTAACCATTCGTTCGACCGCAGTTCATATGAAAATCGCTGAAAATAACTGTGTCCGGCCCGTACTGTGAATATAAAGCCCTCTCACCGTGACACAGCCACTTTAAGTCCTCTTGTTTATCGGCAATATATATAGACCAGTTACAGCATCATTGGTTACCGTTGTCAAGGCCGAATTGGAGGTCAACCACAATCAAAACAACAGTCAAACACAGTGAATACACCGAACGAGAAAAAGCACCGTTTATTTCTCAGAAATGTCATCTAAAAGTTTTGCAACCTTAAGAGTCTCTAGAAAGATATCTAACGAAGCTGAAGTACGTAGATGGACAGGATCCATACGAGATTCCGAGGGCAGTGTGGAAAGACGATCTGGAGACTTGGCCTAGAGTTACCTACAAACATGTCAGAATATATCTGCTGTTTAAGGAAAGCCTGTATACACAGGACCAGCTCATGGACTATAAAAGCCTTCAGTGATAATATAACTTTGCAAATGGCTGGGTCAGGGAAAGGCCTTGGCCGGAAAGCTGCAGTCAGCTTCAACAGCCCATTGACTGAAGAGAAGCTTCGTGGGGACAAACGATGTGACTCGCTCAAAGGATTCTGGGATCACTCTGCTGCGTATGCATACCCAAGGCCAGCCATACAGTCACAGTGAGCTGCCAAATCTCACAGAAAACTCATGGAGTAAGCGGCTTTTCCGACAATCTTTGGGAATGGTTAACGTTCAGAAGAGATGTTTTTATTTCGATTGATTGTCGATCAGATTTCACGTTGGCTCGATCGAGTAAACAACGACGTGACGATCGTCACACACATACTTACCTTTTTTTTTTATTTTATTTTTTTTATTTAATAGCTTAACTCAGGCTGAGAAACAGACTCTAGGTCCAAACGAGCTCAGCCTGAGACAAATACGAATACACTGACAATACATTACAGATAGAACTATGAATAATGTATTAAGCATGAAATGTAAAATATATGATGCAAATTTTTTTTTTATAATAGTGTACATTTGTACATTTGGTCGGCCGGCCAAGTACAAGTAAATAAGCGCAGAAAAAAGTTAGCGGCAACAAATAGTAGATGTGTTAGTAGATCGGCATTTAGAACAGATCGTTTTATAGGTTCTAATGCGATCAGGGTCAAAAGTGGAAAGCAAAAGCGCTAGATAGTGAGCTCGTAGCAATGTTTTGAAAGACGAAATTGAACTACAGGACTTAATATTTAAAGGCAGCGAGTTCCATAGAATAACTATGCGATTAAAGAAAGAATCCCTATAAGTAGATGTTTTGCATGGGTTAAGCTTGTAGTCTGAACCAGTAGTGCTTCTTGTAGATCTTGATGAAAGCGAGCATGGAGTTACATAACTAGATAGATCGGTATTGTTAAGCTTAAGGCGACACTTAAACAAATATATGAGGTCTAGATATTCTAGCCAGTATGAAAGTGGCAGTAGATTAAGTTTAAGTAGCCTATCTTTATAGGGTAAGTCTACTTTTAACATGAATTTGGTTGCGCGGCGCTGAATACGTTCGAGAAGTTGGATATCTCTAGAGCTTGATTGCGGGGCCCAAACCTGACTACCGCAGCACAGAATGGAACGCACTAGCGTAAGATAAAGGGTACGACGCAGCGTTACCCCTAAAGAGTTAGGGGTATTACGTCTCAGGAAACCCAAAACCTTATTTGACTTAGCTACCACCGACACTACTTGGTTGTGCCAGCGCAGATCATTTGAAATGATAATACCTAAATCTTTTTGAGAGCTACTCTCTTTTAAGGCGTCGTGGTCGATGTTATAGAGACGCACCAGTGGATTGCGTCTTCTAGAGATTTTAAGAACCTCGCATTTACTGGAATTGAAAGCTAAGTCCCATTTGACACTCCAGCTGACCAAACCGTTTAGGTCATACTGGAGAGCCAAATGGTCTTGCTGAGATTTCTGAGAGCGGTAACATTTGGTATCGTCAGCGAACATGACTGACCTAGTACTAGCCGAGGTTACACTGGGAAGATCGTTTACATATAAAAGGAAAAGTATCGGACCCAGGATGCTGCCCTGTGGGACCCCAGAAACCACAGGCGTCCAGCTGGAACTGGACCCTTCGATGACAACACGTTGCCTGCGATTGCTGAGGTAATCGGCGAACCAATCCCACAGTGCACCAGCTACCCCATATAACCTCAACTTAGTTAGTAGTTAGTAGCTTAGTTAGTAGTTAGTACCTTCGCTATCATCAGACATTTGTCGCCAAATTGTTTGCTCAATATTTCCAAGACCTAGTCATTTGCAAATTTCTGGTAGCACTGAAGGCTTTTTTAGTTCATGAGCTGGTCTTTCTTTAAACAGCAGATATATTCCGTTATCTGTCACCAGATTCAGATCGTCTCTGCCCTCAGAATCTCGTATGGAGCCTGTCCATCTACGCACTTCGCTTCATTAGATATCTTTCTCGAGACTCTTTTGGTTGTAAACCTATAAAATAGCCCGGTAAAAACGTTTGGATGACATTTCTAAGAAATAAACGGTGCTTTTTTTCGGTGCATTAGCTCGGTGTATTCACTGTGTTTGACCATATATATATAGTTTGACTGTTGTTTTGATTGTGGTTGACCTCCAGTTCGGCCTTGACAACGGTAACCAATGACGCTGTAACCGGTCTATAGTATACACCTTGTTATTGTAACGTCTGTGAGCCATTGCATGCTTACCTGGAAAAACCACCTCTCCTTGCCATGATGTCTTGCCGGCAATATTTGTTGCTTCACATCTATAAGTACCTGCATTCTTTACAGTAACTTGTGATACAGTATATTGACTGCTGTTAGTTCCTTGACTCTCTATCGCTCCATCTTTTCTCCAAACCACAGTTGGGGCTGGTTTCCCAGATGCTTTACAGTCCAGCGACAGGGAGTCGCCTATGCTGAGAGTAACGCTAGTCGAGTATGGTGTTTTAGTGAATTTGGGTGCCACTGAAAGATGCCAAATAAAACTTACTAAACATGTTATAACTCATAAACAATACTATTCTATTTTTTTATAATTTGCTAAGCTGGAGGAGCGACCATTTGATTTACATAAAAATAGAAAACGCTGATTTAAATTGCATCCAATCCAATGAATTTTTAGAACTGCCTATTTGCTCGCTTACTGATTGGCTCTCAGCAAGAGAGCATAATTAAGTAAGAGAGGAAATCTTGTGTGATGCTAATATCTAATAAATGTAGTTTTCGTAACCGGAAGCAGCTGAAGCAAGTGCAATGCGCATGTGTGACAACAATCTTATGGCGCGAAAATATTTTGCTGGCGAGTAACAACGGGGAGAAAGTTTTGTTTTGAGGGCCAAAGTTATATAAATGCTACAATGAGCTCTTTTTCAGATGACATTTTATAAGGGCGAAAAAGACGAAGAAGTATCATACATATCTAAAACCCCAAAAAACGAAAATTGTCAATTAATGCACTTGCTTCCGCGGTCGCCACGGTAAAATAGATTTGAGAAGCTGCAACACATGCTGCTTGCTTACCTGCTGGCAGGACAGTCACCAAACTGGGGATAACCTTTCTCCCATCATAAGATAGCAGTTTACAAACATAAGTCACTGCATCAGCTTTGGTAAACCCAGAGATAACCATTGTGTTGTTCTGCAGGGACACTCGACCTTCATATTGTTTATCAATTGTCTTATTTGCGCCACTATGAGGAAACATATGTAGTCCTCCATTTATAAGGTCTTTGTAAATAAAATACCTTCCACTAACACCAAATACAATAGCATACAATTCAGGACATCTTTTGTCTAAGCAATGGTGCTTCCATTGAAGTCTCAACTCTTTCCCGATAACTCCATATGTAGGGCTCTTGGGCACTTGGATAAAGCTGAATGTACATTCTAAGAGAAACAAATATTAGGCAATAATTATTATTTAGGGAAACCAAATACATATTTTTCTAACATGAATCCTACAATCTGATTGGCTAAGCTTTCTGTAAGATTAAGCTCTATTACTTTTCAGGCCTGTTTTTTTTTTTTGGGGGGGGGGGGGGGGCTTAGTATTCAAACTTCATGGGTACCAGATTATAGCTAAGAAGAAGGGAAACTCCAGTTGAAGAATGTACTATTTTTAGCCAATGAGCATGCACCAAATATTTTGTGGTGAATTATAATGCCTGATAGTTTGCATCTGTGGACAACAGCTATTAAGTCACATGATCACTTTTGGCCAATTAGCTAGAGTGTGTACCAAAATTTTGTGGTGAACAATAACAGCTGATAGTTTTCCTTGGAGATTTAATGTTCTTAAAACTATCATACTGTATTTATAAGACCTTGAACTTCATTCTCAGACTTACATGTACATGTATATTAATTTTGTTTTAAGAACATCAAATTTCCATGAGCAACGTACTACATGTATAAATCAACGGTTCCTTGGCTGCAGACACACTCTATTTGTATAATGGTGCCCAGTGAGCACTTAATCAAAACATTTTGTATTAAACAATAAAGACAATAGAGAGTGTTTGTCTTGGGACTTAATTGCTGAAGTTTCTCTTGAAAATTTGATGTTCTTAAAGCTAGCATACAAGCCCAGAGCTTTGTTCTTTGGCTAATATTTTGTTTTAAGAACATCAAATTTCTGCAGGCAACTATATATATATATCAGCTGATATATAGTCCCTCGACAGACACACAACAATTGTAGAATAGTGCCCAGTAAGCACTATCAAAACATTCTGTGTTGAACAATAAACACTACCTACCGGGTGTTTCTGTCTAATTATAACAATAATATGAGACTATACATGTAATTAAGTGACAATACATACGTTATAATATAACTAGCTGCACCTTACGTTAACAAAATATTGCTATAAAATTAATAAAGGTGTCAGCCATAATTATTTCTTTTTGTGAACAACAAATACAAGTTCACCTTCCTAAATGTGTTGGAGACCTGGGTTTTTATTTTATTCTATTTTATAAGAATTTTGTTTTTGAAATGACCCAATTGGTCAAAAATGTCAATTTATATGCAATTATTTTCGGTTAATTATGCATGCTGATAATCGACATTAATAACTTGTTAAATTGTTAAAATGTGATGAGAACAAAGAAGTATGCAACTAGATGCATGCAGTTGAAAAAGTATTTAGAGCAAAATGTGACATTATTACATATATTTGTGCATCTGAATTCTATTGACCAATCAGAATGCATTAATCATGCATTAATCATGCATTGTATACAAAAGTGCACCTAATTACCCCTTTTGCAATTTTTATACATATGAATCTCAGAAAGGTTTTGAGTATACTTCTGCGAATAAATTTTTGGCTTACAGAGAATATTCTATGTTTTATATAGGCTTGTTTGAAATGGTGAACATTTGACATTTCCTGACCCATGACCACGTAAGAAAAAGCCTGGGTTGATTCTGGATCTTACGTCACCTCATGAATGCATTATTCTCCATATATGGTGCCTTTCTATCATGACAACGTCGATTAATTTAGAGAATTTATACAGTCTTCCAATTGTTAGTAAAGAAAACAGTTACTTCAGACAAAATGCTAAACATTTATTCAACTTAATTATTGCAAAGTCGAATGAATTAGATGACATAAGATCCAGAATCGACCCAGGCTTTTACTTACGCAGTCATGGGTCAGTAAAGATCAAATTTTCACCATTTCAAACAAGCCTAGAACATAGAATATTCTTTGTAAGCCACAAATTTCTTCGCAGAAGTACTCAAAACATTTAAAAGATTCATAGGTATAAAAATCGCAAAAGGGGTTAGGGTGCACTTTAACAATCAATATGTACAGTCATGTATAGCTATTAGTTGAAAGGAACCTGACAGCTTGATTTTATAATTCTAATAATAACCCATTATATATACATGTATGTACAATTGTACACTTTAATTTGCAGAACACTTAAAAGTTCTTATCAACTTTAATTATTGACAGCTAGTTCATTCAGGGCATCAAGCCCTTTTAAGATCTACTAGTTATAAGACATAGTCAATTATTTGAAACTTGATCATGATGACAGTATCCCAATGATACAATGACAGTACATGCAGCTACAAATGTATGGCTCAAAATCAGTTTGTAGAAATATGACTACATGATGTACATGAGCTAGTTCGATAATTGCATCAATTATTTACCCTCATGCAATTAAATATAGTCCTTCACTTAAAAATAATATAATAGTACATTCACCCACAATATACATACAGTGTATACATGTGCATGTAAATATAACCATAATAGATCAGAAGCCCATTACCCGAGCACCCAACTGTCATAAATTATAATTATATATTGACTTAATGATGAAGCACTTTCCCAGACTAAGTTATTTTTAATTTTAGATTTCATTTTTCATTGTTCACTTTCATTGTGGCATGTTGTTAACAAAATATGCCTTGTTATTAGTTACTTCTATCTCCAATCACTTTATTACTCAGGCTGCCTGTGGACAGGCCAGAGTCAAGTTTTCCAAGTGCTCCTTCCTTCCTTCCTTCATTTTTCATGTTGAGAATTGTCAACCAATCAGATTGCACTGTGCACATAAACACAATATATATAGCTTGTACATGTATATTAATTATATAGTGACATTATTAATTTTGTTTAATATTATTAATCAATATTACTCTAAATCATGTTTTACATTTGTTTCCATTATTTCATTACGATTAAGGATCGAGGGCCACACATTGAAATTGTGAAACTGGGGTGGTTATCCGTTAAAGAAAGAAGGGACTGGCATCTTCTTAAATTAGTATTTAAGGCTATAAATGTACAGCCCACAGTGGCCATCGTATCTCCCAATCTGTATTGTTAAAAACACTCATAATCTCTCAGCTCTAGCACTGCATGCAGCTACCAGACTTACAGTACCCATGAGTACATTAAGGAACATTTCAGGACTCTGCTTCAAAACTTTTCAACAGTCAGACTAATTATAACATGGCTAGCTCGTCTCGTTGTTGCTCCTCTAGGTGATGGCGTGTACTGATCTGGCAGATGAGACGAAGGCGGTGGAGACATTCCAAACTCACTGAATTGTAGGTTCTTTCCCTCATGCATTTCAGCGTAATTGAGTTGTGTATGGGAACGCAAATTATGAGCCATTAATAAAAAATAAAAATATGAAAAACTATAACAACTAATAACTGCAAGAACACTGATGACTGTATAGCATCTAAATTGCTCTTGCAAGTTCACGGAATAACTAAATCTGAAGTTCACATGCCTTTATAACCTATGTGTCACATGAATACAGAGATAACAACTGTATAATATCACTCTATATGCACAATGGAATTAAAATTTTAAGTATGCACCCAAAATAAACAAATTGTACTAATTAAATTTTGAAAAAAAAATTGTAGGATGACTAATTAATATAAAGGGTACCTAACAAAACAGAGCCTGCCCAGAAGAGCACCCAAACGAATGAACATGATTGATTTTTGCACATTATATATAAAATATCATATATTAATATTATTTAATACTATTCGTCATTGCATGAGCATCAAGATTATTAGTCTGACAGCAAGGTTAAACCTTAGTTATGTTTTTGTAGATAGTTAACAGGCAAAAAGCCACTTTGTGGAATTACACTGTTATTAAACCGTTATTATTATTATTATTTATCTTAAACAGTGATTTGCAAAGTTTGCAATAATCATGTAAACCAAAGAATACATCGATACAGCATTGCCTCCTTTTATTCGGAACTAGTTTTAGCAGTTTCAGTCATATGGCACTGAACTGCTGCTCAAATAATAAACTAATCGACTGAAGATTTTTCTCAGTGAAAACTGAGAAATGAGCCCACGCATCGCTAGGGAGGTTAGGGGGTGGAGCTATCAAGAAAATATAATTCCCCTTGACAGCTCGGTCAACTGGTACAAAACTTACAAAAGAGTCGGCAGTCCCGGCCACTTTATTTATATACATGTACATGTAGGCGCTCTAAATAACCCTTCCATGTTGAACCCTTCCAGTTCCATGTTAGGGTTAGCTAGGGTGCATGACAAGGGAGATCATATTATATGTATTATAAACGTTGGGATTCTATGGAAACTACTAGCTAACAGCTTCACCAATACGTATTACACAATGTGATGTACAGAAACTAATACAAGCAGTATTTCGAGTGCTTTAATAGCTTACCGGTAACTAAACCACACGCGACAGCAACATACTAATTAACACACGCTGCATGCATGCATGTCCAGCACGTTTACATACAGACTGTATATATATGTACACGTAGAAGAAGAATACGTAAAAAAGTATGCTCTATAGACTATATACGTATTCTTCTTTTATTGTGACTTGTGATGTGGTTGAACAACTTTATCAGTTAATAAAGTAGATGTATATCCGGGAACACAAACGAAAGAGATTAATTATAAAGACTTACCTGAAACCGAAATGGCGACGCTGAAAGCGATGAAAGTCCTCAATAACCAGTTCATCTCTGCTCAAGGAGTCAAGCTGTCACGGACTGTAGAACGATCCAGCAGTAATGTTCATATGATCTTTGTGGTACTCCAATATTCCTTGGGTGTTTATGAACTCATTTTGACGTCGAAGTGTTTCACATTTCAGCGCATTACTATTAGCTTTCACATGATCTGAGTAAATCACTGAGTTTATACACTACAGGAGCATGCGGTTGATTTTATACTTTGCATGCGAGATTGGAAATCTTTCGATAAAAACTGCGTTCTTCCGTTCAATTTTCAACAAATGTATCTGAGCTTTTCACTTCTAATAAGGAGTTCAGTAACTTCGAAATTTATAAAGCACTTCCGCAACCATCATGCACGATTATATTCAACTGAAGCAGTGAAGGAACTACAACGACAAACCGGAAACGGAACAAGTTACGCAGTTGACGTTGAATTTCCAAATAAAGGCAAGTGGGTGTCACGGAAGTTGACACACCTAGAGCTGAATCTGTACCGTAATTCTGTAATTTGATTGATCAGAAGAACAAACACAATAGGAACCATTTGAACGGTACAACATGCTGTACAGTAACCGTGCTGTAAGTCATTCCACTATGTAATCTGTTTCATCTTTTGTTGCGTGGCAACGAAACGATATGGGCCGCCTTGCGTGAAAAAGGCCTGGATTTATTAGATAATTATACTCATTAGATATTGTATATATTAACTAATACTGTCACTAGATATTGTATATATTAATATTTTGTAATTATTTATAAAAATACTATATCTTCAAACTGTATTTATTTTACTAGACCTCCCCAATCACTTAGAATGTTAGGGTCATCCTATCGATTAGATCTGCTATTAGGATGACCCTTACTCAATTTGTGTAAAAAAAAAATCCTATTCTTCTAATACCTATCTCCGATTACTGTATGTAAAAATCTAGATCAAATCAAATTTTAACTTATAATTATGTTTTCTTTACCTTTCTACTGTTTGTAAAATACTAATTGAGTAAAAGAAATAACGGATGATGAAAATGATGATGTAGTATTGCTAAGGGAGGACCATTAGAAAAGTTATGGGGGGGGGGGGGGGGGGATTCCAAAAAAAAAATCCATACGAGGGAAAATTATCAAAAAAAATTATCATGCACAACCAGCAACACAGAAAAAAAAATCCTACATGGAGGGGGAGAGGCAAGGCAGAGGCCAGGGACTGCACAAATGTACAGGGATGCCATCAACTGCAAATGGTTCCCTTCTATCACTGTTTTTGTTGCAGCAACTCTTTTGTGAGAGGTACACAGATGTATCCTATTAAAAGCAGGAGAAATTTACATAATTTTTCGTCTCTCAAAAAGATTTGTTTGAATGGGATTTTCACTGGTCTCACTATGAGCTTGAATCATAAACAATCATTTGCCATGCAAAGTGATGCAGCTGTACACTTTTATAGGTATCAATATTAAAGTATAACTTTTAATATGGGCACGCTAGCCCTGATGCCCTGATCAAAAACAAATTTTCACAGGAGCATGGCTCTTAAAGTTTACTTAGGACAATAATTATTAAGTCATATCAAAATCATTGCACACAGAAGAGAACATTTGCTATTGGTCTTCGCTTTGAAGTAAATGCGATTTTATTTGAGAGAGAGAACAACTTCAGTCGCATTACAAGTTTATAATGTGGCTTACCTGTTGATACCAGAACTATACGAAGGAGAATTCTCTGCTTTCGTTTGAACGCTCCAAATTCTCTCCTATTGCAGCTCCCGCCATACCAAAAGTCACACAAGAAAAATAGTACGAAATCATGACAAAATAGAACTTTAACAGTGATTTGTACCACTCTAAACTTGAGAAACCTCAATGTTCTATACACCAGAATACTGCAAATTTATTCTTCTATCTGAATTCAGCGGTAAGTATTCAAGCTAAACCCAGGTAGTTCCTAAACCAGTAGCGCCTTGTAAAAAAATCACTTTACTCGAGAAAGCAAATTCAAATTTGTACGGTCGAAATCTTAATATACGGTCGAAATCTTAATATAAGGTCGAAATGCCCCGCTTAACGCACAACGGACGTTAAGGTCAGACCCCCCCCCCCCCTTTAACGTCCACCCATTGCTTTTATGCTTTTATAAAGTCAGGAAAAACAGTAATGAAATACACAGGAGACTTGGAAACGTTTGATTAAAAAGTGTACTTCTATTGATGAAAATGTGTTTGTTCTAAATGCCCCACACTAACGTCCATGCCCTTACCCCCTCCCCCCCCTAAACGTCCGTTGTGGGTTAAGCGGGGCATTTCGAATATGTCGACGGCCCCTAATCATTCCAACTAACAGTTATCAGTTGCAGATTAGATGTTACTTAACTTTGATTTGAAGGTAAGTGGAAGTCATATATCATTTTATTTGTTTTATAAGGCAAAATAGCTCCCAAATCCATGTATTTTTGAGTGAAATGACTGTGCCGATAATCGGAAGTGAGTCACCGGTTATCGATATGTAGGCTTTTGTACGCAATGACTTTGATATGCAAAGGTGCTAATTTTGAATAGATTAGTACATAAAATAAAAAATAAATAAAAAAACGTGCATGAGATCGTAGCCGAAAAAACAATTGCTGCACAGCAAACTGGAGTAAATATATATATATATGCAGCTTGAGAATCCCCCATCCCCCCCCCCCCCCCCATAACTTTTCTAATGGTCCGTCCCTAAACCATAGTTAATAGAGTAGAATGGTTATGAAACCCGGCAAACTTCAAAGGGGCTAACAAAGGCGCTGCGATTTATGTTGGAAGGGGGCAAGACAAAAGATTGTGCAGGGTCATAGTTCATTAGAGTCCCCTGAACGACTGAACTCACACGTTTCTATTGGCTGATTGATTAACACATTGGAATTTCTATTGTGTTTTGTGCAGGGTCACGGTTGAAAAAAGCTAACAAAGACATATAACAAAGAAGGTCGCTGGGTTTCATAACCATTCCACTCTATTAACTATGGCCAAACTGATCATATAATTTTATGAGCTACGAGGGGCAGAATGACTACAGCAAAGGCATTTTTTTTTACCAAAAAGGTATCTTGTTCATCTTTTGTTTTTTACTCTTTAACCATCAAAATCATCCCCTGTGATAGGATTCCTAATCTTGGTGGTCCTAATTATAATCGGGCATTTGCATCAAAATTACATAAATTTCACATTTGATAATTGTTGTCAATCTCCATGTCAAGAATGCAAAATATCTGGATTCTAATTTGTCGATAACAAGTGCATAAAAAGGTTCTGGAGTGCAAACTAGAGTCGCATGCTGTCAGCAAACGTTTGCTCAGTATATTATAAACAAAAACTCGCAGAGTGATATTTTGAAAGTTCGCAAATAAAGCTGATGCAATTATCAGAACCTTCAAAATATCACTGCGCCCATAAATCACGTACAGCAATCGTGTTCATGCGATTTACTCTACCAATCTGGTATTACGATAACCATTATACGAATTAGAGCAGGTTTCAATTGAGTGTCGAAAGTTTTTGGTGATTGCTTTGGTTTTGCGTTTACTTAGCTTTTCTATTGGCTGTGAAAATGTTTTGTAATCAGTCAGCTAATCAAATTCCAGAGTAAAACCAATCGTGGTTTTGGGCCGTCACGCCATCGATCCACGATTGCGTTTACTTTTCCTCCTGATTGGATGCTTTCTCATGCCAGTGAAACCAATCGGTATTCACTTTAGTTCACGATTGGTTCGTTGTAATTGCTTTGGTTTTGGTTTTACTACAGTCAATTGAAACCTGCTCTAATTAACTTGAATCAGGAGCCCATTACCAGGAGCGTTCCTCTGTTATGGGTTGGGTCCCAAGCACAGGAGTAGATGAGGCTATTTTTAGATTCGAAATTCCCGCGAAAAGAGGTTGCCGCCATGTTGGTGCCCTTAAACAATAGATTCCTCGTTAGCTTCTTTTGTTGGGGCACCAACACTTGAATCTCTGTGGATTGAGTGAAAACCAGCAATTCGAATTCCCGCGTTGAAAGTGAGAAGAATGATATCTGATTGGCTAAGAATAGCCTACCTTTGTTCTTTTTCGCGCGAAACGCAATGCTAAAAATAGCCTCATCTACCTCTGTGCTGGGGTACAGACACAGTGGGGAAGTTGTACGCTCTTGGTAATGGGCTCCTGCTTGAATGTCGTCCGAGCCGTTTTGCATGACGCGGTCCAAATAACTCGCAGTGGTTTAAAAGAAAAGAAAAATGCATAAATATAACTTTTACCTTTAATGTAATGTTCTTCTTCGGCGATTGACTATTTCTGATTGACGTTTTAGTAACTAAGAGGTTTTTTTACGACAAGCATGTTGGTCACGGGACAAACGTGTTTGGTACGCGTGCCAATTTTGTTCGGCACAACACCCCTAATTTGTGTTGTGTAAATAGCAATCTAAGGTAAGCGTAGCCGAAAATCTACGGGTGCTGACACCCTGTGAAACTGAGGTAGTCTCGGCCCGCCCGAATGCTTGGCAGCGCCGTGTTCAATTTAGAAGTGCCATCCCTAATTTAGAAGTGCCATCCCTAATTTAGAAGTGCCATCCCTAATTTAGAAGTGCCATCCCTAATTTAGAAGTGCCAAGCCCAAGTTAGGAGTGCCGTGCACACGTTAGGAGTGCCGTGCACACGTTAGGAGTGCCGTGTACTGACAAGTTAGGAGTGTCGTGCACAAGTTAGGTGTGCCGTGTACAAGTTAGGAGTGCCGTGCCCAAGTTAGGAGTGCCGTGCCCAAGTTAGGAGCGCCGTGCCCAAGTTAGGAGTGCCGTGCACAAGTTAGGAGTGCCGTGCACAAGTTAGGAGTGCCGTGCACAAGTTAGGTGTGCCGTGCACAAATTAAGAGTGCCGTGTACAAGTTAGGAGTGCCGTGCCCAAGTTAAGAGTGCCGTGCCCAAGTTAGGTGTGCCGTGCACAAGTTAGGAGTGCCGTGCCCAAGTTAGGAGTGCCGTGCAGAAGTTAGGAGTGCCGTGCACAAGTTAGGAGTGCCGTGCCCAAGTTAGGAGTGCCGTGCACAAGTTAGGAGTGCCGTGCCCAAGTTAGGAGTGCCGTGCACAAGTTAGGAGTGCCGTGCACAAGTTAGGAGTGCCGTGCCCAAGTTAGGAGTGTCGTGCACAAGTTAGGAGTGCCGTGCCCAAGTTAGGAGTGCCGTGCGCTAAATGCTTGTTATGTATACCGGCTTCAGAAATCACTTTCCTAAAAAATTGATTCCATTTCCAAATGGGGAGTAAAATTTCATTTTATTTTTTCATTTCTTTATTTTGCCATAGATATAAATACCATGATTACATGAATATACGGTTGCAGGTGGCGGGGGAGCCCAAATAGAAACCATTAGGCTTATGTGATTTTGGGCTACCTCTTTGACAGCTGATTGTATTAAAACATTGTAGGAGCGGCGCGAAAGAACATGTATGGTAAAAAACAAGCATAGGACTAGTATAGACTAATTAAACAAATAAATAAATAAAGTTGGGAGAAAAAGGGACAGATTCAAAGATGGGAGAATAGATTTTCAGTTTCGAGTGAAACAAGGAGATGGTCGGGGCATTACGAATGTCGGAGCTCAGCGTGTTAAAGAATGTCTATCACAAGTAAACGGGATCTATTTATGTCTGAAATGAAGCTTGATTTCGTGTTAGCCTCGTAAATAAAATAAAGATGCTATGTTGTCAGTATTGCGAGTCCGTGCGTGCGATATCCTATTTCAAGTAAACTCCAACTCGTTACTAAAAATCAAGAACTAACTTTCGATTACAGGAATATATGTATAGCTTTCAGAAAACAGTCTTCAAGTAAATTCTTGTCATTTAGTGGGCTTTAACCTGTCCATAGCGTTATTAGTATTAGCGCAGATCTGCACTGCAACCCATGCCTAATAAAGCTTAGGCGGCATTCAGAATGTTAATCACGGTGTGTTCGAGAATAAACGTGGAAATCTCTCATTATATTATTGAAAGAAATCAAGGAAAAAAGAAAGATGAACCATGTACCAAACTCATCGATTTTTATCTTCTCCCATACTAGGTAGACAGTATTTACATCACTACAGGCTACACTATACTACAAATACCCATTCACACTAAAGCTAAACATGTAAAATTATAATAATAATACCTGTTCACGCGCATGCGCGCTGCTGCTAAACATGTTTCAAACTGATCTTCCTTACCTGAACCTGTTCGAGGTAGTTAACGTTTTAACCCTGCCTTACTAAATACATCCAAGATAAACACAGATAAACACTGTTTAATTATACAGGTTTAGTTGGTGGTTTTTACGGCTTTTGATTTACTCTGGTCCTAGAGATTTTCTAAAAAGCTACGGAAAGAATATAATTGTACCGCAAAGCTCGCGCGGCCCGCTAGCTATTAGTCTCCCTCGCAGCCTCTTTTAGTGTCGGGCTCCCTGTGCTCCCTCCCCACAAGGGAGCACAGGGAGCCCGACACTAAAAGAGGCTGCGAGGGAAACTAGCTAGCTATTAGCAGAGAGAAGAAGAGAAAACCTCTGTCATAATATATATATATATTTAGGCAAGCAGAAAAGTGGAGTTCCCAATTATCTGAACTGAGGTAACGACATATATATTATATAAAGAGAAAACAAAGACAAAAACACAAAAATAATTGGTAGAATCAAGGGAAATCAGTACAAAAGGTTTGTAAGAAAAAGGAAGATAACGGAACATGAAAGAAAAAAGAAGCAAAAAGAAGATCATTAGCAACTTGCCAAGATTTTGATGCGAGTCGCCTGGTCACTTCAACAGTGCGCGCGCAGGTGTAGTACTTTTTCAGGCACGTCGTCGTTTACTCGGGCGCGCGTCGGGATTCGGGCGCGAGAGAAACCGGAAGTCAGTATTTTGTGCTCTCATTCTATATCTATGCGAGCGCTCTGATTGGCTTACAGACTCAAAAATCTATTGTGCCGGTAAACACATAGAAATCGGCACGCCTGCTTGCGTTGTCTCATAGTTATATCATAAAAGCAATAGACCACACACCTGCTTGCCGGCTCTCCTGTAATTTTTTTCGGTCGTTTCTTTTCGGATTGGGTCACCTGTGGCACGCATTTCTTGTGTTCTCCCAACATCCCGCGTGTTTTATTTTGCCAGTACACACTTTGCAATGTGTGTTATATTACTTGACACCGCTCGCGGGAGCTTCGCTATGATATATTTCACAACTGTAACGTACACGAAAGTGAGATTAGATACATTTTCCTTCTTCTCGCTGTTTCGCAGCTCGCTGGCCGCGCACACTTCATGGCTTAACTTCAGTCTTTCTGTAGCTATTTAGAAACCCTGGTACCAGAATAGTATTGGTTAAATCGTCAGTATTAGCACACCACCACGAAGTTTACATCATTAGCAAACCGGCTCCAACCACAAATAGTGGTTGTCATGTAGGTTTGCAAAATAATCATTTATAGAACATGAATGTAGAATAAATTACATGTATCGTAATGATCATAGTTGTTTTTTTATTGTAGAAAGGTATCATATATAAATGTTTTATTTTTACAAGAAATTCAAATAACAAATTGCTATGTTCTAGCTATTTTTTGTTACATGGCATGATAAATAGCACTGATCACTTGCAACTGAGGATTATTGGCTAATAGATCAAGATTTTAATTTCTGAATTAACTTATTACCACCATATTAATATTGCAGTGATTGATATTCAGAGCATGGGTTTACGAGTTCAAGAGGCTCGTAAGTGCTGTTAATTGTAGTATTCTGCTCAGCGCAGGTCTGCGTCACATCCACTGATGAAGGACAATTTTCTTAAGTCTGCTGCGCAGCTGAATTAACTTATTACCACCATATTAATATTGCAGTGATTGATATTCAGAGCATGGGTTTACGAGCTCAAGAGGCTCGTAATTGCTGCTAATTGTAGGATTCTGCTCAGGGCAGATCGGCGTCACATCCACTGATGAAGGACAGTTTTCGTAAGTCTGCTGCGTGGCTGAAGCTACAGAATATGCTCTAGTTGATGCATCCAATGCCTGGTAATGAAGTTGATCTGAATGCCAGGTCTCATCGGCAGGAATCTCGTATGGATACGGGTCACCCTGATCATCCACGTGGTCTCCATTCTGAGGCAATGATTCTCTTGGGGAACCAACGGACTCGTGTTCGGGGTTCCTTGTAGAACGTGCTGCTACCGTTGTGAGGCCACTTGATATTTCGACTGCATCCTAACAAAGTAAATTACCAAAACAGGAGATAGTTTTACATTAATCTGAAATAATAATAATAATATATATTTATTTATATAGCGCATTTATATATGTCCAAAAGCGCTTTACAATATTACAATGATTATAATAGCTCAATCAGTTATGAATGTTACGTGTAATGACTAGACTAGACTAGCAAACTAAACTAACTAGCTAAGCTAACTAAACTAATTATAGGATAAATAATAAGTAAATAGCATTCATAGATGTAACTTAAGTTGCTGAATAACTCTATTAGTTATGAATGTCAAGACTGAACTAACGTGATTAAATAAGATAAATAATAATGGATAGTTTAATAAAAATATATAAGAACATATAAGAATAGATTCAAATTTAAAATAACCAATGCTAACAGAATGCATTCTTGGACAGAGGTGTTTTAAGTTGCTGTTTAAAGCTTGGTAACGAATTACAAAGCCTAATGCTCTATGGCAATGAATTCCATAAGGTAGGCGCAGCATATGAAAAGTCTCTATAGCCATAAGAACGAAGATTGTATAGTGGAACAACTAGGCGCTTACTAAAAGACGATCTTAGATTAATGATTAATGAAATATCATATATTTGTTTATCATGAGTTCGACCAATCAGCAATCAGAGCAACTTAATGATGCAGGAAAAAAAGGAGAAAAAAGAAAACAGGACGAAAGCAAACTAGTTGGAATTGTTTTTATGTTACGCTATATCTTTCCTTGCTGAAGTTGTGAGAGAAGTATCTATATACATTTGCCAAAACCATAGACCTAATTAATAAATGAGTATTTCTGTTTGAATAGTTTATTACTTGCACAGAAATCGTTATAATTGCCAAGAACATCTCCATTGAGGGTCGCAAATCTTGTCATATTATTTCGCAACAAATAGCACGAGAATAGACCTTTCCCGCATCCGCTCCAATGCCCACGAACAATGGCACCAAGTCGAGGTTGGAGTAGATATTTTCATACATTTGCTGTATTTTTTTCTACCCCAATCTCGACTTGGTGCCATTGTTCGATCGAATGCGGGAAAAGACTATTGAAAACAAATCGTCCCTTTTACTAGTGGTTATTGTTTAATGTCGTAATCTGGATGTAATTGAAATTGTACTTACAGTGTCGATCACATCGTCGTACGCAATAGTACGCATAGTTCTACAACAGATTGGACAAAACAAATTAGTCTATGTATATGTAATTTTTGAAATACAACTAAACTAGCAATAGCTATGACTGCATTCATTATATTTGGAGGCTTACACAGAGAGTATATAGACTAACGTCCAAATAACCTTAAATTAATTAAATAATAATTACAATAATTACATCTGAGTTTAAAGGGTTGTTTTTGTATTCGCACACATGGTGTGGTGCTATCTTATCTCGGCCTGGATTTTGACGCTATTTCTATATAACATACATTCGAAAATGTATTTTGCTATTTCTTTCTGTATAGCTGGTTGTTTGATTGGAGGGTTAATAAGAAATAAAAATATATCATTGTCAGCCATACGGTTCATCTTATATTTAGTTTGCTTTTCTATACTGGATAAAAGAATATTCCTTTTTTCACGGTATAGAGGACATTTTATCAAGAAATGCATCTCATCCTCTATGCCGTTTTTGCATATTTGGCATATTCTTTCTTCGAGTTTTTTATATGGTTTTGTGTACCGCCCAGTTTCTATTTCTAATTTGTGGTTACTTATTCTTAATTTTGTAAGTGCTATTCTATGGTTAGATTATGTCAATTTTGTGTGACTCCCCCTCCCCCCCCCCCCCCCCCCCAAATAAAAGCTTATTATTTTAGCATCCTCCTCTAAATCGGTCTAGTAAGATCTAGTAAGCAAAGAGGTAAGGGTTATCAAATAAACACATTAAAAATGACAATACTAGAATCAATGTTTAATATAAACAGTGCTTAAAGGATCTACGTCAATCGAATTGAACCTTCAAGGTTCTTTAAAACAAAACAACAAAAATAACACCCTGATCGGCCATGAGATAGAAGAGAAATAAATTCCATGCGAATGTCCTGATATGCTATTGAAACGAAAAGCGTATCATTTGGGTGTTAACAGTACTTTTTCATCCTACAGATCTTGATCGCAGAGCCGTATAACAAAGTCTTACCAACTGTGACCTGAATAACAGAACTCACTTACCGCACTCTGTCTTTTGTGCCTGGAATACAACATGACAAACAATAATAAGATTCGGTACATTTTTTATGCAAAATGTATCGTACAAAATAGTAGTTTTTAATCGTACTCGGTGCATGCATCGTCAAATGAAACCAAAGTGGATTTGTAGACAATAGGCATATAGCCAGACAGAAGTAGATCACCTATTTTACAGTATAGTTCTACCTAACATTACCTATGGCCTTTCAGTTTATGCTGCATCTGATGCAGAACTTACTACCATTCGGTGTTTTTTAGATCGTTGTTTCAAACGTAAATATATCTAAGCATATTAAGGTACATAGTCTGTTAGAGAGACAGGATAAGCAGATATTCAACAAAGTTAGAAAACTGGAGCTACATCCCATGAATGATCTCCTTCTGAATGCTAAAGTTACTCAATATAATCTTAGAAAGAAGCATAGTCTACTCCCTAAAGTTAATACCTCACGCTGGAAGAACTGTTTCATTAATCATCTCATTTTTAAGTATAACTTGGCTGTCTAATCCTTTAATTGTCACCTATTGTAACCTCGCATGCATAGTTCTAGCCTGCGGGGGTGGCCGCTTCTTGTGTGCTCACCCAGCGGGCTTCCCTTGTTTGGGTGGGCCCGTTCGGTGAGCGCGCAACGGGCGGCTGCTTTCGCAGGCTAGCATAGTTGTATATATTAATAAATAGATCAGATGTTAGGAATTATATTCTAGAATTTTACTTGCATTTTTAGATTTTTACTTGACTTTTTATATTAGTTACTTAATTTAACATATGATTGCAACAGTATTATTATCAGTATCATTAACAGTATTTAATATGTATTTGTACACAATTGTATTTGTATTTAGAATATAATTAGTATTCCGTATTTTATTAGATTAAATTGTAACATATGATATGTATTTTATCAATGAATTAAAGACCATTATTATTATTATTATTATTATTATTATTGAAAGGTTAAATCAAATGTATACAGCCTTCTTCTTTAGCAAAGATGTAGATGCAAAGCGTGAAATTAATGAGCAAACGTAGCCGATCACTAACTGGCTAAGTAAGTAAATCAACAGACTTGCGCGATTCAGGAAAAAAATCCAGCCTCCTTCGATAATAGACCTCTTTAGCTTGGCTCAATGTCCCATTTCAAATCTTTCGGTAATAATATTCTTTGTGCGAAGTATTTCATATCATCGTATCTTCTCATGCGTTAACCAGAAATAAAAGAAACAATACACAAGGGGATGGTCACGTGATCTGAAATGGGACAACATTGAGAATATTACATCATTAATTCAATTGCGGCTGGTGTTGTCAGCGGGAACTATATTAATATAACTTACCTCTTCGACGTATTCTCCAGATGTAAGCCATTAACCCAACAATACATATCAGCAATATAGTGATGACGGTTAGACAGGCAGCAAGAACAGTCGTATCTAATACAAATAGATTTATATCAGAAAAGCAGTTTTCGCTTTATCAAATTAACTCTGTAGCAAGAGCAAGGAACCAAGTCTCTGGTTCCTGCTTTTAAGTAATATATACTTCCAAGAAAGCATAAGGGAGAGAGGGAATCTCTAATACACGAGCTTGTGCGATGCTGAGAAGTGCTCGAGTGCGCGACAATGATTGTTGTCGTGCGCTGCGTACTTTGCTTCAGCTGCTTCCTGTTACTAAAAAAATGTTTTATTATACATTATAATCGCACACCGCTGCGCGCTACACGATTCGCTCTCTTATTTATGTTCTTTTGATACCTCTTATTACCCGAGTGCGAGGTTCGTACCGTAAGTGCGAAACACGTAGGCCATAAAAAGGGAACAAGATCCATAACTTACGGTACGGACCGAGCAAACGAGGTTAATAAGATGTTTATTATACAGCTTCTACATTTTCTTGGAGGCCGAAAGTGGATAGCCTCCTTTGCAGGCGTCCTTAGTGGGGAGGGAGTTTAGGACCGACACTAAGGACGCCTGCAAAGGAGGCTAGAAAGTGGACGGAGGCCGGTCTGTACGGGAAGCACTGCACATTGACCAATCATAGCTCGCGAAATTACTTAGCTAAAAACGAGTATCAACCAGCTTATAGACCCTTTGCACGTGACGTCATAGCCGCCATGTTGGTGTACAGTTAACAATAGATTCTTCGTTAGCTTCTTTTGTTCTGTACACCAACATGGCCGCCATGCCCTTTGTCATTTGAATCTCTGGGGATTGAGTGCAAACCATCTATAGTAAGTTCTCCTCGAGCTTCAAGACATTCTGCAGCAGTCTGTGACGAGTCTCAAGGGCGTGTGCCATCAAAACGTGTTGGCTACTAAAAACAATGTTACATCAATAAATTCATCTCGTAAAAAATTAATATTGTCGCTAAACACATTTAGTACAATGACGTTACCATGACGTGTATCTTTATTATACACATTGGTATTTCCTGCGGGGTCCGTTATCGGTCTTGTCGACGTTATCGGTCTTGTCGACGTTATCGGTCTTGTCGACGTTATCGGTCTTGTCGACGTTATCGGTCTTGTCGACGTTCTTGTCGATGTTGTCATTTGTCTAGGACTTGATGTACGTTTTTGAACTGAAAAAAAGAAAGTAAATTTAATAATTTTAGCTCTAGGCTTCGTGAACTAATCATTATAGGAACACAACTACAACGAAAAAGTACCATTTCAATTTGCCACCTTCTATAGTGTCAAAAGTAAAAAACATCCCCAAATGAGCAAGTTAAGCCACAAATTTTTAGGAGAGTTTACCGGTAACATCCTGTCAACCATTACTGGAGGCCGTTCCCTTCAGCGGAAGTGATGTCATACGCGCAACACGACAGCCAGCGTGGCTACGTTTTATGTACACTATTTCGCGCGAACCTCGCAAGAACAAATACAACTTTCTTCTTGTGTACGAGAAGACGTTTTTAGTAGAAATATGCCTCCAAGGCGTTGTGTTGTGCAGGCGAGCGTTGCGCGTATGACATCACTTCCGCTGAATAAAGGAACGGCTTCCAGTAAAAGCGGATGTTTAGATTCAATACTTGGAGTTAAAAAATAGGACTTCCCGTCGTGGTATCGAAAAACGATTTGGCCTGGTAATAATATAGACTGAGACTCTACTGTATGTATAGGCCACATTTATAGGTCAACATTTGATCGTAGTGGCACTAGCTTTAAGAGCTGTAACATTATTGTGGTCTTTTATCTGAGAATTGTTGTTTGTTCTTTTATTGTGTTACAATAATATGCCGACTTAGCAGTGACATTTTTCAGATGTTAACAACACAAACACTTATCGGAAGAAAAGTTACCTGAAAAAACCACCTCCCCTTGCCATGATGTCTTGCCGGCAATATTTGTTGCTTCACATCTATAAGTACCTGCATCCTTTACAGTAACTTGTGATACGGTATATTGACTGCTGTTAGTTCCTTGACTCACTATTGCTCCATCTTTTGTCCAAACCACAGTTGGGGCTGGTTTTCCAGATGCTTTACAGTCCAGCGACAAGGAGTCGCCTGTGTTGAAACCAACACTAGTCGAACATGGTGTCGTAGTGAATTTGGGAGCAACTGAAAGATGCCAAATAAAACCCTCTAAACCATTTTTATAAAATAGATTCGCTACACGCGCTCGGATTGGATGAAAGCCGTGTTTCTATAACTCTTTATAATATATACGATACTGAGTACGCGCGCTCTGATTGGCTAAAAAGCCATGTTTTATCATAGTATATAACATGGTTTGCCGTGTTTTATTGTTTTCAACTGGCGGTTTCCTTTCATCGCGCGTGTAAATATATATTATAAAACAGATAAAGAAGCCTTAAACCATGTGTTATACTATCATAAAACACCATGCTCTCGTCATTTGAGAACATTCGAGAAATGTTGAAAGCAAGCGCCTTCGGTTTGTGCTTTAATATTTTTCTCATGCATGTTCTCAAATGCCCATCGTGTTTTATGTATAGTTTAATAAACGACCAGGGGTGCAGCCCGAGAGTTTTTAGATCTGATAAAACACGTGCTGCGAGTTTATTAAACGGCTTCAAAAACATTACTTCTAAAAGATAATAAATTTCAGAAATTTAGATGAAAAGCGAATAAATGTTTGTTTATAGCTACGTTGTGCGTCACTAACATGCGCAGTTGGAATATGGAGCGAAAATTTGGGTCCCATAATATTAGGCCGGTTGTGTATGAATAACTATGAGCTAAGGGGCCTTTGTCTTCGAGCTCCTAGAGTCATTGCACTTAGACCGTTGGTTGAGCAACCCTGAGTCTGATCTTATGAACTGAAATTTCCCGTTAGGGTCTTTTTAAGGACTTTCACTATACGAGTGAGGGTCTTTATAAAGATTCACGGTTAAGTCGATTGACTAGGAGGGTCTTTATACGATTTTCACTGTACGAGTGTGAACAAAGGAAAAAGGCCTCAACCATGAAGTTTTATATAGGGCCACACTCGTACAGTGAAAAGTTGTATAAAGACCCTTGCGTTTTATCGGGTATAAAGGAGCATGCACGTGTGTGATTCGATCGCTTCATCTGATTGGACCAAATGCTCATGAATTATTCATGAGTTTTTGAAGATAGTATAAAACATGGCGAAGGCTTCTTTATTTGTTAAATGGAACACGGTAAATATTTCTATTTCTTAAATAACTAATAAACAATACTATACTATGCGTTTAATAATCTCCGAAGCTCAGGGATCGACCGTGCAATGTCACGAAACCGAGAAACAGTGCAGTATGGATAAAATTGACATATAATGCCGATTTAAATTAACTACTAACAATTAATGAGAAAAGTACATGTATGTTTCAAAAAGCGTTTTTTTTTAACAAACGTATGAATCCATGACATACACATAAAAATTATTCAGAACGAGCTACAGAATACGAACATGCAGACTGCGACTACTCTCTTTTTCCTCCATCGATTGTGTAATATTATAACAATGCATGCTTGCGTGCACTATTTTTCCCACCCGCTCGACCCGAGTTGATAGAGATGGCACTGCTTATAAAGTCTACAGTATGCGGCAAGAAGAAGTAATATATTAAACACGAGTGTTTGACCGTGGTATCAAAACACCGAGAAAACAAATACATATCTAGGGGCGCAGTTTTTGATATGGCTTCTCAAACAATACCTGTATGCCATTAGGAAGTATTGTTCTCCTGGTATTTTGCTGCATACAAATATTGATCACAACTGAGGCTTGTCATTTTTAAGCCCGGCGGGCCAAACTGTCGAACATTCCTGGAGTGCACGATCCAACGTTTTGGATGAAAATGTTGGAATGGTGGCAAAATGCAGTCAAAAATTTGATCGAACAAAAGTAAACTTCATCTAATAATTTGATCAACAAAAATGTTTGTTCCGTTTAAACCCATTGAATTCCACCACAAATCGTATAATTATATCGTCGTACTTTATTTCCTTGAATCTCGTATATTGATTTCCGTGTTACTTGATAATTATTCAATCTGAAACAAATCATGAGTCGCTGGTTATCTTGTGCTAGTATTCTGTACAATAATATAATAGGCGAAATCAATGCGAATCACTTACTTCTGTGGCGGGTATTAATTCTCCTTTAGTTTCCAGGTTAGCTTACAGTTTTCTCTGATCCTTTCGTTTCCAGGTTAGCTTACAGTTTTCTCTGATCCTTTCGTTTCCAGGTTAGCTTACAGTTTCTCTGATTACGGGTTAGCTCTCGCAGTCCTTGCTCTTTCTGTTACGGATTGCGTAAACACTGACTATGCGTGCGATATCTGACCTATTAAATGTCAATCAAGATCAATCAAATATAATAACAAAACTTATCGGAACATTCTCCGCCCCAAAAAGGGCGTAGTCCTTTTCCTCTAATTGACGTCAGATCTGCTTCTCCTGCATTGTTCAGTTATATCCCTCAGCTGGGTAGATTACGGCGATCTTGGTCACCGGTCTGTTGTATTCGCCTTCTGTCATGCGGCTATGTCGACTCCTTTGCGCATTCTTGATCCAGAACATTTCTGCTGTCTTTAGCTCTTCGGATGCTAATGGACCCTCTACTCCTTCTTGGCCGTGTTTTCTCAAGCGTATCTTCTTTGCTAGTCTCTAGATACGTGCTGTAACTCGAATCAGTATCCTCCAATTTGAAAACGATTCGGGATCGATTGGTCTTTCTGCGGCGCTTACTTGGTAGACCGTTTCTACTCGACGGCGTTCCATATGCTCTTCTGAGACCGGTTGCTCTACTTCTTGGGGCCAGAACTCTGTTGGTCGTTGCAGGAACTCCGGCCCGTCACTCCATCTTCCCGCGAGGTTGCTGACGTGAATTCCTCTCGACACATCATCTGCTACATTGACCTCTCCCGGGGTGTGTCTCCATTGACGTGGGTTCGAGTTGCTCTGTATTTCTCCTACTCGTGACGATACGAATGGCTTGAACATACGTGACTGACTCTGGATCCAGGCTAGCGTGATTGTGCTGTCCGTGAAGAAGTAGACGTCTTGAAACGGTATTCTCGATTCTTCCTGCACGGTTTTCGCGAGGCGCGATGCTAGAACTGCGGCCTGCAGTTCTAGGCGTGGGATACTCAGCTGCTTTAAAGGCGCTACTCGTGATTTGGCTGCAACTAGTTTAGCTTCGTACGTGCCGTCGCTCTTTCAGGTCCTAATGTATGCACATGCTCCGAAAGCTTCTTCAGATGCGTCAGAAAAAACGCATAGTGCTGGCGCGTCTGTAGCCTCATCAACGAATAACAGGTGTCGCGGGAATGTGACGCCATTGAGTTCCGTCATCTCCTTGAGTAGCTTGAGCCACTTTTCCTGGATTGCTGGTGGGAGTTCATCGTCCCAGCCTACTCCAATCTGCCACAGCTCTTGCATTCCTATCTTCGCTCTGATAATAAACGCGGCGGCAAATCCAATGGGATCATAGATTCGCGCTGTTTGACTTAACAGCATTCTCTTCGTTAGCTTCACATCTGCCTGATTCGGATCCCTCGTAATGATTGACTTTAGCAACGCGGATTCGACTTTGAAGTACAACTGATCCGTCTTGTTGTTCCATGCTATGCCTAGCACCTTTTCTTCAATCTCCTCTTGAAATATTGACATCCCCTCCGCAACTTCTTTCTGCTCACCGTCTTTCAGTGATTTGTTGGAGACCCAGCCTTTAACTTTGAAACCTCCCTTTCTTAGAACGTTATCAATATCTTCAGTCAGCCTTCGCGCTTCTTCTACTGTTGTCACAGAGTCACAAATGTCGTCCATGTAGGTGTTCTTCTCCAGTACTTTCGCTGCTCTTGGTAGGACTTCTTTGCTTTCCCGTGCTGTTTTCCTTAGTGCGATTTGGGCCATTGCGGTAGCAGGCTTATCTCCAAATGTGAGAACCGTTTTCATGTAGACATCAGGCTCCTTATCTTCCTCCAGGATTCGCCATAGAAATCGATGGACGTGCTGATCTTGCTCTGGAATCAAAACGCGGTGGTACATTTTCGATATGTCTCCTACGACTGCTACTCTTTCTTCTCTAAATCGCAGAATAACTCCAAAGAGACTGTTTAGGAGATCAGGGCCCTTCATCCAGTAATCATTTAAGCTATGGCCTTGGTATACCGATGAACTATTGAAAACCAGCCTCACGGGTGTACTCTTTTTCTCGGGCCTGATTATGTCGTGATGTGACAATTAATGGACTGGACCTTTGTACGATTCCATCTCTTCCTTGGACAGCTTTCGAGCAAAGTTCATGTTATTCATTTCTACTATCTGATTATTGTAAGCTTTGGCTTGTTCTGGGTTCTTCTTTAGTCTTTTCTCTGTCGATTCCAGGCGCTTCAGTGCCAACTGAAGCCTTTATTATCTGGTAGTAGACTTGGGTCCTTCCTCCATGGGTACTTAACCATCCACTGATTTCCAACTTTGATGCACGACTCTTCTATTAAATTCTCCTCTTCTCTTTCCGCTTGTGTTAGTTTGTCTGCATGCATCACAGACACAGGGTTTGACCTCCACTCCCATTGTCTCGGTAGTCCAGAAGTCCGTCATGTCCACTGGGGCAGCGTACTTCACGTGTAGTATGTGTCCAGCCGGTGAGGACTCTTCATCTGGTCTCCCTCCAAAAACGATCCAACCGAGTGGAGAGTGGCGTGCAAGCAGGTGGTCGGACTGTCTTGTCTCTCCTGTATGCATCAGGGCGTGGTCGATGCCAATCAAAACGTCTACGTGACCTTTTCCCCGGCGAAAGCGTGTATTCGGTAGACCGAACTGATCTGGTAGGCTTGACGTCTTGACTGACTCAAGCTCGTCGGTTATGCTTGGAATTCCTAATGCTTTAACTGTGAATTTCTTGTTGTCATCTACTGAGCTAAGTTGCACTTTGTACACTTTAGTTTTAATGGTTTCGTCTTCTCCGCCTACTTTGGTAATCGTGACCGTGGTGTCCTTGCCCTTTAGGCCGAGGGATTCCGCCGTTGACTGTCGGATTAAACTGACTTGCGCCCCGGAGTCTAGCAGTACGTTTCCTCGCTTGAAAATCCCACCTTCACCTGTGATATTTGCAGTCAGAACTGGAAGCACAGCCTCAGTTGCATTGGTTGCCATGGCGACGCCTATCTTGATTGAGTTGCCCTTGTGGAGCAGCGGATGGTGTTTTTGCTGACACTGGACGCCGCTCTCTGTCTTCGAACATTGTCGGCTTCTAGTACAGTTATCCATATTGTGATTCCTTCCTGCTATCTTCAAACAACTGAAACAAACGTGATTATCCTTGGCTGTTTTCACTCGCTCGTCGATCCCGAGGGCAGCGAATTTCTGACACTGATCTGGCCAGTGCGAAGATTCCTTGCATATCCAGCACTTGTGTCTCAGAGGCATGTCCTTGTTTTCTTCTTCCACATTAAAGTGGTTGATATGGCGCCTGTTGGGTGTGCCTGCTCTGATGGGGGCTGTGGCTCTCATTCTGGATTTCATCTCAATAGACATCCAGCTTAACAGCGCTTGCAGTGTAGCAGGTTTCTTTTCTCTCTCTAGATCTCTGGACCAGACTTTTCTGTCATCCGCACACATTTTCCGTTCTATTATGGACAGCACGTGGCTGTTATCCATGTCACTTGGTTGGCCAACTTCTTTCAACGTGTTGTAACTTCGATTGACTAAGTGTACAAGGTCACAAAATCGAGCATCTTCCCCTTCTTCTAAGTTCTTAAACGTCATAATATCTTGCATGACCGTGTCTGAAACAAAGCGCGGGTCCCCGTAAATAGCGTCTAAATAATCCCACGCGGCATCATAGTCGGTCCCAATCCCCTTGATTAACTCTAGCGGGTTTGCCATCAAACACATGCGGAGCATCGTTATCGCGTCTCGTTTTCTGAATCTTTTCTCGATAGCGTGCTTGAAATCCGATCTAAAAATAGCGTATTATCTTACATCTCCACTAAAACTGGGTAACTTGGGTTTCTCTAGCTTAAAGCTGCACGTGTTTTCCATTTCCTGAGCCGTTGTACTTTCAGCAGCCGACTTGTCTGCGATAAGTACTGTATCACTCGTCGACAGGCTTGTATAATTTCCTGTACCAGTAGGTACCTGGTTAGCGTCAAAATCAGCTGTCAGCGCGTTGTTGGCTGATGACATTCCGATCATTCCATTGTTGTTTTCCAGTTCCGGTTGTGTTTACAGCCGACATTCCGATCATTCCACTGGATTGATTTGGCTTTGGAACTGAAGATTGGTCTCCCTCTAAACCACTAGTGGAAGCCCCTTTTTCATTCATAATTGTTTTCCCTTTGCTGATATTGGTCTCGACATAAACCTTAGCATGAAATTCCGTTTCCATGAAACCCTCTTGGCACTGGGCAAGCCAGCCCTCTTCGGTCTCAAATTCGTGATCATCATCTATTTGCTTTACATACTGTTCATGTTTCTCTACTAGAACTTCGAAACTTTCTTGATACTTGATTAGCTTTTCTCTTACCTCTGCAGAAGGTCTTTGGCTAGACTTTAGAATACCCTGTCACTTTTTTAGCTACCATAAAGTAGTGTCACCGCGGTCCGTGGTCGCGCGATGTTCAACACAAATAGTATTGTGTCGTTCTCAAAAGATCAAGGATATTATCGACTGCGAGAATGCGTTACGTTCAACACTAATACAAATGATAATAGTATTGCGTCGTTCTCAAAAGATCAAGGATATTATCGACTGCGAGAATACGTTACGTTCAATACTGATACAAATGATAATAGTATTGCGTCGTTCTCAAAAGATCAAGGATATTATCGACACCGCAGACCACCGCGCTAATCAAAGATTCTTACTGTTATTATTGCCTCGTTCTTTTTATAGCGCTACTCAAAGATTCTTACTGTTATTATTGCCTCGTTCTTTTTATAGCTCAGGCAAGACCAAACCAATCCGCGCTACTCAAAGATTCTTACTGTTATTATTGCCTACTTAAAGTTCATTGAAATTCATCGACTGCGGGACTGCGGACCGCGGTAGCAGCACTTCACTATACTTAAAGTTCATTGAAATTCATCGACTGCGGGACTGCAGACCGCGGTAGCAGTACTTTACTATACTTAAAGTTCATTGAAATTCATCGACTGCGGGACTGCGGACCGCGGTAGCAGTACTTTACTATACTTAAAGTTCATTGAAATTCATCGACTGCGGGACTGCAGACCGCGGTAGCAGTACTTTACTATACTTAAAGTTCATTGAAATTCATCGACTGCGGGACTCCGGACCGCGGTAGCAGTACTTTACTATACTTAAAGTTCATTGAAATTCATCGACTGCGGGACTGCGGACCGCGGTAGCGGTACTTTACTATACTTAAAGTTCATTGAAATTCATCGACTGCGGGACTGCGGACCGCGGTAGCAGCACTTTACTATACTTAAAGTGCCTATAACCCCAAATTTGAAGTATTTTTAATAAATTCTTTACATCCTTCTTATCAATAATGCGAAGAGAAAAAAGGAAAAAAGTAAGAGTTCGACCTTATTTCTGGGGTCAAACATTGTAAAACAACCCGATTTGGGCACCCTGTCCCAAATGGCCGTCAGCTGGAGTCTGGAAGTAGACTGGGAACGAAACCGGAAAGTAACGTCATAGTAGTGAGAGAAAGCGAACAACCAACAACAAAGACAGTAAAAACAGGGCGAACCGAGCGAATAACTCGATTTGAAATGCCAAACAGATGTGTATTTGGGGGCTGTAGGAATGAGCCAGACTCAAAAAAGGATAGCTCTAACACAAGGTCCCGTTTTTAAGCGATGATCGGCCAGAAGCAAAGAAGAGAAGACGCCAGTGGTTGAGGTTCGTGCGAACAAAGCGAGCGAAGTGGGAACCGACGAAGAACGTTTGTTTGGTTCACTCCAAGCCGGAAGACTTTATAAGATTTTCTTTAGTCCTTGACTCTACGCTAAGACTGAAGTCGGTTGAATATGGAGTTGTTCCTATTCCATCAGTCCATGCCATCGAAACCGATTTAAGCCATTCTCCGATTTTGGTAAGTGCTTTTGTATTTAGTTTGCATGGCAATACAGATTTATACAGTAGCCTCCTAGTCCTATAGCAGCCGTTGTGTAGCGCTTCCGTTCACTCCATTCCCCGGAATGGAGTGAAATGGAAGCGCTACAAAACGGCTACTATAGGAGGCTAGCAATACAGTGGAACCTGCATGTATAAAGAAGTTCCTAGGGAAAGGAAGAAAACTTCATTATGACCGGGTTCCACGTACTGAACATTGTTTTCACCACAAGTGTATTAGACTAAGAGAGTGCATGTTTTTAGTATGAGGGAAATAACAGTGAATAAATCAGACAACTTTCTTTAGATGACACCTGCACCTATGGACAGGACACCATGCTTAACAAGCAGCCAAGGGCAGAAGCAACCCAGAAGAGACAACAAAGGATGACTGTTATAGATGTTCCTCCTTCAGCTCCAGGTAATTCAAATTGTTTTGTATAAAATATTTTTTTGCACAAAAGAAACTATTCAAATTCTGAAAATATTCAAACAAAATCGAGTCTGTGCTAATCACACCTTCTGTGTTTGTCCTCCAATAACACCTACATGTAGCTCTTGCTCAAGCAGTGCATATACACCTACATGTATCAAACTGTTGGACATGTTGATAAAGGTATACTGCTTGTTTAGTCTTTCGAGACTAAACAAAATATTAAAATACCAGCTGGAAACGTATAACACTACTGGAAATAAAACATATGAAACCCATATGACAGACATATGAAAAACATATGAGATTTCATTTGTTTGTAATAGGTTTGTCATATCCCAGTTATATGTTTGTCATATGTTTGGGTGGAATCACCAACATATGAAATTGTCAATTTCATATGTCGAGGCACAAACGAAAACATATGACCAACATATGACACATATGAAAAACATATGAAAACAAAGGCTAGCAAATATCATATGTTTGGAATATATGATTTTGTCAATTTCATATGTTTGAAAACATATGACTGAATTGATCATATGTTTGAAAACATATGACTGAATTGGTCATATGTTTTGAAAGCATGTGACTGAATTGGGTCATATGTTTTGAAAGCATATGACTGAATTGGTCATATGTTCAAAACATATGACAACTGATATGGTGTTATGTGGGGTACATATGACAAACATGAAAACAGAGAAATTAAAGACTGAGATTAACATACATAATAAAACAGGATTTATTAGATATATGTTTTATTACTTGAACTGATCATTAAGCAAATGCTACAAGGTACATGGCCAGAAATGCCATTTGCGGTATAAAAATTTAGTCTGATTCACAAATAGTCCAACTGAAACTAACCACAATTTGATTTGTAATAATATTGACTTTAACTTTTTTTTTGGATGTTTCAATAACATTGGACTCAGCTTGCTCTCCATGGAATCAGCATTCTTCAGTTTCATCTGTTTGCTTTATTGTTCTACAAGAAACAAATGTATAATCTATAGATTACCAACCAGGCATATATTTTATACACTAGAACATAACCTGTCACTTTGTGCTGGAATTCATCAATACAAAAAAAATAACATGGTTCAAATTGTATTGAAAAACTAAAACCATACCATTGTCTTGCAACTGATTTCAGTATGACATGCATAGAGATAGATAATAATAATTATTATTTGACATACTGATTCGACACAATCATTATTGTGAGAAAAATTATGCTTCTGTTCTGCAACGCAATATGTTGGCAGTCTGTAAGACACTTGGAATAAAAATAAGAAACTAAATAATTTGATTTGGTACCTCAAAACCATCATAAACCAGTGAGCCTGGTTAAAAAGCATGTTGAATGGTTGTGTCGAATGAGTACATATCTATGTTGAATGATTCCAGCCCTTAATACATGTAATGGCTAAACGGCTGAACACAATGCCACTTCAGTGCCACTTAAAAAGATGACTTGAAAACTTTGTTAAATTCTCCATTATATAGTTCAGGTTTATTTACACTCGTTACATGAACGATTTTTAAGGTTAGTTAGGTTTTTTTATTTGGTCATGGGTAATGTGTTGTATTTGCTAGTTGCTCCCTAATTTGAAAAAGCTAAATAAACATGAAATGTATCTAGTTTGCCATGGTGTTATTGTATGTATGGTAGGCCTACATGTATGTGTTTCTAAGTGGCAGTAAAAATCAATCAGATCGAGTGCAGATCAGATTTGAGGTAGAAATAATACGGCTCCAAAATTTCTTTTAATCAACTGCATGATAACACAAAATTATATGTAAATTAAGTGCGTGTGTATATCACTACATGGTACATCATGGTACATGACTGTACTTAATCGAGACTAGCTCGTGATCACAGATCAGAGGTACAACTAGGCGATGAACAGAAATTATGATGTAAAAATTACCGAAGTCCAAAGGTTTTGCTCTATTCCAATAAAGAACAAGAACGCACGGCTGATGTGGTTGCGGATATTTGTTGAATATATCCCTCCTGAGCAAAGACCGTTGGAAATTTAACGACTTCACATTTTGAGCACCAGAACTGTTCCGGTAATCTGATTGGTTATGATGCTGACATTCCAAAAATACTCGCCAACTCGGTGTTCAATTTCATTAGATCAGTTTGAGCCACCTTTGAACTGTTTCCTTGATTAAAAAAGTCGGGAAAGCACTCCTCTTTTCCTAAATGCCTGCTTATCCAGAAAGGAAAAGGTTTTGATGGCACAAGAATAAGAAGAACTAGTCATCAAATGGTTTAACTTCAAGACGCCAGTACGCTACGTTTCGGGTCCGCCATCTTGTTTTGATGTGGTTACTGCTGACCAACTGTTGAAACATGCGGGCACATCCAAGGTGTTGTTGATACACAGGCTACCCGAGTGTAAGGTTTTTGATTATGAAGAAATAATCACCCAAATGCGCTGAAATTGCACACAGACACAGCCTATTAACTGACAAACACACAAGTAAAGTCTAATTTCTTTTATTTCAATATTTACAGAATTATTGCAATTTCTAAAAATTATAAATTCCCAGTCATCTTGTAAAATAAACGGTTAATCAAAAACCTTACGCTTGAGTAGCCTGTGGTTGATGATGGCTAAAATCGATATCGTAATCGTGAAATATTTTCATTGTAACTCATGCAGTCCTGAATAAATTAATTTCAAGAAAGAATATTATGAAATCAATTTAATTTTGATTAATAAATATTACTTATCTGTCTGAAATATTTTGAGTGTCATATGTTTGTCATATGCACTGAATAAGTGAGTTTATAAACACCATGATCATATGTTTTTCTGTCATATACGTTTCAGTGGTTTGTCTGTCATATGTTTTAGTGGCTTTTTGTCATATGTTTTGTCATGCGTATTTTAGTGGCATATGTTTGTCATATGTGCTGAATTTAAAACACAACATGATCATATGTATTTCTGTCATATACATTTCTGTGGTTTCTCTGTCATATGTTGTAGTGGCTTTTTGTCATATGTTTTGTCATGTGTATTTTAGTGCCATATGTTTGTCATATGCACCATCCAGGGCAAACTTTGTATGTCATATGCTTGTCATATGTTCCTAATATGTGCCATATGTTTGTCATATGTTTCTGGGGTGTGTCATATGCTTGTCATATGTTTTACTCTTTGGTGCTAAAATTTTAGATTTTGTGTTTTTTCGTAAAATGTACACGCGTCATATGTTTTTGTCATATGTCATATGCTTTTCATATGTTTTTCATATGTCTGTCATATGGGTTTCATATGTTTTTTTTCCAGTAGTGTAATATTACACTGTATTTTAGTGCCAGAAGTTCCAGTTCCACTTGCTGTGAGGCCAGAAATTCCAGTTCCACCTGCTGTAAGGCCCACAAAAACCAAGGCAAAACCCCATTGCTCAGTGTGCAAGAAACCTATTAAATTAAAATTAATTAAATTCTTAATCTCTAAATTATATATTGTTTCTTTTTTTGAATTTATTTGTGGAACTCTGTAAACTAGCTTGTAGCTAAGTATGTCCTCCTCATTAAATAAAGTATTGTGTAAACCTATTAAAGAGCATAAAGGTGTTGTTGATTGTCCAAAGAACAACCCTCGTCCCCTTATAAGTACAGAGTGAACCAGAAATGTCTACCAGCTATCTCAGTGATTTGATATTTTATCAATGGACAATCTAGGTAGCAATATATTATACTGTCAACTTCCATAGGCTAATCACTCCTGTGACCAGCTCAGTGAAATCGATTGCCCTATTTCATTGGCATGACATCAAAACAAATAGATGAAAGCCGCCATTCTTATTTTATTGGGAAAATTAGCCAATTTGAAGGAAGGCAATCTATGGCAGAACAGCTTTATTTTGTATGTCTGTTGTTAAAGACGAGTGTTTTGACCCCCTAAGATGGCAGCTGTGTCTATCATGTGACACCATAATTAAATAGGGCAATTGAATTTGAGGCTTAAAGGGGCTATGTCACGGTACTATGCATGTATGGAGTCAGTGTTCGATTGGTGGGTTAAAACAGTTCAACCCCCTCCTTCAATGCTGGATTGAAAGTATGTTCATTATTTTACTTGAATAATGTATATTTACACAATTTATTAGTCATTTTTGAATATTTGCTTTGATTTTTACCATCCCACACGTGCACGAGGTTTGTCAGTTCATATGAGAATCTCTGATAATGAGTGTGTCCGGCCCAGACATCTAATTTTACTGTTTTCCAATTTACTACTCAAACATTTAAATTTTAATATTATAATCCTATTTTCAAAATTTGTGTAAAATTATAGAAAGGAACACAGGGTGCGATGCAAGTGCTTTCCAATAGCCCAGGGCTAGTAGTTTCGCTTGTCAGGGTAGTGATTCCTGTTCACAGGTTGCCTGAATGGACATATGGACATACATGTATATGGACATACATGTAGGTTAATAGCCCACATTCGATATATGCTTGACTTCTCACACACAAAGGTTCTGGGGCATAATTAAATTCATTATTGTTATTTCATTAATCACTGCACATTATTCCCCAGAGCCTTGTATGTGTATTGAATCATTTGTATGTGACCAGTGAAGCCTATATCAAAAGTGGCCAATGGCACTGAAAGTTTGACTGTTCATTGTTGTTCTCCTTAAAGTTTATATAAGTTATGAAGTACTTTCATCTTCATCTTCTTCAAATCCAGTGAAGGTTTCTTTCCCAGCATTGAATTTTGTCCTGATTGTGTCATATGCACATGCTAGTAGAGGAATTCTATTGTTGCCCAGATAACCGTAGACTAACTGGATGTACTCTCTGTATGAGACAACTCGTAGAAATCTGTAAATAAAGAAGTTTATATGTTAGTACCAATTGTTTGATACAGTTGAAGCCCTTTGTGAAACTGCCCGTGTAGTTGTAGGTGACCAGCTCCCCTCAGAGACCACTCTTGTGCTCTGTAGTAACCAGCCACTCTCATAATTAAGTGACCACCGCGCGTACCACCACCTTTGGAATTTTTCTTTGTTTTTAAACTCTTGTAAGTAACTACTCCAGAGACATGATCCCAGACTGTGCAATGAGTCAACTAAATATAAATATGCACTAGCATTTTGCAACAATATTCTTATTATATCTGACATTCATGCTGTTACAGTAGAGTAGTACAGTATTGTATACTGTGATATCAGTCGCATTATATATGTATCCCCATGGGTGTGGTGTGTGCAATCTCTCATAAGCGAGCAACTACTCCTGATTCCAGTTCTGACTAGTTATGAGCACCTTTTCCTGATTCCCAGTGTGGTTGCTTACGAGAGCTACTATTTTTAATTAACATGCACGATAGATCAAAATACTCTGATAAACCTTCCACTTTCCTGGTCAGACTAAACATGGAACTGTGTTCATTGATTTCAATTCATACCTTGGTCATTATTGAGCATTATTAATGCTCGCGGACTCGCTCGTTCGAGATACGATACGAAAACCTCGTGAATAAAAACGATATCAAGCTCTTAACATGTAATAATCTCTATATATATGATTGTTGCGATTGGAAGGATCACTGGATTCTTTTGGCATCCTGCATTGCTGCAATGCCGTTTTTTTTGGAAGACCACGGCCACGGGAAGCCCATGAAGGGCTATGATAACTTATTTTAATTTTGGACAGTTTAACTCACCAGCTTTTCCTTGCTTCGAGGCCTTCCACTGAACCGATTCTGGAGGTCTCCATCTGTACTCTTGTAACCCATTCTTCATCGGCGAGTGGCTCATCCGCGCCGGCAGATTCTTCTGCTTCAAGCTCATAGTTGATAAAATTTAGCTCGAAATTGTCCGATGAACAACTGTTTTCAGATTCGGAGCCTGACGAAGACATTTTGTCAAAAAGTCCAGCAGAAAATTACAGAACTTACGACGCAAATAAGAAAGAACGAACCAAAAGTACATGAGAGAAGCCTTTATCACGTGACATGGCTCCCTACTTTGACGTACCTAGTCCCAGACCCCACCAAGTCGCTAAGATGACGGTAAAAGTTCACGGCTCTCATCTTTGAAAAGCCGTAAAAAAAAGAGAAATGCTTTAAAACCATTATTTTTTTCGGGAAGTTGCATAGAATACTTCTAAGTTTGATCTGAAAGCGTAACTTTTTTGGGGTTATAGGCACTTTAAAGTTCATTGAAATTCATCGACTGTAGCACAAATCGTATAATTATATCGTCGTACTTTATTTCCTTGAATCTCGTATATTGATTTCCGTGTTACTTGATAATTATTCAATATGAAACAAATCATGAGTCTCTGGTTATCTTGTGCTAGTATTCTGTACAATAATATAATAGGCGAAATCAATGCGAATCACTTACTTCAGTCTGTGGCGGGTATTAATTCTCCTTTTGTTTCCAGGTTAGCTTACAGTTTTCTCTGATCCTTTCGTTTCCAGGTTAGCTTACAGTTTTCTCTGATCCTTTCGTTTTTTACGGATTGCGTAAACACTGACTATGCGTGCGATATCTGATCCTATTAAATGTCAATCAAGATCAATCAAATATAATAACAAAACTTATCGGAACAATGTTGGTCCAACATGGGATGACAAACTATCGGCGAACAATGTTGGATCGAGGAAAGTTGGATCCTGCAATCCAACAATGTTCGATAGCTTGGCCGGGTCTTTATTTTGTTCTTGGTCACTAGTTAAAATACAAGTGTTTAATAACTAGTGCGCTACGTTATTTAAAACAATGACCTTTTTTATTTTAAAGGTATGGGTAATTGATTTTCAAAGTTATGTTTCTCGTGTTACGCTTCGTAATATATTTTGTGAGGAAACTTGGGCTCCAGCACCGCGGCGCATGATTGGGATGTCGCGGATATTTTTGAAATGTATGGGTAGGTATTTCATGTAACGTACACATATAGTATTGGGAGAGGTCACTGAACAACAGATAAATAACAGTTCAAAACTCATGCATAATTAATGAGCATTTTGTCCAATCAGATAAAGAAAATCAGTCACGTGCATGCCCCTTTATACCTGATAAAATCTCATCATTCTAAAAAGCCCGCGGAGGGATTTTACTTCAGTCCTTGGGGGAAATGGGGTTAATGATTGAGACAATGGAAAAGCACCTTGCAACTCTTGGAATTTATATTGATGTTTCAGCTTTCTCATTGAGTTGCAACTGAATTAGGATGAACGTTTTATATAAAGAATACTAATGAACATGAAATTTTATATAAAAGTTAATCCTAATTAAGAATTCGCTGATAAAGACCAAAAGATAGCAAAAAGTACACGGATCATAAGGTACCTAGATAATCAATTTTGCACTAAATTTACTAATATCAGTAGACTACCGAGATACACAGATAATATTTTTTAAATGAAGTTATCCAACTTTTATTACTTGTTTACCGAGCCACTGTTTAGTCTCAATTATCAAACCAAACTCAAAGCCGTAAAATAATAAAAAAACGTGCATCAAACTTTAGGGTCTGCCGTCATGTCAGTCAAATCGCTTTCCAAGTCTTGAACTTTAACGATGTCAACCACGACTCCAAATCCTTCAAGTGCAGGTTATTCTTGCCCTTTCAGCATTGCGAAACGTCCACTTGAAGCCAGCCAAACCATAGTTAATAGAGTGGAATGGTTATGAAACCCGGCAAACTTCAAAGGGGCTAACAAAGGCGCTGCGATTTATGTTGGAAGGGGACAAGACAAAAGATTGTGCAGGGTCATAGTTCATTAGCGTCCCCTGAACGACTGAACTCACACGTTTCTATTGGCTGATTGATTAACACATTGGAATTTCTATTGTGTTTTGTGCAGGGTAGTGGTTGAAAAAAGCTAACAAAGACATATAACAAAGAAGGTCGCTGGGTTTCATAACCATTCCACTCTATTAACTATGGCCAAACAAACAACATAGTAAGGTAATTTCTTCATGTCATTCCCTTGAGATGTTCGTAATCGCAGGCGGTGATTACTCGAATATTTGCATGGCGTTGTGAATACAAAGGTTCAATGGTTAATTAAGTAACCATTGTAAGTGTTTGAAGCTGTTTAATAAACTCGCGGCACGTTTTTTTTATTGCGTTCTTAAAGCGTCTTTGAAGCCGTTTAAAACACTCACAGCACGTGTTAATGTTTTAAACAGTACATAAATATAATGATTCTTTAATGGTCCTGTGGGTCAGGACTAATACAAACCCTGCCCCTACATTTAAAAAACCCTAACCGTCAACAACGGGTTTAATACTATATGTGTACGTTACACGAAGTACCTAGGAATTTATGACGTGAATGCGAGGAAGATTTAGAAAAACTGACCTTGACACAAAGGCAAAGGCTTGGACAAACATTGTGTATTGTCAATCACAAATATAGTGCTATCACAAAATGGATGCCAAAACTGTAAAGAGCAATCCAAAAATAGTAACTGATGCAAGTTTCATCCCCATATCTTTAAAAGTATGGGAGGATTTTTTTTATGAGGCTGGAGGCCAACTCTTTCTCGTATACTAATCACAAATTGCAAAAATATCCGCCGACACACCAACTCTGTGTCTCGGTGTTAGAGACCAAAACTATTTAAGGATCTTTTCTTAAATTACAAAACGCAACAAATCGATTTTCCATGTATTTAAGATATATTTAAGAATACGTCGCTTTTAGGGTACAATTCTCAAGTTCATTAATGTTTGCAACTATTATGTTAATATATTACTATGCTAAGCCTTAGCTTACAGGGACTGGAAGCGGAGAAGCAGTCAATGAATAGTCGTTCTTTGGTTTGATTCAAATAATGTTATATATATATATAGGTTACAGACATTGAAACTGTCAGCCGATTTCTTTTGGTTCTAATTTTACCAAATACAATATAGCCAACTTTATTTTACCACAACGTTGGTGCATGCATCATGGTCATATTAACCTCGTGGGGAGGGGTGGGTATTTCATCTTTCCATGTCCGTGGGGAGGGGTGGGTATTTCATCTTTCCATGTCCTCTATACATTTATTTTGTTTCATTGCCAACTACCGATTGGTATACTACATTTGGATATGCATGTAACATCCTAGCCTGCTTGCCGATTTTAATACTACTACTACTACTACTAATAATAATAATAATTGGTGTTTATTTACACATCCTCGAAAAAAAAAATGAATTACAATGTGTGTATATACAGTTATTGAGAATGGAAAACTTACATAACTGATTTAAACTAGTTTGAGTTAATTAAAACTAATTTAAGTAATCTAGATAGTAAAATTGTTATTCTAATTAAGCTACATTTATATAACGTAGGCTAACTAAAACAATTATAACGATTAAGTACTCTGAGACGTGAGTGATGGGATAAAACTGAGTTTGAAACGATCGGTTCTACAGCGAAAATGAGTGAGAGTTTCGGCATTACGCATGGAGCGACCGTGCGTACATTTCCTCGTCTGAGGCAAAAGATGGAAGAGGCGCGAACTAGTATAAGACGGTTTATTGCGCTGGAGTCCACATGGCAGTTCCACTTGAGGTCTTGTTGGATCGTTAAGCCAAGAACTTCATGCATGAGATACTACGCGTTCGATCGGTAGATTGTCAATCGTGAGTGGATGGGGAATTGGCTGTTGCGGGCTGCGGGGCGGCTTTAGGAGGGCGGTGCATTGCGTGTGGTATTGCATGGGATACAGCTCCTCGCTAGGCTCTCGATATCCTTGTCAAGACCTGGCCACTAAACGTAATTTCTTGCAATCTCTTTCATCTTTACTACCCCAAGATGACCATCGTGAAGCTATTGTGGTATTTGGTGTCGGAGCGCACTAGGGATTACTACGTGATGACCTCGCATAATGCATCCTTCATGATTTAAGGATAGTTCACTCGTACAAGAAAGGTATGGCTAATTGACCTCTGTGTCTGTGTTGACTTTAGAAGGCCATTGCGGACCAACGTTCGGATCTTCGAAAGTATGCTGCTTCACTATTTCTGCGGTTACTGGGAGTGGCTCAAGCTGGTCCATCTGGAATACATCAGCCTAGTCAACATTTACAGAGTCACAGGATACTCCTGACTGGGGGAGCCGGGAGAGGGCATCTGCGCATGCGATCGAGTGCTTCTCTGAGGGCCGATACTGGATGTCGTAGAACTAGGCGTTAGGGTTAGTTGCCCACCTCTGCATGTGCATCGCAGCTATTGGGGGAATTCCTTTCTTTGGCCTAAGGATGATCATCAGTGGCTGGTGATCTGTGCATAGTATGAACCGAACCTTCGGCCATAAAGATATATGTGGAATCTTGTCACGCCGAATACAATAGATAAGGCTTCCTTGTCTATTTGGGCGTAGTTTCTCTCACTCTTGCCAAGGGTGCGTGATGCGAATGCTATTGGTCGGTCAGATCCGTCAGGGAGGCGGTGGGAGAGTACTGTAGGTAGACCACAACATAACATGAAGTGTGTAAACAAATTAAAGCATGCTGCTTGGAAGCATGGCCTGAGAAGCATGAATTGAATGATGCTATCAAACCATATTGGTCAGCCAGAGGAGAGCTCAACATAGTTCAAGGAGTCCTACTTAAGTCAACAAGAATAGTCATGCCATCCTCTATGAGACTTGAGGTGTTGGATAAAATCCATGAGGGACACCAAGGCATAGTAAAGTGCAGAGAACGTGCAAAAACTGCCATCTGGTGGCCAGGACTAAGCTGTCAGATTAAGGACATGGTAGAGTATGCATAAAGCACAAGCAACAAAGACCAGGGCATCTCACCCCGACACCTTTTCCAGATCGCCCCTGGAAGATGGTGGCGACCGACTTTTTTGAACTTAAAGGTGTTGACTACTTGTTAGTGGTTGATCACCTCTCAAGATACGTTGATATAGCTGTGATGCGGAAGTCCAAGACATCTGAGGAGGTTATTAGAGTACTTAAGGTATGGGTATACGTTAGATGGCTCAACATCATGGAATTCGTGTTTTTCGAAAAATCAGTATTATATGGTCATGAACTTTATTTTTACAAACTAAAATTACAGGATCACTGCTTTTTAATACCGCTAAACGCTCTTTTTGATTTCCCGCCATTAATAGCGCGCGAAAAGTGATTGACATCTCATGAATAATTACGTAGTCGGCGCGCCGCGTTGCCGCCAACTCGGCATAGTTACAAACCACAACAACACTGCGCGATCGCTACACGCTACAATGCCTTAAAACAGTAAAAAACATCCAGGGAAAGGAAAACGAAACTGCCCTTGGTCGAACACACGAATCACTAAACGTCGAAAGACTAAAGGGAAAGAATTTCGCCAGGAAAAAAAAAAGATTTGGCGGAAAGCGACAAAGGTTCTTGGTACGAACAACCGACAAAGAGCGATGACGATAAGCTTACTCCGAAACCGAGTGTCTCCGCAAAAAAACTTTGGGACACCGAGCCCGTGGAAGAGGTTTCCGAGGAAAGAATGAATAACATAGTAGTGGACAGAGAACTCTTGAATCGGGCGATTGATAAGTCGATGGTTTGCAAGGACTGCCATTGTCCAGTAACATGTGAAGAAGTAGATGGCAGTCGCTACGGCTTGGGTAAAAAGTTGACCTTTGTGTGTTCGAATGAAAACTGTATGCTGTTACAAATGCCCTTTTACTCGAGCAACAAAGCAGGAAAACTATTTGAAATCAATCGAGCATCGACGCTTGCCTTTCGAGCTATTGGGAGAGGACATTCAGCCGCAACAAAGGCGCTTAGTATTTTGGGTTTACAGAAGCCCGTAAACAAGACGGTGTGGTCAGACAACACCAGTATCATAGCGGACGCCTGCAGTGAACTCCTACAGGAATTTTGTTATTCATACTCGCTTCTAAATGTGTGGCGAAGTTATGACCATCGTATCTAGAAAAGAAGGATAATAAATGAAATTTAACTGGAATAATCGCAGTTCCTGAAACAGCTTTTTGCCAGAATTGATTTGTACTTGCTACATGCAGTAGCTCATATTTACCAAGCGTCACGTTCTAGCATTCTGAAACAATATTCGTAAAACAACTTACCCTTCCTGTCGCATTTAATTTATTATGGCAGTTTTCGCCTCTCCCAGCGAAACAGGCGGTTGTTGTTCTGTCGAACACGTTGATTTCTTCCGAGATTTGCGAGCTTTACCCATTTCCGCGGCACCAAAAACAAGGCAATAAAAAGGCTGTGAAGTCGAAGTGTTGTGACGATAATAATAACTATGATCAGGCTTTCCGCGAAAACTTTAAAAGCTATCAGCTTTCAGCTTCCGGTAGCTTCTGATTGGCTGAACGTAATTGGCTTTCAAGTAGGAGGCGGAGTTTGTCACCCAACCGTGAAGTGCACACATAATCTTTACAGCGGCTTTTTTAGGACTTTATTTTCAGGAATAATATCGAGCTTCCAGAAGCTCTAGCCCCGACTGGTTTTGTTCAAATAACCTCACATTTTCGCTGATAATAGAAAACTGTGTCATCTACTAAACTGTGTCAGCGAATTTCGATTTTCCTCCACAAACTGATTTTATAATAAATTTCGTGTCCTAGTTTTGTAAGAAATGCGAGTTTCAACTTTGTCAATTGATATTTCTAAGAATATTCAATATATCAAAAATCGCTGACACGTTTTGCTAGATCATCTATTCATAACTGAAATACGATAAAGTCTGGACGTGTGCACAATCACGTAAAGGGACAGGAGCTGAAATAGTAAACACAGTAGTTTTCACTTTGAGGTCTAAAAACCGTAACTCAAACTAAAATTTAATCAAAACGGACCACTCATCAGATAAATCAATCTTAGAGCTTTAAAATGATATATAACTGTGCCCCGTACGGTAAATCGTGGCGCGACGCGAATTTTTTTCCCAGGACACCCCTCTAACGTATACCCATACATGGGATCCCTGAGGAGCTTAGATCTGACAATGGACCCCAGTATGCTTCTGCTGATTTCACCTACTTTGCAAAAGAATAGAGATTCAAACACAGTACCAGTAGCCCAAGATACCCACAAGCAAACGGTGAGGCAGAGCAGGCTGTTGAAACAATCAAGTCAATCCTAAAGAAAGAAAAGGATCCCACCAGAGTATTGCTGGCATACCGATCTACCCCTCTATCTAGCGGATACTCTCCAGCAGAGCTGCTGATGGGCAGAAAGCTTAGAGGTTCGGTCCCAATCTTCCACACACAGTTGATACCTTTAGAAGGGGCCAGACATGAATAAGCTAGGAGAGAAAGAACAGGAGAGTAGAGATAATCAAGCACGCGAATTCAATGAGCGGCATAGAGCCACTCAACTTGTACTACTGCAAGTTGATATCCCAGTCTATATAAAGGACATGGACACTACAGGTATTCTGTCAGGAAAAGCAGAAACACCAAAGATCACACAAGGTGGATACTCCCAAGGGTAGTCTGAGGAGAAACCGTTCCCACCTTCCAACCGCTTCCACTACCTGAAGCCATACCCAAGATGAGCCCAGCGAAAACCCCACCTAGAGCTGAAGTTAAGGAAAGCCCCCAGGTGAAAGTTCCACCCTCGCCATGCATCACTTCAAGGCCGAAGTATCAGGTCAAGCCTATGATAAAAGTCAAGGAGAACTTGGGTCTAGCCTAAGAATTTAGTCATTCTAGAACTTGCAGTATATCTGCATTTAATACTTTTTATTATAAGGGTTGTATACCCCGCCCATAACTGTCTTTAAAGAAAGGGTGTGATCAGACTTTACTGTTTGATGTGTCACACTATTATGTTGCGTCACGCATGCTTGTTACTTGGCGCATGCGCGTTATGAGAAAGAGGAAAAATTAAAGATGGCCGACTTGAGCTGAAGCATGTCTGTCTTGTTAAATAAAAAACAGCGCTATATCTCTCGACATAACAACACAGGCTGCTGACGGAGAAAGCAGATAACCATTTCCTTGCATTTTTTCGGGTTCAGTTTCATCTTATTATTGTGAGCCCAGATTGAAATATTGTCAAGGTCAGGTTGAAGACATGACGTACCATGCTGAGGCACAATTTCGGATAGCGATATGTCGTCGACATATTTCCAGTGAGAGGAATGTAAAGGAGAAGTGAGAGCTAGCTCATTAACCAAACTTTTAAAAAGGATTGCCCAAGCTTAATTCACTTATGAACGCCAGCGTACGAAGGGGTCCAGCGCGACACAGCGGTGCCAAATTTGACAGACTGCCTGCGATTAGACAGAAAGTTGCATATCCAAGGAATCAGAGATCTTCTAACCCCAAGATCAAGAAGTTTAGGCACAAAGAGATTGTGATTAACGATTTAGAAAAAATGAGAAAGCAAACCCGGAAAAACTGCCCAGGAGTGTCAAGTACCATTAACCAGTTGTGTAGCATGTCTAGTAAACAGTAAGTATTGGACGGTTCCTCCAGACAGGCGAACTGTTGAGGGTCAATAGCGCCGCTGGTATCATCAGTCATCCAGCGAACAACAAAATCTTCGAGAACTTTGGACAGGCAGGGGGTTAGGGCTATTGGTCGGAGTCCGTCTTCGCTAGTAACAGGAACGGTCTTCGGGATAGGAGTTATATGAGAGTCTTTCCAAGAGGTTAGGACGATGCTTAAGGAGAGAGATGAGTTACAAATGGATGTTACAGGTTCTGCAAGTTCATAAGCAAATTCTTTGAGAATACGATTAGGTACTACCATCGGGCCCATGATCTTTGAAAGAATTAACATTAAGTAATTTACGACAAACTTCATGCTGTTGGATGAGAGGTAACTGATCAGCGGCGGGAAGAAATGCACTGGTAAACTGTTAGGATCAAAAGGAGGAATATCAGAATTAACCGATAAGAAAAAATCATTAATTGAATCAGCAAGTTCAGCACCAGACAAGGAAATTCCGTTTTTCTCAAGCTTTATAGGGGTAGAGTCAGATTTAGACCTATCTGACATTTTGTTGTCGATTTCCCACCATTTCTTGGTGTCATTTTCTTTAGATTTTTCACTTTCTCAGAGTAGTAATTCCGTTTCCTTGAGGATATGGTGGCCTGCACCTTGTGTCTGTAAAAGCGCCACAGGTGCGTGTCACCACTAGTGAAGGCTCTCTGTCGTTCACTAATTAGACGTTTGATGCGAGGAGTTATCCAGAGTTTATCAGAGTTATGCAATCTAACAGACTTGATAGAGAAGAATGTATCCACAGCTGATTTGAGTTCGGTAGTAAGGTGGTTAACCATATCGTCTATCATGGAGGGATTGAAAAGGTCGCTAAACCAAACATGCGTGCTTAACCATCTCCCAAACGCTCCGCGAGCAGACTGAGGAAAGCGACGCACGTTACGCTTAGTTACGCTTAGACATGGCGGAGCTAAGGCTATATATGGGAGGCCAATAAACTAAATTATGGTCAGATGAGCCATAATCGGATTGGTCTATATATACCTGTGACGCGCTGTCATTTGTAAGATCAACGGATCTATACACTCCCAATTGACAATCGCTTTACGGCTTGACTGCTCTCTTACCTGTCGCCAAGACAGTGACCAAACCGGGGATAATATTTCCTCCATCTTCCTATTGACATTGAAAACAAACTTTACATGCACAATCACAATATTTTAACTCAATAACTGCTTGCTTACCTGCTGGTAGGACAGTCACCAAACTGGAGATAACTTTTCTCCGATCATAAGACAGCAGTTTACAAACATAAGGCACTGCATCAGCTTTGGTAAACCCTGAGATAACCATTGTGGTGTTCTGCAGGGACACTCGACCTTCATACTGTTTGTCAATTGTCTTATTTGCACCACTGCGAGGAAACATATGTAGTCTCCCATTTTTAAGGTCTTTGTAAATAAAATACCTTCCAGTAACACCAAATACAATAGCATACAATTCAGGACATCTTCTGTCTGAGCAATGGTGCTTCCATTGAAGTCTCAACTCTTTTCCAACAACACCATACGTAGGGCTGTTTGGCACTCGGGTAAAGCTGAATGTACATTCTAAAAGAAGAATGCGAGAAAGAAAAACAAGAAACTAACTAAAGATAATATACACTAAATACAGACTAACTAAAAATATTGCATTATTTCCTACCTATATAAAATATTTTAAAATGGATTGCTTAATAATATTGTCAATATTTTCGTTTTGTGAACCACAGATACTACCTGGGCCGTCATCAAATTCAAAATCCTTTAATTCCGGAACAAAATACCATATCGACGTGAACTTTATGTGAAAAGTTTTATTAGAATGAAAATAGATATTAGACTAATAGACACTATTAGATTCTTTGTTTCTGTTTGACAATATTGATTATTATATATACTCATTGGCTCCGTTTCCTTTGTTCTCTGACGTCTTCATCTAGGTTATCAACCCAACAATTGATTCGATCTCCAAGTTGATAAATTCGAGAGGTTGATAACCTACTTATCAACCAATCTTTTAGGAAACTTCACCACCGAGTATGTAAGAACGTTATATACGGGGATGATAAATCTCGTACACACCTCGGTAGCGATAAATAACCTTTACTAATGTTTGTTTCACAGGTCAATTAAAACCACTCTATCGAGTCTACAATATACAAAAAGACAGCTTTGTTGGAGTTATTTTCGTGTCATTTTCGATGACACTATGTCTATGTCTCGCCAGGTTAACTGGACTTTTTATTACCCCGGCTGCCTGTGGTTAGGATATTTTCAACGCCCAACAGGGTCAACCAACCAGATTCGACACCGTTCGGGACACTTGCAGGTCGCGGGTCATCTGTACGATCGTTCTAAGGTGACGAATTTGCTTTTAGTATCATGATCTACTTACTAGCTCTTCAAATCAGCTTTTTACAGAAATCTTCCTTTTGTCTGCCCTGAAATGACTACAACTTGACTATGGCTTGGAAAAGGTCGAACAACAAAGTGGTACTGATTTAATTCTAATCCAAGTACCGATCGCTACAACCTCGCACTCTGCAGGCCTAGGGTCGAACAATAAGGCCAAGTAAGAGCTGAGAATACAACTAAAGCTGCTTATTTACACCGATTGAAGTGACATCTGAGAGAACAAGCTTCTGTGCATGTCCTCTTTTACTCCTCTACTCCTTTAGGGATCATTGAGAAGGAATGATTTTGTTGCTTCGATTCACTTGTAAGTTCTAACGCGAAATCCCATATATAGGCTATAGAGTGTTTCACTGATGTCACAAAACAATTTCCTCAAGACGAAAAAGGCTAATATTAGTCAATTATTTGAAATGTTGTGTATAGAGCAGGTACAAATATATAAATGACCGAAATTTTGGGGTTGTATGGAAAATGTGGGGTGCGGAGTATGGAAAATGAGAATATGGAAAATGGGAATATGGAAAATGGGAATATGGAAAATGAGAATATGGAAAATGGGAATATGGAAAATGAGGGAATATGGAAAATGTAGAATATGGAAAATGTAGAATATGGAAAATGTGGAATATGGAAAATAAGGAATATGGAAAATGTGGAATATGGAAAATGTGGAATATGGAAAATGTAGAATATGGAAAATGTGGAATATGGAATATGTGGAATATGGAATATGTGGAATATGGAAAATGAGGAGTGGGGAGAAAATGAGGAGAAATAACCAAATAATTACCCTGGATTAACACGAACACGGTTGTGTAAACAATCGAATGAAAGAATGAGGGTGTATCAGGATATGAAAACTCACCATAGGCAAAAACTAATCCCACGACTTGAAAAAGCGTATTGACATGGGCAAATAATTATGCAAAGTTTTACTTTCTTGCATATCGAAAAAGTTATGGGCGTAAAGTTTGAAAATTTATGCAGAAACCTTTTATGGTAGGCAAAGCCAGTATAGTTTGATGCTTAAATTGTCAAATTTATTTAACTTTACGCCTAATATAACTTTTTAATTTCGATATGCAAGAAGGTAAAACTTTGCATATTTGCCCATGCCAATACGCTTTTTCGAGTCATGGGATTAGTTTCTGCCTATAGTGAGTTTTCATATCCTGATACACCCTCATTCTTTCATTCGATTGTTTACGCAACCGTGTTCGCGTTCATCCAGGGTAATTATTTGATTATTTCTCCTCATTTTCTCCCCACTCCTCATTTTCCAATTTCCACACACCGCACTTTCCATACTCCCATATTCCATACCCCCCCCCCCCCCCCCCCCCCCCACTTTGGTCAAGATGGCGGCCGAAAACGTACTAGTACTCTACAAATAAAGCTGTTTCTCCCATCAACATGATTAGCGTTCCATTAAAAACACTTTAGAGGTTTATCAAGTCTAACATTTTTAATTGGCAGAAATATATGGATGTTCATGACATTTAGGAAACACGCTGAGCCGGGCTGTCACAAAATTCAAAATACTGTAACTCAAAAACCGAAATCACCGTATCGATGTAAAATTTTCGAAGAATACTGAGAATACCGATATCTAAATTATATTAAAACAACAGCGTTATAGATCTTATAGTTTAGATTTTCTTTTTTGCCAATTCGCCTGGAACCTGGTATGTTTTCGTTGTTTCTAGTCTGGAACAGGGTAGCTTTTTGACATTTTGTCTGGAATAGGGTCGTAAAATACAATTTCTTGGTCTGGAACAGGGTAAGGGGTTTTCAAGAACTTAGCGGCACACCACCATCCTAATTTTTAGGGAATACCCACCCGGGGGTATGCCCCCTCCCCCTCTAGGGCAAGACAATATGCTCTATACGATATTATTCTTTTATTGTCATTTTTGATGTGGTTGAACAACTTTATCAGTTAATAAAGTAGATGTATATCCGGGAACACAAACAAAATTGATTAATTATAAAGACTTACCTGAAACCGAAATGGCGACGCTGAAAGCGATGAAAGTCCTCAATAACCAGTTCATCTCTGAATAATTTTAACGATTCAAACGAAACTGAGCTCAAGCTGTCATTGACGTTGACTGTAGAACGATCTAGCAGTAATGTTCATATGATCTTTTTGGTACTCCAATATTCCTTGGATGTTTATGAACTCATTTTAATTTTGACCTCGAAGTGTTCCGCATTTCAGGCAGCGGGATCTTTTGCATGCGAGATTGGAAAGTCTTTCAAGGAACGGATAAAAACTGCGTTATACCGTTCAATTTTTTCCCTTCAAGTCAACGACTGTAGCGGAGCTTTTCACTTCTAATCGACTGTAGCGAAGCTTTTCACTTCTAATAAGGAGTTCAGCAACTTCGCATTTTATAAAGCACTTCCGTAACCATCACATGCACTGAACTCAACTGAAGGAACTACAACGAACAAACCGTCAACGGAAATAGTTACGCAGTCGACGTTGAATTCCAAATAAGGGTTTGGGTGTCACGGAAGTTGACACACCTAGAGCGGATTTCGTTCCGTATTCTTTACGGTAACTTACTGTGCCGTAATTCTGTAATTTGATTGGACACAATAGGGAAACCATTTCAAAGGCACAACATGCCGTACAGTAACCGTGCTGTACGCATTTCCATAACTGACCCCACTATGTAAGCTGTTTTATATTTTGTTGGGTGGCAACGAAACGATATGGGTCACCTTGCGCGAAAAAGGCCTGGACGACGTCAAATGTAAATATTTTTTGAAATTCTTGTACCTGTGGTACTTTACTGACATGTAATGTTTATTTCATGAAACTGAAAAGAGAAAATTGACATTTATGATTTTTTTTACATAGGGAGTTGATCGAATGTCAGCAGATGCAAATGATTACCTATCATCAGATGATTATTTTGATTAAAGGTATAACTTGTAGTAGTGCTAAACTGATCATAAAATGTTATGAGCTACGAGGGGCAGAATGACTACAGCAAAGGCATTTTTTGACCAAAAAGGTATCTTGTTCATCTTTTGTTTTTTACTCTTTAACCATCAAAATCATCCCCTGTGATAGGATTCCTAATCTTGGTGGTCATAATTATAAACTAGCCTGCGAAACAGGCCCTCAGTGGTATTTCAACGCAAAGGAAGCGATAAAATGATTTGGCCGCGTGAAAATGGAAAAAGGAGACTGGTACGAGAGAGAAGAAGGAAGGCCTGCACCCACCCTTATACATTTTCATTTCCTGTTCAGGAACGGGAAATACTGATTGGTCAATTAGCTGTCATCGCTGTCATGTGTCATGAAATGTCGCACATTCCTCCTGCGAACTGACTGAAATGGCGGCGACAAGAGAGAAGTGTCGAGCGTTAATCCAGGAAAGTATTTAGAAGGCAAAGCAGGCAGTGAATCGTTAAAATATTTTTACCTGTCTCTTGTATATTTTTTTCAGTTTCTGTGAAGTTTCAAGCTATTCTGTTCAATATTAAGGGAGTTACAGTAATTTTCCTTCCCTTAGTGTAATTATTGGGAAGCTAGCAAACTGTACAATTACCGTACGCCGATCAGCTGCAGAAAATCGCCTCGAATTCCCACAAAAATCCCGTACATCGCCAAAACTCAGAGGAAACCTGTCCAAAGTAGTTCTATCACAGCAAGCTGTATGAGAAAAACAACGGAGGCCGCATAGCTGTTTTTGTTTCTGCAGTTGAAATGTCTCAACTTCAATACTCCACATTGCTCTAAAACAAAACAACTTACTAATTTTAATATGATATTTCATGTGGTAGCAATAGTTTCTCCGGTTCTCTGCATATTAGCTACAGAATCATAACAAGGATGGAAAAAGCTGGTATTACTTTAGGGTATGTGTACATTTGTCCTATAGAGGAAAAAAACAAAGCAGTGTAACTAGAATATAAATTATCAAACAAATTAAATTCAAGTGAATTGAGTGAGTAATTGGCAAGTTTCGTATTTTCACGGTCGAGCTTATGGGAGCAAATAGACCCTTTGCAGCTAACAAATAATGGTACGTGGTTGTACTAGAGAACAAAAAAATATATATGACTTCATTTATTGAAAGGTCTTGTACGAGATCGGTAGTGTTATTAGCAAAACCTGAAAAAGTTATGCGCTCTTGAGCTAGTTGAGAAAATTTAGGTTTTACTTATCAGATTGAATGAGGGTTTCCCGTTTTGTACTTCGGGCTTTTGTTCCAGCAGCTATTTGACGTCCTGTCAAACTTCGCGGCAAAAATGTTTTAGATTTTATTTCTTAAATGGAGAGATTTCTCTCTAAAACTGAAAAATAAAAACAATTGGTGTAGCATTCAAGTTTAATTTTCACTTGTAAAAGAAAAGCGTGAAACTAACGGCGAGGAAACGCCACTTAGTTATAAATCAACAGACTACGCAATTCAGGAAAATCACCAGCCTGCTTAGATAATTTAATACCACGGAATATTGCATCGTCAGGCTACGCATTGTGAATTACCAAATGAATTCAATTGCGGATCGAGTGTTGTCAGCGGGAACTATATTAATATAACTTACCTCTTCCACAAATTATCCAGATGTATGCCATCAACCCAACAATACATAATAGCAAAAATGTGATGACGGTTAGACCGGCAGCCAGAACAGTCGTATCTAATAAAATAGATATGTGCTTTATATCAGAAAAGCAGTTTTTACTTTATCAAAAATACATTAACTCTGTACATGGTTAGGGTTAGAGGGTGCAAGGCCAAGGTCCAAGTCTCTGGTTACTGCTTTTAAACAAGGTCCTCAATCTTTAATTTGTCAAATGAACATCTTCGTTCAAAAATCTACGACATGTCATCAGATTGAGTGATCTCGGACATTAATTTTGGTATCGCGCGTAATTCAAATCGGAAACTTGAATGTCTAAAATTAAACTACAGAATTTGTAAACGGTTCTTAAACGCTATTGACAGGCATAACTGAGCAACTACCTTCCTGCTGTTTACTTCTTCTTGGCTTATTTTAATTTTAGCCTCAGTAATTTAGTATCCTAACAGGAGAAGTCTGATTACTTGCTTGACTGTTCTGAATTTGATATTCAAATTTAGAATACCAAATTAAGGGCGAGAATGGGGAGGTTCTTTTCCCTTTTATAGTGCGGGTCCATGTTTATTAAGTAATATAAACGAGTACCAACCAGACTAAGGTAAGTTCTCTTGGTCAAGCTATTCTTCAGCTGCCTGTGACGAGTCACGCGCGTGTGCCATCAAATATTTGGCTGCTAAAATCATTATTACATTAATAGATTCGTCTGTTAAAATTGAATATTGTCGCTAAACACATTTAGTACGATGACGTTACCATGATGTGTATCTTGTTTATTATACACATTGGTATTTCCTCCGGGGTCCGTTGTCGGTGTTGTCGACGTTGTAGTCTGCGTAGACTTTCTCAAAGTCCTTCTTAGTCCCCAGCACGAAGGACTTATCCCACTTGCAGCGCGCCAAATTTACCGGTTGATTTTTCAACCGGAGGCGTGGCTTATGACGTACTAAGATTTGCCCAATCACAAAGTGTCAATTCGTCAGGCATTGTATGTTGACGTGTCAAGTCAGTCGACCATGGATGTGGTATTTACAATTTGCAATTGATTGTACTCAGAAAGCGTTTGTCAAAGGCGCGAAATGTAAGCTCCGCCCCTGAAACGTGTTTTCGCGCCAAAACATAATCCCCCGATTCAATTTCCTGCAAGTGAAACAAGTCGAACTCGCCTCTCGCTTCGATTCTCGCACTCGATTTTTTACCCAGTAATCGCTTACCCAGTGACTCAGCGAGTTCGACTTGGAGCAAGTCTATCGTCTGCGCAGCTACCGCAGAGCTTGATGTTGAACGCATTCTCAAAACAGTTTTTATCATTTTGTGAAATTCGACAAAAAATCAATGAAAACGCGATATTAAGAGGAATGCGTCCGCTAATAATGCAGTTTTCGTATATAAACATGCCAAGACGTGTTTCGCCCAAAGCATACAAAAATAGACATTGTTGGCGGACCACCGGTTTTTATTTCACGAAATAACTAGTATTTTGACGTTACCACAGATATTACTAGATACTCCGCTATTAACATTATTTTCGCGAACTGGACATTTTTGATATTTTTAACAACATAACAAATCCATTTTCTAACGGAAAGGCATTTTCATGCAAAAATTAAGTGTTGTTTAAGACTGAAATAAGCGGAACACAAACAAATACAGAAAACTGGGACACTAAATACAATGTTCTGGCGGATAAATCGAACTCCCGATTCCGCACTGCGGACTCAAGGGTTTCTCAAAATATCGCACAGATGACGAAATCTGATGGACAAATCTGAACCCCGATTCCGCACTGCGGAATGAAGGTTTACTCAAAATATTGCACAGATGACCAAAAATGGCGGACAATTAACTAAACCCCAATGAAGGTTTACTCAAAATATCACAAAAATGATCAAATCTGGCGGACAAGTAAACCCCATTTCCGCACTGTGGAATGAAGGTTTACTCAAAATATCACAAAAATGATCAAATCTGGCGGACAAGTAAACCCCGATTCCACACTGCGGAATACAAGCATTCTCAAAATATTACAAAAATGATCAAATCTGGCGGACAAGTAAACCTCGATTCCGCACTGCTTTCTCAAAATATCGCCGACAAGTGACCAAATTTGCTGGAAACATCCAACATTCAATCGATCCCGATATCGTATAAATATTAAACGGGAACAGATAGATGATGTATTGCGGGAGGAATAAACACTTAAGCGAGTTACTTATAATCGTTTGTTGTCAACAGGATCTTTTCGGCAACGAAGAAACATTCTGCGTACGAACTTTTCACATATCAGCCTCTGTTCTCATCTGCTGCAACACTTTTCTGTAAAGAGAATATATTGGATACGTTTATACATTTTAAATGTTAGGCATTTAAGAGTGAGAGGATGACGATGAACGGTAGATACATGTCAACTAGTCTACACAAGAGTCTGAGTAAACTAAGTCATATATCTATTTCTAGCGATACGAATAAAGCACGAAAATTATCACAGCCGGTAGCACAACCTATGACACAACTTATGATTCAAAGCGAAGGCTTTCGTTAACACATCACTACAATTTCTGTACAGATAAACTCCGTAAATTGCGGTTTACAAGGAAGGCTCCAACTTCTGCATTGAGAACACAGAAACATTTTGAAGTCGTCTCATATCTTGATTTCCTCGATTGTCTGTTTTTTTTTCATAACCATAGCGTCCGTATTGATCTTACAAAATTTGTCCTCAGAATACATCGTGACTTTGCTTCGCTTTTTGAGATACACATAACTGAATGAAAAGCAACCCAGACGCCGGCAATGTCAGTGAAGTGAAAGTAATCTTGATCGAAAATATACATGCTTTCTTGGATGTAATTTGCAACCTGAATAATATATCAATTACGGCTGTGTTTATCACTCTCATAAGAATACCTACCTTCAATGTGTGTGTGATCCTGAAGATTTAGATGAACAACAAGGCTTGTGTGCGTATAAAAGCGAATTGCGGTCGTTTCGCCCACGAGTCGTTTCGCCCACTGTCAGTTCGCCCACGTCTCGAGTCGTTTCGCCCACGTCTCGAGTCGTTTCGCCCACGGCTCGAGTCGTTTAACCTACGTTTGAATTGAAGTTGATTGAACATCGATTAATATAATTTTTCTTCACAGATCAACATTTTAGCGATGCCTTTTGAAGAGGGAAATTTTGTGTGGGCATGTTTTTCGCGGCGATCAATTTTTAGTTGATCATATTTTAAGTCAACATTTTGCCGATTTATTAACTTATTAAGACAGAGTTTTTACCAAAGACAACACATTTTGTAGATCTGTAATATTTATTAAGTATTGTTTACAAGCTAACAAGATATATATCTATACAACTAGCTAACTATTTACAAACTTATTTAGGCCCACTTCAAAAGTCGAACTTTAACCAAAATACAACAAGAACTGATTAGTTGTAGTCACGGCTTCAGCGTCATAACGACCTGTTCAATAAACTTCAATTCAAGCGTGGGCTAAACGACTATACATAGCCATGTGTTGAACTAGTTGCAGTACATCGAGGGATTCGCATCGAATCAATCGCAATATTCATATGAACGTGAAAGTATGCATTAAAAGCTTTCAAATCATATAAGTTACGGGGTATTTTTTAGTCTAGAAGTTGTAGTCACGGCTTCAGCGTCATAACGTTGAACTTGAACTAGTTGCAGTACATCGAGGGATTCGCATCGAATCAATCACAATCACAATTTTAGTCTTTATTCCATTTACTATATATAAATCGAGTACATGTAACAAGTCGAAATACCAAACCATTACGAACTGTCGCGATCTGTGAAGAAAATACTACCATGTCCATTTCATGTTCAATCAACTTCAATTCAAACGTGGGCGAAACGACTCGAGACGTGGGCGAAACGACTCGAGAGGTGGGCGAAACGACTCGAGACGTGGGCGAACTGACAGTGGGCGAAACGACTCGTGGGCGAAACGACCGGATACCATAAAAGCACATGGTGACGTGTAACTAAAATTGAAGTGACGCTTATTTATTATTCGGTTTTTGGCAGTATTCAAATTTTTGCGCGCCTGAAATAACACCAGTCCTTGATCCGATTGGTTAAAGCTGAGACTTCACAGGCACCGGGATATTCAATTTCATTGTATGGTGTTTTCACATGTAGGTATTATCTAACCGCTAGCGTCATCGACAAGCTTTCAGTTCAAATGAACCGTTCAAATTATATTGAAGTTAGAAACCTATATCTCGATCTATCCTGGCGGTTCCTGGCAATCGAAACCGATAGTTATGAGATGGCCAGAGAACAAGAACATGGAGAAGTTAATTGTCCGGGAACTAATGCTCAGTGTGACTCACGATCAATGAAAAACGCCGACTGCGTGATGTACCAGTTGAGAATATATCTTATGCCGCGTCACATCAAGAGGATTGTATCAGCCCATCACCTTAATCATTCAGATGTTTCTACTTCGAACAATTCTGTGTAAACCAAGGCATGTAGCACCGAGAATTCCTGACGAGAGAGAGATATTGGCCCGGAGATACGATTGTTGTTGAATCAGTAGACGTGAGCCGAACCCAAGCGTACTAAAACAGCCAATAAATTTCACTTGAACAATATGCATCCAAACTAACTGATCAGAATGACGCATCTGAGTGTGAGCAGACATTCCCATGCGTTTGATGCAGCCACAAGACTGAAGAAAAGCTGAGTACATTGAAAAGGTAGACAATGTCCAACTAATGTTAATTCTTATATCCTAATTTTAAGTGTTATTCTCACAAATTTATAGATCGGCTTGGCCAGATTTCGGGTACACTTTCGATCGTCTGTGAATCGAGTCTCAGTTCTCGTTTGCACTGCATGTTAAACAAAACTAAATTGCCAAAGAGCTGCTAGTAAGTTTAAAAAATTACTGGTATGTGAGGTTCAGGGCCTTTGTAGAGCTAAAACATAGCTGATTGGTTTTAATAATTAGTCTAATTACCAACCAACTGCAACAGTTTTGAAATTTGAAGCCGAGGGCCTTGAAGCTATCTCTGTCTAAACCGGTTTTGTAGGCAAGTGATCCTTTTTTCAACGACCCTTTCATCAGATTTGTTCTTGTAGGATATTTTGAGAAAATATTCAACAGTGCGGAATCGGGGTTTAGTATGGTCCGTTAGATTTGGTCATTTGTAGGGTATTTTGAGAAAACATATATTCCGCAGTGCGGGGTTTAATATTATTGTCCGCTAGATTTGGTCATTTGTAAGGTATTTTGAGAAAACATCTATTCCGCAGTGCGGAATCGGGGTTTAATATTGTCCACTAGATTTGGTCATTTGTAAGGTATTTTGAGAAAACATCTATTTCGGGGTTTAATATTTCCCGCTAGATTTGGTCAATTGTAGGGTATTTTGAGAAAACATCTATTCCGCAGTGCGGAATCGGGGTTTAATATTGTCCGCTCGATTTGGTCATTTGTAGGGTATTTTGAGAAAAGTTATATTCCGCAGTGCGGAATCGGGGTTTAGTATTGTCCACTAAATAAAGTAAAGTAAAGTAAAGCAACTTTATTTAACGTCGGTAACTCGTGACAGTCTGATGAGACTGATAAACTTGAGGCCGACGGGAGTCCTACGATTTTACGTCCTTATCCGAGAAGACGTGAAGGTCTAACCATTTGCAATTGTTTCACAAAGGCAGCACCTTCTACTCAGTTATTTTAAGACCCTGAGTGTTGGTCCGGCCGGGGTTTGAACCCGCGACCTCCCGCTCAACAGACCGGAGCTTAACAACTGAGCTAACCGGGAGGCGGCAAATGACTAGATTTGGTCATTTGTGGGGTATTTTGAGAAAACTTCTATTCCGCAGTGCGGAATCGGGGTTTAATACGCTAGATTTGGTCATTTGTACGTTATTTTGAGAAAAGTTATATTCCGCAGTGCGGAATCGGGGTTTAGTATTGTCCGCTAGATATGAGGAGTTTGGTTTATTTAACTTCACATATTAATCCTAAGAAATGTCCTCCAGAAATGCTGTTTTTGTGATGGTTTTGTTTTTGCACCGCCAATAATGGCCAAAAATTAGAGGAACAAATTACGCTTCCGAAAAACAGGGCAATTCACACAGTTTTCATCGGAATGAGAACAACTGATTTTGGTTGAGAATGCGTTACGTTGTTGGCACCACGTTCCTTCCTTGCGTACTGCGGAGGAATCCAAAATTGTAGTATACAGAGCTGTATCGACAACATCGTAGCGCCCTGCAGTGTTGCGAGACAAACTCATAGACTTGGCGAGATTTCGGAAAATCGTAAGTCATGAGGCATTTCTTAGTAAAAGTTGGCGACAGGTGCGTTTTTATGTGATTTTTGACGCTGAATCCGAATTTTATTGTCGCCAACACTGATTTTGCGTTTTTTAGCGGGAAAATGACGTCACAACTTTTGCGCAATAGTTAAAAGATATAAAACGTTTGAGGACATTTCTTATCGAATTTCATCACCTTTGAATCTTGAATCACAAATATATTTCATGTTTTTGTTGATTGCGAGAAAAATGAATAAAATAAGGGTTCTCATGACGTCATATGATGACCTCATAGGCTATCATAAATCCTACTGTAGGTTATCATTGAATGTCTAAATAACGTGAGAAAAATGCCGAATATACTACTGCTTAATTACAAAGCAATATTGTGCGCCCGGGAGGCGAAATAATATGAAAACTCGTACATTTTGCTGGTATGGTAGCAACGCTGCACTACACTGTTTACTTCTCGCATTTGTTCTTGCAGGAAATGTTTTGGTTCGCAGAGCAGCTGCAAACGCCAGTACAGAACAATTTTGCTTTCTTGCAGCCACAGCGCAGAGTCGTGCACCCGCTTTTACAAGAGCAGCATATGATCTCCTTGCACGCGTTCGGGATAGGTTCCTTTAATTGTCATAAGGAGTGGAACAAGTTTACTGTCGCCATCTGTCACCCATCCCATTCCGTCTGGGTTTGGCAGGGAAGGTTGCTGACATGAAGCTTGTTTCCATATCAGTGCTTGGTAGTGCACGCGTTTGATGTGCAGCTCCAGTGCGTCCTTTGTCGGGGGTAATGCTTCGGGTTTTGCGGTCTTCGGAAATAGAAGAACCCGTGCATCGTTCGCAGATTCAATGTTCCACACATTTGTAAACTGCGTAGATGAACTTCTCGGCATCCCTGATCTTGTTGACCGTCAGCTCTCCTTCACCTAGCGACGCGAGAAGGTGGTGTTTCTCTATAAAGATATTCCACGCTGACACTTTGGTGTGGTTGCAGATATACGATGTTGTGTCGCAACCAGTCAGCGCGTGGAAAGGGAGGAGCGCGTACAGTGATCCTGCCGGGAGATTGTCGCTAATAGCCGTGATATTAAAGAACTTGCGCTTGGCCGCTGTTCCAGCCATCATCCACACATTTGCAGCTGGAAGATTCGGCGAATGCGCCACTAGAAGTAAAAGTACGTTGGTATCTCTTGCCGACACAACTACCGTGTCGCAATTGTTGGCGATGGAGTGTAGAATCAGTCTAGTATCGGCCTCTTCGTGATCTGTACAAAACACTGAAGGATCAACCACTTGGTTAGACGACTGCGCTTCTTTCCGATCTGTGAATCCACCAGCGACAACAATGACTTTCTCTTGCGGTGCATTTGTAATCAAATGCTCGGATACGAATCTGGCCAAGTCTGCCTTGTTCTCTGGTAAAGCTAAAAAGTTTGACCAGTTGTTCGGGAGCGGAACGTGCTTGTTCTCAATAACACGACGAATGGGGCGAATAGTTCTGGTACGCCGTTCTCTCGTGCCTGCTTTGATTGAACTCTTATCATATCTATCAAACACTACGTGGATCTGCTGATAATGCGAACCTGCTCTTAATACTGCAGCTTGGAAGCTATCTGCATAGGCTCCGAACGTTTGGGCGTCGGCAGGCTTTCCTATTGCTGCCACTAACGCCATTCCGTCTATCAGCAATCACGCACTCCCTTGCAACTCGATCGCATTCGGACACTCCATTCCCTTGGTAAGAACATCAGCCAATAGCGCTTTCTGGCCGGTTCTAAGTTTACCATTCGTCTCTGCCAGTGATATCGGAACTGGCATTAACTCGTGCGAAAGGACATTAAGCAAATCTACTTGTCGACCAGCTCCATAAGCAACGATAAGACGCTGTAAAACACTCCTGTCTGCCCGTAAAATTGTGTTCTTTTCCTTCTCTTTACTTCTTTTGACGACTTGATATAATGTGTCGAAAGTAAGAGCATTGTTCTTGTGCATTGCTTCCGAGAACTGAACCTTGGTTTTCTCTTGTTCGACATTAGGTTGCTGTGCCTGTTGAAGCGGTGCAATCAACCGTTGCTGCACAAAAACTTTGACCTGTTTCTGTCCTAGATCTTTCGCGTCTAATAGTGACTCCTGAATCTTGTCGGTGACAAGATCTTTGGTAGCAATGTTATAAAGACAATCTGGATGAGATGTCGGTGAAAACAAGTTATGCTGCTCCAAGACGGAAACCAGTGATTCCTCATCCTTGTTGTCGCGAAGAATCCTCCCTGGTGCAGACTCGTTGTGAGAAAACGTGTCTTCTTGTAGTAGTCCAAACATGTCATGAGTTTTCTCGGCTATCTCCGACCGCAAATTATATGAAAGGGCCCACCTAGGAAATTCCAATTTTTAAAAAGAGAACATAATAAATTAATATGCCATCCAGTACAGGAACGAAATAAATATGTATTATAAACCAAGCTCTTCAACTCACCTGCTCAAGGCTGAAGATGTCTTGGTTATGCCGACGATTCCACCTCCTCGTTTACCGATTCCGTTCAGCCACTCAAGACTGTGGTCAGCGCTCACCTCGTTGAACTTGCCTCGCTCCACTTAACAACGAAGTTACCCTTCTGGAACTCCTGTAGAACTTCATGCGGCAGCTGCTCCATATCCGCGATAAAAACCGATCCCCACTTGGCGTAATTCAGATGGTCGTATCTGAAAAAGTGTGGAAGCATGCAGCGGAAGCTATCCAAATACAACTCCCAGTTGCCCTCCCGTTGCGCGCGGGTAAAATCAAGTAGGGTAGACACCATCTCAATATAGCTCCACCAAAACTGAAAGTTTACATTTTCCTGAGACTTCTGCGCCACGAACGCATCAAACACCGTTTGAAATTCTGGGGACTTCAAAGATGTAATCAGCTCATTGACTTGCGCTGAAGACAATAGATGCGAAATCTGCCGAGCAAGATCAGCGTTCGACCTTTCACAAGATCTTAGTAACAACGGCATCAACATGCGCCATAATGCTTGCAGTGTTATCTTATGCGCGCGCATTGCTCTTTTATATGCCTTGCCGTTCATCACATGCTCAGCTGCATTTGGTCCAAGGAGACCACTCTCCACCCACGAATCAACAAGCCCCTTCATATGATCTCCAATCGTCTTAAGAAAGTTCATAGATATATGGAGACCGCCGAGTTGTACGACAAGTCTCTCTTGATATTGTGGAACTTGCCATTTCAACTTGACTAACTTGCAGTACAGCGCTTGATCTACGGTGATAATAGTGTAGCGCTGTCCAAGCGTGGCGGACACATGCATACATTTCTTAACGACTGTGTTCAAGGTGTCCATTTCGTGCGCGGGTGCTTGAATGATTGGCATGTACCCCACCTTTGTTACTTCTGGTTGTTCTTCTCGTGATAACGACTGGTTAAACCCCGTCCATCCCCTACTGATAACGCCTTTGCATCGTAACATGTTCAATGCCAAATCCGTTGCTTTGGCAGCTTGCTTAGCTCCTTTGTTGTCTTGAGCCACATACCACGTCGTTTTAACTGCCTTGATAAAGACATGGTTGCTTTTTCTCACATCAATCGCTTCAATCTTATCTAACGATTCCGGAACACTAAGGCTGCGTTTCTTGGACGGACTTACACCGTCAAGTAATGACATATTTTCCGTCCCGCGTTGCCATGCAGCAATTTGTGTTGCGTGAAATGTGTTTTTACCGTCCATCGTTTCATCTAAAATGTCAATGTTATCGGCAGAGAAGTGCACAAACCTGCCTTGCACCAGATTTGGCGGAATTACAGTACCACTCTCTTCATCTAAAGTCTTTAGAACACTCTCAGCTAAACCTGTGTCAACTTGAAGAATTTGGTCGTAACTCAGAATGTGGCCTGCATGCCTTGTGGAAAAGTTTTACCAGATCTTTGGACCTTGTGACTTGGTGAAGGGTCCTCCCTAGTCCAATGTGCTTGGGTGTCCATTTCTTTCCATTGCTTACTCCGTAGACGATGTCTTGAGCAACAGCAACCGCTTTGCTACGCACCTCAGCCTCTTTCTCCTCGATCGTTTCCTCGTCTAGAAGTCGTTCACCGCCGAACAAAAGATGTAAAAACAGTTGCAGACTTTCGGGAACGCAATCACTGGCATCGAGCGCGCTGATATTCAGCCCTTGGTAACCAGGGGTTTCTCTTAGGTCAGCGCGTATCTTCAGCGCAACATGAACAAGTGACAGAAATATATCGCCATCTTGTTGGTGATAACCTGGCAGAGCGTGCAATTCGTCATCTTCGTCAGCTGGACTCTGACTTACTATCTGGGACAGAGCCATGTTGACGCACTTCTTGGGAATGAGCAGGGTGTGTCGCTCAGAAGGCCCCCTATCAAGTGACTGCACACACTCTACAATGTCCCCAACCATATGCATGAGTTTATCTTTGAATGTTGCCCTGCGACTTATAAAAGAAGGTGGGATCGTAATTCCCGCCTTTTCAGCCAGAGTGGTATTAATATCTATCCCATACATCATTAAGTTTGATAACATGGCCCTTGTCAGCCGCATACTCTAATTCCCCGCGCAGCCAAACCAATGCTAAGTCATTGTCTTTCATTTCACTCTTTATCTTATCCCTGGATCTCTTGAATGCACTAAAGCATGATAGGTGGTACTTGCCTTCGGCCGCTATTAGATCCGACACGCCCGCTAATCGAACGCGTAGTTTATAGTTAAACTTAGCAATCTCGATAATTTGTTCACTCATCTTAAATGTCATAACTGACGATAAGCGCTCCTTCGTGTGAACCTGACAGAAAGCGCATTTGTCCCAGTCGACCTGTTCTGTTTGGCTGCGCGTCTTACTACGCGGACTTGAGATCAGTTCAGCAGTCGCATCACTTTTGTCAAACTTTAGCTGTAAGCGCTGAATTTTATCCTTGCTTGTAAACAGAGATAGCACTTGGCATGCCAAACAATTGAAACCTCAGTATTACCTATGATTTCTTCCAGCCGACTGATTGTTTCCCTGTTCTCAACATCTCTACACTTGGTCCGCAAATTCATGGCCTCGCGAACTACGGTTCTGCTATAGTCATAAGCCGCTCTCAAATTATCATTTCTATGACGCCGCTGGCAGAAAATACACGCCTTTAAATCGACTTCTGAAGGTCTTTTTAACGCTAAAACGGGATCCATCGTTGCAGCTCGAACGTGAACGACCAAGCAAACAAGAAAACTGATAGAAGAGATTTCCCACGCCGACTAACACTGGCGAGACAATGATGCCAGAAAAATCCTCACCTTAAAAATAGAAGCAGATGTACGGCAAAAAAATCAAAATAACAAAGTTTGTTACTCGCGTAATAACCAAATTCAATCGAGATTCAATTTTAAAGTTTCAATTTAAAAAACTTAATGAACTTAAAAGTTTCCTAAATCAGACGATGGAAATTTATTATCGCAAATTTATTTCATGTCTTCATATTTTCCTTTTAAAAGGTGTAATATATTATATCAAGATAGCAATAAAGCTTTTCAAATATCTTTTACAAATTAGACAAGCGCGACTAGAAATTTCATTTCATTGAATCAAAACAGCCAGGGCGCCGCCAACATTCTTTCATATTTTTGTAAATATGAAATGTAACGCCCCCTAATATTGTAAAACGTTTAAAAATAGTTTCAAACTCAAATTGTAAATAAGTATTTTGCTCTGCTACTTGTTAAAAGTTTACTTGAATTTTATAAGACTAAAATTGCCACCTTCACTAGACACAAAAACAGCACTGAGGGAAATACGACTTTATGCTTGCATTTCCGGTTATAAGGGTTTGGTCTTTACATATATATTTTTTATTGAATTGGTAAATTCGTGCTCTACACAAATCTTATTCTTTTCTTCCGTTTTGAGCTTTTTTTTGCAATTCACAACAACATAATGACGTTTTGCGGTTTGGAAATAAAAACGTACAAGAAAGACAATGTCACTTTAACTGTCAATCATTATGACGTCATTTTCCCGCTAAAAACGGAAAATCAGCGTTGGCGACCACGAAATTCGGATTCAGCGTCAAAAATCACACAAGAAGACACCTGTCGCCAACTTTTACTAAAAAATGCCTCATGCACTCTAAATATTGGACTTCTTGAATTTTTCGCCTAGTCTATCATACGAAAGTGCACATCATAGTCGTACACTGCATTCCATTGAAACTTTCTGTTCGCCTTCTGAATAATATCCCGGTATCGTGCAAGCTCTTTGTACTTATGCGGGAATGCCCTCGTACAAGGTCCAGGCTTCAAGCCAGTGATCAAAGGACTCTATTGTAACCTTTGATTTAGCTTCTCCAGACCCGGCCTCGCCACGATTGTCGGGATTGAACCGTGGGATAAGGGTAGCCAAGTCCACGTAATCCCCCGATTTTACTGCCTTTACCACATTACCTGAAATCACTGGGTCCTGTTGTTTTGTAGCGCTCTCGTGTTCTTGATTCGGGGATCCGTCCTCTTTTTTCTCTATCATGTCTCGTAGGTTTTTCTGTTCGAGCTGTAGTGACCCAACTTAACTTGACAGCACACGTACTGCTTGGAGTGGCTCTGTTGTCGCTTGAGTTGATGATATTTTGTCCATTGAAGGCTTAGCTAGCTTGGATTACGTTTTCGCTAGCCTCCGTGTCACTGTGGTCTGATCTGATGCCTTCGCAATGCTTGCTCATCGCACCAAAGCCATGGTCAGACTTTGGTATATGACACCCTGGGCAGGAAGCCATGCGTTTCTTCTGCTTTTTAGACGACATGGTAGCATAAAGACGAATTGAGCAACACAATTAAACCAGTAGGTACAAGAGTCGAAGGTACATGGTTTTTTTCCCGTTATGTTGCGATTAACGCATTCTCAACGAAAATCAGTTTTACTCATTCCGATGAAAACTGTATGAATTGCCCTGTTTTTCGGAAGCGTAATTTGTTTCTCTAATTTTTGGCCATTATTGGCGGTGCAAAAACAAAACCATCACAAAAATAGCGTTTCTGGAGGACATGTTTTTAATATACGCAAAAATTAATACATTTCTGCGGAATAGATGTTTTCTCAAAATACCCTACAAGAACAAATCTGATGAAAGGGTCGTTGAAAAAAGGATCATTTGCCTACAAAACCGGTTTAGACAGAGATAGCTTCAAGGCCCTGCTTCAAATTTCAAAACTGTTGCAGTTGGTTGGTAATTAGACTAATTATTAAAACCAATCAGCTATGTTTTAGCTCTACAAAGGCCCTGAACCTCACATACCAGTTAATTTTTAAACTTACTAGCAGCTCTTTGGCAATTTAGTTTTGTTTAACATGCAGTGCAAACGAGAACTGAGACTCGATTCGCAGACGATCGAAAGTGTACCCGAAATCTGGCCAAGCCGATCTATAAATTTGTGAGAATAACACTTAAAATTAGGATATAAGAATTATACATTAGTTGGACATTGTCTACCTTTTCAATGTACTCAGCTTTTCTTCAGTCTTGTGGCTGCATCAAACGCATGGGAATGTCTGCTCACACTCAGATGCGTCGTTCTGATCAGTTAGTTTGGATGCATATTGTTCAAGTGAAATTTATTGGCTGTTTTAGTACGCTTGGGTTCGGCTCACGTCTACTGATTCAACAACAATCGTATCTCCGGGCCAATATCTCTCTCTCGTCAGGAATTCTCGGTGCTACATGCCTTGGTTTACACAGAATTGTTCGAAGTAGAAACATCTGAAGGATTAAGGTGATGGGCTGATACAATCCTCTTGATGTGACGCGGCATAAGATATATTCTCAACTGGTACATCACGCAGTCGGCGTTTTTCATTGATCGTGAGTCACACTGAGCATTAGTTCCCGGACAACTTCTCGATGTTCTTGTTCTCTGGCCATCTCATAACTATCGGTTTCGATCGCCATGCAGGAACCGCCAGGATAGATCGAGATATAGGTTTCTTACTTCAATATAATTTGAACGGTTCATTTGAACTGAAAGCTTGCCGATGACGCTAGCGGTTAGATAATACCTACATGTGAAAACACCATACACTGAAATTGAATATCCCGGTCCCTGTGAAGTCTCAGCTTTAACCAATCGGATCAAGGACTGGTGTTATTTCAGGCGCGCAAAAATTTGAATACTGCCAAAAACCGAATAATAAATAAGTGTCACTTCAATTTTAGTTACACGTCGCCATGTGCTTTTATACGCACACAAGCCTTGTTCACTTCACTGACATTGCCGGCGTCTGGGTTGCTTTTCATTCAGTTATGTATATCTCAAAAAGCGAAGCAAAGTCACGATGTATTCTGAGGACAAATTTTGTAAGATCAATACGGACGCTATGGTTATGAAAAAAACAGACAATCGAGGAATCAAGATATGAGACGACTTCAAAATGTTTCTGTGTTCTAAATGCAGAAGTTGCAGCCTTCCTTGTAAACCGCAATTTACGGAGTTTATCTGTACAGAAATTGTAGTGATGTGTTAACGAAAGCCTTCGCTTTGAATCATAAGTTAAAAATTATACTAGCTTAAAGACTCAAACTCGAAAGGTTGTGCTACCGGCTGTGATAATTTTCGTGCTTTATTCGTATCGCTAGAAATAGATATATGACTTAGTTTACTCAGACTCTTGTGTAGACTAGTTGACATGTATCTACCGTTCATCGTCATCCTCTCACTCTTAAATGCCTAACGTTTAAAATGTATAAACGTATCCAATATATTCTCTTTACAGAAAAGTGTTGCAGCAGATGAGAACAGAGGCTGATATGTGAAAAGTTCGTACGCAGAATGTTTCTTCGTTGCCAAAAGGATCCTGTTGACAACACACGATTATAAGTAACTCGCTTAAGTGTTTATTCCTCCCGCAATACATCATCTATCTGTTCCCGTTTAATATTTATACGATATCGGGATCGATTGAATGTTGGATGTTTCCAGCAAATTTGGTCACTTGTCGGCGATATTTTGAGAAAGCAGTGCGGAATCGAGGTTTACTTGTCCGCCAGATTTGATCATTTTTGTAATATTTTGAGAATGCTTGTATTCCGCAGTGCGGAATCAGGGTTTACTTGTCCGCCAGATTTGGTCATTTTTGTGATATTGTGAGAATGGTTGCATTCCGCTGTGCGGAATCGGGGATTATTTTTGTCCGCCAAATTTGGTCATCTGCAATATTTTGAGTAAACCTTCTTTCCGCAGTGCGGAATCGGGGTTCAGATTTGGCCATCAGATTTCTTCATCTGTGCGATATTTTGAGAAACCCTTGAGTCCACAGTGCGGAATCCAGAGTTCGAATTATCCGCCAGAACTTTGTATTTAGTGTCCCAGTTTTCTGTATTTGTTTGTGTTCCGCTTATTTCAGTCTTAAACAACACTTAATTTTTGCATGAAAATGCCTTTCCGTTAGAAAATGGATTTGTTATGTTGTTAAAAATATCAGTTGTTAAAAATGTCCAGTCCGCCAAAATAATGTTAATAGAGTATCTACTGTGGTAACGTCAAAATACTAGTTATTTGGTGATATAAAAACCGGTAGTCCGCCAACAATGTCTATTTTTGTATGCTTTGGGCGAAACACGTCTTGGTTATATACGAAAACTGCATTATTAGCGGACGCATTCCTCTTAATATCGCGTTTTCATTGATTTTTTGCGGAATTTCACAAAATGATAAAAACTGATTTTAGTTGAGAATGCGTTGTTGGTGTTTGTACTGAAATTAAGAAAGTCAATTAAAGACTATTAATTGTCGCTCTATGTTTCGTGAACTAAACCCCTGTCATGTTATGTGAAGAATAGTTGGCTCGGGAATCCCGGGCACCCTACCTCCCGAGACAACTTTACCGAGCGTTTGTTGCGGAAAGTAGAAGTGACCTCTAACTTTCGCCACAAATTTTGGGGTAACGCTCGTATTACCACTGGTGCTGTAATTCAGTTGTCGCGCAACAATTCTCTTGCAAGTTAAATCAACAATTAGTACACGCCACAAGCCAATCACAATGCCGGATTCATTCATGCTTACCGCAAGTTGCAACAAAGAAATGTGTTGCGCGACAAGTTGCTCAAGTGAGTGGTAATCATGCAACATCGCGCTTTAACTCGCAATACTATGGACATTGTTGCGAGATAAGTTGCAAGAAATTGTTGCCCGTCTTACTTCACGTTTAGCACCACAAACAGCTAGCGGACGAAACGTTACCTGCATGAAAAACCACCTCTCCTTGCCATGATGTCTTGCCGGCAATATTTGTTGCTTCACATCTATAAGTACCTCCATCCTTTGCAGTAACTTGTGATACGGTATATTGACTACTGTTTGTTCCTTGACTCTCTATTGCTCCATCTTTTGTTCAAACCACAGTTGGGGCTGGTTTTGCAGATGCTTTACAGTCCAGCGACAGGGAGTCGCCTATGTTGAGAGCAACGCTAGTCGAAGATGGTGTCTTAGTGAATGTGGATGCAACTGAAAGATGCCAAACACTCTAAACATGGTTTAACTGATAAACAATACTACACTATTTTTAATAATCTCCAGGGAGAAACAGTGCAGCCATTACTGGTATAGACGTCTATCTTAGTTGCACTTTTCTTAATGGCTATTACCCCTTCACTAGAGGCTGTAAGGCTTTGTGCAGAATATAAGTATACGTAGATACGATTAGGTGAAATAGAAAAAAATAACAAGAAACAATTGGATGAAAACAGGATGGAATTGCGCAGAGGCAACAATAGCCTGTTGGCTTTCGTGTCAACCTCAGTTTATCTAGTGAAAAACGTTACAGTACATACCTAAACAAAAAGACAAACCTATTTAACATAAATTATCTAGATTGTTGAACTAACATGCTATAAATGAGGCAGAAAAACTTTGTAAGAAATAATGATATGATGAGTATGAATTTTAGAAATGATAATGTAGATTTAACTAAAATACAACTTTTAAAAACGAGACATGTATTACATGTATGTTTCAAAAAGCATTGCTTGCGCCATTTTCCCGCGTGCTCTCCCTTAATTGGTAAAGATGGGACGGCTTGTAGCCTAGAATACGCTAGAAAAACATTGAGTTAACCGTTCTTGGAGAAAAGAAAGGAAATGATACACTTAGTTGCAACAACTGCGGATCTTAATTAGTATGTAGAGCATATTACAAGGTGGTATATAGATATGAAGGTTATTCTTTAGAGTAAAAAAATCACAAGTGAGTGTAACGAACGAGTGAAATATTGTGTACCCGAGAGGATAAACTTTTTTTCTTTATTTATTATATGGAGGATAGTATTTTACTGAGAAATAAACCACTCGTAGAACTCATACGAAACTACATCCGGGTATCAAGTGGCGTATTTTCGATATCATCACTAGTGAAAATATTGATGACGTCACGTTTGCCGCCTTTTGAACTACAAAGATGGCGACAGTTTTTGTGAAAATCACAGAGGAAGATCTGTAAACAGCTTAAATGAGCTGCATGACAATGAATATTCCGAACACAAACAGCGAAATACGATCTAAAACTCTCTATATAAATATTTTCTCGACTGCAACGAATAGACAAGAAAACCCGATGAAAAACCCCAGAACAGCTTAGAAAGATCACGAAGAAGTTTGTACTGACAGTAAATAAAATGAATAGATAAGAGTTCTTAGAGCAGTTTAATGGTTAACACCAAGCAAATGTGAAAAATGACTAACAAACTGTGTATAGACAATCATAATAACACGCACGACATAATATGCAAAACAAATTCAATATGTATATGTAGAGATAACAAGGAAAATATTACATATCATTTCAATGAAGCATTGGCGTCTTTTGACCAAGTAACACCATTGCATAGCATCTTTTGTCCAAGTAATACCATGGCATAGCATCTTTTCAGTGTCCAAGTAACACCATGGCATAGCATCTTTTGTCCAAGTAACACCATGGCATAGCATCTTTTGTCCAAGTAACACCATGGCATAGCATCTTTTGTCCAAGTAACCCCGTGGCATAGCATCTTTTGTCCAAGTAACACCACGGCATAGCATCTTTTGAACAAGTAACACAATGACATATCATCTTTTGTCCAAGTAACACCATGACATAGCATCTTTTGTCCAAGTAACACCATGACATAGCATCTTTTGTCCAAGTAGCACCATGGCATAGCATCCTTGTCTAATGTTTTAACCTCGGCTACAAGTACAAACTTTTTTGTGATCTTCCGAAGCTCTTCTGATGGCTTTTCTTCGGAATCACTTAAAGTGCAAGTAGCGCCATAAAACAACATACATTAACCCTATTTGCCCCAAATTCTTAATATACCTCAGTTGTCTAAATAGTTTTTTTCGAGAATCTGAAGCAACAATTTAACTAAAATAAACGTTAGCTGAATTGCGGGATTGATTCATCTTGTGATGTCACAATTGAAGGTTACGGGATTTTATTGTCAGTAGTAGTTTCTCTTGGGAGGGAGTTGATTCATCTTATGACGTCACAGGATCCACGACAAGTAACCAAAAATTGGGGATTAAATGTCAGAAATTTTACAAAATTTGCAAGATTAATACCTTATTGGGAGAAACAAACACAATAGTACAATATAAGTTTTATTTTTTTGACATGATACTTGCACTTTAAGTGTCTTTTTGAGAAACTTTTAACAGGTGCCCGGACACAGTGCTTGGACACCAAGTATGAACGCGGCCTATGTTTCTCATAGAGTTAAAGAAACACGGTGTTCAGCCAATCAGAGCGCGCTAACTATCGAATCTATTTGATGAACTATTATAGATCATGGCTATTGACCAATCAGAGCGCGCGAATATTGAATCTATTTTATGAACTATAATTGACGAATCAGAGAGCGCGCATTTCGTCATGTTTCTTGTACAATACTCTATAGCTTACCAGCTGACAGGACAGTCGCCAAACTGATGAGAAACTTATTTTTATCAAAAGATAAAAGTTTAGAAACATAAGTCACTGCATCAGCCTTAGTAAACCCTGAGATAACCAATGTGTTGTTCTGCAGGGACACTCTTCCTTCATCTTGCATGACAATTGTCTTATCCGCACCACTAAAATGAAACGTATGTACTCTCCCATCTCGAATGTTTTTTGTAGATAAAATACTTTCCAGTAACACCAAATGCAATAGAATACAATTTAGGACATCTTCTGTCTGAGCAATGGTGATTCCATTGAAGTCTCAACTCGTTCACAATAACTCCATATGTATGACTGTTTGGCACTTGGGTAAAGCTGAATGAACATTCTAAACGAAGCAAAACAGTTCTTAAAGCAAAACTGAAAAGAAGACTTTTTAAGAAACTAACTACAGATTAATACATCTATATATAGAGTAACTGAAACCTTTAAAGCGCCTCTAACGCATATTTTTATCATCCATTTCGATTCTACATCAAGTGAATAGTTGACTAGTAGAATATGTTTGGATTTGAGTGTTGCGTAGACGGATTATAGTTCCCTGCTAGCAGAGGTCTCTCTCTGTCTTGGTAAATGGAAGGCGAGGGAGAGACCTCTGCCGACATCCGACGCTTTCTCTGTCGCGCATGCGTGAAGTTTCCTTGGCAACAAGTGACGCGATCTCACGTGTACTTATGAGCGCACGAAACAACTGTAACAAACAACTGACGCGTACAGCTATTTCCGGTAAAACGTGTTTTCGAAACTGGTTTGACTCGTCCATGAATGTGGACGGCAAGTGTCGGATGTCGGCAGAGGTCTCTCCCTCGCCTTCCATTTTACCAAGAGGGAGAGAGACCTCTGCTAGCAGGGAAGGATTATAGAGGTTTATATCACCAATATGCTAATGCTTATGACGTCTAGATAAATGACATTTTATAAACATCCATGTTATAGTATTTTGAAGCTTATATCAGTGATTTTACCAAATATTTTAACTAAATCAGAAAATAGTTTCATTCACAAGGAGAAAGAAATGACAGAACATACCCTGGTTGACGTCATCATTAACATATTCGAAATATAAACCACGAGACACTCAAATCAAGACATATCTTACTACTCAACATTCACTTGATGTAGAATCGATATGGATGATAAAAAACAGTGTTAGAGGCACTTTACCCCGGATACCTCAAAACGAAAAAGATAGGAAAATATGTAACAATTAACGAGTCAAAGTCCGCGGGAATATTTACAGACAATGTCTGGAAAACTGAAAACATGATTGCACGCTTCCCAGCACAGCTACATCCCTCAAATTTTGATCAGTTAATCTTTTACCTGGTATCTTAAGTTTGCAGACAGTGAATATTTCAGACATTCGATTTCACGGAAATTATTTGCCATCGCATTCCCATACAAACACTCTATTTCGCTCCATGTTTGCACCCCTTTCAAAATGTCGGAATACTCCAGTTTCCTATTCGAAAATTACCGCTGAATGCAATGACTACAGACGCATGTACTCAGGCTTAGCCTTATTGTGAAGTTAAACATTCATAAATACCAGCGAGAAGGTGGGCTATTTACAACTCTGCGTATTGTTGTAGTTTCGCATTTTGCACCTCGCTGGTATTTAAGAATGTTTAACTTCAGAATGAGGCTAAGTCTGAGTACATGCGTCTGTAGTCATTGCATTCAGCGGTAATTTTCGAATAAGAAACTGGACTATTAATCCCGAACTGGTCTATTTCTTTGTCTTCAGTATAGATGGTCCATTTCGCATTCGAGGCTATTTTTCAGCAATAGCCGTTAACACAAGAAGAAAACTACGAACAACGGATCGAATAACGTACTAGGTCGGCGGGAATTTTTTACAGATAGTTTCATGAGTACACAATGTCTGTCAAACTATGATGGTGAATGATTGGCTAAGAGATCGCTAATTGTTGGAGGGGCGGGGCTTCAGATTCGCGCAAACTAGATTTTTCAATTTCTCTTTTCTTCGTTCCGATTTTCATCCAAATTAGAGTTTTTTAAAAGCTCAAACTCAAGAGTAATTTGTTCGATTTGTGTGAAATTTTTCACAAAATGTCAATTAATATCTCATCTACAAAACTGTGTCGTTTCCTCTAGGCGCTACACAATTTACACTGGAAACGCACCCTGAAGGTATCCGGTAACCTTAATTAATACATTTTCCTTGTTCATTTTAGTGTATCGTGCCACTACGACGAAAATTTATCATTTCGATTTGCGACTTTTTCAGTGTCAATAAGTCAATTAGTGTTAAAAATATCCGAAATAGTAAAACATATTCCCAAATGGGCAATTATGAGTTAAATACACTTTTTAGTTTAGAAAACTAAAAAAATACTTTGTTGACGATATCAGTAGTGTTGTCTTCGGGCAAAATAAGAGGAGAAATTAAAACAAGATTGATTAACTGCCCTTAGCGGCAGGCAAGTACAACAACTAAGTACGCGGATATTTGCAATGGACGCTTTCAAACATTACATATAGTCACCGTCCTAACTCCAACATGTCCAGTTATGAAGAGGTAAACGATACATGCCTGGTTTTCACACGCATAAATACACGGAATGCATTGATCATTGTGAGCAGAACAAGTACCACTATAAATGATAAATATGGCACTACGTCTGCGTTTGTTGCTCAGTTGTACTTATCTCACAAGTGACAACCAGGCTTGACGCTGCGCTGGTCAATTTTGAGAAAAAATAACGAAATTGATTAAGGGGCATGATACAAATTGTACAGGTTATTACGAGAGGAAGGGTGGTGCGGAAAAGACCAGATTCTCTGTCTTCAGCGTGCTTGCTTATGATGTCACTCTAGCAAATGCTGGAATTTGAGGTCAGATCAAAAATCCACTGCTTGTTCGCGGGTGTTGATATAATCGTCAGAACGAGTATTAAACACGATGTATAGCCGCAAGCAACTCAATCAAATTATCGGGAAATTGGGCTTCCTGTGGCAACAATAGACGGGATAGGGACCAGTCCTCCCCATTCCTCTCCCCAGTTATTCCGCTTCTTTTCTTCCAAAGGCTTCCCGGTTGAGTTGCCTGCGTAGGAGGTTACGCGCTGTACACTATGGATGTTTAGATGGCTTTGCAGCTGAGTTTTTTTATGTTAACCGATTGCATTGTTTGAGAAAAATCGGAGAATATTTTTTTTTATCCTCCAACAAGCCAACCAAAACAAATTGTGGTTACAGAATCTCGAAGCAACTACCGTGTCACTTATAAATGTTGTACGTATTCATTTTCAAAGTACGCCGAACAACCCTACTCATCCTTAATCGAATAATGTCTTGCACTCCTAAACCGAAACCCTCCAATGATGTACCATTTTAAAATAATAAATCGCGAAAGAACAGGAGCACTCAACGGCCAGGAATGCACAAAGGTGTTAATTTGTCTTTGTTTTAACTTGATATCTCAATGGTTAAACAGAAATAAACCTCCTAAAAATAGGAAAGAACTTCACAATATTTTTTTTAAAGAAAATGATTGAAGGGGACAATCTGTAACTATGTAAAAAGAGAGAAATAACTGCTATTTGGGGAACATTGAAATATTTTATATCTCAGCTTTTGTTCAGTTTAGTGTCTTTCTATTGGCTGAATTTGTTTTGGAATCAAAAACATACACACGAGCGATTTCATGCATTTTTTTTTTTTTTTAGTATATAATTGAACCATTTTCTATTTGGGATTAATGAAATCATATTCATGGCCTTGGAACAATAGATCATGCTCCGATTATTACATGAATCATTACTTAATGGTGATCGGCCATCTCAGCTCAATGCTTCTCGCAGCCTCGTGTTTATCTGTGAAATGGCGCCAATGTACTAATGATCTGAAGCCCAGAATAGATTTGAACTCGCTTGTGCCAAACAAAAATGTAAGCTGTCAAACGCAGTGCTACCTTACAGGTCAAAACACGGGTAAGCCAATTATTTCTATGTACCTACAATTGCGGACATGAGTTGTTGGGACACTCCAGAAAAAAACGCATTTTTCAGCCGTGCGGTCTTTTTCCTCCTCCTCTCCTCCCTCAATGTTGGGACTCAACAGGCCCAATCGTTCTTCACAACATTGGGGAAGGAAGAGGCGAAAGTGTCTCAACACTCGTGTCCGCAATTGTATTTAATTGGAATGAGTGGTATGCTGAGTAAGCACATTTTCTGAAATAACGGGGTTGAAGCCGTTGCGTTCGGTTAAAAACGATAAAATAAATCTTTCGATGAGATATAACATGTTTTTTATGAAGCTGTAATGAATAGGTCCAGTTATACAAAAAATAAAATAAATCAAGTTTTACCTGCGATACAAGGCTCAGGGGAATTGATATTGAAAAATAAATAACAAGCTTTTAAGAAGAGCGGGAAATTTTAAACTTCCACATAATATGTCGCGACACGGGTTGTACATTTCATTTGAGCCGTCTGAGACCCAACACTCCTTCGAATGTTCAAGCATTGATCGCTTATTAGACTGTGTATATAATGGAGGAAGAAATAGGTGATTTGAATGGCGAAGCTCGAGTAGTTGGTAGGGAGGCGGACGAGGTTGATGTTGAACGCCGACGAGATGACGCCACATTAACGCGAAGAGAGGTGAGGTCCGTTTATCTCATCACCTACAGCCACGCTAATCTTGACTTGGTTCCGACGCGGGAAGATTTTTCAAGAATAGTCTTAGACAGTTTTGAGAACTCTGACAGAGCTTCACGCTCTCGTGTAATTCAGTGGGTTTGTAGTCAAGAACAGCATACCAATGGGGGAGTTCACTACCACATGGCAGTGAATCGAAGTTAAATTGTCGGCGTCGTTGGCTGAAAGTAAGAAAGCACCTTGACCAGAACCATAACGTTAAGGTTAATTTTAGCAGTCGTCACGTCAATTATTACTCAGCCTGGCATTACACTACTAAGGAAGACTCCAGTTATGTCCAATCCGAGAATCATACCGATCTTGCTAATGCAGAGGAGCCCGCCACAGCCCAAGCAAGTACCGCTCGCTCTCGTACTGGGAGAAAGCGCAGCCGTAAAACCCGCTTAACAGTATTTGATGTCTCCCAAATAGCCGTGGAAAAGGGTATAAAAACTCGATTGCAGCTTGTAGCCCTTGCTAGCCGACAAAAAAAGGAAGGGAAAACCGATTTGGCTGAATTCATTGCAAACAGTGGAAGCAAAGCAGTCGCTGAAGCACTTAGCGTAGGATGGGAAATGGAGGAGGCCGAATCGCAACTAGAAAGAAGTAGATTGACCAGAATTGAAATCTTATACAAGCACCAAGGCGGAGAATGTGTTCAAGGATGTGATGGGCGATGGCTTACGATGGCTGAAGATGTTCTAAGTCGCAACGGAATTGCTAAGACTGACTTCGCTGAAGCCATCCGTACGGTTCTGCAAAAAGGGCGAGGAAAATATCGCAACATTTTCATTAAGGGCCCTGCTAATTGCGGAAAAACATTCATTTTGAATCCATTGAACAAGGTGTACACAACCTTTACCAACCCTGCGACTACGACCTTTGCCTGGGTGGGAGCAGAATCGGCGGAAGCCGTATTCTTAAATGATTTTCGCTGGTCGAGACAAATCATACCCTGGCATGATTTCCTCCTCCTTTTGGAAGGACAAGTAGTCCATTTGCCAGCACCAAAGACTCATTACATGCGTGACATTGCCTTCACGAAGGACACACCCATTTTTTGTACCGGCAAAGAAGAGCTGTCCCTCGTTCGCGGCGGTGTTTTGGACGAGACGGAAACAGAGATGATGCGCGTTCGCTGGAGAGTGTTTTCCTTTCACTCTCAAATACCTGAGGGGGAGCAGCTTGCAGTACCATCCTGCTCTCGGTGCTTTGCCGAACTTGTCTTCTGCCAAGCCGTAGCGTGATATATAGTTGGTGTGAGATGACAACGGTTCACCACACGGTTCACCAATCTATTCGATAATGCTGACCAAAGTCACGGGAAATTCTCTCTTAAACCAATTTACATCGCTAACAGATCCGGTATATTTTGCATTTCTGTATTATTAATGCCTCTAGCGATCATTTTCGCGTACTGTGACGCGTTTCACATGGTGAACCGTAGTTTGAAAGAAAAGTTAAGTAGTTTTTTTTATTGCAACGGTTCACCATGCGAATCGTGTTGCAGTGCGCGACTATTTTCGCTAGAGTCATTAATAATACAGAAATGTAAAATATACCGGATCTGTTAGCGATGTAAATTGGTTTAAGAGAGAATTTCCCATGACTTTGGTCAGCATTATCGAATAGATTGGTGAACCGTGTGGAGAACCGTTGTCACGTGACAGAAGGCCTAAATTCAACCTTACTGGGGGAGATAGATGTAACCTGTTCTTTTAGTAAACCATTTTTTCTCTCCTTCCAAGCCTTAATTAAGTCAGGGTAAGTCTCTGCTGGGAACAGTTTGACAGGATTTCTTTACAGTAATCGTTTGTTTAAGTTCACATTAATTTCAAAATGAATCAGTGAATTAAAGAGACAGACTTTATTCATAACAACTTATACGTACAAGATTTGATGTAAGATTTCAATTATGTCTCATTTTAAATACAATCGTCACTGAACTAGCGAGTCATTATCGATTTTTGAAGAACATAAAGCACTATTGTGATGTTTTTTCTTCCGTGACATTAACAAAACTGCCGATTTGACAACCGTATTGCACATTTAGTATTTTATACGGCCCCCTTTTTTCTCGATGACTTGTGAAATCCTTTTACTCATCGAGGCTATTAAATTGTCGATTGTTTGAATAGGTACGGCACGAATAGTGTTGATAACCCGGCATTGGAATTCTTTATACGATTCCTTCGTTATTTTTTGTAATATTGCATTTCTCTTCAAATTCTTACCAACAATATGGAAGAGATTTTCAATGGGATTAAGATCAGGGCTTCGCGGAGGTATTTTCATCAATGTGGAATTGATACGCGCCATGACTGCCCTGGCCAGGGCTGAATTTTGTGAGGGATCTCCATCTTGAAGCCATAATCGGCTATCTCCCTTGTTCGCAGCTCGAAACATTTTTGGAAAATGTTCCTCGATGAAGGAAGCAAAGTAGGCGCCACACATGCGTTCATACGGTTCGCACGCAATCACACCTCTGTTGTACGATATAGCGACGATAAGTTTTACCAGTTTGCCACCTGTCCCCGTTTTACTTCCTTTCGCTACACAGCCAATCTTCAGGCCTTCGTTTTTCTTTCTCCAAATGCGTGCTCTTGGGGCTCTAGCCTGGTCTAAAGGATTACTCTTGTATGCGAAACTAGTACCATCCAGGTAAAACGCCATATCTCTTGTCCAAATTTTTGAGCTGTAATTTTTTTGCATAGTCTTTGCAAATTTTACCCTATTCCGCAGATCATTCTTTGTCATCAGGCCTTTCTTCCTGGATTGAAGATAAAAGTAGCCCTGGCGATTTAAGAAACGACGCACGGTTCTGTTGGAAACGTTTTCATGACTAATCCCTGCTTCATGCATATGTCTGTTACATGAAAAGTTTCCTTCTGTCTCTCTCAGTGTTTGTAAAGCTCTCTTTAATCTTCTTTGCTGGCGTTCACTTAACTTTACTCCTCTATTCGTCGGTGTTTTGGGAGATTTCTTCTTCGGCAAAACCTCATTTCGTATTCTACTCACACTTGCTCGCGATATGTTGCACATTTTCGCTACTTTACGAATGGACAGCCCTTGAACACGGCATAAATAATACACGCGACCCCGTGTCACACTGCCGATAGCAGACTTGAAAACCATTATTTGTCCCCAGTGTCGAGTAAGTTTTTTTTCTCAATACAAAATGTATATTTCTAAAATAATACAGTCTTTTAGCTACGTATAGGATATTTATACGACTGTAAAACTGCAAATAGGGAGGTTTCGCAGGGGTCATTCACTAGTACGTAGCGTTTACGTGAACTGTTATCGCTGATATTCACGTCATGACTGCTAACATTAATAGCTTGTCAATCAACACCCGCACCAGTTGATAGCATAGACAATTGCGGACATGAGTTGTTGGGACACTCCAGAAAAAAACGCATTTTTCAGCCGTGCGGTCTTTTTCCTCCTCCTCTCCTCCCTCAATGTTGGGACTCAACAGGCCCAATCGTTCTTCACAACATTGGGGAAGGAAGAGGCGAAAGTGTCTCAACACTCGTGTCCGCAATTGTATTTAATTGGAATGAGTGGTATGCTGAGTAAGCACATTTTCTGAAATAACGGGGTTGAAGCCGTTGCGTTCGGTTAAAAACGATAAAATAAATCTTTCGATGAGATATAACATGTTTTTTATGAAGCTGTAATGAATAGGTCCAGTTATACAAAAAATAAAATAAATCAAGTTTTACCTGCGATACAAGGCTCAGGGGAATTGATATTGAAAAATAAATAACAAGCTTTTAAGAAGAGCGGGAAATTTTAAACTTCCACATAATATGTCGCGACACGGGTTGTACATTTCATTTGAGCCGTCTGAGACCCAACACTCCTTCGAATGTTCAAGCATTGATCGCTTATTAGACTGTGTATATAATGGAGGAAGAAATAGGTGATTTGAATGGCGAAGTTCGAGTAGTTGGTAGGGAGGCGGACGAGGTTGATGTTGAACGCCGACGAGATGACGCCACATTAACGCGAAGAGAGGTGAGGTCCGTTTATCTCATCACCTACAGCCACGCTAATCTTGACTTGGTTCCGACGCGGGAAGATTTTTCAAGAATAGTCTTAGACAGTTTTGAGAACTCTGACAGAGCTTCACGCTCTCGTGTAATTCAGTGGGTTTGTAGTCAAGAACAGCATACCAATGGGGGAGTTCACTACCACATGGCAGTGAATCGAAGTTAAATTGTCGGCGTCGTTGGCTGAAAGTAAGAAAGCACCTTGACCAGAACCATAACGTTAAGGTTAATTTTAGCAGTCGTCACGTCAATTATTACTCAGCCTGGCATTACACTACTAAGGAAGACTCCAGTTATGTCCAATCCGAGAATCATACCGATCTTGCTAATGCAGAGGAGCCCGCCACAGCCCAAGCAAGTACCGCTCGCTCTCGTACTGGGAGAAAGCGCAGCCGTAAAACCCGCTTAACAGTATTTGATGTCTCCCAAATAGCCGTGGAAAAGGGTATAAAAACTCGATTGCAGCTTGTAGCCCTTGCTAGCCGACAAAAAAAGGAAGGGAAAACCGATTTGGCTGAATTCATTGCAAACAGTGGAAGCAAAGCAGTCGCTGAAGCACTTAGCGTAGGATGGGAAATGGAGGAGGCCGAATCGCAACTAGAAAGAAGTAGATTGACCAGAATTGAAATCTTATACAAGCACCAAGGCGGAGAATGTGTTCAAGGATGTGATGGGCGATGGCTTACGATGGCTGAAGATGTTCTAAGTCGCAACGGAATTGCTAAGACTGACTTCGCTGAAGCCATCCGTACGGTTCTGCAAAAAGGGCGAGGAAAATATCGCAACATTTTCATTAAGGGCCCTGCTAATTGCGGAAAAACATTCATTTTGAATCCATTGAACAAGGTGTACACAACCTTTACCAACCCTGCGACTACGACCTTTGCCTGGGTGGGAGCAGAATCGGCGGAAGCCGTATTCTTAAATGATTTTCGCTGGTCGAGACAAATCATACCCTGGCATGATTTCCTCCTCCTTTTGGAAGGACAAGTAGTCCATTTGCCAGCACCAAAGACTCATTACATGCGTGACATTGCCTTCACGAAGGACACACCCATTTTTTGTACCGGCAAAGAAGAGCTGTCCCTCGTTCGCGGCGGTGTTTTGGACGAGACGGAAACAGAGATGATGCGCGTTCGCTGGAGAGTGTTTTCCTTTCACTCTCAAATACCTGAGGGGGAGCAGCTTGCAGTACCATCCTGCTCTCGGTGCTTTGCCGAACTTGTCTTCTGCCAAGCCGTAGCGTGATATATAGTTGGTGTGAGATGACAACGGTTCACCACACGGTTCACCAATCTATTCGATAATGCTGACCAAAGTCACGGGAAATTCTCTCTTAAACCAATTTACATCGCTAACAGATCCGGTATATTTTGCATTTCTGTATTATTAATGCCTCTAGCGATCATTTTCGCGTACTGTGACGCGTTTCACATGGTGAACCGTAGTTTGAAAGAAAAGTTAAGTAGTTTTTTTTATTGCAACGGTTCACCATGCGAATCGTGTTGCAGTGCGCGACTATTTTCGCTAGAGTCATTAATAATACAGAAATGTAAAATATACCGGATCTGTTAGCGATGTAAATTGGTTTAAGAGAGAATTTCCCATGACTTTGGTCAGCATTATCGAATAGATTGGTGAACCGTGTGGAGAACCGTTGTCACGTGACAGAAGGCCTAAATTCAACCTTACTGGGGGAGATAGATGTAACCTGTTCTTTTAGTAAACCATTTTTTCTCTCCTTCCAAGCCTTAATTAAGTCAGGGTAAGTCTCTGCTGGGAACAGTTTGACAGGATTTCTTTACAGTAATCGTTTGTTTAAGTTCACATTAATTTCAAAATGAATCAGTGAATTAAAGAGACAGACTTTATTCATAACAACTTATACGTACAAGATTTGATGTAAGATTTCAATTATGTCTCATTTTAAATACAATCGTCACTGAACTAGCGAGTCATTATCGATTTTTGAAGAACATAAAGCACTATTGTGATGTTTTTTCTTCCGTGACATTAACAAAACTGCCGATTTGACAACCGTATTGCACATTTAGTATTTTATACGGCCCCCTTTTTTCTCGATGACTTGTGAAATCCTTTTACTCATCGAGGCTATTAAATTGTCGATTGTTTGAATAGGTACGGCACGAATAGTGTTGATAACCCGGCATTGGAATTCTTTATACGATTCCTTCGTTATTTTTTGTAATATTGCATTTCTCTTCAAATTCTTACCAACAATATGGAAGAGATTTTCAATGGGATTAAGATCAGGGCTTCGCGGAGGTATTTTCATCAATGTGGAATTGATACGCGCCATGACTGCCCTGGCCAGGGCTGAATTTTGTGAGGGATCTCCATCTTGAAGCCATAATCGGCTATCTCCCTTGTTCGCAGCTCGAAACATTTTTGGAAAATGTTCCTCGATGAAGGAAGCAAAGTAGGCGCCACACATGCGTTCATACGGTTCGCACGCAATCACACCTCTGTTGTACGATATAGCGACGATAAGTTTTACCAGTTTGCCACCTGTCCCCGTTTTACTTCCTTTCGCTACACAGCCAATCTTCAGGCCTTCGTTTTTCTTTCTCCAAATGCGTGCTCTTGGGGCTCTAGCCTGGTCTAAAGGATTACTCTTGTATGCGAAACTAGTACCATCCAGGTAAAACGCCATATCTCTTGTCCAAATTTTTGAGCTGTAATTTTTTTGCATAGTCTTTGCAAATTTTACCCTATTCCGCAGATCATTCTTTGTCATCAGGCCTTTCTTCCTGGATTGAAGATAAAAGTAGCCCTGGCGATTTAAGAAACGACGCACGGTTCTGTTGGAAACGTTTTCATGACTAATCCCTGCTTCATGCATATGTCTGTTACATGAAAAGTTTCCTTCTGTCTCTCTCAGTGTTTGTAAAGCTCTCTTTAATCTTCTTTGCTGGCGTTCACTTAACTTTACTCCTCTATTCGTCGGTGTTTTGGGAGATTTCTTCTTCGGCAAAACCTCATTTCGTATTCTACTCACACTTGCTCGCGATATGTTGCACATTTTCGCTACTTTACGAATGGACAGCCCTTGAACACGGCATAAATAATACACGCGACCCCGTGTCACACTGCCGATAGCAGACTTGAAAACCATTATTTGTCCCCAGTGTCGAGTAAGTTTTTTTTCTCAATACAAAATGTATATTTCTAAAATAATACAGTCTTTTAGCTACGTATAGGATATTTATACGACTGTAAAACTGCAAATAGGGAGGTTTCGCAGGGGTCATTCACTAGTACGTAGCGTTTACGTGAACTGTTATCGCTGATATTCACGTCATGACTGCTAACATTAATAGCTTGTCAATCAACACCCGCACCAGTTGATAGCATAGACAATTGCGGACATGAGTTGTTGGGACACTCCAGAAAAAAACGCATTTTTCAGCCGTGCGGTCTTTTTCCTCCTCCTCTCCTCCCTCAATGTTGGGACTCAACAGGCCCAATCGTTCTTCACAACATTGGGGAAGGAAGAGGCGAAAGTGTCTCAACACTCGTGTCCGCAATTGTATTTAATTGGAATGAGTGGTATGCTGAGTAAGCACATTTTCTGAAATAACGGGGTTGAAGCCGTTGCGTTCGGTTAAAAACGATAAAATAAATCTTTCGATGAGATATAACATGTTTTTTATGAAGCTGTAATGAATAGGTCCAGTTATACAAAAAATAAAATAAATCAAGTTTTACCTGCGATACAAGGCTCAGGGGAATTGATATTGAAAAATAAATAACAAGCTTTTAAGAAGAGCGGGAAATTTTAAACTTCCACATAATATGTCGCGACACGGGTTGTACATTTCATTTGAGCCGTCTGAGACCCAACACTCCTTCGAATGTTCAAGCATTGATCGCTTATTAGACTGTGTATATAATGGAGGAAGAAATAGGTGATTTGAATGGCGAAGTTCGAGTAGTTGGTAGGGAGGCGGACGAGGTTGATGTTGAACGCCGACGAGATGACGCCACATTAACGCGAAGAGAGGTGAGGTCCGTTTATCTCATCACCTACAGCCACGCTAATCTTGACTTGGTTCCGACGCGGGAAGATTTTTCAAGAATAGTCTTAGACAGTTTTGAGAACTCTGACAGAGCTTCACGCTCTCGTGTAATTCAGTGGGTTTGTAGTCAAGAACAGCATACCAATGGGGGAGTTCACTACCACATGGCAGTGAATCGAAGTTAAATTGTCGGCGTCGTTGGCTGAAAGTAAGAAAGCACCTTGACCAGAACCATAACGTTAAGGTTAATTTTAGCAGTCGTCACGTCAATTATTACTCAGCCTGGCATTACACTACTAAGGAAGACTCCAGTTATGTCCAATCCGAGAATCATACCGATCTTGCTAATGCAGAGGAGCCCGCCACAGCCCAAGCAAGTACCGCTCGCTCTCGTACTGGGAGAAAGCGCAGCCGTAAAACCCGCTTAACAGTATTTGATGTCTCCCAAATAGCCGTGGAAAAGGGTATAAAAACTCGATTGCAGCTTGTAGCCCTTGCTAGCCGACAAAAAAAGGAAGGGAAAACCGATTTGGCTGAATTCATTGCAAACAGTGGAAGCAAAGCAGTCGCTGAAGCACTTAGCGTAGGATGGGAAATGGAGGAGGCCGAATCGCAACTAGAAAGAAGTAGATTGACCAGAATTGAAATCTTATACAAGCACCAAGGCGGAGAATGTGTTCAAGGATGTGATGGGCGATGGCTTACGATGGCTGAAGATGTTCTAAGTCGCAACGGAATTGCTAAGACTGACTTCGCTGAAGCCATCCGTACGGTTCTGCAAAAAGGGCGAGGAAAATATCGCAACATTTTCATTAAGGGCCCTGCTAATTGCGGAAAAACATTCATTTTGAATCCATTGAACAAGGTGTACACAACCTTTACCAACCCTGCGACTACGACCTTTGCCTGGGTGGGAGCAGAATCGGCGGAAGCCGTATTCTTAAATGATTTTCGCTGGTCGAGACAAATCATACCCTGGCATGATTTCCTCCTCCTTTTGGAAGGACAAGTAGTCCATTTGCCAGCACCAAAGACTCATTACATGCGTGACATTGCCTTCACGAAGGACACACCCATTTTTTGTACCGGCAAAGAAGAGCTGTCCCTCGTTCGCGGCGGTGTTTTGGACGAGACGGAAACAGAGATGATGCGCGTTCGCTGGAGAGTGTTTTCCTTTCACTCTCAAATACCTGAGGGGGAGCAGCTTGCAGTACCATCCTGCTCTCGGTGCTTTGCCGAACTTGTCTTCTGCCAAGCCGTAGCGTGATATATAGTTGGTGTGAGATGACAACGGTTCACCACACGGTTCACCAATCTATTCGATAATGCTGACCAAAGTCACGGGAAATTCTCTCTTAAACCAATTTACATCGCTAACAGATCCGGTATATTTTGCATTTCTGTATTATTAATGCCTCTAGCGATCATTTTCGCGTACTGTGACGCGTTTCACATGGTGAACCGTAGTTTGAAAGAAAAGTTAAGTAGTTTTTTTTATTGCAACGGTTCACCATGCGAATCGTGTTGCAGTGCGCGACTATTTTCGCTAGAGTCATTAATAATACAGAAATGTAAAATATACCGGATCTGTTAGCGATGTAAATTGGTTTAAGAGAGAATTTCCCATGACTTTGGTCAGCATTATCGAATAGATTGGTGAACCGTGTGGAGAACCGTTGTCACGTGACAGAAGGCCTAAATTCAACCTTACTGGGGGAGATAGATGTAACCTGTTCTTTTAGTAAACCATTTTTTCTCTCCTTCCAAGCCTTAATTAAGTCAGGGTAAGTCTCTGCTGGGAACAGTTTGACAGGATTTCTTTACAGTAATCGTTTGTTTAAGTTCACATTAATTTCAAAATGAATCAGTGAATTAAAGAGACAGACTTTATTCATAACAACTTATACGTACAAGATTTGATGTAAGATTTCAATTATGTCTCATTTTAAATACAATCGTCACTGAACTAGCGAGTCATTATCGATTTTTGAAGAACATAAAGCACTATTGTGATGTTTTTTCTTCCGTGACATTAACAAAACTGCCGATTTGACAACCGTATTGCACATTTAGTATTTTATACGGCCCCCTTTTTTCTCGATGACTTGTGAAATCCTTTTACTCATCGAGGCTATTAAATTGTCGATTGTTTGAATAGGTACGGCACGAATAGTGTTGATAACCCGGCATTGGAATTCTTTATACGATTCCTTCGTTATTTTTTGTAATATTGCATTTCTCTTCAAATTCTTACCAACAATATGGAAGAGATTTTCAATGGGATTAAGATCAGGGCTTCGCGGAGGTATTTTCATCAATGTGGAATTGATACGCGCCATGACTGCCCTGGCCAGGGCTGAATTTTGTGAGGGATCTCCATCTTGAAGCCATAATCGGCTATCTCGCTTGTTCGCAGCTCGAAACATTTTTGGAAAATGTTCCTCGATGAAGGAAGCAAAGTAGGCGCCACACATGCGTTCATACGGTTCGCACGCAATCACACCTCTGTTGTACGATATAGCGACGATAAGTTTTACCAGTTTGCCACCTGTCCCCGTTTTACTTCCTTTCGCTACACAGCCAATCTTCAGGCCTTCGTTTTTCTTTCTCCAAATGCGTGCTCTTGGGGCTCTAGCCTGGTCTAAAGGATTACTCTTGTATGCGAAACTAGTACCATCCAGGTAAAACGCCATATCTCTTGACTGTCCAAATTTTTGAGCTGTAATTTTTTTGCATAGTCTTTGCAAATTTTACCCTATTCCGCAGATCATTCTTTGTCATCAGGCCTTTCTTCCTGGATTGAAGATAAAAGTAGCCCTGGCGATTTAAGAAACGACGTACGGTTCTGTTGGAAACGTTTTCATGACTAATCCCTGCTTCATGCATATGTCTGTTACATGAAAAGTTTCCTTCTGTCTCTCTCAGTGTTTGTAAAGCTCTCTTTAATCTTCTTTGCTGGCGTTCACTTAACTTTACTCCTCTATTCGTCGGTGTTTTGGGAGATTTCTTCTTCGGCAAAACCTCATTTCGTATTCTACTCACACTTGCTCGCGATATGTTGCACATTTTCGCTACTTTACGAATGGACAGCCCTTGAACACGGCATAAATAATACACGCGACCCCGTGTCACACTGCCGATAGCAGACTTGAAAACCATTATTTGTCCCCAGTGTCGAGTAAGTTTTTTTTCTCAATACAAAATGTATATTTCTAAAATAATACAGTCTTTTAGCTACGTATAGGATATTTATACGACTGTAAAACTGCAAATAGGGAGGTTTCGCAGGGGTCATTCACTAGTACGTAGCGTTTACGTGAACTGTTATCGCTGATATTCACGTCATGACTGCTAACATTAATAGCTTGTCAATCAACACCCGCACCAGTTGATAGCATAGACAATTGCGGACATGAGTTGTTGGGACACTCCAGAAAAAAACGCATTTTTCAGCCGTGCGGTCTTTTTCCTCCTCCTCTCCTCCCTCAATGTTGGGACTCAACAGGCCCAATCGTTCTTCACAACATTGGGGAAGGAAGAGGCGAAAGTGTCTCAACACTCGTGTCCGCAATTGTATTTAATTGGAATGAGTGGTATGCTGAGTAAGCACATTTTCTGAAATAACGGGGTTGAAGCCGTTGCGTTCGGTTAAAAACGATAAAATAAATCTTTCGATGAGATATAACATGTTTTTTATGAAGCTGTAATGAATAGGTCCAGTTATACAAAAAATAAAATAAATCAAGTTTTACCTGCGATACAAGGCTCAGGGGAATTGATATTGAAAAATAAATAACAAGCTTTTAAGAAGAGCGGGAAATTTTAAACTTCCACATAATATGTCGCGACACGGGTTGTACATTTCATTTGAGCCGTCTGAGACCCAACACTCCTTCGAATGTTCAAGCATTGATCGCTTATTAGACTGTGTATATAATGGAGGAAGAAATAGGTGATTTGAATGGCGAAGCTCGAGTAGTTGGTAGGGAGGCGGACGAGGTTGATGTTGAACGCCGACGAGATGACGCCACATTAACGCGAAGAGAGGTGAGGTCCGTTTATCTCATCACCTACAGCCACGCTAATCTTGACTTGGTTCCGACGCGGGAAGATTTTTCAAGAATAGTCTTAGACAGTTTTGAGAACTCTGACAGAGCTTCACGCTCTCGTGTAATTCAGTGGGTTTGTAGTCAAGAACAGCATACCAATGGGGGAGTTCACTACCACATGGCAGTGAATCGAAGTTAAATTGTCGGCGTCGTTGGCTGAAAGTAAGAAAGCACCTTGACCAGAACCATAACGTTAAGGTTAATTTTAGCAGTCGTCACGTCAATTATTACTCAGCCTGGCATTACACTACTAAGGAAGACTCCAGTTATGTCCAATCCGAGAATCATACCGATCTTGCTAATGCAGAGGAGCCCGCCACAGCCCAAGCAAGTACCGCTCGCTCTCGTACTGGGAGAAAGCGCAGCCGTAAAACCCGCTTAACAGTATTTGATGTCTCCCAAATAGCCGTGGAAAAGGGTATAAAAACTCGATTGCAGCTTGTAGCCCTTGCTAGCCGACAAAAAAAGGAAGGGAAAACCGATTTGGCTGAATTCATTGCAAACAGTGGAAGCAAAGCAGTCGCTGAAGCACTTAGCGTAGGATGGGAAATGGAGGAGGCCGAATCGCAACTAGAAAGAAGTAGATTGACCAGAATTGAAATCTTATACAAGCACCAAGGCGGAGAATGTGTTCAAGGATGTGATGGGCGATGGCTTACGATGGCTGAAGATGTTCTAAGTCGCAACGGAATTGCTAAGACTGACTTCGCTGAAGCCATCCGTACGGTTCTGCAAAAAGGGCGAGGAAAATATCGCAACATTTTCATTAAGGGCCCTGCTAATTGCGGAAAAACATTCATTTTGAATCCATTGAACAAGGTGTACACAACCTTTACCAACCCTGCGACTACGACCTTTGCCTGGGTGGGAGCAGAATCGGCGGAAGCCGTATTCTTAAATGATTTTCGCTGGTCGAGACAAATCATACCCTGGCATGATTTCCTCCTCCTTTTGGAAGGACAAGTAGTCCATTTGCCAGCACCAAAGACTCATTACATGCGTGACATTGCCTTCACGAAGGACACACCCATTTTTTGTACCGGCAAAGAAGAGCTGTCCCTCGTTCGCGGCGGTGGTTTGGACGAGACGGAAACAGAGATGATGCGCGTTCGCTGGAGAGTGTTTTCCTTTCACTCTCAAATACCTGAGGGGGAGCAGCTTGCAGTACCATCCTGCTCTCGGTGCTTTGCCGAACTTGTCTTCTGCCAAGCCGTAGCGTGATATATAGTTGGTGTGAGATGACAACGGTTCACCACACGGTTCACCAATCTATTCGATAATGCTGACCAAAGTCACGGGAAATTCTCTCTTAAACCAATTTACATCGCTAACAGATCCGGTATATTTTGCATTTCTGTATTATTAATGCCTCTAGCGATCATTTTCGCGTACTGTGACGCGTTTCACATGGTGAACCGTAGTTTGAAAGAAAAGTTAAGTAGTTTTTTTTATTGCAACGGTTCACCATGCGAATCGTGTTGCAGTGCGCGACTATTTTCGCTAGAGTCATTAATAATACAGAAATGTAAAATATACCGGATCTGTTAGCGATGTAAATTGGTTTAAGAGAGAATTTCCCATGACTTTGGTCAGCATTATCGAATAGATTGGTGAACCGTGTGGAGAACCGTTGTCACGTGACAGAAGGCCTAAATTCAACCTTACTGGGGGAGATAGATGTAACCTGTTCTTTTAGTAAACCATTTTTTCTCTCCTTCCAAGCCTTAATTAAGTCAGGGTAAGTCTCTGCTGGGAACAGTTTGACAGGATTTCTTTACAGTAATCGTTTGTTTAAGTTCACATTAATTTCAAAATGAATCAGTGAATTAAAGAGACAGACTTTATTCATAACAACTTATACGTACAAGATTTGATGTAAGATTTCAATTATGTCTCATTTTAAATACAATCGTCACTGAACTAGCGAGTCATTATCGATTTTTGAAGAACATAAAGCACTATTGTGATGTTTTTTCTTCCGTGACATTAACAAAACTGCCGATTTGACAACCGTATTGCACATTTAGTATTTTATACGGCCCCCTTTTTTCTCGATGACTTGTGAAATCCTTTTACTCATCGAGGCTATTAAATTGTCGATTGTTTGAATAGGTACGGCACGAATAGTGTTGATAACCCGGCATTGGAATTCTTTATACGATTCCTTCGTTATTTTTTGTAATATTGCATTTCTCTTCAAATTCTTACCAACAATATGGAAGAGATTTTCAATGGGATTAAGATCAGGGCTTCGCGGAGGTATTTTCATCAATGTGGAATTGATACGCGCCATGACTGCCCTGGCCAGGGCTGAATTTTGTGAGGGATCTCCATCTTGAAGCCATAATCGGCTATCTCCCTTGTTCGCAGCTCGAAACATTTTTGGAAAATGTTCCTCGATGAAGGAAGCAAAGTAGGCGCCACACATGCGTTCATACGGTTCGCACGCAATCACACCTCTGTTGTACGATATAGCGACGATAAGTTTTACCAGTTTGCCACCTGTCCCCGTTTTACTTCCTTTCGCTACACAGCCAATCTTCAGGCCTTCGTTTTTCTTTCTCCAAATGCGTGCTCTTGGGGCTCTAGCCTGGTCTAAAGGATTACTCTTGTATGCGAAACTAGTACCATCCAGGTAAAACGCCATATCTCTTGTCCAAATTTTTGAGCTGTAATTTTTTTGCATAGTCTTTGCAAATTTTACCCTATTCCGCAGATCATTCTTTGTCATCAGGCCTTTCTTCCTGGATTGAAGATAAAAGTAGCCCTGGCGATTTAAGAAACGACGCACGGTTCTGTTGGAAACGTTTTCATGACTAATCCCTGCTTCATGCATATGTCTGTTACATGAAAAGTTTCCTTCTGTCTCTCTCAGTGTTTGTAAAGCTCTCTTTAATCTTCTTTGCTGGCGTTCACTTAACTTTACTCCTCTATTCGTCGGTGTTTTGGGAGATTTCTTCTTCGGCAAAACCTCATTTCGTATTCTACTCACACTTGCTCGCGATATGTTGCACATTTTCGCTACTTTACGAATGGACAGCCCTTGAACACGGCATAAATAATACACGCGACCCCGTGTCACACTGCCGATAGCAGACTTGAAAACCATTATTTGTCCCCAGTGTCGAGTAAGTTTTTTTTCTCAATACAAAATGTATATTTCTAAAATAATACAGTCTTTTAGCTACGTATAGGATATTTATACGACTGTAAAACTGCAAATAGGGAGGTTTCGCAGGGGTCATTCACTAGTACGTAGCGTTTACGTGAACTGTTATCGCTGATATTCACGTCATGACTGCTAACATTAATAGCTTGTCAATCAACACCCGCACCAGTTGATAGCATAGACAATTGCGGACATGAGTTGTTGGGACACTCCAGAAAAAAACGCATTTTTCAGCCGTGCGGTCTTTTTCCTCCTCCTCTCCTCCCTCAATGTTGGGACTCAACAGGCCCAATCGTTCTTCACAACATTGGGGAAGGAAGAGGCGAAAGTGTCTCAACACTCGTGTCCGCAATTGTAGCACAACCCAAGCGCAGTACAGAACAGGCTTGAGCCAGCCTCTCCCAGCCATCTCTAAGTATCGGAAATCGTGAAAAAATATTGAATTGGGCTACCTGTGAGTCCGGGAGAGTACATGGTTTCGCGGTTTAAACCGTCAAATAAACCCATAACTTGAAAAGAAAGCCCCAGGAAGTGAAGACCAAGACACGCTATTAAGCTGTTGGCTCTACAATTTATTACATCGTTAAAAAAATACTATATTGAATACTTCACACCAAGATAGAGTCCATGACGACGGGCGTTCGTGTTTTACGGAAACTCTGACTCGAGGAAATTCGCCAAAGAAACAAATGAATCACCCAATAATTACACGTGTAATATAAAACTCCTGTCAAACGGTCTAAACATTTGTCTCGCCATTTGTTGAGTCATGTTGAGAGATGTCGAGACCATGCTGTGTCAAACGGCCTCAACAACCTCTCAACGAATGCTCAACAAGTGCCCGCTCGTCCACGAGAGTGTCAAACGTCCGCTTCAACATTTCGATAACAAAAGAAATGTAACAAAGTTTAAACGAAATCAAACTCTTCTCAACATCTCTCAACATTGTTAAGAGGGGTGTCAAACGGCCTCAACATCGGCTCTCAACAAATGTTAACACCGTTTGACATGAGCTTTAGCCATTCAGATGCTTACACTGATTGGGTTAGATTACGCCGTGTTTAAAGTCGACTCAAAATCTATAAATCAGAATCAAAACTCGCGGTAAAACACCAACGCCAGTGAATAAACTACACCATACTACTCCCCTTGACCTAAACTGCTCGTGAAGGACAGCACAAAAGCCATGGATTAAAAATGAATTAAAGTCTGTTTAAGAAACAACCTCATGGATAATTTTCCTTCACGCATTGAAGCCAACAAGCTATTTTCATCCTAAATATGTTCTCATTTTCATTCCTTACAAATTACTTCTTGATAAAAAGGTCCCTATATGAGGTATATTTAAATGTTTATTAAAATACTGGAAGCCTTCTATAATCATGTCTTCCTTCTACAAAAATATACATCAAATACACTACAAATTCTAAAAATACTTCTGCAATTTTAAAATCAGTCTGCACATCAGATAAAGTATTTTTCAATTGTCTCCGTTCTACAAAAATAGAGGATAATGAGTACAATGATACAACTTTAAAAATGCTACCTCAAGCTTATCGGATTAAAGGGGCTATGTCATGGTACTGCGCATGTACCGAGTAATCGCTCGGTTGATGGATGTTAATTGGTTACAAACAGTTACACTTCCATCCCTCAATGCTTGATTGAAAGGATTTTCAATATTTTCCCTGGAGACTGTTTATGTACACTGTTTGTTAGTCAGTTTTGCATATTTGCTTTGATTTTAAGCATCCCACATGGCCGAGAGGTTCGTTGGTTCATATCAAAATCAGTGGAAATAGCTCTTTCCAGCCCGGAACGCGAATGTAAATGTATATTACGCAATCGTGACACAGTCCCTTTATTGTAAAATGGACTGCTCAATAAGTGTGGAAAAGCAGCCCGTGTAATGCAGACTATTGTTTTATAGGTGACGAAAGAGTGGTTCTATTTAAGTAATGGTCCGCGCAAGAGGTAGGCATATGTTATGCATGGTAGGAAAAAAGGTGCTAATTGTGGTATTGTTTGAATCTTCCACCTCATCGGCTTAGACATTAAAATATATCTAAAATTGAAGAAGAACAAATTTTTTTCTCATTTTGTAAACAGATTTGAATTGCATCTAGTAAAAACTCTCATAACTTTCAATATGACGAACTTTCAATATGGGGAACATTTTTGAATTGAACGTTTTCTTGGTTATTGTTTTGCACTCTTCTGATTGGACAAAATGTTTTCACACAAAAGAACGCTACCTTTAAAATGCATTTTTAGTGGATATAATTTCAGAAATTTATGATTTAAGGGTTGATGAGTTGTCAGTATGAAAAACAGAACATACTAAAGTGGGGAAAGCAAATTGCATCTGAACAATAGAATTGTGCCTACCTCTTGCGCGGACTGTTACTTAATATTTTGAAGTTTTAAATTTATCTTAAAGGCCTAGACCGTAAACATAACAAGGCAAATCACTCTCTTTTGCGCTCGGCCTGAACGGAACTCTGTGCTCATTCAATTTTTCGAAAACTTGAAAAACAATAATAGGCGAATACAAGAAACTGTAAACACCAAATTTCGGGGGTCTTTTTATGCCCCATTCTCACAGGCGCCGCCGTTGTGGTTTCATAAGGTCCCTATAACTGGCATGCACCGGATAGCGATTACACTCTACTGAATTATAACATTTTATTATAAACAGAAAGACTTCGCTATTATAAATTTAAAATAAGCTCGTATCCATTCGGATCCTTCTGGCTAAGCAATTCCTAGGTTGGACGCATGTGCCTGTGAATCAATAATGATCCTTAGGTTGAAAGCTCACTTGAGAGGTTATGGGCTTTGCCATCCCGAACCCGAAAGAGAAAAAGCCTGGGAAAACTCACGGTGCCACAAAAAACAATAATTCGGCTGCGTTGCCAGCGTGGTCGTCCTGATGGTGTAGTGGTTAACACATCGGACTAGTATACCGAGGCCGTGGGTTCGAATCCCACTCAGGGCATATTTTTCTCTTTCACCTTTATTATGATTGTTAATATTAGGGATGGGTTTCTTCTCTCTATATACTTAATATATATATATTCAACTTTGCGCAATGGTAGTTTTTAAAAACACGAAGTTCCGGTATAAAAGGGCTAGCTCCTCCTCTTTTCACGCCGTTCAAACTCGAAATTTAAATCACGGAGCAGTGAAGAAACAAGCGATCAGGCCTCTACTCATTTAGAAGGCTACATTTCTAAGGTTTAAAATTAAAGCCAAAAAACTGAACAGAGGGAAGACAGTTGTTCATTAATAACGATCAATGGTACTTTATGACGACCAATGGTACTTTATAACTGTTAACGAACTCTGTAGTCCTTACTTTGAAAGTTTCACATTTATGTTTGATTTGAATTTCGCGCGATAAGCAATCAGTAGGGAGCACTCAAGCGGAGCGTTCACTCCACGAAGGTTGAGTGACAACTGAAGGTGTCAGTGTCCTGGCCATGACCCTTACTACTTCGTGTTGAAGATAATTGCAAAAATAAAATTGTTGGTTGCACAATTTGCTCAGTAATACTAATTGACATCAACACTAGTTTTTACAGGAACTAGTCACCCATCGTATAATTGTCAAATTTGTCTTGTTAATTTCCTAACAAATCGTTAAATTGCCGATACTACAGTTTTATCTGAAAACCGGCACAAGTTTCAGCGGTGCTAAATCAAACGTGAGAAACAGCGAGATTCAGAGTTTGTAGCGAAATTAATCTGTTTGTGTCAGAGGACGTTTTATCAATAATGCATCACTTCATTGTGGTAAGGCGTTTGCCGGGTAAAGCCGACCACTGAATCTAGTGTTTTATCAGGTTTAAAACTCGAGGGCGCAGTCCAAGAGTTTTAGACCTGATAAAACATGCTATTTCGAGACACAATTGTGACATAAACAAGTTTTGTGTGAGTAGTATTAAACATGCACGCTCCTGATGCCCTGGGTTCCAGAGACGCGAAGAAATAAAAGACGAGAGAAAAGCGAAGGAAAAGAAGAGCCCCTGGTGTTATCGCTGAGAATCTCACTTCCATGCGAACATTGAACCTCGTCCCTGATTGGATAATCTACTCATTACCAGGCGCACCCGCGAGTGCTGGAAATAACGGTAATTTTCATTGGCTTACGAATAGTCCAGCAAAACCAGAGGCTCTTCGTTTTCTTCTCTCCTCTTGTTACTCTCTCCTCTTCGCCTTTCATTCCTTCGAGCATCTGGCACCCAGGGTAAACACTTGACTACGTTATTTTCTAAAAACGCTATTTGTTACAAAATAGTTTTATCAAGCTAGTCGATGGGCTGTCCGCGTGCTGTTACAGCAAATCATCTCTAAAAATAGAAAATGCTAATCAAGCTCACACGTTATCTAAAACTCTACAGAAAGCATAAAAACGCACACTGTAACGTTAATCAAAACCATTGCTAGTTGCTTTTTCCATGTTCCCAGGCTTTGTATCAAATCAGAACAGATTCTCAACTGAAAAATATATAATCCTCCTTCCAAATATCCACTTTGTTTACCGGTGGTGGTGATAACATATTATTTTTGCTGAGCTATGATACCACTTTCTGTCGTTAAAATCATTGAAAAATCACGCGGTTCAAAACCTGCGTTTTGTTTAACGAGCACGTGGTAGAATAGTAATACATTTCAGTTAACCCAATAGGCCCTTTGCAGCTAACAAATCACGTGGTTGTACTGTATAACAAAAAATATCTGGCTTCATTTGTTCAAAGGCCTTGTACGAGATCGGTATTGTTATTAGTAAAACCTGTTTGTAAATGCATTTTCCACCTCCAATTGATTGTCGATCTTTTAAAAACTGCGATTTTGAAGATAGCTTGCTCTCCAGTATTCATGGAACGCCTTTCCCATGGGGATCACAAGCTCAATTCATTCGTTAATAACGTATTATATCAGCACGTGACTGTATTATACCAGCACGTGACTGTATTATATCAGCACGTCACTGTAATCCTGCAAAGGGCATATTGTTATCCTCGTTGTTGTCCCATTACATATCATGTGATTATTCCCTTGAGCATTTTATTTATTTATGTTTATTATTTGTTAACGCATGAGAAAACACAATGTTATGGAAATACTTTTTAAAAACGAAGAATCAAATTCCCAAGACATGTAATGGCAAACATCGAGGAAAACGAATTGAGTCTATTAATTGAGTCGATTAAAAGGTTACACTGAATAATAAAGATTTAGCTACCCCTGCGGATATCTAACCGAGATCATCCGGCATTATAATTATGATTTACTATATAAAAATACCTAGCAAATCTAAACTAACTACGCGCTAAATATGAAAAAAACACATATTGCTCTAGCTTCAAGGGGTTCTACCTACAAAAAAGAAAATATGTCAATATGAGAATGCCACCCTTGTATCATCTGAAAAAACAAACAAGAAATATTGAGGAAATGATATGCACGTCCTTTCTGTGCACTTGGAAAGGGGATTCAAAATACATTCGTGCCTGTAGGATTGGATAATATCACGAGGATGGCATGTAATTTAAAAACACTAATAAAAAACATACTAAGACTTGGCTCGCCTCTTTGTTTAAAGTACGAATAAAAAGATGAAATACAAATGCAGAAAGCAAGACTGAAGAACTCGCAAATAGAAAAGAAAGGTCACCAAAAAAAGGTAGAAAAGTTCTAAGAAGAGAAGAAATAGATCAAAAAGAAAAAGATAAAATATGGAAGGGGAAATAAGGCATAGAGTTATAATTACCAGTGTCTCGTGCGTAAGACTCAGGGCCGTAGCCAGATCGGCGAACATTTAGACGAGGCAAGACTTGTGAGCAAGGGAGTAAAATAAACCGCCTCCCAGTTAGCTCCGTGTTTCGCCGGTCTGTCGTGCGGGAGGTCGCGGGTACAAACCCCGGCCGGACCAACACACAGGATCTTAAAATAACTGAGTAGAAGGTGCTGCCTTTGTGAAACAATCTTGTTCTCGAACTGCAAATGGTAAGACCTACCGTCTTCTCGGATAAGGAGGAAGCATCGTAGGTCTCACGTAGGCCTCAAGTTTATCAGTCTCACCAGACTGTCACGAGTTACCGACGTTAGATAAGGTCGCTTTACCTTTCCTTTAGACCAATTAAACATTTTTTGGGGACATTTTAGAAGGGTCATTGCCTCGTCTGCCTGTATGCTGGCTACACCCTGAAGTCAGACTTACATTCTGTCCATGTTACCGTAGGCAGCCTCCGCCTTTGGAATGTTACCATACTGAGGTTCGGGGTTGTACGAGGCCCGGCTGATCTCAGCGTAGTTAGTGTCAGCAGGGTTGGAAGACGGCCTCTGTGACGCTGGGCGATTGCCGCTAGCTTGAGGGCTAACGTGGTCGAGTTCTGCGTAGACGAGGTCACCTGGTGCCTGAAGAGGTAAAATGCGAGAATGTGCAAAGTAAGTATGAAAAGCTTTGACGAATGGGTAGAACGTTAAACAAACACTTGATAATTCGGTTTCTTCACATCTTAATACACGAGGACGTTTAGGTACTGGACTACTAAACAGTCCATGAAAATGGAAACGTCTGTAAGTCCTCATAACCACACTAACTATTAAAGACATAACGATGTTAACGTTTGCTTATCAGGATGGGCTACGTAGATGTTATCGAGAGGCTAAATGAAGCACATTCCTGGGAACTCGTCCCGCGTGGACTTTTAGACTCGGGAATGTCGGATACCGATATCTTTCTGTGCGTGCCGGATCATTATTCAGTTTGATTGAAAACAAAACACAATTCATATTAAAATTAATAACCCACCGCTCGCTTATTAGCCCGCTTCTTTGACTTGTCCACGACAGCGTACTGCGGCAGTTCCTCAGCGGTAGATCCCCTGTTAGCAGGCGCGCCACGATCTGGTGCGGCAAACTCATCTTCAAGATTGATTTCTCTTGTACTACAAAGACAGACAAGAAACATAAAAAAATATATATTCACACCTTAACGGGCAGCAAGACATTTTTTAAAAGGAAGTCATTTTTCTTGTGCTTTACTGCGACTAACGAAAGTTTACTTTGCTTCACGGCAGAATCGGGCTCATTTTCTTGTGTGAACTTTGGCTCTGAAAATAAATAGATTCAGCTTCTTTTGCAGCTTTGATTCAATTATTAACTACCTTTTTCGCTATTTATAAAACCAAACAGTCGAGAACGCATGTGACAGACAGATAGGCGATAATACTTACTCTTGGCGAGGCTTCGATTTCCGTGATCCTAGAAAAAAAAAAGCAGTTTTAACAAAAAGTAATTTTCCTTTTAATGTAAACATTTTAAAGACAATCCAATCTGCCCACTTGCATTGAAAATTATCTTTCATTTCTTAAGATTCCCATAGCCGGGTAACATCTGATAAGCATTGAATGAAATACCAACGCCCTGCAGATAGGCGCTCATAAAGGGTGCCATTTCCTGCGTAAGGTACTATTGAACACGCACTAACTCCACAACAAATCGTGGAAGGCTTATATACAGACCATTTAGCTGCGTGTTAACAATGCTTACCGACCATTGAGCTGTGTTAACAAGGCTCGAGCCCTGCGCGCGCAATGATTCATGGGCTCGGGGGTCTTTAAGACTTGCCCGCGCACTGATTCCCATAATAGATGGACTAAAAAAGTAATATATCTATTTTAAAAACATTCAGTTGTTGGTCGTAAACATTGTAACGGTTTCTTCTAAGCAAACAATGACAACGTGTTAATCACTAACAGAAACGCAAACGTTTATTTAAGAATGAAAATACTGGGCCCGGCGGAAGCCTGGTTGTCGACTACAGTGTTTCCTTCAGTCCAGAAATAGCTAACCTTTTGCACATAATTTCTTGCGACGGCAATATATTACGGCAAGGATGACACCAGCAATGGCAAGTACGCCCGCAATAGCTGCACCGACAATGACACCAGCATTTGTTCCAGCATTTGTTCCAGCACTTGGGCTGGTAGTGGGCTTGGTGGCTAGAGTTTCTAAAGGAACAAGAAAGGACTTATATATTTTCATGACATGCAACATTCATTATTATTCTTAAACACTCAAGTTGACGTTTATGATGTAAATCTGGAGAAAAAAACACCAACAACTTGTGCAGTGTAGAAACGCTGCGCTTTCTTTAGCATGTCTAACTAGAATGGATACTGATCATTTTCTTGCACTATTCTTGCTTTGTCAACAATTCCCAAATATTCAGATAACAAAGACTTGGCGGCCATGTTAAACTAATAAGAGAACGGCCAACAAAGAACCTTTGCTGACGTATACAAATATATAAGTATAATTGTAGCTCATTTCATGCGTACACGTGCATTCCGAGATCGAATTGGAATTTAGGTTGAGTTTTGTGGAAACAAGTGAGAGATGCCAACAAACTTGACTCGCATATGACAAAGAGTTCGGGAATCGAACCCAGGCCCCAGAGGTGAGAGGCGAGCGCTTCAACTGCTCGGCCATCCTTGCTTCTCTTAACGCCAACCTCACGTCAATCAAGATGGAGGCGAATATATCACACCATAAAGAATAATATTTTTAAAGTATCGCCATAACTGTTGGCTAGTTTGATTTGAGAGAAATGAGTCCGGTAAACTACCACTGCACATATTGTACTGCCATTTGCCTTTAGAATTGTTGCCAATGTTAATTATAGGATAACTTAATGGGCTCCTGATTTACGATATTCTGACTACACTCAACGAGACGTTCACATTGAATAGTTTATTAAGGAGTGACAGGCAGTCATCACGCCATAATTACAGTGCGTCATACACGCCTTACTTATGTACATCATGTACAATACATGTAATGTGCCACTACTGATACAAAAAAACACTAAAAAACAACTCTTTAGATGTAGTAAAAAATGTGTGGAAACATATTCCCCGACTAATGCAATGGCACAGACCTCCGGGGACGAGGTAAACAGTCATTATAACGATATATCAAATCGAAACGAAAAGTAGCCGAGTACTTATTAACTGACTGACTGACGTAGATTGACTGCACCTTTCCCGCCCCGTGCTTATATAATACCAGCAATCCCTAGAGGATACCCGAGCCTCTACCTTGTGCCGTCAGAATATCAATTTCTGACCAATTCGTTCCTACGTCTCTCAGCCGTCAGAAATTACATAGTTTACCGTGGCACGTCCTCTTATTGACCACGTTTTGCATCGTCGCATGGCCGGCGACATTGTTGTGGATACTACGAGGCGCTAGACGAGACACCACGGTAAACTAGCGTACATTTATGTTTTCTTACCAGAACCAACTAAAAAGAGTAAGGCCAAGAAGACAATGAAAATTGTGGGGAAAGTGATTCTAACGCGCAATCAATCTAGCGCGAGCGATCTCCAGTGGTATGTCTTCTTATTTCCAATGGCAATCAGGCCATCAGAAAACCAGAAATTATAAATTGAAAAACTCGAGTTTACATAAATTGGTTGATACTGTCAAAGCTATAAAACTATGACACTTGAAATTTACTAGGTAACAGGGGTTACATTACGACTGTAGGTTTACATAAAAAGAAGGAAAATATAGAAAAAAATTCAGCGTACAGAGTACGACTCGAACCACCGACCTCATGAATGCCCCCTACTTCTAGTCCTCAGACATGCGCACTACACTATAGACCTTATGCAATATTCGGGAATACTGCTGTCTTTATTTACGCTGGTCAGCAATGAGCACTGACCAACACATGAGAAAATCAACCTTGACAGATAAAACAGCATGCAAAAATAAGTATGGCGCAAAATCAATGCTACGTATTATTATACACACTATGCATAACTCGCGCGGTCACAACACGAAAAAGAGGCCGGTAGGTCCTCTGGAATGTTGAAGTTGAAATACTAGCAGGAGGCGTGAAACGTGTTGAACATGATTGTTTAGTTGAAAAATGTTTCTTTATAGTGCAACCAGCCAGGCGCATAGCAAATTAACGGCATTGTTTCACTGCACATTCGTTCAGTGCATTTCAACATTCCAGAGAACCTACCGCCCTTGTTGACATGCTAGTTACCAGAACTTATGCATAGGGTTTATTATTCTGTGAAATTTGAGTGCCATGCTGCAGAGTAATTAGGGTTTCAATTTCACTGAATTAAGAGAACTTTGTATGAAATCAGTCAGCCATTGCCTTACCAGCCTCGCTTCCGTATTATTTCAAGGGTTTTAATGCTTATAACTGATATTCCCAACATTTTAAAGTTGAGGCACATTTCGTAAAACACATTGGTAAGGGGGCACTTATATAAAATCCAGAATGTTTTAAATTTGGGCGAAGATTAAGACAGCTACACCGACCAACCTCGCTTTCATGATTCGACCCCAGGACCCATGCCGGGGTATTGCATATGGTCTATATGAACGCTTGTCGAAATGAACCAGAGAAAATAACAATGACAATAACGCAGCAAAATAACAGACAAACAATACTCCCTAATGATCTATGAATGCAGGTATAATTGTTCGAGAAGCAATTTATTAAACTTGTTCTGCGTGTTTCATCATGGTTCCTTTGAATATCTAACGGCCTGACACAACCATTGGGGCTGATGAAAGCCAGCACCCGGCTTATCCACAGAACGAATTGGAATTTAGCGTGTTGGTTTGTGTGGAGGGAGCAAAACCGGAGAACCCGGAGAAAAGCCCTCGGAGCAAGGGCGAGATACCAACAAACTCAACTCACATATGGCGCCGCGTCCGGGAATCGAACCTGGGCCACAGAGGTGAGGCAAAGCACTTAACCACTGCGCCACCCCAGCTCCCCATAAAGCTTTCTCGATGTTTGAAACCCTGAAGAAACACTTGAACTCATTTGAGAAGTAGTATCACAATATTACTGCTGATAAAAAACCTACCAGTAGTTGTTGGAGGCGTATTTTCTGAAAATGAGAAAATACAGGGAAAAGTTTGGTGAGCTAAACACAAAGTCAGATGACTCATTCACTATCATAATTACAATGATTCCAGCTTAACCAAGCTACCCAATGCTGCCATGGTCTAAAGAAGCCAACAACCGTTCAAGCGAATTTTTGATTGATGATGTAGAAGTTAGTGAGGCATTTGCTCCACCAACTTTTGAGATAAAAGCAAATATCGTTCCATCAAAATGCCAGAATGGGGCATTTCATAGTTTGCCCCACCAACTTAACGGCCGTCAACCTCTATGCCTCGCCAACAATTTGAGTATACACGTGTACAGACTGACTTAGTATGTTTGTCAAAATAAAAAACTCTGAATTTGTAACGAGACCTGAAAAACCATGGGGCTGTTGAAAGTCAGGACCCGGCAAATCCTCAGATCGAATTTGAATTTAGCGTGTTGGTTTTTGAGGAGGGAGGAAAACCGGAGGAAAACCAAATCAAACGTCAGATTTGTAGCATCCCACATGGATTATAACACTTACTTTTAATTACTATTATGTGGAAATGTTTTGCCTGAACAATATATAGCTATGCCATGCTGACAAGGTTAGAGACAGACATGCTCCACATTATGCATGCTGAATCATAGGTCACATAGCGTGCTTGCAGGCTCTGGTTTATTTGGGATTCCTGTGGTGGGGGAGAGGAAGGGGAAGGAGGCGTGGTACGAAAGCTTTCTCTTTCTCCCCCTCCTCTCTCCACTCAGAAACCCCAAATTAACCAGAACCCCAAATCACCAGAGCCTGCAAGCAGGCTATAGCTCACAGCGCATGCTCCAGTCTTTTATTCATTCCCAAGTGTCAATAGTGTTCTCTGTGTCTTCGTTCAGTCGTCCAGTCCGCTAGAAGCTTTAGAAGTCTGAATGAGCTCTTTTTCTGCAGCTTTAATTCCACGAAAAAAAAAACTTATGAGAAAGTTTTCACTTTTTTTGCAAGTCGTCGAAATAGTGTTGAGCTTTTACGAAACACATTCAAAGTTTGTTTAGACTTTGAGGTTGAAGCCAAGAGCTTAATTCGGCAACTTTCAGTTTAGAACTCTATTTATAATCAAAAGTTTAATCATTTGAAGTGTTCTCTGCGTTGAAAAAGTGATCGTAAAAAAGTGATCTTCATTGACGCCTGTCTTGGTAACGATACAGTTTCCATGCTACTCTCAGTCACTTAAAGTGCAATTAGCGCCATAAAACAACATTAACTCTTTTTGCCCAAAATTCTATTTCTGATATACTTCAGATGCCTAACTTAATAATAATGCCATTTGTATAGCGCATATACATAAATGTTCTATGCGCTTGACAACTACATGTACATTTTACTAAATAAGTGTAAATATAAATATCTGCGCATAAATTACATTCAGCTGAAAACAAGACTGATTACTGTGTACAGATTATAGGTATGTCAAAAAAGGTAGTGTTTTAGTTTAGCTTTGAATTCATTAACGGATGGACTTTACGTTCCATAATGTAGGTGCAGATACCTGGAAGGCCCACTGACCATAGGACTTAAGTCTGGCAGTAGGACGGACAAGGCGTAATGTATCGTAATGTATTATGCCTAACTTAGTTTTCTTTGAGAAGCAGGAGCAGAAATTAAACTAGAATAAACGCTACCCGAATTGCGGGATTGATTCATCTTGTGATGTCACAATGAAAATCTACGGGATTTTATTGCAGTAGTTTTCTCTAGGGAGGGAGTTGATTCATCTTATGACGTCACGGGGTCCACAAAAAGTAACCAAAATTAGGGATTAAATGCCAGATATGTTACAAAATTTGCAAGATTGCTAGTACCTTTTTGTGAGAAACAACCACAATAGTACAATATTTTTTATTTATTTTTTGACACGATACTTGCACTTTAACAAATGCTTACTACATGTATATGTAAATGACTTACCACTTGGATAAAGGAAAATGGTATGTGAATCCACAGCTCCTATTCCATTAGTTGCGTTGCACGTATAGTTACCAAAGTCACTATCCAACCTTACAGTGACTTTATATAAGCTGGTGTGCTTCATTTCCCTGTAGAGTTCCGTATTGCTGGAGTTGTACCATATGATGGTTGGGGTCGGTACTCCATCAGCCACGCACTTCAGGGTGGAAGTATAATTGAGCCATCCCTCAACTTTATCTGGTGAAGCATTCTTGTCGATTGTTGGTGGATCTGAAACAAACGAGACGTCAGTGTACTTTATGAAATTGAAACAATATTGTTTTGAGATAGTTACATCGAGCAGCGACACATAAGCTAAGAAATTTCCGAGACGTGATTGGCTAAGACAGTGGTCTCTCAGCGTACTAGTGGTATTTCAGCGAACAGCAGTGGTGCTGCAAGTCCAGTTCACAGCAGACGCTAGAAATGTGGCCTCTGACAGCTACGATTAACGATTTTAGAATTCACACGAAAACGATGTTTAGACTAATGCATCTGGGTTGATATGAGAAAGTTAAGAGCGATTTTGAAGTCGTCGAGTTATAAACACGTGCCAAAGATCTGCTCAGCATGCATGTTGCTCTCTCCAGCGGTTTGAAGTCCTCGAAATGGAAAATGTCCCAGAACTAGTTAGGTAAGTCAAGTCTATTGAAGAGTCGTTTTATTCACCATGTTTATGATCCATTGACAAGAAACCCGTACAAACAGGGCTGCGGGTAGCCGCTAAACTCAAGAACTTGTCAAAAGTGATCGAAGACCATTTCTTACTCATCCTTAAGTATTAGTGTACTCGATACCGAAAGGGACGTTTCTTTAGTTTTATTAGCTTTTTTAGCAGTTCATTTTCGATTATCAAGCTTTTCTTTGAGAATTCGCTGTTATTAACATTCTGACAAGGACATGCAGCATGACGATTTGTTATTTGAGCTCGCAGAAGTAAAAATTAAAACGCGCCGGTGCGGAAATCAAAGATAATCTAGATGTCTTTTATATATTAATTGCCTTAGATGTCTTTTGATCGTTGGCACCTTGTGATATTTATTATCTACACATATTACTTCATAATTAAGGCGTTGATGGTCCGCGGCTGCTGTGACTTGAACATTAAAATCAAACTAAACCACTCATAAAGCCGAACATAAAGGCAACGAAGGTGAGACAAAACTCTTTGACATAGGAGCAAGAACTATAGATTGTTTTACTTGGTTCCTTTTTCTTTCAGGTCGTTCTCCTAGTTTGAAGTTAGTCGCACGACAAATGACTGCTTCCTCCGGCTTCCAGTGAGCTTCTGTTTCCAGGTATGTCGCTTGTTCTTGTTGCATCAAAACGTAAGAATCATGGTTTGAAACGAGTATTCAGTGCAAGTGCATCACAGCGAGACAAACGGCAACAGCATGATGGCGTCCATGAAGAAAAGGATCGTGTGAAACATCAGAAACCAGAAATCACAAATTGTATTTTTGCTTTTAAAAAGCACTTTTATTTGCAAGCAGGTTTGGTTTATTTCCTACAAAAAAGCATCTTATAAAATATTTATTCGTTCGCAATAATTCTACAAAAGTGAAAGTACATCAAAGTAAACATCCTTCGTCAGCAAATGATAAACATCTTTACAAAACGAACGAAGTTTATTATTAAGATCTGCACTGCACTCTGTGAAAGTTCGTAGTTGGTGCTGTTGTCTTGCGTTTAATTAGTAGTTTTTGTTTCCGAAAGAACAACAATATTTTCAGTAGTTGTGTGTGATGTATAGGGGGGTTTTCTAAACAGCCCGTACACGAACAGGACATATCGTATGGTGAAATCAAAATTTTGAACAACGTATTCAAGGACAATATAGACCTTTTTGCACGAGTTAGTGGAAAAGCTTTCACCCACTACGACTTAAATGACGAGTGCAGACCTCTGAATTTAACAATAGAAATAAGTTACTTTATTTAATTACTTTATTTAATAACAAAGTTGAATGTAATATAACCACATAGCTGCTCGTCTTATACCTGAACTGGGCAAATATCTCCGATACAAACCAAACATTCTAACTAACTGAAATGTTAGGATATGTGACCAACGCCTTCGTTAGAAATTAGTCATTTGACATTCGGCTTTGGACACTTTCTAGGACGAGAATCACATTCATGTGGTAAAAAGAGACCCATACAATGGGAACACCAGATGATGATGGGATGGGTCAAGAGTCAATGAAAAAACTTATGCAGTTAACAGAATGCCAAAATAAATAAGGTAACAAACACGTGGCGAGCCACGCCCATGCAAGTCGACTTCTCAATGTACTATGACTGTCGTGCTTTAAAAATAAGAAATTAGTCTTAAGTACTGTAGCTACGCTATTACCATTGAGATACCAATAACACATCGATGAACAAAGAACAAACACGCAAACTGCGCATAGGAAACAACATCGCAGTATAACCCACGCACGCACCATAGACACCACGCACACTAACACATTTTCGCCGCGCACAACCCATTCACCACCACGACGCACACGAATACACATTTTATGCAAAATACGCACACTAATGAAGGGTTGGTCACCTTGACGAATTAATCAATCTCTATTTAGAGATGTATTTTTGTCAAGCCTCAGCTTGTTTCCGTCTAACAGTTCTTCTTCGTACAGCTCCTGCGGTTTCGTATTTACTTTCAGCTTTGCGTTATTATGATAACGATTAAGTTTAAGTGCGTTCATATAAGCAAAGTGTACAACATATGACTGATCAGAGGAAGTAGAATTCATTGAAGAAAGGTTCCCGATTTTCTGAGAGTTTTCATGCGAAACGTTAGCGAGAAATTTAGTCGCTTGAAAAAATGCTTCCAAACTGAAAATGATCGGCACGTCAAAAGTGCTTTATTGTGAGATTTGCTTTTACGACCACATTACATCATATTTCGTTTCTGTAAAGTATCAAAATGCGACTAATTACTATAAATATAAGCTATAAAATATATTGCATTGCTATAAATGCTGTGATCCTCGACAAACATGAACTTTAACGTTATTTTGTGGTTGAATTGTAAGATCTTAAACGATCTACCACTCGAACTTTCTTTCCTCACCTAAAAAAATTGCTACCTAAGGCAATAACAAGGATCTAAAAACAAATTCAAAACTGTTATGTGGTTCGAGTATTTTTGTCGAGGATCGTTAAACTTGAGGGGCTGCTTGCACAAAGAAGTTCATTATTATACGCCGTTATCAACAGTCGGTCGCTGTTTCCTTAGAAAGATTTGTACATAAATTATTTCAGTTTGATACACGAGTCAGCAGAGCTTTCGTACCACGCTTTTGTTACGGCAAATACGTTCAAGCAAAGAAAGATGGTTCAACGGATTCGAATTCACCTCTCGATGCAATTCACGAAGTATTTCTTTTGAAAACAAATATGTGAATTGGCTCTAACTAGTGTATCATTTATAGTGCAATGGTAGATGGACGGAGGTAAAATATGAATATTTAAGATTTCTTCATTATAATTATTGCTGATGTTTCGATACTATACGTGGACATTACTTCGACATGAATATTGCTGATACCCGTTTCATTTCAGATATATCAACCTTAGTAATTCAACCATCGCTGTTGTTTATTTTTGAAAGCTGGGTGCAAACTCCGATTTACGTTGGTTTTACCGCGTATTAGTTGCACTAAAGGTAACTCGAAACATTTAGTTTTATCGAAGTAGCAACAATCCTCCAGTTGTCTAGCGGCGTTAGAGAGTACACAATGAACACATTTGATTATTTGAACGAACCGGCTTCAGTCGTTGATGAAATAAAACTTTGAAGTTTCGATAGAGCCGGAAGAAAGAGATATCTAATTTACAATGCTAACTAAATAGACGCGGAATTACTTCCGCCAATTTATTATGCTTGCTTCGAGATGTGATCAAGCTTTAGATTCATCTTCGACCCTAAGCAATGAAGATTCATTGAGGTTGGATTCAGTTAGTGAATCTTCCTACATGATACAGCTTTTTAAATACAATACACCGGATTCAATAGGAATCAATACGAAACACTCTAAATTCATGAAATAGAACTTTCAAGGAAAAGATATCTCATTGCAGGTATAAGTTTGAGGGCTGCCTAACGACGCAACTTCCAAAACGTTCTAAAGCTGTACCGCACGGCATACATGATCATGTTCAGTCATATAAAAATCCCACCCCCTGTATCGGTCGACTCGGCGTGTATACAGCTATTTCAATAAAGGTTTCCGGGACAAACGGCAAGCGACATTGCCAGACCGCAATGGATTGTGGATGTAGCTGAATGTCTGGTAAATAGACTTTTCCGCTTGGCTCAATGTTGTCCCATTTCAGATCACGTGACCATCCCCTTGTGTATTGTTTCATTTATTTCTGGTTAACGCATGAGGAGATACGATGATATGAAATACTTCGCACAAAGAATATTATTCCACAAAGATTTGAAATGGGACAAAATTGATCCAAGCGGAAAAGGTCTATTCATTTGTTTTTGGGTCAAAACTTTAAGACGAACAGTAATGGCCTCCTGCGAATCGATTACACTGTAGTTTATCCGTTGCGCACAGCTGGGCAGTTTGGCCGGGACCTTTTTTGAAATAGGTGAATATTCTAGGGCTGATTAGAGTACCAAACCTGAACTTCGTAACTATAACCACAATACCAACCACAGCTAGTTAGTTGATAGAATGTGAACAAGTGCCCAGAAAAAACCACGACAAAAAAGAAAATATACAAAGCATTCCAAGGCTTTCATGACTAAAATTAAGTGTAAAAATGTTTTCGTTGCTATAACACACATGACTTAAAAAGAAAACGGAGACAAGAATTAAGAACTAACGAATTCATAAAACAACAACGTATTCGGTCGCTTGGTTTCAGCTATTCTTATTCGAACATGTGAATTAGCTGGGTCCTGACTTTGATCAGCTCCTATAGTTGTTTCAGGTCCCGTTAAAAGATATAAAAACTTAAGGTGCAGTATCGAATAGCATTGTTTGATAACGCGACAAACTTCTTTATACATGCAGCCCAGTATTAATACTACAAAAATACGTGTTTTAATATTTAGAACATTAACATCATATAAAATATATATTCATGCAAAACTATAATAATATGAAAATGTAAAAATATTTAAAAATTGTTTCTAAATTCTATCAAAATGTATTTGCTTACTACAAATTGGTTGCGTATTTATTCTACAAATACTACGAATAATTATGTCTTGCGACAGTTTTGTAATAGAAAACATTCGTAAAACAAATCTAAGAAATGAATCAACAGAATGTTGCTTTTCTTAACTTAGTCATTCAGACTGAATACATTTGGCGCATGCGTTATCGAATAGCACACTTCGTTAAGTGCGAGGGCAGAAAAATATGACTAAACTGAAGAATTAAAATAAAACACTTTAAAAAAAAAATGTTAGGGAAAACACAGATTCGCTTTCGTCGGACAAACGAGCACACAACAAATAATTCTATCTAATCAAATCTCTAGAAAATACGACCCAATCAGATTCTCCATCGTACACATTTTCCAAGACAGTACCTATACTAGTCAAATATGTCTAAAACTAAAAAGCTCGTGAATGTTACATAACTTATCTCAACGCACAAAAATATAACTTTAAAAAGTAAACCGTTCTGTATGGTTCCCTTTCATAAGCAAAACAATTACACGGCAAAGTATCAAAATACTCAAATTAATAAAAATTATAAAAATATATCCTGAGATTTGCACAAAATTATAAGTTTGCAATAAAAGCTACTATGAAATTAATTATTTTCGTTTGTGCGTCTCTATTTCCATGTACACAGATCACAGATCACAGATAATCTTTGTTTTCCTAAATAACGGTATTTGCTATGGAAATTTAATCAATATTAATTTCTTCTTGCTATAGATTGTCTATGTGCCGGGATATAAAGAGCGGTCATCAAATAGCATGATTAATAAAATAGTCGTCTACTTTTGTGCATATCTGTACTGTGTCACTCAAAGTACTCAAGCAAATGTAATACTCCAGTTTCGTATTCGAAAATTACCGCTGAATGCAATGACAACAGACGCATATACGCAGGGTTAGCCTCATTCTGAAGTTAAACATTCACTAATAGCAGCGAGGTGGGCTATTCACAACACTGTGTATTGTTGTAGTTTCACGCTTTGCACCTTCTCGCTGGTATTTAAGAATGTTTAACTTCAGAATGAGGCTAACCCTGCGTACATGCGTCTGTAGTCATTGCATTCAGCGGTAATTTTCGAATACGAAACTGGACTATTACCCTAATACTTGGATGAATATTCCTAAACAAAATCCCTTAACAATGAGTGTACAATCTAGCATATAGGGCGTGCTATACGACCTCTACGATGACTAACAAACAAGTACGTCATTGCCAAACATACGTTCATCTTTTGTATCAGCAATTTCGTAAACGAAAAATGGACCGAGACCAGTATGTAAATTTATTCGAATTAAAAATTCATCACAAAAAATCACATCAAAATTAGTGAATCAATATTAACGAGGTGGCGAGCCTTCAAAAATCACAATAAGAGAGCTCTGTAAATGGTTTGGGGGTCCCCTCAATCCAAATATTGAACTCTTATTTTTGTGATTTTAAAAAGCTTGCTATTCAGTTCTTATTTACTCAGTAAACATACTAATTTCAGTTCTATTCAGTTCTTATTTACTCAAACATCTTCAAACTCAGTAAACATACTAATTGCGATGTGATCTTTTGTGGTGGAGTTTATACAATTTCTATTTTATTTACACACTCAGTCCCAGGCCTTTATTAGTTTGCCAAATGGCTAATAAAACGTTTGTAAAAGGACAGCGCTGAATAACGTAATGCGCGGGGACTAAGGACGAGTGCAGCGTTTTCACAAATGGCGGCAATATTAACATTTAGCGAATACCTTCATGTTTTCTGCGAAGAATAAGAGTTTAATGGCAAGGATAAGCTTCAATTACTCAGACCATTTTCTGAAATAGTGTAGTGTTTTGAATGTTTTGAATAGTGTAGTTTACACTGGAATAAAATGTACTACAAGCACGAGAGATTGGATCGCCACAAGATAGTGTTTACGGCAAAATAGCCGCCGATTTACACGTCAACTCGCGCATGCGCCCTCATTGTCCAGCTCTGTCCTGTAAAAGCATAAGAGTAAGATTCAGATGCTGTAGTCTTAAGAGAAACCCCAAACTATAAATATTGATCAGTTTCTACATACTTATGCAAGGTTCCAGATATGCTGTCATCAGGTAGAGCTAAAATACTAAAACTGATAAACAAATTGATAGTGACAGCACATCAAGAAGCCAGTGCATAGACACTTATACTTTAGGCCCGCTTCAAACGACGAAATTTTCATGCGATTAAGTACCGCAGAAGAGGGGCGTCTGAATGCTGTCGCACATGTGGCACTGGAGCGGAGTCGATTCAAACTCTTTACGTGCGTCGAACTTACTGTAGGGATCTTGAAATTTATTTTGTACACGAAAGTTAAAATCTAGGCCAAAACTCCCAGTTCGCTACGATCGATTCAACGAATTACGTTCGCCGTCTGAATCAGTCAGTCTCTCCAACGTCGAAATTAATGGATAAAAAACGCATAAAAAGTTCACCATCTGAAACGGGCTTTAGCTATAAATCACTGACCTCATAAGGCAATAACAAACGTAACACAGCCTGCAAGCAAGGACACCTTTCATCAGCAGGGCATAGGTGGAATGGTAGGTAGTAAGGAAATGGAATGGTAGGTAGTACGGAAATGGAGGGTAGTGCAGAAATGGAATGGCAGATAGTGCAGAAATGGAATGGTAGGTAGTGCAGAAATGGAATGGTAGGTAGTGCAGAAATGGAATGATAGGTAGTACGGAAATGGAATGGTAGGTAGTACAGAAATGGAATGGTAGGTAGTACAGAAATGGAATGGTAGGTAGTACGGAAATGGAATAGTAGGTAGTACAGAAATGGAATGATAGGTAGTACGGAAATGAATGGTAGGTAGTTCAGAACTAGAATGGTAGGTAGTACAGAAATGCAATGGTAGGTAGTACGGAAATGGAATAGTAGGTAGTGCAGAAATGGAATGGTAGGTAGTACGGAAATGGAATGGTAGGTAGTACGGAAATGGAATAGTAGGTAGTGCAGAAATGGAATGGTAGGTAGTGCAGAAATGGAATGGTAGGTAGTACGGAAATGGAATGGTAGGTAGTACGGAAATGGAATAGTAGGTAGTGCAGAAATGGAATGGTAGGTAGTTCAGAAATGGAATGGTAGGTAGTACGGAAATGGAATGGTAGGTAGTGCAGAAATGGAATGGTAGGTAGTGCAGAAATGGAATGGTAGGTAGTTCAGAAATGGAATGGTAGGTAGTACGGAAATGGAATGGTAGGTAGTGCAGAAATGGAATGGTAGGTAGTACGGAAATGGAATGGTAGGTAGTACGGAAATGGAATGGTAGGTAGTGCAGAAATGGAATGGTAGGTAGTACGGAAATGGAATAGTAGGTAGTGCAGAAATGGAATGGTAGGTAGTGCAGAAATGGAATGGTAGGTAGTACGGAAATGGAATGGTAGGTAGTTCAGAAATGGAATGGTAGGTAGTACGGAAATGGAATGGTAGGTAGTACGGAAATGGAATGGTAGGTAGTGCAGAAATGGAATGGTAGGTAGTTCAGAAATGGAATGGTAGGTAGTACGGAAATGGAATGGTAGGTAGTGCAGAAATGGAATGGTAGGTAGTACGGAAATGGAATGGTAGGTAGTGCAGAAATGGAATGGTAGGTAGTGCAGAAATGGAATGGTAGGTAGTACGGAAATGGAATGGTAGGTAGTTCAGAAATGGAATGGTAGGTAGTGCAGAAATGGAATGGTAGGTAGTACGGAAATGGAATGGTAGGTAGTGCAGAAATGGATAGAAAACGAAACACCGGCAATGAGATTAGGAGTATAGCAATGTTGGAAAAATATGAGATTGAGTTAAAGAGAAAAGTGACAATAAAAAAAGTATCTTCTTGGCAGCCGGCTATCATTAAAAGTATGTTTGCCATGATGGGTAAGGCCAGACATAAAATACATGTAAGAAGAGAAGATATATTTAAAAAAATAAATGGAGGGAAATTAGGAACCTTGAATAAGAAAAAAACGGCAGCATAAAACGTAGAAAATGTGCAAAACATAAAGAAAGCGATAAGGTCTGATGACTATGAAGATAGGTTTGGTAACCAGTGCACGTTCCACATTCCAATACATCCACCATTCCCCTGTGTCCAACTAACCCCGCTAAAGCGCAAGCGTGTTAAAGATCAACACTTTACATGCTCTGCACATTATTATAGGAGATGTCCTCACGGCGTGGCAGGTTACCATACACAGGTTCTGGTTCTGGCTGCTGCTGGAACTGACTGATATCTGCGTACGCAGTGTCTTGGTATGGCATTGGCCGATTGGCTGGTTGGAAGTCTGCAGCCTCAGGGGCACTGAAGTCTGCTAGTTCAGCGTAAATGAGTTCGCCAGGCTGCAATAGGTAGGTAAGCACAGACGTCAAGTGAGGTAAAGATTAGTTGTCAAATCTCTAGTGAGGGCAGTTCCCCATTTTGACTTCAAATACTATTTCATATTAAATGACCCTTCAAATACTATTTCATATTAAATGACCCTCCAATCAAATATGTGTATTAAGAACAGCTACCTCACACTGGACAGTTTACACGAGCTGTTCACGCTATTGTGTTTATTGATTGCAAGATTACTTGTTTGGTATAATAAAACACTTATAGGATTCATACTCGCCCAATGTGGCAAAAACAGGTCCTCGGTGTTATTTCAACGCAAAGAAAGTGATAAAATAATTTTGAGAGAGGAAAGGAGGGCCTGCAGCCGTCCTTTTACATTTTCATTTCCCGTTCAGATTCTGAACGGGAAATACTGATTGGTCATTTAGCTGTCATAGCTGTCATGTGCTACGAAATGTTGCACATTTCCTCCTGCGAACTGCACGAGTGATAAATGGCGCCGATAAGCGATGGTCAGTAGCGATGGTATGTTAAGAGAACAGATCGAGCCATTGAGCGTTCATTCAGAAAAGAATTTAGAATAACAAAAGCAGGACTAGCAATGAATAGTCTACATTTGTACTTTCTAGGCGAGATGTTTTGGCGGTAAAAGCCTTATTTTCCAACTGTTTGCCGTGGCAAGTCAAGCCAGACAGGATGTAGCGCTTCTGTAGTATTTGTCCTATTTACAAAGCATTGTGAAGGACTAGTTAATCGAAGCGAAAGACATGGGACTAAAAGCCATCTCCCTCTACAATGTGGACGTAGAAAGAAAGAAATTACGGAGATCCCTGAAGTAATTTTGGCTTCTTCTGAGGCTGTTCTAGTTAAATAGTTCAAGTACACGAAGGAAAAACTGAGCGACTTTATAATTATAGAGGCCGTGGTCGTGGATGAATCCCACACTGTAGAGACTTGGACAGGAACAATAAAGGTAAAAACAATGAACTGTGCAAAGTTTTGAGTAGATATTTTATATACCGATAAAGTTTAATACGAGCTCACAAAGTTCGATTGACATGTTTTAATAATTATTACGGGGAATAATTCAAATTTCAGTAAGATGGCGGCAGGCGCTAATTTTCTCATGCGGCTCGCTCCGCTCGCATCGGAACGAACTCGCTTCGCTTGCAAGACGTACATTTTGGGGTCTCTCTCCTTTAAAGCGCCTGTTCTGTGGGCTAGGAAAATATTTATGCCTCGACTTTACATCTACTTAAATATTTTGCCATACTTTACTCGGATGAATCCAATAGGTGTATGATATTGGAATGGAGTTAGAAGAAGTACTGTAATTTACCTGGGAACTTGTTTTCGACGCCGAGTTAGGGTACGTTGTATGGTTCGGGTTAGGATATGTGCTAGAGATTGGGTTTGAAGTCTATTGAGCGAGTCTTGTCATTAGGAGCGCATGCTCAGCGTTAAATAAATGCAATAGAGACTTGGTTGCACATGCACAGAAGAAATAAAAACCTTTTTCTTCTTGGTCTTGTCAACCGCGGCATACGTTGGCATATCATCCTGTCGTCTGTTCTTCTTCGACATATCGACAGCAGCGTATGTTGCGATTCCTCCTTCTGCACCTTCACCCAGATTAGCCATAGCGGCACGATGATCAGCATTGTCATATTGATCTCCACTGTATTCATTCAAGCCTCTGAAACCACAATGTTATATCATTACAAATATATCCTAGTTTGTACTAGCCTGCTAGCCGGCTCTCCGTTGTGTTAAAAAAAAGGTAATAATGCGCGAGGTAATAATGGCATCAAGAGAAACACAAAATGCGGTAGAAGCGAAAAAGAACACCGGAGAGCCGGCTAGTTAAGTTTGTTCTAAAATGTATGTACATATATATACGTTTATGTATACATATAAATATGCCTACTGAAAATGTATTTTCGACAACATCCCATGTTTTACTGAAGTGAACTTTGGCGTGATTTTACATGCGGGCACTTACAGCATATGTGTATAAATAGTATTACTGTGTATTTGTGCGTTATGGCATGTACGCCTGCTTTTACTCCTCACACACTACTTGCTACATTAACTGTTGTGGACACAACACTCAACTCACGTTGGTCTTTAAGGAGGGAGGAAAACAGGAAAACACGGAGAAAACCCTCGAATGCAGACAAGGAATCAACAACAAACTTAACTCACATACGGCCCAATATACCTGTACACAAAAATATATAATTAATATCAACCTCTCTAAACATTGACAGAACATACCCATTTCTTCTTGACCTTTGACTGCCACCTGTTAAACGACAATAAGTACAACTGTGAGACCGTTAAGTTACTACACGCTGTGTCAGATATCTATAACTGAGCAGGAAATAAGGAGCTGTTACACTAGGCGATGGAAGTTATCTCGCAATGTTGCTGCGACACAAGTTGCATGAGGGGTGTTACACTGTACAACAGTAAAAGAAAAGGTTTTTTTTGCGAACAATGAGAAAAAATGTAACACATCATTTGAGCAATAATCCGCAATCGATCCGTGGACCGATCTGGCCAATCCATATTTTCCAAGCTGTCTTCATGCAGTAAAAGGGCCTTTTGCAGGAATGCAATCACGTGGTTGTACTTGGGCTCGGTTTCAGCCGTTGGGGTGTCGTTTCTCCAAAGCCTCCCCCCACTAACGGCTGGGCGCGCGGTCAACACACCGTATCCATGACGTAATCTGATTAACTTCAATATTATTCATTTATTTGCGTGTAGCGTAGGATCGATTCCGCGTAAACTGGAATTCTTTAAACTAAAACTCCAAGTGTGAAATTAATTCGACGTAGGTTAAGGTTTTATTTAATACCTGTTATTATTAGCTCTCATGTTCACAGTCCAAGTTTTCAAGGAAAGCCCGGCTGTTGAGAAACCAGGCTACTTTATTTGCGGAACTCTGAGCTAGAGTCGAGTATTCCCGCTTAGTACTTGTGTAGAGTATGTCTTGGAGACATAAATTGTACAAACTTAGTACATAGGACTTGAAGAATTGTAAAACTCATTTGATGCAGCGATTTTCAAGTAAATTGTGTTGCAGAGTTAAACGCGTAAACATGGCCTGCGTCAGACGTGATTTCCTCTCTTCTATATATAAACTCTTTTAATATGGACTCGTCAGTCTTTTCTTCTCCGATAAAGGCAGCACTAATTTTCTTTGAAGTAAGAATAGCCGGGCTACCTTGGTCTTGCATCGGTAAAGTTAAATGAGAAATGACTGAACATTGCGAGCTTCGCGACCTTTCAGCTGACGGTTTCCCAAGTGACTTCCAGAGCCAGTGCATTTACTGACAAAGTGTCTGCACCCGAAAACTAACTCTCTTACTGCTTCTTTGTGCGAATCCTTGAATTCTTCAAAACCAAACTTTTCCAGAGCAAATTTAAACGCATTTTGGAACAGCAATCGAAAGCCTTTGGTCCGGCTTCCAAAAGTTTACAATGCAAATTATGCAAATCAATTTAGCGACAGCAATTTAGTGGAAAGTTTTTGATTGGCTAAAACCCGACAATGTCTCAGCTCGCGCGCCCAGCCGTGAGTGGGGAGAGGATCGCGGTCTCACCGAAACCCCCACGACTGGAAACCGAGCCTAGGTTGTACTGGGTTGCAAACAAATCTTAAGTAATATATTTAAAGGCACTTGTTGGCACTTGAGATCGGTAGTGTTATTAGCAAAAACCTGTTTGTAAATGCTATTTTCCACCTCCAATCGATTGTCGATCTTTCTAAAACAGCATTTTTAAAGATAGCTTGCCACCCAGCATCCATGGCAACGCCTTTCCCATGGGGATCACGAGCTCAATTCATTCGTTAACGAAGTATTATATCAGCACGTGACTGTTTGCTGCAAAAGGCCTATTTGAACCCTCACACAACTAGACTTAAAATAAATGTTAGGATTCCATGTCATCTCATTAGAGCAGTTTTCACATGACTGAGTGTTTTGGTTTTGCGTTTACTAAGCTGTCCTATTGGCTGAGAAAATAAACCAACCAATCAGATTCCGAAGTAAAACTAAACGCAAATTGGTTTTGGTTTTGTTTTGGTTTGTCATTGGCTCACAGGAAATCCATTTATGAGTTACTTGTGATTACTTGCTCCTATGATTGGCTGGCTGTGGTAATTTGCGTTTGGTCTTTCGACGCTCATATGAAATTGATTTCGCTCTAAATCCACCAAACTAAGATCACTTACTCTAATGCATGCCACTTACTCAGTTTTTGGAATGATAATCAGCAACTGAAGTTCACCTCCCCCCACCCCCAAGTAATATTTTGCGATTGACCACACGCCGTCTGGGTCCGGTTGTTCGAAGCCCAATTCAGTTAATCCAGGATTAGGGCAATCTTTAGTTCAATTTGCTTATTTGTGAACTACATATTCGTGGTTAAAAACTTATTTCTTGAGGATAAAAAACAGGTACTTGTCTACTTGTCTTGTTAGATTTGGAAACAAATACCTTCTACCGAGAGAACCAAAATTAATCCAGGATTAGCGCAAATCGGGCTTCGAACAACTGGGCCCTGGACATTAGTATAGGTGACGTAGTATAGGTGACGTAGTATAGGTATGAGCCGCACTTGTACTGTAGAAAGTAAACTACTTTCAATATATCACACCTACAAATGTGTAATGCTGCAGTGATTAATGTCGTAGTGATTTATAGAGCGAGTCTCGTGTGAGGCACAACAATACGGCATGTCCGTAGCCTTACTGTAACCGTGCTGTAACCTACTGTACCATAACTCTGTAATTTGATTGGATCAGCAGGACAAAAACAATGGGAAACCATTTCAACGTCACGGCATGCCATACAATAAACGTACCCCAAGTCATTGCCGTGACATGCCCACTTGTATGTATATCTTAGCGCAAATTATATATGAATATATATTCAAATGCGCTTCACAACATTATTCTTTTGTGATACAGGCTACCATTGTGGCACAATGTGCTTCCGTGAAGTTTACAATCAATCAATCAATCAGACTGTTTTATGTATACGCTACTGACTGTTTTAAAGTATTATTATTTGAAGAATGCACATCATGTCAGCTACTCCCCTTTCTCCCAACAAAAAAGCACTCCACATGGGTGCAAACAATATTTACCTTTGCCCTGTAGCCTCTTTTTCCAAATTAGAACCCCCATCATGGTCACACCAAGCACTACAAGCAAAGCCACCCCAATAGAAATTCCTATAATCGTCATACCAGAGCCTGAATCTTCACCTGTCTGCTTACCCTTAGTAGGTCCTGAAAAAGGTAAGATTATGACCTGTCACAGAGACGTTATTGATGTGAGCAAACAATAACAACGACCTGACCTTTATTTAAACACAGTGATACATTCCGCGGTGCTGCTTTTCAAGTAGCCCGTGGGAATGCAGATTAAACTATGATAAGCTAACTAAAGTTAACTAATATCACTGATTATGTGTAATTGTCATTGCAATTATTAACACTAAGATAAAATTATAGGATAAATGCTAATGCTAATACAAATAAATATCGATTAAAGTAATAGTACAATGAATGGTTCAATTTATAACATTAGTAAAGCTATTTAGGGAGTTCTTAAAAGCACCACTGCAACTAAAACTCTTTTGAAGTACTCGCGCTTAGGATATGGAATAGAATAATTGGATTTGTTGTGGATTTATCTATTGTATCCACATAAATATAAACATAACATGGCAGTATGCTATTCCTGAATTTCATGCACTCTTTCTAATTGTTGCCAATTACTTTGCAGGAACGTTCTAATTTATGTTTTTTAACGCAAATAACCACGTGGAAAACGTCTGAACTCAGCTGCACAAGTTCGTTTCACCAAACTAGCCTTACCTCGGGATCACACGGAGATCAACTGTTAGGAGTCTAAGATGGGCACTACTCACGTAGTTAACCTAGAGTTAATGAGTGGTTATCACATCATTTATGATCAAATTTCTCTCGTTTGAAAAAATTGTCTATGTATCTCTTGAATACATACCTTCTGTCGAGGTAGTCTTCACTGTAATAGAGCACGCCCAAACACCACTCTTAACACTCTCTCCATACTCATTTGATGCTGTAACAAGCAACTTGTACATCGTTCCAAGCATGAGATCTTGTACAGTATACCTTAGTGTTGAAGTGTCTGTAATATTATGAACCATGATCCAGTTTGAAGACTTGTCATTCTTATAATAAATCGTATATCTCAGGATAGCACCTCCATTATCGTCAGGTGTGTTCCATTCTAACTCAACTGATGTCTCTTTTGTTTCAGAAAGGTGACATGTAACATTAGGTGCTGTAGGAGGACCTGATAAACACATGGAAAAATATAATAAATATTAATAGCACCTCGGTTGAAAACAATGTTTGCTCTCAAATGTTCCCTGTAGATGTCTAAATATGTCGCTGAGTTTCTGTCCTGTAAATTGTACACTAGATATCAGTTACAGACCAAGTCTCCTATCCATAAAATGTTTTTGAGCTTCCCGTGATCTGCCATCTTGGATTTTGTGACGTCACAGTGTTGCCCCTATGGCCTATTGTTACACAACAAAAGAGCTATTGTTTTCACTAAGCCTGTGCCATTTTTTTTGTTTTTGTCTGTGTTGTTGTTCTCTCCGACGTCCGTAGGAAAAACGAATTGTTCACTCTTTGATTCATCCTCGTTTACTTCATATTGTGACTAACTTATTTGACGCCACGTTTTACTTGTTTTCTTCCAAATTTGAATCCAAACGAAAACTATACCAGCTAACAGGGTTGTCAAGGCCAGGTCCTTACAAATTCCTCATTACACGAGGTGATAATTGAAACACACATGTAAAATCATCGTCTCTTTTCGTGTCTGTTAAGAAACCAAACGTCCTTGTGGTGAAATCCTTACAATACGTTGGAGTTCGTATAATGAACATGTGTTCTAAGATTTGATGTTTGATGTTTTCTCTGGACAGTTCTTATTTTACGAATTTCATCATTTTTTTTGTGCTTATTTCGGCATTAAACAGCTAGCAAACAAACAGTCCGGTGTAGCAGCGATTTCGCCTAGTGAATTCCTCGCCCCCCTCCAGCGATTTCGCCGCCCCCTACCCTCCAACCTTTTAAAAGGATATGAATACATTATTCTTTCTTTCTCATTATTACTGTAATGTATTGGACGTGGAGAATAGTAATGCAAAAAGCTATCAGTAATGTGTATAAAGGCATGCAATTCAATTTTATTCTAAAATTCACGTTTCTTCGACAAAATTCGTGTTGGTAGCTACGGTAAACGCTGCAATTTTCATTCGCGCGAGCAGTGCAACAAGAAACCCGACAAGGGATTCTGCAATCCGCCTACAATCTTCGTCAATCTTCTAATGATTAGTTGTTAGTATTTCTTGCATGAAGCCAACATGTAGATGATGTAATTATTGTGGATACTTAAAGGTTTTGATAACCCGTAAATTCGCCTACTTTGAAAAGACTTTGCCGAAGTGTTTAGTACCGACTCGCGTGAAAACGTCCTGAATAAACAAGCTAATGAACTAATTAAGATCTAAAACGGCGGGAAGTTTTAAAACGTACCTTAGCTTCTAGCGAGTGGAACTCATATTTGGAAACAACTGCCAAATAGCCTGATGATTTTTACATGCATGAAAACCATAATGAAGTTGACGTAATTATCGTGGTATGTAAGTTATTATAACCCGCGTAATGCTCGCGTCGATCCATCTATTTTGAAATAACTTTGCCGAATAAAGGAGTGTTACCGACTCGCGTGCTTTGTTCTATTTTCAATTGAGCTAACGGCGCTTGTTAATTCGATAATTAGATTAGTTCTAACTAGGAAAACCTTTCTGGATAAACAGCTTGTTAACTTATGAGAAGATAAAACGGCGGTAAGTTTTGCAATGTTCTAGCAGTGTAATTAACTCATAGCGAAATCGCTATGAAACCGGTTAAAGTTCGTTAATATTATTTGAGAAAAAAATGACAAAGCATCACCAATATTAATTATTAAATGCTAAGACAGCTGACATAGTTGTGAGTTGCGGCAGGTGAAACTGCCCGCGTAAAAATTGAAGTAGCGCTAGCACATGTCAGATAGTTTCAAGCATCACCTTAAGCGGCCAGCTAAATTGGTGTCTACAAAAACAGTGCAGGAAAATACTTAGAGAGTGAGGGCGAGGTGATACAGGCAGTATTTTAATAAGTCATTTAACAAACCTTGTTTTTTGGTGGTGATATTCTGTGTGGCTGGATCCCCATAACCAACAACATTCCTGGCGTACACCTTCACCACGTACTCAGTGTTCTTGATCAGTCCTGAGATGACAACTGAAGTAGTGTTCTTGATCAGTCCTGAGATGACAACTGAAGTACCCGTGCGTCCCTCTTGTGTTGTGATGACCTCCACCTTGTAGTCAATAACAGAACTTCCACCATTATCAGCAGGACTGGTCCACCTGACAGTTATAGATGATGCTTTGATGTCACTCTCTTTGATTGTGATAGTTGGGGGACCAGGAGGAACTGGATTGGTAGAGAAATGAGGATTAATGATAATATTAACACATTTCTTCAATGATTTATAGCAAAAGAGCCATTTCAATATTGCATCATTTTTTTCAATTTGTAGATTCTATACTGCTAGTGAGACGAAAATGATAACAGTAAAGTACATTTACGTGCAAAAATCTTAAGTGAACAAATATAGAAAGATTACGAAATCAGTTATTAAGCCTTAAACTGCTGCCACAAATTAAACAGAGGAAGCTATCTATGCATCAATTACCAAACACAAGAAAGCACACAAAAAAATAATTATATAACTAATAGCATTAGTTTCTACATAGGCTCGTAATACTTAGTTGTAGGCTGTCAAAACAAGTTTACATTATGATTTATGTTCATTCCTTTTTTATCGAAATAAACTTCGATGTCACAAAAGGTGAGCATGTCACAGACAGATCAAGCTTATTTCATATTGTGATTAGGTATAATGCTAGAGCAGGAAAAGTATTTCTTTTGTTTGGTATATAAAGTTGGAGTCAATGCTGATTAATCCCTCAAATATTAACAGAATATTTATAATTGTTTTTGAAGCTGGATAGATATACAGACATATACAGTGTGCATACAAATATAAATGTAGATACACACGCATGTGCACACATACGCTATTTCATAAGGAATGACATCTGTATAATAAAATTAATAAAATTGTAGAAAGATTCATCAAACAACACTTACACCACTGAGTGACATTAATGAAATGTTCATCATGTCTAACGCTGTTTTTTGCACGGCATTTATACTGCCCATAATCTCCACTGTTCTGTGCTGTTCGTATTGTAACTTTACTTCCTCCAGTGATAGAAGTAACACCTGTAGTAATCTGTGTTCCATTAGGTTTATACCACGTGATCTGAGGTGTTGGGTTACCGTCAGCCATACATTGTAGTGTCATGTCATTACCATTCCACGAGAACGCTGTAGTGTTGGAGGAACCCACGTCAATCTTTGGCTTGTCTGAAATGAAAGAAACAACTGATATGTAGAAACAAATATATCGAGGTACATGCAAGGTGCTGATGCAGCTGTTCCTCGTGAGACCAAACGGGTGAACGAGCATAACGAGGAGACAATGCCATTACTCAACAAATAGAAGATGCACGTGTTTTTTACGTCCATATATGGGAGTGAATGAACAGCGAGGGGATTCAACAGGATTTTAAAGATTTCTAAACTGCATTACTAAAGTGGCCCTAGCCCCAATTTTTATTTATTTACTTCTTTATATATCCTTATAATCTTTAGAGTAATTCTGTGAAAAAAGGTGTGTTTTTGCGTGAACCCTTGACTGTCTACGACCTGTTCAAAAAGGCAAAAAGCGACCCGGCTCTTTTCAAGACCAAGCAGCAGTACATAAATTAGAAGCATAACAACAAACAACAACAAATATTGATTTATTATCATAGATTAAATTACAAATATTTTGAAAAAGATAGAGATTACAGAAGAGTAAGGTAAAGGGTACCCAGAACAATTATGAAGCTAAACTAGCTGGGTACATAAGATACATTATTAACTTCACATACATTATAATTTGGTCAGTTATAAACAATAAAATAAATACATGAATGGCTGACATTCATCTACTAACAATATCTATGGTAATTACACACATGATGAGAGAGAGAGAAATGAGAAGGTACCTTAACGTTGCATATTAATTAATTGTATAGGGAGGATATGAACAGCAAGTAGGAAACGACAATAGTCCAGTTTTGTATTCGAAAATTACCGCTGAATGCAATGAGTACAGACGCATGTACGCAGGGGTTAGCCTCATTCTGAAGTTAAACATTCTTACACGCCAGCGAGAAGGTGCAAAACGCGAAACTACAACAATAAGCAGAGTTGTGAATAGCCCACCTTCTCGCTGGTATTTATGAATGTTTTTTCCTTCAGAATGAGGCTAACCCTGCGTACATGCGTCTGTACTCATTGCATTCAGCGGTAATTTTAGAATACGAAACTGGACTATTAGAGACTAGTACATTGGTCTAGTACATCGTGAATGACATATGAGGAATCCATAACAATAGAAACTACAACAATTAAGTAGTAGTCCGGCTAAGAACGATAGCACTGAACGGCAAGGAATGTAAGAAGGTGTTGATTTTCTATTCTTCTCTCTCGTAATTTCATTGGTTGATACTCATAAATTCAATAGAAAACCATCGAAATAATACATTTTTATATGATATTATTTTGAAGTTTCAATTTATTTTTGATCAAAATGACTATGGTTTAATTTCGAAGAATATCGACCGTGGGGAAAGTTATCAAATTTGCGTTTGAAAGGTCTTTTGTTTTCTCCCTTTCCGATTGGCTGGATGGTGGTTTCTTTGAGTTTTCACAGTAAAAATAGCCCAAAGCATAGAAACTACTTTATGTTCTGGGTGTAGTTTGGACTGCAGATATCTCATACAGCACTTAAGTCATATTCACGCAAAATCGACCGTGAGGATATGCTCATTGCCGCGGCTCTATTGTTTTTACTATAGTTCTTACGCGGACCATTACTTAAGTGCTAGTGAACAATGGCTGTTTCAGTGCCTCATCTTACGTCACTCAACCAATACCCCTAACTGCGCGGTCGTGAAATAAAATCCCCGGGACTTTACTCACGATTTCAAAATCAAGGATTGCACCGATGTCATTTTCTTTTTTATTTGTCCTCAATTTTCATATAGCCTTTGAAAATAAATAAAACTATAAAATGGGGTTAGGGGCATTTAACAATTTCTTAATTATTTTATAATAATATAAAACGTGGTCTACGTAAAAAGAAAACAGTTTCAATCAAGCGTGCAGATCTATTAAGACATAGGAAGTTTCGAGGTAACAAAACAACAACAATACCGACAGTAAAATAATTGCTGCTGCGGTTGTTTACAGTGACGGCCCGAAAAAAAGTACTTATTGGCATTGAACTGCTAAGTAAGATTTATTACCTAGATTTATAGCTGTGCATTCAGTTATGAACCGCTCATTCTAAGGATGCTTCAGTAGTTAATAATTATTTTGAAAATAATTTGAAACACATATCTCGTTTTTGATTGGATGAAAGGTTAGCCCCTCCCCTTTTCAACACTCAGGGTCTTAAATAACTGAGTAGGAGGTGCTGCCTTTATATAATCCAACAGTAAATGGTTAGACCTTCACGTCTTCTTGGATAAGGACATAAAATCGTAGGACTAAGTCAACAGAGGGCCATGTGAAAGATTACTGAGCTACATGTTAGCAGTAAACGTGTTACCCTCTATAAATAAAGTGCCTTTACTTTTACTTTAATTTATAGTTGTTCATTAATGACTGCCAATGGGTTTTCGTCTTTTTACGAACTCTTGTACCCATTACTCTGAAGTTCAACATTTGTGTTTTTTTTTTTTATTTGCACCTAAATGCCGGGACAAACGGGGAAACCTCGTTGCGGAAACATTTGTGAATTTCAGTGTTGTTTCGGTGAGCAAACGGGAACAACAACATGGCCAAATGAGAAAACAATTTGGGAAAAACGGAAATTCCGGCAAGGGGAATTTTCTTCTCCTAAATTCTGTCGTTTTTTTTCCTTTGGTTAAATCATATTTGGGTATTAACTATAATTATTCTTCCTCATGCTGCCTTATTTTACAAACGATTTCTATCTCTCTCTTGATTAAATATTCACAATGTTTTTGATTACCGAGTTTAAGGACCGCAAGAAAAACGACCCAGAAATCGCAGGAAGTATTATGCAATTAAACTTACGACATCTTGCACATGCATTAAATATATTAATTATTTTGTCATACGCCAGGACACGAAATTCCTTGATGCTAATGCTATGTACAGGAGGTCACCATTCCCCATCTCATTACTAGCTGTACACGTGTATAGATTGTGTAGATTCACTAATATAAACATATGTGGTTCATAAACGTACAGTTTACAGTGACTCGTATCTGTACTGCACCACGCCCCATCTCATTACTAGCTGTACACGTGTATAGATTCAATAATATAAATACATGTGGTTCATAAACTTACAGTTTACAGTGACTCGTATCTGTACTGTACCATGCCCTATCTCATTACTAGCTGTACACATGTATAGATTCAATAATAAACACATTTGGTTCATAAACTTACAGTTTACAGTGACTCGTATCTGTGTTGCACCATGTCCCATCTCATTACTAGATGTACACGTGTATAGATTCACTAATATAAATACATTGTACATGTGGTTCATAAACTTACAGTTTACAGTGACTCGTATCTGTACTGTACCATGCCCCATCTCATTACTAGCTGTACACGTGTATATATTCACTAATATAAACACATGTGCATGGTTCATAAACTTAGTTTACAGTGACTCGTATCTGTACTGTACCATGCCCTATCTCATTACTAGCTGTACACATGTATAGATTCAATAATAAACACATTTGGTTCATAAACTTACAATTTACAGTGACTCGTATCTGTGCTGCACCATGCCCCATCTCATTACTAGCTGTACACGTGTATAGATTCACTGATATAAACACACTCGTCCATAAACTTACAGTTTACAGTGACTCGTATATGTGCTGCACCATGCCCCATCTCATTACTACCTGTACACATCAGTATAGATTCACTACTGAATATAAACATATGTGGTTCATAAACTTACAGTTTACAGTGACTCGTATATGTGCTGCACCATGCCCCATCTCATTACTAGCTGTGCACGTGTATGTTCCTGCATCTGATCTGTTCACTGACGAGATGCTGTACACATTTCCTGTACTGGGAGGTTTTATTGTTCCAGGTGATTTGGACCACGTGATGTTGGGCAGTGGATACCCATCTGCTGTACACGTCAAACTAAGAACAGCCAACTCATTGACAGTTTGGTTAGGCGACTTGCTCAAAATAGAAGGAGAGTCTAAAAGTTAATCAAAAACAAACAAACATATTAGGTTTCACTAGAAAAATTTCATCAAAAGACATCAAGCTCTTATATAATAAATCAAGCTTTAGGCAATTGTGGTGTTAAGTGAGCATGCCATATTTGCCTACCTGAAGTTTTTTTAAATTTTAAATTAAGAAAGTTGAAAGAGGTCATAACATATAATAATTATTATCTCATATATCTTTGTGATTCTGTCATAATTATTGTTTTTAATTCCCAAAAGAAGAAAACTCAAAAAGGTATCACAATATAAATGTATCATTGCAAAATGGTAAAAACAATACAGTCATCTTCACAATAAGCAGTTTAAACACTTCAATATACTTACACTTCACAATAACAAATGCAGCTGCTGTTACTGTGTGTTTTATTATCCCATTAACATTTATTGCTGTGCAGACGTATTTACCAACATCAGACTTGACTGCAGTAGGGATTGTTAGTGTATATGCAGATGCTGATGTACGTAAGGTACCACCAGCCTTTGACCAGGAAATGGTAGGTTGAGGATTACCACTTGCTCTACACGTTATGGTTACCGTGTCGCCCTGGTTTACTGTTACATTCTGTGGTGGACTGGTGATAACTGCTGGATCTGTGATGTATAACAAATATCCCCAACTCTTATCAACTAGCTGCTGTTCACCAATTCAAACACATTTACTTGTTACTTGTTGCCTTTTAGGTTTTTCAACGTTTTTCTGTAAGGTTTTTGTTCAACAAATTCTGCAGTCAGTACATCCTAAAGGATGTTACTTACTAAAAAATCCAAATTGTGTAATTTACCCAGATAGCAATTAAATGTAGGAGCTTCAAGTAGCTCGTTTTAAAGTGCCCCTACGATCAAATTTTGACATATCAATGTTTTTGCATATTCATAAAGTAGAGTTCATATATTATTACCAGTTCAAATTGTTTTTCGATACAACGACAGGAAGTCTTATTTTTTTAGCTCCGAATATTGAATCTACACGTCCGCCATTACTGGAAGCCGTGCCCTTTGTTCAGCTTTAAACAAAGGTTTATTCACCGGAAATGATGTCATACACTTAACGCTCGCCTGCAGAACACAACGCCTGGAGGCATATTTCTACTAAAAACGTCTTCACGTACATAAGAAGAAAGTTATATTTATCTTTGCGAGGTTGGCTACTTTTTTATGCACGCTATTTCGCGCCACGAGGTTGTCGTGTTAAGTGTATGACATCACTTCCGGTGAATAAACCTTTGTTTAAAGCTGAACAAAGGGCACGGCTTCCAGCAATGGCGGACAGGATTTTACCGGTAAACTCTCCTAAAATTTGTGGTTTAAGATGCCCATTTGGGAATATTTTTTACTATTTCGGATATTTCTAATACTGATTGACCAATAGACACTGAAAAAGTGGCAAATCGAAATGTTAAATTTTCGTCGTAGTGGCACTTTAAATGTGAATGTGCATTCTAAGATGCAATTGGAATTTAGTGACATAGATGTAAATGGAAATATACATGTGTATGTTAAGTTGATGATTTATACTAGATATTTAATTAAACAACATTAATTTTCAAGTAATAATATCAATAATGTCACACTTGCAATCATACCTGCCTATCTTAAGCATCCTTAAATAAAAGCATCAAGACTTGTCAGGGGAGGCCATCATTAAAGGTCTTGGAATGTCTTGTTTTTAACCAAAAGCACGTGATAATCCTTAACGTACATTTTAGAGTTATTATGTAGACGCCATCATTAATTTATCACAAAGAGCATGCATGATACAGTGAACGGACAAGTTGTAAATTTATGGAAACGAGTTGACGGTATTTGGAGCAAGCTGTATGTATGTATAATATATATACAAAATCACATATATATATATATATATAATATATGAAGCATGTTAACACGAAAGGAGCCTTCTTGTCTAAGACTGTTTTTGTGTAAACGTGCTTCATCTTGTGTACCCTAAACTCTTCAAGTGGCGCCATTTCTCGAGCTTTTAATGAGTTTCGATGTACTACACGTCAAAACAACGGTCTCTTCCAGTACTTTAAGACTAGCGTGCCAGTTTTGCCGTATTTGGAGTAGAAAACCCGAAAATCTGTTTTTTGTAACCTAACCTTAATCTCTCAAAGTTACTTGTGTACCCTAAACTCTTCAAAGTGGCGTCATTTCTCGAGCTTTTAATGGGTTTCGATGTACTACACGTCTAAACAACAATCTCTTCCCGTAGATTAAGTTTAATTGATGGAATTGTGCCGTATTTGGAGTAGAAATACCAGAAAATGGTGTTTTTTTCTAACCTAACCCTAACCTCTAGCTCTCAAATAAAGAAATTATGGGATAGATCTCAGACAAAGGCATTATGGGATCGAAAGGCCAGAAAAGTCAAATACTGTCATTTGCTCTTAAAATAAAACATGGGTACTGGAAAGCGCATTATTGCCTCTTAAAGTGAACAAGCACACAAGATGAAACATGTTAACACGAAAGGAGCCTTCTTGTCTAAGACTGTTTTTGTGTAAACGTGCTTCATATGTATATATATATACGTATAAAAAAATGTTAAAAACTTTTAAAATGGAAAAAATTAAAAAACTGTATGTTACTCGAGTTTCACGCTCGAAGCGATCATCAGACTAAACAATGTGCGTAAATTACGGAGGCTTATAACTGGCAGCATAGAAAACAAATTCTATGCTGCCAGTTATATAAGCCTCCGTAATTTACGCACATTTTTTAGTCTGATGATCGCTTCGAGCGTGAAACTCGAGTAACATACAGTTTTTTAATTTTTTCCATTTTAAAAGTTTTTAACATTTTATTACCGCTCTGCATCCGCATTGAGCACTTTTATGACTGTGGCTACATATTAGCCTTCAACAATTTATATATACGTATATATATATATGGAACAAGTTTTATAATTATCGGATGAAGCTGTAAATATATCAAACAAGTCGTATATAATTATTAACAAGGAAACAAGTTTTATGTATGTATAATTGCAGCAAATTTTAAGTACTAGATAAAGAATGAGCGGACAATCTTTAAGCGAGAGTTTGTAAATCCCATAAAGTACGGATACAAATTCTTTATCGCACTTATCAAACGTCTTGATGTCGAGTCATGTTTTCAGTTATTTTGGCGATACGACTTATTTTGGCCGAGAAAATCGAAGCCAAAGTTTATGTAAATCAGGACGAAATCTGTATCAGATTTAAAGATCACTTATCGGTCGTTGATTTCCTTTGTATTTATTTCATGAATTATTAATGAGTTTGATAAATGTTGGAAACAAGTTGTATATATATATATATGAAAGAAGTATTTTTTGTCGGCTTCAGTGCGCCATATGGATGTGGTGACATGTGTGAGTTGATTTTGTTGATCCTCGCCCCAAGGGTACTTTTTCTCTGGGTTCTCTGGTTTTCCTCCCTCAGTAAAAATCAACACGTGAGATGATGAGATGAGCGTTGTGAGTTGTAAATATTGAATGTTAATTGACTAGTAAAAGCATGTGTGGAGAATGCTGGGATCATTAGCAGGATTTGCTAGAGGGCTTATATTTTAAATAAGCCTAGGCAAATCACATGCCTGATGAGGTAATTCCATGGTAAATTGCACGAGAAAACCAATATTGCGACAGGGGCAATATTGGTTTTTCAAGTGCAATTTTACATGGAATACCAAGTCAGGCATGTGATTTTCCTTGAATTGCATATTAGGCAGATGAATTACTTGATGATTTAGTACTGTTTTTATTTTGCTAAGTTAAAAGCCAAAATAGCACACGAGTAAGGCCAATTTATTGGTACAATCTTTTAGCCAACCTATAATATTAGCGCTCATTAATTTGTCATTCAATTTTTAGGCACAATTTATCAGCTGCAGAATTGTTCTTTATTCATAATCCCCTCAGTTCAAGCTTTTGCTGTATATGTGTACACAAGACAATCAAAGTACTGTCAGTTATTTCATTTATCATTTTCTTCTGGCAAAAAGTATGAAGTTATTTCGAACTGGACTTAAAACTTCAATCTCAAGAATTTAAAACAAGCAAAATGCGGCTCAAATATTCGAAATCATTTGAAAAATCTTCACTTGAAAGTCGTTAAAAAGAACAAGTACGAGTTTTTACGGATATCAATTGTATTTATAAAGGAATAAATACATTATTGAATGTTCAACTCGCTGTCAAGTGATTCAGCTCAGGTCAAAGTTTGCTCCAATGCACTTTACAAAGTTGTTTGTAGATCTTTGTTGATGCTTGAATATGGATATGTTCACTGGCGAGTAGTTGAGAGAAGCTCCAGCAAACAGACCACCAATGTCACTTAAAAGCTCTGTGGAAAAGCTATGGTCTTCACTGCTGGATTGGACTAAACAATTGGATACTTGAACTGGTTGTTTTGGCTGGAGAACTGAAGCCACTGAGCCTGATATGATGCTCAGGGTTTTGGGCTTGAGGGGAAGTGTGTTGAGCTTTCTTCAGATGGTTTGTATCTGGCCAACTTGTGTGAAATGCTTTGCTGTTTTGTCAAAGGATTATGGCTGCAACTGGAAATGGAGTGGACAGTCAGCTCGAAAATTTCAAGGGGATGAAATCCGTAGGGTCTGGATTATGGTCTTTCGTCTGACTGTTTTCCAGATCTTGTTATTGTATTTTCGGGCTTTTAACGGGTGCCGTTTTCGTCGCCCTGGCGCTTTTTTGTTTGTCTTTCCTGGTAATCAATGTACTCTGCCTTAATTATAAAGTCAGCCAATCTCATGCCAAGATGGGTCATGTTGTTCCACCATACCAAGTTCAGCATTGCAAGGGGGATTTGCAGGCCTCAGTATAGCTCCGGTTGCCCACATCGCATCAATTCCCTCGTCCTCGACTGGCTCGGCTGCATTTGGTTCGTTGCCAAAGCCTTTCTTCTATTATTTTTTCTTTCCTGAAAGGATTCCTGAAACTGATTCAAACTCCTCCAAGTCAAAAATTATCTGGAGCCGGGGGCCTCGGTCACTCAAGAAAGTATCTTTGCAGCCCATTGCGGTAAGTTTGTAGGTTGCTGGCTCATATTCTTTGCCTTTTGTTTGCTTTTTGGTTTGCCTTATTTCAAAGAAAAAGTGCTTCAGAAGGCTTGAGGCTTCAGATTTATAAATGGTGTTCAAATCTCTTTTCCCCCCGTTGTACCAAGCTTTCAGTCAGTGCACGGCTGTTTTATTACTTCGCTTCGTATTCGGAGCTTGAATATTGCTCTGAAATCTTATTTTGAAATTTCCTCTTCTGTGAATGAAATAATACTTGCTTTCTCTTGACTGGCGAAAGGAAGATATTTCTTTGCTTTCAAGTCCAAACCAGTAGCTTCTCGGGTTTGGCTAGGCTTCGTGGTTCGCTCTTTGTTCCACGCGTTGCCGATGTTTTTGCCGTTTTCGTTTAGGAAGTCAAACTTAAGCTTGAAATTTAGTTGGTTTCCAATTTGCATTTATTTTTTTACCTTGGCAAGTTTTTTTTTTTTGCTCTCCAAACTAAGCTGCAAAACAAGAAACACAACACTTTTAACATAAATAGTTCCGAGAACTAGGTTCGCAGTGAGTTTGTTCGTTCGTGTAAACATTCCAAAATAACTTTAAATTTATAACCCTTCAATAACCACACTTGAGGACGAATCTAGAACTGGACTGGAAAAGAACCTAGAACTGATTCAGTGTAACCTTATTTGAATACTAGTGTGAAATAAAAGAAATGTGGATGTGTGTGAATGAAGGTCAATGTACTCAATTGAGAGGGTGAGAAAGCGCCAGCAATTTTATTGAGTTTAGAGACCATTAACCTGACTTCGGTCTCTCAGTGAGCGCGGAGCTGAGCTCCACACTTTACGATGGTTGAGTGACAACAGGAGCTGTCATTGGTCTGACCGTGCTCCTTTTATACCGGTGTCACAGGAAATTTCATAGGAAATATGCACCCCCTTAGGAAATTTGCACCCTCTTATCAAAAACTGTTTTCAGTGTTTCTTTAGACTATTTTATCTTTATACTGAGGCAGACATAGCAGAAGTGACCTAGGAATCTCATCTGGTTTAGGTTTACGGCGAAAACTTAGCGTTGCATTTTGAACGCAAGTTTGTGCCCGGCTATGCATCTAGCTTGCAAAACGGAGTTTAATAACGATACACATTTTAAAACTTCTTAATAACTTACAATGTATTTATTCAAGATAATAGTACATTCAAAGGAGCATTGAGTTCCGAGGTTTTGGTAGCATTCATGTTCTGTTACTACTGTAAACATCGAACTCGTTTGATAGGTGGACGGCACCTTGTAACTGGATAATTTTAAGATTCCCTCCAAATTCAATTATCGGGTCGGTACTTTGCGGCGGCCTTTCAATTAGTGGTCTATTCAGTGGCCCGCTATTTACGTGCTAACATTGCAAAGCAAAGCCAAATAATTTCAAAATAAAATCATTCAAGAGCTTAGCAACTGTGACTACGTTTATACGTAAACTATCGGCCGCGCGCTCGATTCAAATCACCTTAGAGAAATACAATGCAAGACACAGGGAGTGCAGATTTATAAGGCTCCAGTAAAAGCTGTACATAAACAATCGGCGCTCAATTCAAATACCTTAGAGTATTATTAAGTAATAAAATTCATTCAAGACATGGGAGTGCCGAAATTTTCTAAGACTTCTACATATCTAATGAGTTGTGTCTAATCTCAATATTCGATTAACGCGTTTTTGATGTAAGAATTTGTCATTTCAAGGTCGTTACTTTGCGGCGGCCTTTCAATTAGTGGTCTATTCAGTAGCCCGCTATGCACGCGCTAACATAGCGTAAACTACTGACAAAGCAAGACAATTTCAAAATAAAAATTATTCAAGAGATAAGAAACCAAAACCGTAAGTGAGTTGGTACGTAACCTTACTTACGTAAATTTAAGTAATGGTCCAGATAAGAACTGTAGTGTCTACGGCAAGGAATGTTAAAAGGTGTTAATTTTCTATTATTCTTTCTCGTAATTTCATTGGTTGATACTTATAAATTCAATAGAAACCCATCGAAATAATGCATTTTCATTCGATATTTTTTTGCGGTTTGAATTTATTTTTGATCAAACTAACTATAGTTTAATTTCGAAGAATATCGTGTGTGGGGAAAGTTCTCAAATTTGCGATTGAAAAATCCTTTGTTTTCTCTATATCCGATTGGCTGGATGGTGGCTTCCCTACGTTTTCACAGAAAAAAGAGCCAATAGCATAAAAAATACTTTATTTTCGAGATGTAGTTTGGACTGTAGATACCTCCTAAAGCACTTAAGGCATATTCAAGCAAAATCGTATGTGGGTGAGGCTCATTGCCGCAGAACAATGGATTCCACTACAGTTCTTATCTGGACCATTACTTAACGTGCTTAGTTCAGATCAGTAGGTAAGAAAACGATAGACTCTGGGAGGGGGTGGAAATTTCCTAGGCAAAATGTCTAGGAAATTTGCACCGGGGAGTGCAAATTTACGGGGTTGCAAATTTCCTGTTACTTCATACTTCATACTTTCAAAGACAAAATACAAATACAATACAACTACAGTGTACATGATAATTTGAATTACATCTATTAATTTAACCTATTTTGAGTTTGATATAATTTGCTCTTCAGCTTTCGCTTGAAACTTAAAACGTCTTTACTTAATGTCAGTTCATTTTTACTGTTCTGTAATAAAAACTTCTCTGCCCACTCGCAGCTTTGAATAAGGAGATTTGTAATAATTGCGAGTTTCGAGTTTCACGACCACTAATATTGAAGCGCTTCGTGAATTTAGATATTAAATAACCTGGTGCGGAATCAGTCATGCATTTGAATGCCAGAGTGGCACTTCTTAAATACACTAGCTTATCTACTGGGAGCCAATTTAGCTCTTTTAGTATAGGTGTAATATAGCCCCGCTAACAATACGACATGCATAGTTTTGACATGATTGTAGCTTACGTATGTTTCTATTAGATGCATTTGCCCATACATTCGAGCAGTAAAGCAACTTACTAAGTACTAATGTATTAATAACAGTAATTAAAGTGTGTTTAACTCGTTGTTTAATGCGTGGCTGGACAAAGAACTGTTCAGCTAAGAAGTTTAGCCTCCTCCGCAGGCAACTAGTAGTAAACCGTAAAGAAACGAAGAAAACAAGGAGAAAACCGGGCTTCCTGTGTTATGAAGCGACGAGCGCGAAGCGCGAGGAGCTGAGGCGAGCGCGGAGCGCGAGAAGTCACTTCTATCTCGGCTCCAATCTCCCTCTCTTTTCTTCACCTGCCACAGGGAGCCCATAATCTGATTTCTTCAAAAATTAGAGATGCCTGCAGAGGGACAGAGTGGAAAAACGGAGCGCATGCCCACTAGGCACTTTATTAAAAGTGAATCAAAATGGCCGCCGAGCGGGAGTGAATTGTAGCTCTTTTTTAGGGACCTCTCACAGCTTAAGAAATACCACGATTGCGTTATTACTTCACACCATGGACTGATATTCTTCAGTGACTTCTCTGAACCCAAATAATACATAATCCAGTTCACAGAAAGAACGCTACAATTGCTCGTTCAACTCTGTCTTCAAGAAAAACGAACCATTTCGAAATGTTCATATGCCTGGCGTACTAAATTGATGAAACCAATAATCGATGACAATCGATGCCAATCAATATCAATCGATTGATATTGGAAATCGATGACTAATCGATGAAGGACATTTTTGTGACCTTTCATCGATTGATACCCGATCATCGATTGTTATTGATTGCCATAGATTAATATCGATTGTCATCGATTAAGACCGATTGTCATCGATTAAGACCGATTGCTATCGGTTTTCAATTCACGCTGCAAATGCCCCAGCTGACCTCTTCCTGTTTCGTCAATAACCTTCAGTGCTGGCCCTAGTTCCCCTATTTTCTTGCTCACACTGTACCTCTCTCCAATACTGACATCGAAAGAACACTTGTGGAAGCCTTTCACTGCCACATCGAGTATAGTCAATTTCACCGACATCTTGCTTCATTATGCTCCTTGAAAGTGTGATCGGGTGTGAAATTTGAGTCCATACGTATTTGATCGAGGGAAACTAGGAGTGACAAGAGTTCAATTGGGCTCGATTACAGAAAATTCGATTACCGAGCGTTCGATTGGGTTCGATTGGCAAACTTTTTGAGCTTAATGTAAACAATTACAGACCAATCACCATTTTACCTACCATAACCAAGATCATCGAAAAGGCGGTACATCAACAGCTGTATGACTACGTACAGGAACATAAACTTCTTGCACCTGAACAGTTTGGTTTCCGACCTAATCTTTCAACGGGTGTTGCTCTTGCACACTTAACTGAAAACATCCTAGATAAACTTGACAATGGCTATATCACTGGAGCTGTCTTTCTAGACCTGAGCAAGGCTTTCGACACAGTCGACCATCAACTACTACTAAACAAATTAAAAGATTTTGGCTTGGATAGTGAAGCTATTGCTTGGTTTAATTGCTACCTATCAAACCGCGTACAAGTGACATCAATCGGAAACTGTCTCTCCAGCCCCAGGGATATCACAATTGGGGTGCCTCAGGGAAGTATCCTGGGTCCTTTACTTTTCCTTGTATATGTCAATGATTTACCACGCTGCCTGAAAAACTGTAAATCGATATTATATGCTGACGATACCCTTCTGTATTACTCCGCCAAATCATCCCTCGACATTGAAAATAATCTAAACAGTGACCTAAAATGTGTGTCAAACTGGCTTGGTCAAAATCTACTCACTCTCAATTGCGTTAAATCGAAATGTTTATTGTTTGGCAGCAGTCGTCGTCTTAAATCATTCAATGGCATATCAATCTCCATTGACGGATGTCCTCTTGAACGTGAAAACTCATTCAAATATCTGGGTGTGACATTTAACGAAAACATGTCTTGGAATGATCATATCGAGAACCTCATGTCCAAGATAAACCAACGTCTAGGTCTTCTAAGGAGAGTCAAGCACCTTCTCCCAACCGATGCTCGCATAACATTATACAATTCTCTTATCCTTCCATTATTTGATTATGCTGACATAATCTGGGGGGATAAGAACAATGTAACACTAATGAACGCTCTCCAAGTCCAGCAAAATAAAGCAGCAAAAATCATCTTAAACCAACCACTACGTTCATCTGCCACACAAGCTCTAGAGTCTTTAAATTGGAACCAGTTATGTAAACGACGTCATGCACATCGATGTATTTTTATTATTAAATGTTTGAACAATTTTATTGACTTTAATTTTAACTTAGTAATTAATAGTAAATGTCCACCAATATAATACTAGAAATAAGTCTAAGATTCACTTACCCTCAGTCAAGACAAATTGGGGAAAACATACATTAACTTACCATGCTGCTAAAGATTTTAATGATCTAGGTTTTGATCTTAATAATGTAAATTCATTACTGCTTTTTAAACTCAAATTAAGTCAAGCTCACTAGCTCCCAGATTATCAATATATTTGTATTATTTTAAATTATTAATCTTAGAAATTATTTATTTTATTCTATACTACTTAGTTATAAATATATATACAATTTTATTGTTGCCATTATCAGGGCCACCTTGTAAAACACTTCGGTGAATGGTGCACCCTGAATAAACATTATTATTATTATTATTTATTATTATTATAATGAGTTTGATTGCCGAACGTTAGATTGACTATGCCGGGAGTTAATTGTGGGCACATTTGTTTATGTGGAACTTATGCTCCTGGCTGGTTCTGATTTCCTCGCATTGCACACTTAAGGTTTGAATTTTATCGTGGTTTTTTTTTAATCGTAATTGATTTCTTATATCTGCAGGGCCAATTGTAACGTACGTTATATGAATCAGATAGGCACATAGGAAAGTTTATTTGATCTTCATTATTCCAGACAATATTCGATGCCAATCGATACCAATCAGTGGATGAGTTTGTGTGACTATCGATTGATCATCGATTGACCGATACCAATCGATATCAATTAACTAATTTTCATCGATTGATATCGATTTATTAATTGGTTTCCGATGATCGAATTTCATCAATTTAGTACGCCGGGTCATATGCGACTGGAAAAACGCCAAAAATAAGAAAACTTGTGAATATACATGTATAAGGTTTATACTTCGGTAGAGAACTAAGGGGGTAATGGTTTTCAACATATAAAATACCATATTCGAGATTTTCATACCATTTTTCAAACGAAGCATTTGAAGTTACAGTACTGTAACTAGACTGTCTACAGCAGAAGAACTAGAAATCCCGGAATGACGATCCGCATTACCAAAGCCTGTAAGTAAATCTACAGAGCTATTATCAGGAAATTGTACAATATTTCACTTGATTTGGTCATTATGGTATCACATCTGCATTTTGACGAAATAGTTGATTGTTTTAGCAATGTGAAGAAAACGATTTTTATTTTATTTTTAAATGAAGTTTTACATGTAAAAAGCTTAATATGTTATAATTGTTCTGTTTTCAGAAAGAACATAGTTGTAATAGAACACCTTTGGCAGAGCAGTTTTGTGTTCATTTAATTTTGTTCATGTTAGAAGAGGAGCGTGTGGGACTTTTGTGCGATTCTGTAAGAGGTGGTTGGTGCCTGCATGTGGACTTTCTCACCCAAGCTTTGTCAGTTTGTGTTTGCTAGCTTTGAACGAAACAGTACTTCTTGCTGTTTTCCCAGAAAAAAGGAAGCCTGCAATAGTATACCTTTCTCTTCCCAGTTCGCTCAGTGTTTTGATGTTTTTGAATATCTGGACTAAAACAGCAAAGGAGCATGTCTACTTGAGAAATGGAGACTCTTGAAGCACCATCACTTCTCTTGATCTTCATTTTATTCTCCCCATGCAAGCACAGGTAAAGTGAGACAAATATACATGCGTAGGATAATTAGCCTCCATAGGAAACTACATGTAAATAGCCTTCATAGGAAACTACATGTACATGTATGAGAACAAATCTACATTTTTTCATTTATACTTTATTTGACAGTAAACTGTTAATTGAAGGACTAAAAATTTTTTTTTTTAAGTATTTGCTTTAATGTTTTTTAAATGCAGCAGAATCCCCTACTATCTTGCTGAGTTAATTTATATCCAACTAATAGGTGACATAACACAGGGTGCAATATAATTTCCCACAAAAGTGAAACCTATATTCTAACAGTTGAAACTGTTTACACATCTCTTTTTTCATTTGTCTAATGGTTACAATACAGGAATCCATAAGCAATTACATATAATAAAATTAATTGTTAATTTGTTTGAAAAACTTGGGAGCTTCCTTTTTTCACAAGCCTATTTTTGGAGTTGCACAGAAACTACATTATTAGCATAATGCCGAGGTTTCATTAATTTTCAGTGTACCTGGCTTGGACTTTGAAAGTATAAGCTGTGGATTTGCCTTTAGTAATAAATGTATGTTAAAATACAAATATTATAGTATGTATAGCTAGAATTAATATTATAGTATGTATACTGTATATAGTTTACATTTGTATTTATTCTCATAGTTTGCTATATTTGCCTGACATTGCTTTTGCTTGGGGAGAATAGAGATCAAGAGAAATTGTGTTTGCATGAAATCTGCATTTTTCAACAAGAAATCTGTATAACCAGGTGCTCCTTTACAATTTCGGTCCAGATATTCGAAAACAGCAAACAGACACTGAGTAAATTAGGAAGAGAATCAAGTTTACTATTTTACAGGAAAATCAACAAGACCAGAGGTACTGCTTCTTTGTTTGATCTGCATAAAATGTGTAAAGCAAACACAAAGCTTAGGTGAGAAAGACTGTCCACATGCAGGCTCTTCATTTCATACACCAACCACCTCTCTTACAGAACTGCACAAAACTCCCACACAATATCATTAGTATCACCCCTCTTCTAACATGAACAAAATTAAATGAACAGAAAGGCATTTAATTACAACTAGGTTTTATTGTAATTGGCTTTCTGAAAACAGAACAATTAATTATAACATAATGTTTATAACATGTAACACTTCATTTTAAAACAAATTAAAAATCGTTTTCTTTACATTAGTAAAATAATCAACAATTTCGTCAAAATACCGATGTGATACCATAATAACCAAATCATGTGAAATGTTATACAATTTCCTGATAATAGCTCTGTAGATTTACTTAGTCTTTGGTAATGCAGATTGTCGTTCCAGGATTTCTACTGCTGTAGACAGTCTAGTCACTAGACACTACTGTCACTTCAAATGCTTCGTTTGAAAAATGGTATGAAAATCTCGAATATGGTATTTTATATGTTGAAAACAATTACCTTCTTAGTTCTCTACTGAAGTATAAACCTTATATATTCACAAGTTTCCTTATTTTTGGCGTTTTTCCAGTCGCATATGAACATTTCGAAATGATTTCGGAGGTGTCAGGTCGGTTTTGTGGTTTGCTTGAAGTCTTATAAAATATCATGAGAGGGAAAGATCTCCATGGATTCTCGCTGTCGAACCTATAATTCATTTCGGGTCGTGTTGAGTCCGAAGGGAATTCAAAGCGAATCGCGTTGTATCCGTATCAGCTATGGAAAGAGCTAGAGACGTTCGAGGATTTCAGGAAGATAGTGAGCAACTGAAATTTGGTTGTCCGTGTAACAACTCCGTGTGCGATCAGGCTAATAAGTGAAGGTGTGAGAACTTACATGTAAGTACTTAAACAACGTTCCTTTGTGAAGTGCACTATTGTGAAGCAAATTTTTGATTATAAATTAAGGGCTAATGTTTCAAATTTGAAAAAAATACGGCAACGAAAGTGTTCAGCCAGAATTAGCATATCAGGAACAAACGGACCTTAATGGAACACTTGAAAACCCAAAAGAATCTAAAACAGAATGACCACAGACGTTGTTAACTCATGTTTGACTTGGCTCTCTGGTAAACAAGCTCATGGGAGAAAATACATTTTTTTGTTTGAAATCTTGAGCTTTTTTCTATTATCAGCATTTTCACATACATGTACAAGAATCGTCATGATCTACGTAATATTAAAACGAAAAGCGAACGTAAATAGGAGCAAAGAGTGTTACTCAGTCAAACTGTCGCTTACACCCATTTTGCACACAGCCTTCAATATTAAAATTAAACAAAGATTTTATTCAATTTTAATTTGGACTGGCCTAGATATTTGTACAGCAGAAATCCATTGGGACTTCTGACCGCTCGCCGTGGGCCATTAATAATAATTATTGTTGCCTAGTAATGAGCGACAAAAAGCTGTGAATTTTGGAAAATTTAACAGCAGAAAAAGATGGCTTTATAGTGCTCAAGTATTTCCGTCACATTCACCAAGAGCAGTCTTTAGTTATCAAAGTGCCTATAAGCTCTAGCCAGTTAACTTTGATTTAAAAGTCAAACTGGAAAACAAAATGACAGACATACGAAAAAACGTCTGCCATTTTCGTTTATTTTGGAATCACATTTCAATGCCGTCATTTAAGTCAGAACCTAATTCTACTTCCTTTTCCTCTGTTTTTATGTCAGTTCCATACTATTAAAAGATCTTTCTCTCAGATTGTAAGTATCAAATGTCTGCCACCTAAAAATCAAGTGTACTGTATAAATGAAGAAATTCAATGTTTAATTACTCAATTCATTATTACTATTATAAGTAATAACATATAACATGAGAAATACAAAGTGGAGTGGCGAGGAAGCCGAAACTCATTAACCTGATAATGTTCCTTAAATGATGTCATTTCAAGGATTTCTAAATAAATGCATTTTAAAGCATGTTACGACCATAAATCGCCCAATAATGGTTGAACAAGGTTTTAAACACTTTACTGTGCCCAAATCAATTATTTCTGGCTAGTTTAAATAAATCTCACTTTGGCTGGCTATACGTTTAATACACTTCAAGGATAAGTGTTCGGTCGAATATGGCTTTTTCTTTTTGTTTATTCAGCCAAATTATTTGTAGTCAATCCGGCCAAAAAGTATTTTTGACTCACATTATAATGCACTGCTTATTAGATGAATGATCCCAACAACTGTCACTGTGCTTTTCCAGAATCCACGAGTTATCCTTTGGATCCCTACAGTATGTTGTTTATAACAGCTTCAAAAACATAAATTATGCAGTGAAATTTCGTCATATTTGGTAATCAACACAATACACCTAAAAGTGTGTAAATGGATTCTGAAAATTGACTCTATACTGTATAAGAATATTGTTTCCAAGTACAAAAACGATTTTTTTAATACACATTAAGTTCTGTCTTTTTGTCTGAAGTTTTGAATTCTTCTCAGATTATAGCCAATGTACATTAATGTATACAACTTTCAACTATAGCTTTTTAGAATAATTTTACAACACCGATTTTGATAAATTAATTTTAAAATAAAATTAGTGTGTTGCCAACTGATCTCATCAATTCAATAACAAAAATCACATCATTTTAATAGTTTTCTGATATTTTAAGATGCTTTATTTTTGTTTGACACATTGAAAAAAAAAATCCAGTTCGCTGTTTTACATGTACAGTAGTTGGCTTCGTCGTTTGGATTATCATGATTTTTGAGGAGAGTAGTCTGGACGCAAATTCACAAATTATTATTGACACAGGTCGAATATCTTCAAATCTCTCACTTAAAAATCACTGCTAATGCGAAATGCGAAGACCCCATAAAAATAAAAATAAACTTTATTGTTTATCCACGATAGCTACATTCGGTAAAAAGGTTAAAAATAATCTGATTTTCAAGAGGTCGTGCATTTTATAAAAATACATTACTCTAAAATACTATACCCAATCTGATCTAAACCGCTAATCTAAGCCTACTTAATAAACTAATTGACTAATAATCTAATGTATTTATTAACTATGCCATTATGACTTGTATTCACTGCAAGCCCCTTTTAAATACAGTAATCGAGGAAGACCCCCTTACACCATCTGGAAGGGAGCTCCGCTGTATGATATACTGCGTTTTTTATTCCAGTCTTGCCTTAGGTAGCACCAGATTATGAGCTGAACCTCTGGTTGCATAATTATGTCTGTCTGATGTTTGACTAAACACATTTGATAGATAATCCGGTGTCATCCCGTTGGTGATTTTATACATGAGGATATATTTAGAATGTAACCTTCTTTCCTCCAGAATTTAGTTGCCAATTACGTTTTTGGAGTATTTCATCTGAGGGAGTGTCATAGCTCGAGGAGGTGATCCCAGAATCTCACTCAATCCCTGACATACATGTAGTGAGAAACTGCAAATGAAAGCTTTTTTGGACTCATAAATCCGTTTCTTGGAAGTTACACTACTTTATATTGATTAATCGCTGTGCAGATTTTTTAATTGTCCTTCCAATCGGAATACCGCGTTTGAAGTAACATACGGCACACTAATCAATTTTTTTATCAGTGTGAAATGTGAAAATTTATAATTTGGTAACCAGTTAATTTTTTTTAGCAATTGAAACAGTACACATGGAATCAGATCGGAATCTGTGATGTTACCGTTAATCGGAATGGAATTACCGACCAATATTTGGATGCTTTCCCTAAAACATTTATGGCACATATACTGTATATGAGAATTCGCATGAGAATTCGCATCTTTCAGATGTACTTTGTTCAGAAAATGTATTAAAATTTGATCAAACTTTTTCAGAATTGAGAACGAGCCCCTCAACGTTGGCCCCGTGAAGACCTGGGCGCCGCCATTTTGTTAACATTAATTCCTGTGACGTGTTTTACGTCACTTCGTCCCACCGGAGTCTTGCGGCTAACTTGTAGTGACTTGTTTTCTTTGTAGAAATTTCACACGCTCGGAATTAGAGTAGATTTTCATCGATATGGCAGAGCAATTTCCTACTAGAACAAAAATATGATGAAGACGATATTGTGAGAGAAGTTCAGAAGACTGGGAGGACGAAGAAAAGCATGTGGAAGGCGAGAATATCAGACGAACAACAAAAGGCGACTACCGAGCTAGTGGAGTAGTGCTATACTGGTGTTGTGCTATGATGTAAATATTCGCCGTGTGTTTTTGTTTGGAACTTCTCAGCCTTAAACGCAAGACTAAGGTACGTTATGACAATATTGATAGTGGCATTGGTTTCGAAACTTATGTATTATTGGAGCTATATAATTTGCGAGTTATCCGGTTCGATCTGTACTGACTGAATGGCTTTGTGCAACTGAAACGAAACACCTGAAAAGTTAAAACCTCCCTGTAAAAACCGATCATAACTAGCCCAACATAGCAGAATATATGCAATGACACAAGAACGAGACACTGGGAGCAATTTTATTGCAAATATAATTCCATTCCCTTATTAAATTGTGTGAAAGCATTGGCGCGATCAAGCCCGGCATGTTTGTGGTGGAACTTGGCGCACGCGCGCTGATTCACAACACATCAGTTAGGTAAACGAAATTAAAATTATGTGGCTTGCTACACCTTGATTATCTCTCTGGGTCAAATTAAACAAGTTTCGATTGCTATGCCGATATCAATATTGTAATAATCTACCTTTAGTCTTGTGTTTAAGGCTGACAAGTTCCATACAAAAACACACAGCGAATCTTTATAGCACTAGCTCGGTAGTCGCCTTTTGTTGTTCGTCTGATATTCTCGCCTTCCACATGCTTTTCTTCGTCCTCCCAGTCTTCTGAACTTCACTCACAATATCGTCTTCATCATATTTTTGTTCTAGTAGGAAATTACTCTGCCATATCGATGAAAATCTACTCTAATTCCGAGCGTGTGAAATTTCTACAAAGAAAACAAGTCGCTACAAGTAAGCCGCAAGACTCCGGTGGGACGAAGTGACGTAAAAAAACGTCACAGGAATTAATGTTAACAAAATGGCGGCGCCCAGGTCTTCGCGGGGGCAACTTTGAGGGTCTCGTTCTCAACTCTGAAAACGTTTTATCAAATTTTAATACATTTTCTGAACAAAGTACATCTGAAAGATGCTTTTGAGCCCAAATGTGTTTTTCACTCGGGTATCCCTTTAAAGATCTTCATTGGCTTCCTGTATAAAAACGTATTACATTTAAACTTACTGACATATAAATCTTTAAATAATTTAGCTCCGTCTTACCTACAAAACTTAGTTAAGATATATACACCTAAACGTACACTACGGTCATGATCCGATCCATTTCTCCTTGTTCGTCCAACTTCGAAACTTAAAACTTATGGACAACGGGCCTTAATTTTCAGTTGCTGCACCGGAACTATGGAACAGTCTTCCTTTCAACATCAAATCAAGTAATAGTCATTAGTCTCAATCAATTTAAGTCGAAACTAAAGAACCATATATTTATAAATTAGTTACAACATACTATGTACATATTACTTATTGTCTTAGATTTTTACTAAGTTTAGTCACAAATTTCTAATTATTCAATTCAATTCAATTCAATTCATTTTATACTTATCGATAGAGCAAGTTACAATGTGAGAATAGAAAGTAATAAATCAAGAAGAAAAAATAGAATATGAAAAAAATTCTATAAGCCGCACCTTTTAACCCGAAATCTTCCTTTAAAATCGGGGGTGCTGCTTATCTGCAAGAACATCTACCGAACAAAAGGTCCGTAAATTTCCATAAATTAACATTTAAAAGAAATGCTAAGCTATAATAATAAATACTACACCAAACCAAAAGAAAGTAAGCACTGGCCATTGCTTTTGCAAGTTTGATGGCTCCAAACAGATCCGTTTATGTTGTGAATATTTGTTCCTCCACAAGCGATAAATACCACGCTAAATGGCACAATGTTTCTTTGCAGCTTTGCACTTTAACAGCAAATTTGTCAAAATGATCTTCCACCTCTCTTTGAGTAACAAGTTTTTCTCCAATAGATGGCTTCCGGATATCCTTTTAGGCATGGTAGCAACAGGCAGCTGATGAAAAAGCGAACTACTCCATGTTGTTTTGACTTCGTTCAGCAAAAACAAAACTTCTAGTGTCCAGTTCTCTCTCTTCCAACAGGTGTCTGGTTATTAAGCTAAGGACGAACGTGAGCACGTTGTTGGCTTCATTGACATGTAAAATTCGATCTAAAAGGTGACCTGAATGACCAGATCCCGGTAAACAAACACTATGGAAAGATAAATCATATCTAAGTATGTAGACATGAAGTTTATACTATTTCAGAGCTGAAATTACAGGTACAACTTTGGAGTTTTCTCCAGTTTGAAAGTCTGATGAAGCTTTATAAAATGTACATGTATGTTTGATATTCTTCCAAAATAACATTTCCCCCTGAATCAAGCTTCTAAACTCGGGGTGCGGCTTATCCGCGAGTGAATAGGGTACATATAAGTATGCAGAGGCCAAAGTAGCAGAGCTTTCGAGTTGGCCTCTGCCATATAAGGACAATACTTTTACAAATTATGTGAAATTAAGTTCAAAATAATAATAAAAAGTCAAATCAAGGCGAGTACATACTACTAATATTTTAACGTGCCACTACGACAAAATTTGACCATTTTTGCCACTTTTTGTATTCCATAAGGACAAACAGTGGCAGAAATACCCAAATAAGTGAAAAAAGTTTGCATAGGGGCAAATTAGACCACACATTTTAAAGAGAGTTTACCCTCAAAATCACGTCCGTCGTTACGCGAAACCGTTCCCGTGGGCGAGGAATGCCTAGTTATTTTTGAGCGTATGTGACGTCATACACTCAACGCATCGTTCTCAAGTTGCTTCGAACCCATACATTTCTACTTATAATGGCTACAAATTCGCACTGCGAATTTTGCTGTGGTTTAGTAAATAACGACCGAGAATCTGCATCAGATTCTTCAGAACATAGTAATGTATCTTTCTGTTTAAATTTATTGCCGGATGTAGATGATTTAGAGTTAACGGAGCCGCTGGCAATCGAGGTTGAAAGCTGGACGAATACGCTAAAAGCTAAAGAATTATTGTCTCTATAGCTAGCAGAGGTTTCTTATCTTGTTGGGGACAGGGTAATGTTTTCCCAGGGTATTTTCCCTGGTTCGGCTTTCAGGTTGTGCTGTTACTGGATCCGGGCTACAGGGAGAATTCAGCGGAGAAATCACTAAGATAATCAGTTTATTTATAAGTCCTAAGTTTTATCAGTATACTGAAACACGGATTGCTAGTTCGTATTAAATGAGACAATATTATCTGTGTCCAGGCATATAGATTGTCAGGCGAATCTACATTCTAAAATACAATGTAATTGCTATAAAATTAAATCGCTCTGTTGTCTAACGTGAAATCGTGAGTGATAAGAATTTACTAGAGAGAGCTTTTAATACAGTGGAGATAATAAAGTGATAACAGAACTAAACTTCGCGCGCCCCCATTGCTGCTTGACACACAAACAAGGTAATATTGGTGGTTTCTTCCAGTGTGGTTTATTATCTTGGAAATAGAATTAGCAGTAAAGTAAAAGGCATACTACATCGCTAGGTTTATCTGTTTATACGAAACAGCAATACGACAAACTATGTTCTCAGCAGAACGTAACAAAAACGTATGACTAGTACATAATTTATGTCAGTTGGTTCGGCTGTTTTGGCCTTCTTCCGAACTGTTATATTGGACTCTGGAACGATCTTACCGGCTATTCCCTGCGACACAAACAGTTGTGGAGAAGCTTATGTTCTCAAAACGACTAAAACATACAAACCGTCCTTGAGGCTTGAAGATAATTAAAAACCTTATTCACTGATTATCACGGCTGCTCGTACCGGTGTACCAGTGATTTCGCCCACCGGGGGGCGAAATCGCTAGTGAATTCGCCCCCCCTTCCTCGCCCCCCTCTAGCGATTTCGCCCCCCTCCCCTCCAACCTTTTAAAAGGTTATAAATACATATGTTTTCCTTCTTATTATTACTGTAATGTATTGGACGTAGAGAATAGTAATGCAAAAAGCTATCAGTAATGTGTAAGGCATTCGATTCAATTCTATTTTAAAATTCACGCTTCGTTTTTCTTTGACAAAATTCGTGTTGGTAAGCTACGGTAAATGCTGCAATTTTCATTCGCGCGAGCTGTGCAACAAGAAACTCGACAAGGGATTCTGCAATCCACCTACAATCTTTGTCAATCTTCGAATGATTAGTTGTTAGTATTTCTTACCTGAAGCCAACAGGTAGATGATGTAATTATTGTGGATACTTAAATGTTTTGATAACCCGTAAATCCGCCTACTTTGAAAAGACTTTGCCGAATAAAGGAAGCGTTACCGACTCGCGTGCTTTGTTCTATTTTCAATTTAAAACTTTCTGAATAAAGCTAATGAACTAATTAAGATCGAAAACGGCGGGAAGTTTTAAAACTTACCTTAGCTTGTAGCGAGTGGAGCTCATATTTGGAAACAACTGCCAAACAGCCTGATGATTTTTACATGCATGAAAACCATACGGTCCGCCAAGTCGTATAATACTAAAACAAGCTAAAACTAGTAATGCTCGCGTCGATCCATCTATTTTGAAAGAACTTTGCCGCATAAAGGAGCGTTATCGACTTGAGTGCTTTGTTATATATTCAATTGAGCTAACGGCACTTGTTAATTTGGTAATTAGATCAGTTCAAACTAGGAAGACCTTTCTGGATAAACAGCTTATTACTTTAATGAGAAGATAAAACGGCGGTAAGTTTTGAAAGTTTCTAGCAGTGTAATTAACTCAAATTCGGAAAGAATTTGAAATGACCTTCCGAAGAAAAGGAGTGTTACCGACTCGCATATTTTTCTAGTCAGTAGTAGAAATAGTAGCTAAAGAGGTCTTAAACTTAATTTTATTTAAAAAAGACTTCAGATTTATAAAAAAAAACCTTTTTATTCATGTACTGCCTCTATATTCTGAGGCGGGGCGATTTCTATAAGAACTATGAGTACAATTCACTAGCGATCTCGCCCCGGGGGGGCGAATTCACTAGCGATTTCGCCCCGGGGGGGCGAATTCACTGGGGGGGCGAAATCGCTGTGACACCGGTACTCAACTAGAAGGCTTGAATGTAGCGAAATGCCTGCTTTGTGGTTCGTTAAATTGCTACAGTCCTGTACAATGCACAAACTTGAAGGCATATTACTATTCAAAACTTTTCTTTGCTTTTCTTTGCGGAAAAATGGTGCACTTTCTTGCTACATATGTTAGTTCGCGTGAAGGTTTGTATGAGAAAAGTAGCCCCACGTGTTGTTGTGTTCATTAGTGTATGACGTCACGTACGCTAAAAAAATGACTAGGCATTCCTCGCCCACAGGAACGGGTTCGCGTAATGGCGGACGTAAAATTCAAGATTCGTCGTATCGAAAAACGGTTTGAACTGGTAATAATATTAATAGCAACTTAGAATGTTTACTCCCAACTAGTGTAAACTAATACTGGGAGAGTGCAAGTGCGAGTGAGTGCAATAAATTAAATGAGTGAAATCGCTCTAAAAATGGCGTTAAAGTAGACTAAACTTAATAATACTTATAGTGCAAGTGTAGTTGATCGTTGAGATTAAAGAAAATGAAAAATAATGGTCGTCAAGAGTTTATAGTCTCTTTAGATGGGCAGGTGGGCTCATTGCACGTATTTCTGAGAGCGCTAGTGTCTGAAATTGTTTTATGCTAGATGCAAGGACCACTGGCTCAGTAAGTTAGTTCCAAACACGAATGGCTCGAACAAAAGGAGAGTAGCTGTAAGCTGGTACGTTTACATGAGGCTGGAGATAAGCATAGGGCTTGCATGTTCTAGTTGACTGTTTTACACATAATGGCATCTCTATGTCAACTAAACCATTCCTAATTTTATAGAATATAGTTACTTGATATAGTAGCCTCCTGTTCTCTAGAGAGTCCCACCCGAGGTCATAAACTAGGTCTTGAGAGTTTGTTGACCGACTGTAATCAGATCTCACAAAGCGTGCAGCTCTCTTTTGGACTTGCTAAATTTTGTGTACATCTCTGTCCGTATAGGGATTCCAAGCACTGGAGGCATACTCCAGTTGGGGCCAAACCAGTGTTTGATAGGCCTTCTCTTTTACCTCAGGGGTACAGACTTTCAGAGTGCGCCGTATAATTCCCAGTGTTTTGTTTCCTTTACTTGACACCTTTTCAGTATGTTCTCTCCAACTGAGGTCAGAGGTCTGTCTCACACCAAGATAGTCTTGGGAGGACTTGCTCCATGGCATTTCCCTCCATATAGTATTGCAAGCACAGTGGAGCACGCTTATTTGTGATAGGGAGGTAGTAGCACTTCTTGTGATTGAACTCCATTTGCCAACGTGTAGACCATTCCACTAGTTTGTTGAGGTCGTCTTGAAGGATTTTATGATCCTCTTAGTGGTGACTTAATTTGACGATCAGATTACAGTGTCGTCTGCAAAAAGCTTTATGTCAGAGTTTATCCCCTCAATGATATCGTTGATGTATAGCAAAAAGAGGGTAGGTCCCAAAACTGAGCCTGTGGTACCCCAGATAGTGCTTCGCATGGTAGAGTAATGGCCACTGACTGAGACAACTTGTGTTCGGTTTGAGAGGAAGCCTTTTATCATTTTATCGTAAGACCTTGGATTCCTAGGATGACAGCTTACTTATCAGCTTTGTATGGGACACCTTGTCAAAGACTTTGCTGAAGTCTAAAAGGATGACATCAGCTTGACCTTTGTTGTTCAAAATTGATGCCCATTTTTGAACGATTGTTATGAGTTGTGTCTCGCAAGATAGCTTTGCTCTGAAGCCGCGTTGATTTTTGTACAGTATATCATTTTCTGACAAATGATGGTTAATGTGGCTTAGTACTATATGTTCCATGACTTTAAAATGTCTGCAGGTCAATGAGATTGGACGATAGTTCGCAGGATTTGATTTTGAATCTCGCTTGTACACTGGTGTTACGAGGGCTTTCAGCCAGTTATCAGGAAGAGTGCTTGTGTCATAGCTTTGTTGAAATAAGTATGCGACCATTGGAGATAGTTCAGTTTAATTGAATGTTATTAAATTCCCACCACTCTGACCTTAGTTTGATGTAGTTTCTCGAATGTGAATCTTTATCTTTGAAAGAGGGAAGAACGTGGCGCTGAGAATAAAAATATCAACCGTTTTCAACAGAAAACCTAGGGCCCCTAAGGGCAATTCGTGGAAGGTCAGTGAGCTATTTTGGCATACAAAAATCACGTGACCGATGACGTCATCGCCACTAAGTGATTTGTGGGGACCCAATACCATGCCTGTCCAAGTTTGAACTGTCTGGCATTAGAAATGAGGGCAATATGGGCATGTACTTAATATGACGTGACCGATGACTTCTTCGTTACGTCATCGCCACTAAGTGATTTGTGGGGACCCAATACCATACCTGGCCAGGTTTGAAGTGTCTGGCATTAGAAGGGCACCGTCAATACATCTTCTCCAGATGACCAAATTTGGACGCGTACCATAAAACTCCGTCAATACTTCGGAAAATGGAACACTATTCGGACAGCCAACGGAGAGTCCCCGATGTACACAAACAATAAAACGACGAATAAATTAGCTCGGCTCCACTAACCCTTACAAGAGCCCTGAGTGGCCTTAACTCGGGCCATCTATAGCATGTACTGCATGGAGTTCTCGCATAATTTTGTGTCATACATGGTTTGTGCTAGGGTAGCCAGAGAACTGGTTCACTACTGATCCTCTTGTCTGTCAAATGTCAATGTGCAAATGCCCCACGTATGGCGGGGGAGGGGGGGGGGGGGGGGGGGGGGGGTTGAAATGATAGAGCCATAATGATAGAGATAGAGCCATGTAATTCTTACATGACCTTCCTAAAACAATTGATGAAAAAGCTGATCCGAATGAACCATTGATAATAAATGGAACTGATGAATATTAACTGTCTACTATATGCGGATGACCTTGTTATCATGGCAAACAATGCTATCCAGCTACAAAACTATCCAATAGAAAATGATAGAGCCATGTAATTCTTACATGACCTTCCTAAAACAATTGCTGAAAAAGCTGATCCGAATGAACCATTGATAATAAATGGAATGAATATTAACTGTCTACTATATGCGGATGACCTTGTTATTATATGGCAAACAATGATATCCAGCTACAAAACTATCTGAAAGGAGTTGAAGAATTTACTAATGTAAACGGAATGCAAGTTAACTTAGAAAAAACAAAGATCTTAGTGTTCAACAATACCGGTAAATCGATGAACAAGTATAAGTTTAGATACCGGGGAAAAGAAATTGAGAACGTTACTTCAAATAAGTACCTCGGCTTAATGTTTAGCACGATAGGTAGTTTTAACCTGAACTGAACTGAACTGAACTGAAAAAGACAGCGCTGAAGGCTCTATTTAAACTGAAGAAATCCATGGGTAAAGGTTTCCGAACGGATATTAAATTAACCTTACGCCTCTTTGATTGCCTAATTAAACCAATTCTTCTCTATGGCAGTGAAATCTGGGGGGCAGACATAACAAAGTCTACAGAGAGAGACCCAATAGAAATAGTGTACACAAAGTTCTGTAAACTTCTACTGGGAGTAAGCAAAAGTGCAACTAATAATGCTTGCCGAGCAGAGCTTGGAAGATATCCTCTTTCGGTGGAAGCAAAAACAAGGAGTTATAAGTTCTGGCTCAAGCTGAATAACCCAGAACGTACATGTTTATCGCAGGACACATATATAGATAGCACAGACGGTAATAACAAAACTGATTGGTATCAGAAAATGAAAACTACCATATGTACGGTTGGTCTCGGAGACATCTGGAATGATCCTCCGGTCAACCTAGTAATTCAAAAGCCTTATGAAAAATTATTCAAACAAAGATTAAAAGATATCGAATACCAATGCTGGCTAAGCCAAATCAACGACGATGATAAAAAAGAAGGCCAACGCAATAAACTTCGTACGTATCGTACTTTTAAAATTAACTATTCGCTTGAGCCATACCTTTATAATGTTCATAACATTGATCATCGAGAAGCTCTAACTCGTCTAAGAATAAGTAACCACGCCCTAGAAATTGAAAAAGGTCGACATCCTAGGCCCTACTTAAAACCAGAAGAACGAATTTGCCCAAAATGTGACAAACAAGAAGTAGAAGACGAATTACATTTTGTATTGAGATGCCCCCTTTACAATGACTTAAGGGAAAACATAATCAATGTTGTGAATAGAAAATTAAATTTACAGAAACCGAAATATCAAGACGAAAATGTAGTTTTTAATTTACTAATAGATCCGCCTTTAATATTACAAAAAGAAGTTTGTAAATATATACATGATTGCTTCAAAAAACGCAAAAATAATAGTTAAAACAATTGCATATAACACATATACCTGTATCTTACCTTACGTGTGTTGGCTTTCTCAGCAGGTCTGAGACCTATGTACAATTTTGTATATGGTGCCAATAAACACATCCATCCATCCCTCCCTCCACTCTTAGATTCATCTTTGCTCCCTTTCGCTACCTTTTTTCAAAGATGGCCCTCTTACCCTTAAAGTGACCTAAATCAGCCTTTTTTGCGTGAAAAAGCAAGATATTAGGGTGCTCAATTACCACTAAGAAAACAAAGAGCCAATCGCTTTTTTCGATGAATTACGATGAACTTTAGTGTAAAAAGGTTGCAAAAAGGAACACCCTTCTGGTTTCTGTCAGGAATTTGTTTTAAATTGTGGAAATAAGTGGAAGCGAGGGGATATATCATCCCTATAGACATGCATTTTGGCCCTCTAGTAACCAGATAAGGTTTAAAATCAGTTAGAAATTGGGACTCGGAAAGTCTAGTGTAGGTACATGAACTTCATAGCCGACTAAGGTTTCAGAAAATTTCAAAACATGCACAAATCATATCTACCTTGGAAAAATGAAATAACTCCGTTATCGAACAAGTAATCACAATGCCCTTTTTAGAGCATTAACTAAAAGGCATAAACATGATGTAGTGTAAAATAGAACGTTATTGAGCAATTATTTTGGAAATTACAGCGATTTTTGTATGAAATTCTGTCTTCCAGCAAAACCGAAAAATCGTGCGTTTTTGCCAAATCTATCAGGTTTCGTGCGATTTGATTTCCTGGCTTTATCACACCAGGGATGACACCCGATTGCTATGCCACATAAAGTACATTTATCTGCGAACACGATGAAAAAAGAATGAAAGAAAATTAAAACGGGGTTTCGGAGTTTTCAATTTTTTCCTGAGGACTGTCAAAATGCAAAAAGGTAGCAAAAAGGAACAATTCCGGGTCTGGGGCAGGGTATGTTTTTTTCATTATTTTCGTTGATTTTGTTTTTGGATTTTATTGCATATTCTGGAAGCACAAACTGCTTTTAGCATCACATGAGCAAGGATTTTCTCATATACCTTATGTAGGTTTTAAAATAGTTATCGATGTGAGGTAGCAAAAAGGAACATGACCTAAAAATGAGCTAAATTACGGCAGGTGCTTAACGTTGCGGCATCGTTTAAATAATGCTCATCAAAGCACTAAACTCGCATTGATACAGTGTACAAGGTTCGTAGTAACAACGAAAGTGCAGCAAATCCAGTCTAAATTGCAAGACAAGACCAATAATTGATGCTATTATCCTTTACAACTCAAGATGAAATTGGCACACTTAAAGACGCTAGTGCTTTTGAAAGCTTGTTAAAGGACGATTTTAAAAATAGATTTAGCGTTTTAATGTTTTCGTTCTTTATTATGTGCATAACAGCTTTTCTGTCATATTGTAGTGAAAATATAGTAATATGTGGCAATTAAGAGCTTATTTAGCTACTTACTGTCACTACCCGCAATTTGGTCGCAAATGTCCCGCGCCTACACCATACTAACTTCCATAGTTGCTTTTAACTTATTTTCCTGAAGAGGTTTTTCTTATGACCTATGTAGCTGCCATTAATTTAACCTGCTTAAACAAATAAAATATATGTGTATGTAGGAGGTTGTTTCTTGTAAGTGGGATGTTGATGATTGTATTTTGGCATTGCATAGGTATGGGCAAGTAAGTGTTGTTTTCATTTTGGAGCCGATTTAACGTGGCTTTGTCTTAGCTTATGCGCAGAGTACTCATTGCTGAGCACTACATATAATAAATGTACTACGCTATTACGGCCTACTGCGTTGAGTATCTGCTACGTCTTCTTAGCAAAGTATCTACTACGCTAAGTACGCTACTACAGCCTACTGCCTTGAGTATATCTACTATGTCTAACTAGCAAAGTATCTACTACGCTGCTACAGCCTACTGCGTTGAGTATCTGCTACATGTATGTCTTCTTAGCAAAGTATCTACTACGCTAAGTACGCTACTACAGCCTACTGCGTTGTGTATCTGCTATGTCTAACCAGCAAACTATCTACTACGCTACTACGGCCTACTGCGTTGAGTATCTGCTATGTGTAACCAGCAAACTAGATACTACGCTACTGCGGCCTACTGCGTTGAGTATCTGCTATGTCTAACTATAGCAAAGTATCTACTACGCTACTACGCTCAGTATACGCTGCTACGGCCTACTGCGTTGCGTATCTGCTATGTCTTCTTAGCAAACTTAAGTATCTACTACGCTAAGTACGCTACTACGGCCTACTGCGTTGAGTATCTGCTGTCTTCTTAGCAAAGTATCTACTACGCTAAGTACGCTGCTACAGCCTACTGCGTTGAGTATCTGCTATGTCTTCTTAGCAAAGTATCTACTACGCTAAGTACGCTACTACAGCCTACTGCGTTGTGTATATGCTATGTCTTCTTAGGAAAGTATCTACTACGCTAAGTATGCTACTACGGCCCACTGCGTTGAGTATCTGCTATGTCTAACTAGCAAAGTATCTACTACGCTACTACGCTACTACGCTCAGTACACTACTACGGTCTACTGCGTTGTGTATCTGCTATGTCTTCTTTGCAAAGTATCTACTACGCTAAGTATGCTACTACGGCCTACTACGTTGAGTATCTACTATGTATCACTAGCAGAGTATCTACTACGCTAAGTACGCTACTGCGGCCTACTGCGTTGAATATCTGCTATGTCTTCTTAGTAAACTAACTACTACGTTACTACAGCCTACTGCGTTGGGTATCTGCTATGTCTAACTAGCAAAGTATCTACTACGCTACTACGCTCAGTACGCTACTACGGCCTACTGCGTTGAGTATCTGCTATGTCTTCTTAGCAAAGTATCTACTACGCTAAGTACGCTACTACAGCCTACTGCCTTGAGTATATCTACTATGTCTAACTAGCAAAGTATCCACTACGCTGCTACAGCCTACTGCGTTGAGTATCTGCTATGTCTTCTTAGCAAAGTATCTACTACGCTAAGTACGCTACTACAGCCTACTGCGTTGTGTATCTGCTATGTCTAACCAGCAAACTATCTACTACGCTACTACGGCCTACTGCGTTGAGTATCTGTTATGTGTAACCAGCAAACTATCTACTACGCTACTGCGGCCTACTGCGTTGAGTATCTGCTATGTCTAACTATAGCAAAGTATCTACTACGCTACTACGCTCAGTACGCTACTACGGCCTACTGCATTGAGTATCTGCTATGTCTTCTTAGCAAAGTATCTACTACGCTAAGTACGCTACTACGGCCTACTGCGTTGAGTATATATCTGCTGTCTTCTTAGCAAAGTATCTACTACGCTAAGTACGCTGCTACAGCCTACTGCGTTGAGTATCTGCTATGTCTTCTTAGCAAAGTATCTACTACGCTAAGTACGCTACTACAGCCTACTGCGTTGTGTATCTGCTATGTCTTCTTAGCAAAGTATCTACTACGCTAAGTATGCTACTGCGGCCTACTGCGTTGAATATCTGCTATGTCTAACTAGCAAACTATCTACTACGTTACTACAGCCTACTGCGTTGAGTATCTGCTATGTCTAACTAGCAAAGTATCTACTACGCTACTACGCTCAGTACGCTACTACGGCCTACTGCGTTGAGTATCTGCTATGTCTTCTTAACAAAGTATCTACTACGCTAAGTACGCTACTACGGCCTACTGCGTTGAGTATCTGCTATGTCTAACTAGCAAAGTATCTACTACGCTAAGTACGCTACTACGGCCTACTGCGTTAAGTATCTGCTATGTCTAACTAGCAAAGTATCTACTACGCTAAGTACGCTACTACGGCCTACTGCGTTGAGTATCTGCTATGTCTTCTTAGTAAAGTATCTACTACGCTACTGCGGCCTACTGCGTTGAGTATCTGCTATGTCTAACTAGCAAAGTATCTACTACGCTACTACGCTAAGTACGCTACTACAGCCTACTGCGTTGAGTATCTGCTATGTCTTCTTAGTAAAGTATCTACTACGCTAAGTACGCTACTGCGGCCTACTGCGTTGAGTATCTGCTATGTCTAACTAGCAAAGTATCTACTTCGCTACTACGCTCAGTACGCTACTACGGCCTACTGCGTTGAGTATCTGCTGTCTTCTTAGCAAAGTATCTACTGCGCTAAGTACGCTGCTACAGCCTACTGATGGCGTTGAGTATCTGCTATGTCTTCTTAGCAAAGTATCTACTACGCTAAGTACGCTACTACAGCCTACTGCGTTGTGTATATGCTAGCTATGTCTTCTTAGCAAAGTATCTACTACGCTAAGTACTCTACTACGGCCTACTGCGTTGAGTATCTGCTGTCTTCTTAGCAAAGTATCTACTACGCTAAGTATGCTACTACGGCCTACTGCGTTGAGTATCTACTATGTCTCACTAGCAAAGTATCTACTACGCTAAGTACGCTACTGCGGCCTACTCCGTTGAGTATCTGTTATGTCTAACTAGCAAAGTATCTACTACGCTACTACGGCCTACTGCGTTGAGTATCTGCTATGTCTAACTAGCAAAGTATCTACTTCGCTACTACGCTCAGTACGCTACTACGGCCTACTGCGTTGAGTATCTGCTGTCTTCTTAGCAAAGTATCTACTGCGCTAAGTACGCTGCTACAGCCTACTGATGGCGTTGAGTATCTGCTATGTCTTCTTAGCAAAGTATCTACTACGCTAAGTACGCTACTACGGCCTACTGCGTTGAGTATCTACTATGTCTCACTAGCAAAGTATCTACTACGCTAAGTACGCTACTGCGGCCTACTCCGTTGAGTATCTGTTATGTCTAACTAGCAAAGTATCTACTACGCTACTACGGCCTACTGCGTTGAATATCTGCTATGTCTTCTTAGCAAAGTATCTAGTACGATACTACGGCCTACCTGCGTTGAGTATCTGCTATGTCTTCTTAGCAAAGTATCTACTACGCTAAGTACGCTACTGCGGCCTATTGCCTTGAGTATCTGCTATGTCTAACTAGAAACGTATCTACTACGCTACTACGATTCATGTAAGTACGCTACTATGGTCTACTGCATTGAATATCTTAAAAAAGAGTTCATTCAGAGAGAAAAACCCTTAAGTTCTTTCGTAAATTGCTTTGGTAGCAAAAAGGAGCACTTGCTCCTTTTTGCTACCTTACGAGGTAGCAAAAAGGAACATGAAAGGTAGCAAAAAGGAGCATACGTTCCTTTTTGCTACCTTCCAAGGTAGCAAAAAGGAACACAAGGTCGCAAAAAGGAACATGTGTTCCTTTTTGCTACCTTACCGGGTAGCAAAAAGGAGCATGTTCCTTTTTGCTACCAACTTAAGGTAGCAAAAAGGAACAAAGGTAGCAAAAAGGATCAAAGTGAGGTAGCAAAAAGGAATATGAATCTAACCCTCCATCCATCCATCCATCCATCCATCCATCCATCCATCCCTCTATCTATCTATCTATCTATCTATCTATCTATCTATCTATCTATCTATCTAACTAACTATATATCTATCTATCTATCTAATACACACATACGTACATGCTGTACATGTACATTTCAGCCACAATTTCCTTCGATTCTGTAGTTTAATATTACTTTCTTTTCAATATTATTGTTCCTCGAGGGTCGGTAGAATTATTTAAAAAAACTTGGTATGGGTGTTGTTGATTGAAGTGCAATGGTTATTTGAGTAGTCTGCAAGATATTGAGTCAGTCAAATTTGATGCATTGTAATTGTATCAGGTGCAGTACGACTACGAGAAATCAAGCAATTTAGAACAACAAATTCCACATAATGTTGCTATTCACTGTGAATAGTTAGCGAATGTCGTTCTACATGTGAAATAAAGTCATCTCTTTGTAATTCTCAATAACAAACCAGTGGATATGGCTGAAATTCAGGCTAAATTCTCAATACAATATTTTCGATTGGGGTAGTAAACTACAGACCACCATTTTCAAGTATTAGTGAGCTGCCACTGTGCTAGTGCTCATTTTCTACATCTTGAAGGAGACTGAAACATATAATGGCTGGCCACAAAGAAACATGCAATGTCCACTAATTTTTTTTCTATCATTGGGGTCACAGGAAGATTAATTTTCATTCCCAAATAATTATTTAAAGTACTTGTACTCCTGATCGTGACCGAGTGAAAGTGACGATGCTGACTTCAAGAACTGAGGAATCAGGTCATTTACTACTATAGATATTTGATGCCTGATTACTAACAACAACAACACTTTATTTTCTCATAAGATGATGGAAATGTATACAAGTAATAAGGTCCTTAAAGTACCAATGAAGCAACATTTTGTCATTACAATTAAGATCTCCTATGAAAGTCCTTTCGAAATGAGGAAGAATGGCGTTTTCTCTTTGTGAGGTTTTTTTGGAATATGCAAATTAGATGAAATGTGACGTCATAAGGTTGACACAGCCCTGATGACAAATCACATAATTAAGAATAGCTCTGCAAATGAGGTAAAAACAATTGAAACTTTGAACATTCATGGCACCAACGAAAATACACATCACTCTGCTATTTAGGATGTTGCCATGGAAACACTCTTAGCCCCAGGCTCATTTGACCTTGAACATATAATTGTAGTTTTTGTCTCTGTTAAACAAAATAATTTATTTTGAGCCACTTACACACAATGCCGACACTATTCCAAACCTTCTGATATGCCCACAATAGAACAATTGTGTTTGGCAAAGGAGAAATTATGAAATTTATTTTTCTCATTGAGGGAGTCTGGAACCTAGAGTGTTCCCATGGCAACATCAGAATTTGCATAATTATGTGTAATTGCATTAGTACCATACATGTGCAAAGTTCCAATTGTTTTTACCCACTATTTGCAGATATATTCTTCATTTTGTGATTGCATGGTCATCAAGGCTGTGTCAACCTTATGACGTCACATTTCATCTAATTTCCATATTCCAAAAACTTCAAAATCTCTGGAACGAGATGAGATATTGACAAACAGAAAACGCCATTCTTCCTCATTTCGAAAGGACTTTCATAGGAGATTTTAATTTAAATGACGAAAATTTCGCTTCATTAGCACTTTAAGGTAACCTTAGGGTTATCTCAAAGGAGCTCATTCAACCAAGATGCATTGCGAGTCACTGTTATTGTTTTCATTCGGGAAACTACTTGAAATTGGACAGCTGCCAATCAGAAAATGTGATATCGGGCTGTTTATAAATAGAGTTTACGGGTTGAAATCGGCAGGGAGATCGGTTGCCTTTATACTTGAAGAAATACAATAGAATGAGCGGAATTACTACGGTTCTCCGATCAAAATTCCTCAACGTGATGCTAGCAATCGATCTCATGCTCGATCTAGCGAACCAACTTTTCCAACTCCAGCGATGCAGATCGTGTGGAAATTAATCAATTCTACGATAGCGTTATACATTTAGAGTTCTTTCCTTTCTAGGCTTGTACATGCAAGAACACGTGTAGTCGAAAGAAAGGAGCTAGGTTGTCCCTGCCAAAATGCTGGTTTGAAATGTTGAAGTACTGTTTGCCACATTATATTTGTGTTCAAGGTCCACGCGTTCTCCACACCACATTTTGACTCGCCAATGCAATATGCAAATTTCAAATCAAATTTCAAGAATCGAATCCGTATAATGTTATTATCTGTTAGCCTGAATTTCAGCCGGTTTATGTCATTTTAAAATCCCCTTGACTTCCGTTAATCGTACAATGGATATGCTGGGTAAAAAACGTCGATCAATCAGTTTTCTGAGAGCCCAGTGGCACTTGAATAGTTCATTCATCAGCAAAGAAACCGCCGCTCATGCAGATATCAACACAACATTTCACTTTTACTTACTTTAATTGTCTCAGCGTTGTCCATGTACGTTGAGAGAAAACCAAGACTAAAGACTAAGAGAGAAACTGCGAGATTTGTAATCTTGCATGTACCGCGTACTCGAGTCTTCAGTCAAAGCAATTTGTTTTAAATGTTGTACGTGTCCGATGATGATTAGCAAAAGGCTCAGCTCTTCTGACCTTTAAATTTCATGCCATTTAGGTCAAGCAGTCCGATCAAGTCAATGTAGAAAGGCCCTGGTTTGGATAAACTGTAGGAATTACGATCAAACAGTCGGCTAACTCCAGTACAGGCTCTAGTAATAATTTCACTGACCAAAGGCCACTCCAGAGTACGTTAAATACTTCCCCTGGCAGGTGAAAATTTAAAAATATATGACTGAACACAAAATCTAATAAATAAGGAACATTTTCCCCTATAAATAATCAACTGGTATGCCCCTGTAACACCTATGGAATAGGATTTGTTTCAAGAAGCTCTCCAGAGACATTATCGGGGGCCCCGAAAATGGCGGATCGAGAAATTTGAGCTCGCAATGCATCTTGGTTGAATGAGCTCCTTTAAAGGGGAACTCAACCCTAAAATCAACCCAATGTCTATACAAACATGTATTCGAAATAAATAGGTTCTGCTATTTAATTTTTCTGTGTTGCGCGTCTAGCAAGAGAAAATCCGAAAACCTTCCTCACAGCCTCCGGTATGTACAGACGGCTCAAGTCTTGTAATTTGTGACGTAGTATACGGGGAATAAATTAGTTTTGCCATGCCGTCCCCTACATTGAATAGCAGGCCTAATGGCTTCTAATTGCGGACCATTGTGCTTTCTTTGTGCTAGAGGTGTGATCGTTCTTCCTTGGTATGTGTGACGTACGTTATGGGGAAATATGCACTGAATTGAGCCGCCACACAATATAGATTTTTCAGCGGAAAATCGAACTTGGAGACTAATTTTCTCCTCATAGACGCAGAACACAGTAAAATAAAATATCAGAACTTATTTCTTTAGAATACATCTTTGTAAAGACGTTGGGTTGATTTTAGGGTTTAGTTCTCCTTTAAGCCAGGACCACATCAGATGGAAAACACTGAAACAAGATCTAGCTTGCATGGATATATTATGGTACCAAGAAAGGGGAAGGGAAAGAAAGAGTTCCACTTACATGTAAGTATATTAATCGACATTACAAAGACAATCTGAAGATAGCCCACCTAAATATCAACAGTCTTACAAACAAAGTGAGCGACGTAACTGAAATTCTTGATACGGCGAAAGTCGATATTTTGTTTATTAGCGAGAGTAAGCTTGACAGTTTGACAACCAATTCGTTGATCTCTCATCATCAATACCGAATAATACGTAGGGACAGAAAGAAAGGAGCAGGTGGTCTACTAGTCTATATCCGCAGTTCAATCATAGCCTGCAGACGTGTGAAGTTAGAACCTGCACGAGTGGAGTCAATCTGCCTTGACATTAAAGGCAGTAACAATTCATGGTTTAAGGTGTGCGCTTGATATCGCTCGCCAAACAAATGCAAACCTAATGACTTCATAACTGCCTGCTCTGAAGCAGCCGAGAATATGATAAGGAAACGGAACGATATAATGTTTATTGGGGATTTCAACTTTGATATGATGAGTGGGAACGATCGTGAACAAATTTCCAACAACAAACTTTTGGATTTTTGTGACCAGTTTTGTTTAACAAACATAATTAATGAACCGACGAGAGTGACAAATTCCTCCAGTACTTTGCTTGATGTTATCTTAGTTTCACACCCTGATCGATACATAAGATCTGGAACTTTACACTTGGGGATAAGTGATCACGATCTAATTTACACTATACGGAAACAGAGGATTCCGAAACTCAAAGCAAAATTCGTCGAATTCAGAAGCATGAAGAATTTTGACGAGTCAGCATTCCTATCAGACTGATCTAAAGCCCCTTGGGTAGTGCATTCATATATGACGACGTTAACGATGTTTTGAGTCACTGGACTTCTTTGTATTGTCAAGTTATGGATGAACATGCGCCAATTCTTTCTAAAACCTTACGCGGGAATCAACTTCCTTGGATTAACCCAGTAATTCAGCGCGAAATGCGATTAAGGAATCGACTATACAAGAAATTAAGCAGAGACAAAACATATTTATCATGGGATAATTATGCCAAACAACGCAACAAAGTGACTAACCTAAAGCGAAAATCAATTAAAGATTACTGTAATTAAGCAGCTTTCATTGCACAATCACCAGGTGAATTCTGGCGGAAAATGAAGCCACTTCTCCAAGATAACAAAGGAAGATTGGACGGATCTATACATCTCATTGAGAACAATCAATTAGTGACTGAACCATCAATTGAAACGTATTTAATACCTACTTCTCAACTCCGATCATCGGTCCGGAGAAATTGAAGCTTAAAGAAGATGATTTCCTGTTTCATCCTAGTGTTAAGCTAATCAGAGAAAATTGTCCCAAGATTGACTTTACTTTCAGTTCTGTTTCCTCTAGCTACGTATCCTCTTTGCTGAAAGATATTAAGATAAATCAATCAAGTGGACCAGACAACATATCTCCGAAGCTATTAAAGGTTGCAGCACCTGTCGTTACTGAGCCGCTAACAAAGCTGTTTAATCTCTGTATCTCCACCTCTACGTGGCCGTCATGTTGGAAACAGAGTAATATAACTCCTGCTTTTAAGAAAGATGACCCAATGAATAAGATCAACCATCGCCATATTAGTATCCTCTCGGTGATGGCAAAGCTTTTTGAAAAGGTAAAGTACGATCAACTATATGAGGCGTTTTGTTCAGTCTTCTCATCCACAATGTCTGGATTTCTGAAGGGGCATTCATGCTGTTCTGCACTCATTAAAATGACTGATGATTGGCGGTTATGTCTGGATCAACGTAAAGATGTTGCTGCTGTTGCCATTGACTTGTCAAAGGCGTTTGACTCTATTTGTCACAATCTACTGTTGGCCAAATTGCGTGCTTATGGTCTAAGTGATCCTGCTCTGCAGCTGATTGGTTCTTATCTTCACGGACGCCAGCAAAGAGTCAAGGTTAATGGAACGTTCTCTGATTTGCTGCCAGTTAAATGTGGCGTCCCTCAGCTAGTCTCCTCGGACCCTTGCTGTTTAATATTTTTATCAACGACCTTAATTTTTCTGTTGATATATCATCTCTAAGGTTATATGCCGATGATACCACTAGCTATGCAGCAGACACCAGTCCTGTGATACTTGAATATACCCTTAAAGTGCCCCTAAACCCTTTTGCAATTTTTATATATATGAAACTTTGAAAGGTTTTGAGTACTTCTGCGAAGAAATGTTTGGCTTACAGAGAATACTCGATGTTCTAGGCTTGTTTGAAATGGTGAAAATGTGACCTCTCCTGACCCATTACCGTGTAAGAAAAAGCCTGAGTCGATTCCCTATCTTACGTCACCTCAGTCTGTGAGATTTTAGTAAAGAAAACAGCTATTTTAGACAAAATGCTAAATATTTATTCAAGTTATTGCAAAGTCGAATGAATTGGATGACGTAAGATAGGGAATCGACCCAGTCTTTTTCTTACAAGGTCATGGGTCAGGAAAGGTCAAATTTTCACCATTTCAAACAAGCATAGAACATAGTGTATTCTCTGTAAGCCACAAATTTCTTCGCAGAAGTATTCAAAGCCTTTCAAAGTTTCATATATATAAAAATTGCAAAAGGGTTTAGGGGCACTTTAACAAAGATTTAGGAGTATTGTACGACTGGTTTAACAGCAATTTGTTGAAACTCATTGGTGATAAAACCCAAGCGATGATCGTTGGGGACTCAAATTATAACTATAACCTTAATGTTGGACATGAGGATATAACTATTGAGAATTCAATTAAAATACTAGGTGTCACGCTCAATAAGCACTTATCTTTCAAATCTCATGTTAAGGAAACACTCGCAAAAGTTTATGCTAAGTTAGGGGCGCGCTACGGCGCATAAAGAATCTCATTCCTAATCAGGTAGCGTTTAACCTATACAAGGCTTACATCATGCCTCGCTTAGAATATTGCAGCCCACTCTTATTAGGACTAAATAAGACACTTAGTAAGAAATTAGAGTCAGTGAATCATTTTGCACTGAGGACACTTTTAAGTTTAGGTAATAGTGTGGACTACGACCAGGTTCTTAACTCCTGTTCTCTACAATCACTTGACCACAGAAGAAGAGTCCAATCTCTGTTATTATTGTTTATAATATAAATTATGGGATCATCCTAATAACGTGCGATTTGATTGGATGCTCAGCGTGCTTGATTTTGTTATAAATGCACGCTCAAGAAAAAAATCAAACACGCTGAGAATCCAATCAAAACAAAACGTATCGGTGATTGTTTTTCGCGAGTTTATATAGCTAACGGAGATAATTTCATAGACTGGGAAGAAAACATGTCCGACTTTGAGTTGTTAAGGTGTGTTGAAGAAGAGGAAAATAAAAGTCGCTTCCCAAAACTAAAAGAAAATGATCGGCGAGAGAATTTAGCATCGGCTTCGTACTCTAAACAAAATGGGATGCTAAAACGTTTGAAGTTGAGAAAAGCAATGTTCACATTCTAATACAGTGTTACTCATTGAGAGTTTGATTAAAAAAATATTGAATTTAAGAAAAATGTGGTTTTTCTAACAGCCTGGTGTATTATTAAAACGAGAGGAAAGTGACAACACAACAACAACACATGACTCACCAATAACTCGACGATAACTGAAACCTGAACAGTGAATTGCGCAGAATACAATGGGATTTCTCTGGTTTCATGTAGAAATTCGTTTGAGAGGTTCCTGAATGTTCCTGAATGAAAAACGGGCGATAAAAATTCATGTGTATAGCGACCATGCCAACGAAGAGAGCCTCAAAAGCTACGCAACACGGCCATCAGAGCAGCAGTTACAACACTGTTCCTTGGGATAAAGAAAATATCCTTCTTCAGACCACAGAATCAGTAATCAGTGTCAACTATGCAGTTGTTGTAGAAAATAGTCGGCAATCCTCAACTCACGTGTCCAACTCTACTGCCGCTAATTCGCTAACGCTTTCTCTGTGAATGCTTTTCCATCAGGCATTTTCAATGCCTTGCACTATCAAAATGTGCAGATAAACCTCTCCTGTGCTGACCAGAAATTGAAAAAAGAAAGCATTTTGTTTCCTGCAAAAGTTTTGACCAGATGACAATATTACAACCCATTTCATTTGCCGGCTCTTGCAATTTCTGTCTTTCACTTTTATCGATTGACACGTTCTATTCTTAGCAGATTACTTCATCCAATAAGAAACTAGCTTTCAAATCGTCAATGTCAAGCTGTCACAATTGAACCAACCAGCGACAAAAAAAGCTGTAAACAAGTCAAGTACATTGAAATGGGGTTTTCGCTGTCGTCAGTTTGCTTTTAGATTTTTACTCGGGTTCTAAAGATAGCTTTATTTCCTTCGTCTACATTGAAGTTTATATTATAAAACAAATAAAAGATGGTTCTCGTTGTTATATAACAAAATAATGCACTTTCGAGGTCTTGAAAAGCTGCTAAATGCACTCGCGTTCCGCTCGTGCATCCGCAGTTTTTCAAGACCTCGAGCGTGCATTATTTTGTTATATACAGTGTAACAAGGAGAACCATCTTTTATTTGTTAAATAAATGTAAGAACATTAATGGCCCTTCCTATATTTCTGACCTATTTAAAGAATATAAAGTTTCCTATAACTTAAGAGGCCACAAAGGTAAAGTTATGCAACCTTCATATCACTGTTTGTACCAGCATAATTCTTTTAATTACGTAGCTTCTCACATGTGGAATCAGTTGCCTGTAAAAATGAGATCTGCTAGTTCTCTTCCTATATTTCGCAAACAGTTACTCAATCTGGATCTTACTAGTGCTACCTATAGCTGCAAATGTCCAAGATGTCTCTCTTAAGTCCCTATTACTTCCCAATTATATTGGTGTGGTTATCATTAGATAATAATTATTTTTCTAATTATTATTTTCAATTTGTTTGTAAATAGCTTTTTAAATAATTAGTTTATTGTAAATTGTAATTATTCTTAATATATCGCTTACCCTATATTTGTGTAAATATTTTAACATATAGTTGTATTAGTCGTGCGTGTTTACATGAGCCTCTGGCTCGGGAGATTGGGAAACCACTCCTGTACGTTAACGACGTTAAATAAATTATCCTTATCCTTATCCTTATATTCTCTCAGTTCTGGACAAATTTAGTTTATTTTATAAACTTGATCTTGCAATAATGATAAATACACTACTTTATACATAATATCATTATGAAGTATGTCAGTTCTAAAAAAAACATTAAATACACTGTAGACTGCCTGAGCCCAGAGATAATAATCAAATACAAAGAGGTACAGGCCAGATGTAAATAGACCAGGGAAATAGAACAAAATAAAAAGTTAATAATAGTGTTAGGTGGTAACTGTCCCTTGGTCTTGTGTTTAGGAAAGATTGGTTTTTACCAGTGTCAATAACACGCCACAGATAAATATGCGATTTCCACATCGTCATTTATCGTTCGTTTGAAAAAAATCTTAATTTCTGATTACTTACTCAGTTACTCACTTACTGCATGCTAGATTTTTGTTCCCGAATTTATAAACATTACATGTGCATAAAATATATTAAAAGGCCCCTGTCAGATCAGAGAACTGAGAAATCGGGTCATTTCTACTATACTTTCGAGAGGTTAATAACAGTAAATAACAACGCAACGACAGTCAATTGGTATAAAAATTCATGTTCAGATTAGCGGCTACTTACATTTACAAGCTGTTGTCTTTATAGTCAATGTTGATCGCAGATCAGACTGTCACGAGCATGTCGCAAAATGTGTGATAAATTCCCGTCCAAAGCCCGTGAAACACCTTTCAGCTTTAGAAAAGACAAAAATCTTAGTATTGCACTTGAAGAAACCTTTGGTTTAAAACAAAAAAAAACAGCTGATATTAAAGGTTTTGCTAAATTAGTCAAAACTCCCACTCGCCGCCATCTTGAAAAATCTGCAAATGTTGTCCACTGTTGACGTGAGCAGCACAGTACAATCTGATTGGTGGCGAATAGAACTTCAACTGGTTCGATTGGTTGCCGGCGCAAAATCTCGACACCAAAAAAAAAACACTTGTAAAACTTGACTGGGGCGGCCAAAGGCCTGGCCCAAGTAATAACTCGTTCTGCGCTTGCGCGCATGCACGAGTTAAAAACGTGAAAGCCGCGTAACAAAACTTCTCAATTGCAGAGTTAATTTTCATCGCGCCAATCGTGCCTTCCGGCACGCACAATCTCCATTTTGCAAATCATGCAAATTGCGCAGAACGCGCACTTTTTTCATCGCGCACTACAAAACGAGGGTTGATTTCACCCGCTTTATTTCGCAAGAGCTGTACTTGGGAGTTTATAAAAGACAAGCAAAAATGCCGCTATATTTTAAGCTGAACATTTTGTATTTACTGTTTGTATTTTACAGACATGTCAGGCTACGATTACAATCTCCTAACAGTCGGGCGCGATTTGTATGGAAAAAGTGCGCAAAAGGCGTGATTTGCGCGATCGAAGACAAAAAGCACGATGAAAGCTTGGAACGAGTGTTTTTTCCCAACATTGATTATTTTCTAACGCTTGTTTTTGACTGATATTTCTTTTGAAGAAAGCATAAAGTACAAGAAAACCACAACGTTTTGTGGCGAATTTCAAGTGCATTTAACCTCAAAGTACATACGTAAATTTTCTTCTCCGATATTTGTTAAAACGATTAAACTTCATTGTGATGTGGAGTAAAAATCGGGTGGAAAATGACGAATGTTTTCCTACAGAATTCGAAGAAACTCGTTGTTTTTTTTTCAAATAAAACCATTTTCGAAAGTTGTTTGCTTGTGTTTTTCTGTGCACCTAGACTGAAGTTTTATTTTCTGAAGTCCTATTTTCTGAAGTCCTAGGGTTATAGGATGTTTAGATTTTGAGGAAAATAATAAAACGTAGCGTTAGAATTTTATGTTACGCTCGTGTACACCAACTCCGTGCACAAGGCCTATTCTTTCTTGAAGCTCCAGATCTCAAATTGTTTTATATTAAGTGGTATTTCTTCCCATACTCGAGTAACGAAATATCGAAATGAGAATAATCCATAATTAGTTCTAATTATCACTTGAGGAATATCTAGTATTATAGCTGTGTATTTGAGAAGCTGGGATAAGAACATTTTGTAAAATCAATGGAACATTCTGTTTATCATAGAGGATTTTATGAGCTAGAACTGCAGTTTTTAACTTGAGTATGTTGTTAAGTTTCAAGGTGTAGAGCTTTCCCAGTTTGGGACATAAAAATTACTTCTAATACATTTATTATGTTTAGTTGACAGTTTGGTCAGTCGAGAGGAATAAGTGTTACCCCAGCTAACTAATCCATAAATTAAATAAGGGTAGATCAGGGTATAGTACAATTGTTTTAACATGTGTAATAACGTGGTTTACTGATTATGCCAATGTTCTTTGCAATCTTGCTACTGACATGTTTTATTTGGGGTTTCCAGTTTAGTTTCTCATCAATAAAGATTCCAAGATATTTTATATAGGATTTGTGCTCTAAGTCTTTAATGCTGATATTAACTTTTTTAGCAGGAGAAGTTATAATCATATAATTTGTTTTCTTAAAATTTATCGACAATTTATTTATAGCACAATATTTAAAGACATTTTTCATTTCTTCATTCATAATGGTTTCAAGTTGTTTGGGGTCTTTATCAGAATAAAATATTTTTGTATCATCAGCAAATATTCGAAATGACAGTTTGCTTGAGGAGTTTGGTAAATCATTTATATAAAGTAGGGTGCCAAGTGTAGACCTCTAAGGGACACCGCACTTAAAAATCATACTGCCCGATGCTGTGTCGTCTATTTTAACATAATGGATACGATTTTTTTAAGATAGCTAGCTAGTAAATTATTATGCCTGTTCATGATATTGTAAAGCGCATAGAACGGTATTGTATATGCGTTATAGAAGCTTATATTATTAATAGGAAAATTGGAGGGACCACAGACGAAATGATAAACAACCGGGATCTCCTAGCGTGTAGGGATCTGATCAGCAATATATATATAAACAGACAAGAAAGGAAAGGCTGATTCAACGGTAGAGAGTTTGTCTTCCAATATTTCGATCGGCACGGCCGATCCTCTTCGGGGAAAGAGGCTTACAATGTATCCAATAAACTAGAATCTTTACTAAATAATACATGAATTATGAATTGCACAATCTTATGATAAAACACATATAAACCAATGAAAAGAAGGTGGAGAGTGACATATAATATGAAACAAAAATAATAAAGAAGTGACGTGATGATGATTGTGAAATACAAGTTAAGTGATATTATTAGATAGATAGATAGATAGATCGTTTATTATAATTACCTTACTTACAGCATAACTGAATTACTAAGGATCACAATTCTAAACATTAATTACGTATACTTATAAACTAATTCGATAAAATGTTATGATATTAAAACTAACAGTTAAAAGCAGCTATTTGGCTAATTCTAACTTAAATGATGTGAGTTATAGTATACTATTATTAACACTAACGGATTCACTCAGTTCTCCTGTAGCAACTCGACTGTCACTGAGCAATGACATTTTCAGGATTAGCTAACGTTTGATAGCAGGTTTTTCTTACAGAGTGTTTACTTATTTTACTGCTGGGATACTTGTTTCCTGTATTTAAGTTTTGTATTTATTCAGCTAAGAACTATATTATTACCAAAAAAACAATAGGCTGCAGTAATGGGAATATACCCACATACGATTTTGCTTGAATATACTTAGACCACTTTCATAACGGCGGCCTCCTAATTTACAATATAAATCTACAGGTAGAGAAAAAAATAATGCTACCACATAAAAGATAACATTAAAACTAATTGTTTTCAGTTTTAGAACAATGTTGAGTTCAGGAGAAGCACTCGATTAGTTTTTTCCAAAAACTATTTCGCTAATCCTGTCTGTAAATATATATGTAATACAAAAAATGAAATTGAAACACTTACACTGCACGTCAATCGTGGTGTTTGTAGTGACTGGCACTTCAGTGGGGTTGTTAGTCGCCTGACACTCGTAATGTCCACTCTGATGTCTTTTGATGTTTGGTATGTTTAATGTGATACTTCCTACACCTTGACTCTTGACAGTCTTCTTACCTGCACTAACGACCTGTACCCACGTGATGTTTGGCGTTGGACGTCCACTAGCCGTACATGGTATGTTAAGATTTTGACCTTCACTTATCTTCTTATGCTGTGGTGGTTGATCAGTGGCAAATGAAGGACGACCTGAAAAATAATTATATAGTAAATTATTAATTGTTATATTTGTGTAGCCTTATAATAATAATTACCAAATACAAGGCGGCTGCTAAAGTGAAGAGCTCCGAATCAATTTCTCTAGTAATGGTGAAAGAGCTAATGGAGCTACAAGAAAAGAACTTCAAATGCTTTATTCAAGTGATGATGGACAACTTTAATAGCCGAATAGATGGTATCATCAAAGATGTTCAAAAAATCAAGGATAGTCTTGAAATCTCTCAACAAGAAATCGACGACCTGAAAGCCAGTTCGGGTAACCAAGAAAAATCAGTCTCTCAATTGGAGGGAAATATTATTTCGATTCAAGAGGATTTAGGTTGCCTAGATGATAACCAAGATTATATAGAGAACCAAAGTAGGAGTAATATAAGGATTGACAGACTACCCGAAGGGCCTAACGAAACATGGGAGAACACCGAAGAAGGTGTGCTTAAGTTGCTGGAGGACAAGCTCGAATTAGAACCAGAGTATTGAAATCGAGCGGGCACACCGAAGTGGGCGAAGGGTAGAAGGAAAACCCAGACAGATCGTAGCCAAACTTCTAAGGTTACAAGGATAAAGCTATCATTCTGAAGACTGCCCATCGACTGAAGGGTTCAGGAATCTACATTAATGAAGATTTTTCATCGAGAACAATGCGGAGACGCCGGCAACAGCGCGAGGAACTGATAGAAGCCCGACGAAATGGAAAACTAGCGTATTTCAATATTGATAAACTTATCATCAAGGATCGGCAACCACATGTGCGTCCTGTGATGGCTGGTAATTATTAAAATGTGAGCTGAGCTGAAAATGCATAAAACCGACAGTAAAACTTGGACAAGTCAAGAAGAGATACCCACGGTTACGTTCCACAATGACACCATCAACTGGCTGCGTTGCCAGCGTGGTTGGTCCTGATGGTGTAAGTGGTAACACAGCGGACTAGTATGCCGAGGCCGTGGGTTCAAATCCCACTCAGGGCACATATTTTCTCTTTCACCTTTATTCTGATTATTTATATATAGAGATGGGTTTCTTCTTTATACTGTTTATGTGTGTTTATTAAAATAAGCCTGAATCCTTCGGGATCCTTTAAACCTAGTGATTCCTAAGGGTGCGTTCGATTGACTGTATTCCGGAATAAGAATACACAGAATGATCACTACAAATCGCTTATACTGGGATTTTTTAGCCACTGGAATACTAATTATACCCTAAATATCATATATCAGCAAGCATTTGTAGCTTACAGTGCAAAATATGCTCGAACCAGTGATTTCCAGAGACTATTCCATCTATTCTTATTCCGGAATATGGTCAATCGAACGCACCCTAAGTTGGCCTAGGTCAGCTTTGTCTGTCCGCCTGTGAATCAGTATGATCCTTAGGTTGAAAGCTAGTTTAAAGTTATAGGCTTTCCCATCTCGACCCAGAAAGAGAAAATGCCGGGAGTACCCACGGTTACGTTCCACAATGACACCATCAACTGGCTGCGTTGCCAGCGTGGTTGGTCCTGAATGATGGTGTAGTGGTAACACAGCGGACTAGTATGCGGAGGCCGTGGGTTCAAATCCCAATCAGGGCACATATTTTCTCTTTCACCTTTATTCTGATATATATATATATATAATCGTTTTCAAAAACATTGCTTTTGATTTATATATATATACCTTTTGTTCTCCATTGTTTTAGCTGTCAAATTTGACAAGAATACAAAAGGTATATATATATTTGCAGTGCAATGTTTTTGAAAACGAGTGTATATATATAGCCGCGTGCAAAAATTCTGACCTCCCATGAAAATTATATACTTATATCGGTTGCATCATGGGTAATCCAAAAATGTGCTTTTCAGTCATTTTTCTAACAAAAAATATATCAGGTAGGATTGAAAAATGTACAAGTAAAACATTTTTAGATCATATGGGTCCATCAGTTAAAGAAAACAAGTGCTATTTTCAGTTTTAGTTGTACTAATTTATTCCATGCGTTTGCCACTGGGTCCGGTCGACCAAAACGCTGCTATGACTTCAAGGAACTCACTGTATTCTGAACTTTACTTTCTCCACGTCGCACTAGCTAGGTTTATTCTATTTCCCTAAATGAGGCTGAAGTATTCACTAAATTGCATTCAAACCTTGGAGCCTAAGTTTAAGTTTATTATCAATTTGAAACACGTTCTATTTTATCTTATGGCAGTTCCACCAGTCGTTTGCAATTCTGCCAAACAAACTGAACCAAATTCAACACTTCAAAGCCAAACACAGCTAAAATATTGTTGCCGTTATGAAGTCTGCAAAAGAGCTAAAATTTCACTGGGAACACACCAGTTTTCATTTGCGTTTTTTTTTTTGCGACGTAATTATTTCGCATATGAAGTATTGATCAAACATATTTTATTTTATTCAGAATTGAATGCGGGCGGTTTTCGTTTTGATGTTCGCGATGCATATTTAATTATATTCTGACATATCTTGCAGTTAACAACTTTAGAACTCTACGCGAGATAAATTTTAAGTTATATAAAATGGTTAAGATTTAATCAAACTGTGTATCAGTTGATTTATTTTATTACTAAAAATTATCTTTGAATGATTGTCGGGAATACCAATAAATTTACAACCTAGTGAGGCCAAAGTAAATAATAGGTTTACTTATGAATAAGTCTCAATGTGAGTTTAACTGACGACCATTATTATAAAATTTATGTAACACGCAGGAGAAATTATTTGTACACAAGACCAAAACCATTTAATTCTGGTCCATAATTTAAACAGATTAAAACAACTTCGGTTCTGATCTTTCTTTCCTTTCCAATAACTAAATGCGATTTTTACAACCGCATTGCGGACTTCATAAAAACATTTTCTTAGCTACGGTGTTTAATTAATTTGGTTGAATGTTTGGCAGAATCGCACACATCGAACTACCATAATATAGAACGTGTTTCACATTGATAATACGCTTTAACCTAGGCTCCAAGGTTTGAAATCAATTTAGTGAATACTTCAGCCTCATTCAGGGCAATAGAGTAAACCTAGCTAGTGCGACGTGGAGAAATTAAAGTTCAGAATACCTGAGTGAGTTCCTTGAAGTCATAGCAGCGCTTCGGTCCACCGGACCCAATGGCAAACGCATGGAATAAATTAGTACAACTAAAACTGAAAACGGATGGGCCCATATGATCTAAAAATGTTTAACTCGTACATTTTTCAATCCTACCTGATATATTTTTTGTAAGAAAAATGTCTGCACGCGGAATTTTTGCACACGGCTGTGTATATATATATATACAGTCAATTGCAGAAACGTTGTCCTACAGTATACTACGATATGCACATACCATCTGTAAGTACAAATTGTATTTAATGCCAATAAAATATACATCACATTATGGGATGTCTTCAAAAATATATTATTCAATAGGCCTGACCCAAGAGGCATCTGAATAGTGCATTTCTAGCGGAATTGCACATTGCAAAATATAAATATATATTAATTGGCATATATTGGCTTACATTAGGTATTTAATCTACAAATATATATTATAGATATATTTCCCATTGTGCGATCAAGTCTGAAATGCATTCTTCAGATACCTCTTGGGTCAGGCCTATTGAAACATATATTTTTGAAGACATCCCGTAATGTCATGTATATTTTATTGGCACTGAATATGATATGTACTTACAGATGATATGTATATAATGTAGGACAACGTTTCTGCAATTGACTGTATATATATATATCTACCATGTTTTCACAAAAGGGGGACTTAGGTTCTAAGGGTCCTTTTGTGAAAACATCGATACAGTCAATTGCAGAAACGTTGTCCTACAGTATACTACGATATGCACATACCATCTGTAAGTACAAATTGTATTTAATGCCAATAAAATATACATCACATTATGGGATGTCTTCAAAAATATATTATTCAATAGGCCTGACCCAAGAGGCATCTGAATAGTGCATTTCTAGCGGAATTGCACATTGCAAAAATATAAATATATATTAATTGGCATATATTGGCTTACATTAGGTATTTAATCTACAAATATATATTATAGATATATTTCCCATTGTGCGATCAAGTCTGAAATGCATTCTTCAGATACCTCTTGGGTCAGGCCTATTGAAACATATATTTTTGAAGACATCCCGTAATGTCATGTATATTTTATTGGCACTGAATATGATATGTACTTACAGATGATATGTATATAATGTAGGACAACGTTTCTGCAATTGACTGTATATATATATCTACCATGTTTTCACAAAAGGGGGACTTAGGTTCTAAGGGTCCTTTTGTGAAAACATCGAGGATGCGAAATTCCATCAATTAAACTTAATCTACAGGAAGAGAACGTTGTATTGCCGTATAGTGCATCGAAATCCATTAAAAGGTCGAGAAATGGAGCCACTTTGAAATTGTTGAACTAGTCCTCCCCAACTAGTCCTCCCCAGCCAACCTTGTTCTCACTTCAGTGAAAAATACCCGGGAAAAATATTGTGAATGAGCTGAAGGAACTGCATGGGGTGTACTTTATACACATGCATATATAGTTTATGTTCTAGGAACTGGAATGCAGTTTATACACATCTGAATAGCCGTAGCTATAGCTAGCTTGTAATATTTATTTATACTTACTTTATATATCCTGTAATATAGTGTATTTTATATATCCTGTAATATAGTGTCCCCAATTAGCTTTACAGCTAAATACTATTGACACTCAAATAAATTTTATGTATGCATGTAATTGTATGTAATTTTCGATGTAGCTATATAGAGTTGATTTGTGTTATTCACTGACTTCAATTATTGCTTTACACTGTATACCACAAAGCGAAATGTGCTATGAATTCTCGAATCAATGCCATAACCATATAAAACACACATGTATACATATAGCCACATAAGCATCGCATCCAATGATTTAATGTTACACAAAAATAATTACAGTTTTATACCCAGATGGCATTCCCTTGTATATTATTATTTAACTTATAAGTCGAGACATCAAAATTTTCACATTAGTTAAAAACAAGCATTTTTGATCAGGATTTCGTATACCATCCACATCATTGCAGCATTATTTTCAGTCTTTTGTGTTACCACAGACCTTTCGAATTCTCTTTCAAAAAATATGTCGAATGCACTTTGTTAATCTATGATTACTTCTAGTATATTATGCTAATATATTATGTGGTAATGCCCTTATTTCAAGTTTGAAACCTATTAAAAGTCTTCAAAAAAAAGTCTCATTCTACATGAAAATTGGAACAGTCACACTATTTGCCAAAAATATTTCAGTTTATACTGTATAAAACAATAATAAAACCGCTCTAAATTGTCTAAGAGGTGCTTCAAGGTGTCAAAAGATAAGATGGGAACGAAAAGATGTTGAAAGTGAGGCGAAAGTTTGTAAAGTTAAGTCTTTGTTTTGACCTTTATTTTAATGTGTTGAGCACGTGCTTGGACTTTGGGTTTGCAAGTAGAAGTCTCAACATTTTCATTACTAGTAAGTATTCTAGCTGCACCACTTTGCATCTAGCTGTATCATTTCGTGTTTAGCTGTACGTACCATTTCGCGTTTAGCTGTGCCTGGGGCTGTACCATTTCATGTTTAGCTGTACCATTTCATGTTTAGCTGTACCATTTCACGTTTAGCTGTACCATTTCACGTTTAGCTGTACCATTTCACGTTTAGCTGTACCATTTCACGTTTAGCTGTACCATTTCATGTTTAGCTGGCAGTATATACCATTTGATGTTTAGCTGTACCATTTGATGTTTAGCTGTACCACTTCATGTTTAGCTGCGCTGTACCACTTCGCGTTTAACTGTACCATTTCATGTTTAGCTGTACCATTTCATGTTTTATAGCTGTACCACTTCGCGTTGAGCTACATGTATACCAAACGTCAAGTTGTTGGACCAATTGAAAGGTCAACGCTATTCTGTTTATGTACTGGCTTGACCATTTGGTTGTAGTTTATACTGTTTTGACAACGGAAGCTGCCATTTGGTAACACGGTAATCCATTTCTAATTTACCTATTCTGTTTCACAAATGATAGCTAATCTGTTTGCATTACGCTTTAACTATTTAACGATTGCCTGTACTAATTCAACATGGCCAGCTAAACCACTCACACTTTGTAATTTCGTATTCAGTTTATGTATTTTTGGTGGTGACGGCCGCCCATACGACGCCGAACATGACACATTCAAAGTCTTCGCAAGGTTGGTAAATTATTTGAGTTGATACTGTATAAAACAATAATAAAACCGCTCTAAATCGTCTAAGAGGTGCTTCAAGGTGTCAAAAGATAAGATAGGAAGGAAACAATGTCGAAACTGAGGTGAAAGTTTGCAAAGTTAAGGTTACCGGATACCTTCAGGGTGCGTTTCCAGTCTAAATTATGTAGCGCCTCGAGGAAACATCGTAGATAAATCATTCATGTATCATTTTAAAGCTTATAAAATTGGCTACAAGAATACATAAAAAGTTTTGAGTTCTTTGAAAACCTCGAATTTTCCGCCATCCCGTTTCTCCGATCTAGTGAGATGGCTTTCAGAAGCTCCGATTCCGAAAATATTTTAAAGTTTAAAAATATGTTTGCTTTGTCGTATTTCAGAGGAATCGTATTACAAAACCGTGTCGGGGAATTTCAAAATTCGATTTAGTTCAAAAGTTATCATGCTTTCCGTGAAAAGGCGTAAAATAATCCGAGTAGATATGCGGGAAACGTCGTCGAGAGCTCTCTTTTGAGAATTTCCCAATTCCCCGACACCGTTTTGCAGCTGAGATATCAATTGACATTTTGTGAAAATTTCGCACAAATTGAATAAATTCCTCTTGTGTGAAAACATCGCAGATCTTGTGTGCCTTTAGCTTTAAAAGACAGTAACTCGTGTTTTTTCCGTTTTCGTGAAAGGGCAAATGACAGTTTTAAGACTTTTCTGGCCTTTCTATCCCATAATTTTCTTGTGTGAGATCTGTTTGCTTTGTCGTATTTCAGAGGAATCGTATTACAAAACCGTGTCGGGGAATTTCAAAATTCGATTTAGTTCAAAAGTTATCATGCTTTCCGTGAAAAGGCGTGAAATAATCCGAGTAGATACGCGGGAAACGTCGTCAAGAGCTCTCTTTTGAGAATTTCCCAATTCCCCGACACTGTTTTGCAGCTGAGATATCAATTGACATTTTGTGAAAATTTCGCACAAATTGAATAAATTCCTCTTGTGTGAAAACATCGCAGATCTTGTGTGCCTTTAGCTTTAAAAGACAGTAACTCGTGTTTTTTCCGTTTTCGTGAAAGGGCAAATGACAGTTAACACTTTTCTGGCCTTTCTATCCCATAATTTACTTGTGTGAGATCTATCCCATAATTTCTTTATTTGAATAATTGAATAAATTCCTCTTGAGTGGGAGCTTTCTTAAAACTCTATTTTGATTTAAAAAATAAATTGCACTTCAAAAAATCTAGCCGTCTGTAGTGCGTGAATCTGAAGCCCGCCTCTCCAACAATTAGCAAGCTCTTGGCCAATCATTTCTCATCACAGTTCAACTATCTGTCAAGATTTCCCGCCAATATTGATTTCCGATCAAAGCTACGCACCGCATTGAGAAAATGTTTGTTCTTTTTTGTGTGACTTGAAAAATGGTAGCGGAAGAGTCGGCTGGTTTCCCAGGCTAGAAAAATGGGAAAGACAAAAAGACCTTGTGGGGCAAAGGCAAGGTGAACACCTCACGACCGTTTCGTTTTTCATAGCTGCTTATCAATTAACTGTCTGCAGTCTTGTTGAACAGCGGCTACATTTCTCAACAAATGCGCGATAATTCAATAGCATGCGCAAACTCACTAACAACAATCGATCGGTTGTTCGGCGCGGGAATTCTCGTGATTCCTCGCTAGATGATGTCACCGGAACGAACTGTGTTCGATCCTTGTTCAAAATGACGTGTCAAGGCAAGCTGCTGGAAGAAAAGTTTATACTCTTGTGGGATTTTTCTTGATTTTAGCAAAGCATTCGACACTGTCAATCATGCAATTTTGTTAAGAAAACTCAACCATTATGGCATTCGTGGCATAGCAAATGAATGGTTTGTTTCCTACCTAAGTAATCGAAAGCAGTTTGTTTCTATTGGTAGTGTATCATCAAACAAACAACCTATTTCATGTGGTGTCCCTCAATTTTCAGTTCTTGGCCCTCTTCTATTCCTTATATATATAAATGATTTTATGAACTGTTCAGATCTTTTCGACTTTCATCTCTTTGCAGATGATACTAATCTTTTTTATGATAATAAGGACATAACTGTTCTAGAGTCAAATATTAATAGTCATCTGGAGTATGTCAGTACATGGTTAGCCTGTAACAAACTCTCACTTAATATAGATAAAACTGATTTTGTTATCTTCCACCCCCCTCAAAAGAAAATCCTCTTTCCCATCAATTTGGCTATTCATCAAAAAGTAATTACACAGAAACAAAGTCTAAAGTATTTGGGTGTTTACTTAGATTCAAATCTGAATTGGAAGAGTCAAGTTCAGCATATATCTGCTAAAATTCGTAGAGGGGTAGGAATATTATCTAAGATTCGTCAATATTTAACTATAAATATCCTAATACAATTATATTATTCTCTAATATACCCTTTCTTAACTTACGGCTTACTAGTATGGGGAAATACTTATCATTCCACATTAAAGCAAGTCATCATTCTTCAAAAAAAGGCAATGAGAATTATGACTCACTCTGACTTTCGTGAACATAGTAGCCCCCTATTCAAAAACCTTAACATTCTAAAACTCACTGATTTGATAGCTCTAAGCAATGCATTATTTGTGTATGACTATTATACAAATAAGCTGCCTCATGAATTTTCATTTTTTTTTACCAAAGTTGATAAAATTCATAATTATAACACCCGACTGGCCTCAAGAAAATCTTTTTATCTTCCCTCCACTAGAACTAACTACGGGAAATTCAGTTTACGCGTCACTGGAGTCAAAATATGGAATGAAATAAAAGAAGATTATAAATCCCTAAAAAAATCAGCATTTAAATATAATCTAAAATTAGATTTTTTGAATTGCTATTAGTTGAATTGACTTATAATCATTATTGTTATTTAAAGTTTAATCTCTTCCATCTCCTGATATCTATATATATGTGTGTATGTATGTGTGTTTATAAATATTTGTTTCAAACGACCTACAAATTATTATCTTATCAATGTAAGCTGTCTGACTCGACTAGCTCTTTAGCTATTTCAGACAGCTCGTGTCAACCCTGTTATTCTCTTTCTCCATTAAGTATCATTTTGTAATTAATTGACACAAATAAATTATGTTGTTGTTGTTGTTGTTGTTTCATAATCGCTTGGCGATGGCTAAAAAGTTCGGTTTGTGTGGAGCTTTGTGGTTTGCTTATTATACAGCAATGTATTAACCGATTCACCGATAGTGAAAAATCTTGCCAGTTGCCACAGTTGATAATGGGCGCCATTAAAACGGCGAAACTTAGGGGAAACAAGGAAACGAGTTCATTTTGCTCTCGGAGTAGCCTGAATTTCAGCCGTCTCCTCTGGTTCGTTCCTCCCGAGAGAGACGTCTGAATCCAATAGCCGATAATGCCGTCTAGTGACGTCACTTCATTTTTGATTGGTTCATATTCTATAATTTCGCATAATTATTATAATTATCAGCCGAGAAGACAGCAGGATTCACTTTCGACTCGCGATTGTTGATCGTTGAGTTTCAGTGGAGTGATTGTCTTTGGCAAAGACCTTGATTTCGTAAGGAAAACATCTGGAAATGGATTGAAAGTGGCCTGCATAATAACCGGCCGACTAACCTGTAAACATGTACAATTTATCGCGTCGCGTCCGCGGGGTTGTTGATAATCGATTATTTGTTCACACGCAGTGGTAAAGAATGTCGCTACTCTCTTCAAGGAACTGACTGTTCTTTCCCGTAAAAGAGTCTTCGTATTTCTTCGAAAATTCTCCATTATCCTTTCATGTTTTTCTACTTTTCTGTTGCATCATTTACATAGGTGATATCTCGTAGCTGTGTCGATTCGAACGGCAGATCGCGAGACATGTACAAAGATCAACGGAAAGACAAAGATCAACGGAAAGACAAAGATCAACTGTACTTTGCCTCCAAATATAATATAACGATTTGTTGCTTCGGAAAGGCTTTCACAACATAAGAGGCACTTGAGAAGCAAATGGGATGGATATATATAATATAGGTAAGGCTTTTATTTTGGTCGGCATAATCTCAAATAAATATTTCTCACGAACTCTTACTACCGCCATGACAGTTTTATTTGCATAAATTAAATTGTTAATCCGCCTTGACGTCACTGGACGGCATTATCGGCTATTGGATTCAGACGTCTCTCTCGGGAGGAACGAACCAGAGGAGACGGCTGAAATTCAGGCTACTCTCGGAGTTGTCCTGTCATGACGAAGCCAAGAAATTGTTATGAAGTGCTACGCTACCTGGAATTAATCACAGCTTTAAAAGAACATGCTCATTTCAGAGAGCAAGATTTCAATTCTTCCTATTTTTAGTAAAAATTTTGAAAGAGTAATATATAATCAATTATCTACTTACTTATGTCTTCATAACTTGTTATCTCCACTGCAGTATGGTTTTCGCTCAGGATTAAATACAACAGATTGTGTGGTAGATCTTATTGACGAAATAACTCGATATTTAGATCAAGGACTATATGTGATTACAATATTTTTAGACCTTGCAAAAGCTTTTGATACGGTAGACCATGCCACATTACTATCTAAGCTAAATAATTACGGTATCAAAGGTACATCCCATAACTGGTTTAGATCATATCTGCAATCTAGACAACAAAGAGTTTTTGTAAATGGAGTATTTTCTGATCAATTAACCTTATCCTATGGTGTACCACAATGTTCAGTTCTAGGCCCTTTACTTTTTCTGTTATATGTAAATGACTTTCCAGCGTCGACAACTTATTTTTCTGTCCGTATGTTTGCTGATGATACGTCGGTTACTGTTGCTGGACCTGATTTAGATTTAATTATACCCAATATAAATAGCAATGTAAGTGATTTGTATAACTGGTTATGTGCCAACAAACTCACTTTGAACCTTGAAAAAACTAATTATTTAATATTTCAACCTCGACAAAAACAAACATATAATATATATCCTCCTTTAAAAATAGCCAATAAACCTATAAAAAACTGTCACAGTATCAAATATTTAGGTTTTTACATTGACGCCCACCTTACTTGGTCAGAACATATTGAATATTTAAATGATAAACTTAGTAAAAATATTAATGTTCTCATTAAGTGTAAAAAATATTTACCCTTCAATAGCCTTCTAAATTTATATTATTCTCTAATTTACCCATTTATAAGCTATGGCTGTATAATTTGGGGAAATAACTATGACAGTCCGTTATCTATCCTAGCTAAACTTCAAAATAAGGTTATTCGTGTTATATGTGATGTTCCTATAAGAGAGCATATCACTCCATACTATATTAAACTTAATGTACTTAAAATTCCTGATATAGTTAAAATGAATACATGTCTTTTCATTTATGAATGTATGACCGAAAGCAAAAGCTGTTCAATTAATATGAAATATGTCTCAGAACAACATTCTTACCAAACAAGAAGCTCTACAAATCAAAATTTTTACATTGAACGATATCGGTTAAATTTGAGAAAATTTTCCCCCACAGTAATAGGTCTTTATTATTGGAATAACTTACCTCTTCGAATTAAAAGCATTCATTCCAGAAAACAACTAAAAAAAGATATTTTTTCTCACTACCTTTCCCAATATTGATATTTATTATGCATTATTTTGGCAGAAATGTTCCTTTTAATTTGTTCTAGTAATAATTATCACAGATTTAAGGGTATCGTATTTAGGTAACTATTTGATGCCCTTACACCAATGATTAATGTTGAGTGTGAGGTATCGTTTTTCCTAGTGTAGTATGTGTGTATTTTATTGTCTGTTATTTAATGTTATATTGTATAAATTTGTAAATCATGGTGTAAAATAAACTCAAATCAAATCAGAGAGCAAGATGTGAAGAGAATTCGGTAAAAGGATTGTAAACACGTTTGATATGACTCATAATGTGGAAAATAGTCATTCTGTCTTCGAAGGCGAAGTCTTCCAGACTCCAGAGACATTGAAATAACCGGTTGTCGGTAGCTGCCTCCAATATGGTATTCTACATGGTAAATACGTAGGGATTCAGCGAAAAATCAATCCAGTTGCCACAGGTTAGTTTATCGATTTTTGTGAAGTTAATTTAATTATGTTTTAGATTGGAGTATGTCGGATGTTCTGTGTGTTGTCCCAATATCTTAGATTGACATTGTTAGCGAAGCATCTTTCTCAGCTTCAGGTTCCAGCAAAATATATTTTTTGTTAAGAACTGACAAGTATAAGCTATATTTTTTGTAGAAAATATGAGTAAACCATGCGACCCTACATTTGGGAACATTTCGAACAGCCGAATGTACTTAATTGAAATATAAACTTAAATAAGAAAACTATGTGTACAATAACAACTTGAGAGGAAAATAGGAAAGAAAATTCCCCAGGAATCAGTATGTGTACATTATTTTAAGCTCAAAACCAAATACTTTATTAATACTAATCTTTATGAGTCCTTGTCTCCCCCCCCCCCCCCCCCCCCCCCCCCCCCCCCCCCCCCATTTTCAGTTATTTGTGGGGCATTTGACATTTTTGCACCAGAATATTGCAAATGTCCCACAACCAGTGTGAATTTCTTGTAAACATTGATGTAAAAGTCACTTTCTTTGACTCTTGGAAGAATCAAAGTTTGTTAGATGCTTATGTCTAACAGGTTGACAATGCTCGGGAATAAATGCAGAATACCCTACCACTTCAGGAATATTAATAATTGGCTGTTCTTTGCAGAATGAAATGATAAAAATACTCTATTATTTTCTTTGAAGTTAATGAACCTCACTAGCACTACATAAAGCTTAGTGTTTAAATCTTCAAGATCTAAATAACCAAATGACATATACATGTATTTAACATTCATGCAATTCTTGAACATGTACATGTAATATTATTAATTGATCTAGACTGTGATTTTTGGTTTCTATGATTGTAGCCTGCATTGCAGGCACTCATTGGGTAGTAGCATCATATTTGAACAAGGGAAGAATGGGGAGAGGACAAAAAAAGGAGTGGGAGCAGAAGAGAAAGGAGTTACACATGGATTTATTTGACTTTATGTTTTGGAGTCTTAAAACAGTACCATTGGCACCAATAAATTGTGGCTACTAGCTTACTTTAAGAACTTTGTATTACTAGCATAATTTACTTTTAGAACTGTGGTACACATATTTGTGGGCTGGCCATCATTTCTTAAGGTTTCTTGGGACTAGCTTTCTGTGATTTTTCAACGTAGCATTACTCTGCAGCCACTGACTCTTTGCAACTAGCGTCAGACGTTCACAGGGATTCTGTGTTGTTGCAAATGTTCTGTTCAGCTTATTTACAACTGGGTGGATACTTTCAGAGCAGTGCTCTGCTTCCATTCCCACTGTGAGTTTTCGTTCTGCCTTTTGTGGTACATGGAAAGTTAGAACATGGAATTTCCGTATGAGACTGCAACTGTTGAATGTAGTTGGAAACCAGCACCCCAGACTTGAGCATCTCACTTTCAAGAAGCAGACTTCGTGCCGGCATAGAGGTCTGCTGACACTGTACAGGTCATAGCAGTTTCGCAGCTTGTATAATAGAGATGAGATGCGGTTCATTGTGGCAATGTCACTAAACAACTTCTCTCCTCCATTCATCAGCTCGATTTTCTTTGGTCTGAAGACTTTAACGAACTGGCGTATGCTTCCTGGTTGTAAAAAAAAATTAACGTCATTTCCAACCAATGCCCCTTTATGGTATACCTGGCGTTTAAGTTTAAGTTTGTCCATTGCATCTTTGAATTTAGTTGGAATGGACCTTGGAGTTTGGTTATCTTCTCTTCGATTGCTGTAAGCTCTTTCTCTTGCACCTGAAGCTCCTGCTGCTTTTTCTTTATTTGCTTCTGAAATATGTGCATTCTCTGACTGACTAGCCTCATGTCTGTTCGTGCCTTAAAGTGCCTATAACCCCAAAAAAGTTACGATTTCAGATCAATCTTATAAGTATTCTAAGCAACTTCCCGAAAAAAAAAATGATTTTAAAGCATTTGTAATTTTTTTACGCCTTTTGAAAGATGAGAGCCGTGAACTTTTACCGTCAGCTTAGCGACTTGGTGGGGTCTGGGACTAGTTACGTCATAGTAGGGAGCCATGTCACGTGATAAAGGCTTCTGTCATATACTTCTGGTTCGTTCTTTCTTATTTGCGTCGCAAGTTCTGTAATTTTCTGCTGGACTTTTTGACAAAATGTCTTCGTCAGGCTCCGAATCTGAAGACAGTTGTTCATCGGACAATTCCGAGCTAAATTTTATCAACTATGAGCTTGAAGCAGAAGAATCTGCCGGCGAAGAGAGCGGACGGCGCGGTGAGCCACTCGCCGATGAAGAATGGGTTAACAGAGTGCAGACGGAGACCTCCAGAATCGGTTGGAAGGCCTCGAACGAAGGAAAAGCTGGTGAGTTAAACTGTCCAAAATGAAAATAAGTTATCATAGCCCTTCATGGGCTTCCCGTGGCCGTGGTCTCCCAAAAAAACATTGCAGGATGCCAAAAGAATCCAGTGATCCTTGCAATCGCAACAATCATATAACTTATAAGCCTTTATTTACTTGTAAGAATCGCTATAAATGAAGATACGATAAACAGTTTCCTAATATCGTTTTTACAGGAACTAGTTGCCTATCGTATCCTAATATCGTAATTCCTCTTATATTTACCCTTTTCGGAATTTACTTTTTTGATAATATTTTACAGTTCGTGGAAATTCAGTGTGCACCATATTGGCCCTCTCAATTGAGAAACAATGCACCAACTATATATGTTTTAGCGGGAAACATCCCACAATGGCACATCCTAGATCCAACACTGCATATTAATATGTAAGCAAAGATTTATACCAGGCATTAATAATGCTCAATAATGACCAAGGTATGAATTGAAATCCCGTGTTTAGTCTGACCAGGAAAGTGGAAGGTTTATCAGAGTATTTTGATCTATCGTTTATGTTAATTAAAAATAGTAGCTCTCGCAAGCAACCACACTGGGAATCAGGAAAAGGTGCTCATAACTAGTCAGAACTGGAATCAGCAGTAGTTGCTCGCTTATGAGAGCTTGCACACACCACACCCATGGGGATACATATATAGTGCGACTGATATCACAGTATACAATACTGTACTACTCTACTGTAACAGCATGAGTGTCAGATATAATAAGACTATTGTTGCAAAATGCTAGTGCATATTTATATTTAGTTGACTCATTGCACAGTCTGGGATCATGTCTCTGGAGTGGTTACTTACAAGAGTTTAAAAACAAAGAAAAATTCCAAAGGTGGTGGTATGCGCGGTGGTCACTTATGAGAGTGGCTGGTTACTACAGAGCACAAGAGTGGTCTCTGAGGGGAGCTGGTCACCTACAAGGGCAGTTTCACAAAGGGCTTCAACTGTATCAAACAAGTAATTGGTGCTAACATATAAACTTCATTATTTACAGATTTCTACGAGTTGTCTCATACAGAGAGTACATCCAGTTAGTCTACGGTTATCTGGGCAACAATAGAATTCCTCTACTAGCATGTGCATATGACACAATCAAAAATTCAATGCTGGGAAAGAAACCTTTACTGGATTTGAAGAAGATGAAGATGGAAGTACTTCATAACTTATATAAACTTTAAGGAGAACAACAATGAACAGTCAAACTTTCAGTGCCATTGGCCACTTTTGATATAGGGCTTCACTGGTCACATACAAATGATTCAATACATGTACAAGGCTCTGGGTAATAATGTGCAGTGATTAATGAAATAACAATAATGAATTTAATTATGCTCCAGAACCTTTGTGTGTGAGAAGTGAAGCATATATCGAATGTGGGCTATTAACCTACATGTATGTCCATATTGCCATTCATAACTACCAGTATTATTTTCAATGGTTTATTGCATCACTATTATGTATACATTTTATTTGTACTGTATACAATGTACATGCAAATTTTATGTTCCAGGGCACGACAAATGAAAAAAAGCAGCGTGCTTGCTGGGCTTAGTAGCCTAAAGCTCTAGGGAGCTGGTCCGAATTAGGAAGCTTTTAAATTGCAAAGTAAATTACCTGAGTCATACAAAAAGAAGCCAAATGTTACTTGCCCATTCAGGCAACCTGTGAACAGGAATCACTACCCTGACAAGCAAAACTACTAGCCCTGGGCTATTGGAAAGCACTTGCATCGCACCCTGTGTTCCTTTCTATAATTTTACACAAATTTTGAAAATAGGATTATAATATTAAAATTTAAATGTTTGAGTAGTAAATTGGAAAACAGTAAAATCTGACTAACCCCTTTTACAAGATGGACATGTTTTCAATGCTCTGGCCTAACCTTAAAGGAACCGTGTCATGGTGAGAGACCATTGCATTAGATGTCCGGGCCGGACACACTCATTATCAGAGATTCTCATATGAAGTGACGAACCTCGTGCACATGTGGGATGGTAAAAATCAAAGCAAATATTCAAAAATGACTAATGAACTGTGTAAATATACATTACTCAAGTGAAATAATGAACATACTTTCAATCAAGCATTGAAGGAGGGGGTTGAACTGTTTTAACCCACCAATCGAACACTGACTCCATACATGCATAGTACCGTGACATAGCCCCTTTAAGCCTCAAATTCAATTGCCCTATTTAATTATGGTGTCACATGATAGACACAGCTGCCATCTTAGGGGGTCAAAACACTCCTCTTTAACAACAATACAATACAAAATAAAGCTGTTCTGCCATAGATTGCCTTCCTTCAAATTGGCTAATTTTCCCAATATAATAAGAATGGTGGCTTTCATCTATTTGTTTTGATGTGATGTCAATGAAATAGGGCAATCGATTTCACTGAGCTGGTCACAGGAGTGATTAGCCTATGGAAGTTGACAGTATAATATATTGCTACCTAGATTGTCCATTGATAAAATATCAAATCACTGAGATAGCTGGTAGACATTTCTGGTTCACTCTGTACTAATAAGGGGCCAAGGGTTGTTCTTTGGACAATCAATAACACCTTTATGCTCTTTCATAGGTTTACACAATACAATACTTTCTTTAACAAGGAGGACATACTTAGCTACAAGCTAGTTTACAGAGTTCCACAAATAGATTTAAAAAAAGAAACATAATATATAATTTAGAGATTAACAATTTAATTAATTTTAATTTAATAGGTTTCTTGCACACTGAGCAATGGGGTTTTGCCTTGGTTTTTGTGGGCCTTACAGCAGGTGGAACTGGAATTTCTGGCCTTACAGCAAGTGGAACTGGAAATTCTGGCACTAAAATACAAAAATAACAATTATATTAAGTTAGTTATGGGTATATATATATTGGTTTATGGTAAATAAAGCACTGGTTTCGTTTCAAATACAAACTTACAGTGTAATATTATATGTTTCCAGCTGGTATTTTAATATTTTGTTTAGTCTCGAAAGACTAAACAAGCAGTATACCTTTATATTACATGTCCAACAGTTTGATACATGTGGTGTTATTGGAGGACAAACACAGAAGGTGTGATTAGCACAGACTCGATTTTGTTTGAATATTTTCAGAATTTGAATAGTTTCTTTTGTGCAAAAAAATATTTTATACAAAACAATTTGAATTACCTGGAGCTGAAGGGGGAACATCTATAACAGTCATCCTTTGTTGTCTCTTCTGGGTTGCTTCTGCCCTTGGCTGCTTGTTGAGCATGGTGTCCTGTCCATAGGTGCAGGTGTCATCTAAAGAAAGTTGTCTGATTTATTCACGGTTATTTCCCTTATACTAAATAACAATATATTAAACATGCACTCTCTTAGTTTAAACACTTGTGGTGAAAAAATGTTCAGTTACGTGGAACCCGGTCATAATGAAGTTTTCTTCCTTTCCCTAGGAACTTCTTTATACATGCAGGTTCCACTGTATTGCTAGCCTCCTATAGTAGCCGTTTTGTAGCGCTTCAATTTCACTCCATTCCGGGGAATGGAGTGAACGGAAGCGCTACATAACGGCTGCTATAGCGAGTATAGGACTAGAAGGCTACTGCAATCTGTATTGCCATGCAAACTAAATACAAAAGCACTTACCAAAATCGGTGAATGGCTTATCGGTTTCGATGGCATGGACTGATGGAATAGGAACAACTCCATATTCAACCGACTTCAGTCTTGGCGTAGAGTCAAGGACTAAAGAAAATCTTATAAAGTCTTCCGGCTTGGAGTGGGTCCCACTTCGCTCGCTTTGTTCGCACGAACCTCAACTACTGGCGTCTTCTCTTCTTTGCTTCTGGCCGATCATCGCTAAAAACGGGACCTTGTGTTAGAGCTACCTTTTTTGAGTCTGGCTCATTCCTACAGCCCCCAAATACACATCTGTTTGGCATTTCAAATCGAGTTATTCGCTCGCTTCGCTCTGTTTTTATCTATCTTTGTTGTTGGTTGTTCGCTTTCTCTCACTACTATGACGTTTTCGTTCCCAGGCTACTTCCAGACTCCAGCTGACGGCCATTTGGGACAGGGTGCCCAAATCGGGTTGTTTTACAATGTTTGACCCTAGAAATAAGGTCGAACTCTTACTTTTTTCCTTTTTTTCTCTTCGAATTATTGATAAGAAGGATGTAAAGAATTTATTTAAAATACTTCAAATTTGGGGTTATAGGCACTTTAACTGCTTCTTTTGAGTGTAGTTTGTACCTGCCAAGAAGGAGAAAGAAGTATTAATTTATATCTATTCAGTACATACAATGTATTATACAGCATTATTAACTTAGAGCTATTCCCTCATAATACTAATAGTTGCACTGTATGTGATACATGTATGTTTAAATTGTCGGAGCTACTCTTAATGTCAGGATTTGTTAGCAAGAGTAATGAGATTACATGTACAATCATTCTCCACAAACTAAATGTGTGTTTTACTGTACCTTCCACCTTCTTTCTCAAGATAGCACTTTGTTCCTTCCACGAGTGAATCTTGTTCTTCCCTCACCAAGGAGAGCGATGTCTGTAGCTCCTCAACTTGTTGTTGGCTTTCAGCAATGGCTTTGCATATACCTCTCTTTGGTATTGCATGGATTCTTTCAAGCTATCCCCTCCTTTGCCATTCTCACTCTTGATCTTGTTGTCCAACCTGTTAGAAGTGCATATGTATTATCAAAGCAATATGATTATTAGAAACATGGGTATATTTTTTAAGGACAGTAAATTATCACCCTCAGTCATACCTTAAGGTTACATTTTAATGAATTTTCTTAAAATATTTACATTTTGTATTTATTAATAAATGTATGGCTATATACATGTAATATTAATAGCACAAATATGAATCAAAGCACCTAGGGAGTTGAAATAACATTAGTAATATGCATTAGCATAATGTAGGCTGTGATGAGAAGTAGAAAACTATTCATCTAACTGAATGTTATGTTATCTTCTTGAGTACTATGGCCCTGTACAAGCAACAATAGAACCTTTTAATTGGTATTTATTTATACATGCATGCTAACTCTTTTTGGCAATTAATAAATACTTGGTTCATCTATCAAACTACAATGTATATAGCGACACAAGTACACTAAGCAAAACTAACCATACTGTTTCTTGTTCCACTAGATCAAGTGCTTGCTTTCCAAGACCAAGGGACAGATGAAGTGGCATGCATGAGACAGAGTCTAGAATTGCACCATTTCGTCTGTAGAGTGGCATGCGCTCACAGTTTTGAAACTGATTCACCTTGCTTTTGATGCTTCCATTACTCACAAATGAATTGTGGTTATCAATCAGTGAATGGAATGACTTCTCAGGATATTCCTTTGGCTGGGAGCTGAGACCTTCATATTTGATCAAAGGAGTAGGAGTGTGCGGTTCTCCTTTAACAAGATTTGCAATTTTGCAAAGACAGAAATTGCAAAAGTTTGACCCATTAGGGCCAGTCAGACCTATAATCCTAGCAATAAACTCCCAATCACCACCAAGTGTTAACCAGCATCTACCAAACTCCTGAAGCTTTTCCTCCTCTGGGCTGCAATCATCCTGGCTTACTTCAGATGCACCTTGAACATCTTCACATTGGGGTTTGCAGTATGAGTGCTCACTCTAGACACGCAGAAACTCTGTCTCAGGCTCCTGAGCTGCTGTGCTTATGCCATGTTTGCAAAGCTTGCAAGATGTGCTTACATACAATGTAGGTGTTGCTGACATCAAGTTTTTTCAAACTTTCAGGCCACTGCTTGGATCCTTTAATTCTGATGTATTCGGAGTAATTGTGGAGAGATGGCTGAAGAGGAACTGATGACTGAACATGTCCAGACACTCTAAGACTGGGGAAGGGCTCCATTACCTGTTGCACTCGTGCAATAACTGGTTCAAAAACTGCTGCTAGACACTCATAGTTATCCTTGGCTCCTTCGAATATTGCAAGTAATCTGGCAGCTTTAATAGAGTGTTGTTCTTCTGCATTTAAGACTTGAATTTAGTAGTTTGGTTGAAGGTCCTCCCTTGTCCCCTGACAGTAGGAACCACAATACATCTCTGGGATTATTTGAATACTCTTGCAATTTTCTGCTCATGGACAGTTCCTGTACAGTTGATCTTATAACCTCTTCAACATTGGCTACACGCAGAAAGGACACCTCTTTACTCTCTCCATCATCAGCTGGGGTAGTAGTGAATGATTCGAACTCCAAAGTTTTCAGGTATTTCCTGATTTCAGGTTCAGGACCAAAGACGTCATAACCTGCATAAATGTGACAAACTATTATGTTAATGATATTTATTTGAGTGTGTGTACAATTCAACCTTACGGTAATTTACACATTATTTTTTTAATAAGAAAAGTTAGGGTTATTCATCCATTGTATGCTGGGTGGATTGTTTTATGCTGACTAGAAAACAATGGCTTCACTTTGACAGGCCTTAGGAAGAGAAGATTAGCATCCAAACAATAGCTGGGATAGATCCAAATTGTTTTAATTAACATACATGTTCAAACATTTATAGGTTTGTGAACATAACATAAACTGTCTGTATTATTTTCTGTTTTTGTAGTAAGGGCCTCCTCCCAATTGGAATGAGAACATATTTGTTCATTGACTAACCAAAAGCATCTTTGAATGCACGCTTGATCATTCTCAGCATCTCCATGGGCATGTGGGCTTTCAGTTCAGCAACCTGAAAATATAATTAATATACTTGGTATTAAATTAATGCACTAACCTTTCTTTATATTACATGTACCGGCATATACATTAAGTACAATGTAGTATTTCAGCCCCCTCCTTTTGTAATTAACCAAAAAGCATCCTAATCAGAAACACTCCAGCTAGAATCATTATGTGATTGTTATTCTAGCCTAGGGTGGGTTGGAATTATTGAACAAGCTGCACTGTAAAAACAAAATTTGGAACACAATCATTTAATAACTTAATTACGATATGCTACGAAATTGTGATATAAGCTGACCCATTGTACTATGTGTCTTGATCTTGCGTTACAGCCACATGACTGATATATGATTACACAATCTGATGTATATAAGTAATATGATCACATGTAATTATCGCTCTCTCTACACTGTAACTCGTGCAATATACAGCCATGTAATCATTATTGAATAAAGAAGAATCATAACATGGTGCCAAGAAGTGGGATTTAACGAACAAGGAATAAAGACGACAGCACGCCGACACCGCCGGTAAGTCCGTTCCATAAAGAAAATAAAGAACCGAGGACCGTGACAATAGTATTGTGAAATCAACTCAGGGTCAAACAACATGGCCACAGGTTTTACACCACCTGTCATGAACTGGCAAGCAAGCGATATAACCGACGAATTTGCGCGTTTTAAGCAATACTGTAACTTAGTATTCGATGGGCCGTTCTCGGAGAAAACAGACATTGAGAAAGCTTCGTATATCTTACTCTGGATTGGCCGCCCGGGGGTAGATATCTACAACAGCTTCACGTGGGAAGAACCCGAAGATAAAACCAAACCTAAATCCATCTGGGAGAAATTCGACAAACACCTAGCTCCTAGAACCAACCACCGACTAGCCCGATTCCAACTACAACAGTTGAGACAAACGAATGAAGAAACCACCGATGATTTCATGACCAAATGCTGAAATCAGGCCACAAAATGCAAATTCCGTGACCAGCGTGAGATCAATGAGCGACTAATCGAGCAAATAATTATCAGCACAAAACACAAAAAAGCCCAAGAGCGTATACTAGAGGCAGGGGAAGACCTAACCCTAGACAAGGCAGTAGACTTTGCGCGCACATATGAAGCGACAATCGCACACGTAGCACAACTGAACGGAGAATCCCAAAACAACATTCACGCAATTGGAAAATCAGGAAACAGGAAGCAGAAATGCAGGAACTGCGGAGGCGAGCACGAGCCCAAAAAATTTCCTGCATTCGGATCACTTTGTAACCACTGTTCAAAACCAAAACCACTGGAGCAAAGCATGTCGCCTCAAAGCAATCGAGGACAAGAACACGCACAGCTATCCCGACAAGTACGCACACACGCCGGGGCCTACAAAACAACAAGCGAATCCCAGATCAGCCAACACACGGGGTAGAAGGGTACACGCGCTAGATAGGAACGACTATGACGAATACGATGATGTAGACGAGAAATTTGACTCATTGATGTTGAGACGATAACCATTGACAGCGTCACACAAACCCAGACACAGAAAGACGAAGTGTTTGTAAAAGTCGATGTCACGTTGAGGAGCATGCACAATAGTAACACTCTCTTAAAAGCAAAACTAGATACCGGAGCACAGGGAAAGATTTTACCGCTTAGGCTGTACCGCAGCATGTTTTCTAACAACGTCAAAGAGAACGGCCAACCAAAACCAGGCACGCTAAGGGGCTCCAATACGGTCTTAACAGCATATGGCGGGGCAAAGATAACCCAGCACGGCACGTGCGACATGCAATGCGCATATGAGGGGAAGACCACAACTGTCAGATTTTACATCACAGAAGCCCAAGGTCCTGCAATTATCGGTTTGCCCACCGCACTAGAACTGAAACTCATTTCATTGAACTGTTCTGTAGAGAAAAGCGCAGAACAAACTAGCAGCTCGCCAACATGCACTAGCAATGCGCAAATACGCACTACCGGAAACGCGCAACCGAATGATGTGATAAGAGATAAAGAGCATCTAATCACCAATTACCCATCATATTTTGACGGAATCGGCAAGTTCCAAGGCGAGTACCACATAACCTTAGACCCAGCGGTGCCACCAATTATTCACTCGCCCAGACGCGTGCCCATAAGCCTAAGAGACGATATCAAACGCGAACTAGATGACATGGTAGTGCAGGATATCATAACCAAAGTAAGAGAAGGAGAACCAACTGCATGGGTGAATAGTCTAGTATATAGACAGAAACCGAACGGACAGCTGAGGATATGCCTTGATCCTAAAGATCTGAATGCAGCCATCCAGAGAGATCACCACGTGACACCCACCCTAGAGGAAATACTGCCGAAGCTAAGCAGCACGAAGTACTTCTCCATCTTGGATGCCAGAAGCGGTTACTGGAATGTGGTCCTCGACCGGGAGTCAAGCTACCTGACGACCTTTAACTCGCCATTCGGCAGATACCGCTTCAAGCGCATGCCGTTTGGGTTGAAGATGTCTCAGGACGTCTTCCAGTCAAAGATCGACCAAACATTCGAAGGATGCCAAGGTGTCGTAGGCATAACGGATGACATCATTGTCTACGGCAAGACAAGCGAGGAACATGATCGCCACTTACACGGCATGATCAAACGATGCGAAGAAACAGGGCTGAAGTTAAGTGAAGACAAATGCTTCATCAAGCAGAATCAAATCAAGTTCTTCGGAGTCATATGCAGCGAAGATGGCGTGAAGCCAGATCCTGCCAAAGCATCAGCACTAAGGCAGATGAATAGTCCAACCGACTGCCGGGAGCTCCAGACGTTCCTCGGCTTAGCCACATACATGGGTCCCTTCATCCAGAACCTGATCTCCTTGACAACGCCCTTGAGAGAGCTACTGAAGGAGGGCAACCGGTTCACATGGAACACAAATTACCAATCAGCGTTCGACAAAGTAAAAAAGTCCATTAGCGAAGAAATCACGCTAACGTACTTTGACAACACCAAAGAAGTGACCCTCCAAGTAGATGCATCGACCAAGGGCCTCGGCGCAGCCCTGATGCAAGACGGCAGGCCAGTAGCTTTTGCGAGCAAAGCCTTAACCGAAGTTGAAACGAGATACGCTGACATCGAGAGAGAGTTATTGGCAGTAGTATATGGCTGTGAACGATTTCATACATACCTTTATGGCCGCCCATTTACAGTACTAAGTGATCACAAACCACTCGTGAGTATCCACTTGAAGCATCTGACGGCAGCACCACCATGTCTACAGCGAATGCTGCTGAGACTACAGCCATACGACCTCTCTATCAAATACGTTCCAGGCACGCAAATACTGCTAGCTGATGCACTATCCCGCCTTTCCCCCGAAGAAAAGGATCCAGTCTAGGACATGAATGTGCAAATACACGAGGTTTGCCCTCAATTCAGCAGCGAAATGATCGAGAGGGTCACGACACATACCAGCACCGACAGCGAGCTCGTCGCCATGAAAGAAGTCGTATACGAAGGCTGGCCGTCACCATCAACAAAGTCCCAAACATAGTGAAACCTTACTGGTCGTACCGCGATGAGATATCCATAGAGGACAGCATACTGATGAAAGGTCATAGAATCATCATACCCTCCGTACTTCAGGAAGAAAGCCTGACCAAGCTTCATGCAGCTCACCAAGGTGCACAGAAAACTAAACTAAGAGCAAGAAGCGCTGTTTATTGGAGGAAGTTAAACAATGACATCGACAGAATCACCAAATCATGTACCACCTGTCAGGAATTCCAAATAAGCAACCGCAAGGTTGGTACTATTGGTACAGACCTCTTCTACCTAGACAACTCCGAGTACCTGGTAGTTGCTGACTACTACTCCAAATATCCCTTTGTAAGGAAGATCCCAAAAGGAAACAGTAGCAGCAAAACCGTCATCGATGCGATGAAGCAGATCTTCAGCGAGCAAGGAGTACCAAAAATTGTAAGGTCAGACAACGGTCCACACTATGATAGCAATATCTTTAAGGAATTCTCCAGAGAATATGGATTCCATCACGATACAAGCTCTCCACACTATCCCCGCAGTAATGGCTTCACAGAGAGCCAAGTAAGGGCAGTGAAGGCATCACTCCAGAAGGCGAAGAAGTCAAATACAGATCCCAACATGGCTCTTCTGTGTCTCCATACAACACCGATCGACAGCCAGTTGCCATCACCTTCAGAACTGCTGCTTGGACGGAAGCTCCAAGATAACCTACCACGATCAATCGAACGGGGAAATAACGATGAGGAAGTCATCGGCAGGCTAGAGAAACGACAAGAAATACAAAGGCAGTACTACATTGTATGACCGTCACACCAAAGCACTCCCAGCTCTTCAACCAGACCAGCATGTGAACATCCAAGATCCAATAACGCTCAAGTGGAAACCTGCAGTCATCAAAGAGGCACACGAATCTGCCCCAAGATCATACAGAGTCACAACACCTACGGGAGCAGAATTGCGTCGAAATCGAGCGCACATCCGAGAGATCCCTCCTCCTCCAATACCCCCCACCTCACCAGCACTTACCACTGATGCTATAACACTCCTGATGTCGCACAAAGCTGTACAAACCAGACTAACAGTCCCACTCAAGGAGTGACGACACGAAGTGGCAGAACTGTGAAACCGCCAAATCGTCTTAACCTGTAGACTGTTGCAGAACACGATATATTATATATATATATATATATACAGTCAATGCCAAAAAGGTTGTCCAGCAGAACATAATATAATACTATAATATCCATTGTTTTGGGCTATTGTCTAGACCAAGACAATAGGCCAAAACAATGGATATTAAAGTATTATATTATGTTCTGCTGGACAACCTTTTTAGCATTGACTGTATATATATATATATATATATATATATATATATACTCAATCTGCAGACAGTACTGTTTCGCTCTTTGTGAGCTCATCAGTGCAGAACAGAGATTTCAGACTGAACCTTAGCTATGAAGCAAGCAAGCTTGCAACAAGGCAGTTTAAAAGGTTCACTGTACCATGCCAAAGTGCTCAAACTACAGAGTAGTGGGCCAGCATTAATGCAAACAGCAATGATACAATCTGAAAAAGAGTGCTCAACAAAACCAAAGTTAAGGAGCTATAATACCTATATATATAATACCTATATATATATATATAGGTGAAGTTCACCGGTGAAACCAAGATAGTGCTCTACAATGAAGGAGCGGATTAAGCCAATGTGTAGACTACTCAATTTTTGAGTACATAGATTTAATACAAATCTGTTTCGTAGACCGACGTGAAGTCGATCCACTCTTCAGTTAATCTCTATACACTGAAGCATTGTTAAGAGCTACAACAATAATATGATTACGTCAATAAACCGTTAAATAGTTGCGCGCGCTAAAGTGATTGTGTGTTATGCTACGCCAATCTCCACAAACCGGAGCATTGATAAGAGCTACGACAATACAATTGGTTTGGCAAACCTTCGAAATAAGCCGTAAAATGAGTGCGCACATTAAAGTGATTCCGCGCATGGTGTATTACGTTTAATTATACTTGAGAATGTATTTCCGTTGATGTCTGCATGTTGATACGAGTTCGTTACGTTTATTTAAGGTTGCCTTATGTGGCTCAGTTATTATCAGGTGTTTTTTCTGTAGTACATAGGTTGCATCTCTTCGTGAGATTTGAATAGGGCTTTGCCTTGGCGAGGATTCTCCACTTGATTGTGTAGTTTTCCTGCTTTCCCTTTAAGTGCCACAAATATTTACTGAGCTCAGTATCGTTCTTCCGTTTTTTGTGCTTGAACGACATCTGATGATTTCTCCATCTGGTCTTAAATTCTGTCGCTGTCATTCCTACGTATGTCTCTGTTGCATCTTTGGTATTAACTGTGGCTTGGTAGATAATTTCTTTCATCAAGCATTCTCCCTCTAATGGGCACTTTTTTCTGCAGTTGCACGTGTTTGTAGTTTCGTCGTGTTGTGGCTGTACGTCTTTCTTCAGGGTGGCTTTGTTATGTCCGTCTATTATCTGCTTCACGTTGGGCATACAACTGTAGCTTAGTTTGAGTGTGTTTCTATTAAATATCTTCTTTAGTTTGTGACCAGCCGGGAAACATCTGTCTATCAAGTTGATGAACTCTCTTCCGATATTACTTTTAACGTTCTAGACTTGTTAAACGGCGGGTTGAACCAAATTATGTTTCTGTGACGATTACGTTTCGGTGTTGGTGTGTTTTGCGGCTTAGGTTTGTATTCGAGTTTGTGTGTATAACCGTTCTTGCATAACGCTTCTTGGTACACGGGTGCCGCTTCATTGAATACATCTTCGTCCCATGAAATTTCTGAGAGTCTTCTGTTAACTGATTCAGGGATATTACTGATTATGTTAGGCGGGTGGTTTGATTTGCTATGCACGTAAAGGGGGATGTTTGTTGGCTTGGCGTATGGTTTGTATTTTTCGGTATTCAAGTCAAGCGTCACGTCGAGGAAGTTGACGACTTTCTTATTTGCTTCAATAGTTACTCTCAGTCCATTATTGGCAAAGACTTTGCAAATTTCTTTCTTAATCTTCTCGATTTCTCTATGGCAAGTCCGTCGTCTCGATATAGGCCAATGTCATTACCGGATATCTGTTTTAGTTTTGAGAGAAGATAGCAACCGACTAGTTTCTGATCCGTCGTAACTCCCCATGGTGACGTCAAAGAGCATGGTCGAGGTCTTCTTACCCCACGGGTCACCATTGTTAAATAGAAGAGAACGCTTTGCATGAATAATTATCTGGCGATCGTCGGTTTATTGACGTGTCCATATTATTGTTGTAGCTCTTAACAATGCTTCAGTGTATAGAGATTAACTGAAGAGTAGATCGACTTCACGTCGGTCTACGAAACAGATTTGTACTAAATCTATGTACTCAAAAATTGAGTAGTCTACACATTGGCTTATATATATATATACAGCCGCGTGCAAAAATTCTGACCCCCCCATGAAAATTATATACTTATATCGATTGCATCATGGGTAATCCAAAAATGTGCTTTTCAGACATTTTTTTAACAAAAAATATATCAGGTAGGAATGAAATATGTACGAGTAAAACATTGTTAGGTCATATGGGCCCATCAGTTGAAGAAAACAAGTGTTATTTTCAGTTTTAGTTGTACTAATTTATTCCATGCGTTTGCCACTGGGTCCAGTCGACCGAAACGCTGCTAAGACTCTTAACTCTTAACCGGCCGCTTCAATTCTGAATAAAATAAAATATGTTTGATCAATACTTCATATGCGAAATAATTACCTCCCAAAAAAAAACGCAAAAGAAAACAAATGTGTTCCAAGTGAAAATCTAGTTCTTTTGCAGACTTCATAATGGCAAAAATATTTTAGCTACGTTTGGCTGTAAAGTGTTTAATTTAGTTGTTTGTTGGGCAATATTGCAAACGTGGTCAAACTACCATAAGATAAAATAGAACGTGTTTCACATTGATAGTAAACTTAAACTTAGGCTCCAGGGTTTGAGATCAATTTAGTGAATACTTCGGTCTCGTTTAGGGAAATAGAATAAACCTAGCTAGTGCGACGTGGAGAAAGTAAAGTTAAGAATAGAGTGTGAGTTCCTTGAAGTCTTAGTAGCGTTTCGGTCGACTGGACCCAGTGGCAAACGCATGGAATAAATTAGTACAACTAAAACTGAAAATAACATTTGTTTTCTTCAACTGATGGGCCCATATGACCTAAAAATGTTTTACTCGTACATATTTCATTCCTACCTGATATATTTTTTGTTAAAAAAATGTCTGAAAAGCACATTTTTGGATTACCCATGATGCAATCGATATAAGTATATAAGTATATAATTTTCATGGGGGGGGTCAGAATTTTTGCACGCGGGGTATATATATAAGTGAATTACACACATATAACTGTCACGTGACCGTATATACAGAATATATTAACTTCCCTGTGGTTCGCTGGTGTCGCGAGTTGGTAAGACCCGCGGCCCGGAGATATAGAAAACGAGAAGATTGGGAAGAAAGAATACTCGAGTTCCAGAATGGTTTGGCAGCAAGTATACAGGAGAGAGGCACAAATTGGATAAATGCAGTATCAGTTTACAGAAAGATTGCGTTTTATCTGGATTTGACGAGTAAACACTTGCGTTTAATTCTAGAAGTTTGGTCGTGAAGGAAATTATCATGCAGACTGCAAGGACAAACATTGTGTTATCTGGTCACGATATTTAAATTCAAGGGGCGATTGGTGAGAGAGTAATAACTCAGTGTTCCTTGAGATCATCATGATATATGAACTTGTTCAATTTAAATTAAATACTACGTTTGAATAAATAATATTCGGCCGTGTCGCCGTTGGATGTTCGACGCGTTCGATGTTCGCGAGTTATTAAGTCGGCTTAATTTACTGACAGCATACATGTAGATGCAAGCTCTAGCTTTATTTTTTCCGTTCTTTAATTTGTAGTTTAAATATGAAGAACAATCACTGAATCATTTAATGACTCATTCAGTGAGACCGGAGCTGAATGCGTGCTGATGCATGCATAGTTCACTTGGCTTCTCGAATAAAAAACTAAACTGTCCTGTATTAAGTATGAAGAACTTTTTAGTTTGACTGCATATAATCATTTAAAAAATACATCGGTTGCAATACAGCCACATCTGTTTATTTTAAATAATGCATTGAAGAAAATGTTACAATGGCAAAAATTGCAGCTGTTTTTAACGCCACTTATTAAGAAAAGATTAAATATTCAAAAATTAGTCTTGCTTCGTTATTTTTATCTGAGAAGCTAGCCAACAGTTTTAATTCTAGACTAAATTACGTGGTTGAGCGTGGTTGATTTAAAAGATTTAAACATCGCAAAACATTCCGGCTTTTTTATCCAGTGTAAGTTAGTTGTTAGTTACTGAAGCAAACCTCCCTACGTATTATTTATTATTGAACGTTTTTACTTTGTAATACTAATTGTTGAATGTTCTTGTCTGATGTGCATGACTTCATACCAGTTGTATTGTGATTCCAATTTGTACATATCGAACTTTGTTCAAAATGTTTCCCAAACTTACTGTTCTCTAGCATTCACTATCTGATATTTTTACCCAATATTTTATAATGAAAGCCTAAGGGAAAAAAAGGAAAACAATATGCAGTAAATTGCGCTTGGTTTGAGTTAATAAGCAAGTTTAGTTTGCGCGTGCACGGTGTTGACCCTGTCATTGCGCTATTTTGAGAAAAGTGCGTACCTTTAGCCACAGATTTGGTATCAACTCAAGACCGAATAAACAGAAGCAAAGCTTATTTGTTCCTCTCATTTGTCCATGTATTTAATTCTGATGGTTTCCAAAAAGCTCAAATTGGACTCGCCCTACGCGCTCGTGCAAAAAGCACGACCAAACTTCTAGAATTAAACGCAAATGTTTACTCGTCAAATCCAGATGAAACGCAACCTTCCTGCAAACTGATACTGCATTTATCCAATTTGTGCCTCTCTCCTGTATACTTGCTGCCAAACTATTCTGGAACTCGAGTATTCTTGCTTCCGAATCTTCTCGTTTTCTATATCTCCGTGCCGCGGGTCTTAGCAACTCGCGACACCAGCGAACCACAGGGAATTTAATTTACTCTGTGTATTATACGGACACGTGACAGTTATATGTGTGTAATTGACTTTTCTGTAAGACAACCTTTCCTGGATCGACTGTATATATATATACACACACTCGTTTTCAAAAACATTGCACTGCAAATATATATATACCTTTTGTATTCTTGTCAAATTTGACAGCTAAAACAATGGAGAACAAAGGGTATATATATATAAATCAAAAGCAATGTTTTTGAAAACGAGTGTATATATATATATATATCTCTCATAAGGATATTATCAGGAACAATGACTTTCTAGTTCAAGTTAATGTGATTGACATGATTTATAATTGGGGTATATATAGTATGAATCTAATCCCACGGAAAGGGGGATGTCATGATCTTGCGTTACAGCCACATGACTGATATATGATTGCACAATCTGATGTATATAAGTAATATGATCACATGTAATTCTCGTTCTCTCTACACTGTAACTCGTGCAATATACAGTCACGTAATCATTATTGAATAAAGAAGAATCATAACACTATGTAAATTAATATTAATTTATATTTATGTTGAGATATTGTCTGCCACCCATCGGTTGTAAAAGCGAAAACCATCATCTAATGTAACTTCAATTGACATCTTTTTTTTACAGTGCAGCTAATGTTCAATAATTCTCAAGACCAATCGTTTGTTACCTCGCAGGGGGGGGGGGGGGGGGGGGGATTTGTAAAGGAGAAAATGAAGAGGGTAATTTTTGCTCTTGGAATAATTTGAGGGGGTAAACATTTCTATATGTTGGGGGGGGGAGGACTTGGCAAAAAAAATTGTTGGTGAGGGAGTGCAAATTTTATTGGACATTTTTTTGGGGAAAATAGCCCCTTCCCCCACCCAAGCAATGTAATAAACAATTGGTCCCTAAAACGATTACCTGTTTTAAAGAAAACTTTGCTGCAATGTAAATTCCTGCCTTTGCTGCAGCATCTGCAAACAGTTCTTTTTTCTCGTAATCAATGAAACCTGTTGCTCAACGACATCTGTTCCTCTCTCCGATGATTGTCCAACCGCTACACTTTCTTCCAGCTTTTCAATAAATTGGCTTCTCTTTCTCACTGTGCTGGGTGCTGCCTTTGAAGTACCAACATTCACCTGTGGGACAGGGTGCAGTCTAATTGACTTTCCCTTTTCTTGGTATGCCCAGATAAAGCCATCACTTGAACGTCCTTGTTTCTTCTTCATTACATTCAGGAACACCTGGAAAAGAATTTACGAAGTTATCATTAAAATATAGATGAATAAACCTTAATTGTTGGTTTCAATGCCAAACAACTGAGTTTATATACAAATAAATGCATGCATTATAGTAAATCAGGTTAGGTGCAAAAATCGATTTAGCGGCGGTAAAAGAAGAAGAGATATAATTATATGCCATTGTACTGTGAACATTGAATGCAATAAAAAGGAAGTTAAGGTTAATTAATATGTACCTGCTCTTGCAGTGGTGTGACCGGAGTAGATGGGTTGCGATCCAAACATAGTGTTTCCAGTTGATTCATAGCACGCTTGCACGCTTTACCAGTAATGTCTTGAAGGGGACTTCTGGTCGATTCGTGTATCTCACTGAGTTCAGTTACTTTTCGTGCCACGTCTTGGATGGTAGAGGATTGCTTTGAATTTTCATCAAGTTCAAGTTCATCAAGTTCATTTTATTCACACTTATTTGTTTTAGGTAATTATGTAAATTTACGACAGCCATAAAAAAAGAAAAAAGAATTGTAAGGTATAAAGATTTTGTAGGAGGAGAGTGCGTAGTGGCCAAAGGAGCAAAGCTTTCGAGTTGGCCACTACAATGTTGAAATTGATGAGGGAAGGAAGGTGTTTAGCTTACATGTATATGGCTTAGGTGTAGATTTAAGAGAATAAAGAAAGAAAGTTAGGAGTCAAAAGAAAAGTATTTGATAATAATTTACAAGTAAAGTAGACTTACATATTTAAAGACTAGAAGTTTCTAATAGAAAGGGAAGTGCTGCGAAGTGAAGTTATTGATTTTTTTTGGCACTTTGAACTGAAAAAAAATTGACGGACAGAGCAGAGTAGAGAGGTTATTGGTATGTAGTCTTTAGTACTGAAATAAAGAAGACAATAAAATACAGGTTTTGCACAGGTCATGTGACTCCAGTGCAATGACTCTGTAGCACCATCTTGCCAGACACATGACTGCAATCATCAAGGGCAGTGGCATGGTACGCAACGTTTATTCCAATTTTCAATAGTTTACACAAAGTTGATTCCAATTTTTAAATTGTGTCACGTTTCTTTCTATTCCGACCTTCCCCTTGACACAGGGGGAATCAAGAAAAATTGTGATTCATCAGTTTCTATGTCAGTACATATTGATTGGTTGAATGATTCCCTATGCAAATTGCAATCACAGTTGGTTGGCTCATATGTTTTGCAGGAACATTCAGTGATTGGTTGGCGCAATGGCCTTGTTGGCACAATGGCCTCCATTATTTGGCTGGCACAACGGCCTGTCATTTGTCTCAGTTAATAGCCTGTCATTTGGTTGGCACAATAGCCTGTCATTTGGTTGGCACAATAGCCTTTGATTCAGTAGGCACAACGGCCTTTGATTCAGTTGGCACAACGACCTCCCATCATTTGGCTGGCCGACAACGGCATTTGTCTCTGAGTTGTAAAACAACAGTCATGTTTGATCGTTTTGTTTTGTTGCTCGGTATGAACAAAGTAAGTCAGCTTGTCACGTTTGTTCAGTTTACAACCAAGAAATCTAAGACTTAATTTAACATTGTTTATGTTTTCTGTTGCCCCGTGCGGCTTTCACTTCCGGTCATCCGGGACTTCGCCTCAGCGCCAGTAGTGTAGTTGTATGCGGTCGCTTGCTATTGAGCATGCGCTCTCCGCACGCGTTCCTGATCCTCCATCTTGGAATTGTAAACACGAGTCTCTCCCGCTTGAGTTCCCGTTGTAATTAAAAGACCTCATTGCGTTCTGGTGTGTTCACAGTAATTACTGGCGTGGTGGCAGCTACAAGGATCAGTTCTCCACGCTCTCAAACAAAGAAAACTACTGGTACAACTTCACACACCGTCACGACAAACTGGTCGGAGCTCAGCAGTCACAAAGCCGACTGAAAGCCAGGTAAACCAATGGCTCACACAACTCGTGCACCGAAACAGTGGTGCTTGACCAAAAACGAAACTCTGAACACATTTGAAAACTGGAAACAAAATCTCGTGTAAATTACTCTATCTCTAGACCAGCATTTCGCCCCTTTCTTAGTGGAGGGGGTAACTTGGCAAAAGAAAACAAAAGAAAACCCTTTACGAGGATTCACCAACGACAATGAAGATATCCCCGAAGCGCAGAGGCGCACGGCTCAGCAAAAGGTCAGCATGCTAGAGCTCATGCTAGGGCAAATAGCTAATTATTGTCCTGTTATATCGAGGAGCACTATCATAAAGGTGTCCACGTCTATCGAATTAATCTGGCAAGTGATTAGGCTACACTTTGGTTTCCAGGTTACAGGAGCACACTTTATTGATTTCAACGACATCAGATTAGAGCCTGAAGAGCGTCCAGAAGACCTCTATCAGCGTCTCATGGCGTTCATAGAGGACAGCTTATTAAAATCTAATGTTCTGTTCCACCACGGGGAAGCAATAGCTGAGGACGAAGAACTGTCCCCAACACTAGAGAACTTTATAATATTAACATGGTTACGTTTAATCCACCCCGACCTTCCCAAACTAATTAAGCAACGCTACGGAACAGAGCTTCGATCTCGCACATTGGCTTCCATAAAACCGGAAATATCCCAGGCACTAAACTGTCAAAAGATTTGGCGCAGAGATCCACACCAGTTCACAGTCGGCACACCAAGCAGACGGATCGTCCCCCTTCAATATTATAGGTGAAACGCGCCTCGCCCTCAGCCGCGGTGGTAAAGTTTTCCATTTCGAGGGCTTAGTAGTAGAAAATCTCGATGTTGACGTCCTGGCCGGCACACCCTTCATGGAGACAAACAACATAACTGTTCGCCCTGCGAAGCGACAGGTCATCCTAGGAGATGGCACCACGTACACATACGGCTCTATCAAAGAGTGTCAGACCGAGAATGCTGTCCGCCGTGCATCTGTGCTACGTGCCCCCCCCTTCCCCAACAACCATTTGGCCTGGAGATTTCTTAGAGATCGACCTCCCTGACAACGCCCCAACTGACTCTGAGTATGCGCTCGAGCCACGTATCGACGCCCCCAGTGTTCGCACGTGCAAGCCTTCACAAATGTGGCCAGAACCCAGAGTTGTATTCAGTGTTGGAGGAAAGTTGCGCATCCCAAACCTGTCAGAAGGTCCACGGTATCTCAAACGTAATGAACATTTTTGCCAAATAAACCGAGTCTTCACACCAGACATGGCTGAACAGCCCCCAACACCAGACCACTCTCTCTCTTTTCACAAGATACGCACAGCCTCCACGCAAAACACTAAGCACTCTGATAACGTAAAACTCGACCCTGACAACCTACTTCCCCCGGAGACCCAGATGAAGTTCCGTAAACTTCTAGACCAATATGATGGTGTCTTCGACCCCAACATCACAGGATACAATGGGGCCGTAGGTCCCTTCGAAGCCATGGTGAATATGGGCTCAGTAGAACCACCACAGCGTAAAGGTCGCCTACCTCTGTACTCCCGCGATAAACTCGTCGAGCTTCAACAAAAGTTCGACGAGTTAGAAAAACTTGGAGTCTTCAAACGTCCTGAGGACATCGACGTCTCAGTAGAGTACCTTAACCCATCTTTCTTGGTCAAGAAAGCAAACGGTGGCTTTCGCCTCGTTACCGCCTTCGCCGACGTAGGCCGGTATTCCAAACCTCAACCCTCCTTGATGCCCGACGTAGACAGCACACTCCGCCAGATCGCCCAATGGAAGCACATTATTGCTACCGATCTAACAAGCGCATTCTACCAGATACCTCTTGCCCGCGAGTCTATGAAGTACTGTGGGGTTGCAACTCCATTTCGCGGAGTCCGTGTATACGCTCGGTCAGCTATGGGTATGCCCGGCTCGGAAACCTCACTAGAGGAGCTTATGTGCCGCGTCCTTGGCGACTTGCTACAGTCAGGCGTAGTCGCCAAGATCGCAGATGATTTGTATTGCGGGGGCAACAGTCCAGACGAGCTATTGCACAACTGGTCCTTAGTTTTAAAGGCCCTTCAGAACTCTAACTTGCGTCTATCAGCGAGCAAGACCATCATTAACCCCCAAACCACCACAATCCTAGGGTGGATTTGGTCTCAAGGCAAACTCCATGCAAGTCCCCATCGTGTTTCTACACTAGCATCATGTAGTCCACCCAAGAAGGTTGGAGGTATGAAGTCCTTCATAGGAGCATATAAAGTTCTAGCACGCGTAGTCCCTCGCTGTTCTAACCTACTAGCCCCCCTCGACGACGTCGTAGCTGGCAAACAATCTCAAGAAGACATCCATTGGACTGACGACCTCAACTGTGCGTTCCGTACCGCTCAAGACGCCCTTCGCAATAACCGCGCAATCACACTCCCAAGGCCTGACGACCAGTTATGGATAGTAACGGACGGCGCTGTGAAAAAGCCCGGGATCGCCGCGACCCTCTACATCACCCGCTCTGGCAAGTTAGCACTCGTTGGTTTTTTTTAGCGCCAAGCTACGTGGCCACCAGTTGTCATGGCTACCCTGTGAAGTAGAAGCACTTGCAATCGCCGTTGCAACTAAGCACTTCAGCCCGTACATCATCCAGTCCAGTCATAAAGCTTGCGTTCTCACCGATAGCAAGCCATGTGTGCAGGCCTTTGAAAAGTTGTGCAGAGGAGAGTTTTCCGCTAGCCCACGGGTGTCAACCTTTCTTTCAACCGTCAGTCGTTTCCAGGCTTCTGTGCGACATGTAGCGGGGGCCTCCATTCTACCCTCCGATTTTGCAAGTCGTAATGCCCCGGACTGCGATGCCGACATGGCATGTCAGATTTGCAGCTTTGTCAAACGTACTGAAGAGTCCGTGGCGCGACTCCTATCATCCCAAGATGTGTTATCTGGCCTTGCAAGACTCCCCTTTACAAGCAGAACATCGTGGTTATCAATTCAGTCCGAATGCGCTGATTTACGCCGCACTCACGCTCACCTCGCACAAGGTACACGCCCTTCTAAAAAACTCACAAACATCAAGGACGTTAAACGTTACTTAAACGTCGCGACAATCGCTAAGGACGGCCTCCTAATTGTAGAGCGAGACGAACCGCTGACCGCCACACGTGAATGCATTATTGTCCCACGACAAATCCTTGATGGACTCCTCACTGCTCTGCATTTACAGCTCAGTCATCCTCCCAGTAACCAACTCAAGAAAGTAGTGAGCCGCTACTTCTACGCCCTAGACCTAGACAAAGCTATCGATTGCGTAACAGATGGTTGTCATGCTTGCGCAGCTCTCCGTCACACACCACACACCTCCACTTCCGACCCGCCAGCTGCAGTTGGAGTCTCATTCGCCTGTGATGTAATAAAACGATCACGCCAACTAATCCTAGTGTTGAGAGAGACCGTAACTTCTTACACCACAACAACACTGATAGACGACGAACGTCATCATACATTACGCGATGCTCTAATCCGGTTATGCGTCGAGTTATGCCCTCTCGACGGATCTGTTGCCGTGATACGAACTGACCCAGCACCGGCGTTTAAGGCACTAGTAAACGACGAACTACTGCAACGTCACCGTATGTCTCTAGAAATAGGAAGAGTGAAAAATCCAAACAAAAACCCTGTCGCTGAAAAAGCAGTACAAGAGGTAGAAGATGAGCTCCTCAAGCAAGATCCCCAAGGAGGACCGGTCTCTTTAAAAACCCTATCGATAGCTACCGCTTGCTTGAACTCTAGAATCCGATCGCGCGGTGTATCAGCTAGAGAAATGTGGACTCAAAGAGACCAATTTACTAGTAATCAGATACCACTTTCCGACCAAGAACTAATACTCAAGCAACATGAACGACGGCAGGAAAACCATCCTCATAGTGAGAAATCGAAAGCCCCCCGATCGAGAGGCAAGCAAGCCAACGCACTGTCGATCACAGTAGGAGACTTAGTATATCTTCACTCAGACCGCAATAAGTCGCGAAGTCGTAACCGATATCTTGTCGCCTCCGTGGAAGGTACATGGTGCAATATCCGAAAATGTGTTGGCTCACAACTACGAAACTTCTCATATCGCGTGAAAATGTGCGAGTGTTACAAAGTACTCACCACCTGCGGAAACAATACCACAAACACAAGTCGAGATGACACAGGCGACTGTTCCGATGATGAGCTGCCCACTCTACAGGACCACGCGCGTTCAACGCCTTCGCCTCCACCGCCCCCCTCTATCCCACAAGAGATATCAGCACTGCCCACTTCAGAAGTTCCCACTCTACATGACGTTTATCCCCTCATTTACGCTGACCAACCCAAACCAAGTTCTTTCATTCAGTGTGATCATAGAAATGCAGCAGTTCCCCACGACTGTCCCGAAGACGATGGCAGCAGTACTCAGCTTAGACGTTCGACAAGACAACGCGTCGCCCCACAACACCTAAAGGACTACTACACTGATTTCTGAACTAAAGCCTCAGTAGCGGTCTAGAATCAACCCGCAGTCTACACGATATTCTATATACGGGACTATAAACACGTTTACATACGTTCTAGATAATAATGTTATAAGTCTGTTGAAAGTAGCGATTATGGTACTGGGGAATTGCCTCCCAGCCATACAATTATGTTATGTTACTGAAACATTAGCTGTTCTGTTACGCTGGAATAGTCGTTATTCCATTAATGTTATTTACTTAGATAAGGAGAGAGGAAAGAAAAGTGGCCACGCCAGTAGTGTAGTTGTATGCGGTCGCTTGCTATTGAGCATGCGCTCTCCGCACGCGTTCCTGATCCTCCATCTTGGAATTGTAAACACGAGTCTCTCCCGCTTGAGTTCCCGTTGTAATTAAAAGACCTCATTGAGTTCTGGTGTGTTCACAGTAATTACTGGCGCAGACCTCGTGGTCGAACGCGAGTAGCTTGTTGATTTCTGTCTTCGCAAAGCTAGTGCTTTGGATTTGGAGTCGTTGTAATTTTGTCCCTTTTTTCCTTAATTAGCAAGCTTTAGGAGTCCAAAACCAGACGTAAGTGTTTAATACGATGTGTATTAGTTTCTTCTATTTGGCTTTAAATAACCTGTCTCCTGAATATTTATCCTCAAAATTTATACCACGTTCAGCCTCTACAAATTACAATCTTAGGGGCTCATCAACAAAACTAACCCTCGTACGGCCACAAACCAATTTCGGTAAAAAGGCTTTTCGCTTTAGTGGGGCTAAGTTAACTAGTTTAAATAACTTCATTTTTAATCTGACGAAATCGAGTTATTTTAACCTTATGTAAATATTTCTTATATATGACACTCCTATTTTTGTTATTCATCCCTGCAACATGGCTTTCATGTAAAACAGTTTCATATTTTAGTGTTTTTTATTTATGTATGTAACTGATGATTTTCCATGTATAAATAAAGATGTTAATTAATTATATTTGTTTTGGCAGTGATTTGTGGAATTGTAGCCATTCATCACGTGTAATTATGTATTTGATTTATTCCAGTTTTCACCGTATTCAGTCCGTGCTGTCAATGTGTTATAATAAAAGCGTTGTACATTCAGTATGGATTGATCGGTTGACACCTGCGAACTCCAGTGTATCGACAAACTGCACTGGGAACGCGATACAGCTGATCTTGTTTGTCATGTTGGTCCATTCGTTTTTGAGCATTTTTACCTGCTTTCACTAGCGACAACACAGGAAATTCCATTCGCGCATTGATCACATAGATCACACGGTGTGTTGTGCTTATAGCAAAGAAAATCGGCAAAATTTTCCTGTTATACAAACTCCAAAGTATCCAGATGCTTTGGAAAAATGTTTCAATAACTTTTCCCACTAGAATCATGTTTGAGGGAAAAATACTTAACGAATTCGCCGTCGAAGCTCGAAGGTCACTAACGCAATTCAACAACACCGTCGAGGAAACGCCACGAGTGACATTACCGCTGAGCATAACGTCAAGCACCAGATCGAGGCAAATGTTGTGGACATCGCAAAATCCTAGAAAGCATCCGCCTAATTAAAAAAAAACCAGGAGAATACAGGTGACTCAATGACTGGCTGTCAAGGAGGTATATTTTATATTGATTTTTAAAACTATTATGAGGCAAACATTTAATCTCGAGTGGTATTTTCCCCCATATTTTTGCTGACAGAGCTCTTAATCTTGTAAGGCCATAATTTGTTCTGGAGGCTGGTCTGTGTAGGTTTTGTTTAGCAGCATATCTAGTATTATGTTTATATATGTACATCAGAGGCAGACACTATCAAGTCTGAAAAAGTGGCTGGAATTCTATGTTTCACATATATTATTTTATGTACAAGAGTAGATATTTTAAAGTTAAAAATGTTCTCAAGTTTAAGGATTTCTAGAATTCTATAATATGGGGTGGCACTTTCGGTTTTCTTTGCAAAGAAAATACAGCAGATGCATTTATTTTGCTTAGTTTTGATCTTATTTAGTCTGGATTGGCATGCTGTTCCCCAGCTCATTAGAGCATAATTTAAATATGGGTAAATAAGAGTATAATAGAGTTGTTTTTGTGTATTAATAGAAATATAATGTCTAAGTTTGAAAATAATTCCTACATTTTTTGTCAATTTTTGGTTAATATGTTTGAGTTGAGCATCCCATTGTAAGTGCTGATCAATAAAGACACCTAAATATTTTATTTGTGTTTTTTTCTCTATATTACAGGTTGTAATTGTTATATTAGGTTTTTTCTGGGTGTGGTTATTAGCATATAGTTGGTCTTTTTAAAATTGATGGATAGCTTATTTGCAGCATAATACTTAAGCTCATCATTAACAACTTTTCCTAACTCATCGAGGTCATTAGAGGAATAAAAAATATTTGTATCATCGGCAAAGATTCTAAAGATAAATTTGTTTAAGAGTTTGGGAGATCATTGATATAGAGAAGAAAAAGTAGAGGTCCTAAGGTAGATACTTGGGGGATACCACATGTTATGGTTCTCAAGCTGGATTCCTTGTCACCAATTTTAACATATTGTTGACGGTTACTTATGTAGCTCGAGAACCATGGATGGGGTAGTCTTCAAATACCATATTTATTCATTTTTGTTAAGAGAATATCGTGATTAATCGTGTCAAATGCTTTAGAAAAATCCAGAAAGATCCCACATGTTATTTTGTTTTCATCTATAGCTGTTTTTAGATTTTCCAAAGTTTCAAGAATGGCATATTCAGTTGAATATCCTTTTCTAAAACCAAACTGGTAATTAAAGAGTATGTTTTTGCTTTTCAAGAAAAAAAATTAGTTGATCATATATAAGTCTTTCTACCGTAATACTTTACTAAAGGGGGAAATAATTGCAATTGGCCTATAGTTCCCAAGCTCCGTTACATTACCATTCTTAAATATAGGGTTACCCTTGATATTTTAAAGACATCAGGAACCGTTCCTGTTGAAATTGATTCATTGTATATTTTTGTGAAGGGTATAGATATAAGTGGTCCGCTTGCGAGTTTGATAAGTTTGTTTGGGATGTTAATATATGCCTTCTTTTCATCCAGTCCAGCAAATAGTGTATAAACTTGCGGTTCAGTTAGTGGAGATAGGTGAAAGCTATTAGCTGGTGAGGAAGTTATATATTGAATAGGATTGGTATTATCAGTTTCGATTTTCTTTGCTAGAGTTGGGCCTATATTTACATAGAAATTATTAAATAACTCAGCGATATCCGCCTGTTGTGTAAAAGTCTTGTTATTATGAATAATTCTAGTAGGGAAAGACTGGGCTTTTGTTTTACGTTTAATAAGGGTTCCAATAATTTTCCAAGTGTGCTTATAAGGTTGTCCTTGTATTTTATAAATTGTGTACTATAATAATCTTTTTTACTTCTTTGTTTTAAAAATGTTAGCTTATTTGCATATTGTTTGTATTCATCAATTCTTTGTGGGTCTTTACTTAAAAAATGTGTGTGGTACATTTTTTGTTTCTTTTTTATCGATTTTAGGATTCCGGCTGTAAGCCATGGTCTATTCAATTGTTTTTGTTTGGTTTGGGAGGCCTGTTTAATTGGAGCATGCTTATCAGCTATTGTGTTTAAAATATTGATTGCATCTTGTGCTTTTTCATTCAAATGTTTATCTGGTTTAAGAATTTCTTCCCAGTTAATTAAATTTATATCATTCAAAAAAAGTTCCTTATTAAATTTAGAATAATCTCTTGGTTCTAGTCAGACCAGATTTAACTACACAAAAAACTGGCAGGTGGTCTGATATATCCACTGTAAGCCCGGCCGATCCCTGATGTTATATAAGATACAGATGAGTTGGTATAAATATGATCAATAAGTGTTGATGTGTGATCAGTTAATCTGGTTGGTTTAGTTATAATGGGAAGTAGATTATTTGTAAAAAGCATATCTAAGTACTCTTCAGTTTGAGGATGAGAGTTATATTTTAGAAAATCAATATTCATGTCACCAAGCAAGTAAATGTCAAATTTATTAGGGTTAAGTGTTTTAATTATGTCATTTAATTGGATGTTGAATAAATCAAGGTCAGAGGTGGGGTGTCTATAGATGCAGCCTATTATTATTGACTTTTTGTTTTTGCCAGCATCAATTTGGGACCAGCAAGATTCAACAAGTTCCATATTAAATTGAATATCAGATCTGGGTATGACCTTTAAGTTTTATTAATGTATAATGCAGCTCCACCAGCATTTTGTTGGGGAGTCAGTATGGAAAAAATAATAATGTGGAATGTCAAAATTGGAAGTCGATTGTTCATTTAATTTTGTTTCAGTTATTCCAAGTATATCAAGTTTGAAATCTAAAGAGTTCAATATTTCTTCTAGAAGATTCAAATTTTTAGATAGGCTTCTAATATTGCAGTGAATCATTGAGGACTTTGAGCCAGATTCAGATAGGATTTTGTTGAGTTTAAAAATTGAATAATAATCAGAGCTAGGTGTAGAAAGCATTAGATCAGGGTCACATTCATCAGATTTTTCCGGATTAGAAAAGAGGTCATAAAGATCGAAATCGGATATTTTGCCTACCAGACCAGCCACCAAACATTGCATTAAATTCTTTGTTTGATAAAGAATAAAATGGAAGATTACTTACGGTTTCTTGGTAATCAGCCATATGTACAGCAAGTGAATATCAATATTACAAATTATAATTAGCTTGTATTGTTCCACGAGAAGTTGATTTGTTGTTTACTCTCCAGAGACAGCAGTACAAAGTTTTAAACTCTTCAGGCTCGACACCAGACGGCATGTACTTTGAGAAATCTCGTTGTAGCAGTGTTTTCCAAACAATGGGAATGTTGAGAAGGTGGGCTAATTTCTTGGAAGTTTGTGTAAGGGATAGTATGGCCTAACAGGGAGGGTTTTGGTGATAATTACCAAATATCGGTGAGATTGAGGATGGCCGGAATCACTAGTGAATTCGCCCCCCCTTCCTTGCCCCCCTCTAGCGATTTCGCCCCCCCTCCCCTCCAACCTTTTAAAAGGTTATAAATACATATGTTTTCCTTATTATTATTACTGTAATGTATTGGACGTGGAGAATAGTAATGCAAAAAGCTATCAGTAATGTGTAAGGCATTCAATTCAATTCTATTTTAAAATTCACGCTTCGTTTTTCTTTGACAAAATTCGTGTTGGTAAGCTACGGTAAATGCTGCAATTTTCATTCGCACGAGCTGTGCAACAAGAAACTCGACAAGGGATTCTGCAATCCACCTACAATCTTTGTCAATCTTCGAATGATTAGTTGTTAGTATTTCTTACCTGAAGCCAACAGGTAGATGATGTAATTATTGTGGATACTTAAAGGTTTTGATAACCCGTAAATCCGCCTACTTTGAAAAGACTTTGCCGAATAAAGGAAGTGTTATCCATGCTTTGTTCTATTTTCAATTGAAAACTTTCTGAATAAACAAGCTAATGAACTAATTAAGATCGAAAACGGCAGGAATTTTAAAACTTACCTTAGCTTGTAGCGAGTGGAGCTCATATTTGGAAACAACTGCCAAATAGCCTGATGATTTTTACATGCATGAAAACCATACGGTCTGCCAAGTCGTATAATACTAAAACTAGTAATGCTCGCGTCGATCCATCTATTTTGAAAGAACTTTGCCAAATAAAGGAGCGTTATCGACTTGAGTGCTTTGTTCTATATTCAATTGAGCTAACGGCACTTGTTGATTTGGTAATTAGATCAGTTCAAACTAGGAAGACCTTTCTGGATAAACAGCTTATTACTCTAATGAGAAGATAAAACGGTGGTAAGTTTTGAAAGTTTCTAGCAGTGTAATTAACTCAAATTCGGAAAGAATTTTAAATGACCTTCCGAAGAAAAGGAATGTTTCCGACTCGCATATTTTTGTAGTCAGTAGTAGAAATAGTAGCTAAAGAGGTCTTAAACTTTACTGCCTCTATTTTCTGAGGCGGGGCGATTTCTATAAGAACTATGAGTACAATTCACTAGCGATTTCGCCTCACTAGCGATTTCGCCCCCCTAGGGGGGGCAAATTCACTGAGGGGGGGGCAAATTCACTAGCGATCTCACGCCAGGGAGGGCGAATTCACTAGCGATCTCGCCCCGGGGTGCGAATTCAATTTTTTTATTCATTGCGTTGACATGTGCTGCCTCTATTTTCTGAGGCGGGGCGATTTCTATAAGAACTATGAGTACAATTCACTAGCGATTTCGCCTCACTAAATTTCATTACCACCGTCATCAAAGTAGCGCATGAAACGGTCGTGACCTATAGAGACGCCTTGCATGCCAGCATAGTTAGTAAGAGGAGACAGCGATTTGCAGGCGTCTGAAACACCATGGCGAGATCGTGGTTCAACCGATTCAGGGTCACCGTCAGACTACGTATCCAACATCTAAGCTTTCTTGGAAACAAATATTCTCTCGGCTGGCTCTTACATGTATCAATTCTTCTTTATGTTCAGATGTGGACCACTCGGCACTGTCTGAAAGTGAAAATACGAACCCTTGTCGGGTTTTGCGAGGACTCCTATTTGCCTTTGTTGTAGTATGCATTGTTTGGCCTTGTTTTGCTTTTCTTTTATCTTTGTTTTTCAAGCTAAGGGCATCCTGCTTGCTTTTTGTAAGATATATGGCCAACAACCGATAGAATTGTGGAATCGTGTGTGGAAAAACTAGATTCATGTAGACTTTTAGTATGTTGTTCTAGACGGTATTCCAGATAATATTATGCAGAAAAACCTTCTGTTGCAATTAGTGGTAGGCCTATCAGTAAAATGACTGGGCTATCACGGTGGTTACGGGCAAGTGAGCACTTAATTGTCATGTGTTTATTGATCTGCTGTCAATCAAAAAGAACCTTTCACTTCCGGTTAAAAACTTCCTTTTGGTATTTCTCCGTCAATATTAATTTTTTGAACAGAGTTTTTGGTATATGAGACACTACTACTAAAACTACATTTCTGTGCGTAATAAATATTTTCCCATCTTTTTCGTTTTGAAGGTATCCGGTAACCTTAAGTCTTTGTTTTGACATTTATTTTAATGTGTTCAGCACATGCTTGGACTTTGGGTTTGCGAGCAGAAGTCTCAACATTTTCATTACTAGTAAGTATTAAATACGTTTTTCTAAACATTTTGAGAGAGAGCAAAATGTTAAACAGAACCTAGAAAATATTTTAGACCACTAGTCCATGTTTTACGCAAGTTTTAACTCGCGTGACGCGTCACAGTTTGCTAGTGGGTTTCCTCGAAAGGGAACCCGAATCCGGATGCACTGGAGGTAAGTTCTGGTCGGTACTGTAATAACACTACTGATCTCGTACAAGTGCCTTTAAATGTATGAATTAAGATTTGTTTGCCATCTAGTACCACCACGTGATGCTTTCCTGCAAAAGGTTCATTCCATTATATATAAATTATTACGAGTGTGAGTAGTGAATCAATTATCCGGCTTCCCTAGCACAAACCATGTATGACAAAAATATGCTAGAAGTCCATGAACTACATGTACATGTGCTCACCTATTCCTAGGTGGCCCAAGTTAAGGCCACTCAGGGCCTCTTGTTTATATGATGGTGCTACTAGCACTCAGTCTCCCATGGTCTGGGCCAAATTAGCATATGCATGTGCAGTAATAACCTAAGGTATTGGTATGTCACTAAAACGGTGCACAAAATTGGCGACACAAACCCAGTACTCCATTGGACAAACAATTCAAGTGAAAAAATACGTTCTGGCAAGCACTGGCGGGTGGTCGGTTCTGACTCAGGAGCCTCCAGCCCCCACGTCTGGTGTGCGCATGCAGTGATTAAGAATTTAAGGTAAAAATACTAGGTAAATCCAAAAAAATAACCCAGGTTACTAAAAATAATCTGGGTTGCAAAAATATAATCTAGGTTGCAAAAAATAACCTACAATCACTGGCATAATGTTGGAACACTGTAGGGCTATGTTTTCCCTCCCTCGAAAAGCTGGAAAAAGGGGTGTTCCAACGAATATTGGCTGAAATTGTAGGTTGCAAAAAATAACCTAGGTTGCAAAAAAATAATCTACGTTAAAATAAATTTAACCTGAAAATAAATTTGACCTGTAACATACATGTATACATGTATGCTGATTTCGTTGATGACTGACGGCTGTTAATCAGCACATCGAATCTAACCATTTTTATCAGAAGTGATACCAGATTCTGGTATCAGTGGAAGAGTTTTTTTCACAAGCACGTCCACTGGCTCTCCCCTCTTCCCGCACTTTAGTTACATGTAGCTACGACATGATTTTGTAATATATACCAAATGTATTTGTTTCAAATGGTCACCAGAATGTTAAGAATGTCATTAATGTAAAGTATCCATTGAATATAATGTTCCCATTGGTAACGGGTACTGTAGTTGATTACTGTCTTATAAGCTGCACTCACTTATAAGCCGCACCCCTAACATTGACAACCTTACTTACACAAATCTGAGGTCTAAAAATGTTTTGGAAAAGTCTCACTTACAACAGCATCATGATTTTAGCGATTTCTATCCAAAACCAAGTCAAGTTTCAAGCAACTTTCTCTCCGGAAATAGTTTCAGGATCTCAAACACCCTCAGACGATCTATGATAGCTTGAGGATGTCTTACGTTCCAGTTCTAAGACATTTACAGTTCATAAACCTGACAAAAATACTGAAACCTCGAAGCCAAACACATGGAAGTCCTTCTCCATCAGGTTTTGGCCACAATCTTGAATGTAGACTGCTGACCCGGCGGGTGTAAAGTACAGGTCAGGTTATAGGTAAGGTCACAGGTCATGTCACTTCTTGTTTACCTGTGAACCGTAGCTCTAGGCGAGTGCAAACCCGTTGTTTACCTGTGAACTCGTCCAAGGGTTAGGTTCGTGGTTAGGGTTAGGATTTCTCTTAGAATTAACAACCTGACCTGTGACTAATGTACTTTACACCCGCCACAGTCTATCTGTGCCAACCAAACGAAGATATCTGTATTTGCCGAGCTACAATCCACTATTGAGTCTGCCAAAATCTCGCCAGAAGCAGCCATCTATGCCCGTGACTTGCCAAAGTGGTCCCAAAACCATTAACACAGGAAGCCCAAGCTGTGGAATTTTTAAATCTAGCTTTCGTTAGTTGCAGAGTAAAGGATTTAAAATTCGCTGCAATTGCATACAAACATAGTCAAGACACAGGCTATAAACACCAGGTAAGTTTTATTCATTTTATTACAATGTACCATATTTGATTTTGAAAGCCCTCTCCTAGGTATTTCGTGTTTCTCTTACTCTGATTATTTTCTAGTGTGTCAGCCTTGAGAAATGGCATGATAACATTATTTGCTAAACAACAGCTCTCTAAAAGTTTCATCTCAAAAGTCAATGAAGTCCAGTCAAAGTGATGGAATTCCTGTAATTTTGATTTGCTAAACAATACCTTTCTTTATCAAACTCATTAATAATTCATGATGCAAAAACAAAGGAAATCAATGAGCGTGGAGGGATCTGTAAATCTGATACAGATTTCGTCCTGATTTACATAAATTTTGGCTTCGATTTTTTTCGGCCAAAATAAGTTGTATCACCAAAATAACTGAAACATGACTCTCTACATCTAAACGTTTGATAAGTAAGATAAAGAATTTGCATCCGATCTTTATCCGATTTACAAGCTCGAGTTTGTAAATCGGATAAAGATCGGCCACTCATTCTTTATAAAAAATAACACTTATAGTGTGGCCCAAAGGGGGTCCAATGAAATGCAAGGTTTTTAGAGCTGCAGTTTTACCCTCTAATTTAGGTGACATTAATTTTGATGAGCAAATACGGTAGTCAGACTAATTTAATTGTTAATTTATCGAAACCATGAAGACTCTTAGACTAGTAGAATATGACAATTTTCAATTGGATTATACAAATGTGTATTGTATAACTCAAACTACATGTACATGTACAGTTTGTAAATGAATAGTGTAAACTTATTTATAGAAATAGGAACGTTTCACTCTCTGGCAATTGTAATGATGACTCACTTATGTGTATGCATGTTTCTGTTAATTAAAACTGTTTTAAAACAATTAGGCCCGGTTCAAACGTCGAACTTTTCATGCGCCAAACCTAATTAGTAGCTGCCTAATTAAAATGCAAGCAGTTATTTATTTTTGTTCTTGTTGGGTGCAACAAAATGTGACTTTTGACCCATGTATTAAATTTCAAGTTCACCACCAATCAGATCGCACTGTGCTGGTCACGTAACACTCGCCAGGTAAATTTATTTACATAATTTAATACAGTAAATCAAAATGGTTGACCTGCGAGCAAATTTCTCTCTAATTTGGAGTCCGATCTCTCAAATGTAAGCACTTTAAATGTTTTATTTAATTTCACTCGTGCGAAAGCCTTCCAACAGGCTCAGGATATTTCAACTGGCGCTCTTGTTTTAAATTTGGAACTTGCGAAAATTTCTCACGTCATAACACTCGGCGAAGACCCCAGCTCACTATCTTGGTCCTCTGATTGGCGATATATACACAAAGCCAGAATACACCCTCAGGCCTCAGCACAGATTAATTTCTGATGAGCCAAGCAAATATGCATATGTTCAACTCTCGACTCACTCAAGGTAAATGTAAGCTTAAATTAAAGATCTACTTTGGTCTTTTATTATGGATCCAAGGGAACGTTTCAGTGTTTGGTCATTATGCTGACCATAAGATTGCTGCAGGTAATTTGTCCAGAAATGTAGAGTGTGAAGCTTCCAGTAATAGCAAAAGTACCTGTTTACAAGAATCTTAATCACAGAGTGAATTATTGTCATTACGAGACATGAAGGAGTATCGATCGATGAGTCATTGTCAGAAATCTATTCCCGGCCGTAACGTTAGGCAATCTGTCAATGGTAAAACTGTTGACAGTTTGGGTCAGGTCAACTACATAGCTAGAGTCTCTACTGGATTAAGATACTGTTACATGTCTGTTAATATGGGGAAAACTGAAGAATCCTTCATTGAGCTTGATAACCATGTTTGGATTTGGAAGCAGAATTGAGACTTTAGCCGTATTTTGCGAGTCCCAAATCGCTAGTTCCCATACAAGTCACACAAACACACGTTTTTTTTGCCAACCACATTATATATGCAAATAATATATAAATGATGTCGTGTTTACAAACAGTAAGTATCGCTTTAGCAAGAACAGCAGATAAAGTTACATATAGAGGCACACAAATTGACATAGCTAGCTCCATCACAGGATGGACAGGATACAACTTATAATATGGTACAAATATAAACATACATTTGAGACAATCATCTATTAGTACTCGGAACCTGCAGCATAACAGGACAGCAGACTAAATTGTAAACATGTGTTACATGAATAAGTAGTGTTTAAATTAAAAGGTCAACATACGAGAAAAACAAAAATATTAAATTACATAAAAAAAAAATATGCTTGGGGAAAGTCACCGCGCTACCGGCCACTCCTAAAGACTGCTAAATTCAGCTAATAATTCTTCTCTTTGGTTAATATTACTAAGAGGATTTCAAATGAAAGTGTATTTCATCTTCAATCTCATGTGGCCCGAGTGAAAGCCCAGATGGGCTCTTGTCTTTTGTTTCAATTGCGTTCGGCGCATGAAAAGTTTGACGTTTGAACCGGGCCTTACTGTGTTACCAACGTCTTTTTCTTACGCGGTCATGGGTCAGGAAAGGTCAAATTTTCACCATTTCAAACAAGCATAAAACATAGAGTATTCTATGTAAGCCAAACATTTCTTCGCAGAAGTACCCAAAACCTTTCAAATATTCATATGTATAAAAATTGCAAAAGGGGTTAGTTGCACAAACCACGATTGGTTTTACTTTGGAACCTAATTGGTTTATCAGTTATTTATCAATTATTTTCTTGGCCAATTGATTAGCTAAGTAAATGCAAAACCAGTTGAATTTCAACACATTTGAAAATCGCTCTGAGTTTCTTCTAAGTTTAGTAAATCACATGCAGTACCACATCCTGAAAATGTTGCCATCATGATGATTAATTCTTCCTGTTACAATGTGCCTTTAGTTAACATATTAAGCTATCCCTGATGTAATAACAGGTGCAAATTAACATTGAAATATGTATTGGAAATTAAGCAAATGCATGATATAACCTGGTGTAGAAACAACAAACTCACCATACATACTGGAAAATCTGAAGCCATGATCATGTCTCATAGAGCCTTTTGCGGCCCACTTAAACCTATCAAGCTAGGTGATAAGACCTTGAGTTTTGTATCTGAAACCAGATGCCTGGGAGTCACTATAGACTCCCAACTGTCTTGGAACAGTCACGTTGAAATTATGTGTAAATCTTTTGGAAAGAAGGTCAACCAACTAAGAAGATTTAAATATCTACCAAAGAACACCTTAGATTAGTGCTACTTTACTAGTATTGTCTCTACAGTCACTTACTGTAATTTGGTCTGGGGCACCTGTTTGCCTTCCTTAATGAATGAACTAGAACATGTACATGTAAGGTCTGCTAAAATTATACATAGGCTACCCAGTAATATCTCAGATCAAGATGCCTTATCGGCCACTGGATGGGAGCCTCTTAGTAATTTCTATAAAAAGAAATTGCTCACCCTAATGTATAAAGTACATAATAATCTAACTCCAGATAGGATTACTAGCCTATTCAGCCTTAATATCAATTCCAATTATAGCCTACGTAATAAGAGCACCTTTGTACTACCTCGATTTAATTTAGACATTGGTAGAACTGCACTGAGATATAGAGGACCATTGGCTTGGAACCCCTTACCAGCCGCCCTAAAACAGGCACCTTCTGTGAATTGTTTCAAACATTATTTAAAACAGAGTAAATATAGGATCATTTTAAACAAATTATGTCCTTTATGAAAGAAGCTTCTTTAATCTTACATAAGAATTCAAATTTTATATACTATTGACTAATTTATTCTTATTGTACATAGTTTTCTCTTATCATTATTGTATATAGGACAGATATAGGTTTTCATTTTTAATGTTAATATATTAGATATTAGTGTAATAGAAATAGGTCCACATCATCAGCTTTAGCTGCCTATAATTTAACCTACTGTACTATACCAAATAAAGTATGTATGTATGTATTATGAAATGGCAGAGCAACGAGTCATAATCTTGTTTCTATTTAACATCAGTGACATATACATGTACAATTACTCATTGACTGTGCTTGCTGTCTTCTCATTTTGGCCACAATCAAATAGGATTGGGTCTAGATAGTAATTAGGGAAAGATCATTGGGAAATATTTATAGCAAAAGATTATTCACACAATAAAATTCAATGAGTACATGATCTTTGCGTCAGTTGTATAAACATGTAGTATGCTCTGGCATACAAGTATGTCTGCAAGTATGTTCTGGCATGGCTATGATTTTAAATAAGATCCTGGCATATACGTATATATTTCAAATAATTATACTGCAAGATCTTACAGGATCTTGCAAATATCTTACAAAAATATCCTGTTAGATCTTACATGATCTTGTAGATCTTACATAAAGGTCCTGTAAGATCTTGTCAAGATTTTGCAGGATCCTGCCAAGACCATACAGGGTATTGCAAAGATCTTACAGGATCTTGCCAAGATCTTACAGGATCTTACCAAGATCATACAAGATCTTGCCAAGACCTTCTAAGATCTTGGTAAGTTTTCATATAAGATCCTGAAAGATCTTACAGGATCTTGGCAAAAATCTTTCCATGATGTTGCCAAGATCTTATCAAGATCTTTCAATATTTTTGCTAAGATCTTCAACCTGGGTATAGTTCCATTTTGTTTCAACACTGTTTTAGTTAACATGCGTGAACTAAGTTTCCCAATCAAGACCTCTGGAAACAGCCGTGACTGGCTTTTCATCAACCAACAATGGTACACTAAACCATCAACATGTTTTCAAATGATTGACTTTTCATCAGTTAAATCAAATTGTTTACAATTTGTTTGTTGTGTGTTTGTGATCACCAACTAGATCTCTAAGCAGTCTACACAGCTAGTTGATGCCTTCATTCTCTATCACGGTCAAACCGAGTAGAGATACTGTATATACCAATAATTGTAAATGAAATGCACTATGGCACCTGTCTTGAATAAGAACATACCAAAGCTATATTTTAATGAAAATCAATAGGCATCAATACAAACCGATAGACATTGATAAAAAACGATAGAAATCGATAGTCACAAGAAAATATGTTGATTTTTATTGATTTTTGATAAAAATCGATTAATTACTATCGATTATTATCAACTGTTATCAGGTAATTGATTAGTTGTGGATTACATACATGTTTTCTTGGTTTGCCAGCATGTGACTCCATTCTTTTATGATTACCAAATGAAATAAAATGTTTTTGAGCTTGAAGAGAAATCAAAACTCCATTTCTGGGCCAACTTTTGAAGCAGGAGAGTGTTTCGTTTCAGAGATTAGAGAGGTTGTTACTGTAAAATGGGAGCATTTGCAGAATACCCCAACACTTGGTTAATTAATAATGCATTTTCTCAAATTCTCATACAAACCTTCTAAAAACCTAACCCTGAAATTCAAAAAATCCTGTAGACCCATTTTCAACCCCAAATCATTCATAGAACGAGTCTAAATACACCTGAGCTAAATGGTTCACAATTTGTAATGGCTTTTCACATGATCTTTCGAAGTGGCGGGGTACTCTGCAATCTAGCCCTAAATCAGGGACATCCACAAAATGCTAATGAACCAGTCATTTGAAATCCCCCCCTCCCCCACCCGGGCATAGTGGGGCATTGCGGGATGTTCACTTGAAATTCACCATTTTTCATTACCCCGAGAGGTGGGGTCAACGCTTGTAGTCACTTCCCTCTCCTACCGGCTCGGGGGATAAGTGGGGGATTCACTTTCCCACCTCATGCTAATTTGACTTGCATAATTATCATGGAAGACTTGTTCAACCTTCAAGCGGTACAAATAGAGTTAGACTAGACTCTAGAGATGCTTTTCAAATTTTTAAATCTTACTGGCACATAACTTAATTTCATAATAATCCTTGTTCTATTTCTATTCTATTTCAACCATTTATCTTTTCTGTTTTCCATATATTAGTGAAATATATATTTTTAATACAGGACCTCCCTGAAAATCACAAATTGTGAGTGGAGCTTTCCTGTCAAAATATTATTATTATTATTATTATTAGAACTGAAGAAAGCTGTGGTGGAAGACTTTCTTGAAAGCCTGCTGAGAAAGGGTAAGTGTATGATTTACCATTTGTTGGGGTGGCGCAGTGGTTAAGCGCTTTGCCTCTCGCCTCCATGGCCCGGGTTCGATTCCCAGACCCGGCGCCATATGTGAGTTGAGTTTGTTGGAATCTATCCCTTGCTCCGAGGATTTTTCTCCGGGTTCTCCGGTTTTCCTACCTCCACTAAAACCAACAAGCTAAATTCCAATTTGATCTGTGATTTAGCCGGGTCCTGGCTTTGATCAGCTTCTGGCTGTTTTTCAGGTCCCGTTAGAAATTCCGGCAGTGTTTTTTATGTTTGTTTGTTCGTGATAAACTGGTCTATTGACCCTTTGACTTCAATGTCATGCCTTGTGGAAAGGTAACAAGGTAAGTTAAACAACACTTCAATATGGATCCCCGGGGTCAGGGGTCTTCACATAATTTTGATGCCCCAGGGTGTGGGAGCTTCACTAGTATTCATGAACATGTTGGGGGGGGGGGGGGGGGGGGGGGGGTGCATAAAGAAACAGCTTTTTTGATGATGTCACGTCCAAACGAAGAATTGAGATTTGGTATTAACATCTACTCACTTGTAACAATGAGTTCTGCTTTCTCCTCGTTTTGCTTGCCATCTGTTAACCACAGGATACAGCTGTATATTCCACTATCAGTCGTGGTAACATTTGAGATCACCAGAGTTGCTGTGGACTCCT